>OV702283.1:380951062-382201062 GCA_916181665.1 Avena sativa | reverse complement strand
TTTCCTTTCTCCTTCCTAGTCTTTGCTTTAGCTTTAGTTTTGCTAATTGTTTGACTATTTGAGTTTCTTAGAGCTCCTGTAGTTTGTCTTTTGGTTTGCTTTTGCTTCTTCTGAAAAAACTGTTTCTGCGAGAAAATCAATTTTCATATCCTGAAAATTGGCGAAAAATAAAGTTTCCCAAAAATCCCAAAAAATTCAAAATAAATTTTTCCTCGAAAAAAGGGGTAGAGTGGCACCTGAGATGACCTAGGGGGCCACCCCAGGCCACCATAACCCTGGTAGGCGCGGCCTACCAGGTGGCGGCGCCTGGGGGAGGTCTGGCCCACCTGGGACCCTCCAGGTTGCCTCCTCAAATCCACCTTCTTTCTCTCTCCTGAAAAACACCGGAAAACTTGCTCAAGCTCGAGTTCTTGCTGTTCTTGGTCGCGATTTTCGGTCTCCTTGTTCAACCCATCTCAAGTGCTGATTTTTGGAGGGTTTTCTCCTTGGTATGTGTCTCCTCCACTTGTCCAATTAGATTTGTGATTGGTAGATTGTATCTTGAGTATTTTTCTGCTATAGGTGACAGGTGTTTTGAGCTTGCATGCTTGTTCTATGCTTAGAAAATTTGTTTTGATGCATCTGTATTCCTCTAGAAAGTTCCGATAGTAGTTGCTCATCATTTATCAACTTAGAAATCACTTGGTTTGATGGTTGTTTAAAAATTTCAGAATAGGGAAGTCATGGACCACCACACCTTTGGTGACATATTTGAGAGTCATGCACCTAGAAGGGCAAGGCTTCAAAGGTCATCTACCAGCTCTAGACCCTCATACAATGAGGATCTCATCACTCCGCGATTTGGTGATGAGGGAGATGAAGGGGATGCGCACCCCTCCGCCTTTCCTTGTCAAACTTTCTTACGAGCTGCTGGGATTCTTAATGATTTCATGACCTTGGTACAGAGGGCTGGACTAACAAGTTACATGCAGGATGAGAGTGCATAATATGCTTTGCTTACTAAAACATTTGTGGAGAGTTTATCCTTTACAAATAGTATGTTCACGCCTTCTGTGTCTTTCAATATTTATGGCACGGCTCATTCTATGACATTGAAGAAATTTTGCAAGGACCTGGGACTTGGTACAACTGGGTCATCAAAGAAGATTATAGCTCTACCTGCTGATCTGTTAGAGCTTTACCGAGGAATAACCAATGATGATGACCGTAGAGCTCAGCGAGGGAAGATAAAGAACATTCAACTTCCAGCCATCAGGTACTTTGCCTACTATCTAGCCACCAGTGTTCTTTGTAGGGAGAACACTAGTAATATCTCCAACTATCATCTGGTCTTCTTAGCTGCTGCGCTTAACAATGAGGACAAGTATAATCTTGGTTCTCTCATTGCTCGTCGTCTAGCTGCTAAGGGACCCATTTATGGGGGAATTATTGCTACTCATGTTGCTGTTGCCTTGGACATTGCTGTTGATCCACATGATACAATTTTGGATCCTTAGAGGCTTGATCTTGCTGCCATGAAGGCGCACCACTTTGTCACCACTAGCTCTACTCTTGAGAACTTGGCTTATAGAATGTTGTTTACTGACGGCGAAGAGAGAGATCCCTCTACCCCAAACCACTTTGTTCAGTATTTCTCAGGGACCTTGGTCACGCTCAAAGGCAGAGTTGGATGACAACCTGCATACTCTCAACTTCCACGGGCACTATCAGGAGGAAGCACCATCATACGACCCCCCTCATATTACACAGGGGAGGCCTCGAGCTCATACCAGGACGAGGGAGCTACCTCGACATACTACGGAGACGCATCTACTTGGGCACCATGGGATTGAGCCCCACTTAGGCCAAAATCCTAAGCTTGTTTGGAGGTACACCGACATCACACTCATATATATATCATGTTCGGTCGGTTCTTTGTATATCCATTGTTTTTCTTTATTTTTGGTTCTTGTTGATTATTTCTAAAAACCCAAAAATACCAATAATATTTTCGTTGTTTCTCTTGGTTTTTTTCTTTGCTTTTGTTTTCCTTAAAAGAAAAATCCAAAAAGATTTTTCTTTGTTTGGTTTTTCTTTGTTTGCTTGTTTCTAAAAAAGTCGAAAACACCAAAAATATTTGTTGTTCTTCTTTGGTTTTGTGAGTTCTTTGCAGGGTTCAGCCGTCCTCAGTGGATTGTGGTTTCATGTTAATTATTCAAGTCACACAAGTGAAGGGCAATAATGAAGCTTAAGACAACTCGAGGTGTGGTAAGAGGCAGGTAACGAACTCTATTTGTTCCATTTTTGTACATATACTCATCATTGTGAGCATGCTTAGCCTGTTTGTGTAAGGTGTATGTCATTATGGATGCTTAGTAGTTCTTGCTTGTCTATGATTAGCTCCAGCTTGCTAATAGTTTGTAGCATGTCATATGAATGTTTGCTTGCATTATTTTATTCATACTTTGGTATGATATTGTGGTATCATCCTCTGACTGTTCATGTGAATCGACTTGGCACATGATCATGCATGCATATGAATAATCAATAGTCAGTAAGCCTCGATGATTTATTTTGCCTCAGAGTTCTTGTATCACTTTCATGACATAGTTAGTCATGTTTTGTTGCAAGCATGATTATGACAGCTATTGCTCTCTCGTTTGTCTCTCCCTCTCTATTGCTAGCCTTCACTTGCACTGAGTATGTTCTCTACCTGTGCTTCCAACTCCCCAAAACCAATATTGCCAGCTGTGTCCACTATACCTACCTATTAGCATCATTTTATATTTCAGTGCATATTCCATATGCCGTGTTTTCTTCCAAAATAAAATGTTTGTCTGTTTTGAGAAAGTTAGTTAGTAAAGCTCTCATGAACTTGATGGCACACTTTATTCCTTGCGATTAATAATTCTGAACCATTGTGACTAGTCCATGAAAGTTATATGCTTGCTAATTATATACTGGGAATCAACAGAACCGTGCTGTCACAGGGAACGCTTTCAACACTTTTTGGATATCTCATCCAGTTGATTCCTTGCACTTTTGTTTACGGATGTCGACGATGTGAAATAAAAGGTGAGGTTGTGAGTTCATGGAGTTTATATATTGTGTTAGAGAATCGCCTGGGCCGCTAGCCTAAGCCATGCTTAATCAAGGTTGAAACTTGTAGCATCACCATAATGAGCATCTATGAAGCGTCCTCAATAAAAATATATGAATATTGTAAATAAAAAGATTGCTGAGATGCTCATTGTCTACTTACCTTGTCATTTTGGTTATGAGAAAGCTCCTGTACCATGTGCAAGGGGTACCCCATTGGCGGTTCTCGATGATATGCATGTATTTACAATGGAAAGAACTTTTAGGTGACCAAAGTTGAGTAGCATGCGGAGCGACCCTCGTACTCAAGGGACTTGGGATTTCCAGTCTATGGTCTGTCAAGCATATGATTCAGAGTGGACCTCACTTTCACCTTAACCACATGAAGATGCCTATGATAGGGGCAATGACAGCTCAAGTCTAATGAGTAACTTCCTTTCAGCATTGGGAAGCCTTTCAAACCTTCACAAAACTGTTTTCACAACCTTGTTGAGTCACCACTTATTCTATGATCACCTTCTTGAGAGCATAGTTGTCATTCTTTTGTTTGTTCCAAAACTTGGTTAACTATGTCATGACTTTGATGCTTGTATCTCTGATATCTTTATCTCTAGTCTTCATGTGAACTTCAGAGGTGCCTTGGCATTTATTGTGCTCTTCAAACAAAGGCAAGCGAGATACCACTCTATCATACCTTATTATGAGCATTACAATGTTGCTTATGTTTATGTTTCATGCTACTTATTATTATTGAGTTGGTTTCTCTTCATAGCTTGCAATGGCTATTGAGTAGACTTAGTTGCATACTCCTTATTATGAATTGTCTAAGCATCAAATCCCGTGCTGAGAATATTTACATCATATGAAGCAAAGTGTTTGTGAATTTTTTTTTCGCACTCAGTTTTCAACTGAATTGCTTGAGGACAAGCAATAAGCTAAGCTTGGGGGAGTTGATACGTCCAAAACGTATCTACTTTCTCGAACACTTTGCTATTGTTTCTTCTCTAAACTTGTGTGATTTGGATACAACTAACACGAACTGATGCTGTTTTCAGCAGAATTACCTTGGTGTCTTGTTTTTGTGCAGAAAATCACCTATCAGGAAAAATCCCGGAAAATATGCCAAAAATTATATTTCACCATAAAATCCACGGAGCCAGAAGAAGAGACGGAGGGGAGGCCTGGGGGCCAGACCCACCCCAGGCGCGGGCCCACCTGACCCCACGCCTGGTGGGGTGTGGCCACCCCAGGTAGCTCCTCGGCCTCCCTCTGCGCCTATAAGTTTCCTTTCGACCTAAAAACCGAGGGGGGTTCGATATTTTTCTAGAAATAGTTCCGCTCTTCCGCCGCCACCAGAAACCAAGATTCGGATCTAGAAACTCCGTTCTGGCACCCCGCCGGGACGGGGAATTTGGAGAGGATCATCGCCATCGTCATCACCAACGCATCTCCATCAACCACCGATGTTTCCTTCATCCATGAGTGAGTAATCCCCTGCTGTAGGCTTGGGGATGGTAGGGATTGGATGAGTTCTATGATGTAATCGAATAAGATCTATTAGGGCATAGTGCCTAGTATCTCTATTAGTGCTATTTGACTTTGTTGCAACTTGTTGTTCTTAATTCTTGTCACTAGGGCCCGAGTGCCATGATCTGAACTTATTATTGAATCATTATGATAGTATTGTTTGTGATCTTATCTGCAAGTTGTGTACACATATCATTGTCCAGATCCAAAGGCCCCAAAGTGACAATAATTGGGACAACCGGAGGGGATGGCTGTGGTGTGAGGATCACATGTGTAATAATTGGGACAACCGGAGGGGATGGCTGTGGTGTGAGGATCACATGTGTTCATGGAGTGTTAATGCTTTGCTCTATTAAAAGGAGCACCTTAATTGCCAGTAGTTCCCTAGAGGCCCCGCTGCCACAGGCTGGCTGGATAGAAGATGTTGTGCAAGTTCTCATTGTGAGCACGTATGACTATATTTGGAGCACATGTCTAGGATTGTTTAGTACTTGGATGCTTATTATTATTTATCTGCAATGCCCTAGATCTTGAAGTTACATGTTTAGACTCGTCCATGCAACGCCTGTCCATCCATTCCTATGCCTACTGCACTCGAATCCTACTATTACCGTTACTGTTACTATTGCTCCTGTTTCACTGTTGTTGTTGCTACTGATAAACTTCTTTGAGCAAGGACTATTTCCAGGTGCAGCTGAATTGACAACTCACTTGTTAAGGCTTGCAAGTATTCTTTGGCTCCCCTTGTGTCGAATCAATAAACTGGTTAATACTACCTGTGAAGACTGTTGTGATCCCCTATACTTGTGGGTCATCACACAACATGCATGATTACAAATAGATGAGATCTTCATCATGAACGGAGCTCAAAAGATCTAGACATGAAAGCACAAGGAGGAGATACAACAATCTAGCTACTACATGGACCCGTAGTCCAAGGTGGAACTACTCACGCTTCATACCGGAGGCTAGCATGATGAAGAAGAAGAAGAATGCCTCTAGGATGATCTCCCCTTTGGTAGGGTGCCGAGAAGAGCTTCAGATCCCCCGATATAGGGACGATGGTGGCGGCGGCTACAGACGGTTTCATGGAATATTGATAGGGTACTTAGTATTTAGGCATCAGGGGCTTCTTATAGGAGAATAGGCGAGGCTGGGAGGCGGCGAGGGGGCCCACACCCTGCCCAGGCGCGGGCCCACCCTAAGCCGCGCCTGGGGGTGGCCGCCCTGTGGCGCCCCTCCGTATCTCCTCTGGACTCCATGTTCTCCTCGGTGAAATATTGACTTTGACTTTTGTCCCGTCCAATTCCGATAATATTTCCTTACTAGCTTTTCTAGAATAAAAAACAACAGAAAACAGGAAACTGGCACTATGGCAACTTGTTAATAGGTTAGTACCATAAAACATATGAAAACACCTCAAAGTGTAGACAAAGCAAAGCAAAGTAGATACTAAACAAGCATGGAACATCAAAAATTGTAGATACGTTTCCGACGTATCAAGCATCCCCAAGCTTAACTCCTGCTCGTCCTCGAGTATGTAAGTGATAATAGAATAATTTTTGAGGCGACATGCACCATCAAAACCAAGATCAAACCATTTGCAAGCATTGAAAGATGGGATCAAAGAACTCTAACATGTGCATGAAAGATGGAGTTCTAATAGTAAGACAAAGTAACTATGCCTGCAACATGACAGGTTACAAACAAAGATCATGAATAACATGCATTGAAAACGTTTGTTTGTTTTACATACGGAAAACATGGCACAGCGGCATTCAACTTGTCCCTCATAGAGTTGCAAATAGATGCATAGGACACCTTCAAAGTTCATAAGAGTGACTAGATACAAATAGCACAAGAACAAGTAATATCACAATATGCATCAATCAATAAGTTTTGGGACAGTGCACATAGAACTAAGAATGGCAACTATGCTCTCCTAACTGGTGCCTGAAGGTAGAAGGTGGAGACTCGATGTAATAGTGGAAGAAAGCCCCTTCATAAGGGAAGCAGGGATTTCAATTTTCAAAAAGAGCACCAAAAATTATGGTACTTATTAGCTTTCATCCCTCGTTGCCCCTATCATAAGCATCTTGAAGTGATTAAGGTTAAAGTGAACAAACTATGGAGTATATGCTTGACAAAATATAAGTTGGCAATCTCATATCCCTTGAATATGAGGGTCGCACCACATGCTACTCAACTTTAGTCACCTGTAAGTTCTTGTCATAGTAAGTATATGTGTGTCATAGAGAACCGCCAACGGGGTACCCCGTGCACATGGTACAGGAGCTATCCCATAACCAAAATGACAAGGCAAGCAGACAATGAGCATCTCAGTGATCTTTTTATTTACTATTTGCATAGATTTTTATTGAGGATGATTCATAGATTGCTCATTATGGTGATGCTACAAGTTTCCACCATGATTAGGCATGGCTTAGGCTAGCGGCCCAAGAGTTTCTCTAACACAAAATACATAACTCCATGGAATTACAAGCTCCCTTTTTATTTCACACCGGTGACATCCATAGATAAAAGAGCATGATATCAACTATGTACAAAGTACAAGTGCAATGTTGGAAACGTTCCCCATGACAACATGGTTCTGATAATTCCAACATATAAGTGCAAGCATATACAACATAGACGACACAATGATTCAAGTTTATTAGGGACAAGAAATATAAGGTGTGCCATTACACTAATTAACCATAAATCCTAAAATAACCCTAAACTTACTAACTAAATAATTAACCCTAAAAAACACTAACAAAATTACACTAATTAACACAAAATTACAGCTAATAGGGCGTCCGGCTCACCTGTGGGGTGGGGAGACGTGAGCGGCGGTATGGGCGGTGCGACGAGGTCGGCAGGTCGCCGGGGCGGCTGACAATGGCGCACGGGCGGGGCGAGGGCGCGGGTGGCACAGCGGCGCACGGGCGCGGCGGTGGAAGGCACTGGGGCGATGGACGGTGCTGGGGCGGCGCTGGGGAAGATGACTGGGTGCTCTGGTTCGATGGTCGAACCGGGGCGGACGGGGTGGGTATTTATACCCGCCCCCCTTTTGCCCTGGTTTGTAACACCAACCGGGACTAAAGGGTAACCTTTAGTCCCGGTTTATGTTACAAAACGGGACTAAAGGGTTTTCGAGGCGCCCCGTTTCGCATGCAGGGCCGCACACCTTTAGTCCCGGTTTGTAATATAAACCGGGACTAAAGGTGTATTTTTGGCTCCAATATAAAAAAATTACAATTAGGAAACGTAATTATTTTATATATCAAAATTTGCAGAAATAAAAGATCTATAATTTAAAGCTATTATGCTACTCTGTCATATAGATGTAAATAAAATAATTGTTCCCGTTTTTGAATTTACATTGTCCGGACCTTTTTTGAATTTCTTATGCCCGTTTCGAATTTTCCCGTTTTGAAAAACGGCATGCGTGAAGATAGGGGATGATCCTCGTTAGAACTTGTATTGGATCTCTGAAGAAACAACATATTGTGAGTCTAAAATGATTTTTTCAAAAAATCACGGGCATTAGATCATATACCCATAGTTCAAACCGGACCCGCTTACTACCGATTGGGCACACATTTGTCCTTTTCACCCGGGAAGGACAGAAAGGTTTGAGATCTCCCGGTTGGGAGATAGTTCATGTAAGGTGGTATATTATTTTAGAAAAATAGGATGGTAGCAATCTGTAACTTCATTTTGGTGGCTTCTTGTTCGCGTGTTATTGACGCCTCGTTGAGAGACCCCAAGAGGAAGGTGTGAAAAGCACATCAGCAAGTTTTCCCTCAGTAAGAAACCGAGGTTATAGAACCAGTAGGAGGAAGGAAACAACTCAAAGTTGTTGCTAGCAACTTGGAGACCTGCACAACACAAACTCAAGACTTTGCCCCAACGAACAGTGAGGTTGTCAATCTCACTGGTTTGCTGAAAACAAAGGATTAACTGTATGGTGTGGAAGGTAATAGTGGTTTGCAGAAACTAAACAGGAACAGTGGAAGATTTATCAATGGTAAAGATTGGACCGGAGTCCATAGTTCACTAGAGGTGTTCTCCTTAGATAAACAAACATGGCATGCTGGGTAAAAAAATTACAGCAGGGCAATTGACAGGACTGAGCAAGGCATAATAATGCAATACTAGACATTCATGATCCTATGAGATTCGATTGGGCAATACAACAAGATACATAGACCGCCATACAAATACATCTATGACTAGAAATCCACCTTCGGGTTATCATCCGAACCACCTCTAGTATTAAGTTGCAAGCAACAGATAACTGCTTTATGCAAAGTGTGTAATGTAAACAATCCACTTGTTCCATGAATAAGGGACCGTTGTTTTCTCCCTAGTGGCAACAACACATCTACAACCTTAGAGATTTCTATCACTTCCCTTAGATTAAATAGAGGCATGAACCCACTATCGAGCATAAATACCCCCTCTTGGAGTCACTAGCATCTACTTGGCCAAGATAGCTACAAGAAACGGAGATCATTCAAGATCACAAAAAACACAGACATGATATAATCGGTAAGACAAATCCATTAATCAATCTGACATAGTAATCTCAATATCCATCAAATCCCCGCAAACACAACATGCATGATTACAAATAGATATGATCTTGATAATGAATGGAGCTCACAAGATCTAAACATGGTAGCACAAAGGAGGAGATACAACCAGCTAACTACTACATGGACCCGTTGTCCAAGGTGGTACTACTCACACTTCATACCGGAGGCTGGCATGATGAAGAAGAAGGCCTCCGGGATGATCTCCCCTCCGACAGGGTGCCGGGAAGAGCTTCAGATCCCCCCGATTTATAGACAATGGTGACGGTGGCTACAGACGGTTTCGTGTAATATTGATAGCATACTTAGGGTTTTGGCATCAGGGGGTCTTTATGGGCGAAGAGACGAGGCAGGGGCGGCTAGGGTGGTCACACCCCCACCCCAGGTGCGACTAACCTAGCTCGCGCCACCAGGGGGTGTGTCCCCCTAGTGCCTCCCCTCTGTTTTGTACTCTGGCTCCGTGTTCCCCACGGTAAAATATTGACTTTGGCTTTTGTCCCATCCAATTCCGAGAATATTGATTTTCTGCCTTTGTAGAACCAAAAATAGAACAAAACAGACAAGTCACACTGTGGCATCTTGTTAATAGGTTAGTACCAGAAAACATATAAAACACCTCAAAGTGTAGAAAAACAAAGCAAAGTAGATACTAAACAATCATGGAACATTAAAAATTATAGATATGTTTCCGACGTATCAAGCATCCCCAAGCTTAACTGCTTCTCGTCCTCGAGTAGTTAAGTGATAAAAACAATAATTTTTAAGGTGACATGCACCATCAAGATAAAACCATTTGCAAGCATTGAAAGTTGGGATCAAAGAACTCTAAACATGAGCATGAAAGATGGAGTTCTAACAGTAAGCCCAAGTAACTAAGCATGCAACATGAAAGTTTACAAACAAAGATCATGAATAACATGCATTGAAAAACGTTTGTTTGTTTCACATACAGAAAACATAGCATAGTGGCATTCATCTTGTCCCTCATGGAGTAGCAAATAGATGCATAGGACACCTTCAAAGTTCATAAGAGTGACTAGATACAGATAGCACAAGAACAAGTAATATCAACAATATGAATCAATCAATAAGTTTTGGGACAATGCACATAGAACTAAGAATGGCAACTATGCTCTCTTAACTGGTGCCTAAGGATAGAAGGTGGAGACTCAATATAATAGTGGAAGAAAGGCCCTTCATAAAGGAAAGTAGGGATTTCAAGTTTCAAAAAGAGCTTCCAAAATTATGGTACTTGTTAGCTTTCAGCTCTCATTGCCCCTATCATAAGCATCTTGAAGTGATTAAGGTTAAAGTGAACAAACTATGGAGTATATGCTTGACAAAGTATAAGTTGGCAATCTCATGTTCCTTGAATACGAGGGCCGCTCCTCATGTTACTCAAGTTTAGTTACTTGCAAGTTCTTTTCATAGTAAGTACATGTGTATCATAGAGAACTTCCAACGGGGTACCCCTTGCACATGATACAGGAGCTACCCATAATCAAAATGACAAGGCAAGCCGACAATGGGCATCTCAGCATTCTTCTTATTTACCATGGGAATATGGTGCTTTTTTCTCTCTTTCCTCTTTTCTCATATTTTTTTTCTTTTTCTCAGTCTCTTTTTTTATAAGAAGAATGCTTCATAGATGCCACTATGGTGATGCTACAAGTTTCCACCATGATTAGGCATAGCTTAGGCTAGCGGCCCAGGCGTTTCTCTAATACACATACATAACTCCATGGACTTACAAGCTCCCCTTTCATTTCACACCGATGACATCCATAGACAAAAGAGCATGATATCAACTATGTACAAAGTACAAGTGCAATGTTGAAAGCGTTCCCCATGACAGCATGGTTCTACTAATTACAACGTATAAGTGCAAGCATATACAACATAGATGACCCAATGGTACAAGTTTATTAGGGGCAAGAAAAATAAAGTGTGACATCAAGTTCGTGAGAGCTTTAATCACTAAGTTTTCACATAACAAAGAGACTTTTTAATTCAAAGATAGATGAAAACAAGAATATACTTGGAATGGTGTAACACACCATACATAGGAATTTATAGTGGACATGTTGGAATAACTTGGTTTCTTGGTAGTAGGATGCATGAGTAGAACTTAATCATACAAGTGGAGGCTAGCAAAAGACTGGGAGCGACCAACTAAGAGAGCAATAATGGCCATAATCATGCAGAGCGACAAAACATTACTAATCAAAGCATAAAGTGGTATTACAAGTGAAGGACCAAATTATCATAGAGGCTATGGTTACTTGTTCATAGTCATAACATGGTGTGAGCATGTGCCAATTCAACCCAAACAAAGCATCAAAGGAGAATACCACAATACTATGCTTTTGTATGCTAAAACAACGCATGATTTGCTCAAGGCACACTAAGCAATCCCCATTGTTTGGAACAAGTCATGCTACATCAATAATCACTAATCATAAGGTCAAAAAAACATCTAGCATGACATGATAAAGTCTAACTTACAGTCAAAGAAAACTCCCCTTGACTACTCAAGCAAGAACTTTCTACTCCTCTAAGTCCTCTATAACACCGATCAACCTATTTGAAACAACAAAGCGAGAATGGGGGTCCAAACTAATTTATTCAAGCAAACTAAGAAAACCAAATGAAAAATAAGATGCTCCAAGAACAACACAACCGTGCATGAAACAATAAAAACGAAGTGTGTAGAAAGACCTGAGCTTTTTATTGATGAAGAAGGGGATGCCTTGGGCATCCCCAAGCTTTGACGCTTGTACCTCTTGAATATTTCTTGGGTTGACACGGTGTGGCATCCCCAAGCTTGAGATTTTGCCCATTCTTCATCTCATTACATCATTCTCTCATTACACCTAAAATTTTTCCTTCATACAAAACTTCACACAATCTTCATTAGCAACATTAGTGTATTCAAAAGATAATAGACCTTTGGGTTTAGCTTTAGAATAGAAAAACTTTCACTAAAAACACAAGCTACTGTAGAAATTCCCTCAAAAAGCTCAATTTCCCAAAGACAACCCAAAAAGGAATCAATAAGAAGCTAATGCAAATGATGGCAGAAATCTGTCAAAACAGACCAGCAGGTAGAAACTGATTTTTTTGAAGACCTTCTGTTGCTCAAATAAAAAAGTGTTGAACTAAAGAAAGTTAGCTAACATACGGAGGGATTTATGCACAAAATATCAGCTCAATACGACTTACAAATATTCCTCACGAATTTTTATGGTGGAGGACAGAAATCTGTTTTGGGACAGCAACTCCCTAAATCTTACTTCCCTCTCATTAGAGGTCATTCTTGGCACAAAAAGCAAACAAAAAGGATAAGGAGAGGTCATTACTGTAGTAATAACTTCCAAGACTAAATAAAACTCTTGGTTTATCTCCCAACAAGTACTTTTCTTTAATGCCTTTAAGTTAGACACAAGAAGCAAGAATCAAGTATTTTTCAAATGAAGAAGCATTAACATCAAACCTATTGCTCCTACCTTTCTTACCTTTCTTATTATTTTTAGGGAATATGTGATTTCTTATTGGAGAAGCAAAATGCATAATGCCTTTTCCCACATATATTATTTCTCCAAGGTGTTTCAGCAGGGATCTTCCAAGTGAAATTTGTCCTTTTCCTACACATTCAATAACAAGATAATCCGTAGACACCATTTTCCCTGAGATTTTTGTAAACACACCTTCAGCTATTCAAATGGGTAATAAAGTTGCATTATTGGTAAGAGATATTTCTTCCCCTCCTTCGGAAAGTCCCCAAAGACTCAAAGACTCATAGATATCTTTAGGCATAAGGCAAAATTCAGACATGATATCACAGCGAGCATCAAAAGTTTCACTATTTATAGAAACTTTTATTGTAGAAAACCATTTTGAAGGCTCAGATTTTATTGGAACATAACCATGGTGCCCTCTAAGTGTGTGATAGCAACTGTTCAAAGCAGCAGTACTGGACTCAAGAGTGTTCAACCTAGCATAAATGTGACACCCCGGTTCTGAAAAGACCGTGGCCTCTATGTGACATGCCAATCCCTGGATCGGTTCATTGGCCCACAATAGAGTAAGATAGATAACATAGCAAAATAACCGTGTATCATGTACTACAAAGATCCAGAGTACCATTATTACAAT
Organism: Avena sativa; assembly: GCA_916181665.1. Lineage (NCBI taxonomy): Eukaryota > Viridiplantae > Streptophyta > Magnoliopsida > Poales > Poaceae > Avena > Avena sativa. The sequence goes on along the minus strand of OV702283.1, from coordinate 382,187,701 downwards.
AAAAGCTTAGCACAAAGCTAGCTCAAATTATTCAGGTAGCAACATAAACAAATAAATCCTCCAATCTTCAATTTGCCCACAAGTGAACAAGTGCCGAGTGGAGTACCATGGCCTATAATGATCAATCAGAATCGGAATAACCTGCAACATGAAACGTAGCAGCCCCGAAGGTTCAATACATGGAATGTATGGAAAGTAGAGCTAGTAATGGAGACAATAGTACTAACATCTACATGCATATTTGGCAAGTGGAGCTGTGTCTGGCTTGCATTTGCAAATACATTTGTCCTACTTTCATAAACAGTTTGATTTTTATTTGAAAAGATCCCAATTAAGTTAACCCAACAATATTAAAGCAATTATGAAATTAGAATGAGCGAGAAACATGTCATGGAATCAATATCTAGCAACTCAGATGTCCATAACCGGGGACACGGCTAATCGATTAGATTATACACTCTGAAGAGGTTAGTACACTTTACCCATGTGACTTGGCCAGCCCAGCTCGTACCATCACTCTTATTTTGGGTGATGATAGGGAGAAGGCCAAGAAGAGACTGTTCGGGAAGTAGCTCCTCAATCCCGACGCGCACCGGTCCAACCTACCAAAATTCTACATCTCTGGATACGCGGGTTTGAGTTACCACGACCTACTAAGTCCAACCAACCGCCCATTCCATTATTGGCACATGGTTGTACACGTAAGCTACACAATAAAGAAGCCAATCATTCTCTCTTGATACCTGGGTGCCTTTCCGCAATGAAACCACCAAAATTTATCAATACCATCACATCCAGGGGGTTCATTGATTAAGTTGGTTTTAGTTTTCACAAACCATTACTTTGAGAAAACAAGTATCAATGATGTAACCCAGCCCTCGTTCAACATAGCATGGCTAAGCGCATCTACCAACGGTGTTTCATCTACAAGGAAGGCCCTACCACATAATAGGACATAGCATAGCGATAGTATCATCCTACACATGCATCTACAAAATACACGACAATGCATAGAAAATAGTAGGATGATATTCATTAACAAAGTAGCATCTACTTGCCTTGGTTGTAGCGGTCTGGAGCACAATCCTCACACAAGCAAGCGTTGCACTCAGCACAATCTACACGACACAATTGCAATCATAAACAAACAATCCACAAGCATATGCAACAAAGATGATGCATGAATGCAGGAACGGCAAGTGAATTGGTGCTACAGCTGCACCACATAATACTAACCCATAATACTACCGAATACATGCATGGAAAAATAGATTTGGCGCTAGGGAAACTACTAACCAAAAGTAGCGCTCACAACTAAAGCTAGAACTTAAACAATTCTCTACCGGTAGTATACTGTTTATAAAATCTTGGGGAAAATCTACCGCATAGGCATCGCTGATTAGAAACAGTACCAATTGGAATTACTCAAAAAGGAATTATAAAACTCCCCGAGTAATTAAAACACTGCAGAAAGCCATTAGACAAATACTGCAGAAGTTTTTACTGTAAGCCTACCTTTTTAATTCACGATGAGATTCCCCTCGTTCATACGAGTTCAGGGACATATCACACGCGATTTTTGGAGCTACGGATCTTTTTCTACGAATTTATTACTCCGAAAAAGCCACTAATTAGTTTGATTAAACTGTACTAAACCTGACAGTAAAAGTCTGAACCAAAGTTACAGCGAGATTCTACACGACTCACTGAACTCGTACATATTTTATTTGCAATTTTTGGCCAAGCGGTTTAATTTCTACGCAATTTACAAGATTCTACCGAAATCTGCCATCTAATAGGATTAACGAAATTGACCCAGTCAACTGTGTCTGTTTGACTGGTCAAGCGTCTGCTGACTGGGAGCTGACTGGACGTCTGACTAGTCAACGCCTGGGATGCTGACCAGTCAACGAACGATCTAAGCCGCTGATCTGAGATCTGACGGTTGCTGCTGTCTTACCGGAAACGGATGGCGAAACGGACTCCGGAAGACGCGGCGAGCTCCGGACGGCGGTGGCGATCGGTTCCGGCGACGAGATCCTTCTTGCGCGGGTACACACGGTCAACTACGGGTCCGAGAAAATAATTGCGCGCGCACAAGACGGCGCGCATGTGCGTGTATGCGTGCATGCATGCGCGCATGCGATGACGCGTGCAGCGGCATGCGCAACGAGGCGGCGTGGCGCACCGCAGCGAGGTGGCGGCGGTGTCACGCGCGCGGCGCGGTGGCGGCGCACGGCGGTGGTAGTGAGCGGTGGCGGCGATGGCGGCTGCGGGCGGTGGAGATGGCGCATGGCGGCGGGGTGCGGGTCGCGGGCGGCGGCGTGCTGCGGCTCGCGGCGGCGGGATGGTCGAGGGCGCGGAGGCGGGCGGCGGCGAGGCCATGGCGGTGGCGGCGCGCGGGAATAGAAAGAGGAGGAGGAGGCGAACCCGGCGGTGATGGCGGTGATGGCCGGTGGCGGCGGGGTGGCCGGCGGCGGCGAGGTGGCCGGGAGGCGGCGGCGGCGATGGCGCCTGGGAGGCACGTGCGTGGGGAGTCGAGGCGGCGGGGTCGGCGCGTGGGGCAGGAGTTGGGCACGGAAAACGGGGCCAGGTGGGGTCCTGCTTAAATAGTCCTGCGCGCGGATATCCTAATCAGATTCGGTCCGCGGTTGGACTCCGATTCGGAAATCGGTCCGGATTTTCGGACCGTGTTCCGGCGGATTGCTAAAACGTCCGAGTCTTTTGCATACGAACTCCGATTGGAGCGATTCTCACGCCTACGGGTTCGTATCGTCGAGGGGAACAACCTTCAGTCGAGGTTTGCGTGAAAACTCGAACCTATAGGGGTGGTTGTCGCAAGTCCTTCTAAAGCCTCCCGCAGGAAACTCGTAGCGAAACAAAATAGGGTTTTGAAGATAGCGTTTCGCCGAACCTTTCTACTCGACGGTTTTGCATGGATAGATATGATGCAATGATATGAATGATATGCAAGGCCAAATCAAAAATTTGGGATGTGACAAGACTAACCCCCTTAAGATGAATGTCGTCCTCGAGATTCGGCGCGGCTAGCAAATAGGTGTGGGTAGTCCTCTCGGATGTCATCATCACGCTCCCAAGTGGCTTCCTCTTCGGTGTGGTGGCTCCACTGTACTTTGCAAAACTTGATTGTCTTGGTACGGGTAGTCCTTTCTGCTGTCTCCAGAATCTTGACCGGTTTCTCCTCGTAGGTCAAATCATTCTCCAGCTGAACTTCCTCTAGCGGTACGGTGTCTCTCAATGGTGTATCCACCATCTCCGGATGGCACTTCTTCAGCTGGGACACGTGGAACACATTGTGAACAGTAGACAGAGCTTCTGGCAACTCCAACTGATAAGCAACTTCTCCTTTGCGTGCTAAGACCCGATACGGTCCAATAAATCGAGGTGCCAGCTTACCCTTAATTCCAAATCTCTTGATTCCACGAAGCGGTGATACTCTGAGGTATGCTTTATCACCTATCTCGTACACCACTTCCTTGCACTTGGCGTCAGCGTAGCTCTTCTGCCTTGATTGTGCTACCTTCAGCCTATCTCTAATCAAGGCGACCTTCTCCTCAGCGTCCTTGATCAAATCAGGTCCAAACAACTGACGTTCTCCTACTCCATCCCATAGCAATGGTGTACAGCATCGCTTCCCATACAACACATCGAACGGTGACGTCTTGATGCTGGTTTGGTAGCTGTTGTTGTAGGAAAACTCTGCATACGGCAAATTCTCATCCCAACTGGATCCATGAGCCAAGGCGCAAGCTCTCAGCATGTCCTCCAAAATCTGATTCACCCTCTCGGTCTGTCCATCAGTCTGTGGGTGAAACGCTGTGCTAAACTCCAATCTAGTACCAAGTGACTCGTGCAGCTGGCGCCAGAAGTGCGAGGTAAATTGGGTGCCTCTGTCAGATACGATGCTCTTGGGAACTCCGTGTAGGCACACAATCCTGTCCATGTAAATCTTGGCCAACTTTGCACTCGTATAGGTCGTCTTTACCGGTATAAAGTGGGCTACCTTGGTCAAATGGTCGACCACTACCCAAATAGAGTCATATCCTGACCTGGTCTTGGGCAGTCCTGTGATAAAATCCATCCCCACTCTATCCCACTTCCAATCCGGCACAGGCAATGGCTGTAGCAATCCTGCTGGCTTCTGGTGTTCTGCCTTCACTCGGCTGCATACATCACATAGGGCAATATGCTTGGCGATATCTCCCTTCATGTTGTTCCACCAAAATCTGCTCTTCAAATCCATATACATCTTTGTGTTGTCCGGGTGTATGGAGTATGGCGAGTTATGAGCCTCCTGCAAAATAAACTCCCTTATCTCCGGGTCGCTGGGCACACACAAACGATCTCCATACCACAAGGTACCATGTTCATCCTCGCGAATATCCTTCTCCTGGTTCTCCTTCATCTTTTCCTTTATCTCCTCTATTTCCTTGTCTCCTACCTGAGCCTTTTTGATTCTGTCCTGTAGCGTCGGTTGGACTTCCATTGTAGCCAAATATCCTTCAGATACTACCTCCAGTCTAAGGTCCTTGAATTGCTTGCACAAGTCCTCAGGCAATTCACCAATTGTCAATCCATTGGCATAAACCTTCCGGCTCAGAGCATCAGCTACTACATTGGCCTTTCCCGGGTGGTACTGTAGATTCATATCATAGTCCTTGATAAGATCCAACCATCTCCTTTGTCTCATGTTCAGTTCCTTCTGTGTAAATATGTACTTCAGGCTCTTGTGGTCGGTGTACACATCACAGTGTTTTCCCATTAAGTAATGCCTCCATACCTTGAGCGCATGAACCACTGACGCTAACTCCAAGTCATGTGTGGGGTAATTCCGCTCATGGTGCTTGAGTTGTTGTGAGGCATATGACACTACTCTCCCATCTTGCATCAGCACACTCCCAAGTCCCTGTCGAGAAGCATCGCAGTACACTTGGAAATCCTTCTAAAGATCTGGTAAACACAGAACAGGCGCAGTCACTAGTCGACTCTTCAGTTCCTGAAAGCTGGCTTCACATACGTCTGACCATTCAAATTTCCTCTCCTTCTTCAGAAGTTCAGTCATCGGCTTAGCAATCTTGGAGAAGTTTTCTATGAACCTCCGGTAATATCCAGCAAGTCCCAAAAAGCTTCGAATCTCTCCTGCATTCTTGGGCGCTTCCCACTCTGTCACTGCAGTCACTTTGTTTGGATCAACAGCAATTCCTTCTCTCAACACTACGTGTCCAAGAAACCCAACGGTGTTAAGCCAGAATTCACACTTACTGAATTTGGCATACAGCTTGTGTTCCCTCAGTTTCTCCATAATCAGTCGCAGATGCTTCTCATGCTCGGCATCATCCTTGGAATATATCAGTATGTCATCAATAAACACCACCACGAACTTGTCCAAATACTCTATAAATACCTTGTTCATCATGGTCATGAAGTATGCCGAGGCATTCGTTAGTCCAAAAGACATAACTGTATACTCATATAAACCATACCTAGTGGTGAAGGCGGTTTTCGGTACATCCTCTTCTCGGATCTTCAATTGGAAGTAGCCTGATCACAGATCAATCTTGCTAAACACCTTTGCTCCTTCCAGTTGATCAAACAAGTCATTTATGTTCGGCAAAGGGTACTTGTTCTTGATGGTTACTTCATTCAGCGAGCGATAGTCTACCACTAATCTCTTGGTGCTGTCTTTCTTCTCCACGAACAGAACAGGTGCTCCCCATGACGACGCACTAGGCTGAATGAATCCCTTTTCCAGCTGCTCCTTCAACTGTTTCTTCAATTCTTTCAGCTCATCCACATCCATCTTATATGGTTTCTTTGCTATAGGTCCTGTTCCCGGCATCAGGTCGATAAGAAACTCTACATCCCTGTCAGGTGGCATCCCCGGCAGCTCTTCCGGAAACACGTCGGGGTAATCCCTAATCACTGGCACAGTATCCATGCTAACCCCCTTAAGAGAATTCAACTTACACCTTCCTGGTCGTGCAGCCGACTTGAATCTAATCCTCTTACCATCCGGGGTTTTGAGTGAAATGGCTCGCTGTGCACAATCTATGTGTCCCCCGTGCATGGACATCCAATCCATACCCAGAATAACATCTAATCCCTGTGAATCCAACACTACTAGATGTGCAATAAAGTTGTGTGTTCCAATCCTCACAGTCAAGTCGCGGCATCCCGCACTAGCTATCATATCTCCTCCAGGTGAACTCACTCTAATAGACCTCTTCATAGACTCAGTAGGTAACTTATACTTATCCGCGAATGCCCTTGATATGAAATAATGCGATGCACCAGTATCAAAAAGTATAAGTGCAGGGTAAGTGTTGATTGGGAACTTACCAATCACAAGGTCAGGCTCATCTGGAATCTCCTCCACATTCATGTGGTTCACTGTGGCCTTCTCACCGTTGGTTGGCTTCAGTCCTTTCCTCTCCGGACAGTTGTCAGCATAGTGTCCCTTCTGCTTGCACTTGAAGCACGTCACCTCACTCAGATCCTTCTTCACGAAGTTGCGATCACGGTTGCGGTCATGTCCACCGTCTCCTCCAGAGTGGTGAGAGTGTCCTCCCTTGTGGTTGTGGTGGCTGCTCCTATGGTTGTCATGACGATGTCCATCGCGGCGGTCATGGCTCCCATGGTCACTTCCTCCATGCTTGGAGTATCCATCATATGAAGTGTGGGCCTTGTGGTGTGAACCAGAGTGGTGATTGTTGTTCTTTCTCTTGCGGTTCTCCACCTCCTTGTGCTTCCCTTCCAAGATCCTGGCCTTGTCCATAAGCTCCTGGAAAGTGGGGCAATAAACCACAAGTAGCTGTACCGAAAGCTCATCACTGAGGCCATCCAGGAATCTCTCCCTCCTTTTGGCATCAGTGTCAACATCCTCAGGTGCATAACGGGTCAGGTTGTTGAACTCCTCAATGTACTCGGCCACGGAACGATTGGTTTGGCGCAAGTTGCGGAACTCCTTCCTCTTCAGGCTCAGAACTCCTGAAGACACGTGGTTGGTCCTGAAACCTTCCTCGAACATAGCCCAAGTCACGGTATCCAGTGGGTGGGTGATCTGGAATGTGTCCCACCAAGAAGCGGCTGGTCCCTCCAGTAGGTGAACGGCAAACCTCACCTTCTCAGCATCAGTGCATCCGACAGTTACTAGATCCTTGTTGACTGAACGCAACCAGTCGAGAGCAACCATTGGTTCCGTTGCAGTAGAGAACTTAGCTGGCCTTAACCTCAGAAATCTGGTGAGAGCATCTCCCTGAGGCTGATTGTTTCCATTGTTGTTGTTCTGGTTTGCCATGAACTGGGTCATCACTTGGATCAGCTGTGCCTGAGCTGCCATGAGCTGCTCCATCTCAGTGGGTTGACGGCGGGGAGGCATTTGCAGTTCAGCATAGGTAAGTTTAGAAAGAATCAACTACGACAATAGGATTCTACCCATGCATATGATCAAACAACAACAAACAATAGCAGACAATCACAAGCAAGCAACACATCGACAAACAAGCGATCCAGCAACATCCCAGGTGTTATCCTAGCAGTATATACCTACTGAAATAGTTTTGCAAGAGTTGGCAATGGTTAACTAAACAATAGATCAACTAATCAACAAAACAACAATTCTGCCAGAACAGTCCAGCAGCGTTCACGAATTTTTCCGCCTGACTTAAACTCGTCAGAAATATTAGCCAATTTTTGTGCATATGGCACAGAGAGTTTCGCATCAGCCCAATTTTTTTCAGATTTTTCTGAGTTACCATAAAAATATGAAAAATAGCGCAGTGCTGCTGTATCAGCAGAAAAACTGCAGCGAAAATAACACAGATGATAACCAAATTGCCATAACTCTTTTATTAAAATTTGCACAAATAAATCCTGGGATATTGGAGTACACAAATAAGCAACTAATCACTCTTAAACTAACACGAACTAAGATTCACATCGATCGAGACTAATCCTAACGAATTTGCCTAACGTGGACTAATTGGTGGACTTCTATCTATTTCTTGAAGAGATTGAGGTAGGTCCTTGCTGTCATGCGTTGGCGCTTCGGCTCGCGGTACTACCATGGCGGAGGAGTGTACACCTCTCCTGAACCATCACTTGAGACTTCAAACTCCACCTCTTCTGGGTCCTCCTCTTCTTCTTCATCCTCAGCTGCAACAGCAACAGCTTCATCTCCTCCACCATCATCGTCTCCATCATCATCATCCTCGTCCTCATCATCATCTTCATCTCCACTGTCATCATCATCCCCATGGTTGCCATCATCTCCATTGTCATCATCAGAGGGTGGATTCAGCTGCGCTTGGAGAGCGGCAATCTGGGCTATCATAGCTTCAATGGTTTGGTCCCTTTCCTGGACGGTCCCTTGCAACTGTTGTATGTTCTGGGTGTTCTCTTGCACAGTACCATGAAGATGTGCTATGGTTTCATCTCTGGCTATCAGGGCATTCTCCAGAACTCCCACAGCTTCATGCAAAGTGCCGATCTCCTGTCCTTGGACCACCATTCCATTACTAGTAAAGTCTGCAATCTCCTTTAACATCCTCACCTTCTCTGCTAGAGCTCCATTCTCTCTTTCCATGTCCTCTATGTGCCTCCGACGGGGCGGCATGTTGTTCCTGTCGCCCGGGGTAATCACAATGTTCCCTTCTTCATCACGCCTTCCATAGTCACGGTAAGGTGAATCTGCAGGCAGTAGGTGTCGGACATAGTGGCACTGGCGAGACAGGGCTTCATGTATGGCCAAGTTAATTCCAAGTCCCCAATTGCAGTATATCTTGGTGTAGACCAAGTGCGCGGGGTTTGGCAAGGCGGCATCTCTGAATATGAAGGTAGTGATCTCCCATGCATCCTCTCCATACCCATAGGTGTACAGCCTTCTTCCCTTGAACATAGGCAGTGGCAATCCCAATGACTGCGAGAGCTGAGCTAACTGCCTTGCAAAGGGCCTTGGTGACTCCATGGTGACATACTCAGTCCTGACTTCTCCCATCTATCAAGTAAAAGAGGAAAGTGTGAGAATAGCATATGGTAAGAATTTTACGAGGGTGAAAGGCATAAGAGGAAAGACAGAGTTAATATAGGCTTAATAATTCTATGGCTTCCTAATCCAATCCTAGGTCACGATCCTACAGTCGACACACGGGCTCTGATACCATCCTGTGACACCCCGGTTCTGAAAAGACCGTGGCCTCTATGTGACATGCCAATCCCTGGATCGGTTCATTGGCCCACAATAGAGTAAGATAGATAACATAGCAAAATAACCGTGTATCATGTACTACAAAGATCCAGAGTACCATTATTACAATAAAAGCTTAGCACAAAGCTAGCTCAAATTATTCAGGTAGCAACATAAACAAACAAATCCTCCAATCTTCAATTTGCCCACAAGTGAACAAGTGCCGAGTGGAGTACCGTGGCCTATAACGATCAATCAGAATCGGAATAACCTGCAACATGAAACGTAGCAGCCCCGAAGGGTGAATACATGGAATGTATGGCAAGTAGAGCTAGTAATGGAGACAATAGTACTAACATCTACATGCATATTTGGCAAGTGGAGCTGTGGCTGGCTTGCATTTGCAAATACATTTGTCCTACTTTCATAAATAGTTTGATTTTTATTTGAAAAGGTCCCAATTAAGTTAACCCAACAATATTAAAGCAATTATGAAATTAGAATGAGCGAGAAACATGTCATGAAATCAATATCTAGCAACTCAGATGTCCATAACCGGGGACACGGCTAATCGATTAGATTATACACTCTGCAGAGGTTAGTACACTTTACCCATGTGACTTGGCCAGCCCAGCTCGTACCATCACTCTCATTTTGGGTGATGATAGGGAGAAGGCCAAGAAGAGACTGTTCGGGAAGTAGCTCCTCAATCCCGACGCGCACCGGTCCAACCTACCAAAATTCTACATCTCTGGATACGCGGGTTCGAGTTACCACGACCTACTAAGTCCAACCAACCGCCCATTCCATTATTGGCACATGGTTGTACACGTAAGCTACACAATAAAGAAGCCAATCATTCTCTCTTGATACCTGGGTGCCTTTCCGCAATGAAACCACCAAAATTTATCAATACCATCACACCCAGGGGGTTCATTGATTAAGTTGGTTTTAGTTTTCACAAACCATTACTTTGAGAAAACAAGTATCAATGATGTAACCCAGCCCTCGTTCAACATAGCATGGCTAAGCGCATCTACCAACGGTGTTTCATCTACAAGGAAGGCCCTACCACATAATAGGACATAGCATAGCGATAGTATCATCCTACACATGCATCTACAAAATACACGACAATGCATAGAAAATAGTAGGACGATATTCATGAACAAAGTAGCATCTACTTGCCTTGGTTGTAGCGGTCTGGAGCACAATCCTCACACAAGCAAGCGTTGCACTCAGCACAATCTACACGACACAATTGCAATCATAAACAAACAATCCACAAGCATATGCAACAAAGATGATGCATGAATGCAGGAACGGCAAGTGAATTGGTGCTACAGCTGCACCACATAATACTAACCCATAATACTACCGAATACATGCATGGAAAAATAGATTTGGCGCTAGGGAAACTACTAACCAAAAGTAGCGCTCACAACTAAAGCTAGAACTTAAACAATTCTCTACCGGTAGTATACTGTTTGTAAAATCTTGGGGAAAATCTACCGCATAGGCATCGCTGATTAGAAACAGTACCAATTGGAATTACTCAAAAAGGAATTATAAAACTCCCCGAGTAATTAAAACACTGCAGAAAGCCATTAGACAAATACTGCAGAAGTTTTTACTGTAAGCCTACCTTTTTAATTCACGATGAGATTCCCCTCGTTCATACGAGTTCAGGGACATATCACACGCGATTTTTGGAGCTACGGATCTTTTTCTACGAATTTATTACTCCAAAAAAGCCACTAATTAGTTTGATTAAACTGTACTAAACCTGACAGTAAAAGTCTGAACCAAAGTTACAGCGAGATTCTACACGACTCACTGAACTCGTACATATTTTATTTGTAATTTTTGGCCAAGCGGTTTAATTTTTACGCAATTTACAAGATTCTACCGAAATCTGTCATCTAATAGGATTAACGAAATTGACCCAGTCAACTGTGTCTGTTTGACTGGTCAAGCATCTGCTGACTGGGCGCTGACTGGGCGTCTGACTAGTCAACGCCTGGGATGCTGACCAGTCAACGAACGATCTAAGCCGCTGATCTGAGATCTGACGGTTGCTGCTGTCTTACCGGAAACAGATGGCGAAACGGACTCCGGAAGGCGCGGCGAGCTCCGGACGGCGGTGGCGATCGGTTCCGGCGACGAGATCCTTCCTGCGCGGGTACACACGGTCAACTACGGGTCCGAGAAAATAATTGCGCGCGCACAAGACGGCGCGCACGTGCGTGTATGTGTGCATGCATGCGCGCATGCGATGACGCGTGCAGCGACACGCGCAACGAGGCGGCGTGGCGCACCGCAGCGAGGTGGCAGCTTGGCGGCATGGCAGTGGTGTCGCGCGCGCGGCGCGGTGGCGGCGCACGGCGGTGGCGGCGATGGCGGCTGCGGGCGGTGGAGATGGCGCACGGCGGCGGGGTGCGGGTCGCGGGCGGCGGCGATCCGCGGGCGGCGGCATGCTGCGGCTCGCGGCGGCGGGGTGGTCGAGGGCGCGGAGGCGGGCGGCGGCGAGGCCATGGCGGCGGCGGCGTGCGGGAATAGAAAGAGGAGGAGGAGGCGAACCCGGCGGTGATGGCGGTGCTGGCCGGCGGCGGCGGGGTGGCTGGCGGCGGCGAGGTGGCCGGGAGGCGGCGGCGGCGATGGCGCCTGGGAGGCGCGCGCGTGGGGAGTCGAGGCGGCGGGGTCGGCGCGTGGGGCAGGAGTTGGGCACGGAAAACGGGGCCAGTGGGGTCCTGCTTAAATAGTCCTGCGCGCGGAAATCCTAATCAGATTCGGTCCGCTGTTGGACTCCGATTCGGAAATCGGTCCGGATTTTCGGACCGTTTTCCGGCGGATTACTAAAACGTCCGAGTCTTTTGCATACGAACTCCGATTGGAGCGATTCTCGCGCCTACGGGTTCGTATCGTCGAGGGGAACAACCTTGAGTCGAAGTTTGCGCGAAAACTCGAACCTACAGGGGTGGTTGTCGCATGTCCTTCTAAAGCCTCCCGCAGGAAACTCGTAGCGAAACAAAATAGGGTTTTGAAGATAGCGTTTCGCCGAACCTTTCTACTCGACGGTTTTGCATGGATAGATATGATGCAATGATATGAATGATATGCAAGGCCAAATCTAAAATTTGGGATGTGACAATAAATGTCTATAAAAGAAGAATAAGACTTGCTAGGCATATTATAAATTATAATCAACTTCTTTATGGCATCGAAAGCTTCGTCCTCAGTACATCGAAAAATATCTTTATCAGCTACAGCATCCAAAGCATATCTATAACAAAGAGTAATGCTGTTGTAGAAACTATTAATAACCAAGCTAAGACTCATCTTAGGCTCAATTTCCCTTTGTAAAGAAGATATTCTAGACCAAGCTTCTGTGAAACTCTCTTCATGTCCTTGCTTGAAAGTAAATATCCTTTCCATAGGTGACACAGGGATTGGACCAAAACCAGACATGGTAGCAACTAGAGTATGAACTAATTTTGTGTGTGTTTTTTATAAGAGAAAGCAAACCAAACTAAACTAATTTTTTGGAGTTTTTGAAAACAAGAGCCAAACAAAACCAAGCAAAAGAAACTAAGCAAAACAAAAACAAAGTAAAGAGAAAGGTTGTGAAGGACTACCCTTGTGAAGACGTCCTTAGCCTCCCCGGCAACGGCGCAAGAAAAAAGCTTGTTGGCGTGTTATATTGACGCCTCGTTGGGAGACCCCAAGAGCAAGGTGTGAAGAGCACAGCATCAAGTTTTTCCTCAGTAAGAAACCGAGGTTATCGAACGAGTAGGAGGAAGGAAATGACTCAAAGGTGTTGCTAGAAACTTGGAGACCCGCACATCACAAACTCAATACTTTGCCCCAACGAACAGTCAGGTTGTCAATCTCACTGGTTTACTAAAAACAAAGGATTAACTATATGGTGTGGAAGGTAATATTGGTTTGCAGAAAGTAAACAGGAACAGTGGAAGATGTATCAATGGTAAAGATTGGACCGGGGTCCATAGTTCACTAGATGTGTTCTCCTTAGATAAACAAACATGGCATGCTAGGTAAACAAATTACAGTATGGCAATTGACAGGACTGAGCAAGGCATAGCAATGCAATACTATACATTCATTATCCTATGAGATTCGATTGGGAAATACAACAAGATACATAGACCGCCATCCAACTACATCTATGACAAAAAATCCACCGTCGGGTTATCATCTGAACCCCCTCCAGTATTAAGTTGCAAGCAAAAGATAACTGCTTTAAGCAAAGTGTATAAGGTAAACAATCCACTTGTTCCATGAACAAGAGACCGTTGTTTTGTCCCTAGTGGCACAGCACATCAACAACCTTAGAGATTTCTGTCACTTCCCTTAGATTAAATTAAGGCATGAACCCCCTATCGAGCATAAATACCTCCTCTTAGAGTCACTAGCATCTACTTGGCCAAGATAGCTACTAGAAACAGAGAGCATGCAAGATCACAAACAACACAGACATGTAGAATCGATAAAACAAAACCATTAACCAATCTGACATAGTAATCTCAATATCCATCGAATCCCCGCAAACACAACATGCATGATTACAAATAGATATGATCTTGATCGTGAACGGAGCTCACAAGATCTAAACATGGTAGCACAAAGGAGGAGATACAACCATCTAACTATGATGACCCACAAGTATAGGTGGTGTATCGCAGTACTTTCGATAAATAGGAGTGTCGATCCCAACGAGGAGCAGAAGGTCTTGACTAGTGGTATGGAGCAGGAACTCTCTGTAAATACTTAGCAAACAGATTTTTAGGGGTTTTCTGATAGAGCAACAAAACAAGGTGCAAGTAATAAAGAAAACGAACAAACATAGCAAGTGGCCCAATCCTTTCTTAGCAAATGACAAGCCGGTGGAAATACTTATAAGGACTAAACGTTTTCGAGGACACATGGGAATTCTGTCAAGTGCTTTCACTTCAAATAGCTGAGTACCCTTCTTTGGTGTTGTAAGTATTGTGTGGGTGAACCTGTGCTAATGTACCGACCTTACTTGGACTAATACATACTTGTGATTAAACCCCCTGCAAGCATTCGCAACTATAGGAAAGTAATTAAGATATAAATCTAACCACATCCTTAAGCTCTGAGATCCTACGCTCCCTTGTGCAAAGGTGTCCTAACGGGGGTTCAGGTTTCTGTCACTCCGGCAACCCCACAATTAGTAGCCAAATACACAATGCATTCCCCTAGGCCCATAAATGGTGAAGTATCATGTAGTTAACGTTCACATGACACCACTAGAAGAATAGCACCACAACTTAAATACTAAACCATTGTATAATAACTCAACACAAATCCACTACTAACAACATGACTTCTCCCATGTCCTCAAGAACTAAACGAACTACTCACGAGACATCATATGGATCAAGATCAAAGATGATATGGTAATGGATAACAATCTGAACATAAACAATAATCCAATGGCTCCACTCACAAGCATCAACTACAATAGTAATCAACACCAGGAAAGTTTCCCCTAATGAACTAAGCAAGTATTCAACATGATTGTTACAGCGGGATGGAGTGGTGATGATGGTGCTGGTGGAGATGATGGTGTGGATGATCATGATGATCCCGATGAAGCCTAGCTTGACGATGGTGTTGATGGCGACGATCTCCCCTCTCTGGGAAGGAATTTCCCAGGCAGAAATCTGTCTGCTAGAGAGCTCTTTATCTCTCGGTGTTTTCTCCCCGCAGAGGCGTCGGAAATCTTTCTGTGGTCACCCCCTCGTATTAGGGTTTTGAGAGGAAGATATAGGCGAGCGGTCGGAGTCGGGATGGCCAGGTAGGCCACACCTGCCCTAGGCATGGCCTAGGGGGACCCACGCCTAGGGGGTGTGGGCCCCCTGTGGCCCAGCTACGCCTCCCCTTCTGTCTTCCTTCGTCTTCCAGGATAATATGATTTTCCAATATTTTTCTGATCTTCGTGAAATTGCATCAAAACACCTCTTTTTCCATCAGAACCCTGACTCCGGCAGTTCATCCTCCAAGAATCATCCAACATGCAAAAACAGAGGAAAAGACATAAGTAATACCTCATAATAAGACATATATCAATGAATAGAGGCAAATTATGATATAGAATGGTGATGCAAATTGGACGTATCAACTCCTCCCAAGCTTAGACCTTCGCTTGTCCCCAAGTGAAAACTGAGCTCGGTAAACATGTTCACGGGTTTATGGAGTGAAGTGTCGATAAAATAATATGGACAAGAAGCATCACACTTACCATTACACAACTCATAAAATAAAGAAACTCACCATTATATAACTTAGCTTGCAACAAGTACAGGAGTCACAATAGAGATGCATAAAGATAAATCAAAATTGGAATTGGAAAACTTTGTTCTTGGTCAGAGAACATCTGGCAAACAGTTTCTGAAAATGCTTTTTGTAGAATTTTATAACAAGAGCACTCTTTTCTCAAAAAGGTTTTTCAATGAAGGCTTTCAAAGTAATACTCAATAGATAAGAGTTCTGTGCAAACAAGGAAGATAAAGAACATGATTGAATAAATCACCATATGAATGCTTGAAACTCAACAACTCAAAATCTTGCTGGAGATAGAGAGGAAGTAGGTCTACTAACTCAACTTAGAGAATAGGAGAAAGGTCCCTTCATAGAGGGAATCAAGGATTTCAAGTCATAAAGAGCTTCCAAAAGATTATGGTACTTACTAGCTTTGAGCCCTCATTGCCCCTATCATAGGCATCTTGAGATGATTAAGGTTAAAGTGAACAAGGATGGAGTATATGCTTGACGAAATATAAGTTGGCAATCTCATGTCCCTTGATTATGAGGACCGCACCTCATGCTACTCAACTTTGGTCATCAGTAAGTTCTTGTCATTGTATGTACATGTGTATCATAAAGAACCACCAACGGGGTACCCCTTGCACATGGTACATGAGCTATCCCATAACCAAAATGACAAGGCAACCATACAATGAACATCTCAGCGATATTTTTATTTACTATGTGGATAGATTTTTATTGAGGATGCTTCACAGAATGATCATTATGGTGATCCTGCAAGTTTCCACCATGATTAGGCATGGCTTAGGCTAGCGGCCCAGGCATTTCTCTAACACACATACATCACTCCATGGACTTACAAGTTCCCTCTTTATTTCACACCGTCGACATCCGCAAACAAAAGAGCATGATATCAACTGTGTACAACGTACAGGTGCAATGTTGAAAACGTTCACCGTGATAGCATGGTTCTGCTAATCCCAACGCATAGGTGCAAGCATATACAATTTCGATGACGCAATGGTTCAAGTCTATTAGGGGCAAGAAAATAAGGTGTGCCATCAAGTTGATGAGAGCTTTACTAACTATTTTGCACATAACAAAATACTTTTTAATTCGAAAGATAGATGTAGCTTGAGAATTTGCTTGGAATAGCAAAAATTCTAATAGGTAGATATGGTGGACACAAATGGCACAGGTTTTGGTTCAAAGGGATTGGAAGCATGAGAAGTAAGCCTTCTCAAAACAGGTTTTTGGCTAGCAAGGCTGGGTAGCAAGCAAAAGAGTTGAAATAAACAAGCAAATCTATAAGTGATAAAGCCAAACATGCAATATTCCTTGAAGACACAAATGATCTTAAATAAAGAATACTAAGCTTATGAACCAACAAGAAAGAAAATAAATGATACAAAATACTTGTAAGCTTTTTCTCTTTTCCTTTCAAATCTCAAAAAGTGTTGCTACTGACCATAGCTCGGTTTGCCAAAACCAATTTATATTTACTTGATGCTCTCGAAGTGATGCCAATACTAATCAAAAAGATCCATCATATAATAGATATTGCAAACTAAAATAAGAAAGAAGTGCAAAAAGTAAAAGATGAGACTTCTCATTAATATTCCATAAAGGCACTCACACCACGGGATACATAGATAATCAACTAAAGGAGAGATACTTCCACATGCAAACCAACCTATAAGATAACTTCTCTACCAACGATATGAATCCACTAAAAAGGTAAAAGATAAAAGATAATGATGGTGATACCGCGACACTCCCCCCAAGCTTGGAACAAGCCAAGGGGATGCCAAACCTGATGATGAATTACTCCTTTGGTGGTGATGGTGTTCAGTTGATAAGCTCTTCAATAAGTTTCCTCAGATCCTCAATCTCAAAGGTCAGAGTACGAATCAACTCTGAATTCTGGTCAATGCAGTTCATGATCATGTTGGGCCGAGAATTCCAGTCCTTGTTATTCTTTCCCCACTCTTCCTTCTTAGTATGTTCCTTCCCTGCATGGTTAGAATGAGTGGTACGAGGAGGAAGTGTCCGTGGAGCGAGGATATGATGTGGAGTTCTCCCTCCTGTGGACATCTATGATGTCCTCCTAAGCTTGATAGGGTTTGCCACCACTCCAATGCTTGCGACGGTAGCACGGGTATCCGGATGCTCGTCCTCCTCCATGTCTTCTTCATCCCCAACCAAAATCTCCTCCTCCTTGTTGTTTTGAGGATCATCTCCCTCGGGCTTCTTGCCTTTGTCATTGGCGGAGACCATGGTGCTATAAACTTGAGAAGATTTCCTGACAGAAACAGATCGAAACGAAAACACAACAAGAACACGATGCGCAAACCTAGGGGGATCCGGGGGGTTATATATTACGAAGTTTCAATGCATAAGGAAGGTACTGGCATGAAAACAAGGCGGAGATGGAGCTCGGGGGGGGGGGGGAGGGGGTCTCACCCCCTCCAGGCGCGGCCAGCTAAGGCGGACACCTGGGGTGGTTTTGGCCACCCCGTCCTCCGTTTCCTCCTCTGTTCCGTCTCGTAATCTTCCATATGTATTAAAAACATAAAGAATATAAAAAGTTTGGGATTTCACGAACCTTCTATTTTCACCACTTTTACCTATTCAAACACGGACTCTACAGACTCATTTCTCCTTCTCCTGAAAATTCCTTTCTTCACAAGGCAATACACAAACTTCAAGGCAACATTAGTGTAAGAAAAAACAATAAACCTTTAGGTGCACACTTCAACTGAAATCCATTAACACAAAGGCTTCTCTAAGAGGCAAATGCAAATGATAGCAGAAATCTGTCAAAACAGACCAGCAGGTAAAGATTGATTTTTTCGAAAATCTTATGCTGCTCAAATCAAAAAGTGCAGAACTAATGAATGTTGGGAAACAACTTGGATAACAAGCACAGAAAAATACATCTCCATTCGAAGTACTGAGCTCCCTCACGAATTTTTACAATGCAACACAAAATTCTGTCCCAGGACAGCCACTTTTCACAACTCCTCTACTTCACAAAAGTAGTTGAACTTGACACAAAAACCAAAACAAAATGGATAAGGAGTGGTTATTACTGAGGTAATAACTTCCAAGACTCGACAAAACTCTTGGGTTATCTCCCAACAAGTACTTTTCTTTAATGCCTTTAAGTTAGGCTAGAAACTTTCAAAGATGCTCACATAGGAGATAAATATTTGAAGTGAAAGAGAGCATCAAGATGCAAATAACCAACACATTTGACTCTAACCCACTTCCTATGCATAGGGGTATCATGCGAAAAAAAAATTGTTGAAAAAAAAGCCACTAGCATAGGAAGACAAAACAGATGCAACTTCAAAGCTTTCAACATAAAACGGGGAAACTTAACATTATTGAGATGCATAAAACCATGTTTTCCTCTCTCACAATAACTTTCAGTAGCACTTTGAATAAAGTTGACAATATAATTATCACTGGCAACAACTTTATCATAAGAATGAGCATACTTACTATCACAAAAAATAGGTCCAAGGTCATAAACAGGATCAATAGAAGCATGTTGTTCCATCCTGAAATCTTGATTAGGCAAGCTATTTCCACAAGGAGGTTTAGCAAATTTGGAAAAGTTAAACTCATAAGAATCTCCATCAAACTTAGTTAAAACTTTTTCCTTCTTACAATATCTAATAGCTCCACATGTGTTCAAGAAAGGTCTACCAAAAATGATAGGACAAGTTTTGCTAGCTGCTGAATTAAGCACTAGAAAATCAGCAGGATACTTAATCTTACCACAGAGAACCTCCACATCTCTGTCACATCCCAATATTTTCCAAATCTTGTAATATGAAAAATAAATGAATAAAAATAAAACTTTGTTGATTTTTAGATTGAGAAGAAACTTCTTTTACCCCAATTGGAAACCTTCAAACCTTTTTGATCTAACAAATCCTAAAGGGATTTAAAAAGATAAATAAACAATAAAGTTAAAAATATTTGGAATTAATATTTTTGAATATTTTAAATAAAAGATTTGGTTTTCAAAATGAAAAGGTAGAAAAAAATAAGGATTATTTTATAGAGCCAAATTAAACCTTGGCCAAACTTTTGAAATAAAGTATTTCTATTTGAAAAAAAATAGAAAAGGATTATTTAAATAAAATAATAAGGATTTAATATCCAAGTATATTAAAAATAAAGCTTTTACTATTTTAATTAAACATAAAAACTTATTTATTTATTTTAAACAAGTTTTCCAAGTACTCTATATTTTCAAATTAAACCTACTGATTTGGTTTTGATAGTATTTAGATTTCAAATGGAGTTTTAAAAATCAAATCCTATTTGATTTAATAACAAAGGACTATTTTATTTAATTAATAAATGGATCCTAAAAAGAATAAAAATATTATTTTGGGACTTGGAATATTATTGTTAAACAGAACCAAAACTCAATGCAAAATTTGGAGGAATTTTGAATTGATTTGTTGATTGATTTGTTTGTTTAAATTTCAAAACAGAAAATCAAATGGAAAAAAAGGAAAAGTTTCAGAACAAAAAAAAATGTGTAAAGGACACAGCCCAGCCGGCCAGCCCAACAGCAAGCCCACCCCACTCTCTCTCGCGAAACGTTTTCTCACTCAAACACTCACCCGCAGCGTCACAGACAGTTGGACCCCACCGCACCTCTTCCTCTATCGCTGACAAGACGACCCCACGCCAGGTCACCTTCTTCCTCACCCCGCGGTGACCACGTCCCCCTCTCGCCGGCCGTTTCTGCAGGATTCAATACGCGTTGATTCCGCGACCATTACTCGCCGTGACTGCGACCTATTAACCGCCCTGGCCTCCTCTCCATTTCCCCTCACGCGCCTCCATCTCTCTGCCCCCAAGCTGGACGAATTTCGCCACACACCCTCGCTGCCCCGACGACCTTCCCCGGCCAATTCCGGCGAACCACTGCCGCCCCTCACCTCCCCAACCACACTAGCTTGCTCTCCATCCTCAGGCGTTCCTCCCTGCACCCTCGGCTTGACCGCGCTTGATCCATAGCGCCGGCAACAACGACAACCTGAGCACCACCGTCTGCAAGCAACTCCGGCGAACTTCCCTGGTAAACCCAGACCGCCCCGAGCTCTCTCAGTAATGCTCTCACATTCCCCCTACTCATACGCGTCTAACCACACCTTTGTTTTGCCTCGGCACGATCTGTAGCCTTGTTCCCGACGACGCCTGAGCGAGACCGACGCCGTCCTTGACTCCGGCGAGGAATCCCGACGGATCCTGAGCGCCCCTCGCCTCCTCGCGACCACGTTGAGCATCACCACGATCCCCTGAGCACGGTGAGCTGTTTCCCCCTCTTCCTTGCTTCATGTATCGTCAGTAAGCTCGCCGCCAGAGCGTGCACCGCCATCTGCCGCCGCGCAGCGCTGCCAGCCTTTGGCCAAGCGTCTGTGACCGTTAGATGTAAATCTTGTGGCTGCGATTAGAACTAGACGAAGGGGTACACGCCCATATGATCCATTCGTTTAAGTTAGATCCAACGACCCACGGAGGCCAATCCGCGCGAACCGGTACAGGCTAGTAGAAACACGCCACGTGGACTGGTTTTGATTTAAAACAAAATTTTGAATCTGATTTAGATGCAAATTTGTAAACCTTGTAACTTTTGATCCACACGTCCAAAATTTGCAAACTTTATATCAATGGAATCAGTGGAACAAGCCCTAGCCAACCATGCAATTTTTTTAGTAAAAAGCTTCTGGTAAAATGTTCGTTTTTGCAGAAACATTTGTATGCTTGTTTAGATTATAAAAATTATTCAAAAACGATTTTGAAGTTGAAATCTTTGCAAATTGGTTTGTTGTGAACCTACTGACCCTAGGAACCAACCCATGGATTTAAAAATGGATTTTGTGAAGTTTAGGAATAAAAACTTGAATTAGCTCATTTCTAGTCAAATAAAAAATATTGGTTTTGCTATGGAAATGAATTTTGGGTAAAACCTTTGGAAAATGTTTTGATCCAAACCTACTGACCCAAAACACCAAGTTTTGTGAATTAATAACTGTTTTGGTGAACAATATAAATTTTTTGCTTTGCTAAAAACATTTTCCACCACATAAAATAATGATTGGATTTAAAAATGGTTTATAGATAAAACCCTTTTGCAAATGACTTTACCACTTTGGAAAATGACCACTTTAGACTTTACAATGTTTAGAGCCTAGTAGAAACCACCTTTGCAAATAAAACTACCTTTTTTTGCATGCTTGCATGCATGAATTAGTTTCTATTATTTTATGTGTGATGTTTGTTTGATTATGGTTTGGAATGCTAGTGAATTTGTGTGTGCTTGATTGACTTGTAGTGAAGTTAGAAGAGTGTGAGATTAGCAAGATCAAGAAGTGAACCAACATTCCCTACCAAAAAGGCAAGTGACACTATCATCTAATGTCCTACTATTTTCATTATACTTAGTGGATTTTGAAACATGCATGAAAAGGATTTCTATACTATATGCTATGCTAAATCCTAATAGGATACCCTTATACATTCCTTATTGAAAACAATGTAGTTGTAAAATGCTTAGCCATGCTACATATTTTGAGAAGAGATACATGTTGAGATTTTATGAAGATTGAGAAAAGACTTATGTTTTATATAATAAAACAAGTACTCAATGAACCACCTGGGTGGACAAGGATACTCAAGTTTTGGACAAGGTGGCAACAAGAGGAACCATGTTTATATGGCAATCTCTTTTTGTTGTGCACCAGATGAAAACCACCCAGGGACTTAGAGATTGAACATGTTTCTCCAACAGTGGCTTCCGTGTACAGCCACATGCTAATATGGCTCTGGCTTAGTCAACTACATTGGGAAGACCCATACATTGGTCTTCAGGTTAACTGGAAATGAGGGAACTAGGAACCCTACATTGGTGCCTGAAGACAAGCTAGCAATGTGTATGGGAGGACCCTATGGAAAGACTTCGTCACATTCTCAATCTGCCAGTACTCCATCTTGGTGAGTACTTATCCAGCGGCCACTGGTGGCAACAAGATGAGATTGTGTCATGTGGGTAAAGTGTACAACTTCTACAGAAGATAAAAATTCTAAGTACTTAGCCGTGTCCCCGGTTATGGACAATACTGATCAACTAAAGTTTGAAGCTATGGGAAATCTCGACATTCCAATTTCTAAAAGAAAATTTTTAAAGTGACAACAAAGGACTTGAAGCACTTGGGGTGTACCAAGGAGCTCAAGAGATTTTGATAAAAACTTGAAGCACTTGGGGTGTACCAAGGAGCTCAAGAGATTTTGATAAAACTTGAAGCACTTGGGAATTTACCAAGGAGCTCAAGAGATTTTGACAAAGACTTGAAACACTTGGGGATTTACCAAGGAGTTCAGAAAGATTTGACAAAAGATCAAAACTTTTTTTTGAGAAGATAGGATAAATTATTGCTTTCTGCAAATGAGCCTTAAACCCTACTTAGCCAAATATGCATGTAATGATAGAATCCACTCATATTCAACATAGTAGTGAAACTTGCCAATACAATTCAAATGTATTGACCCTTGTGGCTGTAACTTGTTATGTTGTAGGTTTGTTTGATATTAGTGAAGTTGATTGATTAGGAT
The DNA here is from genome assembly GCA_916181665.1 of Avena sativa. NCBI lineage: Eukaryota > Viridiplantae > Streptophyta > Magnoliopsida > Poales > Poaceae > Avena > Avena sativa. The sequence continues at coordinate 382,164,543 of OV702283.1, read as the reverse complement.
TACAAGTCTACAACCAACATGTTTGCCTGTGGCACTTTGAAGATGAAGGACTCCATGCTTATAGATATTCTGCTGCAATATAATGTAATAGCCAAAAGAGCTATGTAAGATGTAATAAAATTATGTTATTCCTGGTTATAAAGTTATATTATGACCCTTGTTTCTTGATCTTACATCTTAACTGTGGATGCTAGCTATTGATCCAGGGACTAGCATTGTAAACACAGGGATCTCTACCTTATTAAAAGGTTGGGACCTCTACAATCTCTTACAATACCAATGGGGAAAACGGTTTCCTTATTAGCAAGGTGAGTGACCACATCAATATCCTCAAGCTCACAAGGGCCAATTTCATGCATAATTTCCCTGTAAAGCTCATAAGGAATAGCACTAGAACTAGGACCAATATCACATAAACCATAGTAGCAATGATCACCAATTTTAACAGAAAGCACAGGAAGACTAGCTTTTCTAGATTTACTAGGATGAGAGATAATATTAGAAGCGTATTCACAGAATACAATGTGCTCATCCTCTATATTTATAGTGACAAGATCTTTCACAATAGCTACCACAGGTTCAATATTAATTTGCTCACCAGGCTCCACAGTTTTCATTGTACCTTTGTTATTTCCACTAATAATCATAGAATACTCCTTTACCTTAGCTGGGCAAGGAACTTTCTCAACATGAGGTCCAGGCACAATATGATTAGTAGTACAAACTACAGTACTTCTAACAGGACATGACTAACAACATCTTTATAAGGTGCATGGTACTTACTCCACTTCCTCTTGGGGATTTCTATATAAGAGGCAAAGGCCTTAAAACAATTGGCAATACTTTGGGAGTCAAGACCAAACTCATTACTAATAACACGGAAGTCGTCAGTTCCCATAAAAGATTTAATGCATTCATAATCGTAGCTTATACCTGACTTTCTTCCATGGTCATTCTACCAAGCTTCAGTGTTCTCTTGAATACGATCTAGGATATCCCATTTAGCTTCTTCCTTCACACGTGTGAATGATCCAGCACAAGAAGCATCTAGTAAATCTTATCATGAAGAGAAAGCCTAGCATAAAAATTATTGATAATAATATTGTTAGGGAGTTCAAGAATAGGACATTTAAGCATTAGTAACTTGAATCTCCCCCAAGCTTGAGCTGTACTCTCTTCATCATGAGGCCAAAAGTTATATATCACATTTCTATCCGTATGAATATCACTGGGAGGATAAAATTTAGAATAAAAGAGAGATGCCATCTCATCCCATTCCATGGATTGTCCATTCTTCAGTAGCTTATACCATTCTTCAGCTCTCCCTTTCAAGGATATGGAGAGTAACTTCTTCTTCACCTGTTCAGTTGTGATACCTGCACACTTAAACAACCCGCATAATTCATGGATAAAAAGCAAATGATCACTAGGATGGACAGTTCCATTCCCTAAATAATAATTATCCATAACACGATCAACAATACTTGTAGGTATCTTAAAAGGATCTATCTCAGTAGGTGGTGGTTCATCTACTACACTAACAGTGGTAGTAGTTTTTCCAAACAGAAAACCAAGTGGGTTATCCATAATGGAAACAAAGTAACAAACAGAAACAAAAAGCAACACTCACAGTAGAAGTTTCCCTTACCAGTTCCACTCTTCAGTAGCGCTTCACTCCCCGGCGACGGCGCCAGAAAATAGTCTTGATGACCCACAAGTATAGGGGGTGTATCGCAGTACTTTCGATAAATAGGAGTGTCGATCCCAACGAGGAGAAGAAGGTGTTGACTAGTGGTATGGAGCAGGAACTCTCTGTAAATATTTAGCAAACAGATTTGTAGGGGTTTTCTAATAGAGCAACAAAACAAGGTGCAAGTAATAAAGACAACGAACAAACGTTCTTGAGGACACATGGGAATTCTATCAAGTGCTTTGGCTTCAAATAGCTGAGTACCCTTATTTGGTGTTGTACGTGTTGTGTGGGTAAACCTGTGCTAATGTACCGACCTTACTTGGACTAATACATACTTGTGATTAAACCTCCTGCAAAGCATCCGCAACTATAGGAAATTAATTAAGATATAAATCTAACCTGTGCTCCCTTTTGCAAAGGTGTCCTAACGGGGGTTCAGGTTTCTATCACTCCGACAACCCCACAATTAGTAGCCAAATACACAATGCATTCCCCTAGGCCCATAAATGGTAAAGTATCATGTAGTCTATGTTCACATGACACCACTAGAAGAATAGCACCACAACTTAAATACTAAACCATTGAATAATAACTCAACACAAATCCACTACTAACAACATGACTTCTCCCATGTCCTCAACAACTAAACGAACTACTCACGAGACATCATATGGATCAAGATCAAAGATGATATGGTAATGGATAACAATCTGAACATAAACAATAATCCAATGGTTCCACTCAATCATCAACTACAATAGTAATCAACATCGGGAAAGTTTCCCCTAATGAACTAAGCAAGTATTCAACACGATTGTTACAGCGGGATGGAGTGGTGATGATGGTGCTGGTGGAGATGATGGTGTGGATGATGGTGATGATGACAATCCTGATGAAGCCTAGCTTGATGATGGTGTTGATGGCGATGATCTCCCTCTCCGGGAAGGAATTTCCCCGGCAGAAATCTGTCTGCCGGAGAGCTCTTTCTCTCTCGGTGTTTTCTGCCCCGTAGAGGCGGCGGAAATCTTTCTGTGGTCGCCCCCCTTGTATTAGGGTTCCGAGAGGAAGATATAGGCGAGAGGGCGGAGCCGGGAGCTGGCCAGGTGGACCACACATGCCCTAGGCGCGGCCCAAGGGGACCCGCGCCTAGGGTGCGTGGGCCCCCTATGGCCCAGCTACGCCTCCCCTTTTGGCTTCCTTCGTCTTCCAGGAAAATATGATTTTCTAATATTTTTCTGGTATTTTTCCGAACTTCGCGAAAGTGCATCAAAACACCTGTTTTTCCATCAGAACTATATATCATGCAAGAATCACCCAACATGCAAAAACAGAGAAAAAGACATATATCAATGAATAGAGGCAAATTAGGATATAGAATGGTGATACAAATTGGACGTATCAAGCTACTACATGGTCCCGTTGTCCAATGTGGAACTACTCACACTTCATACCGGAGGCTCGCATGATGAATAAGGACTCCTAGATGATCTCCCTTCCGACAAGGTGCCGGGAAGATCTTCAGATCCCCCGATATAGGGACGATGGTGGCGGCGGCTACAGACGGTTTCGTGGAATATTGATTGGGTACTTAGGGTTTTGGCATCGAGGGGTCTTTATAGGCGAAGAGGCGAGGCAGGGGGGCAGCCAGGGTGGTCACCCCCCCAGGCGTGGCTAACCCTAGCCCGCACCACCAGGGGGTGTGGCCTCCTGGTGCCTCCCCTCAGTCTCGTACTCTGGCTACGTGTTCCCCACGGTAAAATATTGATTTTGGCTTTTGTCCCATCCAGTTCCGAGTATATTGATTTTTTGCCTTTCTGGAACCAAAAATAGAAGAAAACATGCAACTGACACTGTGGCATCTTGTGAACAGGTTAGTACCAGATAACATATAAAAACACCTCAAAGTATAGACAAAGCAAAGCAAAGTAGATACTAAACAAGCATGGAAACATCAAAAATTATAGATACGTTTCCAACGTATCACTGCTTCACAAAACGACCCGTTTTTTGCGCTCGGAAAATGGAAAATGGCTTTTTTGTGGTACGAAAAGGAAAACTTCCTCCTCCAACATTTTTCGCCATCCCAATATCCACATGCATGCACAATATGGGCACAATATCACAAACTACGCCACGATTCGACACATATCATCGGTCACTTGGACCAAAAGCCATAAAACCTCGAACATGATAGGTCATTTTGTGAAGGTTTTTTCGAGAAATAATCAATATACCAAGTTTGATATTTTTCATTGCAACTATGTCACATAATATGATACCATGCGAAGGATTTACATTGTTCGGACCTTTTTTAAATTTCTTATGCCCATTTCGAATTTTTCCCGTTTTGAACTAAGGTCAAAACGGCGTGCATGAAGATATGGTATGAGCCTCGTTAGAACTTGCATTTGATATCTAAAGAAACAACATATTGTGAGTCTAAAAATGATTTTTTCAAAATATGACGGGCGTTAGATCATATACCTGTAGTTCAAACCGGACCCACTTCCTAACGATTCGGCTCACATTTGTCTTTTTCACCCAGGAAGGACAAAAAGGTTTGAGATCTCCCGGTTGGGAGATAGTTCATGTGAAGTGGGCTAGTATTTTATAAAAATCGGATGGTAGCATTCTATAACTGCATTTTGGTGGCTGCTTCACAAAATGACCCTTTTTTGCGCTCGAAAAATGGCTTTTCCGTGCGACGAAAAGGAAAACTTCCTCCTGCAACATTATTCTCCATCCCAATATCCACATGCATGCACAATATGGGCATAGTATCACAAACTATGCCGCGATTCAGCATATAACATCGGTCATTTGGACCGAAAGCCATGCAACCTCGAACATGATAGGTCATTTTGTGAAGGTTTTTTTGAGACATAATAAATATACCAAGTTTTATATTTTTCCGTGCAACTATGTCACATAATATGACACCAAGGGAAAGATTTACATTGCTTGGACCTCTTTCGAATTTCTTATGCCCGGTTCGAATTTTTCCTGTTTCGAACTAAGGTCAAAACGGCGTGCATGAAGATAGGGGATGAGCCTCATTAGAACTTGCATTGGATCTCTGAAGAAACAACATATTGTGAGTCTAAAAAATGATTTTTTTTCAAAAAATCACGGGCGTTAGATCATGTACCTGTACTTCAAACCGGACCCACTTCCTACTGATTCGGCAGACATTTGTCTTTTATACCCGGGAAGGACAGAGAGGTTTGAGATCTCTCGGTTGGGAGATAGTTCATGTAAGTTGGTCTAGTATTTTAGAAAAATGGGATGGTAGCATTCTGTAACTGCATTTTGGTGGAGGCTTCACAAAACGACCCGCTTTTTTGCGCTCGAAAAATGGAAAATGGCTTTTTTGTGCGACTAAAAGGAAAACTTCCTCCCGCTACATTGTTCACCATCCCAATATCCACATGCATGCACAATATGGGCACAATATCACAAACTATGTCGCGATTCAGCACATAACATCAGTCACTTGGACCGAAAGCCATGAAACCTCGAACATGATAGGTCATTTTGTGAAGGTTTTTTCGATACATAATCAATATAGCAAGTTTGATATTTTTCCTTGCAACTATGTCACAAAATATGACACCACGCAAAGTATTTACATTGTTTGGGTCTTTTTTTAGTTTCTTATGCCCGTTTCGAATTTTTCCCGTTTCGAATTAAGGTCAAAACGTTGTGCGTGAAGATAGGGGATGAGCCTCGTTAGAACTTGCATTGGATCTCTGAAGAAACAAAATATTGTGAGTCTAAAAATGATTTTTTCAAAAAATCACGGGCGTTAGATCATGTACCTTTAGTTCAAACCGGACCCTCTTCCTACCAATTAGGCAAACATTTTCTTTTTCACCCGGGAAGGACAGAAAGGTTTGAGATCTCCTGGTTGGGAAATAGTTTATGTAAGGTGGTCTAGTATTTTAGAAAAATGGGATGGTAGCATTCTGTAACTGCATTTTGGTGGCTTCTTCACAAAACAACCCGTTTTTTGCCACTAACAGGGAGTAAAGATATTTGCCGCCATTTCCAACCGCTTCCCGCCATGTTTTCCCGCCCTTTCCCTCTAAACGGAGCTTGTAGTCCTGGTTGTAGCCACTAACCGGGACTAAAGATATTTCCCGCCATTTCCCACCCCTTCTCGCCATGTTTTCCTGCCCTTTCTCTCTGAACAGAGGTTTTAGTCCCGGTTGTAGCCACTGACCGGGACTAAAGATATTTCCCGCCATTTCCCATCACTTCCCGCCATATTTTCCCACCCTTTCCATCTATATATAGGCGACCACTCCATGGCTATCCACACCTTCCTCTCTCACAACAATGGACAGCGCCTACTGAGCCATTCTGACCCTCGAGGAGACGGAGGCGTTGTGCGCCTCCAGCTACCCTTGCTCGCCGGGCTACCGACCGCCCGCCGGATGGATGCTGAGCGCTGGAGGGGTTCCTGTCCCTCCTGTGCCTCAAGGTTCCGCCCAACAGGCGGACATCACGAACCACTTCTACCACGAGCTCACACTGGAGCAGCGGATGGATCCCCAGTGGGATCCCGACAACTACAACACCTAGAATGCCTTCTTCGCTAACCGGCAGGAAAGGGAGCTCGCCAGGTACGAGGGTGAAGGCTCGCCCCCGGTGAACCACAATGAAGCCGTCCGCCGTCTATGGTAGGCGAACAGTACTATCATCAGCGTGATGTGCTACATCGCCGGGGGAGACCATCCTCACCTACGGTTCCCACAAGTCCACCCACTACAGAGCCACAAGAAGGCCCCTCTTCCGTCCAGCGGTAGAGGCATCCTTTTCCAGGAGATCCCTCCCTCGCCCGACGTGAATCCGAGGCCTGAGTGGCAGGTGCCCCCGGTATATGCCACGGCTGGGCTGATGATCGAGCCGCGTGTGCCTAGCCACGACGATGATGATGATGATGATGACAATGACGATGACGAAGAAGACCCTGAAGCTGCGTACTATAGGACTAGGCATGATTATGACTAAAAGGGGCGGCCTTAGTCCTAAGTGTTAGCTAGTTCCGTTTTGTACCAATTTTTTAATATTAATAAATGTCTTGAGTGTTAGCTAGTACCGGTTTTTTAATATTAATAAATGTCTTGAGTGTTAGATAGTCCCGGTTATTTAATATTAATAAATGTCTTGAGTGTTAGCTAGTCTCCATACGCAAGATTATTGAGATCCACTATTGTCATTCTGTACTGCTGGTCTACTGTTACCCTGCCTCCTGTCATCTTGACCCATTTCCATCGAAACAATGGGACCTTGAAATGAGGACCATAGTCAAGTTCCCATATGTCCTCTATGTAACCATAATATGTGTCCTTTTTTCCGTTGTCGTCTGTTGCATCAAATCGGACACCACTGTTTTCGTTGGTGCTCTTTTTATCTTGGGCGTGCGTGTAAAATATATTCACATTTATCTCGTACCCTCGGAAAATCAATATAGTTGCAAATGGAGACCTGTCCAACAAGTACAACTGATCTCCAACAGTGGTGTCATTCATGAGATGTGTCTGCAACCAACCGCCGAAAGTCTTCATGTGTTCATCTCTAATCCACCTATCAGAATGCCCCGGGTAGTTCGAGCGTACAATACTCTTGTGTACCTTGATATACGGAGCCACCAAGGTGGAACTTTGCAGAATTATATAGTGTTCTTTAGTGAAAGAATGTTCGTCCATACATATCTTTGCTTTCTTTCCTAGCGTGCCTTTTCCACTAAGTCTCCCCTCATGCCGTGATTCAGGTACACCAATTGGCTTAAGGTCAGGAATAAAGTCAACACAAAACTCAAGGACCTCCTCTCTTCCATAGCCCTTGGAGATGCTTCCTTCTGGCCTAGCATGGTTATGGACATATTTCTTTAAGACTCTCATGAATCTCTCAAAGGGGAACATATTGTGTAGAAATATAGGACCAAGAATGGTAATCTATTTGACTAGGTGAACTAGGAGGTGCGTCATTATGTTGAAGAAGGATGGTGGGAACACCAACTTAAAGCTGATAAGACACTGGACCACATCTTTCTGTAACCCTGGTAGACTTTCTGGATCGATTACCTTCTGAGAAATTGCATTGAGGAACGCACATAACTTCACAATGAGACTTCAGGTTCTGCAATTTTTTCTCTGCCATATTTATTATTCCCTTTATATTGGATGAGAAGCCAGAGGGGACGTTGATACTACTCATGCATTCAAAAAATATTTCCTTCTCTTCTTTGGTAAGAATGTAGCTGGCAGTACCTTGAAACATCTCTAGATGCCTGCCATCTTGGTCTTTCATATGTTGTTGGTCCCGCCGTGCTTCTGGTGTATCTTTATTCTTTTCATACACGCCCAAGAATCCTAGCAGTATCACACAAAGATTCTTCGTCAGGCGCATCACGTTGATTGCAGAGCGGACCTCTAAGACTTTCCAATAGGGTAGCTCCAAAAATATAGATTTCTTCTTCCACATGGGTGTGTGTCCGCCAGCGTCCTTTAGAACGGACTGTCCGCTAGGACCCTTTCCAAAGATTACTTTTAAATCCTTCACCATATCAAATGCATCATCACCAGTACGACGGATAGGCTTACTCCAGTGATCTGCTTCACCATTGAAATGTTTTCCTTTCTTTCTTAGGGAATGCGTGGGTGGAAGAAAACAATGATTCCCTAGGTATGCATTCTTCTTACACTTATCTAAATAAATACTTTTAGTGTCATCTAAACAGTGTGTGCATGTATTATATCCCTTGTTTGTTTGTCCTAAAATGTTACTAAGAGCAGGAAAATCATTGATGGCTACGAACAATAATGCTTGTAGGTTAAATTCCTCATGTTTATGCTCATCCCACACACGTACACCTTGTCCGTGCCACAACTGTAAAAGTTCTTCAACTAATGGCCTTATGTACACATCAATGTCGTTGCCAGGTTGCTTCGGGCCTTGGATGGGCACTGGCATTATAATGAACTTCCGCTTCATGCACAACCAAGGAAGAAGGTTATAGATACACAGAGTCACATGCCAAGTGCTATGACTGTAGCTCTGCTGCCCAAAATGATTCATGCCATCTGTAATTAGACCAAACCATAAGTTCCTCGCGTCACCTGCAAAGTCCGGGTAGTTTCTCTCAATTTTTCTCCACTGCGACCCATTAGCGGGCTGTCTCAACATCTCGTCTATCTTACGGTCTTATTTGTGCCATCACAACAAATTGGCATGCCCTTCATTTTTGAACAAACGTTTCAACCAAGGTATTATAGGAGCATGCCACATCACCTTGGCGGGAACCCTCTTCCTGGGGCGCTCCCCTCAACATCACCAGGGTCATTTAGTGGATACCGGGCATGCATCCAAATTCTCCTACTGCTCACCGCGGTAGAGGATGTAGTCATTAATGCATGCATGTAACTTCTGTACCTCTAATCCTAGAGGGCAGACAACCTTGTTTGCTTCGTAAGTACTAGCGGCAGTTCGTTATCCTTTGGAAGCAGCTTCTTCATTATCTTCAAGAACTTTTTAAATCCCTTGTCAGGCACACCGACCTCTGCATTCCATTGCAGGAATTCCAGTGTGCTACCTAGCTTTTTGTGGCAATCTTTGCAATTCAGGTACAACAATTTGTTGTGATCCTCTAACATCTGCTCAAATTTCAACCTCTCCCTTTCGCTATCACATTGTCCCTTTGCATCAGCAATGGCCTGACCAAGATCACACTAGTAGGAAAACGTCTATCAGTGGCGCACCAAATAAGAGGTCAGTGGCGCACCGACCGTGCGCCACGCATATTACGCCACTGATAATACTTATCCGTGGCGCACGGCTGGTGCGCCACGGATAGGAGGGAAGTTAGCGGCGCACTTCCACACCATGCGCCACGGATATTACCAGCAGCGCACGCTTCCGCATGCCACGGTTAGCAGGGCAGTCAGTGGCGCACTACCACTCCATGCGCCACGGTCGTGGTCAGCAACGCACGTGTGTGTGGTGCGCCACTGACATGATTCGCCACTGACGTCGATAATGGTGCTCCACTGACTACTCGAGTTTATTTTTTTAATTTTTACGGTAGTATATGCAGCAGTTATATATATAACAGTTATATACAGGAAATACAACGAATCTAAGATGATAGTGATCCATAGTGCTGAAATACATCAAATATGAATTCAAGTGTTATTAGGTTATTACACAAACTGTGGTAGTACAAATTCGGTCGATCACATTACAAATTCGATCATCACATTAAACATGCATAGAGCTATCACCCTAGACTATGATCGAATAGAGCATAGCATCGTCGGCGGGGAGCAACACCAAAACCATGATCAAGATCTTCATCCGGTTCTTCTTCCACATGTATCTCCTCCACTTAGCTATCGCCAGCTCTCTTCTCTTGTAGCCTTTGTATCTGTTGTCGTTGAAGTTGTTCACTTGTGCCTAGCAGTCCTCCCACTCGTCGTAGACCCCTAGAACTCGACCCCTGTATACCACGTACCACTTGGCCATCTCTATAGACAAGGCATACATAGACAAGACATGTAGTATATCTTATACAACGAAAAGAATGGCAAACTACAAGCATGATAAAAAAACGAGGAAATATTCAAACTTAAAATAAAATATAGCACCGATGACGATCATATAAGCAAGTCCAACATCGACCGTCAAGGGTTTTACTAGCCCGGGTAGTTAATAATGTTTATGACACACATGTCAAATGATAGTTCGGAAACGCATCACCAGGATAGTCAAGTCTATGACACGACACACAGACAACCAACACTTCTAGCTAGGCACGCACACATCATGTAGACCTCGCCGGAAACGGGGTCACGCCCTCTCTCATCATGAACGTCCTGGCGTCGCGCTGCATGTCAAGGCGTTCTTCGATCTCGCGGTTACTCAACACGATGTGCACGTACATCGGCCCCCCTTTGGTTTCGACATAGTCATGGATGATTTGGCAGAGCTAAGTCTGGATGCACCAGAAGTCCTCCATAGGGTCCGCATCATCGATCGTCGCCAACTGTGTGGCCCATTGTCGAAGATTAGCTAGCAGCGCGTTGATCCATGAATCCCGCATGAACCCCTTGATGTGATGGAGGACGTAGAAGGCCTCCTTTACACTATTGGTCGGCTGCTTGACGCAGGGGAACTTCATGCTGTGCATGAACACATGTTTGCCATCCTTGGTTATTTCCCCTTCCTTGGAGAATTTGCCTCCCTTGGAGCCGTAGACTTGTAGAGCATCATCTAGAACTCTCTTGAATCTGCCGTAGTTCTTTGGCTTTGTGTCACTCGATGAGTCGAAGTACGTTGATTGCAACAACCTTGGACAAATGGAGATGAGTGTGTAGTATATTCCTCTGCGCAACACAATTGAAATAGAACTAATTATTGTTGGACGAGGACAATGAAAATCTAAGAAAGAATTTGTTACGATAGTGACCTAATGTGTGTTTACTTACTCGGGAAAGCAAGGTAGAAGAATGGAATCATTGGTCTGGTTCTCATGGAAGATATTCCCTAGGTACTCTGCCACCATTGCTCGATCCTCATCGTTCGCCAAGACAACATCAAGCATGTAGTACAGGTCCACTATCACGATGCCCCGGGTTTTCTACCTCTTGGCCTTCAACGCCATATTGATCGAGTACAGATGGACCAAGTTATAGTCCATCCGCTTCGAGTGCACGAGATTGTAGATGTCCTCGTACCGCACGAAGAATATGACCGCAAGTGATTTGTCTACGAAGCCATGGCACGATGGCACCTTGCATGTGAAGACCGGGTACCCGGGGTTCTTCTCGTTAATAAGGGTGCTCTCGAGATACAAAATTGAGTAATTCATATCTTGTATGGGTCCACCCGCGACTTCGAGCATTTCCTTAGTCAGAATCGTCTTACCCACTATGTGCGCCATGAAATCACGGGACTCTCGTCTCACGTCGTCCTGAGCCCGGAGTATCTTCTTTGGAAGCGGCTTGCTCGAAGCCTTCTTGCTCCGGCTATGCTTCCGGCCTTCTTCGGCCTCTCGGCCGCTTCAACGGGATCAGTGGATCGTCCTAACTGCTCTGCGACCTCCTTGTGGAGTGTGGTAGGGCTGATGATCACTATAGGTTTGGGTTGTGGAGCAGCGACGTAACCCGGAGGCGTATCTTGATCACAAGCGTCGCCGAAATGCAGACGTTGCGTGCATGACATGGTACGATCAGGTTGTTGACCGCGGGAGGTTGGCTATCCAATAGGAGGCATGTAGATTCCGTTGGTGCCCATGGTGTTGAGGTATCCATCGACGTCTTCCTCAGCGTTGGCAACATGAGGTGCATCTTGATGCACGTCCTGGGGCTGTGGCGAGGGCGTGTGTGCGATTAACTGCTGATGCCTCTTGGTGGTGGGGACAAACACCGGTGGCCGTGTCTTAATAGTTGGGGTGGTGGGGTGCCGCCCTTCCTTGTTGGCTATAGGAACGCGAATCTGCGACTTGGGCCATAGCAAGTGCCATACTTAGCAAACTCCAAGGATCTTATGCTCATCGGCTCCTTCAGGTTGGTTGGGGAGAGGGGGTCAATGTCGTCGCAATCCTTCAACGTCCTTACCAAGGTGACTCTGAACATGCCAGCAGGGATCGACTTGTTGTGCATCATGAGCATCTTGGGTTGATCGATACTACCCTTGGCTACATCCTTCAGCACGTCGTCCACATACTGAAGTAATGTGAAATTAGCGTCCTTGTTGAGGGCGTTGAGATCGGCTAATGTGGACACACGGGGCTGCATCACATCCTGCTCGGGTGCATCACGAAGCAACGCTGACTGCGTGTTGGTGTTGCGTGCTGCCGGCTGGGCGTTGGAGTTGGCCGTCGGCGGTCTCAGCAATGCGACCGGCTACGCCAAGGTGTTGGAGGGCGGGGTCACAAAGTTCGGAGATAGGTGTTGGGACGAGTTGCTATCGGACACGCTGGGCACGGGTATCGGCCCAACTCCACCAGCAGCATTCCACTGGGCTAGACCCTCCCACAGCCGAGGAGGAATGATCTGGCGTAACCTTGCTTCCAAATTTTCCTCCATTTGCGTCGGCAACTAGGGATGGCACCCGCCGGGTTCGGGTCCGGGTCGAGGCCCCCTACCCGCACCCGCCCATTTTCCCCGCCCCGCGACCCGCCCCGATAGTGCCGCCGAGTCTGAAAATCTACCAGACCTGATGGGTACCCGCGACGAGGCACATCGGCGATGGGATCTACGTGGTGGCGACACTGGGAGCTTTAGTATGGCGGCTGTGAGCTGCGACCGACGGCGGTGCTAGGAGCTGCGAGACTAGCAGCAGCGGAGCTGGGGGCTGCGAGTGATGGCGGCGGCGCTGGGGGCTGCGAATGGCGACAACACCTGGCAGCGAGCGGCGAGCAGCGCTAGGCGATGAGTTCTCTTAGAGTGGATGCGTGAGCGGGATTGGGTGCGTGCTTTATGTGCGTGCGTGGTTGTGTGTATGTGTCACTACTAGAGAAAAGGCTATAGGAGACATGCTTATGCGAGGCACATTTAGACATATGCGCCTCCTATAAAAATAGGTGAGGCGCACTTTGCGATATGCGCCTCTAGTATAAAAATAAGCGAGGCGCATATGATAAGAATGCGCCTCCTATAATCCCTGTACGGACGGAATCTAGCAGCCCCATATTATGCGAGGCGCATTCTAGTCATATGCGCCTCCTATATATCAGATAGGCGAGGCGCATATGGACATAATGCGCCTCGCATATTCTGTGTGGGCCCGCGTGTTGGTAGGTGCACGAATATGCGAGGCGCATATGGCTATATGCGCCTCCTATATTTGATAATATGCGAGGCGCATATGGACATATGCGCCTCAAGTAACTCATGCGGGCCCGGGCGGTGGTAGGTGGCCGCATATGCGAGACGCATATTGCTATATGCGCCTCCTATAGTTTGAATTATAGGAGGCGCATATTGTGCAATATGCGCCTCGCATAAGCTGGCACCACTTTTTTCCAGGTTTTTGCACATGGAGGCAACTACCACCCCACTCACTTGTGTCACTTCTTCCTCCTCCACCAAGACAAATCTGGTCGCCCCCCTCCTCCTCCCCACCTCATTTCCCCCATTGATTCACCATAGAAGCTTGCTCAACATCCATTGGTTGACACCCATATGTAAGTGAAGTATCTTGCTCCTCTAGATCTACAACATGTCCATTTACTTCTCCTCCGGCTCTCTTGCGCAAGTCGTTGTTGGAGGAAGCGTGAAGGTGTTGCTTGCATGTATGCGCGTTGTCGGAGACACCGACTATATGATTGTGTTGTGGTGCTACTTTTTGTGCAGGGATATCATTTGAGATGCCAATGTTTCACCGGAATGTCGATTTATTTCTTTTCCGACGAATTTATGGCACTCGCGGATGTCCTCTTTTTAGGGGAGGTCATGCCGAATTTTTCCGGCGATCCACGTCCATATATGCTCTAATTATTCTCTTGCTCTTTGTACCACGCATGCGCCCATGGTCCGACCACTGATCAACAAAGCCCGCGTGGATAGGTGGATGACATGCGCGAGGGCCGACATGGAACGTGCAAACAAGACAGAGATAAGATGTCCATGTCGGGACTGCAAGCTGATGTATCTGATAAGGCATGATTTCCGAATGCTGGAGTCGCACCTGCTTCGACGTAGTTTCATGGATGGCTACACTCGATGGATACGTGATGGTCACGAAGATCAAGATGCCAGTGATGATCACGAAGATCAAGACGCCAGTCACGATCACGAAGATCAGGGTGGTGGCACTGGACATGGACACGAAGATGATCAAGGTGGCGTCGGGCATGGACACGAAGATGATCAAGGTGGTGCCGACCATGATTCGAGCTGGTTGCGAGACCCTCATGTCCAAGATCTGCTTCTCAAGGAGACGAGTAACGCCAAAGCCGCCGGTAGAGAGAAGGCTAAACTGGAGCAAATGGAGAAAGACGCGGTCACTCCATTGTTTGACGGATGCAACGACGGGGATACCCGTCTAAATGTAACGCTTAGGGCTCTGGAGATGAAGGCGAAACACAAAATGACCGACGAATGTTTCGACGACAACATTGTATTCTGGCACGATATTCTTCCCAAGAAGGGGAACACATGTCCGACTAGTATCGCTGAGGCGAAGAAAGTCGTGTGCCCTCTCAATCTACTGCACGTGAAATACCACGTCTGCGTAAATGATTGCATCATCTACCGGGGCGAGGACGCGGAGAAGACCACGTGTCCGGTGTGAAAGACCTCTCGATACAAGAGAGGGACCAAGAAAGCTCCTAGGAAGGTGGTGTGGTACTTTCCTCTAACTCCTCGTTTGCAGCGGTATTTTGCAGACCCTAAGGAAGCACAGCTCATGCGCTGGCACGCGGAAAGAAAGAGGCCGGAAGACGATGATCCGGAGAAGGAGGAAATGTTGAGGCACCCTTTGGATGCTTGCCAGTGGAAGGCGTTGGACCTACAATATTACCAACATTTTGGGAAAGAGTCAAGGAACCTCAGGCTGGGCGTGAGCACTGACGGACTCAATCCGTTTGGAAGCCAGAGCAGCACACACAGCACCTGGCCCGTGTTTGTATGGATCTACAACCTCCCTCCCTGGTTGTGCATGAAGAAGAAGTACGTAACCATGAGTATGCTCGTTCAAGGGCCAAAACAACCTGGTACAGACATCAATCTGTATCTCACGTTGTTGAAAGAGGAGTTGGCCACGTTATGGGAAGAAGGAGCCCGTACATGGGACGCCTCAAGACAAGAGTACTTTGACATGAGAGCGGCGGTGATCACGACGGTGCAAGACTATCCCGGTTACGGATACTTCTCGGGGCAGGTGGTCCAAGGATTCTATGGGTGCGTTAGGTGCAAGGATAATACAACGTACCGCCAGCTACAGAAAAATCCCGTGTCCGGGAAAACCGTGTTCCTTGGGGCTCGGAGGTGGCTTCCCAAGAATCACGCCTGGAGAAAGCTAGGACATCTGTTCGATGGGACGATCGAGCTCCGAGGAATCCCACACCAGAAGAGTGGCGCGGAAATCTACAAGCTGTTGAATAACTGGAAGGAGTGCCCTGCGCCAGGAAAGACCCAGAAGAAGCCAGAGCCGTTGCTGAAGGTATGGAAGGCGAGGTCTGTTTTCTGGGACTTGCCATACTGGAAGATCCTCCGCGTGCCTCATAGCCTTGATCTCATGCATATCACGAAGAACGTGGGCGAGAGTCTGCTTGCCACCCTCCTTAACACCGACAAGACCAAAGATGGGCCGAAGGCAAGGAACGACTTGAAGCATATGGGCATCAGGGATGAACTTCAACCACCACCTAGCGATGATGAGGAGGAGGACGAGGTGGAGGAGACAGAAACACAGAATAGCCATCGTCGCAAGGGGAAAAAGGTTAAGAAGGGAGAGGTCAAGCTCAAGGCCTCATGCTTCACTCTGAGTAAGAAGGAGGCCATACAATTTATGAAGTGCCTCCTCGGAGTCAAATTTCCGAACGGCTACGCGGGGAAGATAAGCAGATGGCTAGACGAGGCGAAGCAGCGCTTCAGCGGGATGAAGTCTCACGACGTCGCCATGCTAAGGACGCAGGTACTCCCGGTCGCGATCCGAGGTATAATGGACAAGCACATCCGTGAAACACTGTTTGGCCTCTACAACTTTTTTGATGTCATCTCTCGGAAGTCGATAGGCATTAAGCAGCTCACGAGGCTACAGGACGAGATCGTGGTGATAATGTGCGAGCTCGAGATCTATTTCCCCCCCGCTTTCTTTGACATCATGCTTCATCTGCTTCTCCATGTTGTGGAGGATATCGTCCAGCTCGGTCCTGCGTTTCTGCGAAGCATGATGCTGTTCGAAAGGCTCAATGGACACATCAAGGGATACGTTAAGAACAAGTCCCGTCCAGATGGAAGCATAGCAAACGGCTTCCTGGCCGAAGAGTGCATCTCTTTCTGCTCGAACTTTCTACAAACCGAGAACCCTCTTGGTATGCCATTCAACAAGCACCTCGGGAGGCTCGCTGGATGGGGTCACCGCGAGGGTCGACGTGCAAAGCATGTCGACATGGAGGGCCGAACCAAGGACTTTGAAAGAGCAAACCTGGTCGCGCTACAACACCTGCAGGTGGTTGATCCATACATACATGAGCACAAAGAGTTTATCAAGAAGAATTACGCTGATCAGGGGTGCCAGGTCCCGAGGGAGGAAGATGTTATCAAGGAGCACAACTCCGGTTTCACGTGGTGGTTTAGGGAGAAGGTCATAGCTAATCCACCGCAGGGCGAGTACTCGGAGGAAGATAAACTCATATTCTCATTGTCACAGGGCGCCTCGCACAACCTCATGACCTATCAGGCTTACGATATCAACGAATACACGTTCTACACAGAGGAAAAAGACAATAACTGCGATTACCAGAACTCAGGGGTAACAGGGATATTCTACACCGGCGACATCCCGGAAAGATACTACGGAAGGATCGAGGAGATTTGGGAGCTCGACTATGTTACGGAGAAGGTGCCGATGTTCCGTGTCAGGTGGGCCAAGAGCGTCGAGAAAGAAGACCGGTATTTCACCACGATGGTTATACCGTTAAAGACCACCAGCGCGAACGCACCCGCAAGAAATGAGCCTTGGGTTTTGGCTAGCAAAGTCGACCAATGCTGGTACAACAAAGACCCGTCAAAGCCTAGCCGGGTTGTCGTCAGGAGAGGCAAAAGGAACATTATCGGAATGGACGGAGTCGCCAACGAGCAAGACTTTGACCAGAACGGCGATCCGAAGATAGAAGACGGGTATGGCAACCAAACACCGTACACCACAACCCTACCTAAGAAAGGACTTCCGTTCAAGAGAAGTAGTGAAGACGTCCCGGACCTAACCTATGCAACCGCGAAAAAGAAGGGCAAGAAGACGACCATTGTCAAGAAACGCTAGCGCGCTCCAACCATTGTCAAGAACCGTCGTGTGTGTGGCCTACTATTATGTATCAAAACATTCTTAATTTTCATTATGTGTGTGTTATAATAATATTGCATTGAGAATATTATGTATCGACAAGACACATTCATTGAGAATACTCACTTTTGTTGTTTTAGCAATATTTGAATATTTAAAATATTTGTAGTATATTTTATAGTTCATATTGTGTTTGGACAATGCTTTTACATGAAAAATGGCCTTTAAAAAAAATTTCCAAAAAATTGTTAACCTTAGGATTCGAACTTGGGTTGCCAGCAGTGAAATAGGACAAGGCATGTACTACCACTAGGCTGCTGTGTGTTTGTTGATAGAAACCTGCACACTGCCCTCTTTGTCTATAGGATTGCATATTATGCGAGGCACATTTAGCCCAGATGCACCTCGCGTAATATTATACAAGGCGCACTTTGCGATATGCGCCTCGCATAACCGGCAGGGAGATAGACGAACGCTTAGCGCAGCAGGGTGACGACAGGATGTTCATGCAAATGGCGAAAACTCGGTCGGGCTTCATCAATGCCCCCCCAAAGCCGACTCAAGAGCCGAAGAAGACTTCATGATTGCATTGCCTGGGTACCTAGCTGTTAGTTCCGAACTCGTGTTGTAACCTCTTATCACTATGTTAAACTTGCCTAGCAAAACCTCTAGAATATGTTTCGTCAACCGTTGAACTTGATTGTGAGAGACACTAGCTAGTTATTTGTGTTACGAACTATTTTAAGTGCTTGTTGCTTTTCATTTGTCATTGCTTCCCTGCTTTCTTGTGGTTTGCTTTCTTTGTCTTTCTTCGAAATGCCGATGATTAGAACGTGTTGTGGTGTCACGTGTATGACTATGCTGCTGTTCGATCTTGTGTGCCAAGTAGACTAGTAATTTGGGCATATACTCTACTTGCCGCACAAGATCAAACAGCGAGCATTGTTATTTCCGTGCCCAATCTAAGTATGAGGCACTAATCCATGTCATTCTTTGTTTGCTTTTTTTTGGTCTTTCTTCGAAATGCCGATGATTAGAACGTGATTTCTTACATTTTGTTGCACCCATATATATATATGCATGATTCTATCTTGTGAACTGCTAGCTATTGCTTTCCACTGACATAAGTAATATCTTCTTTATTATGTGTAGGATATGCCGAGGTGTTATGTCGTGTACGTCGGTCGGGTTCCAGGTGTGTACGAGGAGTGGAAAGACTGCCAGAAGCAAGTGAACAACTTCTCGGGCAACAACTACCAAGGCTATGAGAGTAGAGAGGTGGCGGAAGAGAAGTGGAGGAGGCATGGAAGGAAGAAGTGGAGGAACTTCCTCGTGATCACCACCTTGTTGCTCTTCATTGTAGGTTATGTGTTCTACTTCATCTAGGTAGAGCTACGTCGTTGGAGTTGTAATGTGATTGTGAACTTGTACTCGAAGGTGTAATGTGATTGTGAACTTGTACTCGGAGGTGTGAACTTGTGGCACAAACACTTGATGTATGAATTTGTATGTCATGATTGATGTGTAATGTATTGTATTCATGTTGGTTCTATTATGTTTTGGCAAATTGCAAGTTTCTGAAAAATTCTGTGCTCTTTATACTGTATTCTGGACTATATTGTATATTTTAATATCTGTATATTATTATTTATAGTGGTCTGTAAAACTTGAATTTCGAAAATATTACCGGAGGCGCATATAGGATACTATAGGAGGCGCATATACTATAAATATCCGAGGCGCATTGTAAAAAATATGCGAGGCGCATATGATATGCGCCTCCTATACTTCACATATGCGAGGCGCATATCGATATGCGCCTCGCATATGTGAAGTATAGGAGGCGCATATCATATGCGCCTCGCATAAGAAATACCCGAGGCTTGAAGCTAGAGGCGCATGTGATATGCGCCTCGGATAGGCTTTTTGGTGCGCCTCACATAGGCTTTTCTCTAGTAGTGTGTGTGCATGTGTGGTTGTGTGTAGAGTGCGTGTGTGGTTGTGTGGCTGTGTTTGCGTGTGTGGTTGTGTGGCAGTTAGGGTTAGGATGAATTAGTAGGATTTAGATTTGTAAAAAAATTAGTAGGGTTTTGTCAGGTCCATGGGTCCGCGGGTATGGGTCCGCTCCCTCCATACCCGTCCCCGCTAGACCCGGTGGGTCTAGTTTTTTACCAATAAGCACCCCACTGGGTTTTTTTTCTTACCAAACCCTCCCTTTTTAAGGCGGGTACCCATCGGGTTGTCGGGTATCGGGTACGCATTGCCATCCCTATCGGCAACTGGGCCACTTGGGCCTTGAGATCTGTGATCTCCCGTCTCTGCTTAGCCTCTACCTTGGACATCCTCTCCTTTATGACATTTGAGTCCTCTTTTAAGTGGACGCTGACTTTCCTGGTCAGCCCATAGACGGGAACACGTCCACCGGACATCATCTTCATGTTCTTGGGCCTCTTCTTGACAACGTTCACCGCCCTGTTGAAAGGAGTGTCCAACGGCTCCGACAGACCCATGGTGGGGGAACTTGCCTTAGCCACTATTTCAACTTCCTACAAAAGGAAGCTGAACCCATTTTTAATTTTGGCCTTCATTATTGATCGCCAATCGACTTGAAATCCACGTGGTTAGTTTCTTACCAGGTGTTTCTTGAAATTCAGCACATCCATATCCATGTTTTTTAATTCCTTTGATATGGGGCATATGAAGTACCGGGCCCGCACAAAGTTCCCCACCTGCTCGTCCTTAAGTTTGTCAAACATGTTTGGTTTACCAAGACGCCTAAGCTCGGCGTCCTCCTTCTCCCAAATTGGCTGAATTCCTCTGTAACCGCTTCTCCCAAGCCTTTGGTTACCTATATTCTGGTCACGCAGTTTCTTCCCCCATGCCATCCAAGCTTTTGAGTTATTAGTCTCCAAGGCCTCCTTGAAGAGGAGATAGTCGTCGTGTTCGAGCAGTGGCTCGTGCTTCTTTATCTCCTCCCAGCTTTCTTTTTTGTCTATCCGCTTCTTCACCCAGGTTCTCCAGTTGCTCAAGAGGGTTCTCATCTTCGCGAGGGCTGCCTCTTTCACCGCATTGTTCTTGAACTCAAGAACATAATCTTGGGGGAACTTATAGTGTCTGTGAATCTTCTGCATGAGGAGCTGGACTAGATGCGCATTGTCGGGATCTCGGAGGTTCCTCGTGTTAAACTTCAAGGTCTCCCGTACAATGCACCTGAGTTGTACACCATACCCAGCGGCAAGGGCTGCAGGCGCCACAGGTGCACCGCTCACTGTCACTTCGGTGAACTCGTCGCGCTCCATGCCAAGCGTCGGAGGGTCTCGATTCTTCCTCACGAACTTCTTCTTAGCTGCCGGGGCGGCACCACCATTCGTCTGTCCTCTCGCGTCAGTGCGTTCGCCGACATCGGTGGTGTCATCCTCGATGCCATCGGTGCATTCGCCGCCGGCATCGGTGGTGTCATACTCGTGGCCATCACACGTTCCAGCATCGTCGTCACCCTCCATGTCTTCTTATTTGTCGGCCATGGCAGCTATTTCCTGCTCCTCGTCCTCACTCCGGGAAAGCCGCCAAAACGGCATGTTGGCCTTCAGGGCTTCTTCTTTGACAGTCATTTTCTTTGAAGGGCCGGCCCCGTCATTTACTTTTCCGGTCGATAACTTTGCACTAAACAAGTATATGCAACTAATTAGTACAAGAGAAAACGATCGGAAAATTTGACAGCACCTACCCTGAAAAAGGCTATCTACGAGTGCCCATTTCTCACCGAAACAGAAATGAATCGACATTTCAGGAGTAATGGGCACTTCGTTTGGAATCTGTGCAACAATTGACAAAATACACACTTATGTATAGCACCACTAGAAAAGTATGGTAGCACCAAGAGAACCAAGAGCATACACTAGCACCAAGAGCACCAGGACCATATATAACAGTACGCAAAGACCAAAATTACACCAGCACCAGGACCAATGGCTACAAGAGCACTAGGAACATACAACAGCACCAAGAGCACTTGGACCAATGGCTACAATTACACCAGCACCAAGAGCACCAGGACCAATGGCTACAAGATCACCAGGACCATACACCAGCTCCAAGGCAACAGTCCATACACCCTCAGCAATCAAAAGATTATTTTCATTGTTAGACTATAAATGTGATATTAGCTAAAGTTAAGGCCAAGTTAAACACAGTAAATAATGTTGGTGAATTGCTAGTGAATAGAGTGAAATGTTGAAAAAAGCAATTTTACTGATATAATGGAGTAGTGGCTAAATCAAGAACGCAATTCAAATACAAGTCCAAGCAGGGAGTGTAAAGGAGTTTATATATTCACATGATATACTAAATTGCTGATCAACCATAGACACTAAAGTCTAAAGATTTACTAGGATAATCAAACATCTAATTGGTTGTTTCCTATCATTAATTCAGATTATATATAGGAACCTTACCCTAAGAAATATTATATATTAGAAGTATAATTAAGAAGATTTTGCATTTTCTGCCTATGTGATACAAAGAAGCAACATGGGGAACTTGTCAAGGTTACTCTTCTATTACATACTCAGCTGAGTTTGTGGCTTTTAACTGTCGACGAACAATGACCTGAACTATAACAACCCAAATACTTAACTGAAGATAATAACTATGCATTCAGGCTCAAGAATAACCAACGTAATGCAAGCACTTTGAGCACCCCATAAGCAACCAATTCACTCACAAATCTCAAAACATACGAATTACCATCAAAAGTTATTATTGTTCAGAACCAAATCGAGCAATCACCATAACTGAAGAATAACCATGTACTCAAGCTCAAGAATAACCATGCAATGAATTATGAAAATAGTTCTGCATTTCATTCGGAAAGATAAGCAATCGATACACATCCATCACCAAACGCTTCATTCAGGAACTCAAGATTCGCAAACACTGAAGACGCTAGCTAATTATTCAGTAAACCAGAGCACTCACAAAACCCTAACCCTAGCGGTGGCGAGGATCCTAGCAGTGATGAACCCTAACCCTAGATAGCAAGAGAGGTGAGGGAAAGGGAGAGGGAGGCTCATACCTGGAGAGGTGGTGGCGGACGGAGGGAGGTAGTGGCGGACGGAGGGAGGTGGTGGCGGAAAGAGGGACAGAGGAAGGTCGTGGCGGCACGCAGGTCATGGCAGCGCGCAGGAGAGGGAGGCTTAGCCTTGGTCATGGCGGTGCTCGTCTTCTCCACTGGCGAGGAACGGGAGGAAGCAGAGGTGGCGGCGCACGTCGTGGCGGTGCTCATCTTCTTTGTCGTATCCAGTGGCGCTGGCGGCCGTGTGGTGTCGATCGTCTTGGGAGAGAAGGGAGGAACCAGATCAAGGAAAGGGGAAAGAAAAGAGAATGGGGGCACGCGTCCCTAATCGGCTAAGTACGAAAACTCAGCGGCGCACCTCTGTTTGGTGTGCCACGGATAATCCACAAACAAAGGTGTGCCGCTGATTTTTCGTACTTAACTCAAAACTACACGTGCCTATGTGTTGACAACAACACTAATGGTTCCTACTAGTTACTAGGTGCGGTCGGTTTGTTTGAACCCCTAGGTGCTGGGTTCGAATCCTGGCACTCCCTTTTTTTCTTTTAGTTTTAAAATAATTGTCTAGTATTTTTAGAATATGAAAAATTCAACATTTACAAAATACAAAAGCAAGAACACATGTATATATTTGCAAGTAGACAATTTTTTTATTATTAATGATTATTGCTCCAAAAAACATGAATCATGTATATATGATTATTGTTCCAAAAAACCATATGTATCTCATGTATATAGTTTCGTCGACTTAGCTTGATGCACGAACACACACATCACACACAAAAAAGTCATTTTTGCGATGTCGATTCTGAACGAGCTAGTGTCGTCTCGTCACGACGATCTTCTTGCCCTTCTTTGTCGCCGTTGAATAATTTAGCCCGGGAACATGGGGATTTCTTCTCGTGTATGGACATCCTTTAGCGTGTAGGGTGGTCTTCCTTCTTCCTGATGCAGCACTAGGCTTGTCCAAGTATTTGTCGAATTTCTCTTCTATCTTCGGATCACCGTACTTGTCGAAGACTTGATCGTTGGCCGCTCCCTCCATTCCGATGATGCTCCTTTTCCCCCTCCCGACAACAACGCGACCAAGCCTTACAGGGTCGGTAATGTAGAAGCATTGATCCATCTAGAAAGCCAGTACCCATGGCCCATTTTTCGCCTGGACGTTCGCACCAGATGATTTGGCTTCAGGTATAACCATCGTAGTGAAATACCGGCCTTCTTTTTCGATGTTCTTGGCCCATCTGACCCGGAACATCGGCATATTGTCTCCACAGTAGTCGAGTTCCTAGTTCTCCTCGATCCTACCAAAGAAGCTCTCCCTGATAGTGGATTCCTCATCTGCATAGGATAGCATCGTGACTCCCGAGTTCTGATATTCGATGTTCTTGTCCTTTTCCTCGGTGTAGAATGTGTAACCGTTGATGTCGTATGCCTGATAGGTCCTCACGTTCATCACGGGGCCCTATGACAAGGAGAATATGAGTTTTTCCTCATTTGTAGAAGGCGTCTTACCATGATAAAGCTGGAGTAGCTCTTTCTTGAACCAACGCGTGAAGCTGGAATTGTGCTCTCTAGTCACATCTCCCTTATTCCGTCGTTGGCCCGTGTCCCTAAACATCTTCTCAATTAATCTTTTGTGCTCTAGCACCCATGGTTCTACTAGCTCTATGTGTTGTAGCGCGACTTGATGTGCCCTGTCATAGTATGTCTGTCGACCAGTGAAGAAAATATGCATTGGGGCGTGGCCCTCATGGTGACCACATCCATCGAGCCTCCCGAGGTGCCTCCTGATTGGCAGACCAACCGGGTCATCGTCGTCCTCATTTTGTAGATAATTCTAGCAGAACGATATGGACTCGTACGTTAGAAAGCCCTTGGCTATACTTCCATCCAGACGGTTCCTGTTGCGAACGAATCCTTTGAGAAAGTCATTCAGCCTTTCAAACGGCATCATGTTGTGTAGGAATAGCGTCCCAAGGTGGATGATATCATCCACAAGGTGGACTAGCAGATGCACCATGATGTCATGGAACGCGGGGGAGGGGGAGTAAATCTCGAGCTCACATAGTATCACGAAGATCTCTTCTTGTAGCCTGTCAAGCTTCTTCACACCGATCGAATTCCTAGAGATTACGTCGAAAATGTTATAGAGCCCAAGCAGCGTCTCATGTACGTGCTTTTCCGTTATCCCTCGAATGGCAACCGGAAGTATCTGCGTCATCAGCACGTGGCAGTCATGAGATTTCATGCCGGAGAACCTCTTCTTCGTTTCTTCCAGATATCGGGATATCTTCCCTCCGTAACCGATAGGAAGTTTGGTTCCGACGAGGACATTGAAAAACTGCTGGAGCTCCTCCTTACTCATAGTGAAGCAGGAAGGGGGGAAGTAGTAGTCGTTACTCTTATTGGTCCTTTTGCACCGACGACCTTGAGTATCTTGTGTCTGAGCATCATCATTGTCGTTATCATCATCATCGGGGCATCCTCCATGAAGTTCTTCCTTTATGCCCAGCTTAATCAGGTCATTTCTTGCCTTTGGCCCGTCTTTGGTCCTCTCCGGCATGTTGACAAGAGTGCCAATCAAACTCTCGCACACGTTCTTCGTGATATGCATGAGGTCAAGGCTATGTGGCATGTGGAGGTATTTCTAGTATGGCAGGTCCCAAAAAACACACTTCGCTTTCCATACACCTAGGAGCCGCTTTGTCCTCGGACGCTTCTTTCTTGGTGCGGGGCACTCTTTCCATTTTTCCAGCAAGTCATTGATATCCTCTCCGCTCCTCCAAGGTGGGGCTGTTTCGAGCTCGTCCTCACCATTGAACATATCTCCGCGTTTTCTCCATGGGTGATCCATGGGGAGACACTTTCGAATCCCTGGGAACACGGTTTTCGAAGACCCTGGATCCCTCGGTAGCTGCATATGCGGGGTTTTCTCCGTGCACCTGACACATTCACCGTGTCCGTGGTTCACCTGGCACGATACATATCCTAGACCAAGATAGTCCTGCACCGTCGTGATCAACACGGCTCTGGGGGGAATATTCTCCTGTGTAGGCATCCCACATGGAGGCTGGCGTCTCCCACATTGTGGCTAACTCCTCTTTGAACAACCCGATATAGAGATGCATGTCGATACCCGGTTGTTTTGGCCCCTGAATAAGAATACTCATGTGTACGTATCTTTTCTTCGTGCATATCCAGGGGGACATTATACGACCATACAAACATGGGCCAGGTGCTATGCGTGCTACTCTGGTTTCCAAAGGGATTGAGTCCATCGGTGCTCATACCTAGCCTAACGTTCCTGGCATCGTCCCCGAACTCCTCTTCGAACTCCATGTCCAATGCGTGCCACTGGCTAGCGTCTTTAGGGTGTGTCAGGATCTTGCCCTTCTCCGGATCATCTTCAGGCTTCACCCTTTCTGCATGCCATTGCATAAGCTTCACTTCCTTAGGGTCTACAAAATACCGCTGCAGACGGAGAGTGATAGGAAAGTACCATACCACCTTTTGAGGAACTTTCTTATTCCGTCTCTTGTATCATGCATGGGCGCACACCGAACATGTGGTTCTATCCTTGTACTCGCCCCGATAAAGTTCACAGTCGTTGAGGCAGGCGTGGTAGACGGACGGTAGATCGAGAGGGCACACGAATTTCTTGGCCTCGTTGATACCTCTTAGCAATGTGTTCCCCTCAGGAAGTATATCGTGCCAAAATTCCATGATATGGTTGAAGCTCATGTCGGTCCATTTGTGTTGTACCTTCATCTCTAGAGCCTTGAGGGTTACATTCAGACGTGTATGCTCGAGCCGGCACCCAGGATACAACGGAGTAATCCCATCTTTATCCATTTGCGCCAGCTTGCCTTTCTCTTTGGCAGCAGCTTTGTCGTTGCTTGTCTCCTTGAGGAGCAGTTCTTAAAATGAGGGTCCAGTAAAGCTGAAGTTAGCGTTTTCTGCGTGTCCGTGTCTTCTCCACCACCATCGGATCCGGCATCTCCTTCATGATGATCATGTCCACCAGCATCTTGATCATAATCATGTTCGGTGTCTTCGTGAGCACCATTTCCTTCCGGCGCCTCGTTGTTGACGTCCTTGTCAATGTAGTCGGGCATGAAACCACCCATGAGAAAGTGTTTCTCCAATGTCCCAGACTCAGGATTGACTAGGGTACCAAGTTTGAATCTCCTACAAGGACATCTTATCTCGGTCATGTTTTTCTGAATCATGACGGCTGTCGCACGTGCCTTGTATCTAGCCACCATAGCTTCGCTCATCTGATGCACCATGCTTGCCTGCGCAGCGGAGCAAAAAAGAATATATTTACAACCATGCATGCAAAATTCGGCATGAACTTCCCTATAAATAGGACATATGAGTAGTGCAAAAATTTGCCAAAACAGAAATGAATCAACATTTCGGCAAACATTGCACCACACACACCCGGCACCTGCACAACACAAAGCATACACAAGAACACAAGCATATATCCACGTAAACATTGTCTCCCGAGCCAACACCGTCGCCCGCACACAAAGAGAACACAAGCATATATCCATGCATACACAAGAACACAAGCATATATATCGCCAACATCGTCGTCCACACACACAAAACAAGCACAAGTTACACTAATAGACGAGAGAGGTCGTGCGAGAGAGCGTGTGGTGTGGTTAGTAAAACTTGATGTGGAGGAGGAGAGAAAATGTGTGTGCGCTTAATTTAGATCTACACGGTGGAGAGGAGTTTCTTTTATAGATCCATCCAATCCAAAGAGGTTTTGGCCACTTAAAATGGAGAATTTGTTGGAGAAATTAGGGTGAAGAAGAGGAGTAGCTCAAGATAGATCTATAGTGGAGGTAGGAGAAAGTGCACCAGCTAATGGAGGTAGGATAAAGTGCCACATTTTGTGTGGCTGGCACGACATATCCGTGGCGCACCTGTAAACCGTGCGCCACTGACAACCCACATCTGTCGCGCACCACCAAACCGTACGCCATAGGTTATATGCCACCTATTCAGCTACGAGTCCCACCAACGCCCGTGGCGCACCGAAAATATGTGCGCCACTGATACTCCTTCTATGCAAGGAGCATATTCATTATGTGCGCCATGGATATGCTTCCCAAGGACAGGATTCGGCGCCAGCTCTGGGGCCCAGGTAATAGTGGCGAATGCATATGGGTGTGCGCCATAGATATGGGCAGTTTAGTGGCGCATGGTTAAGACTATGCGCCACCGAGCGAGAAAGACCAGTGGGGAACCTTTCACATGTGCGACACTGATAAGGACCCTATGGATAAGGATTTTCCTACTAGTGTCATCATCTAGCTCATATGATGCACGTTATTCTACTTCTTCTTCATCATTGTCTTTCATTGTAGTACCACTGTATTCAGGGGACATAGGATAGTTGTTGTAGAGGTCCCAACCTAATAAGGTTGATTCCACCTGTGTTTTACAATGCTAGTCCCTGGATCAATAGCTAGCATCCACAGTTAAGATGTAATATCAAGAAACAAAGGTCATAATATAACTTTATAACCAGGAATAACATAAGTTTATTACATCAAACATAGCTCATTTGGCTATTACATTACATTGCAGCGGAATAAATATAGTCATGGGTCCTTCATCTTCAAAGTGCCACAGGCAGATGTTGGTTGTAGACTTTGTAATCCTAATCAAACAATCTTCACTAAAATCAATCAAACCTGCAACATACAAGTTACAGCCACAAAGGGTCAATACATTTGAATTGTATTGGCAAGTGATACTATGGTAGTATAGTGGAGTCTATCATCTATATGCATTTGGCTAAGTGGAGTTGAGGCTTGCATTGCTCAAAATAGATTTTTCTTATCATTTTGAAAATACTAAGTTTTTGCTTGACAAAATCATTTTTCTCAATCAAAGATTTCAAGATCCTTGTACCAAGCCATCTCTCCATCAATGATTGAAGATTTCAAACAACCCTTGTTCAAACCACAAGATTTTAATTTAGAAATTGGAATGATGAGATTCTTGATTGCTTCCATGTCTTGATGCTCAAATTGTCCTTTACCAGGGACATGGCTAAGTACTTAGATTTTACACTCTGCAGAGGTGGTGCACTTTACCCACAAGACTTGGTTTCCCAAGACAAAATCTTTCAGAAGCCTTCCCTTAGACCAAAATGGACGCGCTCCAACCTATCAAACACTACCACCCACTGTCCATTTGGCTAAGTTCTTGCAACCTATATGATCATGGCAGAGCCCATATTGCCAAGTGGTTGCACTTGAAGCTTCTCAACATTTGTCATCTCAAATCTCTTTGTTTCCTGGGTGGCCATCCACAAGTGAGATACACAATCCAAGTCTATGGCATTGTGAACCACTCAACCATTCTCCACCAAGCAAGCCCATTCCACCCAGGTGATTCATTAACTTAGTTGTTTTATTAAACAAAACTTAAGTCCTCAGACTTAGAATATTTTTCCATAGTGTGAATATATATTCCACCCATGTTTTCTATTAGCTAGGCTAAGCTTGGTAGTAGTAGGAATCTCTAACTTAGGAAAATCCTGCTAAGGATTCATCTACTAGGTTTCCCTATAGCAAGATCTATACTTAGCAAAATCCATGCAAGTTTACTTAGCAAAATCACTAATGCATAATAAAAGTATTGGGATAGAAAGTATGAAGCATCACTTGCCTTTTTTGGTAGGGAATGGTGGTTCACTCCTGGATCTTGCTAGTCTCACACTTCACTACAAATCAATCAAGCAAACACAAATTCAATTCACATTCCAAACCAAAGTCAAACAAACAAATCTTCACACACACAAAGTAATGGAATCTAAGTTATGCATGGGAGCATGCACAAGATAGTTTTATTTTGCAAAGGGGTCTCTATGGGGTTTCTAAACTTTGTAAGATCCAAATTGGTCATTTACCAAAGTGGCAAAGTCATTAACAAGAGGGTTTTGTCCAAAAACTATTTTAAATCCATTTATCATTTCATGTGGTGAAAAATGTTTTTATTAAGGCAAAACTCTTAAGTTGTTCACCAAATGAGTTGCTATTGCAAAGCTTGGTGTTTTTGGGTCTGTAGGTTTGGTCCAAAACATTTCCTTGAAGTTTTCTTTTCATAAACATTTTTATAACAAAAACCATTCTTTTTATTTGGCTAGAAAATGACTAAGTCAAGTAATCTAACCTAAATCTTACGAAAATCATTTCTAACACCAAGGGTTGGTTCCTAGGGTCAGTAAGGTCACAACAATCCATTTTGCAAAAGTTTTAATCCAAAAATCATTTTTAAACAATTTTTATACTCTAAACAAGCATACATAAGTTTCTGCAAATTCAAACAAGATAAAAGATACTATTTGTCAAACCAAGACCATGGTTGGCTAGGGCTTGTTCTCCTGAATCCATTGATATAAAATTTGCCAAATTTGGACGTATGGATCAAAAGTTATAAGGGTTTGAAAATGGCATCAAATTCTGATTTCAAAATCTAATTCAGCTCATCTGGTGCCACGCGTCTTATTTTCATTCGCCAGTACCGATTCGCTCGGATTGACTATTCTGGCGCGTTGGATCAAGTTCGATCGTGCGACTCTGAACGCATACCCCTTCACGTTAAGTGACTCTTTCGTACCCCTACGATCTGCATCTAACGGCTGGAGATGGCCTGACCTAATTCCGGCGGCGCTTAGCGGCAGCGCACGGCGGCGACGCTCTGCTAGCGGCGGAGCTGGCGTTGCAGGAAGCGAGGGAGAGGCTGGCAGGGCTTACCAGGCTCGCAGAGACCTGCTGATGCTCGAGGTGGGGTTGGCTACTCGAGGGGCGCAAGGGGTTGCTGCTAATTGCTCGTCGGAGAAGCTGCGGGCGGCGGTGCTCTCGGGTTGTTGTTGCCGGCTTCGTTTAGGACCGCGCTGGGGACATCGTCGGAGAATGGCAGACACGGCGGCGTTCGAAAGCTTGATGTAGCCGACGCTATGGGGCGCCCGCGGTTGAGAGGAGGATGCTGGGAGATGCGTCTGGTTGTGGGGAAGCTGTGAGCTTGGTCAATGAAGCAAGGGGAGGTCTGGTTTCGCCGGAATCATCACCGGAGCATCATCGGAGACAGAGCAGTCGAGGAGAAATTGTGGCGGCCTGGAGGCGTGTCGAGGAGGGGCGTCTGGGGGAGAAAGGAGAGGAAAGCCTGGCGTTTAACGCTGAGTGGTCACGGTGAGGAGTAATCGCTGCAGTAAAGTGTATTGACCGCGAGAAATTTAACGACAGAAACGGTCACAAGGTGAGGGAAGAAGGAGTCGCAGGGAGGAAGAAGAGCAGTGGGGTGTGGGGTCCGCTGGCAGTGAAAGAAAGGAAGAAGGGGAGGGGTCCACTTGTCGGTTGCTGGGTGGGTGCGGTTCTGAGTGGAAAAGAAAACGGTTCGGGGAGGGGAGTTGGGCTAGATGGGCTAGGTGGGCTGTTGGGCTGGAGTTGGGCCAGATGGTGGCTGTTCTATTTTTTTCTGTCTGAGTTCTTTTCCTTTTTCTATTTTCATTTCCTGTTTTGTTATTTCAAACAATTATTCAAGCATTCAAATATTTCAAATAATTCAAACAATAATTAAACTTTGCACTGTGTTTTTGGTTCTGTTCATCAACATAATCGAACACTCCAAAATAAAATAATATTTTCATTCCTTTTAGGATCTATTTAATATAAAATAGATCATAGTTATTTAATCAAATATGATATGATTTATTTAATAAATCTCCATTTAAATTCCAAAATATTTTCCCAAACCAAACCAGTAGGTATCATTTGTAAATAAAGAATACTTGGAGATTGTTTAAAACAAAATAACATTTTTGCTAAAGGGTCCAATATTAGTTAAATAAAATGGGCCAAGGTTTATTAATCAAATAAGGTTTGATTTTATTAATAAAATCTTCATTTGAAACTTAAATATTTTCAAAATCAAATTAGTAGGTTTAATTTGAGAAGTACATAATATTTGGAAATTTGTTTTAAAACAAAATAACATTTTATTTTAGAGTCCATTATTAATTAAATATAATAGACCTTCATTATTAAATCAAATAGGATTTGTTTTATTTAGATATTTATTTTGAAACCTAAAATAAAGTCAAAACACTTTAATAGGTTTTATTTGTGAATATAAAATACTTAGAAACTTATTTAAAGTAATTAAATAAGTTTTAGGGTTTTATTTAAAATGGAATAAGCCTTTATTTTAATAAAATTTGGATATTAAATCCTTATTTATGAATCCACCTTTTCTTTTGAAAACCAAATCTTTTATTCAAAGATTCAAAAATAATAATTTTAAAACATTTTAATTTCCTTTAATAAATGTTTATCCTTATAAATCCTTTTAGGATTTTATTTGATTCAAATGGGTTTGAGGTTCCATTTAAATTCAAAGAGTTTCTTCTGGCTCTGAAAATCAAACAAAGTTTTATTTTATTAATTTATTTTCACATTACAAGATTTGGAAAATCTTGGGATGTGACAGGCTACCACCCTTAAAATAAATCTCGTCCCGAGATTTGGGGAGGCTAGGGTTACAAGCATGTTTAAAACAACTAGGGTACTACCACCCTTAAAAATTTTCAAACAAAAATTACATATTGTCCTTCTGGAATTCTGGGGATATTTCTCTAAGCAAACTTTTGCATTGTGTCCTTGGTTTCCATACTTGACTCATGGGCCAAGGTTGAGATCCTTCATAGACTTGTTTAACTTGTTCTCCATCCTTTCTGGACAGTTGCTTGCATAATGTCCTAGATTCTTGCAGTTGAAACAATGAATGTCCTTGAGTTCTTTGCGTTGCTCTTGTGGGCAAGTTGCTACATAGTGGCCTGGTTCTTTGCAGTTGTTGCACCACACTTGGTCAATCTCTTTATTCTTCTTGTTCTCTGGGCATCCACTGGAGTAGTGTCCCATTTCCTTACATTTACGACATTGCACAAGGCTCATGTCTTGCTTGGGCTTCTTGATTTTCTTTGATCCTTTGAATTGGGTTGTCTTGTTTGGATGTAGGAGTGGTCCTTTTCCTTTGGTATACTTGGATCCTTCTTGTTTCCTTTGTTCCACCATGGCATAGATGGGACATTGGTTAGGGGTATGATCACTTCCTTCACAAAGGTAGCAAGTAGCTTGAGAGGTGGGACATTGTCCAACAGGATGATCTTCTTCACAATTTGGGCATTGTCCTTCATGCTCCTTGGAAGTATGATCCTTGTCTCCACAAATAATGCAAGCTGGGGCTCCATCTAGGATAACATTCTTGTCATCCTTGTTATCATAAACTCTTTTGGGATAGTTTTCTTCCATGCTGATCATTTGATTAGTCACCTTAAGCATCCGTTGGGATTGTTCCTCCAAAAACCTTTGTAGAGCTGGATCTTTATCACTATTGTTGATTATGAACTGAGCTGTTAGTTGGTTTAACTGATGTTGGGTTGCTATAAGCTCTTTCATGCTATCAGCTTGGTTGATGTTGGTGTCATCAACCTTGGAGTCCTTTGGGGTAGTCATCTGTTTGGGTTTGAAGGGAGATTTAGAATAAGCAAGATATTTCTAAGGAAATATTTCAAATCACACATATCACAATTCACACAAGCAATGTTCAAGCAATCACAAACAATCATTTCACTCAAACCACAAAGTTCAAGCACATTTTTAGGCAACCAAATATTTTTGTTACACCACATAAGTTGGTGTGTTTGACTTAACTATAAATGGTGGTCCATCTACATGGTTCACTTGTGATCTTTTCTTCCCTTCTTTGTTGATTCCTCTTGGATGAGATCTTTCCTTGAGAAAAACTTTTGGTCACAATACTTCAAAGTTGTTGATGGTTTCTTCTTATTTTGCATTCCCTCAGTCTCTAAATCTTGAGTAAGATTTCCTTGTTTCACTTGTGGTCCTTAGTAGTTTCCAAGTTGGAAGTCCTTGGTGAACATGCTGAAGATGTTGAAGTCATTAGAGTTGAAGATGTTGAAATCATTAGTAGTTGAAGATGTTGAAGTCATTAGAGTTGAAGAAGTTTGAAGAAGTCCTTTGCACATGGTGTAGTCTTTGGTCTTGGGGTAGGTTTTCCATCAAGTTGATGTAGAAGAGATGTAGAGTTGAAACCAAAATGATTGAGGAAAGAGTTTACAAGTGTTTTTGTAAATAAGTTTTTGAACAAACACAACTCCTATTTTTCTAATGGTTTTTGTCCAATCCTAGGTTTACAAATCCTTCAGGCAACACAATGCTCTGATACCATCTGTAGAGGTCCCAACCTAATAAGGTTGATTCCTCCTGTGTTTTACAATGCTAGTCCCTGGATCAATAGCTAGCATCCACAGTTAAGATGTAATATCAAGAAACAAAGGTCATAATATAACTTTATAACCAGGAATAACATAAGTTTATTACATCAAACATAGCTCATTTGGCTATTACATTACATTGCAGCGGAATAAATATAGTCATGGGTCCTTCATCTTCAAAGTGCCACAGGCAGATGTTGGTTGTAGACTTTGTAATCCTAATCAAACAATCTTCACTAAAATCAATCAAACCTGCAACATACAAGTTACAGCCACAAAGGGTCAATACATTTGAATTGTATTGGCAAGTGATACTATGGTAGTATAGTGGAGTCTATCATCTATATGCATTTGGCTAAGTGGAGTTGAGGCTTGCATTGCTCAAAATAGATTTTTCTTATCATTTTGAAAATACTAAGTTTTTGCTTGACAAAATCATTTTTCTCAATCAAAGATTTCAAGATCCTTGTACCAAGCCATCTCTCCATCAATGATTGAAGATTTCAAACAACCCTTGTTCAAACCACAAGATTTTAATTTAGAAATTGGAATGATGAGATTCTTGATTGCTTCCATGTCTTGATGCTCAAATTGTCCTTTACCAGGGACATGGCTAAGTACTTAGATTTTACACTCTGCAGAGGTGGTGCACTTTACCCACAAGACTTGGTTTCCCTGTTGGAGATATGCCCAAGAGGCAATAATAAAGTGGTTATTATCATGTCTTCACACTTATGATAAATGTTTACATACCATGCTATAATTGTATTAACCGGAAACATTAATACTTGTGTGATTTGTAAACTAAAATAAGAGTCCCTAGTAAAGCCTCTTGTTAAACTAGCTTGTTGGTTAATATATGATCATTGTTTCCTGATCATGAACATAGAGATGTTGTTAACAACAGGATCATATCATTAGGAGAATGATGTGATGGACATACTCCTATAGATAAGCGTAGCATAAAGATCAAGTCATTTCAATAGTTCAATTGCTATATGCTTTCTGATACATAGTAACCTAATTCCTTCGACCATGAGATCGTGCATATCACCTTTACTGGATGGATGCTTTGATGTCATCAAACACCACACCGTAACAGGGTGGCTATAAAAGTGGCATTGAGTGTTCGGAAAGTATTGGTTGAAACACATGGATCAAGAGTGGGATTTGTCCATCCACATGACGGATAGATATTCTCTGGGCCCTCTCGGTGAAATGTCATCCAATTAGCTTGCAAGCATGTGACTTGGTCACAAGGGATCACATATCACGGGAACGAGAAAAGAGTACTTATCAGTAACGAGGATGAACTAGGTATGCAGAGATACCGACGATCATAACCTCGGATAAGTAACATATCGTGAGACAAAGGGAAATTGGTATCGTATGTAAGTGGTTCATTCGATCGCAAAGTAATCGTAGAAATATGTGGGAGCCATATGAATTTCCAGATTCCTCTATTGGTTATTGTTCGGAGAAGTGTCTCGATCATGTCCGCATAATTCACGAACCGTAGGGAGACACACTTAAGGATTCGACGTTGTTTGAGTAGTTATGGTATTATGAGAAAGAGACCGAATGTTGTTCGGAGTCTCGGATGGGATCCGGGATATCACGAGGTGATCCGGAATGGTCCGGAGAATAAGATTCATATAAGGAAAGTCCCATTTCGGAGTTGGGGAATGGTTCCGGTGTTTTCATCGGGAACATTCTAGAAGGTCCTGGAATGTCCGGCACTCCGGAGGGGGAAGGGGTACATGAATGTGTCATTGCATGTTGGAATGATTGCATCATGTACTAAGTGTTCTCGCTGTCCGAAATAAAGGGTTAATTCAAATCCTAATTGAAAAAGTCAAACTGCCAGTTTTCGGTCAAACTGCCAGTTTTCGGAAAGAGGAGAAAGAGGAGGAGTTGGAGGCCGAGTTGGAGGGGAGTTCCTCCCCTTGGCCGGCGCGCCTCCCTAGGCCGAGTTGGGGAGGAACTCCTCCCCTAGGCGCCGGCCCTCCCACCTATAAGAGGAGGGGCAGGGCCTCCTCCTCTAGACACAACACAAGTTTCCTATCCTCTAAACTAAACCCTAGATCTAGACCCCGGTTTAGAGCTATTCGGTTTAGAGCCTTCTAATTGGTTTAGAGCCTTCTAATTGGTGTGTCTAATTACTAGACCACTAATAGCCTCTCTCATAAGCTCCACCATACTCGCACCGGCTTAAGGCGAAGCCCTGCGGGATCTCCCCTCTACTTCCGGTACCACGCCGTTGTGCTGCCGGAATCGCGAGGAGAGTGCTACAACCTCCGCTGCCTGCTGGAACAAGGGAGAGGAAGGTCTTCGTCGAGTACCGAACGTGTGACCGACTACGGGAGCGCTGCCGGAACGTGGCGCCGGAAGGATCGTCTACGCGATCTTGAGATCGGAAAGAGTACGACTACATCACCCACGAGAATCTGCTCTCGTTAAACACTTTGGAATCTTCGAGGGTGAGTTATTCCATCGACTCGTTGCTACAATCTAGTAGATAGATCTTGGCTTGTTTGTTTGTATGCGATAGAAAATTTTTGTTTTCCATGCTACGAACCCCTACAGTGGTATCAGAGCCGTGTCTATATGTAGATCTGTTGCACGAGTAGAACACAATGGTCATTGTGGGCGTTGATGCTTTTATTGTCGATTGCTTTTTGTGTACTTTGTATCTTGCGGTATGTTGGGATGAAGCGGCCCGGGCTAACCTTACATGACATCGTTCATGAGACTTGCTCCACGCTTGACATGCAACTTGTATTGCATAAGTGGCTTTGCGGGTGCCTGTTTCTCCTAGCATAGTTAAGATCCAATTTACAACGGGTGATTAACAATACTAGTATCAATGTTGTGGTTCATGTTCGTAAGTTAGAGCGACACTTATTAACAGCCCCAAACCACGTAAAACATGCAAAGAAAGTAGAGGCGTCTAACTTTGTTTTGCAGGGGTGTGCAGTGATGTGATATGGCCATGATTGTGATTATATTTGATGTATGCAATGTTCCTTATTGTAAGTTGGCAACCGGCAGGAGCCATATGGTTGTCTTTAATTTCTGTTAAGACCTGCGTGTCTATTCAAAATAGTTGTAATAGTTGATGCTGGTGGACGACAACCATGAAGAAGCATCATTGACCTTGATGCTATGCCGGTGATGATGGAGATCATGTTCGTGCTTGAAGATGGAGATCGAAAGCACAAAGAAGAAAGGCCATATCATATCACATATTATGAATTGCCTGTGATGTTAATCCTTTATGCATCTTGTATTGCTTAGTAGACGACGGTAGCATTATAAGATGATCCCTCATGCACATAAATTTCAAGTTCTTAAGTGTTCACCCTTAGTATGCACCGTTGCCAAAGCTTGCTGCTTCGAAGCACCACGTGATGATCGGGTGTCTTTGATTCCGCGGGTGAATACAACGTAAGCAAGCCAGATTTGCTTATGCGGTAGCTAAGGTTTGATCTTGACGAGCCTAGCATGTACAGACATGGCCTCAGGAACACGGTTCACCGAAAGGTAAAGCATGAATCATATAGTAGATATGATGAACATGTTGATTGTTCGCCATTGAAGCTATATCAACTCTCGTGATGATCGGTTTTGATGTGGTTGATTTGGTTCGTGTGATCACTAAAACAATGTGAGGGATATTGTTTTGAGTGGGAGTTCACATAGATTAATTTAATTATTAATTAGAACTCAATTTATCATAAATTAAATCAAAGTGAATTTGCATAGTTGTTGTAGTCATTGGCATCCGTTTACCACCTTGCGCTTAGTTATAATTGAGATAATAGAACTATAGAATTCTGGTTAGTTACTTTACGAACTGGTATCGTATTGTTTTTAAGTGTTAATCTAAAGTTTAAAAGTCCTATTGCAAACTTTCAGTAAGTTTCGGTTACTCCATGAAGTTTAATAATTAGTATTAAAACAAGAGTAACAATTCCAAGTATTAGTATATAAGTATCATGTTTGTATCCATGATTCTTGATATTCAAAGGATTCCCTTAATATCAAGGTAATCTAGGATCTGAAAGAGTTGTTTCAGAAACCATGATGTGTGGAAGATATTGTGATATCTGAAACGAAGTTTTGGTTACAACATGATAGAGTATAATATGGCAAAGTCATGTTCTCATGTTTGATGAGAATTTGCAAAAGGTTGGAGACACTAGTTGTCCTAATCTTCCAAAAGGTTTTGGAGAGCATCATTATACTCGTGATTCACCGTTATAAGCTAAAAGTAGCTTGGTCATGGACGATTCCATGATGAAGGTGAATATTTGATGTAGGTAAAATGTTTACTACACCAAGAGATTACTAAAGAAAGGAATTTGAAAGAACACCAAATATTTGATGATGGTGATCTACTTCAAAGTGCAAGTCCAAAGACATTGGTATTTAATTATACACGCTTTGGACTATATGTCATATGTATGACTCCACTATTGATGTTGATAGATTCTTTCAAACTGAAAAGGAAATACTGAAAGAGAATCTCATAAATATATGGCAGAAAAGAAAAGACTAGAATCGTTCAGTTTAAGTATATAGATGATATACATGTTATGGCTATATTCTTTGCTTGTTAAACAATGTGGTTCTTAAGTATTTGATACTGAATTTGTTGGTGTGAATCGTCATACGAAACAACACAATTCATGAACTACAATGGCCTAAGTAACTAGCAAAAGAATATGTGATGATGTTCATCGAGAACAAAATAAAGGGTTATTGTGTTGCTTGTTAAACATCAAAGCTTGCCTTCAGGATTTGTTTTATCAGGTATTATGAGAACAAAAGGGTTGTTCAAATAATTGCCGTAATCCATAAAAGATGGATGATTCACAAATCTCGTTGGATAAATCACATCCATAAAACTAGTGCTAAAATTGTCGAAAGACAAATTGATTGAAAGATCACTTAGGAAGTGACATCGCCGTTTAAATTATATTGGAAAGAAAACATGAAGAAATTCCATGTGGATGGAATTTTGGAGTCTTTTGATTTTTGATCAAATGACGTTTGTAAAACTTTTCTAGAGATAATTAAAACTTCGTTCATAGGCCAAAAGGGAACGAAAGACTAGCTTATTGGAACTTGTGCATATTGTTGTACGAACTCCATTATGTGTAGTCAAGAGCGATGGATTTCAACTTCATATGCTTTCTCCGAAAATTTGAGTGAATATATGAATATTTACTTAATAAGGATAAAGTTTGAAACACTTGAAAAGTTCAAAGACTTTCAAGATGAAGTGCAAAATCATTGTAACAAGAATATAAAAAGTTTATGATAAAGATCATAAAGGAAGATATTTGAGTTACAAGTTTAGCATAATACCTAAGATTTAAGGAATCATTCCGTAGATTTGCATTTCCCGAAACACCATAAGAGTATGGAGCGTTCGAGATATGTAATTAAACCTTGTTTGACATGGTAAGATCGAAAGGTGTATATCATAAAACTGCCATTGTATTTTAAAGATTAAAAGCTTTAGAGATTACCGTTTTTCCACTAAAAAGAGCTTCATCATAATCCGTTGAAATGACACCATATAAGGTTATGGTTTGGGATAAAACCCAAGTAGTCCTTTCTTAAACATTGGTATGCTTTGCATAAGAAAGATGTTTGCAACCAAAGTCGGATAAACCTGTCTTTGTATTACTGTTAAGTATTCCTCCATAAACACCGGAGACAAAAGTGTTTGTCGCTTAGAACGTCAAGTTTCTTTGAGAAGAAATTTTTCGTGAAAAGTTAAGTGGGAGGACAATAGAAACTTTGATAAGGTTAAAAGAACCTTAGCTGTATGTGCAGAGTTGCGCAGCGCCGAAAAGTGTTTCGGAGGCAGCAACAATGCTCATGGTTCACGTACCTCAAAGGTTGTGGTCACGGAGATCCAAGTTCCTATTGAAACAAGTAGGTCGGATGAACAATCAAATACCAAGATTTGAGGGTTGAATCATTATTTGAGAATAATGAACCGACTACATGCAGAGAAGCGATGATGGGCCCTGACTCCGTAAAATGGCTTGAAGCCATAAAATCCGTGATAGTTCCATACACGAGAAATCAAGTTTTGAACTTGAAGGACCCTCGAGAAAGGTGTAAGACCTTATAGTTGTGTCTGGATCTATAAAGAAATAGACATGGATGTTTTACATCTATGAAATAGTCGACATGTTGGGAAAGAGTTCACAACAATGTTCAAAGGTTGACTATGACAAGATTTGATCTATCATAGTGATATTTAGTCTAGACGGATTAATGTAGCAACCACTACATATAATTTGTTATATGGTAGTTGAATAAACAAAACAAGTTCTTCTAATAGAATCGTTACCTAGGACATGTGCATAACACGGTCCATAGGGTTTTGTTAATTCAAAGGATGCTAAAAGCA
This sequence comes from Avena sativa, assembly GCA_916181665.1. NCBI lineage: Eukaryota > Viridiplantae > Streptophyta > Magnoliopsida > Poales > Poaceae > Avena > Avena sativa. Next base: position 382,124,003 of record OV702283.1, on the reverse strand, counting down.
TATGCAAACTTCAATGGTTAGAGTGAGCATAGCGGAGTTGGAATCTTCACTATGATGAAACTGTTAAAAGAGTTTAATTTCATCGGAGACAATGAAGATGCTTGCATTTGCAAGAAATTAAGTGGGAGCGCTAAGACATGTTTCTAATACATTATGTGGAAGACATATTGTTGATTGGAAATAATGTATCTTTTATTAACACATATTAAGAATTTCATCCCGATGAAAGACTTAGGCAAAACCCAAATATTTGGCATCAATAGACGCTAATATGGTTGTGCCAGAAGTACATTGACAAGATATTGAATGAGTTCAATATAGAAACTACAAGAAAGGTTCTTGTCGCACAGAAAGGATTGAATGAGTTCAATGTTGATGATATATTCAAGTGTATTGACATTTGGTAAAGTGAAACAAATAATCGAGTATAGATTGATACTTGATGTATGAAATCACAAAGAGTATTTATATCAATCATACTGTGATATGTACAAATCCAGATATGTCCTATGCTCTAAATGTTGTGAGCATATACCAGAATGATTTGTAAGATGATCATTGGACAATAGTAAGGATATTCTTATGATCTTCTGAAAGAACTAAGAGTATAATATTTGTAGAAGTGACAAATAGATGGTTAGTTCATTGTAAAAGTACTACATTGATACTAGCTTTGTCACAAAGTACAAATTAAGTTTATCTCAATCTAAACTAAGGGTGGCACAATATAATGGAAAGTGAGTTCCATAATGGATTTGGATAATTTCCAAAGTTAAGACATTGTGACAGATACTACAACAAAAGGCTAAGTATATGACTGCTATTATAGCAGCAAAAGAGGGCATTTGTGTCAAGAAGTTTGTTATCAAACTAGGTGTAGTTCACAGTGGGATAATACTATGAAGATATATTGTGCGACAATATTATCAACATGTTTTAACCCCAAAGAGCTAAAGGTCACACCGAAATACCAAATTTATACAAAGCCATCTCATTAGAGAATGAGTGATGCGTAGAGACGCAAAGACATGCAATTACACACGGACCTGGAAGTGTCAGATCCGGAGATCAGTTGACCACTAGCAATCGTGTACATACAACACTGGAAAGCCATAGGTGTTATATACACAAAGGTTCGAAACTAGATTATTGACTCTAGTGCAAGTGGGAGACTGTTGGAGATATGCCCAAGAGGCAATAATAAAGTGGTTATTATCATGTCTTCACACTTATGATAAATGTTTACATACCATGCTATAATTGTATTAACCGGAAACATTAATACTTGTGTGATTTGTAAACTAAAATAAGAGTCCCTAGTAAAGCCTCTTGTTAAACTAGCTTGTTGGTTAATATATGATCATTGTTTCCTGATCATGAACATAGAGATGTTATTAACAACAGGATCATATCATTAGGAGAATGATGTGATGGACATACTCCTATAGATAAGCGTAGCATAAAGATCAAGTCATTTCAATAGTTCAATTGCTATATGCTTTCTGATACATAGTAACCTAATTCCTTCGACCATGAGATCGTGCATATCACCTTTACTGGATGGATGCTTTGATGTCATCAAACACCACACCGTAACAGGGTGGCTATAAAAGTGGCATTGAGTGTTCGGAAAGTATTGGTTGAAACACATGGATCAAGAGTGGGATTTGTCCATCCACATGACGGATAGATATTCTCTGGGCCCTCTCGGTGAAATGTCATCCAATTAGCTTGCAAGCATGTGACTTGGTCACAAGGGATCACATATCACGGGAACGAGAAAAGAGTACTTATCAGTAACGAGGATGAACTAGGTATGCAGAGATACCGACGATCATAACCTCGGATAAGTAACATATCGTGAGACAAAGGGAAATTGGTATCGTATGTAAGTGGTTCATTCGATCGCAAAGTAATCGTAGAAATATGTGGGAGCCATATGAATTTCCAGATTCCTCTATTGGTTATTGTTCGGAGAAGTGTCTCGATCATGTCCGCATAATTCACGAACCGTAGGGAGACACACTTAAGGATTCGACGTTGTTTGAGTAGTTATGGTATTATGAGAAAGAGACCGAATGTTGTTCGGAGTCTCGGATGGGATCCGGGATATCACGAGGTGATCCGGAATGGTCCGGAGAATAAGATTCATATAAGGAAAGTCCCATTTCGGAGTTGGGGAATGGTTCCGGTGTTTTCATCGGGAACATTCTAGAAGGTCCTGGAATGTCCGGCACTCCGGAGGGGGAAGGGGTACATGAATGTGTCATTGCATGTTGGAATGATTGCATCATGTACTAAGTGTTCTCGCTGTCCGAAATAAAGGGTTAATTCAAATCCTAATTGAAAAAGTCAAACTGCCAGTTTTCGGTCAAACTGCCAGTTTTCGGAAAGAGGAGAAAGAGGAGGAGTTGGAGGCCGAGTTGGAGGGGAGTTCCTCCCCTTGGCCGGCGCGCCTCCCTAGGCCGAGTTGGGGAGGAACTCCTCCCCTAGGCGCCGGCCCTCCCACCTATAAGAGGAGGGGCAGGGCCTCCTCCTCTAGACACAACACAAGTTTCCTATCCTCTAAACTAAACCCTAGATCTAGACCCCGGTTTAGAGCTATTCGGTTTAGAGCCTTCTAATTGGTTTAGAGCCTTCTAATTGGTGTGTCTAATTACTAGACCACTAATAGCCTCTCTCATAAGCTCCACCATACTCGCACCGGCTTAAGGCGAAGCCCTGCGGGATCTCCCCTCTACTTCCGGTACCACGCCGTTGTGCTGCCGGAATCGCGAGGAGAGTGCTACAACCTCCGCTGCCTGCTGGAACAAGGGAGAGGAAGGTCTTCGTCGAGTACCGAACGTGTGACCGACTACGGGAGCGCTGCCGGAACGTGGCGCCGGAAGGATCGTCTACGCGATCTTGAGATCGGAAAGAGTACGACTACATCACCCACGAGAATCTGCTCTCGTTAAACACTTTGGAATCTTCGAGGGTGAGTTATTCCATCGACTCGTTGCTACAATCTAGTAGATAGATCTTGGCTTGTTTGTTTGTATGCGATAGAAAATTTTTGTTTTCCATGCTACGAACCCCTACATTCCCAAGACAAAATCTTTCAGAAGCCTTCCCTTAGACCAAAATGGACGCGCTCCAACCTATCAAACACTACCACCCACTGTCCATTTGGCTAAGTTCTTGCAACCTATATGATCATGGCAGAGCCCATATTTCCAAGTGGTTGCACTTGAAGCTTCTCAACATTTGTCATCTCAAATCTCTTTGTTTCCTGGGTGGCCATCCACAAGTGAGATACACAATCCAAGTCTATGGCATTGTGAACCACTCAACCATTCTCCACCAAGCAAGCCCATTCCACCCAGGTGATTCATTAACTTAGTTGTTTTATTAAACAAAACTTAAGTCCTCAGACTTAGAATATTTTTCCATAGTGTGAATATATATTCCACCCATGTTTTATATTAGCTAGGCTAAGCTTGGTAGTAGTAGGAATCTCTAACTTAGGAAAATCCTGCTAAGGATTCATCTACTAGGTTTCCCTATAGCAAGATCTATACTTAGCAAAATCCATGCAAGTTTACTTAGCAAAATCACTAATGCATAATAAAAGTATTGGGATAGAAAGTATGAAGCATCACTTGCCTTTTTTTGGTAGGGAATGGTGGTTCACTCCTAGATCTTGCTAGTCTCACACTTCACTACAAATCAATCAAGCAAACACAAATTCAATTCACATTCCAAACCAAAGTCAAACAAACAAATCTTCACACACACAAAGTAATGGAATCTAAGTTATGCATGGGAGCATGCACAAGATAGTTTTATTTTGCAAAGGGGTCTCTATGGGGTTTCTAAACTTTGTAAGATCCAAATTGGTCATTTACCAAAGTGGCAAAGTCATTAACAAGAGGGTTTTGTCCAAAAACTATTTTAAATCCATTTATCATTTCATGTGGTGAAAAATGTTTTTATTAAGGCAAAACTCTTAAGTTGTTCACCAAATGAGTTGCTATTGCAAAGCTTGGTGTTTTTGGGTCTGTAGGTTTGGTCCAAAACATTTCCTTGAAGTTTTCTTTTCATAAACATTTTTATAACAAAAACCATTCTTTTTATTTGGCTAGAAAATGACTAAGTCAAGTAATCTAACCTAAATCTTACAAAAATCATTTCTAACACCAAGGGTTGGTTCCTAGGGTCAGTAAGGTCACAACAATCCATTTTGCAAAAGTTTTAATCCAAAAATCATTTTTAAACAATTTTTATACTCTAAACAAGCATACATAAGTTTCTGCAAATTCAAACAAGATAACAGATACTATTTGTCAAACCAAGGCCATGGTTGGCTAGGGCTTGTTCTCCTGAATCCATTGATATAAAATTTGCCAAATTTGGACGTATGGATCAAAAGGTATAAGGGTTTGAAAATGGCATCAAATTCTAATTTCAAAATCTAATTCAGCTCATCTGGTGCCACGCGTCTTATTTTCATTCGCCAGTACCGCTTCGCTCGGATTGACTATTCTGGCGCGTTGGATCAAGTTCGATCGTGCGACTCTGAACGCATACCCCTTCGCGTTAAGTGACTCTTTCGTACCCCTACGATCTGCATCTAACGGCTGGAAATGGCCTGACCTAATTCCGGCGGCGCTTAGCGGCAGCGCGCGGCGGCGACGCTCTGCTAGCGGCGGAGCTGGCGTTGCAGGAAGCGAGGGAGAGGCTGGCAGGGCTTACCAGGCTCGCAGAGACCTGCTGATGCTCGAGGTGGGGTTGGCTACTCGAGGGGCGCAAGGGGTTGCTGCTAATTGCTCGTCGAAGAAGCTGCGGGCGGCGGTGCTCTCGGGTTGTTGTTGCCGGCTTCGTTTAGGACCGCGCTGGGGACATCGTCGGAGAATGGCAGACGCGGCGGCGTTCGAAAGCTTGATGTAGCCGACGCTATGGGGCGCCCGCGGTTGAGAGGAGGATGCTGGGAGATGCGTCTGGTTGTGGGGAAGCTGTGAGCTTGGTCAATGAAGCAAGGGGAGGTCTGGTTTCGCCGGAATCATCACCGGAGCATCATCGGAGACAGAGCAGTCGAGGAGAAATTGTGGCGGCCTGGAGACGTGTCGAGGAGGGGCGTCTGGGGGAGAAAGGAGAGGAAAGCCTGGCGTTTAACGCTGAGTGGTCACGGTGAGGAGTAATCGCTGCAGTAAAGTGTATTGACCGCGAGAAATTTAACGACAGAAACGGTCGCGAGGTGAGGGAAGAAGGAGTCGCAGGGAGGAAGAAGAGCAGTGGGGTGTGGGGTCCGCTGGCAGTGAAAGAAAGGAAGAAGGGGAGGGGTCCACTTGTCGGTTGCTGGGTGGGTGCGGTTCTGAGTGGAAAAGAAAACGGTTCGGGGAGGGGAGTTGGGCTAGATGGGCTAGGTGGGCTGTTGGGCTGGAGTTGGGCCAGATGGTGGCTGTTCTATTTTTTTCTGTCTGAGTTCTTTTCCTTTTTCTATTTTCATTTCCTGTTTTGTTATTTCAAACAATTATTCAAGCATTCAAATATTTCAAATAATTCAAACAATCATTAAACTTTGCACTGTGTTTTTGGTTCTGTTCATCAACATAATCCAACACTCCAAAATAAAATAATATTTTCATTCCTTTTAGGATCTATTTAATATAAAATAGATCATAGTTATTTAATCAAATATGATATGATTTATTTAATAAATCTCCATTTAAATTCCAAAATATTTTCCCAAACCAAACCAGTAGGTATCATTTGTAAATAAAGAATACTTGGAGATTGTTTAAAACAAAATAACATTTTTGCTAAAGGGTCCAATATTAGTTAAATAAAATGGGCCAAGGTTTATTAATCAAATAAGGTTTGATTTTATTAATAAAATCTTCATTTGAAACTTAAATATTTTCAAAATCAAATTAGTAGGTTTAATTTGAGAAGTACATAATATTTGGAAATTTGTTTTAAAACAAAATAACATTTTATTTTAGAGTCCATTATTAATTAAATATAATAGACCTTCATTATTAAATCAAATAGGATTTGTTTTATTTAGATATTTATTTTGAAACCTAAAATAAAGTCAAAACACTTTAATAGGTTTTATTTGTGAATATAAAATACTTAGAAACTTATTTAAAGTAATTAAATAAGTTTTAGGGTTTTATTTAAAATGGAATAAGCCTTTATTTTAATAAAATTTGGATATTAAATCCTTATTTATGAATCCACCTTTTCTTTTGAAAACCAAATCTTTTATTCAAAGATTCAAAAATAATAATTTTAAAACATTTTAATTTCCTTTAATAAATGTTTATCCTTATAAATCCTTTTAGGATTTTATTTGATTCAAATGGGTTTGAGGTTCCATTTAAATTCAAAGAGTTTCTTCTGGCTCTGAAAATCAAACAAAGTTTTATTTTATTAATTTATTTTCACATTACAAGATTTGGAAAATCTTGGGATGTGACAGTTGTCATCATTATCTTCATCTTTGTTGTCTTCCACCATAACCCCTCTTTCTCCGTGCTTGGTCCAACAATTATAGCCAGACATGAAACCAAACCGAAATAGATGGCCGTGAAGGACTCTTGAGAAAGAGTATTCCTTCTGATTCCGACACTCACCGCATGGACAACACATAAAACCATTCCGCTTGTTTGCCTCTGCCACAACAAGAAAAGAACGCACGCCTTTAATAAACTCGCCAGAGATTCGGTCAGCGTACATCCATTGCCGTCTCATTTGCATTATATAAGTACATCAAACAAAATCACGATGCTAATATTAGTACTAGTCTAAAAATAAAAGTACAGGGGTATACATCAAACAACTATGCACTTATTTAAAAACTTTCTACTCCATATTTAGTCCCGGTTGGACACACCAACCAGGACTAAAGGGGTTGCGGCAGGCTAGGGCCGACATGAGCCTGTTTAGTCCCGGATGGTGTCTCCAACCAGGACTAAAGGAGATTCCAACCGGGACTAAAAGTGGGTGAAGACACTATATGTCGTGAGTGGAGACACTATGCCAGTGAGTGTCGACACTATTTCAGTGGGTGGAGACACTATGACAGGGGTGAGTGTCGACACTAGGTTGTGATGCTTAATCTATAAATAGGCTTCCTTGTGAAATATGAACTGCAAGGAAGATCGTGTGCGAGACCAGGACACCACTACGGCGGAGCTTCTCGAAGATGTCTTAGGACCTCATCCCCAGACATCTTCGAGGAGCTCGCCGTAGCGTCACTCCCTAATATGTGAAATTAGTTAGCTCCACCAGCATACTGATCTAGCTAGAGAAGATATAAACTGAAAGATGGTGTGCGAGAGTAGGGACACCACTATGGCAGAGCTTCTCGGAGATGTCTTAGGATCCTGTCCTTAGACATCTTCGAGGAGCTCGCCATAGAGGCGCTCCCTAATTTAATTTGGTAGCTCCCCGGCATATTCATGTTTTTGGTTATTACTTTCTTAAACGGTCGATGATTAAAATGCTAGGGCGCCACTATATATATGTATGCCTTCATAGTTTTGGTTCTTATTTTTGTTGCAGTGGATTTTGTAATAGCAGGTAGAAGAAGAAGGATATTTTGTTGCTCGACGGTGGCATGATGCAAATGTGAAGCGTCTGGATTTCGAGACTATGTGCCAAACCAAGATATATGGATAGGATGAATTCATGTATATCTCTGTGTTTCGACGAATCAAATGAGTTTCGTGGACTATATGTGCCAAATTAACCAGATATATAGAGATAGAATCCACACAAATCCCTCCATTATAGAGCATGAAATGAGCTAAAACTAGCAATGAAATATGCAAGGATGAAGGTGCTAACCTCTTCGGACCCTTAGATAGATGTGGAGCCAAAAAATCTTCACAAATCGTGAGAAAAATCGATAAGAACTCGAGGATGAGGGAAGAAATTTGAGTAAGATGCTTGTGTGAGCTTGAAATGGCTCGGGCAGGGAGAGGAAGAAGATATAGTCGGGCCCTTTAGTACCGTTTCTTTAAAAAACCGGGACTAAAGGTCCACACATCCGCCCCTTTCCAGCGCCAGATCCTTTAGTCCCGGTTTGTTAAACAAACTGGGACTAAAGATCCCCTATGAACCAGGACTAATGTCTTCTGAGCCTTGCGGTCGTTTCTAGCTGTTGGGACCAGGGCATTAGTCCCAGTTTGTATCAAAACCCGGACCAATGCTCTGGACCAAAGGTCCGTTTTCTACTAGTGTGTACAAATAAAATCTTTAGATGGTTCCTGAATAAATCTAGTAAATTCATAGTTAGATCGATGTATCTTGACTCTTAAAATGTGTTATGCCAAGTGTTCTCATAGGAAGATGTGGTGGGTAAGGACGCCTCTAAAAGGAAAGGTTTCATTTTACTTAGTAGTTAATAAAATTGTTCTGAGTAGCGGATGTTCTAATAAAGCGATGTCGGAAAGTAAATGATAGCAAATGTTGTTTCTTTGATGAACTTGAAGCTTCAAATCAACTCTTTTCGAATGTAAGTTTGCTAGATATATAATGTGCTATTGGTAATGTGGCATAGCTAAATGCTGATATACCGGTGCGTTTTCAAGAGAATAGTGATTGTGTTTTTAGATTCCATATTAGAGACATAATTGGAGCATATTTAGATCATATTTGCCCAATGGATAATAATGTAGTGACTTATCAGTTGTCTCATTGGATTAATAGCTAGGAAGGATTGCAGGTTTACAACAACTGGTAAAAAGCAGGGTTGTAGTAGACCACCACTACAGGAATCGGCCGAAAGGCCGACGGTAAAAACCTGTCGGTGTAGCCCTAAAGGCCGTCGGCCTACCCATACCCTGATAGCCGCCCTTAATGTCTGGCCACCAGGTTAGATCTCGTCGGCCTAGCTTTATGGCCCTCGGCGTCTCGATGGCTCTCGGCGTCACGCATATAGGCCGATGGTTCCCACTAGCTGTCGGCATAGCGCGACCATCGGCGCGCGAATCCTAACGGCCGCAAAGATGACGGTGAAGGGGATATGTTGATGGCTTCACCGTAGGCCTACCTTGCCACATGTTACTGTTTAGTCGCCACGTTGGTCTCGGATGACGACAACAATTGGAGTTGGTTTATAACATCCCGGAGCAGACAATACCAACATGAAGGTATAAAATTCATCCATTAAGTTATGGAGTTGCAGGTGATCTAGGGTTTACTAGTCGATTTTTTGTTTTGGTTTGTTGAGATCATCCCAGAGTAGGTCCCTAGTTATGGATGATGTACCCACAACTCCAGCTGGCCACAATCACCTGAAGCAATGCATGCATGTTCAGCAAGCCAACACGGCTGGCACGGGAAGACGGGCGGGCGGTGGCGCGCCATTACGCCGCTGCATGGGAGATTGGACAGGCGGCCATTGGACGCCGGTCTGACACGGAAGCCAAGGCGATGAGGATAAGATCGACATTCTCTCGGATAAAAGTTGGGCCAAATCCAACGAAAAATCAGGTACTAGAAACACGAGTGGTTGAATTTTCACCGTCCGGATAAAAATGAAAACACCCTCATGAAAACGAAAGTGGAGGTGATCTAATAAAGAAAGTGTTTCCATGCATGGGCACACCCTTACTCGTGCATGGGTACAAGATAACAAAATTTACGCAGGTTCAGATCCCATGACGATGGCAGAATCCTAATCCTGCTATAAATCACTATAATGACAATATGTCGAGTTACATAGATAGAGGTTCGTTGTGCGAGGCTGTGGTGTTCTATGAACTTGTGTCCTAAAGGCTTCCATAGGTCCGGGTTATAAAGGTACCAGATCTTAGGTCTACAGGGAAGACTCCATACCGGACATGTTATAGAGTTCTATACTAATACTAACTAGTCTTCGTTTCATGTACTCCAAGGCTCCGGATTCGTCTATGTCGGTACCGTAGCATTTCTTTATTCGGCATGTGCCTCCCATCTGGATCCACTTAACTAGGACGCCCAGCAGGACATAGGCCTTGCTACCAACTATATGCCACTCGGGTTAGCCGGAATAGAGACATCTTATGGTGATACTCATTATGCATATCCCCAACAGCCGCCTGCACTTATCTTCTAGGTTTGTGGGCACCGGAAATCTGGTTGCACCAGGTAGTCGTCCTCGTGGAGAAGCCCCGCCTCCCTCATGGCGCCCAGCACTGTCGTGGTACGCTTTGTTGGAAACCCCAAGAGGAATGCGTGATGAGCACAGCAGCAAGTTTTCCCTCAGTAAGAAACCGAGGTTATCAAACCAGTAGGAGGAAGGAAACGTCACACATGTGTTGCAAGCAATGCGGAGACCTTCACAACACAAACTCAAGACTCCGTCCCAACGAATCAGTGAGGTTGTCAAGCTCACCGGTTTGCTGTAACAAAGGATTAAACATATGGTGTGGAAGGTAATGGTTTGCAGCAAGTAAATAAGTAACAGTGAAAGATGTATTAATGGTAAAGATTGGACCGGGGTCCATAGTTCACTAGATCTGCTCTCCTTAGATAAACAACATGGCATGAAGGGTAAACAAATTACAACAGGGCAATTGACAGGAACTGAGCAAGGCATAACAATGCAATACCAGACAAAAAAATCCTATGAGATTCGATTGGGCAATACAACAAGATACATAGACCGCCATCCAACTGCATTTATGACTAGAAGTCCACCTTCAGGTTATCATCCGAAACCCCTCCAGTATTAAGTTGCAAGCAATAGACAACTGATTTAAGAAAAGTGTGTAAGGTAAACAATCCACTTGTTCTATGAACAAGAGACCGTTGTTTTCTCCCTAGTGGCAACAACACATCTACAACAGAAGAGATTTCTGCCACTTCCCTTGGAAACTAGAGTCATGCACCCATTATCGAGCATAAATACCCCCTTTTGGAGCCACTAGCAACTACTCGGCCAAGATAGCTACTAACAACGGAGAGCATGCAAGATCACAAACAACACAGACATGATAGAATCATAAAGACAAAAACACTAATCAATCTGACATAGTAATCTCAATATCCATCGGATCCCCGCGAACACAACATGCATGATTACGAAAAGATTAGATCTTGATCATGAACGGAGCTCACAAGATCTATACATGAAAGCACAAGGCGGAGATACAACCATATAGCTACTACATGGACCCATAGTCCAAGGTGGAACTACTCACACATCATACCGGAGAGAAGGCCTCCGAGATGATCTCCCCTCCGGCTGTGTGCCGGGAAGAACTTCAGATCCCCCCCCCCCCCGATCTAGGGATGACGGTGGCGGCGACTACAGAAGGTTTCGTAGAATATTGATCGGGTACTTAGGGTTTCTGCATCGGGGGCTTCTTATAAGCGAAGCGGTGAGGCCGTGAGGCGACCAGAGGGGCCACACCCTTTCCAGGCTCGAGCCCACCTCTGGCCGCGCCTAGGGGGGTTTGGCCGCCCTGGTTCGCGTCTTTGTCTCGTCTTTTGGATTTGTGTCCCTCATGGTAAAATATTGACTTTGTCTTTTGTCCCGTCCAATTCCGAGAATATTGATTTTCTTACTTTCTTGAACCAAAAACAGAAGAAAACAGGTAACATACACTGTGGCAGCTTGTTAATAGGTTAGTTTCAGAAAAGATATAAAAACACCTCAAAGTGTAGAGAAATCAAAGAAAAGTAGATACTAAACAAGCATGGAGCATCAAAAATTATAGATACGTTTCTGACGTATCACTCCCACGGCTAGAGTGACAGGTGGCCGAAGTCGTTCGCCACTGTAGGGTTGCCGGGTACCTCTCCACCATTGCTTCCGCTGATGTTCTCATCGACGAGAACAATGTAGATTGGGGAGGAAATGGAGGTGAAGGTGGGTTCTCTGAAGATGGCGAGGATGGGACCTCTTTTTTTGGTATATATTTGAATCGGCTGACCACCCTTGTCGGACGGTCCTGGAAAGTCCCTCCTAGAAATGCGAGCGGAGGTGCTCTAATAAAAAAACTGCCAGGAAAATGCATCCATGTATGGGCCCACCCTTACGCGTCCATGTATGGGCCCACCCTTACTCGTGAGCGGGTGAACATTATCGTTTTACATTGCGGAAACCAACACAAACAAAAACAAAATGGCTGGCACGGGCACGACAAAGACGATCATGGAGGATACCCCAGCCACGGGTTGTTGCCGACCGTGATATGCTCAAGGACGATGACAAGGGTATCACCGGGCGCACTCCACAGCGGCATCGACCTTCGGCATTGTTGCGTACCGGCGCCAGGCCTCCGCCCTCATGGTAGTCTAGCCAGTGCTCGCGGCGCTCGTAGAAGTACTTGTCCCAATACGCCTCGTTCTCGGGGTGCTCCGCCTCCTTGGGACCAAGCCGGTGATGGTCATTTGGATCCCGTCAACCCATTTGTGCCCTTCCCGCACCGATGGCACTAGTACTTCGCTCGCGCTGAGCTTCCATGTCGGTGGGCACCAGAAACCTGGCGGCGCTGGGTAGCCGGCCTCGTGGAGAAGCCCCGCCTCCCATGGCTAGAGCGACCGGTGGCCGAAGCCGTTCGCCATCGCAGGGTCGCCGGGTACCTCTCCGCCATTGCTTCCGCTAATGTTCTCATCGCCTAGAACAATGTAGATTGGGGAGGAAATGGAGGTGAAGGTGGGTGCTGAAGACGGCGAGGATGGCCGGCTTTTATATCCATTTCGAAAAAGCGCGGCGACGATGGGAGGGATGTAGCAGCGAGGGCAGGAAAAAGCAGGAAGACGGGCGGGCGGTGGCGCACCATTACGCCGCTGCGTGGGAGATTGGATAGTCGGCCATTGGCTGCCAGTCTGACGCGGGAGTTGGGGCGATGAGGATGAGATCAAATTTCTCTTAGATAAAAGTTTGGCCAAATCTAACAAAATTGGAATAGTATAAACACGAGTGGATAAATTTTCGCCATCTAAATAAGAAACTGAAAAGACCCTCATAAAATCGAGAGTGTAGGTGCTCTAATAAAGAAAGCGCCCACCCTTACTCATGAGCGGGTCGTTTTACATTGCAGAAACCAATGTCTGGCGAACGTGCTGACTCGATCACATGGTCAAATAATCCGTCGTGGTTTCAACTACTTCCTCTGGCCTAAATTAATTGACTTGGTTTTGTCTAGATTCGTATATATAACACTAAAACAAGTCTAGATATATTTGAATTTAGACAAATTTTAGTCAAGTAATTTGGACGGAAGGGAGTAAGTAACAATCACGGCCGTAAACCATGCCGCATCATAACCGTGTCTACTGAATCCCGGAGATCGTGGCCGTGTCCGTGTGTGACAAGAGTCCAATCCAGACTCTAACTAGTATAGCGATCAGACCTGACCCGAGTCGGCCTATTGCCTTGTGTGAGCCTTTAAATACGGGACATCGATTGACCGGCATCGAACAAATCAAATCCTAGGAATCCAGATCGAGTAGTTTGGAGGAGAGACCAATCAAGCTTCAAGCAGGAACCATGGCCGAGAAGAGCGACATGATCACGCTGAAGAGCTCAGACGGCGAGGACTTCGAGATCAAGCCCGAGGCGGCGGCGCTGTCGCAGACCATCAAGCACATGATCGAGGAGGACTGCGTCGAGAACGGCGTCCCCCTCCCCAACGTCAACTCCAACATCCTCGCCAAGGTCATCGAGTACTGCAACAAGCACGTCGCTGCCGCCGGCGAGCAGGAGGGCCTCAAGGCCTGGGACGCCGATTTCATCAAGGTTGATCAGGCCACGCTCTTCGACATCATCCTGGCCGCCAACTACCTGGATATCAAGGGGCTCCTGGACCTCAGCTGCCAGACGGTGGCCGACATGATCAAGGGCAAGACGCCGGAGGAGATTCGAAAGACGTTCAACATCGAGAACGACTTCACGCCGGAGGAGGAGGCCGAGATAAGGAAGGAGAACCAGTGGGCGTTCAAGTAGATCGATCACCCATACGACACTACTAGCTTTTGGTGTTTATATATAGATAGATAGTAGATGCTTCAATTGACACTATTTCCTCGTTTTCTTGTTTAATTAGTTATATGAGTTAGGCTATACTTCGTCCTTTGAACCCGAGCATATGCTTATTAGTCTGTTGGATACATGTTTCCGTAAGAAACAATATATATGTGTGGGTTATTTGAAGCAAGATTATTGGTTCTATACTTTTAAACTGTTCAATAACAATCTCCAATTCTCCTGTCGTACTAGTTTGAAGCAAATCATGCATGACTATATTGGTGGGAGCGTACCTAGCACTTTGATGCAGATTAGCTTAAAGAAATCCGCCTTGTAATTGCCATATCTCAGGCTAGACGATCAGTGGCGACAATCAAGATAACTAGCTGGCTGATGATTGAATGTAGATCAACCGAACTAACAACATGTGATAAGCACGGACCATATTAAGAGTTGAAACCATCTAAATGATTTCAAATTTTCACTCATATTTCATGTGCATTACAAATTACAAGAGCATCCTCCATATAACTAGTCCGAATGGCGTGAACTAAAAACTCAACCCATCGTTGAAACCAGCGTCATAGGCAGCATCAGCCTTGAAGTCACCGATCTCTTCACCGAGCATCATCCCTCCGACTGCGTCACCCAGAAGCCCGAGGCCTAGACCCATGCCCATCCCTCCTCGATGCCTCGTCGGCGCAGCCATAGGTGGTGGCATCACTGGTGGAAAAAAGGCCTACAGTCCCGGACCGCAACTGGCTTTAGTCCCGGTTTTGAGCCCGGGACTGCGAAAACGAGACTAGAGGCCCCCCCCTCTAGTCCCGGCTCGCTACGGCCCGCGACTGATAACAGCCACGTGGCTGTTTCAGCGCCGCGGGGCCGGAAACCCTCTAGTCCCGGGCCGTAACATCACCCGGGACTAAAAGGTTTCCTGCCACGGTAGAGATTGTGTATTTCCATTTTTTTGCCATTTCGTTCCATTTTCGTTTTGTGTTTCACTATAATTCAAACATATATTTCAGTATACATATTATACGCTACTACATACACACTACATGTCGATGCATTTATATAATTAATCGATCCCTTTCAAGAATACATATAATCAATCATATCAAAAGGAAGAAATGTTTTGAAATTACATGGTCATTGATGAATATATATATATCATATCAGCTACATGGAGATGACTAAGGCAAATCGAGTTTCACGTCATTCGCATAATGCTCTCCATGTACATCAAGGACTTCCTTCATCATAAATCCTGCCAGCTCCTCTTGAATTGCTCTTATACGCTGGTCTGGCTCTAGTTTCTCCCGCAAATCATAAATATAATATGAGTCAACTTTCTGCTCACTGGTCAACTCGCACATAAATGAGTTCTCGGTGGCTGCTGTAAAGTCTTCACCATTTTATAAGTTAACTCCTCTTTAAATGGACCTGGTATTTTCTGTCTGAACCGTGTCCAACACCTGCTCGGCAAAGAAAATGAACAAAGGAGTTATTAGTTACTTGATATCAGGAAATGAATAAAAGAGGACGATATAATGCGATAATGATTGAAATTACTTATGCAACATTGCTTTCACGTCGCTCCACTGCTCTTGGTCCCAACTTAATGAGTCGTGGACTGCAACTAGGGAGTTGTCAACTTGAATGTTTAGCAAGATCCAGTGGAATCCGCGGACTACATAAGCATACATGCATAGCTCATCCAGTAAGTAAAAATAAAATGTGTACAAGATATAAACACTCACTTGAAGTTGTAAGGAAATAGTATTTCCTTAACAAAATTATTCTCGGTTAAGAACCTGCACAGGTCTTCCTCGACGTCCTTGGGGTGATTCTTTAACGTATATTCATTAACGATATATGGGTCAATAAACCCAACGTCGTATCTTCTAGCTCTTTTGCATTCAAGCATCTTCATTCTGCAAAATATAATATCATCATACAAAAGGATATATAGTTAGGATAATATATTAAATGCAATGAACGAGCTGAGCTACAAACTTAATTATAGAAATAAATCACTTACAGACAGTAGCAACCAATGATAGATTTGTCGAGGGCGCGCTGGTTGTATAACTGAAACAGTTCGGTCATTTGAACCTGTATCGAGTATGGTTTGAAGTGATGCTCCTTTCTAACGTCTACCAGAAACCAATCTTTCTGATGCTTTTTTCTGCTTGCAACATGTACCATTCGTGCAGATTTCGCATATGTATGGATAGATGCGCGAGCTCCTCATTACTGACTAGAGGTTCCCCTTGGACATACTGTCGTACTATCTGACCCATTGGTGTATCTTCATAGCCTAAATATTGACCAAGAGACATATTTGCTTCGTTAGCAAGTGCTTTGGCCTGCGATACAGTGATTCCCATAAGTGCAGCATTATTACGGGTTCTGTGGTCCATTATTTGCATGTCCATATCCATTTCAGCTCTGAAGGCCTTGTCGAGGTCTGAAATGACTTTGAGCGGGGCGACCGATTGATTCTTCTATGCTCCGAGCTGGGCAACTTGCTTCCCGCTTTTTGCACCTGTGATTTTTTTCTTGTGTGCTTGCTTAATAATCTCCTGGTCATAGTCTGATTCCAGATTCATCGATATCTGGGATGGTTGCTCAAGAAAGGACTTAGCCCACTTTTTCGTTTTTTCATTATATACCTGCTTTGGCTCAGGCTTTTTGGGTGCAAAATGCGCCTTAACTTGGGCAGCCACATCCGCGTTAGTTTCCTCATCGGTCTTGTCATAAGGTCTCTTTGGAAGAGCTGGCGGGATGTCGACTATCTTCGTCGTTTGACCTTTCTTTGATGTGGGCGCGGGGGACCGTCGAACTTCCGTTTCTTCAACAAGGTAGTAGTATTGCACGGAGACGGAGTCAGAGATCGAGTATTGCGCGGAGGCGGAGATCGAGTTGATGTACTCCTGATGCGGCAATCGTCAGCGGGGCGGGGTGAACTTGGAGGTTGGCAATAATCGGGTTGGGGTGGACTTGGAGGTTGACGATATTCAATGCGTGGTGGACTTGGATTCCTTGGATTCGGTGGCCTTGGCGCCGAGCCTGGAAACTTGATGTACTTCTTATTCCATAGAATGATGTTGCGCTTGACATCTCCGAGTTTCGTAAGGCCTTCAGGCGTAGCGATTTCAATCTCTAGGTCCGCAAAATCCTCCACTATGTCATCCACCGTGACATGAGCATAGCCTGGTGGAATCGGAAGTGAATGGTGGAGTGCTCCAGGTAGACAAGGTAAAGCAGTTCGATCGCCACCTTGAAGGACAGGTTGTTCATTGGCTGATGTAGCTCACATTGTGCCATCTCTCTGACATCATCCACGGGGTAGTGAGGAGCCGGTGCATCATCCAGCAGTGCTTGATCATCAGCCCGGACCTCCGTGGAAGCCACGCTGCTTCTCCACTGGATAAGATCCAATGCAGGATCATCAGACCGCGGGTGAGTTGACGACGGCGGCCTTTGGCTAATTTCATGCATGAGGTTCTTTAGATCATCTAGGTCCTGCTCTACCCTGGAGATCCGGTCTGCCTCCTGGTCCTTCTTTCTCTGACGGCTTCTGTAACTGGCATCGTACTGAGGAAACCCTTTCTTCCACGAGACACCGACGCCTTTGCCTCGTGTTCGTCCTCCCTTTTCAGGATTCCCTAGGGCGCGTGTCAGCTCGTCGTTCTCTCTCTCGGGACGGAACAATCCCAATTGAGCATTGTTCATTGCTTGAATAAGGTCTTGGGAGGGTTTTAGAATTTTATTATGAAATAATGTCTTCCCTATTTCTGGGTCCAAGGATCCCCCGTGCCCGTACCACCAGTGCTTTGACCTCTCAGGCCATCCATCTGTACCAGGAGTGACGCCTCTAGCCCTCATGTTCTTCTCCATAGTTTCCCACTTAGGGACGACACTCTTGTATCCACCTATCCCCATTTTATTATGGTATTTCTTAATGGCAGCATTTAACATGTTCTTTGCCGACTTTGCCTTTGCTTTATCAGATTTCTTGTACTGTACAAAATCGGGCCACTGTTCTCTCAACTTCTCGTTTACTCCTTTGAAGTCTGGAGTTTTATTTTTTGCGACATATTTCGCGTATAAAATTTTCTTGTGGTTCCGGTACAGTTCAGCCATCTTGCTTAGAGCCCACTCCTTCACTTTCGCTCTATTTTCAAGCCCACCCGGCCTTGGGGTAATACCATCTACCTCAAATTCTTTATACTCTCGAGGTAGTATGAAATGCGCTATGAGCTTCTGCCAAAGGTCATCTTTGGCATCATCGGTGACATAGCTAGATTCTTCACCGGATTTCTTTGACTGATTCCATTCTTGGATGGTGATCGGCAGGTTGTCCCTAACAAGCACCCTGCATTGATTTATAAACATCCTCTGGTGCTTCTCTGGAGCAATCGGTTCACCATCATCATCTATTTCTTCGATGGTGAACCTCTGATTACCATCCAACTTTTTGTTCGGCCCTCATTTCGTTCGAGTTATCGATTGCTTCGATCCGGTGGGCTAAAGGAAGAAGAGAGAGTGATTAATATATATCTAGATCAGTTAATGAATAGAGGTAACACGAGACTTTATATATATGTACCTCGCCGGATCCTGTCGAGGGGCCATCATTATTGTTGTTATTTGTTTGCCCTTCATCCATCTGGTCTTCCCCTTGGTACATTAGGTTTTCCTCTAGTCCATCACCGGATGGATTCAGATATGAGGATATCTCTTCCTCGAGCAAAATATCTTCGCCGGTAGTAATATTAAGAGGAATTTCACCTCTTATCATGCCCTGAAGAAAACCTTCGCCGATGCGACCAGGATCTTCGGATGGATCCATGACTTAATTATCTATAACAAAAAGAGAGTTAAAGAGGTTAGAAAAAACAATAATCCTAATAACTAAAACAATATAATCCTAATTATAATAATACTAATATTATTTGTGCTAAAAGAATAATCATAATAACTAAAACAAAAAATAACCCTAATAAAACAATAATCCTAATATTATTTGTGGTAAAACAAAAAAAATAACTAAAACAATATAATCCTAATAAATAAAACAAAAAAATAACTAAAACAATAATCCTAATCCTAATTCTAATATTTTAATTAAAACAATAATCCTAATACTAATCCTAATAACTAAAACAATAATTCTAATCCTAATAACTAAAACAATATAATCCTAATACCTAAAACAATAATTAAAATCCTAATAACAAAAAGAATAACTAAAACAATATAATCCTAAAAAATAAAACAAAAAATAACTAAAACAATAATCCTAATTCTAATATTTTAATTAAAACAATAATAACTAAAACAATAATCCTAATACTAATCCTAATAATTAACTAAAACAATAATAATCCTAATCCTAACTAAAATAAAAAAACCACCCCCGGCCTCAATCGAGCGCTCACCGACGCCGGCGCGCGACAGCACGTGACGGCGGCACGGCGAGGCGGCGCGGAGCGGCGACGCATGGAGCGGGCGCGCGCGCGGCAGCACGTATACGAATGACGCGAAGCGCGGCACGGCGGAGCACGGCACGGCGGAGTGCGACACGGCAGAGCGTGGCATGGCGAAACGGTGGAATCGACGGCCGGACAGCACCTCCCCTGCGTTTCGTCTCTACGTTCGTCTACTTCGTCTTTGTCGAGGAATGCCAAGTGCTGGGCAGGGGCGGTGGCGCGCAGAATATATAGGGACACACCCTTTAGTCACGGGCTAAGCTACGGGACGGGACTAAATGGTCTTTAGTCCCGGGCCGTGGCTTAACCCGCGACTAAAGACCCCCTTTAGTCGCGGGTTAAGCCACGACCCGATACTAAAGTGTTTATTCGGCCACTTCGTTTTCGCGCGCGCAGGCACCCTTTAGTTCCGGGTCCAGCCACGACCTGCGACTAATTATTTTATTGTAAATTTTCTTTTTTTAATTCAAATCAAATATAAAACTTTGGAAAATCATATCTTTTATTGTAAAAATCCAAATAAAACAAATAATATGTCTATTATTATCAGAAAAATATAAAGAATCTTAATATAATATCCATATATCTGTTTGCATCATTTATAAATTATTTCATTTGTAAATTTTCTTTTTTTAATTCAAATCAAATATAAAACTTTGGAAAATCATATCTTTTATTGTAAAAATCCAAATAAAACAAATAATATGTCTATTATTATCACAAAAATATAAAGAATCTTAATATAATATCCATTTATCTGTTTGCATCATTTATAAATTATTTCATTTGTGAATTTCTTTTTTAATACAAATCAAATATAAAACTTTGGAAAATCATATATTTTATTGTAATAATCCAAATAAAACAAATAATATATCTATTATTATCAGAAAAATATAAATAATCTTAATATAATATCCATTTATCTGTTTGCATCATTTATAAATTATTTCATTTGTAAATTTCTTTTTTTAATTCAAATCAAATATAAAACTTTGGAAAATCATATCTTTTATTGTAAAAATCCAAATAAAATAAATAATATGTCTATTAATATAATATCCCTTTTGTCCCAGTTGTAGTCACAAACCGGGACTAAAGATATTTCCCGCCATTTCCCACTGCTTCCCGCCAATTTTTCCCGCCCTTTCCTTTCTATGAGAGCTTTTAGTCCCGGTTGTAGTCACTAACCGGGACTAAAGATATTTCCCGCCCTTTCCCTATATATTACGGCGATCGTGCCATGGCTATCCACACATACACGCCTTCCTCTCTTAGAACAATGGACAACGCCTACTGGGCCATTCTGACCCTCGAGGAGACCGAGGCGCTGTGCGCCTCAAACTACCCTTGTCCGCCGGGCTACCGGTCGCCCGCCGGCTGGATGCTAAGCGCTAGAGGGGTTCCTGCCCCTCTTTTCCCTCAAGGTTCCGCACGTCAGGCGGCCATCACGAACCACTTCTACTACGAGCTCACGTCGGAGCAGCGGATGGATCCCCAGTGGGATCCCGACAACTACGACACCTGGAATGCCTTCTTCGCTAATATGCGGGAAAGGGAGCTCGCCAGGTACGAGAGTGATGGCCCGCCCCAGTGAACCACAACAAATCCGGCCGTCGTCTGTGGTGGGCAAACCGTACTATCATCGGAGTGATGCGCTACATCGCCGGGGGATACCATCCTCGCCTGCGGTGCCCATAAGTCCACACGCCACAGAGCCACAAAAAGGCCCCACACCGGCCCGGCGGTGGAAGCATCGTCTTCCAGGAGACCCCTCCCCCGCCCGCCGTGAATCCGAGGCCGGAATGGCCCCTGGTATATGCCATGGCTGGGCTGAGGATCCCTGGAGTGGCAGGTGACGATGACGATGATGATGACAATGACGAAGAAGACCCTGAAGCTCGTACTATAGGACTAGGCATGATTATGACTAAAGGGGTGGCTTTAGTCCTGAGTGTTAGCTAGTCCCGGTTTGTCCCGGTTTTTAATATTAATAAATGTCTTGAGTGTTACCTAGATATGAAGATGTTGTATTTAGAGGAAAAGGCCTATAAATAGAGCAGGCTGGATCGAGCAGCCTATAAATAGAGGGAAATGCCTATAAAGAGAGGGTTCATCTTTAGTCCCGGTTGGAGAAACCAACCGCGACTGAAGGGATTGCGGCAAACTGGGCCAGGCAACACTAATAATAGGGGTGAGTGTCGACATTATGTCGTGTGTCTTGTACCTTGTCCCGGATGGTGTCACCAACCGGGACTAAAGATGAACCTTTAGTCCCGGTTGGAGACACCAACCGGAACAAAACATGAGTCAGCACTAATAATAGGGGTGAGTGTCGACATTATGTCGTGAGTGTCGACATTATGCCGAGCTGCTTGTACTATAAATAGGCATCCTTGTGAGTCCAGTCCTCCAGCCAGTTTGGGGCATCTCCAAGATGGTTTTCGAGAGCAGGGACACCACTACGGCCAGTTTTAGGGAGATGCCGCCGGAGCCCAGTCCTCCGGCATCTCCAAGAAACTGGTCATAGAGGCACTCCCTAATATGTGAAAGTAGTTAGCTCCCAGGCGTATTGATCTAGTTAGAGAAGTTACAAGAAGCAACGTGGTTTTCGAGAGCAGGGACACCACTACGGCCAGTTTCAGGGGGATGCCGCCGGAGCCTAGTCCTCCGGCATCTCCAAGAAACTGGTCATAGAGGCACTCCCTAATATGTGAAATTAGTTAGCTCCCAGGAATATTGATCTAGTTAGAGAAGTTACAAGCAGCAAGATGGTTTTTTAGAGCAGGGACACCACTACGGCCAGTTTCAGCGAGATGCCGCCGGAGCCCAGTCCTCCGGCATCTCCAATAAACTGGTATGTAAGATCCCTCCCTTTATAAAGGTAAGGATCCCTGTGATTGCAATGCTAGTCCCTGGATCAATGCTAGCATCCATAGTTTAAGATGAAGTACACAGAAACAAAGGTCATTATTACATATCATTCCAGAGACAAACATAGTCTTTTACAAACTCCATGGCCACAGGCCTAATACAAGAGTTCAATATATAATAAGATAAATAAGTCTTCATCTTCATGTGCCACAGGCAAGCATGTTGAGTGTAGACTCATAACCCCTAATCATCATCAGAATAACCTGCAACATCACAAGTTACAGCCACAGTGGTTCAATACATTGGAATAGTATTGGCAAGTGATACCTTAGTAGAATATTAGTTGTCTAGATACTATATGCATTTTGGCTAAGTGTAGCTTAGGCTTGCTTTGCTCAAAATAGGTTTTACCTATCAGTTGAAACAACTAAGTTTTTCTTTGACAAAACTTTCCCAAGGAAACACCAATAGAAATTGGTGAACCTTCACCCTTGTTCAACCACAAGTTTTTACTTAGAAATTGGGATGAGGAGATTCTTGATAGCTTCCATTGTCTTGATTCTCAAGTTGTCCAATACCAGGGACATGGCTAAGTACTTAGATTCTTCCATCTGCAGAGGTTGTGCACTTTCCCCACAAGACTTGATTTTCACCAAGACAGGACCTTTCAGAAGCCTTCCCTTAGACCAAATGGACGTGTTCCAACCTATCATCCCACTACCATCAACTGTCCAAATGGCTAAGTTATTGCAACCTATGTGATCCAGGCAGAGCCCATATTGCCATGTGGCTGCACTAGAAGCTTCTTAACATTTGGCCTCTCAAATACCTTTGTTCCTGGGTGGCTTTCCACAAGTGAGATACACAAGGTAAGCCATAGAAATGGGCCTTGTGTAACCACTCAACATAAACCATTCTTTCCATTCCACCCAGGTGTTTCATTCACTTAGTTGTTTTATTAAGCAAAAACATAAGTCCAAAGACTTAGAAATATTTTCTCATAGCATGAATATATAACCACCCTTGGTTGCTACTAGCTAGGCTAAGCATGGCATTGATAAGCATCTTAACTTAGAAATTTATAGCAATTCTACAACTACTAGGATTTCCCAAGCATAGCATATAGATCAAAATATGTATGCAAGTCTAGCAAAATATGTCTAGTGCATACTTGAAAAACATAGGAATAAAATCATGAAGAACCACTTGCCTTGGTAGTTTGGGGAGTAGCAACAATCTTCACAATCACAATCACTATTTGCACCAAAATCTACACATGAAAATAATTGCACCAAATCACATACAAAACATATACAAAAAAAATATATGAATGCATGTAAAATGCCATGTGATGATTTTCTACACCAAACAAGACAAGTGCACAGTACTGAATCTTAAACAAGTTCAAAACTTGCCAAATAAATCTTATTTGAACAATATAACATTTTTAATTACTATACACAATTTATGCCTACACTTGTTTCTGCAAAAACAATCATTTTTATAGAGGCAAAACATTTAACACATTGCATAAATGGAAATTATTTTCTCTCCTGATTCCAATGATATAAAATTTGTCAAATTTGGACGTGGGAATCAAAAGTTATGAATTTTACAAGTTTAAACATCTAATAGATCTAAATTCTGATTTTAAATCAAACCTACAGACACGCACCGTGTTCTGATTGGTTGATACCGATTCATGCGGATCAACTAACGTGTACCACCAGATCTAACTTAAATCGCACAGCCAGATCTAATCCATACCCCTTCGTTTAAGTGTTCTATCTAACACGTTGGATCTAGATCCAACGGTGGCCGATCAAACGACCAAAGCCTGGCGGCGCGCGGCGACGGTGAGCGGCGGCGCGCTCTGTCTACGGCGTCGCAGTGGCTACAGAGGGGGCTGGGGTCGTCGGAGAGGTTTACCAGAATCGCATAAGTGTGCTGGAGCTTAATGCGCCAGTGGCTTGTCAAGGGGCGCGCGGACACGGTGGGGATTCCTCGTCGGAGTAGAGGCAGACGTCGGGTGTGGCTGTTCGTCGTCGTTGCCGGAGTTGTAGATCATGCTATAGTGAAACAAGCGCTGGGTTAGGTGCACACAAGTCTGGCGAAAACGTGAGTGTCAATAAGAGGGACGGGGGCGGTCGGAATTTACCAGGAAGGGTCGCCGGAGTTGTGCTGTGCTTCGGCTGCTTCCAGAGGTGGACGGTGACGACGTTCTAGGATGATACAGAGGAAAAAGAGGGCATGAGAAGATGCGTAAGAACATGTTGATCATGCTCGCATGAAATAGAGACAGGGGGCGAACGGTGCTCACCGGAATTGTTCGCCGGAGGTCGTCGGTACAGCGACGGTGCGAGTAAGATTGTGGGCAGCCTGGTGGCGGAAATGGTGCGCCGAGTGAGGGGAAATGAGCGGAGAGGGGAGGGGGTCTTATAGACGGAGTAGGGGCGGAGATTACGCATGCATTCATCGTCATTTAAGCAGATTAAAGTCGCGGTAGTGAAGGGGAAGGAAACGGGCGGCGACGACGTCTGCGTGCGGAGTTTGGGGAAGAAGGTGCTGACGTGGAGAGGGTCCACCGATCAGTGACTGCGGGGTGGGTCTGTGCCGCGTGAGAGAAGGAGGGAAAAACCCCGGGTGGGCTTGCTGGGCTGCGTTTGCTGATGGGCTGAAAGTCTGGCACCGGCCCTTTTCCATTTCTTATCTTTTTTTCTTTTTCTAAAATGATTTTCAGGAAACCTTTTCATATGATTTCAAAATCATTTGAATTCCAAACCTTTCTGGCCTTTTATAAAATGAAACTTGTATAATTTTGAGTATAAAATCATGCTGTCTTGTTGGACTAGCATGGTCCTTTGAAGATTAAAAATAACAGTGCCTTAGCACATGGTTTGCTAAAGATTTAAAAATGGTTTTAAAACCATATTGGTTTTTGTAAATTTTTGTCCAACTCCAACATTCAACCAAAACAATATGAGAACAAACAAAGCTTGGTTTAAAACAATTATGCTCTCAATTGAGAGTGGCATTAGATTAATGTTTGCTCAAATAAAATAATAGCACTAAGTGCTTCTGTTTTCTTGAAATGAGTTGGAAAATGATCCCTAAATGATATGCATGCATGAATGATGTGCAATCTTTGAAAACATGATTTTAGGGATGTTACAATCTAACCCCCTTAAGGTGAATCTCTCCCTCGATATTCGGGTTGGCCAGCAAATAGGTGAGGGTGGTCTTTCCGAATATCATCTTCTCTTTCCCATGTTGCTTCTTCTTCGGAATGATGATTCCATTGAACTTTGCAGAATTTGATAGTCTTAGTCCGAGTAACTCTTTCTGCAGTCTCAAGAATCTTGATAGGTTTCTCCTCATAAGTGAGATCACTTTCCAATTGAACCTCCTCGAAAGGTATGGTATCCTTCAAAGAAGTCTCTTCCATTTCTGGATGGCATTTCTTTAGATGACTCACATGAAATACATTGTGAACGGCAGACAATGATTCTGGCAATTCAATCTCATAAGCTACTTCTCCTTTACGACTCAGAATCTTGAATGGTCCAACATATCTTGGGGCCAATTTACCTTTGACACCAAATCTCTTCACTCCACGAAGTGGTGACACTCTAAGATAAGCTTTATCACCCACTTCATAGGTGACTTCTCTACGCTTCGGATCTGCGTAGCTCTTTTGTCTGGATTGTGCTATCTTTAATCTGTCCTTAACTATTTTGACTTTCTCTTCAGCCTCTTTGATTAGTTCTGGTCCGAACAAACTTCTTTCTCCCACACCATTCCATAGCAATGGGGTGGTACACTTTCTCCCATAGAGAAACTCAAATGGTGCCATCTCAATACTGGCTTGATAGCTGTTATTGTAAGAGAATTCTGCGTAAGGCAGACTTTCATCCCAACTGGCTCCATAGTCTAGGGCACATGCCCTCAACATATCTTCAAGAATCTGGTTGGTCCTTTCTGTTTGTCCATCGGTCTGAGGATGAAAAGCAGTGCTGAATTCCAACCTCGTTCCCAATGACTCATGTAGTTGTCTCCAAAAATGAGAAGTGAATCGAGTTCCCCTATCTGACACAATACTCTTGGGTACTCCATGCAGACATGCAATCCTACTCATATAGGTCTTGGCTAACTTAGCACTTGTATAGGTTGTCTTCACGGGTATAAAATGAGCCACTTTAGTTAGGCGATCCACTACTACCCAAATAGAGTCATATCCTGACCTAGTCCTTGGCAATCCGGTGATGAAATCCATGCCAATCTTGTCCCACTTCCAATCAGGAATAGGTAGTGGTTGTAGCAATCCTGCTGGTTTCTGATGTTCCGCTTTGACTCTACTACATACATCACACAAAGCAATATGTTCGGCGATGTCCTTCTTGAGATTATTCCACCAAAATCTTTCTTTCATGTCCATGTACATTTTGGTGTTACTCGGATGAATGGAATATGGTGAGTTGTGTGCTTCTTGTAAAATCAGTTTCCGAAGCTCCGGATCTTGTGGAACACAGATACGTTTTCCATACCATAAAGTACCCTGTTCATCTTCATGGAATCCTTTGGCTTTTCCCTTGCCAATCTTTTCCTTAATCTCTTCAATTTCCTTGTCTGTCTTTTGGGATTCTTTGATTTTGTCCAACTGAGTGGGTTGAACATCCAATGACATGAGATGTCCTTCAGGCACAATCTCCAATCTGAGATCTCTAAATTGGGCACACAGATCATCTGGCAATTCTCCCTTAGTAAGGTCATTCACAAAAACCTTACGGCTTAGAGCATCCGCTACAACATTTGCTTTACCGGGGTGGTATTGCAAACTCAAGTCATAGTCCTTGATGAGTTCTAGCCATCTTCTTTGTCTCATGTTAATTTCTTTCTGGGTGAAGATATACTTCAAACTTTTGTGATCTGTGAACACTTCACATTGCTTTCCCAAAAGATAGTGTCTCCATGTTTTGAGTGCATGGACAACAGAGGCTAAATCTAAATCATGAGTAGGGTAATTTACCTCATGAGTTTTGAGTTGTCTCGAGGCATAAGCCACAACTTTATCTTCTTGCATAAGTACTGCACCTAATCCATGATGAGATGCATCACAATACACTTGGAAATCCTTCTCCAAATCTGGCAGACATAAGACTGGTGTTGTCACTAGCCTCTTCTTCAACTCCTGGAAACTGAGTTCACATCCTTCATACCAAGCAAATTTCTTGTCTTTCTTTAGTAACTCTGTCATTGGCTTAGCTATCTTGGAGAAATTCTCAATGAACCTTCTGTAGTATCCTGCCAAGCCAAGGAAACTACGAACCTCTTTCACTGACTTAGGAGATTCCCATTCAGTTACAGCTGAAACTTTAGCAGGATCAACTGCTACACCATCTCCTGACACAACGTGTCCAAGAAATCCAACTTCATTCAACCAAAACTCACACTTGCTGAATTTGGCATACAACTTATGCTCCCTAAGCTTCTCAAGTATCAAGCGCAAATGTACTTCATGCTCTTCTTTGCTCTTGGAGTAGATCAAAATGTCATCGATGAAAACGACAACAAACTTGTCAAGGAACTCCATGAACACCTTGTTCATCATATTCATAAAGTATGCTGGTGCATTGGTCAAACCAAATGGCATCACGGTGTACTCATACAATCCATACCTAGTGGTGAAAGCTGTCTTAGGTATGTCTTGTTCCCTTATTTTGAGCTGGAAATAACCTGATCGAAGATCAATCTTTGAGAACACACATGCTCCTTCTAGCTGATCAAACAAGTCACTGATTCTAGGCAAAGGGTATTTGTTCTTGATAGTCACCTCATTGAGTGAACGGTAATCTATGCATAACCTTTGACTTCTATCCTTATTTTCCACAAACAAAACTGGTGCTCCCCAAGATGAAGAACTTGGTTGAATAAATCCTTTTTGCAACTGTTCTCCAAGTTGTTTCTTGAGTTCTATCAACTCATCAACCGACATCTTGTACGGTCTCTTTGCTATTGGTCCAGATCCTGGTAGCAAGTCAATAAGGAACTCCACATCTCTATCTGGTGGAATTCCCGACAATTCTTCCGGAAACACATCCGGATATTCACTCACAATTGGCACACTGTCTATGCTAACCCCCTTAAGGGAATTTAGCTTACTCCTTTTCGATTCAAAGTTGGTCTTGAATCTAATCCTTTTGTTTTCTGGAGTTGTGAGTGAGACTGTATGGTTGACACAGTCTATCACTCCCCTGTGCTTAGTCATCCAGTCCATTCCCAAAATGACATCCAATCCTCGGGAGTTTAGGATTATCAGATTAACGGGAAACTTATACCTCCCAAACTCTATGACTAGATCATGACATCCTGAGTTCACTATCATTTCTCCGCCAGGAGAATTTACTTTTATAGGGCACCCAATAGTTTCTACCGGTAGCTCATTTCTTTCAACAAATGCTCTTGATATGAATGAATGAGATGCACCAGTATCAAAGAGAACAAATGCTAGAACAGAATTGAGTTTTAACTTACCAGCAACATCATCAGGTTCCTCATAGATCTCTTCCACATTGATGTGATTCACTTGTCCCTTTTGGAAAGGGTTGGGCTTGTTGGGTCCTTCAATTTTCTTTTCTGGGAATTCATTTGCATAATGCCCCATATTCTTGCACTTGAAACATTCAACCTGACTAATGTCCTTCTTGACAGGCTGGCTTCCACTACCACTTCCACTTCCATTGTGGTGGCTCTTATATCCACTCTTGTGATTCTTGTACTTGTCATTGTCATGACTATGGTGGTGCTTGTTGTCATGATGACGGTTGTGGTTGTGGTGCTTGTTGTACTTCCCATGCTTGTGGGATCCAGAATTCTTACTATCATCATAATGGGAACGGTTGTGAGACGATCCCGAGCTGTGCTTGTCAGAGTGCTTCCTCTTCCTGCTTTCAACCTGTTTCATCTTTCTCTCCAAATTAGCAGCCTTGTCACAAAGAGACTGATAAGTGGGAACATAGGCCACAGATAACTGCAGGTTCAGTTCATCGTTCAATCCTTCGTGGAATTTATCCTTCCTCTTAGCATCAGTGTCAACTTCATCCGGTGCATAACGCGCCAGATTGTTGAACTCCTCAATATACTCTGCCACGCTGCGGTGGCGCTGCTTCAAGTTATGAAATTCCTTCTTCTTCAAACTCATCACTCCGGATGAGATGTGATCAGTACAGAAACCATCTTCAAAGATAGCCCATGTCACATCCTCAATGGGAGTGGTGATCTGGAAGTTATCCCACCAAGTAGCTGCTGGTCCTTCCAACAAGTGTGCTGCGAACCTGACTTTATCCTCATCAGTACAGCCAACAGTTACCAAGTCCTTGTTCACTGAGCATAGCCAATCATTGTCCACCATGGGATTGGTAGTTCCTGAGAACTTTGCTGGCCTCAGTCTTAAGAATCTGGCAAGCATGTCAAAACCCGGTGGGTTATTCTGATTGTTGTTGTTGTTATTGTTGTTGTTCTGATTCTATATGAACGTGGTCATCATCTGCATCAGTTGCGTCTGAGCTGTCATCATCTGCTGCATCTCAGGGGTGATATTTTTGTTGTTAGGGTTGGGATTGGCACGCCGGGGAGGCATCTGTGGTTTTCAATAAGGATAAGAATGAGATACCCATATATGCTTAACATGCACAATACATCACATAGACAATCACCAAGCATGAATCAAAATAACAAAAGTTCAACAACATAAACAACAAGTTTTGAGAAGTAAACACACCCATAGCAAGCATCCACATGTTGGATGGTCATTGCGACTCAATAATCAAAAGCATGGTAAATAAAAGATAAATGAGTAGTCATCACTACTCCTCTGCATCAACCTCCTCATCAACAAGTGTAAGACCTGCATTCTCCATAGAGGTCTTGTATTCCTCGACATTGGTAGTCAAGGCCTCTATCTTGGCTTTGAGAGCCCTCTTCTGTGAACGAAGTCTCTCAATCACCACCTGTTGATGCTCGAGCTCAAAGTCTTTGGCCTCTAGTTCTTCAGTCATGTCTCGAATCCTCTTGTTCCTATCTTTGACTCTTTTCTCTTGACTCTTGAACTTTCTATCCCGACTCTCAAACTTGGCCTCCATTTCCTTGACTATCTCATCTTGCTCTGCGAAGAGCTTGTCCTTCTCACGAAGCTGCACCTGGAGTTTGTCATTGCTAAGCATGACGTTGGTCCTATCAGTATCTAGGTGCCTAAGAAGAACCTCTAAGTCCTGGAGGTATAGACGAATTGGCTCTGCCATCTCTCTAGTAGTGTCCTCGAAGTCAATGGCCTCACCATCCTCATCACGTCTACCGAAGGCGTGAAAGTGAGTACCTCTAATCTCCCGAGAGTGTCTCCCTAACAGACGCGCAAGTAAATCCTGCATGACTACCTCTAGGCCTCTCTCCCTGTCATCATGCACGAACATGAAGATGATTGCCTCCGTGGTAGGCTTAGTCTGGCGTCCTGGCTGATTAACCTTGAAGCGCCAAAGGTCTTTCCTCTCAAACTTGGTGAGGGGAAGCACCATGATGCTAGGAAGCGGAAGATTGAGCAGACTAGTGAGCTCAATAAGTCGAGTGACAAAACGAGTTCCCTTGAACACTTCAGTCGTGCTGATAGTAACATTAGGCATCTATTTTATAAGATAGAAAAAGTTAGAATCAACACAATTAAAGATAAATCACAAGACAAGGCATCACATGCATATCTTTGGAAATCAAAACACACAAGTCATGGCATACATGAATCCATTACAAACATCCAAGGTTCAACTTATTTTAAACAACATTTGGGAAAATAAAATGAAGGTGTGGTGGTCCAACTAACGAAGTACGTTACAATCCCATCTCACTTGCCAAGTTGGCTAATAGGGCATCCCTAGAGGCAATCTGTCGATCCTGATCACATGACTCCATTGCTAAGTCTATGATATCCTCTCTTAAACGTTGGTTGGTAGCCTCTAACTCCTGGGTATGCTTCTTTTCTTCCCTAAGGTCATTCTGAGTGTTGAGAATTCTGCACTTGATTCTATCACCAAGCTCTTTGATGGCCTTCCAAGCTGCATCCCTTGCTGAATCAAAGAATGTGGTGTGCATCACTGAGTTGGTGACCATGCAGAATCCTGATTCTTTGTGGTTGTCTTCCTTGTTTTTATACAAGTGAAGTTGCACCTACCAGTACTCAACTCCTTCATCCATCACAGGAAAACCTTTGTACACAGCTGCACCATGTATTCCCATGGCAACCATGAGGTCCTTGAGAGCCTTGGGGAATTCTGTCTCACATTCCAAAGTCATAGTCATGAGTGGTCCCTTCCTCACGGCTTCGTTGATGGAGCTCATCTACAAATAAAGATGAGAAAGAAGATTAGAAAAGTTTATGAGAAGAAAAAGACAAGTGTGGAAGTTGTTGAAAATTTTTCCTTAGTGGTTTCCAATCCTAGGGTCATAATCCTATAGGCAACACAGTGCTCTGATACCATCTGTAAGACCCCTCCCTTTATAAAGGTAAGGATCCCTGTGATTGCAATGGTAGTCCCTGGATCAATGCTAGCATCCACAGTTTAAGATGAAGTACACAGAAACAAAGGTCATTATTACATATCATTCCAGAGACAAACATAGTCTTTTACAAACTCCATGGCCACAGGCCGAATACAAGAGTTCAATATATAATAAGATAAATAAGTATTCATCTTCATGTGCCACAGGCAAGCATGTTGAGTGTAGACTCATAACCCCTAATCATCATCAGAATAACCTGCAACATCACAAGTTACATCCACAGTGGGTCAATACATTGGAATAGTATTGGCAAGTGATACCTTAGTAGAATATTAGTTGTCTAGATACTATATGCATTTTGGCTAAGTGTAGATTAGGCTTGCTTTGCTCAAAATAGGTTTTACCTATCAGTTGAAAACACTAAGTTTTTCTTTGACAAAACTTTCCCAAGGAAACACCAATAGAAATTGGTGAACCTTCACCCTTGTTCAACCACAAGTTTTTACTTAGAAATTGGGATGAGGAGATTATTGATAGCTTCCATTGTCTTGATGCCCAAGTTGTCCAATACCAGGGACATGGCTAAGTACTTAGATTCCTCCATCTGCAGAGGTTGTGCACTTTCCCCACAAGACTTGATTTTCACCAAGACAGGACCTTTCAGAAGCCTTCCCTTAGACCAAATGGACGCGTTCCAACCTATCATCCCACTACCACCAACTGTCCAAATGGCTAAGTTATTGCAACCTATGTGATCCAGGCATAGCCCATATTGCCATGTGGCTGCACTAGAAGCTTCTTAACATTTGGCCTCTCAAATCCCTTTGTTCCTGGGTGGCTTTCCATAAGTGAGATACACAAGGTAAGCCATAGAAATGGGCCTTGTGTAACCACTCAACATAAACCATTATTTCCATTCCACCCAGGTGTTTCATTCACTTAGTTGTTTTATTAAGCAAAAAAATAAGTCCAAATACTTAGAAATATTTTCTCATAGCATGAATATATAACCACCCTTGGTTGCTACTAGCTAGGCTAAGCATGGCATTGATAAGCATCTTAACTTAGAAATTTCTAGCAAAATATTTCTAGTGCATAGTTGAAAAACATAGTAATAAAATCATGAAGCACCACTTTCCTGGGTAGTTTGGGGAGTAGCAACAATCTTCACAATCACAATCACTATTTGCACCAAAATCTACACATGAAAATAATGGCACCAAATCACATACAAAACATATACAAACAAAAATATATGAATGCATGTAAAATGCCATGTGATGATTTTCTACACCAAACAAGACAAGTGCACAGTACTGAATCTTAAACAAGTTCAAAACTTGCCAAATAAATCTTATTTGAACAATATAACATTTTTCAAATAATTACTATACACAATTTATGCCTACACTTGTTTCTGCAAAAACAATCATTTTTACAGAGTAAAAACATTAAACACATTGCATAAATAGAAAGGATTTTCTCTCCTGATTCCAATGATATAAAATTTGTCAAATTTGGACGTGGGAATCAAAAGTTATGAATTTTACAAGTTTAAACATCTAATAGATCTAAATTCTGATTTTAAATCAAACCTACAGACACGCGGCAAGTTCTTATTGGTTGATACCGATTCGTGCGGATCGACTAACGTGGACCGCCAGATCTAACTTAAATCGCACGGCCAGATCTAATCCATACCCCTTCGTTTAAGTGTTCTATCTAACACGTTGGATCTAGATCCAACGGTGGACGATCAAATGACCAAAGCCTGGTGGCGCGCGGCGACGGTGAGCGGCGGCGCGCTCTGTCTACGGCGTCGCAGTGGCTACAGAGGGGGCTGGGGTCGTCGGAGAGGCTTACCAGAATCGCATAAGTGTGCTGGAGCTCAACGCGGCAGTGGCTTGTCAAGGGGCGCGCGGACACGGTGGGGATTCCTCGTCGGAGTAGAGGCAGACGTCGGGTGTGGCTGTTCGTCGTCGTTGCCGGAGTTGTAGATCATGCCAGGGTGAAACAAGCTCTCGGTTAGGTGCGCACGAGTCTGGCGAAAACGTGAGTGTTAATAAGAGGGATGGGGGCGGTGGGAATTTACCAGGAAGGGTCGCCAGAGTTGTGCTGTGCTTCGGCTGCTTCCAGAGGTGGACGGTGACGATGTTCTAGGATGACACAGAGGAAAAATAAGTCATGAGAAGATGCGTAAGAACATGTTGATCATGCTCGCATGAAACAGAGACAGGGGGCGGACGGTGCTCACCGGAATTGGTCGACGGAGGTCGTCGGTACAACGGCGGTGCGAGTAAGATTGAAGGCAGCCTGGCGACGGAAATGGTGCACCGAGTGAGGGGAAATGAGCGGAGAGGGGAGGGGGTCTTATATCCGGAGCAGGGGCGGAGATTACGCACGCATTCATCGTCATTTAAGCAGATTAAAGTCGCGGCAGTGAAGGGGAAGGAAACGGGCGGCGACGGCGTCTGCGTGCGGAGTTTGGGGAAGAAGGTGCTGACGTGGAGAGGGTCCACCAATCAGTGACTGCGTAGTGGGTCTGTGCCGCGTGAGAGAAGGAGGGAAAAACCCCGGGTGGGCTTGCTGGGCTGAAAGTTTGGCACAGGCCCTTTTCTATTTCTTATCTTTTTTTCTTTTTCTAAAATGATTTTCAGGAAACCTTTTCATATGAATTCAAAATCATCTGAATTCCAAACCTTTCTGGCCTTTTATAAAATGAAACTTTTATAATTTTGAGTATAAAATCATGCTGTCTTGTTGGACTAGCATGGTCCTTTGAAGATTAAAAATAACAGTGCCTTAGCACATGGTTTGCTGAAGATTTAAAAATGGTTTTTTGTCCAACTCCAACATTCAACCAAAACAACATGAGAACAAACAAAGCTTGGTTTAGAACAATTATGCTCTCAATTGAGAGTGGCATTAGATTAATGTTTGATCACATAAAATAATAGCACTAAGTGCTTTTGATTTCTTGAAATGAGTTGGAAAATGATCCCTAACTGATATGCATGCATGAATGATGTGCAATATTTGAAAACATGATTTTAGGGATGTTACATGGTCATAGAGGCACTCCCTAATATGTGACCTCACGCATTTGGAGATCAGATCTTAATGGTAAGT
The DNA here is from genome assembly GCA_916181665.1 of Avena sativa. Classification (NCBI taxonomy): domain Eukaryota; kingdom Viridiplantae; phylum Streptophyta; class Magnoliopsida; order Poales; family Poaceae; genus Avena; species Avena sativa. Next base: position 382,089,008 of record OV702283.1, on the reverse strand, counting down.
ATGAATCGGGACTAAAGGCCCTCCTTTAGTCCCGGTCCAGCCACAAAACGGGACTAACACACTCAAGATTGTTTGTAGACAACACTATAAAAATGGACACATGGAGCATCTTCACTCATAAAATGTTAGAATTATTACATATCATTTCTTCGCGTGTGTTCCTTTCTGATCCCGTCGTATCCATGGAGCATCTTCATTCATTAACATGATGCTTGGGTCATCCTTCACCGCGAAGGGCGGAATTTCATGAAACTTATCACAATCTTCTGACATGTTTGTCTTGTCCTCCACTCCCACGATGTTTCTTTTTCCTGAAAGAACTATGTGGCGCTTTGGCTCATCGTCTAATGTATTCTTTTTCTTATTTTTTATTTTTGTAGGTTTGGTAGACATGTCCTTCACATAGAAAACCTGAGCCACATCATTGTCTAGGACGAATGGTTCGTATAAGTACCCAAGATTATTGATATCCAATGTTGTCATTCCATACTTCTTGTCTACCTCAACCCCTCCTCCTGTCAGCTTGACCCATTTGCACCGAAACAAGGGGACCTTAAAAGTAGGTCCATAGAAAAGTTCCCATATCTCCTCTATGTAACCATAATATGTGGTCTTTGACCCATTGTTGTCTGTTGCATCAAAGCGGACACCACTATTTTGGTTGGTGCTCTTTTTATCTTGGGCTATCGTGTAAAATGTATACCCATTTATCTCGTACCCTTGGAAAGTCGGTATAGTCGAAGATGGTGACCTAGACCACAAGTATAGCTGATCTCCAAGAGTGTTGTTTTTGGTAAGATGTTGCAACCAACCGCCGAAACTCTTCATGTGTTCATATCTAATCCAAGAGTCATGCTTTCCAGGGTTGTTGGAGCAAAAGATTTTCTTGTGTTCCTCGATATATGGGGCTGCCAAGATAGAATTCTGTAGAACGGTGTAATGTGCTTCGGTGTAAGAATATCCGTCCCTACATATTATTGATTTCCTTCCTAGAGTACCCTTTCCACTCAGTCTCCCCTCATACCGCGATTGAGGAAGACCAATCGTCCTAAGGTCAGGAACAAAGTCAACACAAAATTCAGTGACCTCCTCTATTCCATAGCCCTTGGAGATGCTTCCTTCTGGCCTAGCACGGTTACGAACATATTTCCTTAAGATTCCAATGAACCTCTCAAAGGGAAACATATTGTGTAGAAATACATGACCGAGAATGGAAATCTCTTCGACTAGGTGAACCAGCAGATGCGTCATAATATTGAAGAAGGATGGTGGGAACACCAACTCAAAACTAACAAGGACCACATCATTCTGTAACCGTGGTAGATCTTCAGGATTGATTATCTTCTGAGAGATTGCATTGAGAAATGCACATAGCTTCACAATGTGTACTCGAACATTATCTGGTAGAAGCCCCCTCAATGCAATCAGAAGCATTTGCGTCATAATCACGTGGCAGTCATGAGACTTTAGGTTTTGGAACTTTTTTTCTGCCATATTTATTATTCCCTTTATATTCGACGAGAAGCCAGATGGGACCTTAATACTGCTTAGGAATTAAAAAAAATATTTCCTTCTCTTGTTTGGTAAGAGCGTAGCTGGCATGACCTTGAAACCATTCTGGATGCATGCCATCTGGGTCTTTCATAAGTTGATGGTCCTTTCGTGCTTTTGGTGTATCTTTTGTCTTCCCATACACGCCCAAGAAGCCTAGCATGTTCACGTAAAGATTCTTCGTCACATGCATCACATCGATTGCAGAGCGGACCTCTAATAATTTCCAATATGGTAGCTCCCAAAATATAGATTTCTTCTTCCACATGGGTGCGTGTCCTTCAGCGTCCTTCGGAACATATTTTCCTCCAGGACCCTTTCCAAAGGTTACCATTTGATCCAAATCTTTGACCATATAAAATATATCAGCACCAGTACGCTCCTTAGGCTTCGTCTGGTGACATGCCAGACCGTTGAAATGCTTGCCTTTCTTTCTTAAGGGATGCTTGGCCAAAATAAATCGACGATGCTCATTGTATACATTCTTCTTACAATGTTCCAAATATATACTTTCAGTCTCATCTAAACAGTGTGTGCATTCATTGTATCCCTTGTTTGACTGTCCTGAAAGGTTACTAAGAGCAGGCCAATCATTGATTGTTACGAAAAGCAATGCTAGAAGGTTAAATTCTTCCTGCTTGTGCTCATCCCACACGCGTATCCCGGGTTCGTTCCACAACTGTAAAAGTTCTTCCACTAATGGCCTTAGGTACACATCAATGTCGTTGCCGGGTTGCTTCGGACCTTGGATCAACATTGGCATCATAATGAACTTCTGCTTCATGCACAACCAAGGAGTAAGGTTATAGATACATAGAGTCACGAGCCAGGTGCTGTGACTGGAGCTCTTCTCCCCAAAGGTATTCATGTCATCTGTACTTAGACCAAACCTTAAACTCCTTGCGTCATCTGCAAAGTCCTGGTACTTTCTATCGATTTTTCTCCATTGCGACCCATTAGTGGGGTGTCTCAACATCCCGTCTGACTTACATTCCTCTTTATGCCATCGCAACAACTTGGCGTGCTCTTTGTTTCTGAATAAGAGTTTTAACCGTGGTATTATAGGAGCATACCACATCACCTTGGCAGGAACCCTCTTCCGGGGGGCTCACCCTCAACGTCACTAGGGTCATCTCGTCTAATCTTATACCGAAGTGAAGTGCATACCGGGCTTGCATACAAATTCTCATAATCCTCACCGCGGTAGAGGATGCAGTCATTAGGGCATGCATGTATCTTCTGAACCTATAAACCTAGAGGGCAGACAACCTTCTTTGCTTCGTACGTACTGGCGGGCAATACGTTATCTTTTGGAAGCATATTCTTCATCATTTTCAGCAACTTTTCAAATGAGGAGTCAGGTATATCACACTCAGCCTTCCATCGCAGCAATTCCAGTGTGCTGCCCAGCTTTTTCAGACCATTTTTGCAATTTGGGTACAACAAATTTTTGTGATCCTCTAACATGTGATTGAACTTATCGCTATCCTTTTCAGTTTCACAATCTCTTCGTGCATCGGCAATGGTCCGACCAAGATCATTAGCAGGTTCATCATGTGTCTCTTCTTCATCCTCCCCTTCAGCATCCCCCATGGAAGTATCTCCGCACTCAGGGAAACCAGGATAGTTGTCATCCTCCTCCTCTTCTTCATTGTCTTCCATTATAACCCCTCTCTCTCTATGCTTGGTCCAACAATTATAACTGGGCATGAAGCCGGACTTGAACAGGTGGCTGTGAAGGGTTTTTGAGTCAGAGTAATCCTTCTGATTCCTACATCCATTACATGGACAGAATACAAAACCATTGCGCTTGTTTGCATCAGCAACACAGATGAATTCATGCACGCCATTAATGAACTCGCCAGAGCGTCGGTCAGTACCGTACATCCATTCCCGGACCATCTTCATTATAGTAAAAGTATATCAAAAACCATTACACAACATGATAAAATTATTACAAGTTATATTGAGAGCTTCTAGAGAATTAATTTTGAATTTTGAAAAATTTACATGCACCAATTTGTGAATTGGAGAAAATAATCACATGATAAATGTGGAGTTTTTTATTATTGTTCTATCAGTGAAAACTTTATTCCTTTCTAAGCTCTGAAACTCTAAATTACACATTTCAATTTTCAGAAACTATGTACCTAATCAAAATTTGTTACACATATATATCAAAATCCTTCTAGCTACTTCTAGAGCATGCATGCATTGATCCATATCTCTATACTTCTAGAGCATTATAGAGCTAAAGTAGCAATAAGAGATGAAAGAATGAAGTTCTAACCTTTTAAAGCTTTGGATTTAGGTGATGCAAACTAAATCTTGAGAAAAAAATGGCATGAACTCTCTTGCTTCTTTGAGAAAAATGGCCACCATATGCTTTAGGGCAGCAGGACAGGAAGCAGAATATATAGTGGTGGACAACTAGTCCCGGGCCATGATACGACCCGGGACTAATAGTCCAAGAAAGGACCAGCTGGCCTGCTCCAAGTTATTAGTCACGGGCCGTATTACGGACCGGGACTAATGACCTAGTCCGGCCCGGGACTAGTGACTACGGCCATTTCTAGTCGTTAGAGGCCTCATGGCCCAGGACTAGTGCTCCCACTAGTCGCGGGCTGTGCCAGGCCGGGACTGCTGGTCTTGTTCACGTCGAACCGAAGATGGTTTTTCCAGTAGTGCGTGTAGCCATATATCGCTGGAGCCGGAGCAGCATTGTACCCGTAAGGTGGCGGGTACGCCATGTATAGTGCACCGTAAGGTACACTACTCGATGGGTATGCCATCGGAGCCTGCGATTGTGGAGGGTACGCTGTGACGGATGCCATGGCCTTGTTGGCCACTTCCATATGAGAGCCACCAGGATATTTTGCGGTAATCGATGGAGCGGCTAGGTCGACCTTGTCGGATCTGAAGTAGAGAACACCATGCACGTGACCAGATATGGGGCGCCGCACCTGGTAGCACCTGGTCTTGGGGTCACCGCCATCACCCGCGTCATATAGAAGATTACTGAGTGGTACAAACACCTCGCCGATGTCACGGTGGCCGAAGAAGGGAATCTTTGAGCATAGAATCACGTGGAGGGTGAGGTCGTGGGTGTCTGCTCCTGGGGATTGGGAGCTGGATCATGGTGTATAAAACCTATTTGCATCATCATGACATCAGCATGCATCTATTGGCTAAAACTATTTTTAAAAGTCTACCTTTGTTTTTTTAAATAAGACCCTCTCTATTTCAAAGAAAAACCCTAGGTCTGCCCAGATCTCCTATTTGTATAAAACCTATTTGCAAAATAGTTTGTTTTAAAAAAAATATAAGTACCAAATATTTTTTAAACCCGGGGAGGCAGCCCAGCCGGCCAGGCCCAAAGGCCCGGCTAACCAAGCCACCTAGAACCCCAAACACCCCAATCCTAATCCTACCAGCCCAGCCACAGCAACCCTAGACTACCTCCCGCCGGCGGCCACACAACTTTGCCCTATACCTGCTACCCGACGCACCCCCGGTCCCACACCACATCAGCCCCGCACGCCCACCACTCCCGCACAATGCGCACGCCTCTCGCCCGTTTGCTCACATCCACCCCGCGGGCCACCAATTCCTGATCGAAACGCCACCCGCCTTTCGATCAGTCAACGCGTCGCATGCTCCCTCTCCCCCGTCTATATCCATTCCCCGTACACATTGCCCAACCAACGCGATTCCCACCTGGCCCCGCTCGATCCCCACGCCCGCTCTCCAAAATTGGCCAACGGCCTAGGCACGGCACGCCCTAAACGGGCCTAGCCCGGCATGACCCAGGCACGGCACGCCCTAAACGGGCCAGGCCTGGCAAGGCCCGCCGCGGACCGTCTAGCTCACGTGCCGTGCCGGCCCGGCTGCGGGGCCCGAGCCCGGCACGGAGGCTTCATGGGCCGGCCCGTGGCACGTCAAGCACGCTGGCCCATTGCTAATTTTCCCTGGCCTGTCTAAATTGACCTTTAATATCGATCAAAATTGTAACTTACCAGCTAAGATTCAGTGGCGTAGTGGTTAGTTGGCTTGCGGGAGGCCGTAGATCCTGGGTTTGGCTCCCAGCGGGACTCCTTTTGCCTCTATATTTCCAAAATGTTGTAAGATACATGCTCACGGGTCGTGCCGGGCCGGCATGCATGACTCAGGCCGCGGTCCATCAAACTTTCCTTTGCCTATCAAACTTGCTTGTTCTTGAACTTGTGAGGATGGAAGTTCTTTTTTTGTACCAGATTGGCATTAGAACCTCCCTCGGTACCTTGAGCATGTGTGTCTTTTGCTCTCGCCTTCTCTTCTACATCAAGAGTCCTAATGAGACCCGTCACGGAAAACTCTTGTCTCTTGTGCTTTAGAGAAGTAGCAAAATTACTCCATGACTGAGGAAGTTTGGCAATAATTCCTCCGGCAACAAACTTGTCTGGTAACACACAAGTTAAATGATCAAGCTCCCTGGCAAGTGACTGTATTTCATGAGCCTGCTCCATAATGGGGCGGTCATCAACCATCTTATAGTCATAGAATTGTTCCATGACATACAGTTCACTGCCAGCATTGTAGACTCCAAATTTTCTCTCGAGCGCATCCCACATATCACTACCATTGCTAAATGACAGATATAAATCAACAATATTGTCGCCAAGAATGCTGATCAAGCCAGCCTTGAAAGTGGTATCAAGTTTTTGGAACGCCTCTTCCTGAGCAGGATTAAGAGCTCCCTCAGGTGTGACATAGATGACATTATAGCAGCTCATGGTCTGAAACCAGAGTACTGCTCTCGCATGCCATCGTTTGTAATTGACACCTTCAAACACAGGTGGCTTCATAGAAGCAACAAATCCACTTGGGGCAAATTGCCTTAAATAAGGTTTTTGGATTGTTGAATAAAAGAGCAATTTACCAAGCGAATTTAACCATAATAAACGCTAGATAAAACATGAATAGAATAATAAAAATTAGACTAATTATGTGAAATGGCAAATACATATTAAGGTAGATAACCAAACGGATTGCAAAGCATAGAACTTGAGATACGATCAGAACAAAGTTGAGCAAGAGGATGTACATCACAGTAGCAGCAGAGGAACCGCCAGCGTTCACATTGGCATCGTTGTTAGCCATGTCATCGAGGAAGAGGTTGCTGATGTCGGGGAAGAAGTCCTTGTTGGGGAAGACGTTGGTGTTATCACTGTACATGAAGGAGTCTGTGATGAAGCCAGTAGTCGCGCCAATAGTGCTCCCCAAAAACCTTATCGCCCTTCTCCCGTACAGGACTCGAAGCAGCGGGATCTCAGAGGCCTACTGTCTCGGCCCGCGATGCACGCCCAAAAGACGGGATGGGGAATACTATGTAGCGTAATGCTCTCGAATTGGAGGAGCAAAGGGATATGCGACTGTGTGTCTGAGAGGAGGCGCGACATCTCTCTGATAGACATAGAGGGAAGGCAGACAAGCTACGTAGAAGATGAAACGAAGAGGCAGAAGTTGAAGCGAACATGCGGCAGCCAACCGGACATCCTCCACTCAATTCGTATTCATTTCCATTTAGCTCATATTAAATATCCACTCGAGCAAAATGTTTCATCTTCTGTACATATACCATTCATGTGTGGCAAAATAAAGCTCGCCTCAGCGAGATTCCCGCAACCCGCAGCGCACGCATCGTGACAAGGCGAGGCGAGGTTAGGCGAGGCATGGCGAGGCGAGCGAGGAGGAGGAGAAATGAACGTGTATATGTCTTCTCTTCTCAAGCTCTTACAAGTGATGGAAGAGATCTCCTTATAAGCTGGTCAAACTTCCACTCAACTAGCAATGTGGGACTAAACTTTTGTCCAGCTCTTCCCTTGCATGAATGGACCAAATGAGCCTCTAGGATTTTAGAAATTTATTGGCATATAATAAATGGGCTGGGCCTATTTAGACAACAAATCCAACATCTTTTTCACTGGTGAGGGTGAGTCTATCAAGTTTTTGTGGACCCTGGATCTAGTATAAACCCATGTCTTTGTTTTTTTTCTACTCGGATGAGTGGGTCCCCTATCTGGTATAAACTGTGGAGCATATTTTATTTTCTTAGACGTGAGTCTAGTAAATTTCTTAGTCACGTCTAGTATGCTTTCTCTTAAATGATCTCTAATTTATATAATACTACTTTTTACCCATGTTCTTTGTTTTAACCCCTTTCACCTTATTGTACAGACTGCAGTTAAAATAAAGCAGGAGTCCTCGGAAGGCAGGACTGAAAGTTGTGATCCCTCTTCTCATTCATCCTCCCATTGTATTTCTGAAGCAAACAACTAACTTCCTAGTCCACCTAGTATAGCTTCTGCAGGTGATATATATACGAAGGCTATGTTGCTTGCAGAAAGAAAGAGTGTAACTGCTCTTTTATCTGTAGCTGAAGTGTTGAAGATGACAGATGATACATTAAAGTGAATTGCCATGTATCGATCTCTTATTGAGGATACCAACACTCTGTAATTTTTAGAATGCAGATTTTGTTTAATGATGTGTTGTAATAAACTTGTATTGTTGTAATAAGTAGTTTAAATTTTCTCATGTGTATTAATTGGCGTCTTGGCATTCGTGTGTTTGTTTGCAAAATAAGTCGGTGGTTCAAAAAAAAGGCCAAAACAGTAACGGACTGGAACAGAACGATCGATGAAACGACGCATGGACGTAAATATGAACAGTAATGGAAGTAACAGTTAAAGGCCGGAATAGTGACCGTCCCGATCAGTATGGGACCGAATTCCTAATGGGGTGCAAAAGTAACAGGCCTAAATTCTAATAGGACCAAACTAAATGGCCAGATTCACAGTAGGCCGAAACAGTAAAAGGCTAGATTTCTAGTAGGCCAGAACAATAAATGTCCAGAGTTACAGCAGGTCGGAACAGTAAATGGCCAGATACATAGCAGGCCAGCACAATGAAAGGCTAGATCGCCAGCATGATGAAATAGTAAATGACTAGATTGTCAGCAGGCCAGAACAGTAAATGGCCAGATTCACAGCAGGTCATCACAGTAAAAGACCATATTTTCACAGCAGGCCGGGACAGTAGATGGCTAGATTGTCAACAGGCCGGAACAGTAAATGGACAGATATACAGCATGTCGGTAATAGTAAAAGGCCAGATTCACAACATACCGAAAGAGTAGAAGGCCAGATACGCAACAGGCCGGAATAGTAAAAGGCCAGATGCATATCTGGCCGGAATGGTGGAAGGCCAGAATAATAGCGGCCCGAAATAGTATAGGGCCTGAATATATGACGGACCAACTTGTGGACCCATTTCAAACAGTGATTCTCTAAATAATAACGGGCCTACTTACTATTGGGCTTTCATAATGGGACAGCTCACTTAATAACTTTCAGGCCTTGGATGGCCCTGACTTTCTACCACGGTTTCCATGACAGTTAACGGTGTTAACTGGCCGTTAACAGCATTCGCCCTGTGGAAATTTGCATGACGTCAGGTCTCAAACCATGGTAGATTCATTTGTAACGGCGCTTGTACCATGAAGGGCATCTGTCATAGAAGACTCTTCAGCCACGAAAAATTGGTCTTCAACCACGAAAATCGTCTGTTGTAGAAGGACATTTTTCTTGTAGTGACACTAGCAGAGGCAATTTTAGAGGGAGGGGGAGTATTCCAACCAAAGAGAATATATCATTTTATTGTGTATTTTATCCCACCCATGGGGACCTCTTTATATAGGGGAATAGAGGACACCCCTTCCTCTGAAGTGCCCCATATGGGACTAAACTTAAAGGAAAAGTGGCAAGAATTTCGTCCTACCCGGATGGGCTGAAACCAACCCAACAGGCAACAAAGCAAACATCAACAGCATAAAGGCGATGTCGGCCAGGTGGGACCTGGTTGCGGCCCACCCCACGCCCGCCAGGCACCCCGCCGGGCATCAGCTCGCCCGGGCCGGCCTGGAGCGTGCCGGCCCGCTGGCCCCCTGGCGCCCAATGCCTCCACCCCGGGTGGGCCTGGTGCTGGCCTGCCAGGGTGGGCCCATCGGTCGGCCGCTGCCCAGCAGCACCCTGTGCTGGCCAGGCAGCCTATATTCCCTGTTGCGTGCGCACGTCAGTTAGTAAATACCGCTCACGCACGTGGGCTATTCCAAACAGCCCAGTTTCTGCTATTTTCTCTATCTTTTTTGTTGTGGTTCCTTTTTAGGTCAAATACCGACTTTATATATCTTAATTTAAATATTATTTAGAATATATTAATTCATAATTAACATATAATAAATGTATATTTAAATTCTCATTTATCTGAAACTTCTTTTAGTCATTTTCCTTATTCCTTTCTCGAAACAACTTCGGATCTCCCAGAATAATTCTGGTTTCTCTCTTTTGGGATTCCTTCTTACAGGTAGATCTTCACATATCATGATTCCTTTAAGCATGCGTCCCTATGGTTCGGGAATGTCATAGACATGATCTCTATCAATGATCAACAACAGGACCGTGATGCCCATGAGGACCCATATGCACTCATGATTCTCCATCGTTTTGAACCTAAAACAATATGTGTTATGTTCCTTTTGTCTCTACGATACTTGTATTGTCCGAGATTTGATCATCGACATATCCATGTCGGGTTAAACCTCGTTACCAACAATGATACTTTAAACTCGTACTCGTAAGTGATATCCTCGTGACCTAGTCACATGTTGCGCAACATATTTGATATAACTTATCTGAGTGGTCCCAGAGTATCTTCCATCACACAGATGTACAAATCTCACTCTTGACATATACGCCTCAACATGTTCAAATAGTAACATGTGCATGTGCATGAAAGATGGTGTTCTAATAGTAAAACAAAGTAACTATGCCACACACACCCGGCACCTGCACAACACAAAGCATACACAAGAACACAAGCATATATCCATGTAAACATCGTCTCCCGAGCCAACATCGTCGTCCGCACACAAAGAGAACACAAGCATATATCCATGCATACACAAGAACACAAGCATATATATCGCCAACATCGTCGCCCACACACACAAAACAAGCACAAGTTACACTGATAGACGAGAGAGGTCGTGCGAGAGAGCGTGTGGTGTGGTTAGTAAAACTTGATGTGGAGGAGGAGAGAAAAGGTGTGTGTGCGCTTAATTTAGATCTACACGGTGGAGAGGATTTTCCTTTATAGATCCATCCAATCCAAAGAGGTTTTGGCCACTTAAAATGGAGAATTTGTTGGAGAAAATAGGGTGAAGAAGAGGAGTAGCTCAAGATAGATCTATAGTGGAGGTAGAAGAAAGTGCACCAGCTAATGGAGGTAGGATAAAGTGCCACCTTTTGTGTGGCTGGCACGACATATCCGTGGCGCACTTGTAAACCGTGCACCACTGACAACCTACATCTGTGGCGCACCACCAAACCGTACGCCGTAGGTTATATGCCACCTATTCAGCTACGAGTCCCACCAACGCCCGTGGCGCACCGAAAATATGTGCGCCACTGATACTCCTTCTATGCATGGCGCATATTCATTATGTGCGCCATGGATATGCTACCCAAGGACAGGATTCGGCGCCAGCTCTGGGGCCCAGGTAATAGTGGCGAATGCATATGGGCGTGCGCCATAGATATGGGAAGTTTAGTGGCGCATGGTTAAGCCTATGCGCCACCGAGAAAGACCAGTGGGGCACCTTTCACATGTGCTCCACTGATAAGAACCCTGTGGATAAGGATTTTCCTACTAGTGTCATCATCTAGCTCATATGATGCACGTTATTCTTCTTATTCTTCATCATTTTCTTCCATTGTAGTACCACCGTATTCAGGGGACATAGGATATTTGTCATCATTATCTTCATCTTCGTTGTCTTCCACCATAACCCCTCTTTATTCGTGCTTGGTCCAACAATTATAGCCAGACATGAAACCAAACCGAAACAGATGGCCGTGAAGGACTCTTGAGGAAGAGTATTCCTTCTGATTCTGACACTCACCGCATAGACAACACATAAAACTATTCCGCTTGTTTGCCTCTGCCACAACGAGAAAAGAACGCACGCCTTTAATAAACTCGCCAAAGATTCGGTCAGCGTACATCCATTGCCGTCTCATCTGCATTATATAAGTACATGAAACAAAATCACGATTCTAAGATTAGTACTAGTCTAAAAATAAAAGTACACAGGTATACATCAAACAACTATGCACTTATTTAAAAACTTTCTACTCCATATTTAGTCCCGGCTGGATACACCAACCAGGACTAAAGGGGTTGCGGCGGACTGGGGCCGACATGAGCCCGTTTAGTATCGGATGGTGTCTCCAACCAGGACTAAAGGAGATTCCAACCATGACTAAAAGTGGGTGACGACACTATATGTCGTGAGTGGAGACACTATGCCAGTGAGTGTCGACACTATTTCAGTGGGTGGAGACACTATGACAGGGGTGAGTGTCGACACTAGGTTGTGATGCTTAATCTATAAATAGGCTTCCTTGTGAAATATGAACTGCAAGGAAGATCGTGTGCGAGACCAGAGACACCACTACGGCGGAGCTTCTTGAAGATGTCTTAGGACCTCGTCCCCAGACATCTTCGAGGATCTCGCTGTAGAGGCACTCCCTAATATGTGAAATTAGTTAGCTCCACCAGCATACTGATCTAGCTAGAGAAGATATAAACTGAAAGATGGTGTGCGAGAGTAGGGACACCACTACGGCAGAGCTTCTCGAAGATGTCTTAGGATCCCGTCCTCAGACATCTTCGAGGAGCTCGCCATAGAGGCACTCCCTAATTTAATTTGGTAGCTCCCTGGCATATTCATATTTTTGGTTATTACTTGCTTAACGGTCGATGATTAAAATGCTAGGGCGCTACTATATATATGTATGCCTTCATAGTTTTGGTTCTTATTTTTGTTGCAGTGGATTTTGTAACAGCAGGTAGAAGAAGAAGGATATTTTTTTGCTCGACGGTGGCATGATGCATCTGTGAATCGTCTGGATTTCGAGACTATGTGCCAAACCAAGATATATGGATAGGATGAACTCATGTATATCTCTGTGTTTCGTTGAATCAAATGAGTTTCGTGGACTATATGTGCCAAATTAACCAGATATATAGAGATAGAATCCACACAAATCCCTCTATTTCTAGAGCATGAAATGAGCTAAAACTAGCAATGAAATATGCAAGGATGAAGTTGCTAACCTCTTCGGACCCTTAGATAGATGTGGAGCCAAAATATCTTCACAAATCGTGAGAAAAATCGATAAGAACTCGAGGATGAGGGAGGAAATTTGAGTAAGATGCTTGTGTGAGCTTGAAATGGCTCGGGCAGGGAGAGGAAGAAGATATAGTTGGGCCCTTTAGTACCGGTTCTTTAAAAAACGAGGACTAAAGGTCCACACATCCATCCCTTTCCAGCGCCAGATCCTTTAGTCCCGGTTTGTTAAACGAACCGGGACTAAAGATCCCCTATGAACCAGGACTAATGTCTTCTGAGCCTTGCGGCCGTTTCTAGCTGTTGGGACCAGGGCATTAGTCCCAGTTTGTATCAAAACCCGGACCAATGCTCTGGACTAAAGGTACGTTTTCTACTAGTATGTACAAATAAAATCTTTAGATGGTTCCTGAATAAATCTAGTAAATTCATAGTTAGATCGATGTATCTTGACTCTTAAAATGTGTTCTGCCAAGTGTCCTCATAGGAAGATGTGGTGGGTAAGGACGCCTCTAAAAGGAAAGGTTTCATTTTCCTTAGCAGTTAATAAAATTGTTCTGAGTAGCGGATGTTCTAATAAAGCGATGTCGGAAAGTAAATGATAGCAAATGTTGTTTCTTTGATGAACTTGAAGCTTCAAATCAACTCTTTTCGAATGTAAGTTTCCTAGATATATAATGTGCTATTGGTAATGTTGTATAGCTAAATGCTGATATACCGGTGCGTTTTCAAGAGAATAGTGATTGTGGTTTTAGATTCCATATTAGAGACATAATTGGAGCATATTTAGATCATATTTGCCCAAAGGATAATAATGTAGTAACTTATCAGTTGTCTCATTGGATTAATAGCTAGGAAGGATTGCAGGTTTACAACAACTGGTAAAAAGCAGGGTCGTAGTAGAACACCACTACAGGAATCGGCCGAAAGGCCGACGGCAAAAACCTATCGGTGAAGCCCTAAAGGCCGTCGGCCTACCCATACCCTGATAGCCGCCCTTGGTGTCCGGCCACCAGGTTAGATCTCGTCGGCCTACCGTTATGGCCCTCGGTGTCTCGATGACTCTCGGCGTCACGCATATAGGCCGATGGTTCCCACTGGCTGTCGGCATAGCGCGACCATCGACGCGCGAATCCTAACGGCCGCGGAGATGACGGTGAAGGGGCTATGTTGATGGCTTTGTCGTTGGCCTACCTTGCCACATGTTACCGTTTAGTCGCCACGTTGGGCTCGGATGACGACAACGATTGGAGTTGGTTTATAACATCCCGGAGCAGACAATACCAACATGAAGGTATAAAATTCATCCATTAAGCTATGGAGTTGCAGGTGATCTAGGGTTTACTAGTTGAATTTTTGTTTTGGTTTGTTGAGATCATCCCAGAGTAGGGCCCTATTTATGGATGATGTACCCACAACTCCAGCCGTCCACGATCACCTGAAGCAATGCATGCATGTTCGGCATGCCAACACGGCTGGCACGGGAAGACGGGCGGGCGGTGGCACGCCATTATGCCGCTGCGTGGGAGATTGGACAGGCGACCATTGGACGCCGGTCTAACACGGAAGCCAAGGCGATGAGGATAAGATCGACATTCTCTCTGATAAAAGTTGGGCCAAATCCAATGAAAAATAAGGTACTAGAAACACGAGTGGTTGAATTTTCACCATCCGGATAAAAACGAAAACACCCTCATGAAAACGAAAGTGGAGGTGATCTAATAAAGAAAGCATTTCCGTGCATGGGCACACCCTTACTCGTGCATGGGTACAAGGTAACACAGTTTACGCAGGTTCAGATCCTATGACGATGGCAGAATCCTAATCCTGCTATAAATCACTATAATGACAATATGTCGAGTTACATAGATAGAGGTTCGTTGTGCGAGGCTGTGGTGTTCTATGAACTTGTGTCCTAAAGGCTTCCATAGGTCCGGCTTATAAAGGTACCAGATCTTAGGTCTACAGGGAAGACTCCATACCGGACATGTTATAGAGTTCTATACTAATACTAACTAGTCTTCGTGTCATGTACTCCAAGGCTCTGGATTCTTCTATGTCGGTACCGTAGCATTTCTTTATCCGGCATGAGCCTCCCATCTGGATCCACTTAACTAGGACGCCCAGTAGGACATAGGCCTTGGTACAAACTATATGACACTTGGGTTAGCCGGAATAGAGACATGCTATGGTGATACTCATTATGCATATCCCCAACAGCCGCCTGCACTTATCTTCTAGGTTTGTGGGCACCGGAAATCTGGTTGCACCAGGTAGTCGGCCTCGTGGAGAAGCCCCGACTCCCTGATGGCGCCCAGCATTGTTGTGGTACGCTTTGTTGGAAACCCCAAGTGGAATGTGTGATGAGCATACCAGCAAGTTTTCCCTCAGTAAGAAACCGAGGTTATCAAACCAGTAGGAGGAAGGAAACGTCACACATGTGTTGCAAGCAATGCGGAGACCTGCACAACACAAACTCAAAACTCTGTCCCAACGAATCGGTGAGGTTGTCAAGCTCACCGGTTTGGTGTAACAAAGGATTAAACATATGGTGTGGAAGGTAATGGTTTGCAGCAAGTAAACAAGTAACAGTGGAAGATGTATCAATGGTAAAGATTGGACCGGGGTCCATAGTTCACTAGAGCTGCTCTCCTTAGATAAACAACATGGCATGAAGGGTAAACAAATTACAGCAGGGCAATTGACAGGAACTGAGCAAGGCATAACAATGCAATACCAGACAAAAAGATCCTATGAGATTCGATTGGGCAATACAACAAAATACATAGAACGCCATCCAACTGCATTTATCACTATAAGTCCACCTTCAGGTTATCATCCGAAACCCCTCCAGTATTAAGTTGCAAGCAATAGACAACTACTTTAAGAAAAGTGTGTAAGGTAAACAATCCACTTGTTCCATGAGAAAGAGACCGTTGTTTTGTCCCTAGTGGCAACAACACATCTACAACAGAAGACATTTCTGCCACTTCCCTTGGAAACTAGAGGCCTGAACCCACTATCGAGCATAAATACCCCCTCTTGGAGTCACTAGCAACTACTCGGCCAAGATAGCTACTAACAACGGAGAGCATGCAAGATCACAAACAACACAGACATCATAGAATCATAAAGACAAAACCACTAATCAATCTGACATAGTAATCTCAATATCCATCGGATCCCCGCAAACACAACATGCATGATTACAAAAAGATTAGATCTTGATCATGAACGGAGCTCACAAGATCTATACATGAAAGCACAAGGAGATACAACCATCTAGCTACTGCATGGACCCATAGTCCAAGGTGGAACTACTCACGCATCATACCGGAGAGAAGGCCTCCGAGATGATCTCCCCTTCGGCAGGGTGCCGGGCAGAACTTCAGATCCCCCTGCCCCCGATCTAGGGACGACGGTGGCGGCGTCTACAGAAGGTTTCGTGGAATATTGATCGGGTACTTAGGGTTTCTGCATCGGGGGCTTCTTATAAGCGAAGCGGTGAGGTCGGGAGGCGACCAGGGGGGCCATACCCTTTCTAGGCTCGGGCCCACATCTGGCCGCGCCTAGGGGGTTTGGCCGCCCTGGTTCGCGTCTTCGTCTCGTCTTTTGGATTTGTGTCCCTCATGGTAAAATATTGACTTTGGCTTTTGTCCCGTCCAATTTCGAGAATATTGATTTTCTGACTTTCTTGAACCAAAAACAGAAGAAAACAGGTAACATACATTGTGGCAACTTGTTAATAGGTTAGTTCCAGAAAAGATATAAAAACACCTCAAAGTGTAGAGAAAGCAAAGAAACATAGATACTAAACAAGCATGGAGCATCAAAAATTATAGATACGTTTCCGATGTATCACTCCCACGGCTAGAGCGACCGGTGGCCGAAGCCGTTCGCCACCGTAGGGTCACCGGGTACCTCTCCGCCATTGCTTCCGCTGATGTTCTCATCGACGAGAACAATGTAGATTGGGGAGGAAATGGAGGTGAAGGTGGGTGCTCTGAAGATGGCGAGGATGGGACCTCTTTTTTGGTATATATTTGAATCGGCTCGCCACCCTTGTCTGACGGTCCTGGAAAGTCCCTCCTAGAAATGCGAGCGGAGGTGCTCTAATAAAAAAACTGCCAGGAAAATGCATCCATGTATGGCCCGCCCACCCTTACGCGTCCATGTATGGGCCCACCCTTACTCGTGAGCGGGTGAACATTATCGTTTTACATTGCGGAAACCAACACAAACCAAAACAAAACGGCTGGCACGCGCACGACAAAGACGAGCATGGAGGATACCCCAGCCACGGGTTGTTGCCGGCCCTGATATGCTCAAGGACGATGACAAGGGTATCACCGGGCGCACTCCAACGGCGGCATCGACCTTCGGCATTGTTGCGTACCAGCGCCAGGCCTCCGCCCTCGTGGTAGTCTAGCCATTGCTCGCGGCGCTCGTAGAAGTACTTGTCCCAATACGCCTCGTTCTTGGGGTGCTCCGCCTCCTTGGGGACAAGTCGGTGATGGTCATTTGGATCTCGTCAACCCATTTTTGCCCTTCCGGCACCGATGGCACTGGTACTTCGCTCGCGCTGAGCTTCCAGGTCGGCGGGCACCAGAAATCTGGCGGCACTGGGTAGCCGGCCTCGTGGAGAAGCCCCGCCTCCCATGGCTAGAGCGACCGGTGGCCGAAGCCATTCGCCATCGCAGGGTCGCCGGGTACCTCTCCGCCATTGCTTCCGCTGATGTTCTCATCGCCTAGAACAATGTAGATTGGGGAGGAAATGGAGGTGAAGGTGGGTGCTGAAGACGGCGAGGATGGCCGGCTTTTATAGCCATTTCGAAAAAGCGCGGCGACGATGGAAGGGATGTAGCAGCGAGGGCAGGAAAAAGCAGGAAGACGGGCGGGCGGTGGCGCACCATTACGCCGCTGCGTGGGAGATTGGATAGTCGGCCATTGGCTGCCAGTCTGACGCGGGAGTTGGGGCGATGAGGATGAGATCAAATTTCTCTCGGATAAAAGTTTAGCCAAATCTAACAAAATTGGAATAGTATAAACACGAGTGGATAAATTTTCGCCATCTGAATAAGAAACTGAAAAGACCCTCATACAATCGAGAGTGTAGGTGCTCTAATAAAAAAAGCGCCCACCCTTACTCGTGAGCGGGTCGTTTTACATTGCAGAAACCAATGTCTGGCGAACGTGCTGACTCGATCACATGGTCAAATAATCCGTCGTGGGTTCAACTATTTCCTCTAGCCTAAATTAATTGACTTGGTTTTGTCTAGATTCGTATATATATAGCACTAAAACAAGTTTAGATATATTTGAATTTAGACAAATTTTAGTCAAGTAATTTGGGCGGAACGGGGTAAGTAACAATCACGGCCGTAAACCATGCCGCATCATAACCGTGTCTACTGAGTCCCGGATATCGTGGCCGTGTCCGTGTGTGACAAGAGTCCAATCCAGACTCTAACTAGTATAGCGATCAGACCTGACCCGAGTCGGCCTATTGCCTTGTGTGAGCCATTAAATACGGGACATCGATTGCCGCATCGAACAAATCAACTCCTAGGAATCCAGATCGAGTGGTTTGGAGGAGAGACCAATCAAGCTTCAAGCAGGAACCATGGCCGAGAAGAGCGACATGATCACGCTGAAGAGCTCAGACGGCGAGGACTTCGAGATCAAGACCGAGGCGGCGGCGCTGTCGCAGACCATCAAGCACATGATCGAGGAGGACTGCGTCGAGAACGGCGTCCCCCTCCCCAACGTCAACTCCAACATCCTCGCCAAGGTCATCGAGTACTGCAACAAGCACGTCGCTGCCGCCGGCGAGCAGGAGGACCTCAAGGCCTGGGACGCCGATTTCATCAAGGTTGATCAGGCCACGCTCTTCGACATCATTCTCGCCGCCAACTACCTGGATATCAAGGGGCTCCTGGACATCAGCTGCCAGACGGTGGCCGACATGATCAAGGGCAAGACGCTGGAGGAGATTCGCAAGACGTTCAACATCGAGAATGACTTCACGCCGGAGGAGGAGGCCAAGATCAGGAAGGAGAACCAGTGGGCGTTCGAGTAGATGGATCACCTATACTATACGACACTACTAGCTAGCTTTGATACTATTTCCTTGTTTTTCTTGTTTAATGAGTTGCCAGTTAGGTTACTTTTTCATCGTTTGAACACCAGCAGATATATGCTTGTTGGTCTGTTTGATACATATTTCAAACTATATATGGGTTATTTGAATCAAGATTAGTTCTATACTTTTATAAACTGTTCAATAACAATCTCCAATTCTCCCGTCCTAGTTTGAAGCAAATCATGCATGAATATATTTGATGGAGATTGTTAGCCTAAAGAAATTCGCCTTCTAATTTTGCCATATCTCAGCCTAGACCACCGGAGGCGACATTCAAGATAACTAACTCGTTGACGATTGAGTGTAGATGAACCGAACTAACAACATGTGAAAAGCACGGAACATAAGAAGCAAGAAGCAAAATCGTTGAAGCCATCTAAATGATTTCAAATTTTAACTCATATTTCATGTGCATTACAAATTACAAGAGCATCCTCCATATACCTAGTCCAAATGGAGTGAACTAAAAACTCAACCCATCGTTGAAACCAGCGTCGTAGGAAGCATCAGCCTCGAAGTCACCAATCTCTTCACCGAGCATCATCCCTCCGACCGCACCACCCAGAAGCACGAGGCCTAGACCCATGCCCATCCCACCTTGATGCCTCGCCGGCGCAGCCATAGGTGGTGGCGTGTAGCCGTACATCGCCCGAGACGGAGCAGCATTGTACCCGTACGGTGGTGGGTAGGCCATGTATGGTGCACCGTAAGGTACACTACTTGGTGGGTATGCCATCGGTGCTTGAGATTGTGGCGAGTACGCTGTGACGGATGCCATGGCCTTGTTGGCGACTGCCATATGAAAGCTACCAGGATATGTTGCGGTGATCGATGGAGCGGCTTGGTCGGCCTTGGCGTCGGAGAAATTGTAGCTGAAATAGAGAACACCATGCGCGCGACCAGACACGGGGCGCGGAACCTGGTAGCTCCTGGTCTTGGGGTCACCACCATCACCCGTGTCGGACAGAAGATTAGTGAGTGGTACGAACACCTCACCGACATCACGGTGGCCGAAGAAGGGAACCTTTGAGCCTACACTACAGGAAAGAAGTAAGGCGCCGACGGCCAGCCGGCTACGCCGACGGCCAAAGGTCGGGGCCGTCGGTGTAGCTGCCTTCTCTGGCCAGCCGACCAGCCCGGCCGTCGGCGTAGATGACGGTGCCGAGGGTAGCCCTCGGCGTAGTGTGGCCGTCGGCGTAGTAGCGAGGTATGTGCCGACGGTGGCCTCGGCGTAGATATAGTCCTTGGCATAGATATAGCCCTCGGCGTAGCCCCAGTTCAGACACGACGACGGAAACGGCGTTAGGAAGACAGGCTGTGCCGACAGCCAGTTTAAAAAAAATTGTTTGGTCTATGCCGACGGCCAGGCCGTCGGCATAGGCCTCCAGATTTTTTTCCTTTTTCATTATTTTTTGAAAAATCATAACTAAATCATTATAATTCACAAAAATACAAATATTATATCAAAATTTGCAGAAAAATAAAATATATCTATCTACACTCAAATATTACACATTTATAAAAAAATTTAAGTAAAATATAAAACATTATATATAGTTTAAAACGGGCATTATAAATTCAAAAACGATCCAAACAATACGAAACCTTCGCGTGGTGTCATATTATGTGACATAGTTAGAAGGAAAAATATCAAACTTGGTATATTGATTATGTCTCAAAAAAACCTTCACAAAATGACCTATCTCGTTCGAGGTTTCTTGGCTTTCGGGTCAAATGACAAATGTTATGGCTAAAATGAAGGCATAGTTTGTGATAATATGTCGATATTGTGCATAACTGTGCATCATGTGATGGCGAACAATGTTTCAGGAGGAAGTTTTCTTTTTCGTCACACCAAAAAGCCGTTTTCCATTTTCCGAGTGCAAAAAACGGACGGTTTTGTGAAGCAACCACCAAATGGCTTATTCAAAATGCTATCGTCACATTTTTCAAAAATACTAGACCACCTTAAATGTATAATTTCATAACAGGGGGATCTCAAACATTTCCGTCTATCCCTGGTAAAAAAGACAAATTCCTGCCGAATCGGTAGGAAGTGGGTCAGATATGAACTACAGGTACATGATCGGATGCTCATGATTTTTTACAAAAATCGTTTTTAGGTTCAAAATATGTTGTTTCATCATAAATCAACTTCAAGTTTAGCGAGTCTCAGCCCCGAGCTAAGAATCTTCATGCCCGCCCTTCGACAAAGTATAATGATGGTTTAAACGGGCATTATAAATTCAAAAACGATCCAAACAATGCGAAACCTTCGCGTGGTATCATATTATGTGACATAGTTAGAAGGAAAAATATCAAACTTGGTATATTGATTATGTCTCAAAAAAACCTTCACAATATGACCTATCTCGTTCGAGGTTTCTTGGCTTTCGGGTCAAATGACCAATGTTATGGCTAGAATGAAGGCATAGTTTGTGATAATATGTCGATATTGTGCATAACTGTGCATAATGGGATGGCGAACAATGTTTCAGGAGGAAGTTTTCCTTTTCGTCACACCAAAAAGCCGTTTTCCATTTTCCGATTATAAAAAACGGACGGTTTTATGAAGCAACCACCAAATGGCTAATTCAAAATGCTACCTTCACATTTTTAAAAAAATACTAGACCACCTAACATGGATAACGTCATAACAGGGGGATCTTAAACATTTTCGTCTATCCCTGGTGAAAAAGGCAAATTCCTGCCGAATCGGTAGGAAGTGGGTCAGATATGAACTACAGGTACATGATCGGATACTCATGATTTTTTACAAAAATCATTTTTAGGTTCAAAATATGTTGTTTCATCATATATCCGCTTCAAGTTTAGCGAGTCTCAGCCCCGAGCTAAGAATCTTCATGCCCGCCCTTCGACAAAGTATAATGATGGTTTAAAACGGGCATTATAAATTCAAAAACGATCCAAACAATGCGAAACCTTCGCGTGGTGCCATATTATGTGATATAGTTAGAAGGAAAAATATCGAACTTGGTATATTGATTATGTCTCAAAAAACCTTCACAAAATGACCTATCTCGTTCGAGGTTTCTTGGCTTTCGGGTCAAAGGACCAATGTTATGGCTAGAATGAAGGCATAGTTTGTGATAATGTGTCCATATTGTGCATAACTGTGCATCATGGGATGACGAACAATGTTTTAAGAGGAAGTTTTCCTTTTCGTCGCATCAAAAAGGCGTTTTCCATTTTCCGAGTGCAAAAAATGGATGGTTTTGTGAAGTAACCACCAAATGGCTAATTCAAAATGCTACCGTCATATTTTTCAAAAAATACTATACCACCTTACATGGATAATATCATAACAAGGGGATCTCCAACATTTCCATCTATCCCTGGTGAAAAAGACAAATTCCTGCCGAATCGGGAGGAAGTGGGTCAGATATGAACTACAGGTACATGATCGTATGCTCATGATTTTTTACAAAAATCATTTTTAGGTTTAAAATATGTTGTTTCATCATAGATCCACTTCAAGTTTAGCGAGTCTCAGCCCCGAGCTGAGAATTTTTATGCGTGCTGTTTTAAACGGGCAAATGAAATTATGATAAGAATTACGACATAGTTTATGATAAGTTGATATTGATATCATATTTGGATTCCTCTCATTTTTCTAATCAATTTAGACATATTATTTGCCGAATTCCGATTTACATATTTAAAGATATTAATTATTACATATTAAATAAGAATACAAAATAAAATAAAATAATTATATTTTTATTTGAATTCAAGAATATTTTTACTTATTCATTGTTGTTTACTAAATAATTTCTTTTAATTTCAAAAAATACAACCATGTGACATGATGATATAAGACTTAATAGAAATGATATCATAGTATTGACAACAATGTGTAAATTGCTTTGCGGGAAGAGATTCTGAAGGAACGAGGAAGTTAAGCGTGCTAGAGCTGGAGTAGTGCTAGGATGGGTGACCAAACAGGAACTTTGACTAAGACTATAATGTAGGGTTTCGTAGCATGGAAAACAAAAAATTTCTACCGCATACAAACAAACAAGCCAAGATCTATCTACTAGATTGTAGCAACGAGTCGATGGAATAACTTACCCTCGAAGATTCCAAAGTGTTTAACGAGAGCGGATTCTCGTGGGTGATGTAGTCGTACTCTTCCCGATCTCAAGATCGCGTAGACGATCCTTCCGGCGCTGCGTTCCGGCAGCGCTCCCGCAGTCGGTCACACGTTCGGTACTCGACGAAGACCTTCCTCTCCCTTGTTCCAGCAGGCAGCGGAGGTTGTAGCACTCTCCTCGCGATTCCGGCAGCACAACGGCGTGGTACCGAAAGTAGAGGGGAGATCTCACAGGGCTTCGCCTTAAGCCGGAGCGAGTATGGTGGAGTATGAGAGAGCTCCTCGGCAATCTAGGGTTTAGACACACCAAGGAGGAGGGGCTAGAGCTGGCGGCTAGGGTTCCGGGGACCCCCAAGTCGGCGGCTAGGGCAAAACCCTAGGTGGTGGCGGCGGCTATGGAGGGCTGCAGCTTCTAGGGTTTGAGGTGAGGGACTTGTGTGTCTAGAGGAGGGAGCCCTGCCCCTCCTTATATAGGTGGAGGGGCCGGCCGCGCCAAGGGGAGGGAGAGGAGTCCCTCCCCAACTCGGCTTCGAGGTGGGCCGCCGGTTGTAGGAGGGATTCCCTCCCCAACTCGGTTTCCCTCCTTCCTCCTCTTTTCCTCTTTCCAATTTTAGCCGTTTGACTTTTCAAACTAGCTATTTGACTTTTAAAACTAGGATTCAATTTAATCCTTTATTTGGAACAGCGAGGACACTTAGTACATGATGCAATCATTCCAACTTGCAATGACACATTCATGTACCCCTTCCCCTCCGGAGTGCCGGACATTCCGGAACCTTCTAGAACATTCCCGATGAAAACACCGGAATCATTTCCGAACTCCGAAACGGGACTTTCCTTATATGAATCTTATTCTCCGGACCATTCCGGATCACCTCGTGATATCCCGGATCCCATCCGAGACTCCGAACAACATTCGGTCTCTTTCTCATACTACCATAACTACTCAAACAACGTCGAATCCTTAAGTGTGTCTCCCTACGGTTCGTGAATTATGCGGACATGAACGAGACACTTCTCCGAACAATAACCAATAGAGGAATCTGGAAATTCATATGGCTCCCACATATTTCTACGATTACTTTGCGATCGAATGAACCACTTACATACGATACCAATTTCCCTTTGTCTCACGATAGTTTACTTATCCGAGGTTATGATCGTCGGTATCTCTGCATACCTAGTTCAACCTCGTTACCAATAAGTACTCTTTTCTCGTTCCCATGATATGTGATCCCTTGTGAGCCAGTCACATGCTTGCAAGCTAATTGGATGACATTCCGCCGAGAGGGCCCAGAGTATATCTATCCGTCATATGGATGGACAAATCCCACTCTTGATCCATGTGTCTCAACCAATACTTTCCGAACACTCAATGCCACCTTTATAGCCACCCAGTTACGGTGTGGTGTTTGATGTCATCAAAGCATCCATCTGGTAAAGGTGATATGCATGATCTCATGGTCGAAGGAATTAGGTTACTATGTATCAGAAAGCATATAGCAATTGAACTATTGAAATGACTTGATCTTTATGCTACGCTTATCTATAGGAGTATGTCCACCATATCATTCTCCTAACGATATGATCTTGTTGTTGATAACATCTCAATGTTCATGATAGGGAAACCACAATCATTTATCAACCAACAAGCTAGTGATGTATAGAGGCTATACTAGGGACTCAAATTAAGTTTACAAATCACACAAGTATCAATGTTTCCTTGTTAATACTATTATAGCATGAATGCAAACATTTATCATAAACACAAAGATATAATAATAACCACATTTATTATTGCCTCTAGGGCATATCTCCAACAGTCTCCCACTTGCACTAGAGTCATCTAATCTAGATTACATGGTAATATACCGAACACCCATGGCAGTTTGGTGTTGGTCATGTTTTGCCCTCGGGAGAGGTTTAGTCAAAGGATCCGCCACATTCAGATCTGTGTGTACTTTGCAAATCTTTATATCCCCATCTTGAATATGTTCTCGAATAGCGTGAAAACGTAGCTTGATATGCTTCAGCTTCTTGTGTGACCTTGGTTCTTGCGCATTGGCTATGGCTCCCATGTTATCACAGTAGATAGACATTGGGTCTAACGCAGTAGGAACCACACCCAGCTCTGTAATGAACTCTTTCATCCATATCGCTTCTTGTGAAGCCTTCGAAGCAGCCATGTATTCCGATTCAGTTGAAGATCTCGCCACAACGCTTTGCTTGGCACTCCTCCAGCTAACTGCTGCACCATTCAAAATAAATACGTATCCAGATTATGATTTAGAATCATCCGGATCGGTGTTCCAACTAGCATCGGTGTATCCATTAACAACGAGCTGTTCATCACCTCCATAAGAAAGAACCATATCCTTAGTTCTTCTCAAGTACTTAAGGATGTTTTTGACCGCTGTCCAATGATCCACTCCTGGATCACTTTGATATCTGCTAGTCAAACTAACAGCATATGCAATGTCGGGTCTAGTACATAGCATGGCATACATTAGAGATCCTATGGCTGAGGCATAGGGAGTCTTACTCATCCTTTCTCTATCTTCTGCCGATGTCGGACTTTGAGTTTTACTCAAGGTCGTATTGGGCAACATGGGCAAGAACCCTTTTTTGCTATCTTCCATTCCAAACCTCTTTAGAACTTTGTCCAAATATGTACTCTGTGACAATGATATTTGGCGTTTCGATCTATCTCTATAAATCTTTATGCCTAATATGTAAGCTGCTTCGCCCAGATCCTTCATTGAAAAACTATTATTCAAATATTCCTTGACACTATTAAGAAGGTCTACATCATTCCCAATCAACAATATGTCATCCACATATAGTATTAAGAATGCTATAGAGCTCCCACTCACTTTCTTGTAAATACAAGCTTCTCCATAAGTTTGTATAAAACCAAAACTTTTGATCACCTTATCAAAACGTTGATTCCAACTTCGGGATGCTTGCTTCAATCCATAGATGGACCGTTGAAGTTTGCATACCTTGTTAGCATCTTTAGGATCGACAAAACCTTTGGGTTGCATCATATACAACTCTTCATCAATGTCTCCATTGAGGAATGCTGTTTTGACATCCATCTGCCATATCTCATAATCATAATATGCAGCGATTGCTAACATAATCCTCACAGACTTTAGCTTCGCTACTGGTGAGAAAGTCTCATCGTAGTCAACTCCTTGAATTTGTCGAAACCCTTTTGCGACAAGTCGAGCTTTATAGACAGTAACATTACCATCAGCATCTGTTTTCTTCTTGAAGATCCATTTGTTCTCGACAGCCTTCCGGCCATCCGGTAAGTCCACCAAAGTCCATACTTGGTTTTCGTACATGGATCCAATCTCGGATTTCATGGCTTCTTGCCATTTATTGGAATCTGGGCTCATCATCGCTTCCTCATATGTCTCAGGGTCATCGGTGTTGTCCACCAACATGACACTCATAACGGGATCATACCAATCTGGAGTGGTACGAGTTCTCGTTGACCTCCGAGGCTCTGTAACAACTTCAACCGAAGTTTCATGATCACCATCATTAGCTTCCTCTCTTATTGGTGCAGGCACCACAGGAACTTCTTCCGGTGCTGCGCTACTCGCAATTTCGAGAGAAGGTTCGACAACCTCGTCGAGTTCTACTTTCCTTCCAGTCACTTCTTTCGAGAGAAATTCCTTCTCTAGAAAGGATCCATTCTTGGCAACGAAGATTTTTCCTTCGGATCTATGATAGAAGGTATACCCAATAGTTTCCTTCGGGTATCCTATGAAGACGCATTTTTCCGCTTTGGGTTCTAGCTTGTCCGGCTGTAACTTCTTTACATAGGCTTCGCATCCCCAAACTTTAAGGAACGACAATCTAGGTTTCTTCCCAAACCATAATTCATACGGTGTCGTTTCAACGGATTTAGACGGTGCCCTATTTAAAGTGAATGCGGCTGTTTCTAATGCATAACCCCAAAATGATAGCGGTAAATCTGTAAGTGACATCATAGAACGAACCATATCTAAGAGAGTTCGATTACGACGTTCGGACACACCATTACGCTGTGGTGTTCCCGGCGGTGTCAATTGTGAAAGTATTCCGCATTTCTTCAAATGCTCGCCAAACTCGTAACTTAGATATTCACCTCCTCGATCAGAACGCAGAAATTTAATCTTCTTGTTATGTTGATTCTCTACCTCACTTTGAAACTCCTTAAACTTCTCGAAAGTTTCGGACTTATGTTTCATGAAATAGATATACCCATATCTACTCAAGTCATCCGTGAAGGTAAGAACATAACGATAACCACCGCGCGATGCTACACTCATTGGACCACACACATCGGTATGTATGATTTCCAATAAGTCCGTAGCTCGCTCCATCATACCAGAAAATGGAGTCTTAGTCATTTTACCCATCAGACATGCTTCGCATCTTTCAAGTGATTCGAAATCAAGTGATTCAAGAAGTCCATCGGAATGGAGTTTCTTCATACGCTTCACTCCAATGTGACCAAGACGACAGTGCCACATATAGGTCGAGTTATCGCTCGATTTCAAACATTTAGCCTCAATGTTGTTGATATGTGTATTTCCACTATCGAGATTCAATAAGAATAGACCATCTATCAAAGGTGCATGTGCATAAAACATATTACTCATATAAATCGAACAACCATTATTCTCGGACTTAAACAAGTAACCGTCTCGCAATAAACAAGATCCCGATATAATGTTCATGCTCAACGCAGGCACCAAATAACAATTATTTAAGTATAAAACTAATCCCGATGGTAGATGAAGGGGTAGCGTGCCGACCGCGATCACATCAACCTTTGATCCGTTTCCCACGCGCATCGTCACCTTGTTCTTCGCTAGCTTCCGTTTATTCTGTAGCACCTGTTTCGAGTTACAAATATGAGCAACCGAACCAGTATCAAACACCCAGGCACTACTACGAGTACTAGTGAGATACACATCAATAACATGTATATCAGATATACCTTTCTTCTTGATGTTGCCGTTCTTCAGATCCGCCAAGTACTTTGGGCAATTCCGCTTCCAGTGACCTTCTCCCTTGCAGTAAAAGCACTCAGTTTCAGGCTTAGGTCCAGCCTTGGTCTTCTTCGCCGGCGTGGTAACTTTCTTACCACCCTTCTTGAAGTGTCCCTTCTTCTTAGACTTTCCTTTCTTGAATTTGGTGGTCTTATTGACCAACAACACTTGGTGCTCTTTCTTGATCTCCACTTCTGCAGACTTTAACATAGCAAACAGTTCTGGCAAATGCTTGTTCATGTTCTGCATGTTGTAGTTCATCACAAAGTTCTTGTAACTTGGTGGTAGTGATTGGAGGACACGGTAAATCCCCAAAGCATTAGGAATCACTATACCCAAGCTTTGAAGTTTGTTTGCGTGCCCAGACATCTTAAGCACATGCTCACTGACGGAGCTGCCCTCTTCCATCTTGCAGTTAAAGAACTTTTCAGAAGCCTCATAGCTTTCAATTGCCGCATGAGTCTCAAAAATCAATTTGAGATCCTCGACAATATCATATGGGTCTGAATTCTCAAACCTTTTCTGAAGCTCCGATTCCAAACCATACAAGATAGCACACTGAACTATGGAGTACTGATTCTTCCGAGCGAGGTAAACATTCTTTACTTCATTGGAAGCATCAGCTGCAGGTGGGTCACCCAGCGGTGCATCTAGCACATAGGTCAAATTACCAGCTGTGAGGACAATCCTCAAATAGCGGAACCAATCCGCGAAGTTGCTTCCATTGTTTTTCAACTTTTCTTTCTCTAGGAACGCATTAAAATTGATGGTAGGGGCTGCCATTGATCTACAACATATTTGCAATAGTTTAGACTAAGTTTATGACAAATTGAGTTCAAATTAATAATAAAGTTAATCTAGGTGAACTCCCACTCAAAACAATATCCCTCACATTGTTTTAGTGATCACACGAACCAAATCCACCACATCAACAACGATCATCACGAGAGTTGATATAGTTTCAATGGCGAACAATCAACATGTTCATCATATCTACTATATGATTCATGCTTTACCTTTCGGTGATCCGTGTTCCGAGACCATGTCTGTACATGCTAGGCTCGTCAAGATCAAACCTTAGTTTCCGCATGAGCAAATCTGGCTTGCTCACGTTGTATACACTTGCAGAATCTAACACACCCGATCATCACGTGGTGCTTCGAAACAACAAGCTTTAGCAACGGTGCTAACTAAGGGTGAACACTTTTGACTTGAAATTCATGTGCATGAGGTATCATCTTATAGTGCTACCGTCGTCTACTAAGCAATACAAGATGCATAAAGGATTAACATCACATGCAATTCATAATATGTGATATGATATGGCCTTTCTTCTTTGTGCTTCCGATCTCCATCTTCAAGCACGAACATGATCTCCATCATCACCGGCATTGCATCAAGGTCAATGACGCTACTCCATGGTTGTCGTCCACCGGCTTCAACTATTACAACTACTTTGAATAGACACGCGGGTCTTAACATAAATTAAAGACAACCATATGGCTCCTGCCGGTTGCCAACTTACAATAAGGAACATTGCATACATCAAATATAATCACAATCATGGCCATATCACATCACTGCACACCCCTGCAAAACAAAGTTAGACGCCTCTACTTTCTTTGAATATTTTACGTGGTTTTGGGGCTTTCAATAAGTGTCTTTCTAACTTACGAACATGAACCACAACATTGATACTAGTACTGTTAATCACCCGTTGTAAATTGGATCTTAACTATGCTAGGAGAAACAGGCACCCGCAAAGCCACTTATGCAATACAAGTTGCATGTCAAGCGTGGAGCAAGTCTCATGAACGATGTCATGTAAGGTTAGCCCGGGCCGCTTCATCCCAACATACCGCAAGATGCAAAGTACACAAGAAGCAATCGACAATAAAAGCATCAATGCCCACAATGACCATTGTGTTCTACTCGTGCAACAGATCTACATATAGACCTGGCTCTGATACCACTGTAGGGTTTCGTAGCATGGAAAACAAAAAATTTCTACCGCATACAAACAAACAAGCCAAGATCTATCTACTAGATTGTAGCAACGAGTCGATGGAATAACTTACCCTCGAAGATTCCAAAGTGTTTAACGAGAGCGGATTCTCGTGGGTGATGTAGTCGTACTCTTCCCGATCTCAAGATCGCGTAGACGATCCTTCCGGCGCTGCGTTCCGGCAGCGCTCCCGCAGTCGGTCACACGTTCGGTACTCGACGAAGACCTTCCTCTCCCTTGTTCCAGCAGGCAGCGGAGGTTGTAGCACTCTCCTCGCGATTCCGGCAGCACAACGGCGTGGTACCGGAAGTAGAGGGGAGATCTCGCAGGGCTTCGCCTTAAGCCGGAGCGAGTATGGTGGAGTATGAGAGAGCTCCTCGGCAATCTAGGGTTTAGACACACCAAGGAGGAGGGGCTAGAGCCGGCGGCTAGGGTTCCGGGGACCCCCAAGTCGGCGGCTAGGGCAAAACACTAGGTGGTGGCGGCGGCTATGGAGGGCTGCAGCTTCTAGGGTTTGAGGTGAGGGACTTGTGTGTCTAAAGGAGGGAGCCCTGCCCCTCCTTATATAGGTGGAGGGGCCGGCCGCGCCAAGGGGGGGGAGAGGAGTCCCTCCCCAACTCGCACTACAAGAAATCTGGCTATATATGACCCTCCATTTTCGTCACAAAATCGTCATAGTAGTCTGTTTATGACGATTTTATGACGATTTTGAGATCGTCGAAAGCTGAGCGTCGCAAATGAACTATAACGACGTTTTTGGTAAAATCGTCATAACCGTCTATGACGATATTGGATCGTCATAACATCTATGACGATCCAATATCGTCACGGGCCATCTAGCCTGGCCAAGTCAGATCCTACGTGGCCGATCCTACGTGGCAAAATTATGACGAAATTAAACTGTCTTAAATCAAATTCAGCCCAGTCCAGTTTGGTCGCTTATATGGGCTCAGCCCAGTAATTTTGGCAGTTTTTAATATTTCAGCCTTATTTATTTTCTAGGCCTTGGCCTTCTTACAATCCAATCATTTTCGAATTTCGGCCTTTTTATCAAATGGGTCTCAATTGTCAGTTTCCTGTAGAAATTGGGCTCTAGTTGTCAGATTCTTCATATAGCTAATTAATTAATATCCAATATAACAATATAACGTGAGATAAAAGCATGACAATATTTAAATAAATGTCAAAATCAATTCATTACCACAATATGACAGTCGAACAGATTGAACACGTGAAATTCCACTCTAGTTCACATCACTACTAGTTAAACCAAAAAATCTTGGACACCCCAAATCTACAAACAAAACTCTCATAAAGTATAAACGCTAGCTACTCTGATGATACTCTCGAACTTCTTCAGGAAGTTCAGCTTGTGGCCTTGATCTTCTCGTCGATGTACTCTCAGCCTTGGTGTTGTGAAGACTAGCGAGCCTTCTCCTACAACTCAAACAGAATAGTAAGCAAAAGGTTAGGCATATAAATGAATACCATCGGCATAAGAGCAAACACCAAAATAAGCATGTACAACATCAACTATTCAATCTAAAGCTATGGAGGTGGCAGAATTTAAACCAGTGGATACAGTTGTAAGAACCCACCACAAATTCAAAACAACAACATACAAACAAAGTAGAAACCAGAGTAGCACATTAGCTTTGGAAAACTGACATTAAGCACAATAGCTTCAA
The DNA here is from genome assembly GCA_916181665.1 of Avena sativa. Lineage (NCBI taxonomy): Eukaryota > Viridiplantae > Streptophyta > Magnoliopsida > Poales > Poaceae > Avena > Avena sativa. Next base: position 382,057,227 of record OV702283.1, on the reverse strand, counting down.
AAATCATGCAGGACTGCTGCTCTATATAATCAGGCCGATGTTCCAGACTTAGAACACATCACCTAATAAAACAACATCCTACACTGGCCTATACATGCCTACATCAACTACAGGAAAAGTAATTTATAGCTCCAACATAACATGTCTACCTTACATGAACATATAGTTGATTCTAGGGCAAAACAAACATGCACATATCCTAGGGATGGATCCCTGTGTAAGAAATCAGGAAGTATGACAGCACATTACCATACTCGAGCCAGTCCAGCATTCCAGCATACTGTGTTGGTCATTCCAGCAGTCCAGTATGTAGACACACCATGTCCCATTGGAACTAACAAGCAAGAGAGAGAGAGAGCAAAAAGAATCAGAGTGTAACAGAGAGGCATTCATTTTGAGAAACTAAAAGCAAAAGAAGACATGAATAGATCAATGGGTATTGGTTCAAAGACCAAAACCACACAAGTTGAACATGGGTTCATGGGGTCAGTAATCTTCTACAGAAGTGACAGCAAAACTGATATCTGACTTGCACGACTACTTATTTTACCAAACATGTGCACCACAATATAGTGCTAAGTGAAGCATGGTAATCAGCTAAAATGATAGATCAGTACTATCTTATCTAAATAAGAGTGCAAGAACCAAACTGAGCATATACCAAGAACATGAGTATAAGCTCCAAGAGGACAGCAACAAGGTCATGTATTAATTCTGTACATTAGACCAACCTAAAACTAAAAAACATTACCAATTTTGAATCATAGTAGCAGCAGGATGAGGCGCACGGCGGAAGAAGAGGAAGAGGAGTACCCGGACTATGGGCGCGGCCTTGGCCCCCATGCTGAGGCCGTAGCATGAGCAGATGGCCTGCGGCATGATCTGTGACAGATTACAGGCACCAAATCAGGTAGCTAGCTGGGGTGATAGATTACAGCAGTCGAGCCCACAACAACCTCCATGTTTATGCCTACCCCATGAGATGCTACAACAATGTTGAATTGGTGTTGACACACATTACCGATGCAATTAGTTGGATCAGGGAAAATGTACTGCACCTACCAGGAAAGCTTACAGCTATGTCTAGGTCAGTTTTTCAGCAGATTAAATGGCGAAGGGAAATAGTGTGCTAACTGCCGGTGACTCTCACATTTGATGTTTAGTTCATTGCTCTCAGCAACTAGTATCAGTAATTAACTAAGAGGAAAAGAGATCAAAGAGGTACATGTGCACTGGTCGCCGCTTGGCCAGAGAACAGGTGGGCCTGGATCTGACAAGCGGAGATGTGCGTGGTGTGGCGGCGGGGAGAGATAAGGTTAGGGTTAGAGAAAATGATGGACACCTGAAATGCTGCAGCCGCCAAGCGGAGGAAGCTCAGTCGCCTACTAGAAAATAGAAAACAAGGCGGCGGCACCAATCCTCCCCTTCTTCCAACTTCAGCTTGGAGCTCATGTAAAAGAGAAAATGATGGACACCTGAGTCAAAATGAAAGCATATCTTCTAACAATAACATAGGAATAGAAGATCTCAACTAGAAACACAATAAATAATAGAACTATAAGAAGACAACTCCAAATTAACCGATTAAGTACCATAGGAATAGAAGATATCAAACTAATTGCTACTGGAACTTAAATTACACACATGTAGTTCAGAAAATGCACGACTTGGACACTACAAGTACCAAATAGAACAAAAAATGTACTAGGGCACAAACTAGTACAAACAACGGAAGTTAACGTCAGATATGACCAAGTAATGCACTTGTACTTTCAAATTTTCTTGGCAACAAAAGCATACATTTCTCATTAACAACATCAATAAATAGAATGTCTTGAAGAAACAATATCAAAATTAATGAATAACTTACTTAGTTGCTGCAACAATCAGGGCAGTAAAGATAAGAGGCGTAACAGATTAGACGGAAGAAACACGGAGCACAGGAAAAAGTTCTCTCGCCAAAACATCTTACAGATTGACAGAAGCAGGTATCCATTAGGCTAGCAGTTGTCCTGTAGCCCCTTGCAATTATCTACCGCAGAAGCCACTCGATGTCTGTTGTCATCTGACTAGGGAAGCAGTGCCCAAGCGATACCATTGTGCAATATATGTGCATCCCAGTTATCAGGAGGCAGAACAAAGGTGAAGAATGCAAAATCTACAGAAAGAGTGCACCTCACGTGTGTGGTGGTATTTGTTGTGCGCGTGTGTGTACCCTGAGTTTTTTGTGCAAGTTGAAAACCCATGCTACATGTTGTTCTGGAAATAATTTAGTAAGAGACATAGTGTGCATCCAACATGTCAAAAAAATTTCAATTACAGCATGCTATGCCTTTTTTGCAGTGCTAATGGGCCAAATTCATAGCCCAACTGGGTATGGAGACATAGCATACATCTAACATGTTCAACTCACAGCTTGAGAAACGAAAATTTATTTGTTGCCCATTATTTGCGATGCAGCAAACTAAATTTGACCAAACTAGTTAACAATAAAATGCATAAAGTTTCCACAATACAATATGGTGAACTTAGAAGTAAAAGCACATGAGACACCATCTCTTTTGTCAACTAGATAGTGGTACATGGTCAAATAGATAGTGCAATATACCAGTCCCCTTCACACTGTAGGGTTCATACCTCTTTACACCCCAGGGTTCCTACCACAAGGTTCCTATGACAAAATACCAGACACAGTGTGCAATTTTAGGAACATACTATGACAAAATACCAGACATAGTGGAATATACCAGACACAGTGTGCAATTTTAGGAACATACTATGACAAAATACAATAAGTCCACAAAGGATATTTGCAAAGAAGTTACTAGTTTCAATGGAGCAAGACATAGATGTTAACAACCAGAATTTGCTACCCTTAACAAGAATAACTAGAAATAAACCAGACGACGAGTCATCACCGATCCAGAGGCGAGAAGGCCGGCGCGTACAGGGTGGTAGGGAGGTCGTGGGCGACAGGATCTAGCGGCAGTAGCGACAACGACGGCCTGCCGCTGCCGCTCGATGTGGTCGGATATGTGGAAGTGGAAGACCTTTCGCTTGTGGGAGGAGAGATCATTGCAGATTTGTTGGAGGAGAGCTCGACGATGAAGGCCTCCTTCGCCTTGCTCTCCAGGTCCCGACCAAGCCTCCCCAGCCAGGACGACGTCACAAGAGAGGGAGCAGCCGTCGACCCACATGCACGGAGAGGAAAATCGAATCAACATCAACGGGAGGGAATCAGGGGATGTGATGTGAGGGAAGGATGCATTCGTTCTCACCAGCAATTTGTTGGAGGAGAGCAGCCACAAGTCCAGTAGGTTGTCGACCTTCTTCATCCGGCGGTGGTGCATCTGGATGAGGAACATGTCGCCTTCCTTCTGTCAGACAAGCACCTGAGTAGGTTCTGCGTGGCGTGTAGGAGGGAGGCCTGAGGCAGTTCGTCGTGGTGGCACGAGGCTAGCGAGGCCTCCACCCGACGGCCTCTGTCTTCGTCGTGAGGCCGGGATGGTTGGACATCGACGCTGGCAAGCTAGGGTTCATGCGCGGCGGCACGATTTGAGGCACGAGATGGGGGCGTCGGTAGGTAATTGACTGGAGAGGGGCAGTGTCTGCAAGTGGTGGTGCTAGGCAACATCGGCGTGGTTGGGGATGTAGCGTAGGATTCGCCGGACGGTGGGTGGTTGGGGATCTGGAGAGAGGCGGCGGGTCAGGGTTGGGGAGAGGAGGTCTCGCGTATGAGGGTTAGGGTTTGGGGTGGATGCATTTGGGTGGATGTACCTCTCGGTCACGATCTGGACGGCTAAAAAAAATGACACATAGACATGACACATAGGCGTAATTGCTGATGTGGCCGACTACAAGTTTCAACTTATCTTAATTTGGACATCATGACGATTTTAAATCGTCGTAATAAGGTACCAATAACATCGTAAGGTACATCCGTCAGGTTATGACGATTTGAGCTAATGAAAATATGACGTTCCTGTGCAAAATCGTCATGATTTTTTAAGGTTTTGAACCTCCCGAACAGCTTACGACCATCTGGTGCAAAATCGTCATAACTCTATGACGATTTTTTCCACGGTCACTATGAGAAGGTCATAGAATAACACATTCCTTGTAGTGTCGGCTTGGAGGTGGGCCACCGGTTGGAGGAGGGATTCCCTCCCCAACTCGGTTTCCCTCCTTCCTCCTCTTTTCCTCTTTCCAATTTTAGCCGTTTGACTTTTCAAACTAGCTATTTGACTTTTCAAACTAGGATTCAATTTAATCCTTTATTTGGAACAGCGAGGACACTTAGTACATGATGCAATCATTCCAACTTGCAATGACACATTCATGTACCCCTTCCCCTCCAGAGTGCCGGACATTCCGGAACCTTCTAGAACATTCCCGATGAAAACACCGGAATCATTTCCGAACTCCGAAACGGGACATTCCTTATATGAATCTTATTCTCCGGACCATTCCGGATCACCTCGTGATATCCCGGATCCCATCCGAGACTCCGAACAACATTCGGTCTCTTTCTCATACTACCATAACTACTCAAACAACGTCGAATCCTTAAGTGTGTCTCCCTACGGTTCGTGAATTATGCGGACATGAACGAGACACTTCTCCGAACAATAACCAATAGAGGAATCTGGAAATTCATATGGCTCCCACATATTTCTATGATTACTTTGCGATCGAATGAACCACTTACATACGATACCAATTTCCCTTTGTCTCACGATAGTTTACTTATCCGAGGTTATGATCGTCGGTATCTCTGCATACCTAGTTCAACCTCGTTACCGATAAGTACTCTTTTCTCGTTCCCGTGATATGTGATCCCTTGTGAGCCAGTCACATGCTTGCAAGCTAATTGGATGACATTCCACCGAGAGGGCCCAGAGTATATCTATCCGTCATATGGATGGACAAATCCCACTCTTGATCCATGTGTCTCAACCAATACGTTCCGAACACTCAATGCCACCTTTATAGCCACCCAGTTACGGTGTGGTGTTTGATGTCATCAAAGCATCCATCTGGTAAAGGTGATATGCATGATCTCATGGTCGAACGAATTAGGTTACTATGTATCAGAAAGCATATAGCAATTGAACTATTGAAATGACTTGATCTTTATGCTACGCTTATCTATAGGAGTATGTCCACCATATCATTCTCCTAACGATATGATCTTGTTGTTGATAACATCTCAATGTTCATGATAGGGAAACCATAATCATTTATCAACCAACAAGCTAGTGATGTATAGAGGCTATACTAGGGACTTCAAATTAAGTTTACAAATCACACAAGTATCAATGTTTCCTTGTTAATACTATTATAGCATGAATGCAAACATTTATCATAAACACAAAGATATAATAATAACCACATTTATTATTGCCTCTAGGGCATATCTCCAACATATAATTTAATCAATTATTAACTATAAATAGTGTTAAAATGATTAAAGCGAGAGATTAAGGAGTCAAACAATTCAAAGATTAAAAAAATAAAATAAAATAAAAATTAAAAAATATTTTAGGCTATGCCGACGGCCAGGCCGTCGGCGTAGCTCCAGGCTAGACCGTTATCGAAGACGGCCCTTGACTGACATGCGGGGCCTGCTGGAAGACGCTATGCCGAGGGGGGAGGGCTGTGCCGACAGCCATGGAGCTGTGCCGACGAGAACGTACGCCGAGGGGGCTACGCCGACGGCCACCGTCGGCACAGCCTGTGCCGACGACAATTTGTCGCTGTGCCGACGGCAGCCGGCCGTCGGCGTAGTAAATCTTTCCTGTAGTGCTAGCAGCACGTGGAGGGCGAGGTCGCGAGTGTCTGCGCATGCGGGGATCGGGAGCTGGAGCATGGCGTTCAATGTCGGGTTTCGGCCGCCGTGGAAGACTTGGGTTCCGTGGCTCGTCGTGCAGGGGTCACCGCCGGAGATGGAAGCGACAACGTACACTCGCCACTAGTAGAAACCAGGCCTTTTGTCTGGGCCATTCGTCCCGGCTGTGGCTGGGGTCGGGACTAATGGCCCGCACCGGACGGCCCGAGCCACCTAAACCATAGGTACCGGCCCATTAGACACCATTAGTCCCGGTTTAATATACAAACCGGGATAAAAGGGTCTAGGGCCCGCAGCTCGCTGCGGGCACCCCTTTTAGTAACGGTTTGTATCTCAAACCGAGACTAGTGGTCTGGCCCTATATATATGATACATCCCCTCCCTCCTCTCAACTGTTTTTTTTTTTTGGTGGGAGAGGCGGTGTGACACCCCGGGATCAGGACTAAACAAATCACATGGTCAAATAATCCGTCGTGGGTTCAACTACTTTCTCTAGCCTAAATTAATTAACTTGGTTTTGTCTAGATTCGTATATATGTAATACTAAAACAAGTCTAGATATATTCAAATTTAGACAAATTTGAGTCAATTAATTTGGGTGGGAGGAAGTAAGTAACAATCACAAGCCGTAAACCATGCCGCATCATAACCGTGTCTACTGAATCCCGGAGATCGTGACCGTGTCCGTGTCCGTGTGTGACAAGAGTCCAATCCAGACTCTAACTAGTACGCGATCAGACCCGACCCGAGTCGGGCCTGTTGCCTTGTGTGAGCCTTTAAATACGGGACATCGATTGCCCGGCATCGAACAAATCAAATCCTAGGAATCCAGATCGAGTAGTTTGGAGGAGAGATCAATCAAGCTTCAAGCAGGAACCATGGCCGAGAGAGCGAGATGATCACGCTGAAGAGCTCAGACGGCGAGGACTTCGAGATCAAGCCCGAGGCGGCTGCGCTGTCGCAGACCATCAAGCACATGATCGAGGAGGACTGCGTCGAGAACGGCGTCCCCCTCCCCAACGTCAACTCCAACATCCTTGCCAAGGTCATCGAGTACTGCAACAAGCACGTCGCTGCCGCCGGCGAGAAGGAGGGCCTCAAGGCCTGGGACGCCGATTTCATCAAGGTTGATCAGGCCACGCTCTTCGACATCATCCTCGCCGCCAACTACCTGGATATCAAGGGGCTCCTGGACCTCAGCTGCCAGACGGTGGCCGACATGATCAAGGGCAAGACGCCGGAGGAGATTCGCAAGACGTTCAACATCGAGAACGACTTCACGCCGGAGGAGGAGGCCGAGATCAGGAAGGAGAACCAGTGGGCGTTCAAGTAGATCGATCACCCATACGACACTACTAGCTTTTGGTGTTTATATATAGATAGATAGTAGATGCTTCAATTGACACTATTTCCTCGTTTTCTTGTTTAATTAGTTATATGAGTTAGGCTATACTTTGTCCTTTGAACCCGAGCATATGCTTATTAGTCTGTTGGATACATGTTTCCGTAAGAAACAATATATATGTGTGGGTTATTTGAAGCAAGATTATTGGTTCTATACTTTTAAACTGTTCAATAACAATCTCCAGTTCTCCTGTCCTACTAGTTTGAAGCAAATCATGCATGACTATATTGGTGGGACCGTACCTAGAACTTTGATGCAGATTAGCTTAAAGAAATCCTCCTTGTAATTGCCATATCTCAGGCTAGACGATCAGTGGCGACAATCAAGATAACTAGCAGGCTGATGATTGAATGTAGATCAACCGAACTAACAACATGTGATAAGCACGGACCATAAGAAGAGTTGAAACCATCTAAATGATTTCAAATTTTCACTCATATTTCATGTGCATTACAAATTACAAGAGCATCCTCCATATCTAGTCCGAATGGCGTGAACTAAAAACTCAACCCATCGTTGAAACCAGCGTCATACGCAACATCAGCCTTGAAGTCACCGATCTCTTCACCGAGCATCATCCCTCCGACTGCGCCACCCAGAAGCCCGAGGCCTAGACCCATGCCCATCCCTCCTCGATGCCTCATCGGCGCAGCCATAGGTGGTGGCGTCACTGGTGTAAAAAGGGCCTACAGTCCCGGGCCGCAACTGGCTTTATTCCCGGTTTTAGGCCCGGGACAGCGAAAACGGGACTAGAGGCCCCCCCTCTAGTCTTGGCTCGCTACGGCCCGCGACTGATAACAGCCACGTGGCTGTTTCAGCCCCGCGGGGGGCGAAAACCCTTTAGTCCCGGGCCGTAACATCACCCAGGACTAAAAGGTTTCCTGCCGCGGCAGAGATTGTGTATTTCCTTTTTTTTTGCCATTTCGTTTTGTGTTTCACTATAATTCAAACATATATTTCAGTATACATATTATACGCTACTACATACACACTACACGTCGATGTTGGAATTATGCCCTAGAGGCAATAATAAAGATGTTATTATTATAATTCTTGTTCATGATAATGTTTATATTCGATGCTAGAATTGTATTAAGCGGAAACTTTAATACTTGTGTGGTTTGTGAACAACGCCGTGTCCCTAGTACGCCTCTATGGACTAGCTCATTGATCAATGATGGTTAAGGTTTCCTAACTATAGACATGAGTTGTCAATTGATAATAAGATCATATCATTGGGAGAATGATATGGTGGACAGACCCAAACTAAGCGAAGCAATTAGATCGTGTCATCGTGTTCGTCTTTGCGAAGCTTTTCTTATGTCAAATATTGTATTCCTTAGACCATGAGATAATACAACTCCTTGGTATCGGAAGAAAGCTTTGAGGTCATCAAACGTCATCCTATGAGAGGGTGATCATAAAGGTGTCTCTCAGGTGATCGGAAAGTATCTGTTGGGTTGTATGTATCGAGATGGGATTTGTCCCTCCCAAGTCGGAGAGATATACTTCGGGCCCACTCGGTAATCGATATCAACACCGCTTGCAAGCATGTGGTTAAGGATTTAATCACAAAGTGATATCGGATTACGGAACGAGTAAAGTACTTGCTGTGAACGAGATTGAACTAGGTATGACGGTACCGACGATCGAATCTCGGGCAAGTAAAATATCGCGAGACGAAGGGAATATATATATGGGATTGATTGAATCCTGGCATCGTGGTTCATCCGATATGATCATCGATGAATGTGTGGGAGTCAATATGGGTTTCCAGACCCCGCTGTTGATTATTGATAGAAGATCATGTCTGCATATTATCGAACCCGCAGGGTCACACACTTAACGTGTCTCGACGCTAGGATAGATTGGATAATTGGTTTATGAGTTTTTGTTCGGAGTCTCGGATGGGATCCGGAACATCACGAGAGGTTCCGGAGTGGTCCGGAGAATAAGATTCATATAAGGCAGTGCAGTTTTTGGAGTTCGGAATTGTTCCGGGTTAATCGGTATTGTACCGGAAGCTTCTAGAACCTTCCGGAAGGGGACCAACATGGCCCCACCTTCCGGGAGGGGGCATGGGCCTATGAGGGAGTGCCCTGGCCGCATTGGGGCACAAGGCCCCATAGGGCCCAGCCGGCCAAGAGAGGTTTAAACTCTAGATAGAGCTTCTAGAAGGGGGGGGGTTTCCTTGCCCCCCACTCTTCCTCCTTGGGGCCGCCGGCCTTGGCTTGGGGGAGGGGCTAGGGCTGCGCCCACCCCTCTATATATAGAGGTCTGGGGGCGCACCAACCCCCTACACCTTCCCCTCCAACCCTAGCCGCCCTGCTGCCCTCCTCTCTCCCTCCCGACTGCTTGTAGGCGAAGCCCTGCTGCAGAAATTCTCCACCAATTGCACCGCGCCGTCGCGTTGTAGATCCAACCCGTCTCTCCACCATACTTGCTGGACCAAGGAAGGAGCAGACGTCGAGGTGCTGCACGTGTGCATCTCACGGAGGCACCGCCACTTGTGGTGCTAGATCGGATCGGATCGCGAGGAGGAGAAGCGAGTACGACTACATCACCCACGTTCCGACGAACGTTCCGCTGTGCGAATCTTCAAGGGTATGAAGATCTAATCCAATCTCTCTCATTGTTTGCATCTCCTAGATTAGATCTTGGCTTTCCCTCTGTTCGCATCCATAGAAAATTTTGATTTACTATGCCGCGAAACCCTTCAGTGGTATCAGAGCTAGATCTATGCGTAGATGTGTTTCACGAGTAGAACGCAACATGGTTGTTGCAGGCGTTGATGTTTTCTGTTGCAAGCCTCTTGTTTGTGTTCTTCTTATGACGCGGGATAGTGAGATTGAAGCGATCTAGGCCAACCTTACGCGACGTCGTTCGCGAGACCGGCTCCGCACTTGACGTGTGGCTTGTTCCACACATGCGGCTGGTGGATGTCAGTTTCTCTCACTATAGTTGTCATGGGATTTACACCGGAGTTTGGCAAACATAATATCACCGTTGTGGCTTTCCGTAGGTAAGAATCGTTCTTAGCATCTACTCCCATAAGCCACGTAAAACATGCAACAACAAAGTAGAGGCGTCTAACTTGTTTTTGCAGGGAGTGTTTTCTGTGATATGGTATGGCCCAAGATGTGATGTGTATAATGTATGCGATGATCATGTTTTGTAATGTTTCACGACTTGCATGTAGATGAGTACACAACCGACAGGAGCCATATGGTTGTCTTTATAATTGTGTATGACCTGTGTGTCAACTTCTTATACGCCATGTAATAGTTTCACTTTATCGCTAAGTAGTTAGCAATAGTTGTAGTTGCTATTCGTGGTGGAGGCAATCATGGTGGAGTGATGGAGATCATGCCGGCACGCACAAGATGGAGATCATTGCGCGAATATTGGCTATACCATGTCACATAAAGTTATATGCATGTGATGTTTATCCTTTTATGTATCTTATTATGCTTAGATCGCGACGGTAGCATTATAAGATGATTCCTCACTTATAGATCAAGATAAAACTGTGTTCTCCCCGAGTATGCACCGTTGCGAAGGTTCATCGTGTCCAAGCATCACGTGATGATCGGGTGCTATAGACTCTACGTTCACATACAACGGGTGCAAGCCAGTTTTTGCACACGCGGAAATACTTGGGTCTAACTTGACGAGCCTAGCATGTACAGACATGGCCTCGGAACACAAGAACCAAAAGGTTAAGCATGAGTCATATGAATGATATGATCGACACTTCATTGTCCACCATTGAAACCACATCTCTTCTCGTGATGATCGGATTAGGTGTGGTGAATTTGGATCATGTTCACTAAACAACTTGAGGGATGTTGAATTTAGTGGGAGTTCATCTAGTAATTTGATTAAGTTGAACTAGTTATCATGAACATAGTCTAATTTGTACTTGCAAATACTGTAGATCACATGGCTAAGTCCAACTTCAACTTCAACGTTTTTGCTGAGAAGGAAAAGCTTAGAAACAATGGGTCTAACTTCACCAATTGGTTCCGCAATCTGAGAATCATTCTCTCTGGCGGTCAAAAGGACTATGTCCTTGGGAAAGCGTTAGGTGACCCCCCTGCTGCAACTGCGCCGGCTGATGAGAAAGTTGTCTATCAGTCGCGCAAAGATGATTATGGTGTGATTAAGAACACCATGTTGTTTGCTATGGAACCGGAACTTCAAAATCATTTTGAAGACTATCCCGGGCCCTTTGAGATTCTCGAAGAACTGAAAACCATGTTTCAGACTCAGGCCCGTTCTGAGAGATATGAGATCTCTGAGAAGTTCTTTAACTGCAAGATGGAGGAAGAGAGTTCCGTTAGTGAGCATGCCATTAAGATGACGGGCTACACTCAACGACTTGAGCAACTGGAATGCACGATTCCAGAGGAGCTCAAGATTGACAGGGTTCTGCAATCACTCCCTCCCAGCTACAAAAGTTTTGTAGTGACTCATAATCAGATTGGTTCCACTGATACGATCACCGAGCTCTTCGCAAAGCTGAAGGCCGCGGAAGTGGACATCAAAAAGGATAATCATGTGTTGATGGTCAACAAGCCCACCTTTAAGAAAGGTAAGGGAGCAAAGAAGCCCTTCAAGAAGGGCGGCGGCAAGCGCACTGTCCCTGCTGAGAAGAAGCTCAAGTCTGGTCCTAAGCCGGACACTGAGTGCTTCTATTGCAAGGACAAGGGTCACTGGAAGCTCAACTGTCCGAAGTACTTAGCGGACAAGAAGGCTGGCACCATCAAAGGTATATTTGATATACATGTTATTGATGTTTTCCCTCGTTGTAGTGCCTAGGTATTTGATACCGGTTCAGTTGCTAATATTTGTAACTCGAAACAGGAGCTACGGAATAGACGGTGGCTTGCGAGGGATGAGGTGACGATGCGCGTTGGCAACGGATCAAGAGTTGATGTGATGGCCGTCGGCACGCTCTCCTTAGTTTTACCTTCGGGATTAGTTTTAAACCTTAATAAATGTTATTATGTGCCTACGTTGAGCATGAACATTATTTCTGGATCGCGTTTATTGCAAGACGGTTATTCATTTAAATCGGAGAATAATGGTTGTTCTATTTATATGAGTAACATCTTTTATGGTCATGCACCTCTTGTGAATGGTTTATTTCTTCTAAATCTCGAAAGGGATGAAACACACATCCATAACATTGAGGCTAAGAGATGCAAAGTAGATAGTGATAATACTACTTATTTGTGGCACTGTCGTCTAGGTCATATTGGTGTAAAGCGCATGAAGAAACTCCATTCTGATGGACTTTTGGAGTCTCTTGATTTTGAATCATTTGACACATGCGAACCATGCCTCATGGGCAAGATGATCAAAACCCCGTTCTCCGGTATGATGGAGCGAGCAACGGACTTGTTGGAAATCATACATACCGATGTATGCGGACCGATGAGTGTTTAGACGCGCGGTGGATATCGCTATTTTCTCACTTTTACCGATGACTTAAGTAGATATGGGTATATCTATTTAATGAAACATAAATCTGAAACGTTTGAAAAGTTCAAAGAATTTCAGAATGAAGTGGAGAACCATCGTAACAGAAAGATTAAGTTTCTACGATCCGATCGTGGAGGTCAATATTTGGGCTATGATTTTCTCACGCATCTTAAAGAAAGTGGAATCGTTTCACAACTCACGCCACCCGGAACACCACAGCGCAATGGTGTGTCTGAACGCCGGAACCGAACCCTATTAGATATGGTCCGATCAATGATGTCTCTTACTGATTTGCCGTTATCATTTTGGGGTTATGCATTAGAAACCGCTGCATTCACTTTAAATAGGGCTCCATCTAAATCTGTTGAGACGACACTGTATGAACTGTGGTTTGGTGCTAAACCTAAGTTGTCGTTTCTTAAAGTTTGGGGATGCGAAGCTTACGTCAAGAAGTTGATGCCGGACAAGCTCAAACCCAAAGAGGAGAAATGCGTCTTCATAGGATACCCTAAGGAAACTATTGGGTATACGTTCTATCACAGAACCAAAGGCAAAGTGTTTGTCGCAAAGAACGGTTCCTTTCTTGAGAAGGAGTTTCTCTAGAAAGAAGTGAGTGGGAGGAAATTAGAGCTAGACGAGGATACTTAACCTTCTCTTGAATTGGAGAGTAGCGCAGCACCAGAAATTGTTCCAGTGCCGCCTGCACCAACAATAGAGGAAGCTAATGACAAGGATCATGAAGCTTCGGACGATGCTGCTACTGAACGTCGCAGGTCGACAAGGTCGCGTGCCCCTCCTGAGTGGTACGACAACCCTGTCTTGCCTGTCTTGTTAGTAGAAGCCAGTGAACCTACGAACTATGAGGAAGCGATGATGAGCCCAGACTCTGAGAAATGGCTAGAAGCCATGAAATCCGAATTGGGATCCATGAGCGAAAACCAAGTATGGACTTTGGTGGACCCTCCTAGCGACCTAAAGGCCGTTGAGTGCAAGTGGATCTTCAAGAAGAAAACGGACGCGGATGGTAATGTTACCGTCTATAAAGCACGGCTTGTCGCGAAAGGTTTTCGACAAGTTCAAGGTGTTGACTACGATGAGACTTTCTCTCCGGTAGCGATGTTTAAATCCATTCGGATTTTATTAGCAATTGCTGCGTTTCATGATTATGAAATATGGCAGATGGATGTCAAGACTGCGTTCCTCAATGGCAACATTGATGAAGAGTTGTATATGATGCAACCCGAAGGTTTTGTCGATCCTAAGGATGCTGATAAAGTATGCAAACTTCAGCGTTCCATTTATGGACTGAAGCAAGCATCTCGGAGTTGGAACCTTCATTTTGATCAAGTGATCAAGAGCTTTGGATTTGTTCCAAATTGCTATGAAGCTTGCATCTACAAGAAAGTGAGTGGGAGCTCGGTGACGTTTCTGGTACTATATGTGGATGACATATTGATTATTGGAAATGACATCAACATGCTTAACGACGTGAAGAGTTATTTGAACAAGTGTTTTTCAATGAAAGACCTAGGTGAAGCTGCTTATATATTGGGCATCAAAATCTATAGAGATAGACAAAGACGCCTGATAGCTTTAAGCCAGAGTACATACCTGACAAAGTTCTGAAAAGGTTCAGAATGGATAAGGCAAAGAAAGGTTCAGTGCCTATGTTGTCAAGTAAGATATTGAGCAAGGCTCAGTGTACAGCTACGGTAAATGATAGGGAAGCTATGAGCAAAGTGCCTTATGCCTCGGCCATAGGTTCTATCATGTATGCCATGATGTGTACTAGACCGGATGTGTCCAATGCTCTTAGTTTGACGAGCAGGTATCAAAGTGATCCAGGAGTGGAACACTGGACAGCCGTGAAGAACATCCTAAAGTACCTAAATTGGACTAAAGAAATGTTCTTAGTCTATGGGGGTGATGAACAGCTCGTCGTAAAAGGTTACGTCGATGCTAGTTTTGACACCGACAAGGATGATTCTAAATCTCAGACAGGATACGTTTATATTTTGAATGGAGGAGCTGTGAGCTGGAGAAGCTGCAAGCAAAGCGTGATCGCGGGATCTACAGTAGAAGCGGAATACATGGCTGCTGAAGAAGCGTCAAGTGAAGGAGTTTGGATCAGAAACTTCATCACTGAGCTTGGCGTGGTTCCAAGTGCATTGGACCCACTGGAGATATTGTGTGACAACACTGGCGCCATAGCACTCGCTAAGGAACCAAGATATCATCCAAAGACCAAGCATATCAACCGCAAGTTTCATATAATCCGAGATTATATAGCAGATGGAGATCTGAAGATTAGCAAAGTACATACAGATCTGAATGTCGCAGATCCATTGACTAAACCTCTTCCACGTGTAAAACATGATCAGCACCTCAGTACCATGGGTGTGAGATTGTTGCCAAATGTAAACTAGATTATTGACTCTAGTGCAAGTGGGAGACTGTTGGAATTATGCCCTAGAGGCAATAATAAAGATGTTATTATTATAATTATTGTTCATGATAATGTTTATATTCCATGCTAGAATTGTATTAAGCGGAAACTTTAATACTTGTGTGGTTTGTGAACAACGCCGTGTCCCTAGTACGCCTCTATGGACTAGCTCATTGATCAATGATGGTTAAGGTTTCCTAACCATAGACATGAGTTGTCAATTGATAATGAGATCATATCATTGGGAGAATGATATGGTGGATAGACCCAAACTAAGCGAAGCAATTAGATCGTGTCATCATGTTCGTCTTTGCGAAGCTTTTCTTATGTCAAATATTGTATTCCTTAGACCATGAGATAATACAACTCCCTGGTATCGGAAGAAAGCTTTGAGGTCATCAAACGTCATACTATGAGAGGGTGATCATAAAGGTGTCTCTCAGGTGATCGGAAAGTATCTGTTGGGTTGTATGTATTGAGATGGGATTTGTCCCTCCCAAGTCGGAGAGATATACTTCGGGCCCACTCGGTAATCGATATCAACACCGCTTGCAAGCATGTGGTTAAGGAGTTAATCACAAAGTGATATCGGATTACGGAACGAGTAAAGTACTTGCTGTGAACGAGATTGAACTAGGATGACGGTACCGACGATCGAATCTCGGGAAAGTAAAATATCGCGAGACGAAGGGAATATATATATGGGATTGATTGAATCCTGGCATCGTGGTTCATTCGATATGATCATCGATGAATGTGTGGGAGTCAATATGGGTTTCCAGACCCCGCTATTGATTATTGATAGAAGATCATGTCTGCATATTCTCGAACCCGCAGGGTCACACACTTAACGTATCTCGACGCTAGGATAGATTGGATAATTGGTTTATGAGTTTTTGTTAGGAGTCTCGGATGGGATCCGGAACATCACGAGAGGTTCCGGAGTGGTCCAGAGAATAAGATTCATATAAGGCAGTGCAGTTTTTGGAGTTCGGAATTGTTCCGGGTTAATCGGTATTGTACCGGAAGCTTCTAGAACCTTCCGGAAGGGGACCAACGTCGCCCCACCTTCTGGGAGGGGGCATGGGCCTATGAGGGAGTGCCCTGGACGCATTGGGCCAGGGGCACAAGGCCCCATAGGGCCCAGCCGGCCAAGAGAGGTTTAAACTTTAGATAGAGCTTCTAGAAGGGGGGGTTTCCTTGCCCCCCACTCTTCCTCCTTGGGGCCGCCGGCCTTGGCTTGGGGGAGGGGCTAGGTCTGCGCCCGCCCTTCTATATATAGAGGTCTGGGGGCGCACCAACCCCCTACACCTTCCCCTCCAACCCTAGCCGCCCTGCTGCCCTCCTCTCTCCCTCCCGACTGCTTGTAGGCGAAGCCCTGCTGCAGAAATTCTCCACCAATTGCACCGCGCCGTCGCGCTGTAGATCCAACCCATCTCTCCACCATACTTGCTGGACCAAGGAAGGAGGAGACGTCGAGATGCTGCACGTGTGCATCTCACGGAGGCACCGCCACTTGTGGTGCTAGATCGGATCGGATCGTGAGGAGGAGAAGCGAGTACGACTACATCACCCATGTTCCGACGAACATTCCGCTGTGCGAATCTTCAAGGGTATAAAGATCTAATGCAATCTCTCTCGTTGTTTGCATCTCCTAGATTAGATCTTGGCTTTCCCTCTGTTCGCATCCGTAGAAAATTTTGATTTACTATGCCGCGAAACCCTTCAGTCGATGCATTTATATAATTAATCGATCCCTTGCAAGCATACATATAATCAATCATATCAAAAGGAAGAAATGTTTTGAAATTTAATGATCATTGATGAATATATATATCATATCAGCTATATGGAGATGACTAAGGCAAATCGAGTTCCACGTCATTCGCATAATGCTCTCCATGTACATCAAGGACTTCCTTCATCATAAATCCTGCCAGCTCCTCTTGAATTGCTCTTATACGCTGGTCTAGCTCTAGTTTCTCCCGCAAATCATAAATATAATGTGAGTCAACTTTCCGCTCACTGGTCAACTCGCAGATGTACTCGCAGACGTAGTATCCACATAAATGAGTTCTCGGTGGCTGTTGTAAACTCTTCACCATTTTATAAATTAACTCCTCTTTGAATGGACCTGGTATTTTCTGTCTGAACCGTGTCCAACACCTGCTCAGCAAATAAAATGAACAAAGGAGTTATTAGTTACTTGATATCAGGGAATGAAAGAGGACGATATAATGCGATAATGATTGAAATTACTTATGCAGCATTGCTTTCATGTCGCTCCACTGCTCTTGGTCCCAACTTAATGAGTCGTGGACTTCAACTAGGGAGTTGTCAAATTGAATGTTTAGCAAGATCTAGTGGAATCTACGGACGTTTACATAATCATACATGCATAGCTCATCCAGTAAGCAAAAGTATAATGTGTACAAGATATAAACACTCACTTGAAGTTGTAAGGAAATAGTATTTCTTTAACAAAATTATTCTCGGTTAAGAACCTGCACAGGTCTTTCTCCACGTCCTTGGGGTGATTCTTTAACGTATATTCATTAACGATATATGGGTCAATAAACCCAAAGTCGTATCTTCTAGCTCTTTTGCATTCAAGCATCTTCATTCTGCAGAATATAATATCATCATACAAAAGGATATATAGTTAGGATAATATATTAAATGCAATGAATGAGCTGAACTACAAACTTAATTATAGAAATAAATCACTTACAGACAGTAGCAACCAATGATAGATTTGTCGAGGGCGTGCTGGTTGTATAACTGAAACAGTTCGGTCATTTGAACCTGTATCGAGTATGGTTTGAAGTGATGCTCCTTTCTAACGTCCACCGGAAACCAATCTTTCTGATGCTTTTTTCTGCTTGCGACATGTACCATTCATGGAGATTTCACATATGTGTGGATAGACGCGCGAGCTCCTCATTACTGACTAGAGGCTCCCCTTGGACATACTGTCGTACTATGTGACCCACTGGTGTATCTTCATAGCCTAAATATTTACCAAGAGACATATTTGCTTCGTTAGCAAGTGCTTTGGCCTGCGATACAGTGATTCCCATAAGTGCAGCATTATTACGGGCTCTGGGGTCCATTATTTGCATGTCCATATCCATTTCAGCTCTGAAGGCCTTGTCGAGGTCTGAAATAACTTTGAGCGGGGCAACCGATTGATTCTTCTATGCTCCGAGCTGGGCAACTTGCTTCCCGCTTTTTGCACTTGTGATTTTTTTTCTTCTGTGCTTGCTTAATAATCTCCCGGTCATAGTCCGATTCCAGATTCATCGATATCTAGGATGGTTGCTCAAGAAAGGACTTAGCCCACTTTTTGGTTTTTTCCATTATATACCGGCTTTGGCTCAGGATTTTTGGGTGCAAAATGCGCCTTAACTTGGGCAGCCACATCCGCGTTAGTTTCCTCATCGGTCTTGTCATAAGGTCTCTTTGGAAGAGTCGGCGGGATGTCGACTATCTTCGCCGTTTGACCTTTCTTCGATGTGGAGCGCGGGGGACCGTCGAACTTCCGTTTCTTCGACGAGGTAGTAGATTTGCACGGAGGCGGAGGCGGAGATCGAGTATTACGCGGAGGCGGAGATCGAGTTGATGTACTCCTGTTGCGGCAATCGTCAGCGCGGCGGGGTGGACTTGGAGGTTGACAATAATCGGGTTGGGGTGGACTTGGAGGCTGACGATATTCGATGCGTGGTGGACTTGGATTCCTTGGAATCGGAAGTGAATCGTGCAGTGCTCCATGTAGACAAGGTAAAGCAGTGTCGATCGCCACCTTGAAGGGCAGGTTGTTCATTAGCTGATGTAGCTCACATTGTGCCATCTCTCTGACATCATCCATGGGGTAGTGAGGAGCCGGTGCATCATCTAGCAGTGCTTAATCATCAGCCCGGACCTCCGTGGAAGCCACGCTACTTCTCCGCTGGCTAAGATCCAATGCAGGATCATCAGACCGCGGGTGAGTTAACGACGGCGTCCTTTGGATAATTTCATGCATGAGGTTCTTTAGATCATCTAGGTCCTGCTCTACCCTGGAGATCCGGTCTGCCTCCCGGTCCTTCTTTCTCTGACGGCTTCTGTAACTGGCATCGTACTAAGAAAACCCTTTCTTCCACGAGACACCGACGCCTTTGCCTCGTGTTCGTCCTCCCTTTTCAGGATTCCCTAGGGCGTGTGTCAGCTCGTCGTTCTCTCTCTCGGGACGGAACAATCCCAATTGAGAATCGTTCATTGCTTGAATAAGGTCCTGCTCTACCTGGAGATCCGGTCTGCCTCCCGGTCCTTCTTTCTCTAACGGCTTCTGTAACTGGCATCGTACTAAGAAAACCCTTTCTTCCACGAGAGACCGACGCCTTTGCCTCGTGTTCGTCCTCCCTTTTCAGGATTCCCTAGGGCGTGTGTCAGCTCGTCGTTCTCTCTCTCGGGACGGAACAATCCCAATTGAGAATCGTTCATTGCTTGAATAAGGTCTTGGGAGGGTTTTAGAATTTTATTATGAAATAATGTCTTCCCTGTTTCTGGGTCCAAGGATCCCCCGTGCCCATACCACCAGTGCTTTGACCTCTCGGGCCATCCATCTGTACCAGGAGTGACGCCTCTAGCCCTCATGTTCTTCTCCATCGTTTCCCACTTAGGGACGGCACTCTTATAGCCACATGTCCCCATTTTATTATGGTATTTCTTGTTGGCAGCATTTAACGCGTTCTTTGCCGACTTTGCCTTTGCTTTATCAGATTGCTTGTACTGTACAAAATCGGGCCACTGTTCTCTCAACTTCTCGTTTACTCCTTTGAAGTCTGGAGTTTTCTTTTTCGCGACATATTTCGCGTATAAAATTTTCTTGTGGTTCCGGTACAGTTTAGCCATCTTGCTCAGAGCCCACTCCTTCACTTTCGCTCTATTTTCAAGCCCACACGGCCTTGGGGTATTACCATCTACCTCAAATTCTTCATACTCTGGAGGTAGTATGAAATGCGCTATGAGCTTCTGCCAAAGGTCATCTTTGGCATCATTGGTGACATAGCTAGATTCTTCACCAGATTTCTTTGACTGATTCCATTCTTGGATGGTGATCGGCAGGTTGTCCCTAACAAGCACCCCACATTGATTTATAAACATCCTCCGGTGCTTCTCTGGAGCAATCGGTTCACCATCATCATCTATTTCTTCGATGGTGAACCTCTGATTACCATCCAACTTTTTGTTCGACCCTTGTTTCGTTTGAGCTGTCGATTGCTTCGATCCGGTGGGCTAAAAGAAGAAGAGAGAGTGATTAATATATATCTAGATCAGTTAATGAATAGAGGTAACACGAGACTTTATATATATATATATATGTACCTCGCCAGATCCTGTCGAGGGGCCATCATTATTGTTGTTATTTGTTTGCCCTTCGTCCATTTGGTCTTCCCCTTGGTACATTAGGTTTTCCTCTAGTCCATCACCGGATGGATTCAGATATGAGGATATCTCTTCCTCGAGCAAAATATTTTCGCCGGTAGTAACATTAAGAGGAATTTCCCTCTTATCATGCCCTCAAGAAAACCTTCACCGATGCGACCAGGATCTTCGGATGGATCCATGACTTAATTATCTATAATAAAAATATAGTTAAACAGGTTAGAAAAAACAATAATCCTAATAACTAAAACAATACAATCCTAATATTATTTGTGCTAAAACAATAATCATAATAACTAAAACAAAAAAATAACCCTAATAAAACAATAATCCTAATATTATTTGTGGTAAAACAAAAAATAACTAAAACAATATAATCCTAATAAATAAAACAAAAAATAACTAAAACAATAATCCTAATCCTAATTCTAATATTTTAATTAAAACAATAATCCTAATACTAATACTAATAACTAAAACAATAATTCTAATCCTAATAACTAAAACAATATAATCCTAATACTAATCCTAATAACTAAAACAATAATTATAATCCTAATAACAAAAAAATAATTAAATAATATAATCCTAAAAAATAAAACAACTAAAACAATAATCCTAATCCTAATATTTTAATTAAAACAATAATAACTAAAACAATAATCCTAATACTAATCCTAATAATTAACTAAAACAATAAAAATCCTAATCCTAACTAAAATAAAAAAACCACCCCCGGCCTCGATCGAGCGCTCACCAACGCCGACGCGCGACAGCACGTGACGGCGGCACGGCGAGGCGGCGTGGAGCGGCGGCACGCGACACAACGAGGCGACGAAACGGCGGCGCGCGGCGCGGAGAGGCGACGCGTGGCACGGGCGCGCGCGGCAGCACGTATACGAACGGCGCGGAGCGCGGCACGGCGGAGCGGCGAAGCACGGCACGGCGAAGCGCGGCATGGTGGCGCGGTGGAATCGGTGGCCGGACAGCACCTCCCCTGCGTTTCGTCTCTGCGTTCGTCTGCTTCGTCTTCGTCGAGGAATGCCAAGTGCTGGGCAGGGGCGGTGGCGCGCAAAATATATAGGGACACACCCTTTAGTCGCGGGCTAAGCCACAGGACGGGACTAAAGGGTCTTTAGTCCCGGGCCGTGGCTTAACCCGCGACTAAAGACCCCCCTTTAGTCGCGGGTTAAGCCATGGCCCAGGACTAAAGTGTTTTTTCGGCCGCTTCGTTTTTGCGCGCGGGCACCCTTTAGTCCCGGGTCCAGCCACGACCCGCGACTAATTATTTTTTTGTAAATATTCTTTTTTAATTCAAATCAAATATAAAACTTTGGAAAATCATATCTTTTATTGTAAAAATCCAAATAAAAAAAATAATATGTCTATTATTATCAGAAAAATATAAAGAATCTTAATATAATATCCATATATCTGTTTGCATCATTTATAAATTATTTCATTTGTAAATTTTCTTTTTTTTAATTCAAATCAAATATAAAACTTTGGAAAATCATATCTTTTATTGTAAAAATCCAAATAAAACAAATATTATGTCTATTATTTTCAGAAAAATATAAAGAATCTTAATATAATATCCATTTATCTGTTTGCATCATTTATAAATTATTTCATTTGTAAATTTATTTTTTAATTCAAATCAAATATAAAACTTTGGAAAATCATATCTTTTATTGTAATAATCCAAATAAAACAAATAATATGTCTATTATTATCATAAAAATATAAATAATCTTAATATAATATCCATTTATCTGTTTGCATCATTTATAAATTATTTCATTTGTAAATTTCTTTTTTAATTCAAATCAAATATAAAACTTTGGAAAATCATATCTTTTATTGTAAAAATCCAAATAAAAAAAATAATATGTCTATTAATATAATATACATTTAGTCCCGGTTGTAGGCACAAACCGGGACTAAAGATATTTCCCGCCATTTTCCACCTCTTCCCGCCAAGTTTTCCCGCCCTTTCCTTTCTACGAGAGCTTTTAGTCCCGGTTGTAGTCATTAACCGGGACTAAAGATATTTCCCGCCCTTTCCCTCTATATCAAGGACGATCGTGCCATGGATATCCACACATCCACACCTTGCTCTCCTAGAACAATGGACAATGCCTACTGGGCCATTCTCACCCTCGAGGAGACCGAGGCGTTGTGCACCTCAAGCTACCCTTGTCCGCCGGGCTACCGGTCGCCCGCCGGCTGAATGGTGAGTGCTGGATGGGTTCATGTCCCTCCTGTCCCTCAAGGTTCCGCACGCCAAGCGGCCATCACGAACCACTTCTACCACGAGCTCACGTCGGAGCAGCGGATGGATCCCTAGTGGGATCCCGACAACTACGACACCTAGAATGCCTTCTTCGCTAATAGGTGGGAAAGGGATCTCGCCAGGTACGAGGGTGATGGCCCGCCCCCGGTGAAACACAACGAAACCGGCCGTCGTCTGTGGTGGGCGAACCGTACTATCATCGGAGTGATGCGCTACATCACCGGGGGAGACCATCCTCGCCTGCGGTGCCCACGAGTCCACCCGCCACAGAGCAACAAAAAGGCCCCACACCGGCCCGGCGGTAGCAGCATCGTCTTCCAGGAGACCCCTCCCCCGCCCGCCGTGAATCAATAGGCATGATTATGACTAAAGGGGGCGGCTTTAGTCCTGAGTGTTAGCTAGTCCCGGTTTGTCCCGGTTTTTAATATTAATAAATGTCTTGAGTGTTACCTAGATATGAAGATGTTTTATTTAGAGGAAAAGGCCTATAAATAGAGCAGGCTGGATCGAGCAGCCTATAAATAGAGGGAAATGCCTATAAAGAGAGGGTTCATCTTTAGTCCCGGTTGGAGAAACCAACCGCGACTGAAGGAATTGCGGCAGACTGGGCAGACAACACTAATAATAGGGGTGAGTGTCAACATTATGTCGTGTGGCTTGTACCTTGTCCCGGATGGTGTCACCAACCGGGACTAAAGATGAACCTTTAGTCCCGGTCGGAGACACCAACCGAGACAAATCATGAGTCAGCACTAATAATAGGGGTGAGTGTCGACATTATGTCGTGAGTGTCGACATTATGCCGAGCTGCTTGTACTATAAATAGGCATCCTTGTGAGTCCAGTCCTCCAGCCAGTTTGAGGCATCTCCAAGATGGTTTTCGAGAGTAGGGACACCACTACGGCCAGTTTCAGGGAGATGCCGCCGGAGCCCAGTCCTCCGGCATCTCCAAGAAACTGGTCATAGAGGCACTCCCTAATATGTGAAATTAGTTAGCTCCCAGGCGTATTGATCTAGTTAGAGAAGTTACAAGCAGCAAGATGGTTTTCGAGAGCAGGGACACCACTAAGGCCAGTTTCAGGGAGATGCCGCCGGAGCCCAGTCCTCCGGCATCTCCAAGAAACTGGTCATAGAGGCACTCCCTAATATGTGACCTCACGCGTTTGGAGATCGGATCTTAATGGTAAGTATGAATCGGGACTAAAGGCCCTCCTTTAGTCCCGGTCCAGCCACAAAACAGGACTAACACACTCAAGATTGTTTGCAGACAACACTATAAAAATGGACACATGGAGCATCTTCACTCATAAAATGTTACAATTATTACATATCATTTCTTCGCGTGTGTTCCTTTCTGATCCAGTTGTATCCATGGAGCATCTTCATTCATTAACATGATGCTTGGGTCATCCTTCACCGTGAAGGGCGTAATTTCATGAAACTTATCACAATCTTCTGACATGTCTGTCTTGTCCTCCACTCCCACGATGTTTCTTTTTCCTGAAAGAACTATGTGGCGCTTTGGCTCATCGTCTGATGTATTCTTTTTCTTATTTTTTCTTTTTCTAGGTTTGGTAGACATGTCCTTTACATAGAAAACCCGAGCCACATCATTGGCTAGGACGAATGGTTCGTCTAAGTACCCAAGATTGTTGAGATCCAACGATGTCATTCCATATTTCTTGTCTACCTCAATCCCTCCTCCTGTCAACTTGACCCATTTGCACCTACACAAGGGGACCTTAAAAGTAGGTCCATAGTCAAGTTCCCATATCTCCTCTATGTAACCATAATATGTGGTCTTTGACCCATTGTTGTCTGTTGCATCAAAGCGGACACCGCTGTTTTGGTTGGTGCTCTTTTTATCTTGGGCTATCGTGTAAAATGTATACCCATTTATCTCGTACCCTTGTAAAGTCGATATAGTCAAAGATGGTGACCTAGACAACAAGTATAGCTGATCTCCAAGAGTGTTGTTTTTTGTGAGATGTTGCAACCAACCGCCAAAACTCTTCATGTTTTCATCTCTAATCCAAGAGTCATGCTTTCCAGGGTTGTTGGAGCATAAGATTTTCTTGTGTTCCTCGATATATGGGGCTGCCAAGATAGAATTCTGTAGAACGGTGTAATGTGCTTCGGTGTAAGAATGTCCGTCCCTACTTATTATTGATTTCCTTCCTAGAGTACCCTTTCCACTCAGTCTCCCCTCATACCGCGATTGAGGAAGACCAATCGGCCTAAGGTCAGGAACAAAGTCAACACAAAATTCAATTACCTCCTCTGTTCCATAGCCCTTGGATATGCTTCCTTCTGGCCTAGCATGGTTACGAACATATTTCTTTAAGATTCCCATGAACCTCTCAAAGGGAAACATATTGTGTAGAAATACAGGACCGAGAATGGAAATCTCTTCGACTAGGTGAACCAGCAGGTGCGTCATAATATTGAAGAAGGATGGTGGGAACACCAACTCAAAACTGACAAGACATTGGACCACATCATTCTGTAACCTTGGTATATCTTCAGGATTGATTATCTTCTAAGAGATTGCATTGAGAAATGCACATAGCTTCACAATGGGTACTCGAACATTATCTGGTAGAAGCCCCCTCAATGCAATCGGAAGAATTTGCGTCATAATCACATGGCAGGCATGAGACTTTAGGTTTTGGAAATTTTTTTCTGCCATATTTATTATTCCCTTTATATTCGACGAGAAGCCAGACTGGACCTTAATACTGCTTAGGCATTCAAAAAATATTTCCTTCTCTTGTTTGGTAAGAGCGTAGCTGGCATGACCTTGAAACCATTTTGGATACATGCCATCTGGGTCTTTCATACGTTGATGGTCCTTTCGTGCTTCTGGTGTATCTTTTGTCTTCCCATACACGCCCAAGAAGCCTAGCAGGTTCACGCAAAGATTCTTTGTCACATGCATCACATCGATTGCAGAGCGGACCTCTAAGAATTTCCAATATGGTAGCTCCCAAAATATAGATTTCTTCTTCCACATGCGTGTGTGTCCTTCGGAACAGATTTTCCTCCAGGACCCTTTCCAAAGGTTACCATTTGATCCAAATCTTTGACCATATCAAATATATCAGCACCAGTACGCTCCTTAGGCTTCGTCTGGTGACATGCCAGACCGTTGAAATGCTTTCCTTTCTTTCTTAAGGGATGCTTGGCCAAAAGAAATCGACAATGCTCATTATATACATTCTTCTTACAATGTTCCAAATATATACTTTCAGTCTCATCTAAACAGTGTGTGCAAGCATTGTATCCCTTGTTTGACTGTCCTGAAAGGTTACTAAGAGCAGGCCAATCATAGATTGTTACGAAAAGCAATTCTCGGAGGTTAAATTATTCCTGCTTGTGCTCATCCCACATGCGTATCCCGGGTTCGTGCCACAACTGTAAAAGTTCTTCCACTAATGGCCTTAGGTACACATAAATGTCGTTGCCGGGTTGCTTCGGACCTTGGATCAACATTGGCATCATAATGAACTTACGCTTCATGCACAACTAAGGAGGAAGGTTATAGATGCATAGAGTCACGGGTCAGGTGCTGTAACTGGAGCTCTGCTCCCCAAAGGGATTCATGCCATCTGTACTTAGACCAAACCTTAAACTCCTTGCGTCATCTACAAAGTCCGGGTACTTTCTATCGATTTTTCTCCATTGCGACCCATAAGCGGGGTGTCTCAACATCCCGTCTGACTTACGTTCCTCTTTATGCCATCGCAACAACTTGGCGTGCTCTTTGTTTCTGAATAAGCGTTTCAACCGTGGTATTATAGGAGCATACCACATCACCTTGGCAGGAACCCTCTTCCGGGGGGGCTCGCCCTCAACTTCACCAGGGTCATCTCGTCTAATCTTATACCAAAGTGAAGTGCATACTGGGCCTGCATCCAAATTCTCATACTCCTCACCGCGGTAGAGGATGCAGTCATTAGGGTATTCATGTATCTTCTGAACCTCTAAACCTAGAGGGCAGACAACCTTCTTTGCTTCGTACGTACTGGCGGGCAATACGTTATCTTTTGGAAGCATATTCTTCATCATTTTCAGCAACTTTTCAATTGAGGAGTCAGGTATATCACACTCAGCCTTCCATCGCAGCAATTCCAGTGTGCTGCCCAGCATTTTCAGACCATTTTCGCAATTTGGGTACAACAAATTTTTGTGATCCTCTAACAAGTGATTGAACTTCTCCCTATCCTTTTCAGTTTCACAATCTCTTCGTGCATCGGCAATGGTCTGACCAAGATCATCAGCGGGTTCATCATGTGTCTCTTCTTCATCCTCCCCTTCAGCATCCCCCATGGAAGTATCTCCGTACTCAGGGAAACCATGATAGTTGCCATCCTCCTCCTCTTTTTCATTGTCTTCCATTATAACTCCTCTCTCTCTGTGCTTGGTCAAACAATTATAACTGGGCATGAAGCCGGACTTCAACAGGTGGCTGTGAAGGGTTTTTGAGTCAGAGTAATCCTTCTGATTCCTACATCCATTACATGGACAGAATACAAAACCATTGAGCTTGTTTGCATCAGCAACACAGATGAATTCATGCACGCCATTAATGAACTCGCCAGAGCGTCGGTCAGTACCGTACATCCATTCCCGGACCATCTTCATTATAGTAAAAGTATATCAAAAACCATTACACAACATGATAAAATTATTACAATTTATATTGAGAGCTTCTAGAGCATTAATTTTGAATTTTAAAAAATTTACATGCACCAATTTGTGAATTGGAGAAAACAATCAACATGATAAATGTGGAGTTTTTTTATTATTGTTCTATCAGTGAAAACTTTATTCCATTCTAAGCTCTGAAACTCTAAAATTACACATTTCAATTTTCAGTAACTATGTGCCTAATCAAAATTTGTTACACATATATATATCAAAATCCTTCTAGCTACTTCTAGAGCATGCATGCATTGATCCATATCTCTATACTTCTAGAGCATTATAGAGCTAAAGTAGCAATAAGAGATGAAAGAATGAAGTTCTAACCTTTTAAAGCTTTGGATTTAGGTGATGCAAACTAAATCTTGACAAATCGTGAGAAAAAAAAGGCATGAAATCTCTTGCTTCTTTGAGAAAAATGGCCACCATATGCTTCAGGGCAGCAGGACAGGAAGCAGAATATATAGTGGTGGACAACTAGTCCCGGGCCGTGATACGACCCGGGACTAATAGTCCACGAAAGGACCAGCTGGCCTGGTCCAGGTTATTAGTCCCGGGCCGTATTACGGACCGGGACTAATGACCTGGTCCGGCCCGGGACTAGTGACTACGGCCATTTCTAGTCGTTAGAGGCCTCACGGGACTAGTGCTCCCACTAGTCGCGGGCTGTGCCAGGCCGGGAGTGCTGGTCTTGTTCACATCGAACCGGAGATGGTTTTTCCAGTAGTGTGTGCGTGTAGCCATATATCGCTGGAGCCGGAGCAGCATTGTACCCGTAAGGTGGTGGGTACGCCATGTATGGTGCACCGTAAGGTACACTACTCGGTGGGTATGCCATCGGAGCCTACGATTGTGGAGGGTACGCTGTGACGAATGCCATGGCATTGTTGGCCACTTCCATATGAGAGACACCAGGATGTTTTGCGGTAATCGATGGAGCGGATAGGTCGACCTTGTTGTCGGATCTGAAGTAGAGAACACCATGCACGCGAACAGATATGGGGAGCCGCACCTGGTCTTGGGGTCACCGCCATCACCCGCGTCATATAGAAGATTACTGAGTGGTACAAACACCTCGCCTATGTCACGGTGACCGAAGAAGGGAACCTTTGAGCGTAGAATCACGTGGAGGGTGAGTTCGCGGGTGTCTTCTCATGCGGGGATTGGGAGCTGGAGCATGGTGTTCCATGTCGGGTTTCGGACGCCGTGGAAGTCTACTTGGGGGTCGTGGCTCGGCATGTTGGGGTCACCACCGAAGATGGAGGCGACAACATACACACGCATGCGCGAGAAGAATGTCACCTTCTTGAGGTCGGTGGCAGAGATCAGCGTCAAGTTAAGAATATGGTATGCCATGGCCAGCGTTGACGCTGAGAATCAAGATGGTCGAGGAACGAGGACTAGAAGGAGGAGGGGGCTCTTTCGACTGTGGCCCCTCAACTCGGAAAATTGGTGCAATGTCACTACATATTAAAGGGAAATGGCCATGTTTGGCGTTGTCGTTAAATTCGAAGATAATTGTAGCACCCCGGATAAAATCCACTACTAGAAAATCGCATGTCTTATCTCTATACATCATCATGACATCAGCATGCATCTATTGGCTAAAACTATTTTTAAAAGTCTACCTTTGTTTTTTTAAATAAGCCCCTCTCTATTTCAAAGAAAAACCCTAGGTCCGCCCAGATCTCCTATTTGTATAAAACCTATTGGCAAAATAGTTTGTTTTAAAAAATATATAAGTACCAAATATTTTTTAAACCCGGGGAGGCAGCCCAGCCGGCCAGGCCCAATGGCCCGGATAACTAGGCCACCTAGAACCCCAAACACCCCAACCCTAATCCTACCAACCCAGCCACAACAACCCTAGACTACCTCCCGCCGGCGGCCACACAACTTTGCCCTATACCTGCTACCCGATGCACCCCCGGTCCCACACCACATCAGCCCCGCGCGCCCACCACTCCCGCACGATGCGCACGCCTCTCACCCGTTCGCTCACATCCACCCCGCGGGCCACCAATTCCCGATCGAAACGCCACCCGCCTTTCGATCAGTCAACGCGTCGCATGCTCCCTCTCCCCCGTCTAGATCCATTCCCCGTACACATTGCCCAACCAACGCGATTCCCACCTGGCCCCGCTCGATCCCCACCCCCGCTCTCCAAAACTGGCCAACGGCCCGTCCCGGCATGGCCTAGGCACGGCACGCCCTAAACGGGCCTAGCCCGGCATGGCCCAGGCACGGCACGCCCTAAACAGGCCTGGCCTGGCAAGGCCCGTCGTGGCCCGTCTAGCTCACGTGCCGTTCCGGCCCGGCTGCGCGGCCCAAGCCCGGCACGGAGGCTTCATGGGCCGGCGCGTGCCACGTCAAGCACGCTGGCCCGTTGCTAATTTTCCCAGGCCCGTCTAAATTGACCTTTAATATCGATCAAAATTGTAACTTACCAGCTAAGATTCAGTGGCGTAGTGGTTAGTTGGCTTGCGGGGGGCGTAGATCCTGGGTTCGGCTCCCAGCGGGACTCCTTTTGCCTCTATATTTCCAAAATGTTGTAAGATACATGCTATCGGGTCGTGCCGGGCCGGCATGCGTGACACATGCCGCGGTCCATCGAACTTTCCTTTGCCATCAAACTTGCTTATTCTTGAACTTTTGAGGATGGAAGTTCTTTTTTTGTACCAGATTGGCATTAGAACCTCCCTCGGTACCTTGAGCATGTGTGTCTTTTGCTCTCGCCTTCTCTTCTACATCAAGAGTCCCAATGAGAACCGTCACGGAAAACTCTTGTCTCTTGTGCTATAGAGAAGTAGCAAAATTCCTCCATGACTGAGGAAGTTTGGCAATAATTCCTCTGGCAACAAACTTGTCTCGTAACACACAAGTTAAATGATCAAGCTCCCTGGCAAGTGAATGTATATCATGAGCCTGCTCCATAATGGGGCCGTCATCAACCATCTTATAGTCATAGAATTGTTCCATGTCATACAGTTCACTGCCAGCATTGTAGACTCCAAATTTTCTCTCGAGCGCATCCCACATATCCCTACCATTGCTAAATGACAGATATGAATCAACAATATTGTCGCCAAGAATGTTGATCAAGGCAGCCTTCAAAGTGGTATCAAGTTTTTGGAACGCCGATTCCTGAGTAGGATTAAGATCTCCCTCAGGTGTGACATAGATGGCGTTATAGCAGCTCATGGTCTGAAACTAGAGTACTGCTCTCGCACGCCATCGTTTGTAATTGACACCTTCAAACACAGGTGGCTTCATAGAAGCAACAAATCCACTTCGGGCAAATTGCCTTAAATAAGGTTTTTGGATTGTTGAATAAAAGAGCAATTTACCAAGCGAATTTAACCATAATAAACGCTAGATAAAACATGAATATAATAATAAAAATTATACTAATCATGTGAAATGGCAAATACATATTAAGGCAGATAACCAAACTGATTGCAAAGCATAGAACTTGAGATACGATCTGAACAAAGTTGAGAAAGAGGATGTACATCACAGTAGCAGCAGAGGAACCGCCAACGTTCACGTTGGCATCATTGTTAGCCATGTAGTCGAGGAAGAGGTTGCTGGTGTCGGGGAAGAAGTCCTTGTTGGGGAAGACGTTGGTGTTATCACTGTCCATGAAGGAGTCCGTGATGAAGCCAGTAGTCGCGCCAATATTGCTCCTCAAAAACCTTATCTCCCTTCTCCCTACAGGACTCAAAGAAGCGGGATCTCGGAGGCCTACTGTCCTGGCTCGCAGTGCACGCCCGCAAGACGGGATGGGGAAGACTATGTAGCGTAATGCTCTCGAACTGGAGAAGCAAAGGGATATGTGACTGTGTCTGAGAGGAGGCGTGACCTCTCTCTTATAGACATATAGGGAAGGCAGACAGGCTGCGCAGAAGATGAAACAAAGAGGCAGAAGTTGAAGCGAACATGCGGCAGCCAACTGGACATCCTCCACTCAATTCGTATTCATTTCCACTTAGCTCATATTAAATATCCACTCGAGCAAAACGTTTCATATTCTGTACATATACCATTCATGTGTGGTAAAATAAAGCTCGCCTCAGCGAGATTCCCGCAACCCGCGGCGCACGCATCGTGACAAGGAGAGGCGAGGTGAGACGAGGCATGGCGAGGCGAGCGAGGAGGAGGAGAAACGCACGTGTATATGTCTTCTCTTCTCAAGCTCTTACAAGTGGTGGAAGAGATCTCCTTATAAGCTGGTCAAACTTCCACTCAACTAGCAATGTGGGACTAAACTTTTGTCCAGCTCTTCCCTTGCATGAATGGACCAAATGAGCCTCTAAGATTTCAGAAATTTATTGGCATATAATAAATGTGCTGGGCCTATTTAGACAACAAATCCAACATCTTTTTCACTGGTGAGGGTGAGTCTAGCAAGTTTTTGTGGACACTGGATCTAGTACAAGACCCATGTCTTTGTTTTTTTTCTACTCGGATGAGTGGGTCCCCTATCTGGTATAAACTGTGGAGCATATTTTATTTTCTTAGATGTTAGTCTAGTAAATTTCTTAGTCACGTCTAGTATGCTTTCTCTTGAATGATCTCTAATTTATATAATACTACTTTTTACCCATGTTCTTTGTTTTAACCCCTTTCACCTTATTGTACGGGCTGCAGTTAAAATAAAGCAGGAGTCCTCGAAAGGCAGGACTGAAAGTTGTGATCCCTCTTCTCATTCATCCTCCCATTGTATTTCTGAAGAAAACAACTTACTTACTAGTCCACCTAGTATAGCTTCTGCAGGTGATATATATATACGAAGGCTATGTTGCTTGCAGAAAGAAAGGTGTAACTGCTCTTTTATCTGTAGCTGAAGTGTTGAAGAGGACAGATGATACATCGAAGTGAATTGCCATGTATCGGTCTCTTATTGAGGATACCAACACTCTGTAATTTTTAGAATGCAGATTTTGTTTAATGATGTGTTGTAATAAACTTGTATTGTTGTAATAAGTAGTTTAAATTTTCTCATGTGTATTAATTGGCGTCTTGGCATTCGTGTGTTTTTTTTTTGCAAAATAAGTCGGTGGTTCCAAAAAAAAGCCAAAACAGGAACGGACTGGAACAGAACGATCGATGAAACGACGCATGGACGTAAATATGAATAGTAATGGATAACAGTTAAAGGCCGGAACAGTGACCGTCCCGATCAGTACGGGACCGAATTCCTAATGGGTTGCAAAAGTAACAGGCCTAAATTCTAATAGGACCAAACTAAATGGCCAGATTCACAGCAGGCCGAAACAGTAAAAGGCTAGATTTCTAGTAGGCCAGAACAATAAATGTCCAGAGTTATAGCATGTCGGAACAGTAAATGGTAAGATACATAGTAGAGGCCAGAACAGTGAAAGGCTAGATCGCCAGCAGGACGAAATAGTAAATGACTAGATTGTCAGCAGGCCAGAACAGTAAATGGCCAGATTCACAGCAGGTCAACATAGTAAAAGACCAGATTCACAGCAGGCCGGGACAGTAGATGGCTAGATTGTCAACAGGCCGGAAGAGTAAATGGCCAGATATACAGCATGTCGGTAATAGTAAAAGGCCAGATTCACAACATACCAAAAGAGTAGAAGGCCAGATACGCAGCATGCCAGAATAGTAAAAGGCCAGATGCATATCTGGCCGGAATGGTGGAAGGCCAGAATAATAGCGGGCCGAAATAGTATAGGGCCTGAATATATGACGTACCAACTTGTGGACCCATTTTAAACAGTGATGCTCTAAACAATAATGGGCCTACTTACTATTGGGCTTTCATAATGGGACAACTCACTTAATAACTTTCTGGCCTTGGATGGGCCTGACTTTCTACCACGGTTTCCATGATAGTTAACGGTGTTAACTGGCCGTTAACAGCATTCGCCCTGTGGAAATTTTCATGATGTCGGGTCTCAAACCATGGTAGATTCATTAGTAATGACGCTTCTACCATGAAGGGAATCTGTCATAGAAGACTCTTCAGCCACGAAAAACGGGTCTTTAACCACGAAAATCGTCTGTTGTAGAAGTACATTTTTCTTGTAGTGACACTAGCATAGGCAATTTTAGAGGGAGGGGGAGTATTCCAACCAAAGAGAATATCTCATTTTATTGTGTATTTTATCCCACCCATGGGCACCTCTTTATATAGGGGAAGAGAGGACACCCCTTCCTCTGAAGTGAACCATATGGGACTAAACTTAAAGGAAAAGTGGCAAGAATTTCGTCCTAGTCGGATGGGCTGAAACCAACCCAACAGGCAACAAAGCAAACATCAACAGCATAAAGGCGGTGTCGGCCGGGTGGGCCCTGGCTGCGGCCCACCCCACGCCCGGCAGCCACCCAGCCGGGCATCAGCTCGCCCGGGCCGGCCTGGAGCGCTGGCCCGCTGCCCCCCTGGCGCCCAACGCCTCCACCCCGGGTGGGCCTGGTGCTAGCCTGCCAGGGTGGGCCCATCGGTCGGCCGCTGCCCAGCAGCACCCTGTGCTGGCCAGGCAGCCTATATTCCCTGTTGCGTGCGCACATCAGTTAGTAAATACCGCTCACGCACGTGGGCTATTCCAAACAGCCCAGTTTCTGCTATTTTCTCTATCTTTTTTGTTGTGGTTTCTTTTTAGGTCAAATACCGACTTTATATATCTTAATTTAAATATTATTTAGAATATATTAATTCATAATTAACATATAATAAATGTATATTTAAATTCTCATTTATCTGAAACTTCTTTCAGATTTTCCTTATTCCTTTCTCGAAACAACTTCGGATCTCCCAGAATAATTCCGGTTTCTCTCTTTTGGGATTCCTTCTTACAGGTAAATCTTCACATATCATGATGCCTTTAAGCATGCGTACCTATGGTTCGGGAATGTCATAGACATGATCTCTATCAATGATCAACAACAGGACCGTGATGCCCATGAGGACCCATATGCACTCATGATTCTCCATCGTTTTGAACCTAAAACAATATGTGTTATGTTCCTTTTGTCTCTGCGATACTTGCATTATCCGAAATTTGATCATCGACATATCCATATCGGGTTAAACCTCGTGACCGACAATGCTACTTTAAACTCGTACTCAACATATACGCATCAACATGTTCCTCCGGATACCCAATGATACCCTTATGATCACCCTTAGGCCATTTGGGATTCTTTAAAAAAATTAAAATTTGAAAAGGAAAAAAAGTTATTTAAAAAAATATTTCTTTAGAATTTTTTTATGCCATAATTGGATTCCTCACATTTTTTTGATAATAATGGATATATTATTTGTCGAATTTCGATTTACGGATTTTAAGATATTATTTATGCCATATTAAATGAATAAATGGCAAAAAATGTATAAAATATTATTTTAATTAGTTTTTTATCTCATTGGATTAAAATATTATTATTGGCTACTTATTGTTGTTTACTTAATTAGTTGTTTGTAGTCAAAACATAAAGACCTGTGACATATTGATATGAGCTAATAGGATTGATATGGTAGTGTTGATAACAAGGTTCTAATGCGCTTCGTGCAAGGACATCCTGATGGAACAAAGAAGTTAAGCATGCTGGGGGTGTAGTAGTGCTAGGATGGGCGATCAACCGGAAAGTCTGCGATTTGACCTAAGATTAATATAGTTAGTGTTAAAAATATTCCAAGTGAGAGATATTAACGAGTCAAATAATTCAAAAGTTTAAAAAAATTGAAAAACAAATTTAAAAAAATGAAAAAAAATCTCTAGTCCCGGTTTGTATTACAAACCAGGACTAAAGGTCTAGCGCCCGACCGCGGCCCTGGAAGGGCCTTTAGTTCTGGTTTGTAGCCCAACCAGGACTAAAGGGGTGGACCTTTAGTCCCGATTTCATAGTCCTGGTTGGAAAACAGGGACTAAAGGCCCTTACAAACCGGGACTATAGGCATGTTTTCTACTAGTGCCCCAGTCGCGGGTTGTTGCCAGCCATGGTGAACGCACTATATTTTCCCATGCTATTTTGGTAATGATGATAATCCCACTTGTGGTTTAACTGTGTACTTGAGTTTCAGGAAAAATGCTTTTGATGATTCCTATGAATTTTGTGGATGCTCTTTTTGAACTCGTGAAGACGACGGCCTTTAGTTTTTCTATTTTCTCTCTTTTTATTGCTTTAGGTCGTCGTACTATCAAGAGGGGGTCCATCTCGGAAGGTTGTGGGAAATCACTTGTTCTTGCACAAACCCCATATGCACCGCCACAACCATCCTACTTTTCTGCGAGAGAGCGAGGTTCTGATCTGCTAGAGCCATTTCTGTCTGATCGGAACTTCCGGCCAGGCACCAGAAGTTCCGCTCAGGGATTTTCTGTGGGAAGATCTGGAACTAAGTTCCGATCCAACTTCTGCTGGAACTTCCGGCCAGCTCCCAGTACCTTTTGTCTGTGTATCCTCTATTTGCCGGAACTTCCACCGGAAGTTCCGGTGAGGAATTTATGTTGCCTCTTCCAGAAAGTTCCTGACCGGAACTTCCGCCCAGACGCCGGAATTTCCGGTCATACATGTCTCGCGGCCCAGATGTTCCGCCCCTAGTTATGCTCCAAGTTTTGTTGAAGAATCAGTATGCTTCCGAAGTGTTCTATTTGACGGAACTTGGGCCAGAACTTGCGTCAGAAGTTTCGTCGGAACTTCCGGTCATTTTGACCAGAACTTTCGGTCAGGCTTTTGGAGCGGGCGTTTATAGGGTGATGACCGTTGAAGCCTTGCTGGGCGAAACTTCTGGTCACTCATCGGAAGTTTCGGTGAGGTCACGGAGGCTCCAACGGTTCAGCACGGAGGGAGCCTATTTAAGACGCCCTCCTTCTTCCTCCCACCTAACTTGAAAATTTTCTCTCTCCTCCATTAATGCTCGAGCTTCACCTCACTAGATCTCTCTCCCTAGACACTTAAATCACTTGATCTTTTGAGAGGTGAGGGAGGTGACCTAGAACTACACTTCCACCAAAGAAGATTTGATTTCCCCCACCTATCCTTTGTGGATCTTGTTGCTCTTGGGTTTCTTGAAACCCTAGACGGTGTAGGGCATCCTCGGAGATAAGGGCTTGTGTTGTAAAGCTCTGTGGTGTCATTGAGGGCCTCCAATTGAGTTGTGGAGCTTCCCCCTCAACCTTGTTGTATTTCAGTTGGCGCCTTCAAAGTCACCGGTTAGTGGATTGTGAGGCCTCCTTTCTGGGGGATCACACCGGAGAAGAAGGTGAGGCCTTTGTGGCGCTCGGGTGACCTTGTGTGGCCCTGACACCTCTCCAACGTAGACGTAGCTCCCTTGGGAGTGAACTACGGGAATTACATCTCCGTGTCCCTACTCCGGTTATCTCGTTCCCTACCTTTACTTCTTGCTCTTTACCGTTCTTGTGGTTGTTGTAAGTTATCTTGCATATAGGTAGGTCACCTAGTTGCACATCTAGATAACTTTCTTTCTTGCCAAGCCTAAAAGTGTGAAACAAATTAAAAATTGGTAGTCGCCTATTCACCCCCCCCTCTAGTCGATTCAAAGTCGGTACTTTCAATTGGTATCAGAGTCAAGGCTCTAATTTCGGGCTTTACCGCCTAAGAGACAATGGCCGACAAAGGGGGTAGTGAAACTAAAAACCCCAAGAACTTGGCCACCATGGATGACCTCAAGCAATTGGAGACATCCATGATGTCCAAGTTCGAGGAAATGATGACTATCTTGCAGTCTCTCAAGCCAAACCCTATGGTTTCTCTTGCCACACCCCAAACCACTGAGCTTCCTCCCACCGTTACCATGACTTTCACCACTCACTTGGGACTTTGTTTTGTTGCTCAAACATCTACCAAGGTTCCAAGTGAGAACACCGAGGAGCCCGAGAATTCAACTTCCAAAGAGGAAAATGGAGGAAAGGACTACTCGGCGGTACCCCCACCGCCAAAGTACACTCTGGATCCACCCATTCCCATGCCACACATCATTCCTCAAGGAGTACCACCTATGCTAGATACTTCAAATTTCGCCAATTGGCAATATCTAATGCGCTCACATATTTCAGCTCTTATATTGAGTTAATGAGGATTGTGGAGGATTGGTTCTCTCCATATGACCCAAAGAAGTTGACACAAGGTGAAGTGGTGGACAACAACTCAATGCCATGGCTTTGGGTATGATTCAAAAGGCCTTGACTCCAAAGGACTTTGCTCACATTCGCCAATTCAACACCGCCAAGGAAGCATGGGATCAACTTACCGAGCTATTTGTTGGGAATGCAAGCATCCAAAGCTCCAAGTTCGATGAAGTCAACAACGAGTGCGATGGTTTTGCTATGCAAGATGATGAGACTCCACAAGATATGTATAGGCGGCTGAAGGTCCTTTGTTGTACTATGAGGGATCTTGGGGCCACCTATGTTGATGACAAGTTCATGAAGAGGAAGTTCATTCAAGCTCTCCTTCCGTTTGAAGAACAAAAGCTCAACTCTATCAAGGGAATAACCAACTTTCACCTAATGACCTCCCAAGAAGTATTGAGTGAAGTGATTGCCATGACCATTGCCAAGAAGAATGCAGAGTCCGCCCGTGCTAGTGCCATTGGATCAACCAAAGTGAATCTTGCTTTGAAGGACAAGGCTATTGAAGTTGATGATGATGATACATCAAGTGAGTGGTCTCAAGAGGACCTCAAGTGTGCCTTCAATGAACATCTTGCTCTCGCTTCAAGGGCATTTTGGAACAAGTCCGGGCTCAATTCAAGGTCAAGGGACAACTCAAGGTTCAACTCACCCAACAAGTCTCCCAAGGGAAGGTCATACTACAATTGCAACGATAAGAGTCACTTTGTGGCCAAATGTCCCTTTGAGAACCGTGAAGACAATGGTGGTTGTCTCATTCGCAAGATCAAGTCAAGGCCTCCTCATCCTTTGAACAAGAATTATGCCGTCAAGAATGTTGCCAACAAGGAAAGAGCTAGTCCATGAAGAATACATTTCGGGCACGGATGAAGATGATGATGAAGTCCAAGGTGGTGAGATTGTGGGAGTTGCTGCTATTGCTACTACCTCTACTCCACGATTGTCCCTCTTCGACTCAACTAATGATAATTTCATCTCCTCCAACCAAAAGTTTCTCATGGCCAGGGCCATCGAGGTAACATCTAAACCCACTCCTCAACCCATCTATAGTGAGCCTTCTTCTCTTGATCTTGTTGGTCTAGAGGTGAAGAAAGAGATGATTGACATGTGTGAATTTGTTGCTACCTTGGATGAAGAAACTAAAACTTGCTTTGAGACCTTGCTTGCACAACTTTACAATGCTAGGGATGCTTTAGATGAAAAGGAAGAACTTCTTGACTTGTTAAGTAAAAATGAAAGAGATGCCGCCGATGAAATTGCTTCTCTCACTCAAAGTCTTGAGGATGAACAAAATATGAGAATTAATCTTGAAGAGAGTGTGTCTAAACTAGTTGATGACCATAACAACACCATGTGCTCTCTAGTCAAAGAACGTGATCATGCTCTTTCTTTGGTTAAAGTGCTTAAGAAAGAAAAAGTTGAGTTTGTGGTTGGTCATGGTAGGACTCAAGCAGATCATGAGAAACTCAAAGAGGAACACAAAGCCTTGGAGAGAAAATTCTTAAGTCTCTTTGAAGCACATGAACAACTTCCAACTCAACTAACTTGGAACATGCTAAGCCTTTCGCTGTGCAAATTATAGACTTGTCTAGCACTCCTAACCGTTGTTGCAAGCATGAGCATCTCATTGAGGAGAACAAGGTATTGAAGGATCAACTTGCCAAGACTAAGAAGAAGAACAACAATAAGAAGAAAAAGAACTAGGGCATGGCTCAAGGACCCTCATATGGTCCAACCATCTTGCAAAGTGACAACTTTGCTGGAAAGAACAATCCCTCTTATATCCTTTGCAAGTCCTATGATGGTCATGTATATGCTAGATATGTTGGAACTTCTTACACGCATGATTATCATTGGGCCATTTGGGTGCCAAAGACTCTTGTTACTAACAAAAGGGGACCCATTGCAAAATGGGTACCTAAAACCAGAGCTTGATTTTCTTGTAGGACTATGCTTCCGGTGGTTCAAAATGGGTGCTTGATAATGGTGCCACAAGTCATCTGACCGGAAGCAAGTCTATCATGACGGAGATAAGGCCAAACATTGCCAACACAATGTCTCCTACGGTGATAAAACAAGTTCTCAGGTTTTGAGTTTTGGCAAAGTGGTGGTAACCCCGAATGTATCCTTGGTTGACGTCATGCTTGTCAAAACCCTTGGTTACAATTTACTTTCCGTTCGTGCTCTTGCTATTATGGGTCTCTCTTATTTCTTTAATGAGCACTCTGTGGTCCTCATGTGGAGCAAGTCTCTCAAGGTGGCTTTTGTAGGGTATATAGAGCATGACTTGTATGTGGTGGACTTTTCGGGGACCACTACTCCTAATGCTCTATGTCTTTATGCTAAAGCCGACAAGGGCTGGTTGTGGCATCGCCGCCTAGCCCATGTTAACATGAGAACTTTGTAAAGACTTCACTTCGAAGGCCACATCCTTGGACTTAATGATGTTTCTTTTGCCAAAGGTCGTGTTTGTAGGGCTTGTATTGAAGGGAAGATGCATGAAACTCCTCAAAAAGTGCTCAATCAAATCACCACGGAGAGATGTTTGGAGCTCTTGCATATGGACCTTTTTGGTCATCCCTCTCATGATAGTCTTGGAGGCAAGAAGTATTGTTTGGTTATTGTCGATGATTTCTCAAGATACACTTGGGTGTTCTTCTTCAAGTACAAGAGTGAGACTCAACAAACCGTCATCGATTTTGCCAATGAAGTTCAACGGAAACACAATGCAACCATTCTCTCCATTCGAAGTGACAATAGCACCGAGTTGAACTACACCTTGGATGAGTTTCTTAGTGATGAAGGAATCAAGCATCAATATTCCACTCCTTATACCCCTCAACAAAATGGTGTTGCCAAAAGGAAGAATCGCACTTTGATGGATGTGGCTCGGTCTATGTTAGCTGAATTCAAGTCTCCATACAACTTTTGGGCCGAGGCTATCTCCACCGCTTGTCATGCAACCAACCGGCTCTATCTTCGCAAGAAAAAGAACAAGACCCCCTATGAGCTGCTCACCGGGAAAAAGCCAAATCTTAGCTACTTTCGAGTGTTTGGTTGCAAGTGCTATATTCTCAAGAAAGGAGTTCATTTGTCCAAGTTTGAATACAAGTCTCATGAAGGGATCTTTTTTGGATACTCAAATCAGTCCCATGCTTATAGAGTCTACAACAAAGCCAATAGAAGAGTTGAAGATACGAGCAATGTGAAGTTTGATGAAGACCATGAGTCCCTTGTTAGGCAAGGCGGTGTTTGTGATCCAAGTGATGAAATTCCTCCTAAGGCCATAAGAAGAATGGGTGTAGGTTTCCACCTCCCCATTGAGGATCCCCTTGTGGACGAAGGAGAAGGACCAAGCTCTACTCAAGTGGAGCCCTCACTCTCACAAGACCATCTTGCTTCTCAAGGACCTACTATTTTGGCACAAGCTCCCTCAAGCTCTTCTGAAGCTTCCCATGAACATGACTCTCCAAGCCCCGAAGGTCAAGGTCCTCATCAAAAACATCAACATCCCCAAGATGGGGCCCCTACTCAAGGCACCTTCCAAGGTCAATCTCCTCATCAACAACATCAACCTCCCCAATATGGGGCTCCTCCTCAAGGCTCTTCCCAAGATCAAGCTCGTAAAGATCAAGGGCAAGCTAATGATACTCAAGGCTCTACTCCAAATGATTACTCTCCCGAAGTGGAAATCAATGAAGATGATACTCGTGTTCATGCTTATAGTCAAGGAGGGAACTCCAATGGTGGAGATGATCAAGCAGTTGCTCAAGAATCTCGTATTGAAGCTCAAGATCGCCGCCAAGCCTATCGTCTCGCCAAGCTCGTTCGCGATGGCCATATCCTTGATAATTTTTATGGAGATTTCAATAAAGGTTCCACTACTAGGAGGCAACTAGCCTCCTTTAGCTCTCACCATGCTTTTATCTCTCTTGTGGAACCACAGAAAGTCTTCGAGGCTCTTGAAGATGATGATTGGCTTGACGCTATGAATGATGAACTTCACAACTTCAAGAGGAACAAAGTATGGACCTTGGTTGAGAGGACCAAAGATTGTCAAAACATCATCGGTACCAAATGGGTTTTCAAGAACAAGTGTGATGAAAATGGGATAGTTGTGCGCAACAAGGCAAGATTAGTTGCCCAAGGATACTCACAAGTTGATGGCATCGACTACGGTAAGACTTATGCCCATGGATCGCCTTGAATCCATTCGTATTCTTCTTGCTTTTTCTAGTAATCATAACTTCAAGTTGAATCAAATGGATGTTAAGAGTGCCTTTCTTAATGGTCCTTTGAAAGAGTTGGTATACGTCAAGCAACCTCTAGGCTTTGAGGATCCACTTTTCCTGAACCATGTCTACAAGCTCAATAAGGCACTCTATGGCCTCAAACAAGCCCCACGTACATGGTATGATTGCCTTAGAGAGCTCTTGTTAGACCGTGGCTTCGAGTGGGCCTCATTTATCCCACTCTTTTCACTAAGAAAGTTGGAGGCCACTTGTTCGTATGCCAAATCTATGTTGATGATATTATCTTTGGGTCTATTAACAAAGCTTTTAGTGAGGATTTTGCCAAGATCATGACTGATCGCTTCGAGATGTCCATCATGGGGGAGTTGAAGTTTTTCCTTGGGTTTGAAGTCAAGCAATTGAGGAAAGGGACATTCATCAACTAAGCCAAATACATTCAATACATGCTCAAGAAGTTCAAGTTTGATCAAGTCAAAGGTGCCAAGACTCCCATGCCAAGTAAGGTTAATCTTGATCTCGATCCCAAGGGTAAGGATGTGGATCAAAAACTCTATCGCTCTATGATTGGTTCTTTTTTCTATCTTTGTGCATCCCGACCGGATATTATGTTGAGTGTGGGTACGTGTGCAAGATTCCAAGCCGCACCAAAATAAATCCACATGGTGGCGGTCAAGAGAATCTTTCGATATTTGGTTCATACCCCAAACTTTGGGTTGTGGTACCCCAAGGGAGCCATCTTTGACCCTATTGGATACACAGACTCGGATTGGGCTGGTGACAAAGTGGGAAGAAAGTCAACCACCGAAGCTTTTTAGTTTCTTGGAAGATCTTTGGTTTATTGGTCCTCGAAGAAGCAAAACTGTGTGTCTATGTCCACAGCCGAAGCTGAGTACATCTCCGCCGCAAGTTGTTGTGCTCAATTGCTATGGATGAAGCAAACCTTGAAGGATCTCGGACTATCTTTTGACAAGGTGCCCCTTCTTTGTGACAATGAGAGTGCCATTGCTATTGCTCACAACCCCGTGCAACACAACCGGACTAAGCACATTGAGATTCGTCATCATTTCATTTGGGACCATGTTGCTAGAGGAGACATTTCTTTGGAGTATGTTCCCACCAAGGCAAATCTTGCGGATCTTTTCACGGAGCCTCTTGATGAAGCAAGGTTCCGAGACTTAAAGTATGAGCTAAATATCATTGGTTCGAGCAATGTGGCTTGAGTACCTTGCACACCTACCCGTGTCTCAATGTGTATCTTGTTTGGATGTAGGCATGTATTTAGGGGCAGTGTATTTCCTCTTATGAACAAACACTATCCCTATTATGCGCACATTAAAGTTTTCATACTCTATAGTCTCTAAAGGAGACCATTTGAGCTTCATGATGAGTGTTGGAAATGAACCCAAGTTATATCTTCGCGGTGTCAAGACATTTACTCTTATATAAGGTGGCCTCGGCCACCGACCTGTTTTTGTCTCTTGTTTTGGTTTACTTTGTGTGCTTGGTTGTTTTTGTGTTTTTCTTGGTTTTTGTTGGTTTTGGTTCTTCACAGTTTGAGCTCTCTATCCTAAGATTTTCCTTTCCTCAAGCCCTCTCTATTCCCTGCACAAGTTCTTCCTTGTTATCTTCCAATCCTGAGAAGTTTTTCTAGCGTCACCGGAACTTCCGGTCAGCTGCCGGAACTTTCGGCCAGCATGTTGTTCTTAGGAACCACCTGCTGACCTGGAAAGTTTCGGCCTAACCCGAAACTTCCGGTGAGGCTCTCTGTCCTATATAAAGCGGACCCTGGGGAAAACTGGATCTTCTTCCTCTTTCCCCAAGACCCACCTTTTATTTGGAGCAGCCGCCGGCGAAGACGACTCCACGAAGGTGCTCCGGCTCCTTCGTCTCCGGCCACCCCTCCTCAGATCTGCTCTGTG
Source organism: Avena sativa (assembly GCA_916181665.1). NCBI lineage: Eukaryota > Viridiplantae > Streptophyta > Magnoliopsida > Poales > Poaceae > Avena > Avena sativa. The sequence continues at coordinate 382,013,321 of OV702283.1, read as the reverse complement.
GGAACCTTCCCCACCTCGATCTCGATCCCGCCATGGACTCCGGTATTTGCCCTCAACTCGCTCCATTAATGGAGATCTTGCTCTCTCACCATTGCTTGAGTTAGGTCTCACCTTGTCTAGGCTAGTTCTTTGGCTAGAACGTGTTGGGAGGTCTTGGTAGGCCTAGGGAATCATGCTAGGGTAGATTGGTCCAATACATTCATGGAAATTTTTACTTGTGCCTTATAGATCTAGATCTATGGATCTTGCTGTTTGAACCGCCAGTTCGTGGTCTCACCGAAACTTCCGGTGAGCCACGACCGGAACTTCCGGTGGACCATTTACACCGGAAGTTCTGGTGCTTCAGTGGAAGTTCCGGCGTGAGTAAAAAAATTTCCTTCCTATATTTTTCCAATCTCCTTTTTGTATCTTCTTCCAAACCTGTGCACTTACCCCACCTTCCCTCCCTATTCTTTTGCTTTTTTCTCAGGGCAAGGTGGTACCCGCAAAGGCAAGCGTCTCCGTCGACCATCCTCCAATATTCCTCTTGAGATTGATGAAGATGATGTTGAGGTGGTGCGTCCATCCACTCAGACCAGTCGTCAGAGGTCTGCTGCTGCTCGTCGTGTTGCTGCTGCTGAGGGAAAGCGGCTTGTTCTTGCCTCTCAGAAGGCCACTGCTGCTGGGCCTGACAAATCCAAGGCCAAGATCTCTAAATGGACTCAGAAGGCCTACTCTGAATTCAGGTGTGCGGATCCTTACCTTGTTCCTCGTGACCACCACTGCTTGGATCCTCTCTTCCACAACTGTCATCAAGAACAGATCTTTGCTAAAGTTTATGCTACCAAGACAAAGTTTGTGGTTGCTCCTCAGAAGTACATCAACATGGCTCACATGGAATAAAAGAATGCATACTTTGGCGAGGCTCTTGACATTTGCAGGAGGTTTGGGATGATTCCTCTCATGGAGCACCGTCAGAACTTCGATGAGAATGCTATTGCTCATTTCTACACTACTCTTCACTTGAATATGAGTTCTTCTACTGAAGGTGTTATGAAGTGGATGACTAATGGCGTGCTGTCGTGGGAATGGTCACGGCAGATGCTGCAATCGGCAGCGAGTAGTAGAACGAGGGGCAAGGGCGGCCAGCCATCTGCGGTGCGAGATGAGGGCAAAGACACAGGGTTTTACCCAGGTTCGGCCCCCCGGAGGGTAAAGACCTACTCCTGCTAGATTGTATTATGGAGGTGTTTACAACGGGCGAGCTCGGCGGCTAGGCGGCGAGTCGCTTGGGTGTATGAGGGAACGTGTCTCTACTCACCCCATAGGGAGGTTTATATAGGCTCACCTCCCCTAGGGTTTACATATCTCAACCGATTCGGTTACAGCTTCGGTAATCGTTTAACCTAGTCCGACTGGGCCTATCTACTCGCCTGGGCCTTTAGCTTCCAGTCGCTTGGTACCTTGCTGGGCTTCGATCCACTCGCCGTTCTGCAGGCCCACTCGCCAGCCCTTGGGCCAGTCGGAAACGTCCTGCCGAGTATACCCCAGTAGGCGTATCCCCATCAGTAGTCCCCGAGGCCGTCGTTGATTAGGCGTAAGTGGCTGCTGGCAGTCGGAGTATACGGCTTCAAAGTAGGCATCCAGTCGAATCGTCGGCGGGCTCCTGTATGAAGGAGAAAATCTGGTGAACCGAGTCGCGTCTTGGGCGAATCGAGCCAACGGAACGTGGTCGCGGCGAGTGACCTAGCGAGCCGAGTGGCTGGAGTTGGACCGTCAGGCGTGGTCAAACTAGCCGTTAAGGTAACTCAACGGTAACTTTTGGCGTAATCATCGCGCGGTAACGGCCCCCTGATTTGGCGGGTAACTCCCGCTATATAAGAGGAATGACAGGCAATCGTAGAGCCAACTGCCCACCACTTTTTTCGAGTGCGCGCATTCTCTTTCCTTTGCTCCTTGATCCAATCGACCCAAAATCCTTCGACCTCCAACCAACCTCTCGGCTATGGCCCTTCTCACCGAACCATGGGGCAGGTCCAAGTGCACGAGGGCGCAGCTGGCCTCCTTCGAGGAGGCCGGAATCCTGCGAGCCGGCTGTTGGCGTATCCCCGCAGCCGGGGAAACGACCCCAAACCCGCGAGAGAGGGAGTTTGTCTGTTTCACCAGTCATCTCGAGCGGGGGTTAGGGTTTCCCACGTCTTTGTTCTTCCGGCGTTTTTGCGCCTACTACGGGATCCAGCCCTCAGATCTGGGTCCCCACAGCATCGAGCAGCTCGCCATCTTCGTGGCGTTCTACGAGTGCTACTTGGGCTGCCGGCCCTACTTTCCCTTGTGGCAAGATCTGTTCCACGGACGGATCAGCCGCGAGGAGGCAGGCGGCCCAATGCTAGCCGCGGGCGGCCTGACGTTCCAGCTCAAGTCCAAAGCTTCCTTCTTCGATCTGATGCTGCCTGCCAAAGCAGCGAGCGACTGGAAGAAGTCATGGTTCTACGTGACCGAGGCGACTCCGGAGGACGAGGCGGCGATCCCGCGGTACTCGGCCAACCGTTCCGAGCCGCGCCATCTCCAGGTCGGCAAGCTCCCCGACGACCAGCGGATGGTCGTCGACGAGATGCTCCAGGCCATCCGTGGTCTGAAGAAGAAGGGGCTCCAGACGATAAACTTGTACAATTGTTGGCTTGGGCGGCGGCTCGTTCCGCTCGCCCAACGCGACCATTACATGTATCAGTACACGGGCCGGGGAGACTCGACGAAAGCCTGCCTCGACGAGTGGAAGCTGGAGGATTATCTCCCAGCGTTGAAGAAGATCACCCAGGCGGTGTACGTGGATGCACAGGCCGGGGTCCCCCCCTACACCGCGAAGCGTCCGGCTCCGACGGTAATTTCTTTATCTTGTTCGCAGTCGCAGCGTATGCAGTCGCGGTAATTCTAACTCTGTTTCGTATTCATCACAGCTGTTCCAAGTGGTGGAAGGGTGGCTCCCACCCGCCGATGACGAGAGCCCGGGGCCATCCGCCCAGGATACAAGCGAATCGCCACCCGCGAAGGGCAACGAGGACGACGAGGACGAGTCCGAAGAGGAAATTGCCCCGCTGGTCCGAAAGACCCGCGGGCAACGTCAGCGCGAAATCGAAGCGAGCAGGAGCCTCGAGCGTCATGATGATGACGACGAGCTCCCAGAAACCACCTCGCGCCGCCAGGCCACTCCTTCGAAGAAGAAGAAGAAGAAGAAGGAAAAGGAGGCGAGGGCCCCCCCGAGGAGGAAAACAAAGCCGCCGAAGATGGCCTCGCCGCCGCACTCGACGAGCAGCTCCGATGCTCACATCTCGGCCGGTGACGGCGCGGCCCCGGCGACAACCGCGCTAGATGCGCCGTCTGTGGAAGTGTCGCTGGCCTCGATGCCCCCGCCATTCGCGCCAGCCTCTGGGCTAGGGAAGGCTCCAGTCGTGGCGACTTCGCCTCGCAAGGAGGTTCCAATTGGGGCGGCTTCGCCCCGCGAGGAGGCCCCGGCCGTAGCGGCTCCAGTTCGCGAAGGAGCCCCTGCCGAAGGTATCCCAGAGGCGCCAGCCGCAGCCTCGACGACGAAGAAGCCGTCCGTGTCTTGGGCACGCGACGTCATGGAACTAGGGCTCAGTCGCCGACTGGGCCCCGAGCTGGAAAAACCGGCCGGCCTTCGCACAGGGCTACGCTTCATCCCGGTTGCCAAGTGAGTGCACTCGGCCTTCTCTATTTTCTATAGCTGTTTCGATTGTCTTTACTGACTCGACTGATGTGCAGGACCGGAGTGAAAAGGATGGGCCACCCGACCGTGGCCCAGGTACCCTCCACCACTAGCGAGGAGGATCCTTCCCGTAAGAGAAAGGCGGACGAGGTCGTTGCCTCGGCGGATGGTAGTAAGAAGGCCAAGGGCGACGACATCGTCACTGTCTCTGACGACACGGCGGTCGCGCCGGCCGATCCCGCGGTGGAGGCAGCCGCGTCTACGAAGGAGGGCGTTTCCTTGCCTGGAACGGCGGAGGCGACTTCCTTTGGAGCGGGTGCCTCTATCGCCACCTTCCCTCGCTTCGTGACCAAGGCGGCCGCGGCGAGCGGGGCTGCATCCCCGAGCCTCGCTCCAGGGACCGTCGATGCTGAAGTCGACCAGCGTCGTGGGCGTACACCAACGTTACTCGCATCCGTGGACGCGATGCAACTTCATGGCATGCTTGGCGCAGCCATCCAGGTATACCCAGTCCCCGAGGATCAGGTCGGTGCTTTGCAGCGGCTTGATTCTTATTATTTTCTCGTCTTTTACTTTCTTATCCAGTCCCCGAGTGCGCACGCGCTAAATTTTAGCGGGGTGGGCACTTGGGAATTTCTTGATCGCCAGTCCCCGAGTGCGCACTCGCTGAATTTCAGCGGGTGGGCACTTAGGAGGTTCGTTTTTACTGACTTTTTTGATGATATGCAGGGTCTGCAGCTCGAGTCGGCGGACCGACTGGCCGCGCAACAGCGTGCTGAGAAGGAGCTGACCACCATCCAGGAGGCGAACAAAGAGCTTCAGGCTGTTGCTGCGAAGGCAGAAGAAACTCGCCAGGAGCTTGTCCCTGCTGGTGAGTTGGAAGCGGCACGATCTGCTCTGGGCGCTGCTGAACAGCGGGTCGCTGACCTCGAGCGCGAACTGCGGGAGGCGAGGGAAGAAGCTAGCTCGGCGGACGGGCGGGCTAGGGCCGCCATTGCAGCCGCGGAGGAAGATCGCAAGGTGTCGGAAGTCCTTATTGCTGGGCTTCAGGACGACCACACGTTGCTTCAGTGCTTCATCACGGGGCTCGCCCGCCCGTTGCTTGGTGTGTGCATCTTCCTTTTCCGTTAGTTGGGGTTTTTGTGGTGTCCGTCGCACTCATCATTGTCTCCTTCTCGCAGGTCGCGTTATTGGTAGCCAAGAAGAGGCGAGCTCACTCGACGCGAGGCAGTGCATAAGCATGCTCGTCCACTCGGCTACGCTATCGGCGACGTGCATCCGCGCCTACCTTCAAGAAATGTCGCCCACGGAGGTTATTCCCAGCGACCTCGTTGAGGTGTGGGAGTATTTGGAGAAGGCGCCCGCGGTCGTTGAGTTCATGACGCGGTCGGCGTTTCGGCGTGGAGCGTCGACAGCGCTGAGCCTTGGGCTCGCCCACTTCCCCGAGGATTTCGACCTCGACGATGTGACGAGTGGGTATCCCTCGTCGACTGGCGCGGTGGACCTGTCCGAGGTTCTCAAGTTGCAGGAGCGTGCCGCCGCGTACTCGGAGCGTGTCTGGGCGATGGGCGACCTCCTTCCCTACCAGGAAACGGTCATCGCGCCGAACGACCCCGAGCCGCCGCATCGTGACTTCAAGGTCGAGCAACCTTTTCGCTCGGCGATGGCGGGTGAGCTGACGACGTATCCGTCAAACCCGTACACCGCGTTCATCCGTAGGCGCCGGGATTCTGGCGAGTCGTCGTCGAAGCCTGCAGAATAGGGTAGTTTGCCTGGATGTGTTAGCAGCAGTTCTGCCACGCGGGCATAATTTGTAATATAAGACAATGCAATATGCGATTGAATGGGACGTCGTGTCCATTTTGCTATTCGTTTGTGTGTTTTGGATTGATTTTGGACGAGTCCCCGAGCGCGTCCGCCCTTTTGTGGGGTTCACCTCGTATATGATGTTTGTTGTTATCATGTGTTTTGTTAGTTTAGTCGACTCGCCCGAGCTCGGAGAGCCAGTCGCAAGGCGACTCCCTTGAGTGCTCTGTACTTTGCCGTTTTCCCGTACGCGAACAGGGTCGGGTGGCCGAGTCCCCGAGCGTGGTACTTGGTAGTTCTAGGCGCGACTCGAGGGTGGTTGAGGACTTAGCGCGTTAGTGTGAGCGCGTCACTCCTGCCTGGCCCGGAGGGTCAGTCGCGTGGCGAGTCCCGGGCGTGCTCTCTTACTTGGCGTTTTCCCTGACCGATCGCGACGAACTGGTATTCAGTCCCCGAGCGTGGTACTTAGCCGTTCGAGTCGCTATGCCGAGGATGCGGAGGACCAAGGTCGCTGTGAGAAGCGAGGGCAGTTGTCTTGGTTCGTAAAACCAGTCGAGCTGGGCGACTCCAATGGGGCTCCGGATTGGCGTTTTTCGTGGACGACGCAAGACCTGAAATGATTCAGTGCTCTTGCATCGCACTACTTAGCCGTGCCGATCGCTGTACCAAAGGTTGACTTCTGCATTTTAGCATGACGCTGTTTTTACGAGTGCGAGTGGCACAAGGCATGGAGAGTAGACGCCATTGGCGGTAACCGTTTCTTTTGTTTCATAGCGACTGGAGAGTACATGTGTGGGGTTCTAGGAGTAGAACTTCCGGAGGAGATTTACATTCCATGGTCGCTGGACGTCGAGTTTGCCGTCCCCGCGGACGTCGATGAGGTAGTAGGCGTCGTTGCCGAGTACGCGCCCGATGGCGAATGGGCCTTCCCACGGAGGGGAGAGCTTGTGCATGCCCTTCTTGTCCTGGATGAGGCGTAACACCAGGTCGCCTTCCTGGAAGGTGCGGGTTTTCACCCGTCGGCTGTGGTAGCGGCGGAGTCCTTGCTGGTAGATGGCGGTGCGTGACCGAGCGAGGTCGCGTGCTTCGTCGAGCTGGTCGAGCCCGTCTTGGCGGGCCAGTTCGTTTGCGGCCTCCGTATAATGGACGACCCGCGGAGAGTCGTGTTCGAGGTCGGTGGGCATGACTGCTTCGGCGCCGTAGACCATGAAGAAGGGAGTGAATCCCGTCGATCTGTTAACCGAGGTGCGGATTCCCCAGATGACGGAGGGCAACTCTTCGACCCAGCATCCAGCGGTGCGCTCGAGTGGTACTTGGATTCGCGGCTTCAGGCCGTCGAGGATGCTTTGGTTGGCGCGTTCCGCCTGGCCGTTGGATTCCGGGTGGGCGACTGACGCGAGGTCAAGCCGGATGTGGTGCTCTTCGCAAAATTCGGCCATTGCTCCCTTGGCGAAGTTTGTGCCGTTGTCCGTGATGATACTGTTTGGGAACCCGTAGCGATATATGAGCTCGCGTAGGAATTTAGTGGCGGTCTTCCCGTCGCATTTCCGGACTGGCTTGGCCTCCACCCACTTGGTGAATTTGTCGACGGCGACTAGCAGGTGGGTGTAGCCGGAATTTAGTGGCCTACCATGTCCATGCCCCATACGGCGAATGGCCAAGTGATGGGAATCGTTTTGAGCGCTGAGCTCGGTACGCGCGTCTGATTGGCGTACTTCTGGCACCCGGCGCATCGCTGGATGATGTCGACGGCGTCGGCGTGTGCGGTGGGCCAGTAGAAGCCGTGTCGCATAGCCTTGGCGACCAGTGAGCGAGCGGCGGCGTGATGGCCGCAGTCGCCTGAGTGGATGTCGTGGAGGATTTTCCGTCCTTCAGCTGGCTGGACGCAACGTTGGAACACGCCGGTGACGCTGCGCTTGTGTAGTTCGCCGTCGATGATGGTGTAAGACTTGCATCGGCGGGCGATCATTCGAGCGCTTATCTCGTCTGCTGGCAGGGTGCCGGTTTCCAGGTAGGCGATGTAGGGCTTGGTCCAGTCGTCTGGCTCGGTGATGAGTGCGACCAAGGCTGCCTCTGGTTGGAGCGGGACTCCGATGTCGATCTCCCTCGGGGGAGAGACTGATGGCTTGGAGATTGTGTCAAGGAACACGCTGGCGGGTGGTGCGAGTCGAGCCGACCCGATGCGAGAGAGGGCGTCGGCCTCCTCGTTTTTTCGCCTGTCGATCCACTCGACAGAGTAGCCGGTGAAGTGGCCGCCCAACTTATCCATCTCTTGGCGGTACGCCGCCATGGTAGGGAGATGGCGTCGCAGGTGCCGGCGACTTGTCCCGCAACGAGGTCGGAATCTCCGTAGCATCGGAGGCGATTGACGCTCATCTCCTTTGCGGCTCGCATGCCGTGGAGTAGGGCCTCGTATTCAGCCATGTTGTTGGTGCAGGGCGTGAATTCGAGGCGGAGGATGTAGCGGAGCTTGTCGCCCTTTGGTGAAGTCAGCACTATCCCCGCTCCTGCACCGTCCGCGTTCTTGGACCCGTCGAAGTGCAGGCTCCAGTAATGGAGGTACGGCAGCTTCTCTGGCTGCTGGGCCTCCTCCCAGTCGGCGATGAAGTCTGCCAGTGCCTGTGACTTAATCGCCCTTCGTGGCTCGTATTTAATGTTGTGGACGCCGATCTCGACGGCCCACTTGGCGACCCGCCCGGTCGCCTCGCGATTGCGGATGATGTCTTGTAGTGGCGCTGAGGAGACGACCGTGATCGGGTGCTCCTGGAAGTAGTGCGGCAGGCGCCGCTGAGCCCTGAAGACCGCGTATACTAACTTTTGGTACTGTGGGTACCGCTGGCGCGATTCGGTGAGAACCTCGCTGATATAGTACACCGGCCGCTGAACCAGGCGCTCCTTTCCTTCCTCTGGTCGTTCGACGACCATTACAGCACTGACAACGCGCTCGGACGCCGCGACGTAAACCAGCATAGGTTCCTTGTCAGCGGGTGCGGCGAGTAGTGGTGCGGCGAGTAGCACCTTTTTGAGGTCGCGGAGCGCGTCGTCCGCCTCCTTGTCCCACTGGAAGGTGGGGTTCTTGCGCATCAGGCGGTATAGGGGCATCGCCTTTTCGCCCAGGCGGGGGATGAAGCGACTGAGAGCCGCTACCCGCCCGGCCAGCTTCTGGACGTCACGCAGGCACTCGGGTTTGCCGAGCCGGGCGATCGTGTCGATCTTCGTTGGGTTCGCCTCGATCCCTCGTTTGGAGACGACGTACCCCAGTAGTTGTCCGGCGGGTACACCGAAGGTGCACTTGCCTGGGTTGAGCTTTATCTTGTACCTCCGCAGATTGGCGAAGGTCTCCGCTAGGTCGGCGAGTAGGTCGCCTTGGCGAGCGGATTTCATGACCACGTCGTCGATGTAGACGTGGATGTTGCGGCCAATTTGGCTCGCGAGGCATTCTTGCATGCACCGTTGGTAGGTTGCCCCGGCGTTTTTGAGGCCGAAGGTCATGGCGGTGTAGCAGAAGGCTCCGAATGGTGTGATGAACGCCGTCTTATCCTCATCCTCGACAGCCATTTTGATCTGGTTGTACCCGGAGTATGCGTCGAGGAAACATAGCGACTCCGAACCCGCGGTTGAATCGATTATCTGATCGATCCGCGGGAGGACGAACTGCTCCTTTGGGCAGGCGCTGTTCAGGTTTGTGTAGTCGATACACATTCTCCAGGTCCCGTTTTTCTTCTCGACCAGGACTGGGTTTGCCAGCCACTTGGAGTATTTGATTGGCCGGATGAAGCCGGCAGCGAGTAGACGCTGCACTTCCTCGGCGATTGCTCGACGGCGTTCTTCATTGAAGGGCCGTAGCGACTGCTTGACAGGTCGCACTTTGGGGTCGGCGTTTAGTTTGTGCTCAGCGAGCTCCCTAGGGACACCGGGCATGTCGGAGGGTTTCCATGCGAAGATGTCCCTATTCTCACGAAGGAACTCGATGAGCGCGCCTTCCTATGCTGGGCTCATGCCTGTCCCAATCGTCACCGTCTGGCTGGGGTCGCCTGGGACCAACTCGACGGTGCGGGTGTGCGTCGTGGCCTCAAAGGTTGAGGTGTTTGTGCCCTCTGAGTTGGGCTTCTTGAGTATTGTGGGATCGTCATTGTTGACCCCGCTCGCGTATTTGGCGAGCTCGTCGGCGTGATTAGTTTCTGCCGCGATGACAGCGTCGGCGAGTTCGGCTCCTTTGGCCTCGCATTCGGCGGCCATGTCGGGGTCGCCGTTGATGGTGATGACGCCGCACGGCCCGGGGAGCTTCATTGCGTTGTACGCGTAGTGGGGCGCTGCCATGAATTTAGCAAACGCCTGGCGCCCCAGGACGCAGTGGTAAGGGCTGTCGAAGGGCACCAGCTCGAAGACGATCCGCTCGGTGCGGAAGTTTGCCGGACTGCCGAAAGTGACTGGCAGCGTGACTTTGCCGATCGGATACGCCTTCCGACCGGGGACGATGCCGTGGAACGTGGTGTGGGTTGTCTCGATCATCGACTGCGGGAGCCGCAGCCGCCTGAAGGTGTCGAGGTAGAGGATGTTGATGGAGCTGCCGCCGTCCATCAGTGTCTTGGGGAGCCAGTAGTCGCCAACCTTGGGCTTGACCACCAGGGCGACTCGTCCTGGGTACTCGATGCGTGGCGAGTGGTCTTGCCGGCTCCAGGTGATGGGCTGTTCCGACCAGTTCAGGAACTGGGGGACGTCTGTTTGGGCCACCGCGTTGACGGCGACGGCGCGGGCGATGACCTTCTTCTCGCGCTTCGTGTTGAAGCCTGTGAAGGTGTGGAGCGAGCCGGCTACTTTGCCGAATTTTCCGCCATTTGGCGGGTCGTTGTCGGTGTCCTCCCGCGCGTGCCGTGCCTTCTCGATTTCCCTGAGGGTGTGGCAGTCGGCGGTGGTGTGCGTTGCGGGCTTCCCTTCCCTGCTGTGGAACGCACATGGTTGGTTGAGGAGGGCCGCAGGATCGAATCTTGGCTTGTTCTTGTAATTGCCGCCGTCGCGCCGTTGCCCTCCGTCGCGGCGGTAGCTCTTGGGCTCGCGTTGTGCATGCCCAGCGTTGGCGACGAAGTCGACTCGCCCATCGCTGCGGCGCTTGCCGGTGAGGCGGGTGCCGCTGTAGCGTAGGTCGGTTCGGCGTCCGCCGTCGTTGCCGCCCGTGAGGCGTTGCCCCCTGACTCGTCGTCGGTTTCCTGGTTTGGATCCTCCTCGGCGTACCGTTTGGCGATCTCGAGGAGGTCGGGGATGTTGTCGAGTGTGCGGGAGTGTCGCTTGAGCTTGGCGACTAGAGGCTCATAGCGGCACGAGGTCTTGAAGCAATGGATCGCGGTGTCCGGGTGGATGCCGACCGCGTTGTACCAGAGCTTTTGCCACCGTTGGGCCCAGTTGCGGGTCGACTCGCGGGGTCCCTGGACGCATCGTTCCAGGTCCTCTATGGTGGTGGCGCGGGTGTAGGAGCACTCGAAGTGCCTGACGAAGGCGTCGCGCATTTCCTCCCAGGAGTCGATGCTGTCCTGGGGGAGCGTGTTGATCCACTGCCTGCACGTCCCCTCCATCATCAGTGGGAGGTAACGGGCGGCGAGTAGGTCAGTGTGACCCGCGATCCCCATTGCCATGAGGTACGTGTCGAGCCAGACTGTGGGGTCGTACGAGGAGTCGTATTTTTCTATCTCCTTTGGCGCCTTGAAGTTTGGCGGGTACTTCTCGCCTCGGATCATTGGTCCGAAGCACTTAGGCCCGAGTCGACTGAGCGACCCCATGGGCTCGCCATCGCGGCGATTAGTTAGGGTGTGCCGTAAGTCGTCGGGCTGGCGTGCGCGCCAGTTTTGGTTGTTGATGATGTGAGTGCGGGCGTCGATGGGTTGTCCGTTAGCGGCGATGAAGTTGGTCGCCGGCCTGGGATCGTTGGTGGAGAGCGCCGCGTTCGCAGGTCGGTGTTGGAGCTGCAGTGGCTCTGGTGGCGGGCAATTGAGGGTGTTTGCCGCCGCTGGGCGGCCGCTTGAGGCCGCTCTGCTTCCCGAGGAACGCGAGTATACTCGACCTTGCGAGTCGGCTCCCGCTTTTTGCTGCTCCACGGCCTTCGCAAGCAGGGCCTTGACGTACTGGATCTGTAAGGCGCCGTTGCCAGTGGCCGTGATGCTATCAGCTGCTGCTCGGCCTGCCACGAGGTTGTCCATTGGGGTGGAGAATAGTGGGAGGCCGTTTGCGTCTCGCTCCCGTGAGGAGACAACTATCCGCGGTTGGTCCCTGGGAGGGGTGCGGTTGGGTGGTGGTGGGGCACCCATCGCCGTTGAACCTGGCGGGGGCCGGGCACTTCCTCCTGGTGGCGCGTTCTCGCAGATTGCGCGCTCGGCTATGCGGGCCGGGTCGTTTTCGTCGTCGAAGTTCAGGGAACGCCCTTGAACGTTGGGGTTCAAGCGTGACCTGATCCGTTGCTGGTGGTAGCGTGACAGCTCCTGCGCCGTCACCTGCTCGAGGCGAAATTTTTCGCGCTCGGCCTGCTCTTTGCGTACCGCCTCCGCCAGTTTCAAGCGGAGTTCCTCGACCTCCGTTGCCGTGGCGTTAGGAGGGATTGGGGTGGAGAAAGGATCCTCCGGTGGATCGGTGCCGGTGGCCATGTAAGCCGCAGCGTGGCGATTGGCACCATCGCGGAGGTCGGCGGAGTTCTCCGACCCGGAGTCGAATTCGAAGATCCCGAGGATGGAAGGGTCCTCGAAGTCTCCCGCGTTGGAGACCTGGGCGATGGAGCCCGCGGATGAGGCCGCGGTGATGGATCCGGCGAGTGACGCCGGGGTCGCCGAGTCGGCGTCATCGTTGAGGGCCGCATCTTCTGCGGCCGCTGAATCCCCGGCCACGTTGCTATGGGCCGAGTTGTACTCGGAGGCAAGGCGGTGGATCGTGCGAACCTGGCTCTCGGAGAGCCGATCGCGTGGCGGCGACTCGCGGATGCGAGCCGAGTCCTCCGAGACGATGACGTCGGTGAGGCCGACGAAGAGGCTGATCGTGCCGATTGGCAGGATCACGCTGTGCGTGACGGGTCACGCCGCCGGGACGTAGCTGCTCGGCAAGATCTGGAGCATCTCGCCGATCGCTATCATACGGCCGGTGGCAACCGTCTCGTTGATGGGCAGATTGGATCTCGCCGCAGAACACCGGCCAGACCGGCCAGGCCCCACGGTGGGCGCCACTGTCGTGGGAATGGTCACGGCAGATGCTGCAATCGGCAGCGAGTAGTAGAACGAGGGGCAAGGGCGGCCAGCCATCTGCGGTGCGAGATGAGGGCAAAGACACAGGGTTTTACCCAGGTTCGGCCCCCCGGAGGGTAAAGACCTACTCCTGCTAGATTGTATTATGGAGGTGTTTACAATGGGCGAGCTCGGCGGCTAGGCGGCGAGTCGCTTGGGTGTATGAGGGAACGTGTCTCTACTCACCCCATAGGGAGGTTTATATAGGCTCACCTCCCCTAGGGTTTACATATCTCAACCGATTCGGTTACAGCTTCGATAATCGTTTAACCTAGTCCGACTAGGCCTATCTACTCGCCTGGGCCTTCAGCTTCCAGTCGCTTGGTACCTTGCTGGGCTTCGATCCACTCGCCGTTCTGCAGGCCCACTCGCCAGCCCTTGGGCCAGTCGGAAACGTCCTGCCGAGTATACCCCAGTAGGCGTATCCCCATCACGTGCTGCTTACCGCCCAATGGCCCGAGTTTGCTGAGCTCCTTGGCTATCCCATTCAGCCTGGCAAAGGGGAAAATGGATGGTGTGTCCATACCGCCATAGCTGCTGATCCTGAAGTCCTAGAGCCTCTTTACATTGAAGGATGGGGAACTGTTAGTTTTGTGAATCTTCTTCAGCCAGTTTATGATATCATGCACAGGGTGTACTTGAACACCATCTCTCCCAAGGCTGGCAACTTTGATCAATTTCATGCCTATGAAGTTGATCTCATGCATCAGACTTCCCTTCGCCGTGACTCTGACAGGAAGATGGATGTCATGCATTTCATCTACACCGAGATGTGGCATGCTATCATTGACAAGCGTTCTTGACCCAATGCTCCATAAATTCAGACTCTCATCAATCACAAGTGGCTTGAGGTGACTGGTACGCGCTTCTCTGAGGACTCCATCACCAGTCATGAGGAGAAGAAGCTGCGTGTGAGCAAACACAACAAGCCTTGGTCCCAAGAAGAAAAGGAAGAAGCTCTCAGGCAGGCTCGTGCTGAAGCTGGTGGTCCCTCTTATGCTCATGGTGGCTCTAGTGCTGGTGGTCCTTCTCTTCAGAGGCAGCCATCTTGGGCCAAGAAGCTTCTCGGAAAGGTGAAGAAGACCTTTTGCTTTCTGCAGGATCGTGAGTATCAGTCTTATGTCGATCAGCGACACAGTGTTTGGCGCCATAAGGCTATCATGTCAGCTCTCAACATTCCTTGATCTCATTTCACTAGCTCTGTCACTGCTCCCAGGGATGATTGGATTCGCGACAACTGCCACTGGACTGAGGATGAGTCTGAGGAGGAAGTCACTGGTCCGTCGCCTGCGTGGGGTTCTTGGGTCCCTGAGCCTGCTCCTCCTCCCTTTCATGGTTGGGGCGATTAGAGTGATCTTTTCTTCCTTTTGGTGTCTTGATGCCAAAGGGGGAGAAACATGTCTATTAGGTTGCTTACGGTATTTGCATGGGTTGAGTCGCGAGCTCGTTCTTGTCTTTGATCTTTTCTACCTCGCGAACTCTCTAGTTTATTTGTGTGCTTATGGACCTCTTTGTGCTTGTGAACCTATGTGTGCTTGTGGACCATGTTATTTGTATGAGACTATGTGGTATGTGGTATGTTATGCTTGGTTAATGCCTAGTGTTTGGTATTATTGTTATTGGCTTATGGGCATTTGTATATGGTGGTGGAGCAACTTTAGTCTCCCTTGATATTTCTTCTATTGTCTCCACCATAGTTGGTTGGTGCAACGGTATGATCTCTATCTTATCTATTCCTTGCACTTGTGCTATCTTTGCAATTGGAAGGGGGAGCCTCCTTGTATGTGTGCTAGTCTTGTCCTTAGAGCATTATCTCTACCTTGCACACATATAGGGGGAGCTTGTTCCGTCCATTGCAAAGATTGATTCTATCTTATGCAAATCTTTGGGATTGTCATCAAACACCAAAAGGTTGAAAGGACTATATTTTCCCATGCTATTTTGGTGATGATGACAATCCCACTTGTGGTTTAACCGTGTACTTGAGTTCCAGGAAAAATGCTTTTGATGATTCCTATGAATTTTGTGGATGCTCTCTTTGGGATCTCATGAAGACGGTGGCCTTTAGTTTTTCTATTTTCTCTCTTTTTATTGCTTTAGGTCGCCGTACTATAAAGAGGGGGTCCATCTCGGAAGGCTGTGGGAAATCACTTGTTCTTGCACAAACCCCATATGCACCGCCACATCCATCCTACTTTTCTGCGAGAGGGCGAGGTTCTGATCTGCTGGAGCCATTTCTGTCTGATCGGAACTTCCGGCCAGGCGCCGGAAGTTCCGCTTAGGGCCTTTCTGTGGGAAGATCTGGAACTAAGTTTCGATCCAACTTCCGCTGGAACTTCCGGCCAGCTCCCAGTACCTTCTGTGTGGGTATGCTCTATTTGCCGGAAGTGAGAAATTTCCGTTGCTTCTTCCAGAAAGTTCCTGAGTGGAACTTCCAGTCATACATGTCTCTCAAATTAGATGTTCCGCCCCTAGTTCCGCTCCAAGTTCCGCTGAACTTGCGTCGGAAGTTTCTGTTCGAAGTGTTCTTTTTTACGGAACTTGGGCCAGAACTTGCGTCGGAAGTTTCGCCGGAACTTCCGGTCAGGCTTTTGGAGCGGGCGTCAATGGGATGATGACCGTTGAAGCCTTGCTGGGTTGAACTTCCGGTCACTCACCGGAAGTTCCGGTGAGGTCGCGGAGGCTCCAACGGTTCAGCACAGAGGGAGCCTATTTAAGGCGCCCTCCTTCTTCCTCCCACCTAACATGAAAATTTTCTCTCTCCTCCATTAATGCTCGAGCTTCACCTCACTATATCTCTCTCCCTAGCCACTCAAATCACTTGATCTTTTGAGAGGTGAGGGAGGTGACCTAGATCTACATTTCCCCCAAAGAAGATTTGATTTCCCCCACCTATCCTTTGTGGATCTTGTTGCTCTTGGGTTTCTTGAATACCTAGACGGTGTAGGGAATCCTCGGAGCTAAGAGCTTGTGTTGTAAAGCTTCATGGTGTCGTTGAGGGCCTCCAATTGAGTTGTGGAGCTTCCCCCTCAATCTTGTTGTAAAGGTTTCGGTTGGCGCCTTCAAAGTCACTGGATAGTGGATTGTGAGGCCTCTTTTGTGGGGGAGCTCAGTGGGTAAGAAGGTGAGGCCTTTGTGGCGCTCGGGTGACCTTGTGTGGCCCTGACACCTCTCCAACGTAGACGTAGCTCCCTTGGGAGTGAACTACGAGAATTATATCTCCGTGTCCCCGATCCGGTTATCTCGTTCCCTACCTTTACTTCTTGCTCTTTACCGTTCTTGTGGTTGTTGTAAGTTATCTTGCATATAGGTAGGTCACCTAGTTGCACATCTAGATAGCTTTCTTTCTTGCCAAGCCTAAAAGTGTGAAACAAATTAAAAATTGGTAGTCGCCTATTCACCCCCCCCCCCTCAAGTCGATTCAAAGTCGGTACTTTCACATGGTATGATCAAGGATGGCGGCGAGGGTACGACCGGGAGCACTCCACCAGTGACGCCGACCTTCGGCATTGTTGCGCACCGGCACCGGGCCTCCGCCCTCGTGGTACTCTAGCCAGTGCTCGCGGCGCTCACATAAGTACTTGTCCCAATACGCCTCGTTCTCGAGGTGCTCTGCCTCCTTGGGGTCCATGCCAGTGATGGTCATTTGGATCTCGTCAATCCATTCGTGCCCTTCCGGCACAGGTGGCACTGGTACTTCGCCCGCGCTGAACTTCTAGGTCGGCGGGCAAGAGAAATCCAGTTGCGTCGGGTATCCGGCCTCATTAAGAAGCCCCGCCTCCCACGGCTAGAGCGACCGGTGGCCGAAGCCATTCGCCACCGTAGGGTCGCCGGATACCTCTCCTCCATTGCTTCCGCTGATGTTCTCATTTCCTAGAACTATGTAGATTGGGGAGGAAATGGAGGTAAAGGTGGATGCTGAAGACGGCGACGACGGCCAGATTTTATAGGCATTTCGAAAAAGCGCGGCGAGGGTGGGAGGGATGTAGCGGCGTGGGCAGGAAAAGGCGGGAAGACGGGCGGGCGATGGAGCGCCATTATGCCGCGGCGTGGGAGATTGGACTGGCGGCCATTTCCCGCCGGTCTGACGCGGGAGCCGAGGCCATGAGGATGATATCGGCATTTTCTCGGATAAAAGTTAGGACAAATCCAACGAAAAAGCGGGTACTAGAAACACGATTGGATGAATTTTCGCCATCCAGATAAAAAACAAAAAGACCCTCATGAAAACGAGAGCGGAGGTGCTCTAATAAATAAAGCGCGTCTATGCATGAGCACACCCTTACTCGTGAGCGGTTCGTTTTACATTGCAGAAACCAACACAAGCCAAAACAACTGCCTGGCGAATGTGCCGACTCGATCACATGGTCAAATAATCCGTCATGGGTTTAGCTACTTCCTCTGGACAAAATTAATTGACTTGGTTTTTTCTAGATTCATATGTATTTAGCACTAAAACAAGTCTAGATATATTCAAATTTAGACAAATTTGAGTTAATTTGGGTTGGAGGTGTATGTAACAATCACGGTCGTAAACCATGCCGCATCATTACCGTGTCTATAATCCTTCATGTACTCCAAGGCTCCGGGTTCGTATATGTCGGCACCGTAGCCATTCTTTATTCGACATGGTCCTCCCTTCTGGTTCCACCTAACTAGGACGCCCAACAAGACATAGGCCTTGCTACCAACTATGGGCCACTCGGGTTAGCCGGAATAGAGACATGCTATCGTGATACCCATTATGCATATCCCTAACAGCCGCCCGCACTAAGCTTCCAGATATTTGGGCACCAGAAATCTGGCAGCACCAGGTAGACGGCCTCATGGAGAAGTCGTTCCTCCCAAGGGTGGAGCGACCGGTAGCCAAAGCCATTCGTCGCTGTTGGGTCGTCGGATACCTTTTCCCCATTGCTTCCATCGATTCTCATCGCCTAGAACAATGTAGATTGGGGACGAAATGGAGGTGAAGGTGGGTGCTCTGAAGATGGCGAGGATGGCAGGCTTTTTATAGCCATTTTGGAAAGTGCCTTGATGACCCACAAGTATAAGAGGTCTATCGTAGTAATTTTGATAAATAGGAGTATCGATCCCAACAAGGATCAGAAGGTGTTGACTAGTGGTATGGAGCAGGAAATCTATGTAAATACTTAGCAAACGGATTTTTAGGGGTTTTCTGATAAAGCAGCAAAACATAGTGCAAGTAATAAAGACAACGAACAAATGCAGCAAGTGTCCCAATCCTTTCTTAGCAAAGGACAAGCCGGTGGAAATACTTATAAGGACCAAACGGTCTCGAGGACACATGGGAATTCTGTCAAGTGCTTTCGCTTCAAATAGCTGAGTACTCTTTTTTGGTGTTGAAAGTGTTGTGTGGGTGAACCTGTGCTAATATACCGACCTTACTTGGACTAATACATACTTGTGATTAAACCCCCTACAAGCATCCGCAACAACAGGAAAGTAATTAAGATATAAACCTAACCACAGCCTTAAACTCTGAGATCCTACGCTCCCTTATGTAATGGTGTCCTAACGGGGGTTCAGGTTTCTGTCACTCTAGCAACTCCGCAATTATTAGCCAAATACAAAATGCATTCCCCTAGGCCCATAAATGGTGAAGTATCATGTAGTTAACGTTCACATGACACCACTACAAGAATAGCACCACAACTTAAATATTAAACCATTGAATAATAACTCAACACAAATCCACTACTAACAACATGACTTCTCCCATGTTCTCAAGAACTAGACGAACTACTCACAAGACATCATATGGATCAAGATCAAAGCTGATATGGTGATGGATAATAATCTGAACATAAACAATAATCCAATGGTTCCACTCACAAGCATAAACTATAATAGTAATTAACACCGGAAAAGTTTCCCCTAAGAACTAATGCAAGATCCAACACGATTGTTACAGCGGGACGGAGTGGTGATGATGGTGATGGTGGAGATCATGGTGTGGATGATGATGATGATGACCCCGATGAATTCTAGCTTCATGACGGTGTTGATGGCAATGATCTCCCCTCTCTGGGAAGGGATTTCCTCGACAGAAATCTGTCTGCCGGACAGCTCTTTCTCTCTCGGTATTTTCTGTCCCGTAGAGGCGGCGGAAATCTTTCTGTGGTCTCTCCCCTAGTGTTAGGGTTTTGTGAGGAAGATATAGGCGAGAGGGCGGAGTCGGGAGCCGGCCAGGTGGGCCACACCTGGACCCGCGCCTAGGGGGTGTGGGCCCCCTGTTGCCCGGCTATGCCTCCCTTTCTGGCTTCCTCCGTCTTCTGGGAAAATATAATTTTTCAATATTTTTCTGGTATTTTTCTAATCTTCGCGAAATTGCATCAAAACACCTCTATTTTCATCAGAAACCTGACTCCGGCAGTCCATCCTCCAAGAATCATCCAACATGCAAAAACAGAGGAAAATACATAAGTAATACCTCATAATAAGATATATATCAATGAATAAAGTCAAATTATGATATAGAATGGTGATGCAAATTGGACGTATCATGTGGCGAGCGCGGGAAAATGCGGGAAAAGGCCGAAAGACGGGAGGGCGGTGGCGCACCATTAGACCGCCGCGGGGACGAAGCGGGCATCCGATGCGGGAGCCGAGGCGATGAAGATGAGGTCGTCATTCTCTTGCTGATACGTCAGGGCCACCAACACAAAACAAAATCCCATTGTTTCAGCTTCATCCAGTGTTTCTAGGAGACACCCAACGCGTTGGGTTCGATCTAGGAACACCCAATGAAAGTTAGGACAAATCCAGCGAAAAATCGGGTCCTGAAAACGCGAGTGGGCGAATTTTAACCATCCGGATAAAAACGACATGAAAAGGCCATGTTTTTTTATATACATTTGAATCGGCTACCACCCTTATCGGACGGTCCTGTAAAGTCGTCCCTCCTAGAAATGCAAGCAGAGGTGCTCTAATAAATACTGCCAGAAAAACACATCCATGTATATGCCCACCCTTACGCATCCATGTATGGGCCACCCTTACTCGTCAGCGGGTGAACATTATCGTTATACATTGCGGAAACCAACACAAAGAAAAACAAAATGGCTGGCATGGGCACGACAAAGACGAGCATGGAGGATACCCCAGCCACGGGTTGTTGCCGGTCGTGATATGCTCAAGGACGATGACAAGCGTATCACCGGGCGCACTCCATAGAGGCATCGACCTTCGGCATTGTTGCGTACCGGCGCCAGGCCTCCGCCCTCGTGGTAGTCTAGCCAGTGCTCGCGGCGCTCGTAGAAGTACTTGTCCCAATACGCCTCATTCTCGGGGTGCTCCGCCTCCTTGGGGCCAAGCCGGTGATGGTCATTTGGATCTCGTCAACCCATTTGTGCCCTTCTGGCACCGATGGCATTGGTACTTCGCTCGCGCTGAACTTCCAGGTCGGCGGGCACCAGAAACCTGGCGGCGCTGGGTAGCCGGCCGCGTGGAGAAGCCCCGCCTCCCATGGCTAGAGCGACCGGTGGCCGAAGCCGTTCGCCATCGCAGGGTCGCTGGGTACCTCTCCGGCATTGCTTCCGCTGATGTTCTCATCGCCTAGAACAATGTAGATTAGGGAGGAAATGGAGGTGAAGGTGGGTGCTGAAGACGGCGAGGATGGCGACGATGGGAGGGATGTAGTAGCGAGGGCAGGAAAAAGCAGGAAGACGGGCGGGCGGTGGCGCACCATTACGCCGCTGCGTGGGAGATTGGATAGTCGGCCATTGGCTGCCAGTCTGACGCGGGAGTTGGGGCGATGAGGATGAGATCAAATTTCTCTCAGATAAAAGTTTGGCCAAATCTAACAAAATTGGAATAGTATAAACACGAGTGGATAAATTTTCGCGAATAAGAAACTGAAAAGACCCTCATAAAATCGAGAGTGTAGGTGCTCTAATAAAGAAAGCGCCCACGCTTACTCGTGAGCGGGTCGTTTTACATTGCAGAAACCAATGTCTGGCGAACGTGCTGACTCGATCACATGGTCAAATAATCCGTCGTGGATTCAACTACTTCCTCTAGCCTAAATTAATTGACTTGGTTTTATCTAAATTCGTATATATATAGCACTAAAACAAGTCTAGATATATTTGAATTTAGACAAATTTTAGTCAAGTAATTTGGACGGAAGGGAGTAAGTAACAATCACGGCCGTAAACCATGCCGCATCATAACCGTGTCTACTGAATCCCGGAGATCGTGGCCGTGGCCGTGTGTGACAAGAGTCCAATCCAGACTCTAACTAGTATAGCGATCAGACCTGACCGGAGTCGGCCTTTTGCCTTGTGTGAGCCTTTAAATACGGGACATCGATTGCCGCATCGAACAAATCAAATCCTAGGAATCCAGATCGAGTGGTTTGGAGGAGAGACCAATCAAGCTTCAAGCAGGAACCATGGCCGAGAAGAGCGACATGATCACGCTGAAGAGCTCAGACGGCCAGGACTTCGAGATCAAGCCCGAGGCGGCGGCGCTGTCGCAAACAATCAAGCACATGATCGAGGAGGACTGCGTCGAGAACGGCGTCCCCCTCCCCAACGTCAACTCCAACATCCTCGCCAAGGTCATCGAGTACTGCAACAAGCACGTCGCTGCCGCCGGCGAGCAGGAGGACCTCAAGGCCTGGGACGCCGATTTCATCAAGGTTGATCAGGCCACGCTCTTCGACATCATCCTCGCCGCCAACTACCTGGATATCAAGGGGCTCCTGGACCTCAGCTGCCAGACGGTGGCCGACATGATCAAGGGCAAGACGCCGGAGGAGATTCGCAAGACGTTCAACATCGAGAACGACTTTACGCCGGAGGAGGAGGCCGAGATCAGGAAGGAGAACCAGTGGGCGTTCGAGTAGATGGATCACCTATACTATACGACACTACTAGCTAGCTTTGATACTATTTCCTTCTTTTTCTTGTTTAATGAGTTGCCAGTTAATTAGGTTACTTTTTCATCGTTTGAACACGAGCAGATATATGCTTGTTGGTCTGTTTGATACATATTTCAAACTATATATGGGTTATTTGAATCAAGGTTAGTTCTATACTTTTATAAACTGTTCAATAACAATCTCCAATTCGCCCGTCCTAGTTTGAAGCAAATCATGCATGAATATATTTGATGGAGATTGTTAGCCTAAAGAAATTCGCCTTCTAATTTTGCCATATCTCAGCCTAGACCACCGGAGGCGACATTCAAGATAACTAACTCGTTGACGATTGAGTGTAGATGAACCGAACTAACAACATGTGAAAAGCACGGAACATAAGAAGCAAGAAGCAAAATCGTTGAAGCCATCTAAATGATTTCAAATTTTAACTCATATTTCATGTGCATTACAAATTACAAGAGCATCCTCCATATACCTAGTCCAAATGGAGTGAACTAAAAACTCAACCCATCGTTGAAACCAGCGTCGTAGGAAGCATCAGCCTCGAAGTCACCAATCTCTTCACCGAGCATCATCCCTCCGACCGCACCACCCAGAAGCACGAGGCCTAGACCCAGTGTCGTAGGAAATTCGCCTTGTAATTTTGCCATATCTCAAGCTAGACCACCGGAGGCGACAATCAAGATAAATAACTCGTTGACGATTGAGTGTAGATCGATCACCCATACGACACTACTAGCTTTTCTCTCGAATCAGGCTTTCGTCTCGCTTTATAAATAAAGCCACATGGCCAAACAGATACAAAGTGATGAGAAGTTCCTCTTACAAGCAGATCAAAAGATAAACTACTAAGCCTAGAAAGCATCTAACTTGCCACCAAGGAAGGCGAGACTAAGGAGACCTGAGCTCCACGACAACGCCTCCCAGAAGGTAACGACGCCACAGGCGCCGCCGTCGCCAAGACCACAAGGGTCTAGGGTTTTCACGCGGAGCCCTAATGGAGTGAGAGTAGCCACAACAACGCCCCCAAGAGGGTCACGACGCTCACAGGCTTTTGGTGTTTATATATAGATAGATAGATGCTTAAATTGATACTATTCCCTCGTTTTCTTGTTTAATTAGTTATTATATGAGTTAGGCTACTTCGTCCTTTGAACGCGAGCATATGCTTATTGGTCTGTTGGATACATGTTTCCGTAAGAAACTATATATGTGTGTGGGTTATTTGAAGCAAGATTATTGGTTCTATACTTTTAAACTGTTCAATAACAATCTCCAGTTCTCCTGTCCTACTAGTTTGAAGCAAATCATGCATGACTATATTGGTGGGAGGGTACCTAGCACTTTGATGCAGATTAGCTTAAAGAAATCCGCCTTGTAATTGCCATATCTCAGGCTAGACGACCGGTGGCGACAATCAAGATAACTAGCTGGCTGACGATTGAATGTAGATGAACCGAACTAACAACATATGATAAGCACGGAACATAAGAAGAGTTGAAACCATCTAAATGATTTCAAATTTTCAATCATATTTCATGTGCCATTACAAATTACAAGAGCATCCTCCATATACCTAGTCCGAATGGCCATCAGTCCAAACAGTTGTCCACGTACCAGTAGAAGATTGGGCAGCTACTGCAGCAGTAAACTAAAAACTCAACCCATCGTTGAAAAACCAACGTCGTAGGCAGCATCAGCCTCGAAGTCACCGATCTCTTCACCGAGCATCATCCCTCCGACTGTGCCACCCAGAAGCCCGAGGCCTAGAGCCATGCCCATCCCTCCTCGATGCCTCGTCGGCGCAGCCATAGGTGGTGGCGTGTAGCCATACATCGCCAGAGCCAGAGAAGCATTGTACCCGTAAGGTGGTGGGTACGCCATGTATGGTGCACCGTAAGGTACACTACTCGGTGGGTATGCCATCAGAGCCTGCGATTGTGGAGGGTACGCTGTGACGGATGCCATGGCCTTGTTGGACACTGCCATATGAGAGCCACCAGGATATTTTGCGGTAATCAATGGAGCGGTTAGGTCGTCCTTGGTGTCGGATAAATTGTAGCTGAAGTAGAGAACACCATGCGAGCGCGACCAGATATGGGGCGCCGCACCTGGTAGCTCCTGGTCTTGGGGTCACCGCCATCACCCGCGTCGGATAGAAGATTAGTGAGTGGTACAAACACCTCGCCGATGTCACGGTGGCTGAAGAAGGAAATCTTTGAGCGTAGAAGCACGTGGAGGGCGAGGTCACGGGTTTCTGCGCCTGCGGGGATTGGGAGCTAGAGCATGGTGTTCCATGTCAGGTTTCGGCCGCCATGGAAGTCGACTTGGGTGTCGTGGCTCGGCGTGCAGGGGTCACCGTCGGAGATGGAGGCGATAGCGTACACACGCATGCGCGAGAAGAATGTCACCTTCTTGAGGTCGGTGGCAGAGATCACCGTCAAGTTAAGAATATGTTATGCCATGGCCAGCATTGACGCTGAGAATCAAGATGGTCGAGGAACAAGGACTAGGAGGAGGGGGCTCTTTCGACTGTGGCCCCTCAACTCGGAAAATTGGTGCAATGTCACTACTTATTAAAGGGAAATGGCCGTGCTTGGCGTTGTCGTTAAATTCGGAGCTAATTGTAGCACCCCGGATAAAATCCACTACTAGAAAATCGCATGTCTTATCTCTATGCATCATCATGACATCAGCATGCATCTATTGGCTAAAACTATTTTTAAAAGTCTACCTTTGTTTTTTTAAATAACCCCCTCTCTATTTCAAGCAAAACCCTAGGTCCGCCCATGACGAGGTTTAATCTCGTCAATGCCCATTGTTATGAGCTTGGGTTTTGGAGAAGGTGGGAATGCTAGAGATCGTGGAACCGTTAGAAAACAAGGAACGCGGAGACATGAAGTTTACCCAGATTCAGGCCCCTGGAAGGAAAACCATACTCCTGTCTGCTCTTGATTACTGCGGAACTGAAAGTTACAGGGGTGTGCAGATGCAATCTGGCGTGGAGGTGTGTATGCGGTGAGAGGTGCCCTCCTCGCCGTGCCCTCCTAGCCTTTATATAGATAGGCAGGTCCCGAACATAGGTCGAGTCGGTTAAATATTAGGGTTTTCCCTTTGAAATTCTATCTAATCTAGTCTTGTTCTCCAAGCATCCGAAGGCGTTATGGGCCTGGGCCACCCGGAATCTCCGCAAGTCATGTATCTTGTAGTGGCCCTTCCTTCGGGCTGGACTAGGTATGCTGATGTTGTGTACCCATGGGGTATAACTATGTCAATAGCCCCCGAGTGCTCAGTTGAATCGCAGATTCGGCTGGGAACTCCCCAATCTTTCGGGTGCAATTTTATGCCTGTTTATAAGAGAATGATTTTAGTTTATAGGGATTGCTGATGCATGTGTCTGACTCTCCTGACGGATCAGGGCCAGTTAACTGTCATAGGACAAAATAACACGATCTTCTTCAGATTCGAGTCCCTATACTCGAACCTGAAACGGATGCTGGTGTAATTCGACTCAGGCCGCTGAGGTCTTACAGGAATCGAATCCCAGTAGTTCTCGACTGATGTACCCAACACGTATGTCAGGATTTTCATCGTGTCTGTTGACACGGTGTTTTACTGGCAGAGCGCAGTCAGGTGCATTACCAGGCCATCAGATGGTATCTGTAGGTCTTATCTTTGCGTCGTAGACACAACATCCAAAATTTTACCACCGCGGAGGCATTTCGGGTGGCCAAGGAGATTGCTTCTCACTTAGCGTTGGTTTGAGCAAAGTTGCCAGAAAGGTTTTTATATTTTGATCTGAAGGATCGCAGTCGAAGAATTCATAGGGCGCGGGACACGCGCTCCCTATGGGAGTAGCCCCTGAGTGTGTGTTTGAGTCGTAGACTCGAGCAGAGACTTTTAGTTCAGTTGTTTTTTGCTTCGGGTCCGTAGGACACAAAAAAAAATCGGATGCTTGATCAATCCTCCCTATGGGAGTAGCCCCCGAGTCCTTAGTGGAGTCGTAGACTCGACGTGGGACTCGAAGATGGTTGAGAGTTATTGTTCTTCAATCAGTTCTTAGGTGTGTGACCAGCGCTCCTGATAGGAGTAGCCCCCGAGTAGTTGTTCGAATCGTAGATTCGAGAAAGTACTTGTTTTTTCAGTCGAAGATTTCCAACCGTTGCTAGCTTGGTTTTGATGACGTCAGTGCTGATGATCGGTGACCTCAACCGTCTGCGGCGCCAGAGATGATGTAACAGGACGATCGTGGGTCCCACTTCCTGACTTGGAGTTGACTAGTCATGCGCGACGTGGTGAGAATTACGGCGTCTCCTCGATTTCCGTGTGTGGTGGACGGCCTGCGGGCGACGGTTCGCTGCTCCGTTGACACGTGAACGGTTGGATCTGTCCCTGTCGCTAGGGCTTCTGGATGAACGGCTCCTGGTCATCGTCTTCATCTTTATAACCGTGGGGAAAATAGTGATTTTTTTCACCCTTGGCCATTTGCTTTCTCCACTGCTTCCATTTTCACGAGCTTTTCGTTGCACGCACTGGACGTTCTCCGATCCTTTCCTTCCTCATTCCTTCTCGCGCACCGCCATTGTCGATGCTCCGCCATGGTGAATTCGAAGAAGGCCTCTGCTGGAGCAGGCTCAAGCGCCGCCGCCGGCGGCAAAAAAGCTGCCACCACCGCTCGTGTTACTGATGGCAGGTGGAGGCGCATGGAGATGCGCAAGCTGTGCGATGCGGGTTTAATCCCATAGGACAAGGACGACATCAAGATCCCTGATGATGAGGTAATTCCCCGTCCACCCGCAGGGTTTCGGGTGATTTTTGTCGCATTTGTTCTCCGTGGTTTGTCCCTTCCTGTCCATGATTTTCTCCGTGGACTCCTTTTTTTCTATGGCATCCAGCTTCATCATCTTTCGCCCAACTCTATTCTCCACATCGCCTGCTTCATTACTTTTTGCGAGTGCTGGCTCGGTATCGAGCCGCACTTTGTCCTATTCCGGAAGCTCTATTACATGAAGAGGCAATCTGCCACCGGCAGGGTCTACCCGCTTGGCGGCTGCATTATTTCCCTCTGATCTTGTGTTCTCTTCTTTTCCTTTTCTATGTCTGAGTCCGTCCAATACTGGCGGAAGAAGTGGTTTTATATCCGCTACTCCACAGTGGTCGGGCAAAATTTTGGCCTTCCTCCCTTCGAATCCACCCAGGAGATCATCCCAAAGAGATCCTGGAAGAACCAAATCCTGGAGGGCGAGGTGGCAGAGCTAGAGGATCTCTACCGTCAGGTGGAGGCCCTCCAGATGGTTGAGGAGAAGGAGGTGAATGGTGTGGATATCATCCGCACCTTCCTCAAACGTCGGTGTTGGAATTATGCCCTAGAGGCAATAATAAAGCTGTTATTATTATAATTCTTGTTCATGATAATGTTTATATTCCATGCTAGAATTGTATTAAGCGGAAACTTTAATACTTGTGTGGTTTGTGAACAACACCGTGTCCCTAGTACGCCTCTATGGACTAGCTCATTGATTAATGATGGTTAAGGTTTCCTAACCATGGACATGAGTTGTCGATTAATAATGAGATCATATCATTGGGAGAATGATATGATGGACAGACCCAAACTAAGCGAAGCAATTAGATCGTGTCATCGTGTTCGTCTTTGCGAAGCTTTTCTTATGTCAAATATTGTATTCTTTAGACCATGAGATAATACAACTCCCTGGTATCGGAAGAAAGCTTTGAGGTCATCAAACGTCATCCTATGAGAGGGTGATCATAAAGGTGTCTCTCAGGTGATCAGAAAGTATCTGTTGGGTTGTATGTATCGAGATGGGATTTGTCCCTCCCAAGTCGGAGAGATATACTTCGGGCCCACTCGGTAATCGATATCAACACCGCTTGCAAGCATGTGGTTAAGGAGTTAATCACAAAGTGATATCGGATTACGGAATGAGTAAAGTACTTGCTGTGAACGAGATTGAACTAGGTATGACGGTACCGACGATCAAATCTCGGGCAAGTAAAATATCGCGAGACGAAGGGAATATATATATGGGATTGATTGAATCCTGGCATCGTGGTTCATCCGATATGATCATCGATGAATGTGTGGGAGTCAATATGGGTTTCCAGACCCCGCTGTTGATTATTGATAGAAGATCATGTCTGCATATTCTCGAACCCGCAGGGTCACACACTTAACATATCTCGACGCTAGGATAGATTGGATAATTGGTTTATGAGTTTTTGTTTGGAGTCTCGGATGGGATCCGGGACATCACGAGAGGTTCCGGAGTGGTCCGGAGAATAAGATTCATATAAGGCAGTGCAGTTTTTGGAGTTCGGAATTGTTCCGGGTTAATCGGTATTGTACCGGAAGCTTCTAGAACCTTCCGGAAGGGGACCAACGTGGCCCCACCTTCCGGGAGGGGGCATGGGCCTATGAGGGAGTGCCCTGGCCGCATTGGGTCAGGGGCACAAGGCCCCATAGGGCCCAGCCGGCCAAGAGAAGTTTAAACTCGAGATAGACCTTCTAGAAGGGGGGGTTTCCTTGCCCCCCACTCCTTATCCTTTGGGGCCACCGGATTGGGCTTGGGGGAGGGGCTAGGGCTGCGCCCCCCCTCTATATAAAGAGGGTTGGGGGCGCACCAACCCCTGACACCTTCCCCTCCAACCCTATCCGCCCTGCTGCCCTTCCTCTCTCCCTCCCGACTGCTTGTAGGCGAAGCCCTGCTGCAGAAATTCTCCACCATATACACCACGCTGTCGTGTTGTAGATCCAATCCATCTCTCCACCATACTTGCTGGTCCGAGAAAGGAGGAGACGTCGAGGTGCTGCACGTGTGCATCTCACGGAGGCACCGCCACTTGTGGTGCTAGATCGGATCGGATCGCGAGGAGGAGAAGCGAGTACGACTACATCACCCACGTTCCGACGAACGTTCCGCTGTGCGAATCTTCAAGGGTATGAAGATCTAATCCAATCTCTCTCGTTGTTTGCATCTCCTAGATTAGATCTTGGCTTTCCCTCTGTTCGCATCCGTAGAAAATTTTGATTTACTATGCCGCGAAACCCTTCAGTGGTATCAGAGCTAGATCTATGCGTAGATGTGTTTCACGAGTAGAACGCAACATGGTTGTTGCGGGCGTTGATGTTTTCTGTTGCAAGCCTCTTGTTTGTGTTCTTCTTATGACGCGGGATAGTGAGATTGAAGCGGTCCAGGCCAACCTTACGCGACGTCGTTCGTGAGACCGGCTCCGCACTTGACGTGTGGCTTGTTCCACACATGCGGCTGGTGGATGTCAGTTTCTCTCACTATAGTTGTCATGGGATTAACACCGGAGTTTGGCAACCATAATATCACCATTGTGGATTTCCGTAAGTAAGAATCGTTCTTAGCATCTGCTCCCATAAGCCACGTAAAACATGCAACAACAAAGTAGAGGCGTCTAACTTGTTTTTGCAGGGAGTGTTTTCTGTGATATGGTATGGCCCAAGATGTAATGTGTATAATTTATGCGATGATCATGTTTTGTAATGTTTCACAACTTGCATGTCAATGAGTACACAACCGGCAGGAGCCATATGGTTGTCTTTATAATTGTGTATGACCTGTGTGTCAACTTCTTATGCGCCATGTAATAGTTTCACTTTATCGCTAAGTAGTTAGCAATAGTTGCTATTCATGGTGGAGGCAATCATGGTGGAGTGATGGAGATCATGCCGGAACGCACAAGATGGAGATCATTGCGCGAAGATTGGCTATACCATGTCACATTAAAGTTATATGCATGTGATGTTTATCCTTTTATGTATCTTATTATGCTTAGATCGCGACGGTAGCATTATAAGATGATTCCTCACTTAAAGATCAAGATAAAAACTGTGTTCTCCCCAAGTATGCACCGTCGCGAAAGTTCATCGTGTCCAAGCATCACGTGATGATCGGGTGCTATAGACTCTACGCTCACATACAACGGGTGCAAGCCAGTTTTGCACACGCGGAAATACTTGGGTCTAACTTGACGAGCCTAGCATGTACAGACATGGCCTCGGAACACAAGAACCGAAAGGTTAAGCATGAGTCATATGAATGATATGATCGACACTTCGTTGTCCACCATTGAAACCACATATCTTCTCGTGATGATCGGATTAGGTGTGGTGAATTTGGATCGTGTTCACTAAACAACTTGAGGGATGTTGAATTTAGTGGGAGTTCATCTAGTAATTTGATTAAGTTGAACTATTTATCATGAACATAGTCTAAATTGTACTTGCCAATACTGTAGATCACATGGCCAAGTCCAACTTCAACTTCAATGTTTTTGCTGAGAAGGAAAAGCTTAGAAACAATGGGTCTAACTTCACCAATTGGTTCCGCAATCTAAGAATCATTTTCTCTGGCGGTCAAAAGGACTATGTCCTTGGGAAAGCGTTAGGTGACCCCCCCTGTTGCAACTGCGCCAGCTGATGAGAAAGTTTCTATCAGTCGCGCAAATATGATTATGGTGTGATTAATAGCACCATGTTGTTTTCTATGGAACCGGAACTTCAAAATCGTTTTGAAGACTATCCCGGGCCCTTTGAGATTCTCGAAGAGCTAAAAACCATGTTTCAGACTCAGGCCCGTTCTGAGAGATATGAGATCTCTGAGAATTTCTTTAACTGCAAGATGGAGGAAGGGAGTTCCGTTAGTGAGCACGCCATTAAGATGACGGGCTACACTCAACGCCTTGAGCAACTGGAATGCACGATTCTAGAGGAGCTCAAGATTGATAGGGTTCTGCAATCACTCCCTCCCAGCTACAAAAGTTTTGTAGTGACTCATAATCAGATTGGTTCCACTGATACGATCACCGAGCTCTTCGCAAAGATGAAGGCCGCGGAAGTGGACATCAAAAAGGATAATCATGTGTTGATGGTCAACAAGCCCACCTTTAAGAAAGGTAAGGGAGCAAAGAAGCCCTTCAAGAAGGGCGGCGGCAAGCGCACTGCCCCTGCTGAGAAGAAGCTCAAGTCTGGTCCTAAGCCGGACACTGAGTGCTTCTATTGCAAGGACAAGGGTCACTGGAAGCGCAACTGTCCGAAGTACTTAGCGGACAAGAAGGCTGGCACCATCAAAGGTATATTTGATATACATGTTATTGATGTTTTCCTTAATAGCCCTCGTTGTAGTACCTGGGTATTTGATACCGGTTCAGTTGCTAATATTTGTAACTCGAAACAGGAGCTACAGAATAGACGGCGGCTTGCGAGGGATGAGGTGACGATGCGCGTTGGCAACGGATCAAGAGTTGATGTGATGGCCGTCGGCACGCTCTCCTTAGTTTTACCTTCGGGATTAGTTTTAAACCTTAATAAGTGTTATTATGTGCCTGCGTTGAGCATGAACATTATTTCTGGATCTTGTTTATTGTGAGACGGTTATTCATTTAAATCGGAGAATAATGGTTGTTCTATTTATATGAGTAACATCTTTTATGGTCATGCACCTATTGTGAATGGTTTATTTCTTCTAAATCTCGAAAGGGATGAAACACACATCCATAACATTGAGGCTAAGAGATGCAAAGTAGATAGTAATAATACTACTTATTTCTGGCACTGTCGTCTAGGTTATATTGGTGTAAAGCGCATGAAGAAACTCCATTCTGATGGACTTTTGGAGTCTCTTGATTTTGAATCATTTGACACATGCGAACCATGCCTCATGAGCAAGATGATCAAAACCCCGTTCTCCGGTATGATGGAGCGAGCAACGGACTTGTTGGAAATCATACATACCGATGTATGCGGGCCGATGAGTGTTTCGACGCGCGGTGGATATCGCTATTTTCTCACTTTTACCGATGACTTAAGTAGATATGGGTATATCTATTTAATGAAACATAAATCTGAAACGTTTGAAAAGTTCAAAGAATTTCAGAATGAAGTGGAGAACCATCGTAACAGAAAGATTAAGTTTCTACGATCCGATCGTGGAGGTGAATATTTGAGTTATGATTTTCTCACGCATCTTAAAACAAGAGGAATTGTTTCGCAACTCACGCCACCCGGAACACCACAGCGCAATGGTGTGTCTGAACGCCGGAATCGAACCTTATTAGATATGGTCTGATTGATGATGTCTCTTACTGATTTGCCGTTATCATTTTGGGGTTATGCATTAGAAACCGCTGCATTCACTTTAAATAGGGCTCCATCTAAATCCGTTGAGACGACACCGTATGAACTGTGGTTTGGTGCTAAACCTAAGTTGTCGTTTCTTAAAGTTTGGGGATGCGAAGCTTACGTCAATAAGTTGATGCCGGACAAGCTCGAACCCAAAGCGGAGAAATGCGTCTTCATAGGATACCCTAAAGAAACTATTGGGTATACCTTCTATCACAGAACCGAAGGCAAAGTGTTTGTCGCAAAGAACGGTTCCTTTCTTGAGAAGGAGTTTCTCTCGAAAGAAGTGAGTGGGAGGAAAGTAGAGCTAGACGAGGTTATTGAACCTTCTCTTCAATTGGAGAGTAGCGCAGCACCTGAAATTGTTCCAGTGCCGCCTGCGCCAACAATAGAGGAAGCTAATGACAAGGATCATGAAGCTTCAGACGATGCTGCTACTGAACGTCGCAGGTCGACAAGGTCGCGTGCCCCTCCTGAGTGGTACGGCAACCCTGTCTTGACTGTCTTGTTAGTAGAAGACAGTGAACCTACGAACTATGAGGAAGCGATGATGAGCCCAGACTCTGAGAAATGGCTAGAAGCCATGAAATCCGAATTGGGATCCATGAGCGAAAACCAAGTATGGACTTTGGTGGACCCTCCTAGCGACCGAAAGGCCGTTGAGTGCAAATGGATCTTCAAGAAGAAAACGGACGCGGATGGTAATGTTACCATCTATAAAGCACGGCTTGTCGCGAAAGGTTTTCGACAAGTTCAAGGTGTTGACTACGATGAGACTTTCTCTCCCGTAGCGATGTTTAAGTCCATTCGGATTTTATTAGCAATTGTTGCATTTCATGATTATGAAATATGGCAGATGGATGTCAAGACTGCTTTCCTCAATGGCAACATTGATGAAGAGTTGTATATGATGCAACCCGAAGGTTTTGTCGATCCTAAGGATGTTGATAAAGTATGCAAACTTCAGCGTTCCATTTATGGACTGAAACAAGCATCTCGGAGTTGGAACCTTCGTTTTGATCAAGTGATCAAGAGCTTTGGATTTGTTCCAAATTGCTACGAAGCTTGTATCTACAAGAAAGTGAGTGGGAGCTCGGTGACGTTTCTGGTACTATATGTGGATGACATATTGATTATTGGAAATGACATCAACATGCTTAACGATGTGAAGAGTTATTTGAACAAGTGTTTTTCAATGAAAGACCTAGGTGAAGCTGCTTATATATTGGGCATCAAAATCTATAGAGATAGACAAAGACGCCTGATAGCTTTAAGCCAGAGTACATACCTAGACAAAGTTCTGAAAAGGTTCAGAATGGATAAGGCAAAGAAAGGTTCAGTGCCTATGTTGTCAGGTAAGATATTGAGCAAGGCTCAGTGTCCAGCTACGGTAAATGATAGGGAAGCTATGAGCAAAGTGCCTTATGCCTCGGCCATAGGTTCTATCATGTATGCCATGCTGTGTACTAGACTGGATGTGTCCAATGCTCTTATTTTGACGAGCAGGTATCAAAGTGATCCTGGAGTGGAACACTGGACAGCCGTGAAGAACATCCTAAAGTACCTAAATAGGACTAAAGAAATGTTCTTAGTCTATGGGGGTGATGAACAGCTCGTCGTAAAAGGTTACGTCGACGCTAGTTTCGACACCGACAAGGATGATTCTAAATCTCAGACAGGTTACGTGTATATTTTGAATGGAGGAGCTGTGAGCTGGAGAAGCTGCAAGCAAAGCATGATCGCGGGATCTACAGTAGAAGCGGAATACATGGCTGCTGCAGAAGCATCAAGTGAAGGAGTTTGGATCAGGAACTTCATCACTGAGCTTGGCGTGGTTCCAAGTGCATTGGACCCACTGGAGATATTGTGTGACAACACTGGCGCCATAGCACTCGCTAAGGAACCAAGATATCATCCAAAGACCAAGCATATCAACCGCAAGTTTCATATAATCCGAGATTATATAGCAGATGGAGATCTGAAGATTAGCAAAGTACATACAGATCTGAATGTCGCAGATCCATTGACTAAACCTCTTCCACGTGTAAAACATGATCAGCACCTTAGTGCCATGGGTGTGAGATTGTTGCCAGATGTAAACTAGATTATTGACTCTAGTGCAAGTGGGAGACTATTGGAATTATGCCCTAGAGGAAATAATAAAGCTGTTATTATTATAATTCTTGTTCATGATAATGTTTATATTCCATGCTAGAATTGTATTAAGCGGAAACTTTAATACTTATGTGGTTTGTGAACAACACCGTGTCCCTAGTACGCCTCTATGGACTAGCTCATTGATTAATGATGGTTAAGGTTTCCTAACCATGGACATGAGTTGTCGATTAATAATGAGATCATATCATTGGGAGAATGATATGATGGACAGACCCAAACTAAGCGAAGCAATTAGATCGTGTCATCGTGTTCGTCTTTGCGAAGCTTTTATTATGTCAAATATTGTATTCCTTAGACCATGAGATAATACAACTCCCTGGTATCGGAAGAAAGCTTTGAGGTCATCAAACGTCATCCTATGAGAGGGTGATCATAAAGGTGTCTCTCAGGTGATCGGAAAGTATCTGTTGGGTTGTATGTATCGAGATGGGATTTGTCCCTCCCAAGTCGGAGAGTTATACTTCAGGCCCACTCGGTAATCGATATCAACACCGCTTGCAAGCATGTGGTTAAGGAGTTAATCACAAAGTGATATCGGATTACGGGACGAGTAAAGTACTTGCTGTGAACGAGATTGAACTAGGTATGACGGTACCGACGATCAAATCTCGGGCAAGTAAAATATCGCGAGACGAAGGGAATATATATATGGGATTGATTGAATCCTGGCATCGTGGTTCATCCGATATGATCATCGATGAATGTGTGGGAGTCAATATGGGTTTCCAGACCCGGCTGTTGATTATTGATAGAAGATCATGTCTGCATATTCTCGAACCCGCAGGGTCACACACTTAACGTATCTCGACGCTAGGATAGATTGGATAATTGGTTTATGAGTTTTTGTTCGGAGTCTCGGATGGGATCCGGGACATCACGAGAGGTTCTGGAGTGGTCCGGAGAATAAGATTCATATAAGGCAGTGCAGTTTTTGGAGTTCGGAATTGTTCCGGGTTAATCGGTATTGTACCGGAAGCTTCTAGAACCTTCCAGAAGGGGACCAACGTGGCCCCACCTTCCGGGAGGGGGCATGGGCCTATGAGGTAGTGCCCTGGCCGCATTGGGCCAGGGTCACAAGGCCCCATAGGGCCCAGCCGGCCAAGAGAAGTTTAAACTCGAGATAGACCTTCTAGAAGGGGGGTTTCCTTGCCCCCCACTCCTTATCCTTTGGGTCCACCGGTTTGGGCTTGGGGAGGGGCTAGGGATGCGCCCCCCCTCTATATAAAGAGGGGTGGGGGCACACCAACCCCTGACACCTTCCCCTCCAACCCTAGCCGCCCTGCTGCCCTTCCTCTCTCCCTCCCGACTGCTTATAGGCGAAGCCCTGCTGCAGAAATTCTCCACCATATACACCACGCCGTCGTATTGTAGATCCAATCCATCTCTCCACCATACTTGCTGGTCCGAGGAAGGAGGAGACGTCGAGGTGCTGCACGTGTGCATCTCACGGAGGCACCGCCACTTGTGGTGCTAGATCGGATCGCGAGGAGGAGAAGTGAGTACGACTACATCACCCACGTTCCGACGAACGTTCCGCTGTGCGAATCTTCAAGGGTATGAAGATCTAATCCAATCTCTCTCGTTGTTTGCATCTCCTAGATTAGATCTTGGCTTTCCCTCTGTTCGCATCCGTAGAAAATTTTGATTTACTATGCCGTGAAACCCTTCAGTTGGGTGCAGCCACTCCAGGCGAGGGTGCATCCGATGTTTCTTTTCTCTGGCCGCCATGACCGGACGGGGGTTTTGGCCGAGGAGCTATCCAGGGGCGACTTCGATAGGGCTCTTCGGCCGCTGCTGAAGTTCAAGGCTGAAGAGGACCTCCCGAAGAGGTCCTTGACTGCCCTCTTCAGCTCTTCGAATCCAGTTCCTCAGGTTTTAGAACTGTGTCCTGCATGTTGCGCTTCTTTTATGATCGCTGTCTTTCACATGAATAAGCATTGCTTAATCACGTTCTCTGTCTTCTTGATGCAGGAACTGAAGGTAGCTGGAATGGTGCCTCCGCTACCTAAGAAGTATCTGATTGCGCCAGCCAACGATGTTGTGGACTCCGGGTCTGAGCTTCCGTCGGCGCAGTCGCCAACTCATGATGCCCCCGAGGCGAGCGAGGGGCGGACCCGAAAGCGGATACTAAGTCTGAGTGAGTCTTCGGATGCCTCGACTCCGCCAACGCCTAGGGAGCCATCCTTCCTTGTGCGTCACAGTGGGGATGACGGCGCTTCTTTCGCACCGTTCCCGGTTGTGCCTCTATGGTCAGTGGCGCCACAGCCGCCAGCCAAGAAGAAGAAGAAGAAGAAGGAGAAGGCGCTGCCCATCTTCGACTTGAGCGATATCGACTCGTAAGTGCCTTCGGATTCTTTTTGTTCTGTTTTTTGCGTGTGCACTTTTCTTCTTACCTTGATGAATATTTTCCTTGCAGCCACTCCTCGGAGGGATCTCTTAGTGAGGGCGTTCAGGAGGCCGTAGGGGAGTCGAAGCCGATGGCCCCTCCCTCTCAGACGGTGGCCAACTCTAGGGGCGATGCTCCGAACCCCTCTCCACAGGAGGCTTGGGTAGTCGATACTTAGAAGACTGCACCTGGACCTTCAGAGTCTCCGTCTGAGCACGTAAGTGACTTACACCTCTTGGTTTTGTAGGGGGAGCTCCCGAGTCCTTTTCGTGTTGTTTTGTTG
Organism: Avena sativa; assembly: GCA_916181665.1. NCBI lineage: Eukaryota > Viridiplantae > Streptophyta > Magnoliopsida > Poales > Poaceae > Avena > Avena sativa. The sequence goes on along the minus strand of OV702283.1, from coordinate 381,976,636 downwards.
AGTGTTTTGCTCTTTTCGGGGTGTAGCCCCCGATCCCTTTTTTCTTGATGATTTCTTGATTGTTTTATTCTGCTTCCTCTCGTAGCCTTTTGTGCGTAGCGCTCATCTTCTCATCCGGCAGCATCTGGCGCTGGAGGCTAGCATGCAGCAACTTCGAGGTACATGTCTTGCTTGTTGCCTGAATGTAGCTTTGTTTTGATCATGTGTGTTCTTGATGCTTTGTAGATGAAAATAATGCGGCCCTTCGCCGGCTGGATGCTCTTCAAAAGAGCCTCGGTCACGCGGAGAAGCAGGCTACTGATGCAGTGGAGGCGAAGGAGCGCCTGCAGCAGGAGTTGGCTGATGCTGCCAAGGCCAGGGAGCGTCTGCAGCGGGAGGCTTCAGATCGCGAGGAGCAGCTCGCCACTGTTGTGGCTCCTCGCAAGAAAGAGGTGGCCGAGAAGCTGATGGCTGCGGCCAAGGATTTCTCCGGTAAGTGTCTTGGGTGTCAAGTGGGATCCCACCAAAATCCCACTTCTAGTTCATTTGCCAAAATCTAGTGTAAAATTTTTATCAAAATTTTGCCAAGTACGGCTTCGGCTCCATGCACCATGAAAAAAGGTGAGAGGCCATATGCATTGTTCGGTGTTGTGCGTAGGCTCTAGAGGACGGAGGGTAGCTCCTCTGCCCAGGCTCCCGCAAGCCGTTCGAGTGGTCTGAGCAGACGTTTCTTGATGCCTCCGCCTATGAGTCTGTTGGCCTTTTCGACTTGCCCATTGGTCTGCGGGTGCGCCACCGAGGTGTATGATATATTAATGCCGAGTGATGACCCACAAGTATAGGGGTGTATCGTAGTACTTTTGATAAATAGGAGTGTTGATCCCAATGAGGAGCAGAAGGTGCTGAACAGTGGTACGGAGCAGGAAATCCCTGTGAATAATTAGCAAACGGATTTTTAGTGATTTTCTTATAAGGCAACAAAACAAAGAGCAAGTAACAGAAGTAACGAACAAACAGAGCAAGTGGTCCAATCCTTTCTTAGCAAAGGACAAGACGGTGGAAATACTTATAAGGACCAAACGTTCTCGAGGACACATGGGAATTCTGTCAAGTGATTTCGCTTCAAATAGCTGAGTACTCTTCTTTGTTGTTTGTAAGTGTTGTGTGGGTGAACCTGTGCTAACATACCGCCCTTCCTAGGACTAATACATACTTGTGATTAAACCCCCTGCAAACATCCGTAACTACAGGAAATTAATTAAGATATAAATCTAACCACAGCCTTAAACTCTGAGATCCTACACTCCCTTGTGCAAAGGTGTCCTAACGGGGGTTCAGGTTTCTGTCACTCCGACAACCCCACAATTAGTAGCCAAATACACAATGCATTCCCCTAGGCCCATAAATGGTGAAGTATCATGTAGTCTACGTTCACATGACACCACTAGAAGAATAGCACCACAACTTAAATACTAAACCATTGAATAATAACTCAACACAAATCCACTACTAACAACATGACTTCTCCCATGTCCTCAAAAACTAAACGAACTACTCACAAGACATCATATGGATCAAGATCAAAGATGATATGATAATGGATAACAATCTGAACATAAACAATAATCCAATGGTTCCACTCACAAGCATCAACTACAATAGTAATCAACACCGGGAAGGTTTCCCCTAATGAACTAAAGCAATATCCAACACAATTGTTACAGTGGGACGGAGTGGTGGTGGCGGTGATGGTGGAGCTGATGGTGTGGATGATGATGATGATGATCCCAATGAAGCCTAGCTTGATGACGGTGTTGATGGCGATGGTCTCCCCTCTCCAGGAAGGAATTCCCCCGGTAGAAATCTGACTGCGGGAGAGATCTTTCTCTCTCGGTGTTTTCCGCCCCCCAGAGGCGGCCGAAATCTATATGTGGTCGCTCCCTAAGCCTTAGGGTTTCGAAGGGAAGATATAGGCAAAGGGGCGGAGTCGGAGGCCGGGCAGGTGGGCCACACCTGCCCTAGGCGCTAGGTCAGGTGGGCCCGCACCTAGGGGGTGTGGGCCCCCTGAGGCCCATCTCCGTCCCTCCTTTTGGCTCAACCTTCATCTTCTGGTAAAATAATATGTTTCCATATTTTTCTGGTATTTTTCTGATCTTCATGAAATTGCACCGAAATGCCTTCTTTTCCATCAGAATCCAGACTCCAGCAGTCCATCCTCCAGGAATCATCCAACATGCATAAACAGATGAAAAGCCATAAGTAATACCTCATAATAAGACAAATATCAATGAATAGAGGTAAATTATGATATAGAAAGGTGATGCAAATTGGGTGTATCACCGAGGCCCTCGCAGAAGTCCTGGACCTTGTTCGAGATGAAGTTCGAGCCGTTGTCTGTGATGATGTTGTGCGGCATGCCGAACCTGTAGACTATGGACTCGAAGAACTTGACGGCCGTTTTGCCGCTTTGGTTGGTGACGGGAATGGCCTCGATCCACATGGTGAATTTGTCGACTCCGACTAGGAGGAAGACATGGCCTCCTGGCGAGGACTTTGGCAGTTTGTTAATCATGTCGAGGCCCCATTGGGCAAAGGGCCAGGACAGTGGTTTGGGCCTGAGCTCCGATCCTGGTGCATATGGCTTATCCGCGAACCTTTGGCAGCCATTGCATCTTCGGACGATGTCCTTAGCGTCGTTCATGGTCGTTGGCCAGTAGAATCCAGCTCGCAAAGCTTTGGCGACAAGGGCGCGGCTGCCTACGTGGTGACCGCAGATGCCTTCGTGGATGTCTTGGAGGATAGTTTTGCCATCACCAATGGTGACGCATCTTTGGAGCACACCCGAAATGCTGCGCTTGTACAACTCACTATTGTGAAGAGTGAATGCTTTGGACCGGCGAGATATGTGTTGGGCATCTGTCGGGTCGTCATGCAGTTCCTTGTGTAGCAGGTACCGAAGGTACGACTGTGTCCACGTCTCCTCTACCGCCATGACCTGCGTCAGGCTAACCAGCTCGTCCTCTGGTGTCGAGCTTTCCAGGAACTTCGTGTCCTTCGGGTGGCGCATCCCCCGAGTGTTCTGCTTCTTCGGGTGATCGCTTGGGGAATTTCCTTTTGATGAAAGGTACGCAGATTTGTTCGAGGAACACACTTGGTGGCACCCGTGCACAGGTGGAGCCGATGTTGGCGAGTCTATCGGCTTCCTCATTGCTTTCCCTTCCAACGTGTCGAAGCTCGCAGCCATCAAAGTCTCCTTCGAGTGAGTTGTAGAGCGCGCGGTACGCGATCATGTTAGCAGCGTGTGCGTCGCACTCATTCATCATCTGCTGGACGACGAGATTCGAGACACCGTAGATGACTAGGCGCGTTGCGCCGCAGATCTTGGCCATCCTCATCTCGTGGATGAGGGCCTCGTATTCCTCCTTGTTGTTGGAGGCACAAAATTTCATCTGAAGGACGTATTTCATCTTGTCGCCTTGCGGGGACGTTAGTATGACGCCGGCTCCTGCTCCAACCTCGCGCTTGGAGCCATCGAAGTGCATCGTCCATGACTGCATCATGTCCGAGGTGTCTGGTAGCTGGAGCTCCATCCAGTGAACTAGGAAGTCCGGGAGGACCTGAGATTTGATCGCCTTGCACCGCTCGTAGACTATGTCTAGAGGGGATAGCTCGATGCCCCACATGGCTACGCGTCCCGTGGCTTCGGGGTTGTTCAGGATGTTGGACAGTGGCGCCTCGTTGACGACCATTATCAGATGCTCCTAGAAGTAGTGTCTCAGCCGACGAGACGTCATGAACACGCCGTAGGCGAGCTTCAGGTAGTGAGGGTACCTCTGTTTTTTTTGGCGTCAGTACCTCACTGAGGTAGTAGATTGGGCGTTGGACCCCATGGGTCTTGCCATCTTCGGGTCGTTCGACCACGAGTATGGTGCTTACCACCTAATGTGTGGCTTCTATGTATAGCAACAGAGGCGCGCGTTCCTTTGGCGTAACCAGGACAGGCGAGGTGGAGAGCAGGCGCTTCAGATATTCGAATGCGTCGTCTACTTTGGGTGTCCACTCGAATTTGTCTGCTTTGCGAAGCAGCTGGTAGAAAGGCAGGGCCTTCTCACCTATGCGGCTGATGAATCTGCTCAGCGCCGTGATGCGCCCAGCTAGCTGCTGGACACCTTTAATGTTCTTCACCTTCTCCATGGTCAGTATGGCCCAGATTTTCTTCGGGTTCGCCTCGATCCCTTGCTGGGAGATGAAGTATCCAAGTAACTAGACAGATCGGACGCCGAAGGCGCACTTTTCTGGATTCAACTTGATCTTGTAGTGATCAAGGTTATCGAACGTCTCGCGGAGATCGTCGATCAATGTCTTGGCCTCCTTTGTCTTGATGATTATGTCGTCGACATAGACTTGTATGTTTCGACCGATCTGGTTTTTTAGACACGCATGCATGCATCGCTGGTACGTGGCACCTGTGTTCTTCATCCCGAAGGGCATGGTGTTGTAGCATAACACTCTGAATGGCATGATGAACGCCGTTTTCTCCTGATCTTCGACCTTCAGTCGAATTTGATTGTAGCCTGAGTAGGCGTCGAGAAAGGAGAGCTTCTCGCATCTAGCGGTCGAATCGATGATCTGATCAATCCATGGTAGGGGGAAGTGATCCTTGAGGCAGTGCTTATTGAGCGACGTGAAGTCCACGCACATCCGTATCCTTTTTAGGGACCAGCACAGTGTTGGCTAGCCACTCGCTCTCCTTGATCTCCCGGATGAAGTTGGCATCGAGCAGTCTGTTGACATCGATTCCGACGGCTTAGTCTTGTGGCTCGGATAGTCATCGGATGGATTGTTTGATGGGTTTGGCATCCAGAAACACATTGAGTGCATGCTCGGCGAATTCCCTGGGAACTCCTGGCATGTCCGCAGGACACCAGGCGAATATTTCCCAGCGCTCATGGAGGAATTCGATGAGCGCGCTTTCCTATGTGGGGCTGAGGTCGTTGGCAATCAGCGCCGTCTTGGAGGCATCAGTTGGGTGGACCTGCACCTTTTTCGTGTTGACTGTGGAGTCGAACGACATATCAGGTGAGTTTCTCCTGGCGACTAGAGGTGCCCCGTTGTTTGTCACCTCTCGGAGCCTCGTGAGCTCCTCTCGCATGCCGAACGACTGGGAGATTCTGTTGAAGTCTCTGTCGCAGTGGTCCGATTGGGTGAAGCTCCCTTGGACGGTGATGACGCCCTTGGGCCCTGGCATCTTGAGCAGCAGGTACGCGTACTGCGGTATTGCTAGGAATCTTGTGAACACCACACGCCCGAGGATGGCGTGGTACTGTGATGGCCAATCCACCACTTCGAACTTGAGCCGATCACACAGAAAGTTTTCGGGCTTACCGAAGATGACGTCGAGCCATATTTTTCCCAGGGGATACATGCCCTTCCCTGGGACTATGCCGTGGAACATTGTATCGGATTGTTCCAGGCTGCACAGCGGGATCCGCATTGCTGCGAGGGTGCTGGCGAACATCAGGTTGATGCCGCTGCCGCAGTCCATGAAGACGCGGCTCATCTCGAATCCTCCGGTCTGCGCCTCGAGCACCAGGGCAGTATTTCCTGGGCGAGGGATCTGGCGTGGGTGATCCGAATGATCGAACGTGATGCAGGACTCCGAGCCACTGAGGTACTCAGGTATGGCGGGCAGAGCGGTTACAGCAAGGCTGACCTGTCGAGTGATCTTTTTTTGCACCATATTGGTAGGGCGTCCCTTCTGGATCATGAGGGACCCTTCTGGCGGTGGATATCCACCTATGTCGTTGTTTGGCGCGGGTGCGATTGCGGGATTCGACGGTGCCACGGGTGGTGGTGGAGGAGTTCCGTGGGCATTGTCACCTGTTGCAGGTGTGGGTCCGAACCCAGGGTTCACGATCTGGCGCCGCATTTGGGTCAGACCCTCGCTGAGTTACTGGAATTCGCGGTAGTCCTTGAGCATGTGGTTGGACTTCTTTTTGCCATCCTTCTTGTCGATGTAGAACTGGATGGTTCAGGGGCCCGACAACTTGTCGTATGCCGAAGGTTCGTCGTCACGGCCCTGGCGCTGCCACATTTGTGTTGGGCGTCCTCCGTCACGGAAGTTGCCTCCGCGGTATCCTCCGCTGCTGCGGTTGTTGTCGTTGCGGCGTTCGGCGTAGCTAGCCACAACCATGTCGGGTCCATCGCGATCATCGTAGACGCGTGATCTTTGCTTGCTATGGCGTTCACGCCTGCGGCCGTATTCGTCCTCCTCCTCCGAATGTGCTCGGTGGAGGGAATCCTCGCCATCTGCCCACCTATTGGCGATGTCCATGAGGTGGTTGAGTTTCTTGGTCTTGACGCGCCCAAGTTCTTCCTTGAAGTCCGGGCGCTTGACACCATCCTTGAAGGCGTCGATCGTCCTCTCCTCGGAGATGTGTGACGTGGAGTTCTTGATGTTGGACCAGCGCAAGATGTATGAGCGAATGGATTCGCCCGTTCGTTGAGTGCAGGCCCGCAGTTCCTCGATCGAGGCTGGTCTCTTGCTGGTGCCCTTGAAGTTTCGGATGAAACTATAGGCCAGCTCCTCCCAGCTTCGGATGGATCCTGAGGACAGGCTGCTGAGCCAGATTTGGGATGCGCCTGTCAGTTGCAGCTGAAGGCATTGCAGGCGGTGTTCTTGTTACCGCCGTGCAGCTTGACAGACGAGAGGTGGTTGCGGAGCCAGGCCTTCGGGTCCTGTGTGCCGTTGAACTTCGGAGTATCCGAAGGAAGCTTGAATTTTTTCGGCATCCACGTGCGCCGAACAGATCTGCTAAAGCATCGAGCTCCGCACAGTTCTCCATTGTCATCTTCTTCGGATTCAGTTGAGCACGCGCGTTTGGCACGTGCCTTGTCGACCTTGCGATGAGCAAGGTCGTTTCGGGCATCGTAGTCGCGGCTGCGACATCTTGGGCTCTTGCATCGTCTAGGTAGGTCGTGCTCGTCCTCTTCCTCGTCGGATGAGGGTGTGGGGCTACGGTTGAATCTGATCGTAGCCTTTTTCTTTGGCTCTATAGGAGCTTCTTCGTGGAGCGCAGCTCCGACGAGTCCGAGTTGGCTAGCGCGGACTTGTGCATGGCACTCTTCGGATCCCCCACCGGAGGTGGATGGGGCGCGAGGTATGTGGTGGCTGCCATGATCGCAGCCTGAGGCGTATTCGGTATGACGTTGTCGTTCACGTCCATCTCCATGAAGGACGTGTTGAGGGTTTTGGTGACCTCATGTCACGCGGCGGGATCCATGTTATCCGTGCGAGAGCGATGCTTGTTGGCGTGATTGCTGTGAGAGCTGGATCCACCAGCGACGAAGAGCGCAGCTCGCCGCGCGCTGGACTCCGAAGCTGCTTGCTTGCATTTGTCGAGTTCCTCCTGCAGTTTCACCTGCCTGTTGTGCTCTCCGATGAGGAGGAGGTGGTATGCCATCAGCAGATCCTGTGAAGAATTCACAGGTAGGATCTTGTTGCCTGCCACAACTTCGCGTTCCTGGCGCCAGCCATCCTCGTTGAGGTTGATCCTCTGATAGGCGGCAGCGTCGCCCTCGTTGGGCTGGAGGGGTGGCTGCCCTTTTTTTCCTCCGTTCCCAGCCTACGGGTTGGGTGGTGGATTTGGTGGTGGGCTGGGTTCAGTCGAATTTGGTTGTCCTTCCGTTTCGCCATGGATGACCACGGCGCATTGGTATTGCCTACAGATTGGATCGCTGCTGCCGTAGCTTTCGGATTCGGAACCGTAGGTTCCTTCATCTGATGGAGGGCCGCACAGATCTGAGTTGCAGCTGCTGCTGTCATAGGACTCATCTGTTAGCGTCGACGTGCGTAGAACGCTGATGGGTGGGACCCACGAAGCGGGCCTGGTGGATGGTGGTGGCACTCGCTCTGGGAGGCGGAGAGTGCCAGTCTGCCCTACCTGGAAGTAGAAGCTCCCAAACAAAATCTCGAGTCCGTCGCCTACGGGCTCAAAATCCTTCATGGTGGCTGGCGAGTGGACGGTGAAGTCGAAAGCGCCGAAGAGGAGGTGGCTCTCCGTTCCTGAGGAGTTGTAGATCGCTTCGGATGGGACCGCCACGATTGCACAATCAGCGTCCCCGTTTCCCACAGACGGCGCCAATTGAAGAGGTTTAATCTCGTCAATGCCCATTGTTATGAGCTTGGGTTTTGGAGAAGGTGGGGATGCTAGAGACCACGGAACAGTTAGCAAACAAGCAACACGGGGACATGAAGTTTACCCAGGTTCAGGCCCCCGGAGGGGAAACCCTACTCCTGCTTGTCTACTCTTGATTACGGCAGAACCGAAAGTTATAGGGGTGTGCAGATGCAATCTGGCGTGGAGGTGTGTATGCGGTGAGAGGTGCCCTTCTCGTCATGCCCTCCTAGCCTTTATATAGATAGGCAGGTCCCGAGCATTGGTCGAGTTGGTTACAGATTAGGGTTTTCCCTTTGAAATTCTATCTAATCTAGTCTTGTTCTCCAAGCATCCGAAGGCATTATGTGCCTGGGCCACCCGGAATCTCCGCAGATCGCGTATCTTGTAGTGGGCCTTCCTTCGGGCTGGACTAGGTATGATGATGTTGTGTACCCATGGGGTATAACCAAGTCAGCCCAGATCTCCTATTTGTATAAAACCTATTTGCAAAATAGTTTGTTTTAAAAAAATATAAGTACCAAATATTTTTTAAACCCGGGGAGGCAGCCCAGCTGGCCAGGCCCAAAGGCCCGGCTAGCCAGGCCACCTACAACCCCAAACACCCCAACCCTAATCCTACCAACACAGCCACAGCAACCCTAGACTACCTCCCGCCGCCGGCCACACAACTTTGCCCTAGAACTGCTACCCGACGCACCCCGGTCCCACACCACAGCAGCCCCACGCGCCCACCACTCCCGCACAACACGCATGCCTCTCGCCTGTTCGCTCACATCCACCCCGCGGGCCACCAATTCCCGATCGACACGCCACCCGCCTTTCGATCAGTCAACGCGTCGCATGCTCCCTCTCCCCCGTCTAGATCCACTCCCCGTAAACATTTCCCAACCAACGTGATTCCCACCTGGCCCCGATCGATCCCCACCCCCTCTCTCCAAACCTGGCCAACGGGCCGGCCCGGCATGGCCTAGGCACGGCACACCCTAAACGGGCCTGGCCCAGCACGGCCCATGCACGGCACGCTCTAAAGGGGTCTGGCCCGGCACGCCCCGCCGCGGCCCGTCTGGCTCAAGTGCCTTGCCGGCCCGGCTCGCCTGGCCCGCTGCGCGGCCCGAGCCCGGCACGGAAGCTTCATGGGCCGTCCTGCAGCACGTCAAGCATGTTGGCCTGTCGCTAATTTTCCCTGGCCCGTCTAAATTAAGCTTTAATATCGATCAAAATTGTAACGTACCAGCTAAGATTCGGTGGCGTAGTGGTTAGTTGGCTTGCGGGAGGCCGGAGATCCTGGGTTTGACTCCCAGCGGGACTCCTTTTTGCCTCTATATTCCCAATACGTTGTAAGATACATGCTGACGAGTCGTGTCGGGCCGGCATGCGTGCCTCAGGCCACGGTCCATCGAACTTTCCCTTGCCGTCAAACTTGCCCTTTTTCTTGAACTTGTGAGGATGGAAGTTCCTTTTCTATACCAGATTGGCATTAGAATCTCCCTCGGTACCTTGAGCATGTGTGTATTTTGCTCTCGCCTTCTCTTCCATATCAAGAGTCCCAATGAGATCCGCCACGGAAAACTCTTGTCTCTTGTTCTTTAGAGAAGTAGCAAAATTCCTCCATGACTGGGGAAGCTTGGCAATAATTCCTCTGGAAACAAACTTATCTAGTAACACACAAGTGAAATGATCAAGCTCCCTGGCAAGTGACTGTATTTCATGAGCCTGCTCCATAATGGGGCGGCCATCAACCATCTTATAGTCATAGAATTGTTCCATGACATACAGTTCACTGCCAGCATCGGAGACTCCAAATTTTCTCTCGAGCGCATCCCACATATCCCTACCATTACTAAATGACAAATATGAATCAACAATATTTTTTGCCAAGAATGCTGATCAAGGCAGCCTTGAAAGTGGTATCAAGTTTTTGGAACGCCTCTTCCTAAGCAGGATTAAGATCACCTTCAGGTGTGACATAGATGGCGTTATAGCAGATCATGGTGTGAAACCAGAGTACTGCTCTCTCACACCATCGTTTGTAATTGACACCTTTAAACACAGGTGGCTTCATAGAAGCAACAAAGCCACTTAGGGAAAATTGCCTGAAATAAGAATTTTGGATTGTTGAATAAAAAAGCAATTTACCAAGCGAAATTAACCATAATAAATGCTAGATAAACATGAATAGAATAATAGAAATTAGACTAATCATGTGAAATGGCAAATACATATTAAGGCAGATAACCAAACGGATTTCAAAGCATAGAACTTGAGATACGATCAGAACAAAGTTGTGAAAGAGAATGTACATCACAGCAGCATCAGAGGAACCGCCAGTGTTCACGTTGGCATCGTCGTTAGCCATGTCGTCGAGGAAGAGGTTGCTGATGTCGGGGAAGAAGTCCTTGTTGGGGAAGACGTTGGTGTTATCCCTGTCCATGAAGGAGTTCGTGATGAAGCCAATAGTCGCACTAATAGTGCTCCCCAAAAACCGTATTGCCCTTCTCACATACAAGACTCGAAGCAGCAGGGTCTTAGAGGCCTACTGTCCCGGCTCGTGGTGCACGCCGCAAGACGAGATGGGGAAGACTATGTACCGTAATGCTCTGGAACTGGAGGCACAAAGGTATGTGCGACTGTGTGTTTGAGAGGAGGCGCGACCTCTCTCTTATAGGCACAGAGGGAAGGCAGACAGGTTGCGCAGAAGATAAAACGAAGAGGCAGAAGTTGAAGCGAACAGGCGGCAGCCAACCGGACATCCTCCACTCAATTCGTATTTATTTCCACTTAGCTCGTATTAAATATCCACTCAAGAAAACGTTTCATCTTTTGTACATATACCATTCATGTGTGGCAAAATAAAGCTCGGCTCAGCGATATTCCCGCAACCCACGGCGCGCGCATCGTGACGTGGCGAGGCGAAGTGAGGCGAGGCATGGCGAGGTGAGCGAGGAGGAGGAACGCACGTGTATATGTCTTCTCTTCTCAAGCTCTTACAAGTGGTGGAAGAGCTCTCCTTATAAGTTGGTCAAACTTCCACTTAACTAGCAAAGTGGGACTAAACTTTTGTTAAGCTCTTCCCTTGCATGAATGGACCAAATGAGCCTCTAGGATTTCAGGAATTTATTGGCATATAATAAATGGGCTAGGCCTATTTAGACAAAAATATCCAACATCTTTTTCACTGGTGAGGGTGAGCTTAGTATGTTTTTGTGGACCCTGGATCTAGTACAAGACCCATGTCTTTATTGTTTCTTTCTACTCGGATGAGTGGGTCCCCTATTTGGTATAAACCGTGGAGCAGATTTTATTTTCTTAGACACGAGCCTAGTAAATTTCTTAGTCACGTCTAGTATGTTTTCTCTTAAATGATCTCTAATTTATATAATACTACTTTTTACCCATGTTCTTTGTTTTAACCCCTTTTACCTTATTGTACAGGCTGCAGTTAAAATTAAGCAGGATTCCTTGAAAGGCAAGACTGAAAGTTGTGATCCCTCATCCCTCTTCTCATTCATCATCCCATTGTATTTCTGAAGCAAACAACTTACTTACTAGTGTATCTAGTACAGCTTCTGCAGGTGATATATATATATATATATATATATATACGAAGGCTATGTTGCTTGCAGAAAGAAAGGGTGTACCTGCTCTTTGATCTATAGCTGAAGTGTTGAAGAGGACAGATGATACATTGAAGTGAATTGCCATGTACCGATCTCTTATTAAGGCTACCAACACTCTGTAATTTTTATAATGCAGATTTTGTTTAATGATGTGTTGTGATAAACTTGTATTGTTGTAATAAGTAGTTTAAATTTTGTCATGTGTATTAATTGGCATCTTGGCATTCGCGTGTTATTCTGCAAAATAAGTTGGTGGTTCCAAAAAAAAGGCCAAAACAGTAATGGGCTGGAACAGAACGATCGATGAAACGACGCATGGATATAAATATGAACAATAATGGAAGTAACAGTTAAAGGCCGAAACAGTGACCGTCCCGATCAGTACGGGACCAAATTCCTAATGGGGTACAAAAGTAACAGGCCTAAATTCTAATACGACCAAACAGTAAAAGTCTAGATTTTCAGCAGGCCGAGACAGTAAAAGACCAGAATCACAGCAGACTAGATTAGTAAAAGGCTAGATTTCTAGTAGGCCGGAACAGTAAACGGCCATATTCACAGCAGGCCGGAACAGTAAATGGCCAGATACATAGCAGGCCAGAACAGTATAAGGCTAGATTGTCAGCAGGCCGAAACAGTAAAAGCCTAGATTTCTAGTAGGCCAGAACAATAAATGGCCAGAGTTACAGCAGGTCGTAATAGTAAATGGCTAGATACACAGCAGGCCAGAACAGTGAAAGGCTAGATCCTCAGCAGGCCGTAATAGTAAATAGCTAGATTGTCAGCATGCCGAAATAGTAAATGGCCAGATTCACAGCAGGTCATCATAGTAAAAGACCAGATTCACAGTAGACTGGGACAGTAGATGGCTAGATTGTCAACAGGCCAAAACAGTAAATGGTCAGATATACAGCAGGCCGGTAATAGTAAAAGGATAGATTCGCAACAGACCAAAAAAGTAGAAGGCCAGATACGCAGCACGACAGAACAGTAAAAAGCCAGATGCATATCAGGCCAGAATAGTGTAAGGCCAAAATAACAACGGGCCGAAATAGTATAGGGCCTGAATATATGACGGACCAACTTGTGGACCCATTTCAAACAGTGATGCTCTAACAGTAACGGGCCGACTTACTATTGGGCTTTCATAATGGGAAAGCCCACTTAATAACTTTCAGGCCTTGGATGGGCCTGACTTTCTACCACGGTTTCCATGACAGTTAACGGTGTTAACTGGCCGTTAACAGTGTTCGCCACGTGAAAGTTTGCATGACGTCAGGTCTCAATCCGTGGTAGATTCATTTGTAACGGGGCTTCTACCATGAAGGGCATCTGTCATAGAAGACTCTTCAGCAACGAAAATGGGTCTTCAACCATAAAAATCGTTTGTTGTAGAAGGATATTTTTCTTGTAGTGACACTAGTAGAGGCAATTTTAGAGAGGGAGGCGTATTCCAACCCAAGGGAATATCTCCATTTTATTGTGTATTTTATCCCACTCATGGGCACCTTTTTATATAGGGGAAGAGAGGACACCCCTTCCTCTTAAGTGTTCCATATGGGACTAAACTTAAAGGAAAAGTGGCAAGAATTTCGTCCTAGCCGGATGGGCTGAAACCCGCCCAATAGGCAACAAAGCAAACAACGGCAGCATAAGGCGGTGCCGGCCGGGTGGGACCTGGATGCGGCCCACCCCACGCACGCCAACCACCCCGCCAGGCAGCAGCTCGCCCAGGCCGTCCTGGTGCGCGTCGGCCCGCTGGCCCCCTGGCGACCAGCGCCTCCGCCCCGGGTGGGCCTGGTGCTGGCCTGCCAGGGTGGGTGGTCGGCCGGCCGCGGCCCAGCAGCATCCTGTGCTGGCCAGGCAGCCTATATTCCCTGCTGCGTGCGTAGGTCGGTTAGTAAATACCGTCCACGCACGTGGGCTATTCCAAACAGCCCACTTTCTGCTATTTTCTCTATCTTTTTGTTGTGGTTTCTTTTTAGGTCAAATCTTGATTTCATGTATCTTAATTTAAATATTATTTAGAATATATTAATTCACAATTAACATATAATAAATGTATATTTAAATTCTTATTTATCTGAAACTTCTTTCAGTCATTTTCCTTATTCCTTTCTCGAAACAACTTCAGATCTCCCGAGAATAATTCTGGTTTCTCTCTCTTTTGGAATTCCTTCTTACAGGAAGATCTTCACATATCATGATGCCTTTAAGAATGCGTCCCTATGGTTCGGGAATGTCATAGACATGATCTCTATCAATGATCAACAACAGGACCGTGATGCCCATGATGACCCCTATGCACTCATGATTCTCCATCGTTTTGAACCTAAAACAATATGTGTTATGTTCCTTTTGTCTCTGCGATACTTGCATTATCCAAAATTTGATCATCGACATATCCATTTCGGGTTAAACCTCGTGACCGACAATGCTACTTTAAACTCGTACTCATAAGTGATATCCTCGTGACCTAGTCACATGTTGCTCAACATATTTGATATAACTTATCTGAGTGGGCCTAGAGTATCTTCTATCACACAGATGTACAAATTCCACTCTTGACATATACGCCTCAACATGTTCATCCGGATACCCAATGACACCCTTATGATCACCCTTAGGCCGTTTGGGATTCTTTTAGATTTTTAAATTTTGAAAAGGAAAAAAAAATATTTTAAAAAGTTTCGAAAAAAATTATGCCATATTTGGATTCCTCACATTTTTTGATAATAATGGATATATTATTTGTTGAATTTCGATTTACGGATTTAAAGATATTATTTATGCTATATTAAATGAATAAATGGCAAAAGATGTATAAAATATTATTTTAATTAGTTTTTTACCTTCATTGGATTAAAATATTATTATTGGGTATTTATTGTTGTTTACTTAATTAGTTGTTTGTAGTTTCAAAACATAAAGACGTGTGACATATTGATATGAGATAATAGGATTGATATGACAGTATTGACAACAAGGTCTTAATGGGCTTCATGCAAGGACATCCTGATAGAACAAAGAAGTTCAGCATGCTGGGGTGGAGTAGTGCTAGGATGGGTGACTGACCGGAAAGTCTGCGATTTGAGCTAAGATTAAGTATAGTTAGTGTTAAAAATATTCCACGTGATAGAGATATTAACGAGTCAAATAATTCAAAAGTTTAAAAAAATTGAAAAACTAATTTAAAAAATGAAAAAAAAAATCTCTAGTCCCGGTTTGTATTACAAACCAGAACTAAAGGTCTATCGCCTGACCGCGGCCCCGGAACTGCCTTTAGTTCTGGTTTGTAGCCCAATCGGGACTAAGGGGGGACCTTTAGTCCTGATTTCGTAGTCCCGGTTGGAAAACCGGGACTAAAGACCCTTACAAACCGGGACTATAGGCCCGTTTTCTACTAGTGCCCTAGTCGCGGGTTGTTGCCGGCCATGATATGCTTAAGGACGGCGTCGAGGGTACGACCGGGCGCACTCCACCAGCGATGCCGACCTTCGACATTGTTGCGCACCGGCACCGGGCCTCCGCCCTCGTGGTAGTCTAGCCAGTGCTCGCGACGCTCACAGAAGTACTTGTCCCAATACGCCTCGTTCTCGTGGTGCTCCGCCTCCTTGGGGTCCATGGCGGTGATGGTCATTTGGATCTCGTCAATCCATTCGTGCCTTTCTGGCACAGGTGGAACTGGTACTTCGCCCGCGCTGAGCTTCCAGGTCGGCGGGCAAGGGAAATCCGGCGGCGCCGGGTAGCCGGCCTCATTGAGAAGACCCGCCTCCCATGGCTAGAGCGACCGGTGGCTGAAGCCGTTCGCCACCGCAGGGTCGCCGGGTACCTCTCCACCATTGCTTCCGCTGATGTTCTCATTTCCTAGAACTATGTAGATTGGGGGGAAATGGAGGTAAAGGTGGGTGCTGAAGACGGCGAGGATGGCCAGCTTTTTTAGCCATTTCGAAAAAGCGCGGCAAGGGTGGGAGGATGTAGCGGCGAGGGCAGAAAAAGGAGGGAAGACGGGCGGGCGGTGGAGCGCCATTACGCTACTGCGTGGGAGATTGGACTGGCGGCCATTGCCCGCCGGTCTGACAGGGAGCCGAGGCGATGAGGATGAGATCGACATTTTCTCGGATAAAAGTTAGGCCAAATCCAACGAAAAAACCCGGGTACTAAAAACACGAGTGGATGAATTTTCGCCGTATAAAAAACGAAAAGACCCTCGTGGAAACAAGAGAGGAGGTGCTCTAATAAAGAAAGCGCGTCTCTGCATGGGCATACCCTTACTCATGAGCGCATCGTTTTATGCCTGGCCAACGCGCCGACTCGATCACATGGTCAAATAATCTATCATGGGTTCAGCTACTTTCTCTGGCCTAAATTAATTGACTTGATTTTGTCTAAATTCGTATGTATATAGCACTAAAACAAGTCTAGATATATTTGAATTTAGATAAATTTAAGTCAATTAATTTAGGTCGGAGTAAGTAACAATCACGGGCCGTATACCATGCCGCATCATAACCGTGTCTAGTGAATCCCGGAGATCGTGACCGTGTCCGTGTGTGACAAGAGTCCAATCCAGACTGTAACTAGTATCGCGATCAGACCCGACCCGAGTCGCCTGTTGCCTTCTGTGAGCCTTTAAATACGGGACATCGATTGCCCGGCATCGAACAAATCAAATCCTAGGAATCCAGATCGAGTAGTTTGGAGGAGATATCAATCAAGCTTCAAGCAGGAACCATGGCCGAGAAGAGCGAGATGATCACGCTGAAGAGCTCGGACGGCGAGGACTTCGAGATCAAGCCCGAGGCGGCGGCGCTGTCGCAGACCGTCAAGCACATGATCGAGGAGGACTGCGTCGAGAACGGCGTCCCCCTCCCCAATGTCAACTCCAACATCCTCGCCAAGGTCATCGAGTACTGCAACAAGCACGTCGCTGCCGCCGGCGAGCAGGAGGGCCTCAAGGCCTGGGACACTGATTTCATCAAGGTTGATCAGGCCACGCTCTTCGACATCATCCTCGCCGCCAACTACCTGGATATCAAGGGGCTCCTGGACCTCAGCTGCCAGACGGTGGCCGACATGATCAAGGGCAAGACGCCGGAGGAGATTCGCAAGACGTTCAACATCAAGAACGACTTCACGCCAGAGGAGGAGGCCGAGATCAGGAAGGAGAACCAGTGGGCGTTCGAGTAGATGGATCACCTATACGACACTACTAGCTAGCTTTGATCCTATTTCCTTGTTTAATGAGTTGCCAGTTAATTAGGTTACTTTTTCATCGTTTGAACACGAGCAGATATATGCTTGTTGGTCTGTTTGATACATATTTCAAACTATATATGGGTTATTTGAATCAAGATTAGTTCTATACTTTTAAACTGTTCAATAACAATCTCCAATTCGCCCGTCCTAGATTGAAGCAAATCATGCATGAATATATTTGGTGGAGATTGTTAGCCTAAAGAAATTCGCCTTGCAATTTTGTCATATCTCAGGCTAGACCACCAGAGGCGACAATCAAGATAACTAAGTCGTTGACGATTGAGTGTAGATGAACCGAACTAACAACATGTGAAAAGCACGGAACATATAAGAAGCAAAATCGTTGAAACCATCTAAATGATTTCAAATTTTAACTCATATTTCATGTGCATTACAAATTACAAGAGCATCCTCCCTATACCTAGTCCAAATGGCGTGAACTAAAAACTCAACCCATCGTTGAAACCAGCGTCGTAGGCAGCATCAGCCTCGAAGTCACCAATCTCTTCATCGAGCATCATCCCTCCGACCGCACCACCCAGAAGCTCGAGGCCTAGACCCATGCCCATCCCTCCTTGATGCCTCGCCGGCACAGCCATAGGTGGTGGAGTGTAGCCATACATCGCCCGAGCCGGAGAAGCATTGTACCCGTACGGTGGTGGGTACGCCATGTATGGTGCACCGTAAGGTACACTACTTGGTGGGTATGCCATCGGAGCTTGAGATTGTGGCGGGTACGCCGTGACGGATGCCATGGCCTTGTTGGCGACTGCCATATGAAAGCCACCAGGATATGTTGCCGTGATCGATGGAGCGGCTTGGTCAGCCTTGGCGTCGGAGAAATTGTAGCTGAAGTAGAGAACACCATGCGCGCGACCAGACACGGGACGCCGCACCTGGTAGCTCCTGGTCTCAGGGTCACCGCCATCACCCGTGTTGGACAGAAGATTAGTGAGTGGTACGAACACCTCACCGACGTCACGGTGGCCGAAGAAGGGAACCTTTGACCGTAGCAGCACGTGGAGGGCGAGGCCGCGGGTGTCTGCGCCTGCGGGGATTGGGAGCTGGAGCATGGCGTTCCATGTCGGGTTTCGGCCGCCGTGGAAGTCGACTTGGGTGCCGTGGCTCGGCATGCAGGGGTCACCGCCGGAGATGGAGGCGACAGCGTACACTCGCATGAGCGAGAAGCATGTCACCTTCTTGAGGTCGGTGGCGGAGATCAGCGTCAGGTTAAGAATCCGGTATGCCATGACCAGCGTTGACACTGAGAATCAAGATGGTCGAGGAACAAGGACTAGGAGGAGGGGGTTCTTTCGACTGTGGCCCCTCAACTCGGAAAATTGGCACAATGTCACTACTTATTAAAGGGAAATGGTCATGTTTGGCGTTGTCGTTGAATTAAGAGCTAATAATAGATGGCTTGAGACTTTTGGAAATGTATTTCTGTGTGGTTTAGCGCTACTCTCTTGGCTGTCGAGCGGCTTGGCAGGTCTCTTTGTTTCCGATTCATCGTGCATGTCTGAATGGATGCAATTGAAATTTGAAATCCGTTTTAGTCTAGGATTGACAATTAATGCAACCCCAGTGACATGCATCACTTTGAACATGTAGAGATCAGGTGTTGAAATTAGAATTACTCTTCTGAATCCACTATATAAGAGGTGGTAATTTTTGAAACAGTACTTATATAATACTACTCCCTTGGGTCCATATTAATAGACTCAATGTCTATATACGAATGCATCTACTTTAAATATTTAACTAGATATATATAAATATAGATAAAATTGAGGTTATTAATATGGACCGGGGAGAGTATAAATTTCTAATCATAATAAAAAAGTGGATTCTGCATGGATCGTGACTGTTTGGTGTTACCGAGGTTTTTGCACTATCGTCGGAAAACCTTTGCTCAAACGGTTAGTCCATTTTTCCTGTATCACTGGAAAGAACTCTTCAATATTTAGATACTCAATGTAGGTAAAACATGTACTAGTAAATTATATTTTTGTCAAATCTTGTTATATACAAATAGTCCTTGAAACATACCAACATTCACGGATCTAGTTTGAAGTATCTCTCATCGAGACCAAGCAAACAATGAAGACTATCACAAAGCAGACTGACAATTTAAAAGATCAAACATTTCAAATTATGTTTAAAAACAACAATTAAAATGATGATGCCACTGCATTATATGTGTTACAAGTAAATACATGCAGTTTTTTGTATCGTCCTACTAGCGTCATGCCCAGACATTCGCCACTACAGGAAACCGTTTCATTACCGTGTATCCGCAATATATGGCGAACAGCCACTGGTAGAAAACGCCCTATAGGTCCCGGTTTGTAAGGGGCATTAGTCCCGGTTGCCTAACCTTTAGTCCCGGTTGCCCCACCAACCGGGACAAATGGGGGCACACGTGGCGGCATCAGAGCGCGAGGGGATGGAGCATTAGTCCCGGTTCGTAACAAGAACCGAGACTAATAACTCGCTGCCGCGGCAGAGATTTGGCCCATTTCTCTGCCGCGGCAGAGAATTCATTTTGGCACATTTTGTTGCCGTGGCAGCAATTTCGCCACTTTTTGTGCCGCGGCAGAGAATTCATTTTGGTTGTTTTATTTTTTATTTAGTGTTTTGCACTTATCAATGAAGGAACCTTATATTACACAAGATCATCATGACAATATTACATTCAATACACGGATCGAGTTCATGCACTACATACAAAAGTTGCTATTCGATGTTACCGGCCAATTCCTTCAAAGTTGCTATTTTTACAATCCCTATTGTCTATACACAGTAGAACAGTATTCCCCTTTCGGGTCTAGGACTTCTGCATCCAAGAATCCCGCCAATTCCTCCTGAATTGCTCGTACGCGATCCTTTGGCAGAAGACCGTCCCGTAGACGTTCGATCTGATTTAAAAAAGGAGTCAGCCTATATGAATGAAACTAAACACAATTTGTTTGAATTTAAAAACTATAGAAATTGTTTACGTACATGGAGTTGCTCTAAATTTCTGCCCTTCTCATCGCACGTCTGCCGGATGAACTCGCATACATAGTATCTACATAGATTGTTACCTGGTCCCTGCGTCAGGCACTTTACGAGAACATAGTTCAATCAAAATAATAATTAAGCATGATAATAATTGTATCAAAACTAGAATCAAAGAGATGCGCGGATACAGCTAGTGGTGCTTACATCTAGTGGTTGAAATGTAAGCTCCTCTTTCCAAACACCCCTAGCCTTGTTGGTGAACCGTTTCCAAGCGCTGCCCGGCGTAGAAAACGAATAAAATAAGTTATTAAGTACTTGATATCATAAAATTCACGAACGTTGCCGATATAGTGTCGTAATGATTAGAATTACCGCTGGAGAAGTATCTGCATGTCCTTCCACGTCTCAAGAGGTTTATGTTTCGAGTCCATGACTAGTACACGCCCTTTGTCAAGTTGAATGATTAACAGAATATAGTGGAAGCTGCAAATGCATAACTAATCAATTATATACTTAACATCGAGTAAGCGAAATAGAAAGTGTATACAAGACAATAACACTCACTCGAAGTTGTAAGGAAATAGTATTTCCCTTTTGGTTTCTTGAAACCTTAACGCGTGTACTATATTATCCTCCGTATCCTGGGGGCTTATTTTGAGATTAGCTTCATGAACCCAATATGGGTCAATGAAGCCAATGTCATAGATTTGTCCTCTGCTGCATTCGAGAATCTTCATTCTGCATATTACAGTATGATTATATACATGCAATAAACAAAATAATATAGCTGGAGACTAAATTAATTATAGAATTAGTACTTACAGACAATAGGCACTGATGATCGATTTGTCTAAGGCGTCTTGATTGAATAATTGAAATAGTTCATCAAATTCAATGGATATCATGGCATCCCTTTCTTTCCCATGATGCTTTTTTGTAACCCTCAGCACTATCCAGTTAGCCCCGGCCTTTGTGGCATGCATGTACCAGTTATGCAATCTTCGCATTTTTGTTAAAAGATTGTTTACCTCCTCAGGTTTGATGAGAGGTTTGCCGTACTGGTATTTGTATGCTACTTCACTCACGGGGAAGAACTCTAACTGGGATAAGTACTGGGCAATACTCATACCTTGAGCAGCGGCAGATTCTCCGTATTGTGCAACTACCTCTGGATCATACTGCTCTTCGGCCCCATATTTGCTCGACCCCACATTGGTTTGAGAAATCACCTTGAGAGGGGCGCAAGTCTGTTTTGCTTGTTCTCCGAGCTGGGCAACAGATTTTCCGCTTGCATCAGTACTGCTCTTCGAGGCTTTTTGTGCGGCATGTGACTTGAGAATAGAACGCTCATAGTCTGATGACAGCTTTGGCTCGGGTTGATGAAGATTCTTTAGCATTTTCAACACTTTGGCTTTTTCTTCTTTGCTGCTGGGGAACTCTGGCTCTTTCGGCCGCCTCAGCTTAGCGAAAAACGCTGTCGTTTCCGCATCAACGATCGCCGCAGTCTCCTCTTCAGTACAGTCCTCCGGCATCTCCGAGGCGTATTGATCTAGTTAGTGAAGTTACAAGCTGCAAGATGGTTTTCGAGAGCAGGGACACCACTGCGGCCAGTTTTAGGGAGATGCCGACGGAGCCCAGTCCTCCGGCATCTCCGAGAAACTGGTCATAGAGGCACTCCCGGTCCAGCCACAAAACGGGACTAACACTGAAGACATTTATTAATATTAAAAACTAAGACTACAAAACCGGGACTAAAGGCCACAAACCGTGAAAGATATCCTTCGGTCAAGCCACAAACCGCGAAAGACATGAACTAGAGTTACATAATATGAGCATGAACTTCTTGGCATATGTCATTCCTTATGACCGCTTCAGACGTAACCATGGAGCATCTTCTTTACTTAACGGAATGCTTGGGTCAGTTTTCACTGTGAAGGGCGGAATTTCATCAAACTTATTATAATCTTCTGACATGTCTGTCTTGTCCTCGATTCCCACGATGTTTCTTTTCCCTGAAAGAACTATGTGACGCTTTGGCTCATCATATGATGTATTCGTTTGCATATTTTTTCTTTTTTTCGGTCTGGAGGACATGTCCTTCACATAGAAAACCTGAGACACATCATTGGCTAGGACGAATGGTTCATCTCTATAACCAAGATTGTTGAGATCCACTGTTGTCATTCCATACAACTGGTCTATCTTTACCCCTTACCCATTCAGGTTGACCCATTTGCAGCGAAACAAAGGGACCTTAAAAGAGACTCCATAGTCTAGTTCCCATATCTCCTCTATGTAACCATAATATGTGTCCTTTTGTCCATTCTCGTCTATTGCATCAAAGCAGACACCACTATTTTGGTTGGTGCTCTTTTTATCTTGGACGATCGTGTAGAATGTATTCCCATTTATTTCGTACCCTTGGAAATTCAATACAGTAGAAGATGGTGACGCGGCCAACAAGTATAGCTGATCTCCAACAGTGGTGTCATTCAAGAGATGTCTCCGCATCCAACCACCGAAAGACTTCATGTGTTCATCTGTAATCCATGATTCAGGCTTCCCCGGGTTTTTGGAGCGTACAATATTCTTGTGTTCCTCGATATACGGAGCTGCCAAGGTGGAATTATGTAGAACTGTATAGTGCGCTTTAGTGAAAGAATCCTCGTCCCTACATATCATTGCTTTCTTTCCCAGCGTGCCTTTTCCACTTAGTCTTCCCTCATGCCGCGAGTCAGAAACACCAATCGGCTTAAGGTCAGGAATAAAGTCAACACAAAACTCAATGACCTCCTCTGTTCCATATCCCTTGGAGATGCTTCCTTCTGGTCTAGCACGGTTATGAACATATTTCTTTAAGACTCCCATGAACCTCTCAAAGGGGAACATATTGTGCAGAAATACCGGACCGAGAATGGCAATCTCTTCCACTAGATGAACCAGGAGATGCGTCATAATATTGAAGAAGGATGGTGGGAACACCAATTCAAAACTAACAAGACATTGTACCACATCCTTCTGTAACCTTGGCAGAATATCTGGATTGATTACCTTCTGAGATATTGCATTGAGGAATGCACACAGCTTCACAATGGGTACTCGAACATTTTCTGGTAGAAGCCCCCTCAATGCAATCGGAAGTAACTGCGTCATAATCACGTGACAGTCATGAGACTTCAGGTTTTGGAACTTTTTCTCTGCCATATTTATTATCCCCTTTATATTAGATGAGAAGCCCGACGGCACCTTGATACTGTAAAGGACTTCAAAAAAGATTTCCTTCTCTGCTTTGGTAAGAGCATAGCTGGCACGACTTAAGTGACGCCCTTTATCCGTCTTGTTATCTGTATGCATGTTCTTTGGGTCTTTCATAATTTGTTGGTCCTCCCGTGCTTCAGGTGTATCTTTTGTCTTCCCATACACGCCTAGGAATCCTAGCAGGTTCACGCAGAGATTCTTCGTCACGTGCATCACGTCGATTGAAGAGCGGACACGCAGGACATTCCAATATGGCAGCTCCCAAAATATAGATTTCTTCTTCCACATGGGTGCGTGTCCTGTACCGACGTCGTTCGGAACTGATTGACCGCCAGGACCCTTTCCAAAGATTACTTCTATGTCCTTGACCATACCAAATACATCATCACCAGCAGGGAGTTCAGGCTTCTTCCGGTGATCTGCTTCACCTTTGAAATGCTTGCCTTTCTTTCTTACGGGATGATTGGTCGGAAGAAATCGTCGATTCGCCAGATACACAACCTTCTTGCATTTATGCAAATATGTACCTTCGGTCTTATCTAAACAGTGGGTGCATGCCTTATATCCCTTGTTTGTCTGTCCTGAAAGGTTACTAAGAGCAGGCCAATCATTGATGGTTACGAATAACAACCCTCGTAGATTAAATGGCTCCCGTTTGTTCTCATCCCACGCACGTACACCTGGTTTGCCCCACAACTGTAAGAGTTCTTCAACTAATGGCCTAAGGTGCACATCAATGTCGTTGCCCGGTTGCTTCGGGCCTTGGATGAGCACTGGCATCATAATGAACTTACGCTTCATGCACAACCAAGGAGGCAGGTTGTAGATACATAGAGTCACGGGCCAGGTGCTGTGACTGCAGCTCTGCTCCCCAAAAGGATTCATGCCATCCGTACTTCGACCAAACCATAAGTTCCTTGCGTCACCTGCAAAGTCTGGGAAGTCTCTCCCGATTTTTCTCCACTGTGACCCATCAGCAGGGTGTCTCAACTTCCCGTCTTTCTTACGGTCTTCTTTGTGCCATCGCAACAACCTGGCATGCTCTTTGTTTCTGAACATGAGTTTCAACCTTGGTATTATAGGAGCATACCACATAACCTTAGCAGGAACCCTCTTCCGGAGGGGCTCTCCCTCAACATCACCAGGGTCATCTCGTCTGATCTTATACCGCAACGCATTGCATACCGGGCATTTATCTAAATTCTCATACTCCTTACCGCGGTAGAGGATGCAGTCATTAATGCATGCATGTATCTTTTGCACATCTAATCCCAGAGGACAGAGAGTCTTCTTTGCTTCGTAGGTACTCTCGGGAAGTTCGTTATGTTTTGGAAACTTCGGCTTCATTATTTTCAGCATCTTTTCAAATGAGGAGTCAGTTAGACCACACTCTGCCTTCCATCGCAACAATTCCAGTGTGGTACCGATCTTTGTGCTGCCATCTTCACAATTTGGGTACAACAATTTCTTGTGATCTTCTAACATGCCCTCTAACTTCAACTTCTCATTTTCTGTTTCACAGTCTCGCTTTGCATCAGAAATGACCCTACCAAGTTCATCAGCCGGCTCATCTGATGCCCGTTCTTCACCTCTTTCCTCTCCATTGTCTTCCATTGCAGTATCACTGTATTCAGGAAACATATGATGATAGTTGTTATCATCATCTTCTTCTTCACCATCTTCCATCATAACCCCTCTTTCCCCGTGCTTGGTCCAGCAATTATAGTTGGGCATGAAACCTTTCATAATCAGGTGGCCGCGAATGATTTTCGAGGAAGAGTAATCCTTGTTTTTCCGACATTGAACACATGGACAACGTATAAATCCATTCTCTTTGTTTGCCGTAGCCACATCGATAAATTTATCCACGCCTTTGATATACCCGGCTACCCGCCGGTCACCGTACATCCATTCCCGACCGTTCATCTGCATCATATAAGTAAGTTTATCAAAAAACAGGACATCATAAATAGTGAAATAACCAATTCACACCGACACATGAATTGTATCAATGACCTAGAAAAGATAAGATTGCTAACCTCGATCGAGGGAAATAAAGAGGAGAAAGCTCAAGTGCGTCTCGGACACCTTCTATATTTTTGTTCTATGAGAAATTCAACGGGATTATTCACTCAAACATTTCAACAAACACCTTCAATGCATGCATGAGAAAAAACTAGCACACCCCCTCACACCTTCCACCATTCAAAAAAATAGAGTGGAGGCAGAGGGGGCTGGGGCGTTGCATTTATAGAGGGCAGAGGGTCTTTAGTCCCGGTTGGAGCCAGCAACCGGGACTAAAGGTGCATGCCACGCCACGTGGCTGTGGCCAAACCTTTAGTCCCGGTTGGTGGCTCCAACCGGGACGCATGCCCCCTGGCCCCGTGCCCGCTCCAACCGGGACGCGTGCCAGCATTAGTCCCGGTTGGTGGCGCAACCGGGACTAATGCTCTGAGGGGTCGCGAACGGATAGCCCTTTTTCCTCTAGTGAGCAAAGTATTACCGAGTATTACACTCGGCAAATAACATGCCCTCATGCCACTGATTCATAATTTTACCAGTCCAATTTTTAAAAATACTAGGCTACTCTGTATGTACTATCATCATGTATCTGAACATGTGAGCTTTCTACCCAGTGTTCATAAAAAACAAATATCTATGTCAATTTAGTAGGAAGCGAGTGGAAATTGAATTGCAGGTGTCGCACGTGAAAGGGCATGTATGCCCCATGTGTGGTTTAGTAATTAATGACAATTTCTATGGACTAATGTGTAAATTGAGTTTCACTTGTATTTTGTCCATTGGCATAGCTTGGGCCATGTGTTGGTCTCAAGGTTGAATCATGAAGAAAGAAGGAGTTTGAAGGTTGATCAAGACAAGTGCAAAAAGTTGCATCAAGATGGATCAATCTCAAGAAGGGATGAAGAAGGGCAAGCTCAAGATGTGCCATCTCTAAAATACCTCATGCTTGAAGTTTGCCATCCTCATGATCATGGAGTGATGAAGACAATTTTAAAGAAGAAGTTTCCCCATGGAGTATGGGGGACAAATTTGCAAGTCCTCATCTTCATCAAGCAAGAGCAATCAAGAAAGGTGTTCCCACTTGAGAAGAATAAGACGGTCTACATCAAGTTCAAGTGGATTCTTCAAGGCAAAGGTATAATCTTGATAGGGCTTCTCTTTTGTCGGTCTCGTGTTGTTGGGAGACCGGGTTTAGGATAGATAACCGTACTATCAAGAGGGACTCTCAAGCGGGTGTCTCGATCGCATCGTTCGGAGAGAGCTCAAACCTTTGCATTCATAGCATCATCTTTCTTGTGTGTTATTTGGTTCTTTTCCATGAGAGGATCTAGAGATTGTGGTTATCATCATAACAATCTCTAGTTCATCAAATAAGGATTTTCCTTGCATATCTTATTGCATTCTTGATCGTGCGGTTTTTTCTGGCTCCACGCCTTAGGAAATATCTCACATATATATACTTGATATTTTATCTCTTGATGGTATATAATATTTCACATTTTGTTGGGTTATACTTGGTTTTATATTTCCAACAAAATTGGTTTCATCCCAATCAGAGTTTCCAAGCGCAATCATGATGGTATATGCTCCATGCTTGTTTAGTATCTAGTTTGCTTTGCTTTATCTACACTTTGAGGTGTTTTTATATCTTTTCTAGAACTAACCTATTAACTAGTTGCATAGTGCCAGTTGCCTGTTTTCTTCTATTTTGGTTCCAGAAAGGCAGAAAATCAATATTCTCGGAATTGGACAGGACAAAAGTCAAAGTCAATATTTTACCGTGGGCGACACGAAGCCAGAAGACAAGACGGAGGGGCGCCACAGGGCGGACAGGTCCTGTAGTAGCTAGATGGTTGTACCTCCTCCTTATACTTTCATGTATAGATCTTGTGAGCTCTGTTCATGATCAAGATCTAATCTATTTGTTATCATGCATGTTGTGTTTGCGGGGATCCGATGGATATTGAGATTACTATGTCAGATTGATTAATGGTTTTGTCTTATTGATTCTATCATGTCTATGTTGTTTGTGATCTTGCAGGCTCTCCGTTGTTAGTAGCTATCTTGGCCAAGTAGTTTCTAGTGACTCCAAGAGGGGGTATTTATGCTCGATAGTGGGTTCATGCCTCTAGTTTCCAAGGGAAGTGATAGAAATCTCTTCGGTTGTAGATGTGTTGTTGCCATTAGGGAGAAAAACAACGGTCTCTTGTTCATGGAACAAGTGGATTGTTTACCTTACACACTTTTCTTAAAGCAGTTGTCTGTTGCTTGCAACTTAATACTGGAGGGGGTTCGAATGATAACCTGAAGGTGGACTTCTAGTCATAGATGCAGTTGGATGGCGGTCTATGTATATTGTTGTATTTTCCAATCGAATCTCATAGGATCTTTTTTGTCTAGTATTGCATTGTTATGCCTTGCTCAGTTCCTGTAAATTGCCCTGCTGTAATTTGTTTACCCTTCATGCCATGTTGTTTATCTAAGGAGAGGACCTCTAGTGAACTATGGACCCCGGTCCAGTCTTTACCATTGATACATCTCCCACTGTTACTGTTTACTTGCGGCAAACCATCATCACCTTCCACACCATACAGTTAATCCTTTATGACAGCAACCGATGAGATTGATAACCTCACTGTTAGTTGGGGCAATGTCTTGAGTTTGTGTTGTGCAGGTCTCCACGTTGCTTGCAGCACCTTTGGGACGTTTTCTTCCTCCTACTGGTTCGATAACCTCGGTTTCTTACTGAGGGAAACGTGCCTATTGTACTGCATCATACCTTCCGCTTGGGGTCTCCCAACAAAGTGTTGCTGCACTCATCAAGGCTTTTTCTGACGCCGTTGCCGGTGAGGCTAAGGATGTCTTCACAAGGGAAGTCCTCCTCAACCTTTCTCTTTACTTTGTTTTTTGTTTGCTTAGTTTATTTTGCTCGGTTTTGTTTGCCTCTTTTAATCAAAAACTCTAAAAAAATTAGTCTAGTTTGGTTTGCTTTCTCTTATCAAAAACACAAAAAAAATAGTTCCTGCTTTAGGTGCTGCTGCTGTTATTGCTTGCTCCACCTTTGCCAAAATGAACTCTGCTCAGAACACCAAGTTGTGTGACTTCACTAGCACAAACAACAATGATTTCCTTAGCACTCCCATTTCTCCACCTGCTCCTGATGCTACCTTTTATGAAATTAAGCCTGCTTTGTTGAATCTTGTGATGAGAGAGCAATTTTCTGGTGCTAGTTCTGATGATGCTGCTGCCCATCTCAATAACTTTGTTGAACTTTGTGAGATGCAGAAGTATAAGTATGTAGATGGATATATTATTAAGCTCAAGCTGTTTCCTTTCTCCTTGAGAGGGAAAGCTAAAGAATGGTTGCTATCCTTGCCTAGAAATAGTATTGATTCTTGGACTAAGTGCAAAGATGCTTTTATTGGAAAGTACTATCCTCCTGCTAAGATTATATCTATGAGAAGTGACATTATGAAATTTAAACAACTTGATAATGAACATGTTGCTCAAGCTTGGGAAAGAATGAAATCTTTGGTTAAGAATTGTCCCACTCATGGACTCACTGCTTGGATGATTATCCAAACTTTTTATGCAGGTTTGAACTTCTCTTCAAGAAACCTGTTGGATTCAGCTGCTGGAGGTACCTTTATGGGCATCACTTTGGGTGTTGCAACAAAACTCCTTGATAATATGATGGTTAATTACTCTGAATGGCACACTGAGAGAGATCCACATGGTAAGAAGGTAAATTCTGTTGAAGAAACCTCCTCTTTGAGTGATAAGATTGATGTCATTATGGCAATGCTTGTTAATGGGAAAGCTCCTTTAGATCCAAATAATGTTACCTTAGCCTCTTTGGTTGCTCAAGAAGAGCAAGTTGATGTGAATTTCATTAGAAACAACAATTTCAACAACAATACCTATAGGAATAATTTTGGTAGCAACAATAATTTTAGGCCTTATCCTCCTAATAATGGGAATACCTATGGGAACCCCTACAATAATGCTAGAAGTTCCCCCTCTGAACTTGAAGTCATGCTCAAAGACTTTATTAGTAAACAAACTGCTTTCAACAAGACTGTGGAGGAAAACTTTTAACTATTGAGAAAAATATTTCCTCTTTGTCTGAAGCACAGTCCTCCTTGATTAATAAAATGGCTGCTAAACCTGAAACCATGGAAAGTACCTTTGCTACTACTCATTCCATATAAGTTACTATTGATGAAAATGTTAGGCTGTTAGCTCAACTTCATGCTAAGTGGGAAAGGGAAGCTGAAATTGATAGAAACAATAGTGTGTGCACCATCACTAGAATGGAGACCACTAAACCACAAGAATCCCCTATTCCTCCTCCTACAATGCCTAAGCCTAATGAGTCTACTACTAGTTATGCTAATTTTGATTTTGATATAGATGGTTGCAATATTTCTAAAGTGATTCTATTCTTGCAAAAACTTGCTAGAAGTCCTGATGCTAGTGATATGCATGTTGCTTTCACTAAACTCATTACAGATGCTCTTGTTAAGATTAAGGAAGAGAAGTTAAAACACAAAGCTTCTATTCCTAGGAAAGTAGAAGATAGTTGGGAACCCATTATTAAAATGCAAGTGAATGACTTTGATCTCAAAGCTTCATGTGATCTTGGCTCTAGTGTCTCTATTATGCCTAGGAAGATTTATGAAATGCTTGATTTGCCACCTTTGGAAGATTGTTATTTGGATGTCCCACTCAATGATAATGCTAAGAAGAAACTCATGGGGAGTATTAAAGATGTTCTCATTATGGTTAACAATGCTTATGTCCCTGTTGATTTCTATGTTTTGGATGTTGAATACAATGCTTCTTGTCCTATTACTTTGGGAAGACCTTTACTTAGAATTGTTGGTGCCATCATTGATATGAAAGAAGGCACCATTAAATATCATTTTCCATTCAAGAAAGGTATTGAACACTTCCCTATGAGAAGAGAGAAGTTGCTTTTTGCTCCTCCTTTGAAAGCAAGGTTTGATGTTAATGCTTCCTCATTTGAAAATACTTGATTTCTTGCTTCTTGTGCCTAACTTAAAGGCGTTAAAGAAAATTACTTGTTGGGAGATAACCCAAGTGTCGTTGTATTGCACGGCAGATGCTACTAGGGGTAGCTTACGTAGAGGGAGCAAGGCGGCGTAGGAGAATCCGGGAGCGAGATTGGCACGCGATATACCCAGGTTCATGTCCCCTCGGTGGAGGATCGCTACGTACTGCTGTCAATCCAGTATATGTTCATAGATTGGTTTACATGAGAGCCGCCGTAGGCGGAGGGAGAGACTAGATCTAATGAGATGTGGGGGAGCCTGCCCCGTGGGGGTGCCCCTGGTGGCTTTATATATGCAGCCAGTTAGGGTTTACAAGTGCTAGTGGGCTTTGTGTACAAGTCGCCGTATTGGGCCTCCAGTCGGCGCCAGTCGCTTGGATCCAATATGCGCCAGTTGTCATATCCGGCGAGTCGGCACGCTCTGAGCTTGGCTTCAGTCGGCTCGATACCATCCGGCGACTCCGCTTCGTGGGTATACCCCGATTGGTATTCCCCCATCAGTAGTCCCCGAGCACGTTGTCGATTCGACGCGGGCTTGAGGTAGGGCGCGGAGAGTCTTGACGATGGGTCGTGGCGAATCGGCGATGAGCTCCTGAACAGAGAAAAGAACCGTGAAGCGGGAGGCGGTCGGCGTGAGCCAGTCGGTGATGGCCAGTTGGCGAAAGACATAGGGTGTCGGTGAAGCCGCCAGTTGTGGCAAGTCCCCGAACCTGGAGCATGCCGAGTCCCCGAGAGCGGCGAGTGGCGAGGTCGAGCGACCAGCGAGTGCCGAGTTCCCGAGCACGCCGAGTGGCGAGGTTGGGCGACCGGCGAGTGGCGCTGTCTGTAGCGCGCAGAGTCCCCGAGCGCGTTGCGCGAGGGCGAGTCCGCGGTGGCGAGTCCCCGAGCATGTTGAGTACGCGAGGGCGAGTCAACGGTGGCGAGTCCCCGAGCGTGTTGAGTACGCGAGGACAAGTCCGCGGTGGCGAGTCCCCGAGCGTGTTGAGTACGCGAGGTCGAGTCCCCGAGTGTATTGAGTACGCGAGGGCGAGTCCGCGATGGCGATGTTGTGCGGCGTGTAGCCGGTAGCTTGGCGAGTCGGTGATGGGCGAGCCGTCGAACGTGAAGAGTCCGCGGCCATGGCGAGTCTCGGAGCGTGGAGAGTGCGAGAGGTTAGCGAGTCACGGTCGCGGAACCACGCGTACACGCGGTATGCCTAGGAGTAGTCCCCGAGGCTCGAGTTGGCTTGTAGAGGCGACTTGAGGCTCTTTAGAGATGCATATTCTGAAAATAGTAGTGGTTGCTGCCGAGCATGGCGAGTGGCGAGGTCGAGCGACCGGCGAGCGCCGAGTCCCCGAGCGCGGCGAGTGACGAGGTCGAGCGACCGGCTAGCGTCGAGCCCTCAAGCGCGGCGAGTGGCGAGGTCGAGCGACCGGCGAGCGCCGAGTCCCCGAGCGCGGCGAGTGGCGATGTCGGGCGACCGGTGAGTGTCGAGGTCGAGCTACCGGCGAGCACCGAGTCCCTGAGCGCGGCGAGTGCCGAAGTCGAGTGTCCGGCGAGCGCCGAGTCCCAGAGCGCGGCAAATGGCGAGGTCGAGCGGCCGGCGAGCGCCGAGCCCCGAGACCAGCGAGGTCGAGTGATCGGCGAGCGCCGAGCGCGGTGAGCGCCAAGTCCCCGAGCGTGGCGAGCGGCGAGGTCGAGCGACCGGCGAGCGCCGAGTCCCCGAGCGCGGCGAGTGGCGAGAAAGACACGGTTTTGCTAAGAAGGAGGAAAACGTACAACTGCAATACGGTGTATTTATGAAATATATTGAACATTTGTAAGACGTGTAAATTGTAGATGTTAAATAAAATGCACTTTTGTGTGGATCGATGGACAGTATGTAAGGTTTATGCGTGTCTTTTCATGAGTAGGCAGACCTCCAGCATCAAACGCTTGCCGGGTAACAGGGACGCGATGCCAGACTGTTGAACCCGGAGACAAGGTCGGCCTTTTAGTACCCAGCCTCACTAATTCGACAGACGCGAATAAACAGCAGATAAAACTGAAACCGATTCCAAGTATGATTTTGGTCCCTAAAAGGGTCATACGCGACTCTATGGTCGTCTTTGGAGAATGAATGAAGATGCATATATATATTTTGAACCCATAACATGTACAAGTGTAAAGAAACTTAGCTGTTAGCATGGCAATTCCGCGGTGACGAGTCCGCGAGCATGGAGAATCCGCGTCGGACGACCGCGATGGCGAGTTCCCGATAGGCGGCCGGCGAGTGTGGCGAGTCGCGGTCGTCAAGCTTGAACGCATAGACTCGATTCAGATTGTGCGATGCATGTATTGCAAAAACAATTGTACAAAAAATTAAATTCAAAAGAAAATAGTTGGAGAAAGTAATCAGCAAGACAGAATCATCCAAATGATGAACATGGTGGACCCATCTGTGCACATCGTGTCATTGTCCTGATTGTACGTATTCACATGTGAACATCCCACCGCTGTTCATAGGCGTCTGGTCGGATTTTGATCGCTGTGTCGCAAATATTGACATTGTCATTATCACAGGTTGGTTTTCCCTGTATGCACATGAAAAGTCACATATGAAAAATTAGTCTAGTCTTAATAAAATAATAAATTAATATTATAATTCAGATTGAAATAAATAAATCCATGAAAGCACAGCGAGTCCGAGATGATCAAGTTCCCGATGGGAGATTCCCCGACGCTCGAGTCGCCAAACATGGCGAGTCCACGAGTGCGAGTAACGACGGCAAGTTCACGGCTGGTGAGTCGAGTCCTCGAGGGCAGCGAGCTCGTGAAAGGAGAGTCTTCTGTGCTCGTACAGGAAACCCAGACTCCACGGAATCTCTGATTCCAGCTCGACGGCGCACTCTGTCGTGATGAAGATCGAATTGACCGCGGCGCAGCTGCTGATGACGTAGGCCATGGATGTTGCTGGGTTAAAGTGTTCCAGGAATCGTACCACTGAACAACTTCTCTGATCAAATCCTGCATTCAGGGTTATTCCTCCAAGACGTACATACAATTTACATGCATGTAGATTGGATCCAAAATAAAATAATCGCTTAGTGGAGCAAGAATTTAAAGAGTTGGAGGTTGAATAAAAACTCATCTGTTGTATATGCGCGGATCCTGTATGTTCCCATGCCCGACATCTTCCAAATTGGCACATGTGCATACGCGACGTCAGGCGACAGACGAAACGATCGATCGGCTTCCAGCACCCGATTCCTCTTGGATAGCAGTCTAGATGCGATCAGCTGCCGGTGATGGTAAGGGATCCCGTCCGGATTATCGTCTCCAAGCACCGCTTGCTCCACGGTGAGCGTCAACTGTCGTTGTATTGCACGGCAGATGCTACTCGGGGTAGCTTACGTAGAGGGAGCAAGGCGACGTAGGAGAATCCGGGAGCGAGATTGGCACGCGATGTACCCAGGTTCACGTCCCCTCGGTGGAGGATCGCTACGTCCTGCTGTCAATCCAATATATGTTCATAGATTGGTTTACATGAGAGCCGCCGTAGGCGGAGGGAGAGACTAGATCTAATGAGATGTGGGGGAGCCTGCCCCGTGGGGGTGCCCCTGATGGCTTTATATATGCAGCCAGTTAGGGTTTACAAGTGCTAGTGGTCTTTGTGTACAAGTCGCCGTATTGGTCCTCCAGTCGGCGCCCGTCGCCTGGATCCAATATGCGCCAGTCGTCATATCCGGCGAGTCGACACGCTCCGAGCTTGGCTTCAGTCGGCTCGATACCATCCGGCGACTCCGCTTCATGCGTATACCTCGATTGGTATTCCCCCATCACCAAGAGTTTCCTTGAGTCTTGGAAGATATTAATTCAGTAATAACCTCTCTTTATCCTTTTTGTTTGCTTTTTGTGCCAAGAATGACCTCTAATGAGAAGGAAGTAAGATTTGGAGAGTTGCTGTCCCGAAACAGATTTCTGTCCTCCACCATAAAAATTCGTGAGGAGTCTCCGTAAGTAGGATTGAGCTGAACATTTAAAAATAAATCCCCCAGTATGTTAGCTAACTTG
Organism: Avena sativa; assembly: GCA_916181665.1. Lineage (NCBI taxonomy): Eukaryota > Viridiplantae > Streptophyta > Magnoliopsida > Poales > Poaceae > Avena > Avena sativa. Next base: position 381,942,212 of record OV702283.1, on the reverse strand, counting down.
CGTTAGTTAAACACTTTTTGATTTGAACAACATAAGATTTTCTAAAAAAAATCGGTTTCTACCTGCTGGTCTGTTTTGACAGATTTCTGCCATTATTTGCATTTGCTTCTTATTGATTCCTTTTTGAGTTCTCTTTTGGGGAATTGAGTTTTTTGAAGGAGTTACTACAGTAGCTTGTGTTTTTGGTGAAAATTTTTGCTGTTCCAAAGCTAAGACTAAAGGTCTGTTATCTTTTGAATACACTAATGTTGCTAATGAAGATTGTGTGAAGTTTTGTATGAAGGAAAAAAATTCAGGTGTAGAGAGGGAATGATGTAATGAGATGAAGAATGAACATAAGCTCAAGTTTGGGGATGCCACCCCGGTGTCACCCCAGGAATTATCTAAGAGGTACAAGCATCAAAGCTTGGGGATGCCCAAGGCATCCCCTTCTTCATCAATAAAAAAGCTTAGGTCTGTCTAGACATTTTGTTTTTATTGTTTCATGCACTGTTGTGTTGTTCTTGGAGTGTCTTAGTTTTCGTTTGGTTTGCTTAGTTTGTTTAGTTTGCTTGAATAAAGTAGTTTGGACCCTCGTTCTCGCTGTGTTGTTTCAAATAAGTTGATTGGTGTTGGAAAGGAGTAGGAAGTTCCTGCTTGAAAGTGCAAGAGGCGCTTGCATTGACTGTGACTTAGACTTTAGCATGACATGCTAGGTGTTGTTGTGAATAAATGCTTAGTGATTATTGTTGTAGCATGTCTTGTTCCAAACAATTAGTGTGCCTTGAAAGAATTATGCGTTGTTTTAGAATGCAAAGGCATAGTATTGTGGTATTCTCCTTTGATGCTGTGTTTGGGTTGACTTGGCACATGCTCACACCATGTTATGACTATTAACAAGTCACCATAGCCTCTATGATCATTTAGTCCTTGACTTGTAGTACCACTCTATGCTTTGATTAGTAATGTTTTGTCGCTCTCCATGATTTTGGCCATTATTGCTCTCTTAGTTGGTTGCTCCCAGTCTTTTGCTAACCTCCACTTGTATGAGTAAGCTCTACTCATGCTTCTAACTCCCAAGAAACCAAGTTATTCCAAAGTGTCCACTATAAATTCCTATGCATGGTGTGTTACACCATTCCAAGTATATTCTTGTTTTTAGCTATCTTCCAATTAAAAGTATTTTGTTATGTTAAAACTTAGTGATTAAAGCCCTCACAAACTTGATGGCACACTTTATATTCTTTGCCCCTAATAAACTTAACCATTGTGTTATCTATGTTGTATATGCTTGCACTTATATGTTGGGATTAGCAGAACCATGCTGTCATGGGGAACATTTTCAACATTGCACTTGTACTTTGTACATAGTTGATATCATGCTCTTTTGTCTATGGATGTCACCGGTGTGAAATAAAGAGGGAGATTGTAAGTCCATGGAGTTATGTATTTTGTGTTAGATAAACACCTGGGCCGCTAGCCTAAGCCATGCCTAATCATGGTGGAAACTTGCAGCATCACCATAATGAGCTATCTGTGAAGCATCCTCAATAAAAAGCTATGCACATAGTAAATAAAAAGATCGCTGAGATGCTCATTAGCTGCTTGCCTTGTCATTTTGGTTATGGGATAACTCATGTACCATGTCCAAGGGGTACCCCGTTGGCGGTTCTTTATGGTACGCATGTACTTACTATGACAAGAACTTACAGGTGACTGAAGTTGAGTAGCATGAGGTGTGGCCCTCGTATTCAAGGGACTTGAGATTGACAAATTTATACTTTGTCAAGCATATACACCATAGTTTGTTCACTTTAACCTTAATCACTTCAAGATGCTTATGATAGGGGCAATGAGGGCTAAAAGCTAACAAGTACCATAATTTTTGGAAGCTCTTTTTGAAACTTGAAATCCCTGCTCCCCTTTATGAAGGGCCTTTCTTCCACTATTATATTGAGTCTCCACCTTCTACCTTTAGGCACCATTAAGAGAGCATAGTTGCCATTCTGTGTGCAGTGTCCCAAAACTTATTGATTGATGCATATTGTGATATTACTTGTTCTTGTGATACTTGTATCTAGTCACTCTTATGATCTTTGAAGGTGTCTTATGCATCTATTTGCTACTCCATGAGGGACCAGCTGAATGACACTATGCCATGTTTTTTGTATCTGAAACAAACAAACATTTATCAATACATGTTATTCATGATATTTGTTTGTAGCCTTTCATGTTGCATGCACAGTTACTTTGTCCTATTGTTAGAACTCCATCTTTCATGCACATGTTTAGAGTTCTTTGATCCCAGCTTTCAATGCTTTCAAATGGTTTTATCTTGGTTTTGATGGTGCATGTCACCTCAAAATTATTATTTATCACTTACCTACTCGAGGACGAGCAGGAGTTAAGCTTGGGGATGCTTGATATGTCGGAAACGTATCTGTAATATTTGATGCTCCATGCTTGTTTAATATCTACTTTTCTTTGCTTTGTCTACACTTTGAGGTGTTTTTATATCTTCTCTGGAACTAACCTATTAACTAGTTGCCACAGTGCCAGTTGCATGTTTTCTTCTGTTTTGGTTCCAGAAAGGCAGAAAATCAATATTCTCGGAATTGGACAGGACAAAAGCCAAAGTCAATATTTTACCATGGGCGACACGAAGCCAGAAGACGAGACGGAGGGGCGCCACGGGGCGGACAGACCCCCTAGGCGTGGGTGGGCCCAGCCCGCGCCTGGGCACGGTGTGGCCCCCTGGCAGCCTCCCTGCCTCACCCCTTCGCCTATAAGAAACCCCCGATGCAGAAACCCTAGGCACCTGGTCAAAACTCCACGAAGCCTTCTGTAGCCGCCGCCACCATCGTCCCTAGATCGGGGGGGTCTGAAGTTCTTCCCGGCACACTGCCGGAGGGGAGATCATCCTGGAGGCCTTCTTCTCCTGTATGAAGCGTGAGTAGTTCCACCTTGGACTACGGGTCCATGTAGTAGCTAAATGGTTGTATCTCCTCTTTGTGCTTTCATGTATAGATCTTGTGAGCTCCGTTCATGATCAAGATCTAATCTATTTGTAATCATGCATGTTGTGTTTGCGGGGATCCAATGGATATTGAGATTACTATGTCAGATTGATTAATGGTTTTGTCTTATTGATTCTATCATGTCTATGTTGTTTGTGATCTTGTAGGCTCTCCGTTGTTAGTAGCTATCTTGGCCAAGTAGTTGCTAGTGACTCTAAGAGGGGGTATTTATGCTCGATAGTGGGTTCATGCCTCTAGTTTCCAAGGGAAGTGATAGAAATCTCTTCGGTTGTAGATGTGTTGTTGCCATTAGGGAGAAAAACAACGGTCTCTTGTTCATGGAACAAGTGGATTGTTTACCTTACACACTTTGCTTAAAGAAGTTGTCTATTGCTTGCAACTTAATATTGGAGGGGGTTCGGATGATAACCTGAAGGTGGACTTCTAGTCATAGATGCGGTTGGATGGCGGTCTATGTATATTGTTGTATTGCCCAATCGAATCTCATAGGATCTTTTTTGTCTAGTATTGCATTATTATGCCTTGCTCAGTTCTTGTCAATTGCCCTGCTGTAATTTGTTTACCCTTCAGGCCATGTTGTTTATCTAAGGAGAGAACGTCTAGTCAACTATGGACCCCAGTCTAGTCTTTACCATTGATACATCTTCCACTGTTAATGTTGACTTGCTGCAAACCATCATCACCTTCCACGCCATATAGTTAATCCTTTGTTACAGCAACTGGTGAGATTGACAACCTCACTGTTAGTTGGGGAAAGTCTTGAGTTTGTGTTGTGCAGGTCTCCACGTTGCTTGCAGCACCTTTGGGACATTTCCTTCCTCCTACTGGTTCGCTAACCTCGGTTTCTTACTGAGGGAAACTTGCCTGTTGTACTGCATCATACCTTCCGCTTGGGGCCTCCCAACGAAGTGCTGGTGCACTCATTGAAATGGATTGTATGGGCACCTAGAGGGGGGAATAGGTGCTACTCAATTTTTAGTTCTTTTTCAATTTTAGGCTTGACACAAAGTAAATTCTCTAGATATGCAACTACGAGAATTTCCCTATATGCAAACCTAGCTACTAAGCACGTAAAGAGAGGAGCGAGGAAACCGTAGTGGAGCACGCGGAGACACAGGGATTTGTTTTATCGCAGTTCCTTCCTTGTTAAGGGAAGTACATCTGCGTTTGAGGGGTGGGCGGTTCTAAGACCACCACGCCACAAAAGGCCTCACCCTATTCTCTGATGGATCTCGCCACGAGAGGCCTGATCCACCTTCTCCACTATTGTTACCCTTCGAGGTGGGAACATATGCCTTTACAACTCTACTGGGGCACACACCCACAACTGAATTGGGGGATCCCGTAATGACAACAAGCTGTCATAAGAACAAGGTTTATCAATATAAACAAAAGCAAGGATCTAGATGTTTGCAAGAAATACTAGATCGGTGATTCTCCAAATGAATGGAGAGGAGATGAAGCGCTTGATTGCAGTGGTTGAAGATCGAGTTCTCCTCCTTCGATTCCCCAAGGGACGGGGCCTTTGGGTGGATGAAGGTGGAGCTCTCTTGGTTGAAGAATGATGAACAAATCCTGACTTTTTCGAAACAATCAAGAGTTCTGGCATGAGGGGAAGGCAGGCTTAAATACCCCCTGCCCAGAATAAGCCGTTGTAGAAATTTGGGGGTGGATTATCCGCCCCCTTTGGGGCGTACTATCCGCCCTAGGGGAATATCCGCCCCCCAGGACGGAAAGTCCGGGGAAAACTCCGCCCCCCATACAAAGTGATGCAGCCTTGACTTGAAGAAATTTCTTGAGGGGGCGGATTATCCGCCCCCCTCAAGGGGCGGACAACCCCGCCTGGGGAGAAAATCCGCCGTAGGGCCGGAAAGTCCGAGGGAAACTCCGCCCCCCATACAGAGAGTGACGCAGGTCTTATCTTGAAGAAAATCCTCGAGGGGCAGATTATCCGCCCCCAAGGGGCGGACTATCCGACCTTGTCGAAAAATCCGGCCAAAACTTCGCCCCATCTCTGGCGGTTGCGCCCTTCTGAAAATGAGGTGGGCGGATTATCCGCCGCCCAAAAAGTAGTTTCTTTTCCTTTTTCAAGATAGATATCTGCAGCACTTCAACACACATTAAATAATCCTTGATATTGTTATCTATCACACAAAACACTAGGGATTAAGAAATGTTATTTCAATCTCTCCCTTTTTGGTGTTAGATGACAATACTAGGATTTTCAATAGAGCCTACTAACAACACCGTAAGGAAATGAAAGAGGCTCCCCCTAAATGTGTGCATATTTAAAATTTGCATTTGAATACAAATGCACACACTACAGAGCAAGCCACTTTCATAACAAAGACAAGTAAAACATGGTGATTTAGGAAATGAAGTCATACCACCGGGATGTGAAAATAGCCAAAGTGAATAATGAAATTATTAGTCTCCAGGCACATCCCACGATATTGATGTAAGCAATAGATAATACCATAAGTCCATATGCCATCAATTGACTACCATGCTTCCATAGATAAATCCAGAATTCCATAAGAGTAGATCCATCCGATAAATCCAGAATTCCAGACAGAGTATCACACGACAGAGTCTTATACAAACCAAACAAAAATAGCAAATAAGTTCACGCTAAAGGGGCACACGCATGCAAATAAAACGAATGAAAAGGCAAGTGCTTGCGCCCGACCCATGCAAATCCGTGACCAAATAGAACTACTTCTCCCCCTTTGGCATCGAAACACCAAAAAGGAAGATTAGCGATGCTATCGCCCCAGAAGATCACTCCTCCTCGTCCTTGTCCTCGTCGTAGTCGTCCCCGTCCCCTTCCTCGTCATCATACTCATCATCATCAGCTGGAGGAGTAGGCTCCCTCGGCGGAGGAGGAAACAAGTGACTCTCAAGATCACCATAGCTGAACCTAGAACTGTTCCACTATGCATAGGGCTCCGGAGCTGTTGGAGCAGGAGGATGGCCAGATGCACCTGACACGTGGTGAAGAATAACCTGCTGAGTGTGAGCCATCTCATGTCTCCTCTGGTACTCCTCATACTGGCCCTTGTGAGTGTATATGCCCATTCAAAGGATGTGCCGCTGGAACCAATTGAGTTGTTTGACTTCACGAGCCATTGGGGACTCAGTGGGACGACGACCACTAGCCCTAGCATCACTCAGAAAGGACTTAGGGGCAGTGGAAGGGTGAGAGGTCTTCTGAGCCTTGTTGTAGATCTTCTTGGACTTGTGCTTCCCATACAAATCAGTGCCAAAGTCCTCATGTGGCAGCATATGCTTAATGAGCATCATAATGAAAGGAGCATATGGGATGGAGAGACGGTTGAGCATCGCATCAGTCATCTCATGATATATGTAGTTCATCACATCCATCTTATAACCTGTAGACGAGCCAGCATTTTTGGCACACTCGTGAGCAAAGGCAAGAAGGGGAACCAGGTGACCACGGATCCTATCATTGTTTCCCCCACTTGGAGAGATGTTGTCCCTAAACATGCCAATAAGGGTGGGATACAAAGGAGAGAGGCCAGCGAAGGTACCAGCAATGCCATTCGGTGTCAGACATGGAGCAACCACAGTGTCCTTGGATGGCCTGAGCGGAGAAATGATGCGGTTACCTGAAGCGGTGTCCCGTCCGTGAAAAGCATACCCAAGAACCTAACCAAAGGTGCAGAAATCAGACTGAATCATTGTTGTCCCTGTCATCCACTTCATGGTGCGAAGCTCATCTCCGCAGATCACAAGTGTTGAGAAAAACTGCTCCACCACCGTGGAATCATAATGACACTGAAGAGTCATAAGGTGATGAAGCCCCATCTTGTTAGCACATCCAAAGCTTCACGGAGTCGTGCCTTGGATTGGGCCTCAGGCATATTCAGAGTATGTATGGGGCGAATCTTGAGAGGAACATAGACATCATCATGGATAGACCTAAAATGAGAGCACCAAAACATAGAATCCTCTAGCTCGCCATCACTGTCAGCATCTGCATAGTAATTGGTCTAGCGCATGGACGAGTACTCAACTTGTCCATGGCCTTGTGTCACATCCCAAAATTTTCCAAATTTTTAAATGTGAAAAATAAACAAACAAAATAAACTATTGTTGAAATTTAGGGTGAATAGAAACTTTTTGATTCCAAATGGAAACTTAAAAAACCATCTCTTGAACAAATTTGAATAAAGTTTGAATCCAACTAAATTAACATCAAAATAAATGCATTCTTCATAAATGCATCTTGAAATTTAAACACTTGGAAAATAAACTAAAACCCTAAAACTATATTGGGAGATTTCCAAGATATCTCTAAGACCATGGATTTGATCCATATAAAATTTGTCAACAAACATTTATAAATGATCAAGAATGACAAATGGAAATATTATAAAACCATAGAAATTGATTTCATTCAATTTGGAACCATAGATAAAATCTTATGAATTTAGTAAGATAAGGAAATTGGATTTCCAAAGATAATGAAGCCCTTGTCTAAAATCCATACCAAATAATGAGAAAATAATCCTAAAAGAGATATAAAAGGATAAACAAATATTAAATAAGATTTTACAAATTGGAATCACCAAGTTTGGATCCTTAAATAAAAATATATGGATTTTATAAAATAAAGAAAGAAATAATTAATAGGGAATATTTAAAAGCCAAATTAAATCTTGGCCAAACAAATGAGATGAAAGATTATTGATTAATAAAAATAGTAAAGGATTATTTAAATAAAATCATAAGGATTTATTAATATCCAATTTTATTTAAGTAAAGACATTTCCCAATTTAAATACAAATCATATTAAAGTATTTTAAATAACAATTCAAAGTGAAATTATTTTGAATAAATAAAACCTACTGAAAAAGGTTTGGTAAAAATTTAGAATTCAAATAGAGTTTGAAAACATATTTAAATCTTATTTTGAAATAAAGACAAATATCTATTTATAAATATATAATAGACCCTAAAAGAATAAAAGAAATATTCTAAATTTGACTCTGGAATATGTTAATAAATAGTATTAAAATATACTCAAAGTTTGGCAAGGTTTTGAATTCAAATGATTGTTTGAAATGTTTAAACAAATTCAAAACAGAAATGAAAATGCAAAAAGAAAAATAACAGAAGAAGAAAAAAATAAAACAAAGCAGCCCAGCCCAGCTAAGCCCATCTGGCCCAGCAGCCCACCTCTCTCCCCCTTGAATCATTTTCTTTTTCTACCCAGACCCGCACCTGCGCAGTCAGTGACAGCTGGACCCCACCGCGTGACTCCCTCCCTCACTGGTTGACCGACCCCACCTGTCAGCTCGTTGTTCCTACCCGCGGACCCGTTCCTCCCCCTCACCTCGCTGTCGTTTCTGCCGCTGATTCTCTGCGTCAATTCGTATAATTGCGTCCATAATTCTCCCTGTGACTATGCCGTACTTAATAGCCCTCCTCTTCTCCCCATTTCCTCTCACTCGCCCCTCCCTCTCTGTCCCAGGACTGCTCGGATTTTGAGCCCCACCCCCACTGCCCCCGACGACTTCTCCGGTTGATTCCGACGAGCACGAACCTCCCCACAGTCCCTGCTTCACACGAGTGTGATCCCCATCGTTCCCTCCACCTCCCAGTACCACCCACTCACCCGCTCATGCTCCACAGCATCGGCTTCTTCCTCGTCTGGGCGCCGCCGTCATCTGCCACCTCAACGGCGAAGCCCCCTGGTAAAACCTGACCGCCCTAACCCCTCTCCTTAACACGCACGTACTCGCCATGACCCCGCGCATCTAATGGCACCTCCTTTTCTCTCTGGCGTGCACTTTAGCTTCGCCATCGTCTTCAATAGTACGAGCCCGACGCCCTCAAGAACTCCGGCGAGCAATCCCCTATGTTCCTGTGCGCCCCCTGCCCAACAGTGACCACCTTGAGCACCACCGCGCCAATGCGATCTCGGTAAGAATCTCCCCCGCTCCCCTTACTCCCTAGAATCGTTGTACCGCATCTGCCAGAGCGCACCGCCACCACTCGCCGCCGCCAGCGCCGCCAGCTTCTGGTCGAGGCACCGGGAGCCGTCAGATCTATATCGTAGTGGTATGCGATGATCTGAGCTGCACAAATCCCTTTTAATCCCGCGGTCTGTATCGCTCGATCCAAACGAAATGGTACCAGCGAATAAGATTCAGCCACGTGTCCAGTGATTTGTTTTAAAAAAACAGAAACTTGTCTATTGGTTGTTTGAATTTGTAAATTGCATAACTTTTGATCCACACGTCCAAATTTTGTAAATTTTATATAAATGGAATCAGCAAAACAAACACTTTTCAACCATGAACTTTGTTTAGTAAATTGCTTCTGTTAAATTGGTTGTTTTTACAGAAACTTGTGTATGCATAAATTGAATATAAAAATTATTTCTAGAAATGTTTTTAGGATAAAATCTTTGGCAAATGGATTACTTTGAACCTACTGACCATATAAACCAACTTTTGGATTGAAAAACATATTTCGTGAAGCCAAAAAATAAATATTTGAATTGCAACATTTCTAGTCAAATAAAAATATTGTTATATGTTAAAAATGCTTTTTGGAGAAAAACCGTTGGGAAATGATTTGAATTAAACTCTCTGACCCTAAACACAAAGTTTTATGATTTAAAAATATATTTTGTGAACCCTATAAAAATTATTACTTTGCTAAAGGCATTTCCAACAACATAAAATATTGTTTTGGTATAAAAATGGTTTATAGGTAAAACATTTTTGCAAATGTTTTTTATATTAAACACTTGACCACAAAACACTAACATTTGTGTTAAAAGTATATTTGGTAAACACTAGAAATATTCCTTGGATTTAAATCCTTTCTAGCAAAACAAAAATGATTTAAAGTGGCCATTTTTTACTAACTTAATATCAAATGGTTTACCACTTTTGTAAATGACCAATAGGTGTTTTCAAATGTTTATAACCTATTATAAACCACTTTTCCAAATAAAACAATCTTTGGCATGTTTGCATGCATTTCCTTGTTTTTATTATTTTATGTGATGTTTGCTTGAATGGTAGATTGAATATTGCTTGCTTGATTGAATTGTAGTGGAATTTGAAGAGTGTGATTATTGCAAGATCAAGGAGTGAACTTATATTCTCTACCAAAAATGCAAGTGATGCTTCATACTTTTGTCCCATTATTTTCACTATGCATTAGTGATATTTCGAAGTAGGACTTGCATGGAATTTTTGCTAAGTATAAACTATGCCATGGGAAATCCTAGTAGATGAAACCTTAGTAGAATTTTTCCTAAGTTAAGGTTCCTACTACTATCATGCTTAGCCTAGCTAGTAGAAAACAAGGGTGGATTATATCCATGCTATGGAATATTTCTAAGTCAAGGACTTGTGTTTGTTTAATAAAACAACTAAGTGAATGAATCACCTGGGTGGAATGAAAAGAATGGTTTGTGTTGAGTGGTTACACAAGTCCAGTATGCTGGGGAAAACTTGGGCATCACCAAGTCCAGTATACTGGGGAAAACTTGGTATCTCACTTGTGGAATGCACCCAGGAACAAAGAGATTTGAGATGTCAAATATTGAGAAGCTTCAAGTGCAGCCATTTGGCATTATGGGCTCTGCCTGGATCATATAGGTTGCAATAACTTAGCCAAATGGACAGTTGGTGGTAGGGGATGATAGGCTGGAACGCGTCCATTCTGGTCTAAGGGAAGGCTTATGAAAGATCTTGTCTTGGTGAAACCAAGTCTTGTGGGGAAAGTGTACCACCTCTATAGAGTGTAAAATCTAAGTACTTAGCCATGTCCCTGGCAAAGGACAATTTGAGAATCAAGACATGGAAGCTATCAAGAATCTCCTCATCCCAATTTCTAAGTTAAAAACTTGTGGTTGAACAAGGGTTGAAGGATCACCGATTTCTATTGGAAGATGCCTTGGGTGATTTTGTCAAACAAAAACTTAGTGTTTTCAAATGATAAGGAAAATCTCTTTATAGCAAAGCAAGCCTAAGCTCCACCTAGCCAAATGCATATAGATGATAGACTCCACTATACTACCATAGTATCACTTGCCAATACAATTCAAATGTATTGACCCTTGTGGCTGTAACTTATTATGTTGCAGGTTTGTTTGATAATTGTGAAGTATGTTGATTAGGATTACAAGTCTACAACCAACATGATTGCCTGTGGCACTTTGAAGATGAAGGACCCCATGCTATATAGTTATTTCTGCTGCATCGTAATGAGATAGCCAAATGAGCTATGTAAGATGTAATGAATTATTTCATTCCTGGTTATAAAGTTGTATTATGACCTTTGTTTCTTGATATTACATCTTAACTGTGGATGCTAGCTATTGATCCAGGGACTAGCATTGTAAACACAGGGATCTCTACCTTATTAAAGGTTGGGACCTCTACAGATGGTATCAGAGCACTGTGTTGCCTGTAGGATTGTAAACCTAGGATTGGACAAAACCCCTTAGAAAAATAGGAGTTGTATTTGTTCCAAAACTTATTTACAAACAATCTTGTAAACTCTTTCCTCAACCATTTTGGTTTTAATTCTACATCTCTTCTATTTCAACTTGATGGACAAAGACCTCAACCATGAGCAAAGGACTTCACCAACTCAAATGACTTCAACTTCAACATCATCAAAGACTTCAACTTTACTTTCACCAAGGACTTCAACTTGGATATCACTAAGGACTACAAGTGAGACAAGAAATATTACTCAAGACTTGAGGACTAAGGAAACACAACTTAGAAGGAACCATCATCACCTTTGAAGTTTTGTGACCAAGATACAAAAAAAATTCTAAGGATACAATGATCTTGTTTAGGAAGAATCAACTAAGAAGAATGGAAAGATCTCAAGTGAACCATATAGTTGGACCACCATATTTAGTTTAGATCAAACCCACCAACTTATGTGGTGTAGCAAAAATATTTTTTTGCCTAAAAAATGTGCTTGAAACTTGTTGTTTGAGTGGAATGTTTTGTTTGTGATTGCTTGCACATTGCTTGTGTGAATTGTGATGTGTGTGATTAGAATTATTTCTTTAGAAATCCTTTGCCTATTCTAATCCCAATCCAACCTAAACAGATGACTTCTCTAAGAAACTCCAACATGAAGAATGGTGACAACAACAACCAAGAGATCAACATGAGAGAACTCATAGTAACCCAAACCCAATTGAACCAAGTGACAACTCAGATTTTAGCCAACTACAAAGAGTTAGACCCAACCATGCAAAGGTTTATGGAAACCCAAACCCAATTGTTGCAAAGGATGACAAATCAAATGATCAACATGGGAGACAACCCTTCCCAAGGAGTTTGTGATAACAATGATGTCAAGGATGATATTTTAGAAGGAACTCAAGCTTGCAATATTTGTGGAGACATGGATCACACTTCCAAAGAGCATGAAAATCAATGCCCTAATTGTGAAGAGAAACATCCAAATAATCAATGCCCCACATCTCAAGCTACTTGTTTCCTATGTGAAGGAAATAATCATGTCCCTATCCAATGCCGCATCTATTCCATAGTTCAACAAAGGAAATAAGGTGGAGTGCATCAACAGTTTGGAGACCCCCATGAGGAAACAACTTCTACCAAGAAGGATGAAGACAAAGGAAAATCTCAGCTTGCACCTCCATGCAATATGACTCAACTTGATGGAAAAAAGAGACATATGTACTATCCAAGGAAAATATTAAGGAAACCAGGAGACTTTCCCACCTTTGAGGTGAGATATAAAGAACATGAACTAGAAGAACTCCTAGCTTTGGAGAAACCCAAGAAGAAGAAGGACAAAAGCCAAGTGCAATGTTGCCATTGCAAAGAGATGGGACACTATGCCAATGAATGTCCAGAGAAGAAGAAGAAGTATAAGGAAATTAGCCAAGTGTGGTGCAACAACTGCAAAGATCTAGGCCATTATGTATCAACTTGTCCACAGAAGATATGTGAAGAACTCAACCTTGTCACATGTTACAATTGTGGTAACCAAGGACATTATGCAAGCAATTGTCTAGAAAAGATGAAGTACAAGACAAACAAGCCTATGAGAGATCTCAGCCTTGTCACATGTTTCAAGTGTGGAAACAAAGGACACTATTCAGATATTTTCCCAGAGAAGTTTCATCAAGATCCTAAGCAAACCAAGATGTAATCCAGTTGGAATTTTTAAGGGTGGTAGTACCCTAGTTGTTTTGAATCCAACTTGTAACCTCTAGCCTCCCCAAATTTCGGGACGAGATTTATTTTAAGGGTGGTAGCCTGTCACATCCCAAAATTTTCCAAATTTTGAAATGTGAAAAATAAACAAACAAAATAAACTATTGTTGAAATTTAGGGTGAAAAGAAACTTTTTGATTCCAAATGGAAACTTAAAAACCCATCTCTTGAAAAATTTGAATAAAGTTTGAATCCAACTAAATTCAAATCAAGATAAATGCATTCTTCATAAATGCATCTTGAAATTTAAACACTTGGAAAATAAACCAAAACCCTAAAACTCTATTGGGAGATTTCCAAGATATCTCTAAGACCATGGATTTGATCCATATAAAAATTGTCAACAAACATGTATAAATGATCAAGAATGACAAATGGAAATATTATAAAACCATAGAAATTGATTTCATTCAATTTGGAACCATAGATAAAATCTTATAAATCTAGTAAGATAAGGAAATTGAATATCCAAAGATAATGAAGCCCTTGTCTAAAATCCATACCAAATGGTGAACAAATAATCCTAAAAGAGATATAAAAGGATAAACAAATATTAAATAAGATTTTACAAATTGGAATCACCAAGTTTGGATCCTTAAATAAAAAGATATGGATTTTATAAAATAAAGAAAGAAATAATTAATAGGGAATATTTAAAAGAAAAATTAAATCTTGGCCAAACAAATGAGATGAAAGATTATTGATTAATAAAAAGAGTAAAGGATTATTTAAATAAAATCATAAGGATTTATTAATATCCAATTTTATTTAAGTAAAGACATTTCCCAATTTAAATATAAATCATATTAAAGTATTTTAAATAATAATTCAAAGTGAACTTATTTTGAATAAATAAAACCTACTGAAAAAGGTTTGGTAAAAATTTAGAATTCAGATCGAGTTTGAAAACATATTTAAATCTTATTTTGAAATAAAGACAAATATCTATTTATAAATATATAATAGACCCTAAAAGAATAAAAGAAATATTCTAAATTTGACTCTGGAATATGTTAATAAAAAGTATTAAAATATACTCAAAGTTTGGCAAGGTTTTGAATTCAAATGATTGTTTGAAATGCTTAAACAAGTTCAAAACAGAAATGAAAATGGAAAAAGAAAAATAACAGAAGAAGAAAAAAATAAAACAAAGCAGCCTAGCCCAGCTAAGCCCATCTGGCCCAGCAGCCCACCTCTCTCCCCCTCGAATCGTTTTCTTTTTCTACCCAGACCCGCACCCGTGCAGTCAGTGACAGCTGGACCCCACCGCGTGACTCCCTCCCTCACTGGTTGACCGACCCCACCTGTCAACCCGTCGTTCCTACCCATGGACCCGTTCCTCCCCCTCACCTCGCTGCTATTTATGCCGCTGATTCTCTGCGTCAATTTGTGTAATTGCATCCATAATTCTCGCTACGACTATGCCATACTTAATCGCCCTCCGCTTCTCCCCATTTCCTCTCACTCTCCCCCCCCCTCTCTGTCCTAGGGCTGCTCGGATTTTGAGCCCCACCACCACTGCCCTGATGACTTCTCCGGTTGATTCCGGCGAGCACGAACCTCCCCACAGTCCCTGGTTCACACGAGCGTGATCCCCATCGTTCCCTCCACCTCCAAGTACCACCCACTCGCCTGCTCATGCTCCACAGCGTCGGCTTCTTCCTCGTCTGAGCGCCGCCGTCATCTGCCACCTCTCCTGCGAAGCCCCCTGGTAAAACCGGACCGCCCTAACCCGTCTCCTTCACACACACGTACTCGCCACGACCCCGCGCATCTAACGGCACCTCCTTTTATCTCTGGCGTGCACCGTAGCTTCGCGATCGTCTTCAACAGGATGAGCCCAACGCCCTCAAGAACTCCGGCGAGCAATCCCCTCTGTTCCTGTGCGCCCCCTGCCCAACGGTGACCACCTTGAGCACCACCGTGCCAATGCAATCTCGGTAAGCATGTCCCCCACTCCCCTTACTCCGTAGAATTGTCGTACCGCATCTGCCAGAGCGCGCCGCCACCACTCGCCACCGCCAGCGCCGCCAGCTTCTGGTCGAGGCACTGGGAGCCGTCAGGTCTATATCATAGTGATAGGATAGTTTCACTTAACGAAGGGGTATGCGATGATCTGAGCCGCACAGATCCCTTTTAATACTGCGGTCTGTATCGCTCGATCCAAATGAAATGGTACCAGCGAATAAGATTCAGCCACGTGTCCAGTGATTTGTTTTAAAAAAACAGAAACTTGTCTATTGGTTGTTTGAATTTGTAAATAGCATAACTTTTGATCCACACGTCCAAATTTTGTAAATTTTATATCAATAGAATCTACAATTCGACTGAACACTCGGGGGATACTGACATGGTTATACCCCGTGGGTACACGATCTCAGCATACCTGGTCTAGCCCAAGGAAGGCCCACGGCAAATATACGCCGGCCCATGAAGATTTTCGGGTGGCCAAGGCCCATGACGCCTTCGGATCCTTGGAGAGCAAGACTAGAGTAGATAGGAAATTCAAAGGGGTAAACCCTAGAACCTGTAACCGACTAGATCTGTGCCCGGGACCTGCCTAAGTCTATATAAAGGCCAGGAGGGTACGACCTAGATCTCTCTCTCATACTTCCGCATACACACCTCCACGCCAGATTGCATCTGCGCACCCCTGTAATCACCGGTTCCGCCGTAATCAAGAGCAGACAAGCAGGAGAATGGTTTTCCCTCCGGGGGCCTGAACCTGGGTAAACCTCGTGTCCCCGTGTTGCTTGTTTGCTAACCGTTCCGCGATCTCCAGCATCCACATCTTCTCCAAAACCCAAGTCCATAACAATGGGCATTGACGAGTCGAAACCTCGTCATGTGTTGTTTGTGATCTTGCAGGCTCTCCGTTGTTAGTAGCTATCTTGGGCAAGTAGTTGCTAGTGACTCCAAGAGGGGGTATTTATGCTCGATAGTGGGTTCATGCCTCTAGTTTCCAAGGGAAGTGATAGAAATATCTTCGGTTGTAGATGTGTTGTTGCCATTAGGGAGAAAAACAACGGTCTCTTGTTCATGGAACAAGTGGATTTTTACCTTACACACTTTGCTTAAAGCAGTTGTCTATTGCTTGCAACTTAATATTGGAGAGGGTTCGGATGATAACCTGAAGGTGGACTTTTAATCATAGATGTAGTTGGATGGCGGTCTATGTATATTGTTGTATTTCCCAATCGAATATCATAGGATCTTTTTTGTCTAGTATTGCATTGTTAAGCCTTGCTCAGTTCCTGTCAATTGCCCTGCTGTAATTTGTTTACCCTTCATGCCATGTTGTTTATCTAAGGAGAGCACGTCTAGTTAACTATGGACCCCGGTCCAGTCTTTACCATTGATACATCTTCCACTGTTACTGTTTACTTGCTGCAAACCATCATCACCTTCCACACCATACAGTTAATCCTTTGTTACAGCAACTGGTGAGATTGACAACCTCACTGTTAGTTGGGGCAAAGTCTTGAGTTTGTGTTGTGCAGGTCTCCACATTGCTTGCAGCACCTTTGGGACGTTTCCTTCCTCCTACTGGTTCGATAACCTCGGTTTCTTACTAAGGGAAACTTGCATGTTGTACTGCATCATACCGTCCGCTTGGGGTCTCCCAACGAAGTGTTGCTGCACTTGGGTGAATAGGTGCTACTCAATTTTTAGTTCATTTTCAATTTTAGGCTTGACACAAAGTAAATTCTCTAGATATGCAACTACGAGAATTTCCCTATATGCAAACCTAGCTACTAAGCACGTAAAGAGAGGAGCGAGGAAACCATAGTGGAGCATGCGGAGACACTGGGATTTGTTTTACCGCAGTTCCTTCCTTGTTAAGGGAAGTACGTCTGCGTTGGAGGGGTGGGCGGTTCTAATACCACCACGCCACAAAAGGTCTCACCCTATTCTCTGATGGATCTCGCCACGTGAGGCCTGATCCACCTTCTCCACTATTGGTACCCTTCGAGGCGGGAACCGATGCCTTTACAACTCTACCGGAGCACACACCCACAACTGAATTGGGGGCTCTAGTAATGACAACAAGCTGTCACAAGAACAAGGTTTATCAATATAAACAAAAGCAAGGATATAGATATTTGCAAGAAATACTAGATCGGTGATTCTCCAAATTAATGGAGAGGAGATGAAGCGCTTGATTGCAGTGGTTGAAGATCGAGTTATCCTCCTTCGATTCCCCAAGGGACGGGGCCTTTGGGTGGATGAAGGTGGACTCTCTTGGTTGAAGAATGATGAGCAAATCCTGACTTTTTCGAATCAATCAAGAGTTCTGGCATGAGGGGAAGGCAGGCTTAAATACCCCCTACCCAAAACAAGTTGTTGGAGAAATTTGGGGGCAGATTATCCGCCCCCCTTTGGGGCGGACTAACCGCCCTAGGGGAATATCCGCCCCGAGGACGGAAACTCCGGGGAAAACTTCGCCCCCATACAAAGAGTGACGCAGCATTGACTTGAAGAAATTTCTCGAGGGGGCGGATTATCCGCCCCCCTCAAGGGGCGGACTATCCCGCCTGGGGAGAAAATCCGCCCTAGGTCAGAAAGTCCGGGGGAAACTCCGCCCCCCATATAGAGAGCGACGCAGGTCTTGTCTTGAAGAAAATCATCGAGGGGAGGCTTATCCGCCCCATGGGGTAGACTATCCGACCTTGCCGGAAAATCCGGCCAAAACTCCGCCCCCTCTCTGGCGGTTGCGCCCTTCTGAAAATGAGGTGGGGCGGATTATCAGCCCCTTGTAGGGGCGGATTATCCGCCCCCCAAAAGTAGTTTCTTTTTCTTTTTCAAGGTAGATATCTGCAGCACTTCAACACACATTAAATAATCCTTGATATTGTTATCTAAGACACAAAACACTAGGGATTAAGAAATGTTCTTTCAATCTCCCCCTTTTTGGTGTTAGATGACAATACTAGGATTTGCAATAGAGCCTACTAACAACACCGTAAGGAAATGAAAGCGGCTCCCCCTAAATGTGTGCATATTTAAAATTTGCATTTTAATACAAATGCACACACTACATAGCAAGCCACTTTCATAACAAAGACAAGTAAAACATGGTGAGTTAGGAAACGAAGTCATACCACCGGGATGTGAAAATAGCCAAAGTGAATAATGAAATTATTAGTCTCCAGGCACATCCCACGATATTGATGTAAGCAATAGATAATACCATAAGTCCATATGCCATCAATTGACTACCACGATTCCATAGATAAATCCAGAATTCCATAAGAGTAGATCCATCCGATAAATCCAGAATTCCAGATAGAGTATCACACGACAGAGTCTTATACAAACCAAACAAAAATAGCAAATAAGTTCACGCTAAAGGGGCACACGCATGCAAATAAAACGAATGAAAAGGCAAGTGCTTGTGCCCGACCCATGCAAATCCATGACCTAATAGAACTACTTCTCCCCCTTTAGCATCGAAACACAAAAAAGGAAGAAGAGCGATGCTAACGCCCGAGAAGATCACTCCTCCTCGTCCCCGTCCTCGTCGTAGTCGTCCTCGTCCCCTTCCTCGTCATCATACTCATCATCATCAGCTGGAGGAGTAGGCGCCCTCGACGGAGGAGGAAACAAGTGACTCTCAAGATCGCCATAGCTGAACCCAGAACTGTTCCACTGTGCATAGGGCTCCGGAGCTGTTGGAGCAGGAGGATGGCCAGATGCACCTGACACGTGGTGAAGAATAACCTGCTGAGTGTGAGCCATCTCATGGCTCCTCCGGTACTCCTCATACTGGCCCTTGTGAGTGTCTATGCCCATGCAAAGGATGTGCCGCTGGAGACAATTGAGTTGTTTGACTTCACGAGCCATTGGGGACTCAGCGGGACGACGACCACTAGGCCTAGCATCACGCATAAAGGACTTAGGGGAAGTGGAAGGGTGATAGGTCTTTTGAGCCTTGTTGCAGATCGTCTTGGACTTGTGCTTCCCATCCAAATCATTGACAAAGTCCTCATGAGGAAGCATATGCTTGATGAGCATCATAATGAAAGGAGCATATGGGATGGAGAGCCGGTTGAGCATCGCATTAGTCATCTCATAATATATGTAGTCCATCACATCCATCTTATAACCTGTAGACGAGCCAGCATTGGTGGCACACTCATGAGCAAAGGCAAGAAGGGGAACCAGGTGACCGCGGATCCTATCATTGTTTCCCCCACTTGGAGAGATGATGTCCCTAAACATGCCAACAAGGGTGGCATACAAAGGAGAGAGACCAGCGAAGGTACTAGCAATGCCATTCGGTGTCAGACATGGAGCAAGCACAGTGTCCTTGGATGGCATGAGCGGAGAAATGATGCGGTGACCTAAAGCGGTGTCCCGTCCGTGAAAAGCATACCCAAGAACCTAACCAAAGGTGCAGAAATCAGACTGAATCATTGTTGTCCCTGTCATCCACTTCATGGTGCGAAGCTCATCTCCGCAGATCACAAGTGTTGAGAAAAACTGCTTCACCGCCGCGGAATCATAATGACACTAAAGAGTTATAAGGTGATGAAGCCCCATCTTGTTAGTCACATCCACAGCTTCACGGAGTCGTTCCTCGGATTGGGCCTCAGGCATATTCAGAGGATGCATGGGGTGAATCTTGAGAGGAACATAGACATCATCATGGATAGACCTAAAATGAGAGCACCAAAACATAGAATCCTCCGGCTCACCATCACTGTCAGCATCTGCATAGTAATCTGTCTGGCGCATGGATGAGTACTCAATGTTGTCCATGGCCTAGTAATTAGTCCTAGCATGCTTACCCTTACCCTTGCCCTTGCGAGATGCAACCCGCTTGGCTTTCTTGGTTGCCTCTGCCATCTGTTCAGATTCTCTGGCTAACCAGCGAACCTTTGTTTCGTCAACAAACGTGCCCTCTGCAGTGGGCCTGAGATAACGGGCACATGAATGACGCTTGTAGGTCTTAGGAGCGCGTGAACCACCTGTGAAAAGCATGGGAGAGGTAGCATGGGGATGAGCACACACACAAGTCCAAGAGGCATATTAGAAATAGTAGAAGAACAATCCATGGGCCAGAGATGTGCATTTGAGGAAATTTGAACCAAACCAAACCAGACAGTTAGTCTCTAGGCCGGACTTTCCGGCACTAGGGGCGGATAATCCGCCCCTTGCGAAAAAAATCTGGTTTGGCCCAGATTCACCAAGGCAAAACAGATCGGGCACTAGGGTTGCACTACCACTAATTCTAACAAGCAAGGGAAACACCAAGTATCGACTACCACGAGATTTCCACCAAAGCAATGAATATCAGACAAAAGAGATGGGTGAGGGAGTTACCCTCACTCATTGGAGGAAGAGCTCGGAGGAGAAGGTACCCGGAGGCGAGGGGAAGAAGATCCAGGGAGGGCCCGGAGAATCCGGTGGTCGAAAATTGACTCCGGGGAAGGGCGGAGGCTCCGGCGTGGCTTGGGGCAGAGCACGGGTTGGGGGAGGACTGACTTCTCTGTTTGAGCCTTTCCTCCCCAACCCAGCCCTTATGAGGCAGATTTTGCCCGGGGCGGATAATCCGCCCCCCACTTGGGGCGGATAGTCCGCCCTCCCCTCTGAATTTTCTGTATAGTACAGATTCAGGCCAGAGAAACCTTGCAAAATCCCTCGAAGGTGTATAGAGGACTGGTGTGCAAGAATAGATGGTTCAAGGAGGAAAAAAAGGCTTGGGTTTAGAGCAACAAATTGTGATGGTACTACACACCCAAAGTTGCAAGAATCAAATCAACCAAAAGCCAAAATTGGGTGTGTTTTCCATAAGAACAAAAGATATGCAAGAAGATCCAAAGACAGCCATTAGAAACCAACTCTTCTCAAGGAAGAGGGCGGTGGCCGAAGCCACCATGTTGGAGCGCATGGCATGACACGGCGAAGATGTATCTTGAGTTCAAAACCAATGCTCATCGATGACCCACATATCGCAAAATGATATTAAGGGAAATGATTTTTCTTGCTTTCGGCATTACGGGGGGAGGGTTATCCCAATTAGTTAGGACCACACTCCCCTATGTCTAGGCCCGCATCTAAACCAAATACATGAATAAGAGCAAGTGAGTGTGCAAGGGTAGTCAAGCCAAGCTCCTTGAATCTATGATATTTAGCTCATTCCTCAAATAACAAAATCTTGCTTCATCAAGAGGCTTCGTGAATGTCAACACCCGGATTTTTCAATCCTAGATGCCAGTTATGCCATACATCGCCATCCCAGGATTACCATTTTTGCGAG
The DNA here is from genome assembly GCA_916181665.1 of Avena sativa. Taxonomy (NCBI): domain Eukaryota; kingdom Viridiplantae; phylum Streptophyta; class Magnoliopsida; order Poales; family Poaceae; genus Avena; species Avena sativa. Next base: position 381,920,675 of record OV702283.1, on the reverse strand, counting down.
ACATAACAGAATTGGATACCATAGTACATCATCCATTACAAACGATACATAAGTTCTTACACAAATAGGGATCTCATGATCCAGTTCTTAATACAACATCAGGCAGCGGAATACGTAATAATAACGGTAGCGTGGGAGAAGCTCCATCTTCGGGGTCACAGGCAATGCTTACGATGGGAGATGATCCTAGTTGTCGTAACCTTCCTGGGGTCCATCTTCCAGGTACTCCTCTTCATAGTCTGGCCATGGGAATAGCCAGGGACAAAGCCATGAGTACTCTTTAAGTGCTCGCAAACTAATACTAACAGGTAAAGGGGTTTTTGGATAATAGGACACTAGGCTCTAGGGTTGTTTTGCAAAAGCCATATTTATCTCTACTAGGTTCCAAAGCTAGTCACAATTTTATAACTCCTAAGTGGGAACTTGTATTTCATATCACAACTCTGTTGTGGTCAAGTCAAAGTCTCAATTCATTTCACAGGTCATTTTAAAAAAATCCGACGGGGGAACAGTATGGCCACTCCAACTGTCCATAACCGCGGACGCGGCTATTCGAATAGTTTGACACTCTGCAGAGATTGTACACCTTCACCACAACATTCGATACATCCGTCAGGAACAAATCCTGAATTCACCATACTCAGTATGCGGATAATGAATCCTAACCTCTCAATTACACGCCTTAGTATAAGCACCTCTCCTGTGAGTTTGGCCTCCCAACCATGACCAACTGTCATCTTGGGTACTGCACAGGTGGACAAACTTCACAAGGTAGCCTCATCTCAGACCTTGGCCGTGAGGTAACTAATACTAAGGGATATAAGTTTCCAGTCAAGCCCTACCCAATATTCGGGTATTGTGGTGGTCGAACGACGAAGTCGACGAGGCGGGCGAACGACGAAGTCGACGACGGCGAACTCAGGGGTGGTCGCGGCAGCTCCTAGGGTGGACGAAATCGATGGCTCCCTTCTTCTCCAGAGGCGGCGGGCTCCGGTGAAATTCCGGCGGGGTGGTGCTCACCTTTCTCTGAGAACGGTGTGGCACGATCAGTGAGGAGAGGGGAGTGAGATGGTGTGAAGAAATCGAGCGGGGGTGGCCTCTATTTATAGTCGAGCGAGGGGACCGTCGGGGCGCACGGTGAGCTTGTCGAGGGCGATGTTACAGGCGGCTAATGGCATGGGCAAGGGTAGGGGACGGTGCGGTGTCCCCTGGTGATGCTCAGCGACATGGTTTCGAGGCATGGGGAGGTGCGCCTTGGTCTGGAACGGGTGATGCTCTGCGCGGCAGAGGCGGCGTCTTCGACGACGGGCGGTGGCTGTGCGGCACGGGGCGGCAAACGGGGATGTCTGGCGGTCTCCTGGGTCGGTGGCGATCGTGTGTGCATGCGATGAGGGCGGCGCGCGGTCTATGGGCGCTGGTCGAGGGTGGTGCTCTGGCGCACGCTCGGCATGGTCTCTAGCGGTCTGGGCGCGGTTCGTGCGCGTGGTCCAGGGCTTGGCAACGCTCGCGGCTGTGACAGGGAGTGGCGGTGGACTGTGGGCTGCCTCCCAGACATGCTGGCTAGGCTTGCTGCTGCTCCTAGCTTGCTGTCGACTATGGGGTGGCAAGGGTGTGCTCGGCTGTTCACCATTGATGGCAATGGCAAGCTCACAGTGGTGCTAGTGCTTGGCTAATATTCCTAGATGATCTACTAAGCTGGTTGTGAGCTAACTAGGGAACAAGTTAGGCAATAATCACTGCTCGCAATAGTGTTTGATGTTTGTTTGATTTGTGTCTGCAACCTGTTTGATGAAATGGCCGCATGAAATCAAGTTTTGAATTTTGAAAAGATTTTTGGTGGGTTTGCTAGATTGGTGCTGGTGAGTCTGCAAATGCTTGGGTTTTGAAAGTTGAGCTTGTTTGAGTGGTTTTTGAAAAAGTGGCATATTCCCATATGATAAAGATTCAATTTTGAATTGTCATTTAAACTATGCATTTGAAAGTTTCTGGATGATCACAAAGTGGGCCTTGATACTTTGTTATGAGTACATTCAAGGGGTGGAAAGATACAAAAAAGTTTCTGTTAGGTTCTGAAAGTTTGAGACAGCCAAAGTAGGCATGAGAGTTAAATTGGTCAAAGTGACCATTCATTTAATATATGTGTTTTGATTTACTTGTCTTTAGGAAAAGTGTGGGAAATGTTTTAGATGATGTTTATTTCACCTAAGAAACATTTTACAAGCAATGAAACAAAAAAACAAGGTGGTTTTAAAAGAATTCAAAATCCATGCATACACATATGCATGCATTCATAATTTTATTTAGAAAAGTTTTTGTTAACCCTAATTTTGATGATTAGAGTTTGATGATCCAAGCTTAGTATTTTTGGGATGTTACAAACCTTCCCCCCTTAAACAAAATCTCGTCCCGAGATTTGAAAAAGGACGAAAAGATTACCTAGGATTTGAAGAGATCGGGAAACTCCGTCCTGATGTGATCTTCGCGCTCCCAGGTAGCTTCCTCTTCTGTGTGGTTGCTCCACTGAATCTTGAGAAACTTGATGCTTCGGTTTCGGGTAGTTCGAAAAGCTTCTTCCAAAATACGGATGGGTACTTCGGGATAGGTCAGGTCATCGTTTATCTCTATGGTCTGATGGTCGATATTCTTGAACACTTCGGTCTTCTCAGGGACTTCGAGACACTTGCGAAGTAACGAGATATGGAACAAATTGTGTACTGCTGACATCTCTTCGGGTAGCTCCAATTGATTCGATACTTCTCCTCGACGGTTCAGAATTTTGAAAGGTCCGATATATCTGGGGGCTAACTTTCCTTTGAGTTGGAAACGCTGCATTCCCTTCAATGGCGATACTTTCAGATAAACAAAATCTCCTATATTGAAGGCGAGGTCTCTACTTCTCTTGTCGGCGTAACTCTTCTGTCGGGATTGGGCGGTCTTGAGGTGCTCACGAATCTTGTGAACCTTCTCTTCTGCTTCTCGTAGGATGTCGGGTCCGAAAATCTGACTCTCTCCTACTTCCGACTAGTTCAAAGGGGTGCGACACTTTCTTCCGTACATGAATTCAAATGGGGCCATTTGCAGACTGGCATGATAACTATTGTTGTAAGAAAATTCTGCGAACGGCAGACAGTCTTCCCACTTGGATCCATATTCTAACACGCATGCTCTCAGCATATCTTCGAGTATTTGATTTACTCGCTCCGTTTGTCCATCGGTCTGAGGGTGATACGCGGTACTGAAATCTAGGCGGGTTCCTAAACCTTCTTGAACTTTCTTCCAGAATCTCGAGGTGAACTGAGTTCCTCGATCCGATACTATGTTCTTGGGGACTCCATGCAAACTGACGATTCTAGCGATGTACAACTCCGCTAGCTTCGAACTCTGATATATGGTCTTGACGGGCAAGAAATGGGCGACTTTGGACAATCTGTCCACTATGACCCAGATAGAGTCATTTCCCCTACTAGAAGTAGGTAGTCCAGTGATAAAGTCCATTCCTACAGAATCCCATTTCCATTCCAGAATCTGCAAAGGTTGCATCAATCCAGCAGGTCTTCGATGTCCTGCCTTGACTGGTTGACATATATCACACTTGGCGATATAGCTTCCGATTTCTCTCTTCATCTTATTCCACCAAAATTGCTCTTTCAAATCTTGATACATCTTAGTTCCTCCGGGATGGATAGAATAAAGAGTATCATGAGCCTCCTTCAAAATAACTTCTTTCAACTCAGAATCTGCTGGTACACAAAGGCGTCCTTTGTACCACAACACTCCTTCTTCGTCCTCGGTGAATCCGGGTACTTTGCATGTACCGATACGACGCTTGATTCCTTCAATACTAGCATTTTCCTTCTGCGCCTCTTTAATCTGACTAATCAAAGTGGGCTGAAGTTCTATGCTAGCCAAAAATCCTTCACTCACTAATTCCATTCGAAAAGCTTCCATCTCTTTGTGCAAACTTGGTTGCTCCTTCAAAATCATGGAGTTCAAGCGGCACGACAATCTGCTAAGGGCATCGGCTACCACGTTGGCTTTACCAGGGTGATAGTGAATGTCCAGGTCGTAATCCTTGATTAGCTCAATCCATCTTCTCTGACTCATATTCAGCTCCTTCTGAGTGAATATATACTTTAGGCTCTTGTGATCCGAATAAATCTCACAACGATTTCCCATCAAGTAATGTCTCCATGTCTTCAGGGTTAGAACTACGGCTGCGAGTTCGAGGTCATGGGTTGGGTAGTTTTGCTCATGTTGCTTCAATTGTCGAGATAGATAAGATATAACTTTGCCTTCTTGCATTAACACACATCCGAGACCAATCTTGGATGCGTCACAATACACATAGAAGGGCTTCGTGACATCCGGCATGATCAAGATTGGGGCTGAAATCAATCTCCTTTTGAGTTCTTGAAAACTCGCTTCACACTTGTCTGTCCATTCAAACTTCTTGTCCTTCTTCAGCAATTGGGTCATGGGTCTGGAGATACTCGAGAATCCTTCTACGAATTTGCGGTAATATCCCGCCAATCCGAGAAAAGCACGAACTTGGGTTTAAGTGGCTGGGGCTTGCCAATCTTCTACATCTTTCACTTTGGCAGGGTCAACGGCAATTCCTCCAGCGGATACAATGTGACCGAGGAATCCTACCTCCTGTAACCAGAATTCACATTTGCTAAACTTGGCATACAACTGATGCTCTCTAAGGGTTCCAAGAATGGTCCTTAGGTGTAGCTCATGTTCTTCTTCTGATTTGGAATAAATAAGAATTTCATCGATGAAAACAACGACAAACTTATCCAGGAAGTCCATAAAAATGTTATTAATGAGGTTCATGAAATAAGCGGGGGCATTGGTTAATCCGAAAGACATGAATGTATACTCATACAATCCATATCTGGTGGTAAAGGCAGTCTTTGGAATATCCTCTGCACGAATTTTGAGTTCATGATAGCCAGTTCTAAGATCAATCTTATAAAACACTTTGGCACCGGTCAACTGATCAAACAAATCTTCTATCTTGGGCAAGGGTTACTTGTTCTTGATGGTGACATCATTCAACTTCCGATAATCCGTACACAAACGGTTACCTCCATCCTTCTTGTCCACAAACAAGACAGGTGATCTCCATGGGGACGCACTTGGTTGAATCAATCCGATTTCCAACATGGAATCCAGTTGCTTCTTCATTTCTTCTAGTTCCGACGGGTTCATACTATAGGGTCTCTGGGCTATGGGTCCGGTTCTGGGGATTAGTTCAATGATAAACTCGATATCCTGATCTGGGGGCATACCGGGCAAAACATTTGGAAATACATCGGGGTATTCACAGACTATCCGGACTTGGTCAATGGTAGGTTGGGCTATACTCTTGTTGCATTTAAATTAACGAGGTAAGGTTTCAGATATATGCTCGACTGATATTCCGGCTGTACTGGTCATGGTGATGGCTTTCTTGGCACAGTCAATCAATCCTTTATGTTTGGACATCCAATCCATTCCTAGTACTACTTCCAAACCTTTAGTTCCGAGTACTATCAGATTAGCATAAAAATCTATGCCATGGATTCGGATAGGGACGGATTTACAATTTTCCTAGCCTTGGTGGTTGATCCAGGAATTTGCACAATCATCACATGCTTCAATTTGGTTGGTTGAATTTTACTAGTGCATGCAAATTCTTTGGTGACAAATGAATGCGATGCACCAGAATCAAACAACACTCTTGCAAGTACTGAATTAACAGAAAACATACCCAGCACGACGTCTGGCGCTTCCTGAGCTTCTTCAGCATGCATGAGAAAAAGACGGCCATTGCGGTTGAGTGAATTCCCTGGGGAAAATCTTCTTCCGGGCTGAACACAACGCTGCTGTTGAGCTGGGGCATTGGCATTGGGGACTGTAGCATTCTTCTTGTTGGGGCACTCGTTAGAATAGTGGCCTTTATTTCCACAGTCATAACAAGTCACTTGCGACTTGTCCTTGGCTGCTACAGGCACAGCATTGCTTCCAATCCTCGGGGCAGTGTTGGTGTTGGCGGTAGCATTGTTGGTGTTGAACTTGGGTGGGGCACGGGTGAAATTGTTAGAGTTGCCGGGGTTGTTGTGATTTCCTCCGATTCTAGGGTTTCCACGGTTGGGATAGGTCGGACGGTTCATCGGGGGTCTGTTGGTTCTTGGGGCAAATCCTGGAGATGGGTTGGGGCGGTACTTTGGGGTCTGATGGGTTCCTGGCTGATGCATCATACGACGCTTGCGGTTCTCATTGGCTTGGTTGATCTTTCCTTCCATATGGATGGCAAAGTCGACAAGGGATTCAATATCTGCAAAGGGGATATTGACTAACACCGTCTGCATCTCGTCATGCAGACCATTCAGGAATCTTTCTTTCTTCTTGGCTTCGGTGTCTATCTCGTCCGGGGCATACCTAGCTAATGACAAAAATTTGTCACGGTATTCCACTACAGTCATTCTTCCTTGCTTCAGCTCTCTGAACTCGTCTCTCATTCTCTTGATCAAACCTGGTGGTACATGGGTTCTGCTAAACTTGACCTTGAATTCCTCCCAGTTCATCATCTGGCCTCCGGTCATTGCGCGAACACTGTTCCACCATGCCCTGGCATCTCCGGCTAGATAATGGGTGGCGAACAGGACTTTCTCGTTGGCTTCCACTCCGGCGACTTCTAGGTTATTTTCCATGGTTTGCAGCCAATCATCGGTGTCCAGGGGCTCTTCTGACTTAGTGAAAACAGGTGGGTTGGTGTTCTGGAAATTCTTGAGCTTAGATCCATGGTGGTCCTGATTTCCGTGGCCTTGGTTGTTGTGGGCTAGCTGGGCTATCTGTTGTAGAGTGGCTAGGTTGGCTTGACGTTCCGCTCGTTCAGCTTCGCGGTCAGAAGTCAACAGTTGCAGGATCTGCAACATCGGGTCCGGGGCTGAACCACTTCCTCCACGTGGCATCTGAAGATTTAGATCGATAATGAGAAAAGAGGGAAATTTTTAAGGTTTTGGGTCTTTGAAAAGTTTTTAAAGTTTGACTCAGGTTTTTCTAGCAACTTTCTTTTTCATTCATTCATTCATAGCACACAGTACAACACACACCACAACAAAGAAAAACAGATGGTTTTAAGAACCATTCTGGAAACTACGATACAGTGGGACCGAATACTACTCACTACGCTAGTGCTCAAGTGCTACTACTCCTCGGAGTCTGTGGCTTCATCATCCTCATCATCATCGATGAAGGCAAAATCATCCTCATCGGTGAAGAAGTCCATGTCCTGATCCTCCAGAAAATCGTCGTCATCGCTGAGATAGGAGTAAGGGTCTCCACGAAGATCCTCTCCGGCATTCTCCCTTTCCTCCAACTGCATGTCTCTCTCGTGGATGGTCTCCTCCAAAGATGAGATGCGGTGGCGAAGACGTGAAATAATGCGCTCCTTCTTGTCGAGCTGACGGCGGCGAAACTTGCGATCCCTTGCTAGCATGGCGATGGTCTGGTCCTTTGTCTTGATGATGGCAGACTTGTGGTTGCAGTAGTCACGGCAGTTGTCCAACTCCTGCTGACGATCATACATCATGAAGCTAAGGTGGTCCAATTGAGTCTTCAGCTCGGGGTGGTATGGGGCTTCTAGTGGTTGTCCATTTGCATCACGCCTTGGGCAAAACTCAAAGCGAGTACCCTTGATCTGATTGATGCTCTGCCCACACAGACGGGAAAGAGCTTCCTGCATTGCTCTGGCAAGTCCATCGAGCCAGTTGTTTTCCCTCAAGGTAAACTGAATTCCCTCCGTAGTGGGAGGTTCAATCTTTCCTCGGAGACTTGCAACAATTAGCCACTGCAGATCTTCTCCTCCTTGATCATTGAGCTGAGCTCCGAAGAACTCGGGGTGCGGACGCTCCAGAAGTTCCGAAAGCTGATCCAGATCCCTCTCAAAGATAAGGTCACCTCCATTCCCAAGTTGGTAAAACTTGTTGTACTTCACGTCCATCTATAAAAATAGAGGATGAGTAGATTAGCAGGGTGATCAAGTGTGTCAAAATTTTATGTATTTTGCAAGAGTTTTTGAGGAACATGAATTTTTAGGAAAGAATCAAAGAGATAAGAATGAGAATAAGTTTTTGTAAATATTTATTTTCTTTGGTTTTGAAACTAAGTTTTTGGGTTCAAACGTCCAGTCTAACTAGGGTCTCCTATGGTCAGGATGGCTCTGATACCAACTTGTCAACACCCGGATTTTTCAATCCTAGATGCCTGTTATGCCATACATCGCAATCCCAGGATTACCATTTTTGCGAGACATAAGAGAATTGGATACCATAGTACATCATCCATTACAAACGATACATAAGTTCTTACACAAATAGGGATCTCATGATCCAGTTCTTAATACAACATCAGGCAGCGGAATACGTAATAATAACGGTAGCGTGGGCGAAGCTCCATCTTCAGGGTCACAGGCAATGCTGACGATGGGAGATGATCCTAGTTGTCGTAACCTTCCTGGGGTCCATCTTCCAGGTACTCCTCTTCATAGTCTGGCCATGGGAATAGCCAGGGACAAAGCCATGAGTACTCTTTAAGTACTTGCAAACTAATACTAACAGGTAAAGGGGTTTTTGGATAATAGGACACTAGGCTCTAGGGTTGTTTTGCAAAAGCCAGATTTATCTCTACTAGGTTCCAAAGCTAGTCACAATTTTATAACTCCTAAGTGGGAACTTGTATTTCATATCACAACTCTGTTGTGGTCAAGTCAAAGTCTCAATTCATTTCACAAGTCATTTTAAAAAAATCTGACGGGGGAACAGTATGGCCACTCCAACTGTCCATAACCGCGGACGCGGCTATTCGAATAGTTTGACACTCTGCAGAGATTGTACACTTTCACCACAACATTCGATACATCCGTCAGGAACAAATCCTGAATTCACCATACTCAGTATGCGGATAATCAATCCTAACCTTTCCCTAGTATAAGCACCTCTCCTGTGAGTTTGGCCTCCCAACCATGACCAACTGTCATCTTGGGTACTGCACAGGTGGTCAATCTTCACAAGGTAGCCTCAGCTCAGACCTTGGCCGTGAGGTAACTAATACTAAGGGATATAAGTTTCCAGTCAAGCCCTACCCAATATTCGGGTATTGTGGTTGTACGATAAAATTGGAATGGTATCGCATCCAGGCAACCATCAGTTTTTATAAAGGGCTAAGGCTCATGCCTCAACATTTTCATCACCAGGATCACCAGGTGTTCGGAAACACATGTCCAAAACATTTCAATAGAATGATCCATCATTCCAAGGTTTTCATAACCATTTTTCCACCAAGTATTCCCATCTAAAGTAGATCAAGTTTTATGCTTAGCACTAGCATCTACAGGTGGGGGTAGTACTAATGAGGGGTGGTAAACTAGTGGAGTTTCAACTAAGTACAACCTTACATCTTAGGATGATATCAGGGTTTCTAACTTAGGCCAAATTTTATGCTCTTTATGCAACCTTCAGCATCTTTCTAGTATCTACAAGTCACTTAAGTCAACTCTAAGTTAAAGCTTTGATAAAGAAATAAAGTAAGAAGCTTGCAAATAAAACTAGGATTGGTTTATCAAGTGGGTATGATCACATATGCTTAAGGCATATAGTGGGCATAGTAACAAGCAAGTATTGGCTTGCACAATATCAGTATAAGCTTGCCTTGTGCAGAGCAGTGGTTGAATTTCTCCTCGTCTTCTCCTTCGTAGAATCCTCCTTCCTCCTCGTATCCTTGGTCGGTACTAGCGTCTATGAATAAATACGAGGTACACAATCACCAAACAATACTTAACTACTTGCAATCATCACACACAAGGGTCCTATAGATGATCTAGCATCATCTCTAACATTACAAGGTTAAGGCTTGATTTAATTCCTTTTATTTTTAGAAAAGTAATTTCTACTCATTGAAAAACTACTTAAGATTTAATATTCTCCAAACCAAACATGGGATCATGTTGACACATGTCATCACCACATATTGTAGTCCATGGGAATGTGATTTAAAGTGGTGTCACAATTTAATAAGGTTTTACCCTTTTATTTTAATTAATTAAAGTGGCTAGTAATGCCTATGGGGCATTCTTTTATTACTTGAACATTATTTCTGCAAGTAAACCTATATATTTTTATATATTCTGAAAGGTATGGTTAAATGTGATTTTTGAGAGTTGGAATCAACTCAAAAGCTATTATGGTTTAAATTTGAAAAATGTTTGCCTTTTTATTTTTACCATGGGTGATCTATAGATCCAAATGACTTGAATCCAACGGGCTTGGATTCAGCATTCACAGACCTTTCCAACAAAATTGGTTTCATTCAATTTGGTGCAATGAATCAATCTGGGTTGATTTTTGAAGTTGAGTACAGAAGTGTGTTTGAATTGAAATGGAAAAAGTTTAATTTGAATAACTGGGCTGCACGAGAAAAGCTAACGGGCCGGCCTGCTAAGCGCAGTGCTCCCGCGGGCTGCTTAAGTGGGTGTCCCCACTCGTCAGTGCACGGGGCTGGGCAAAGCGGTATGAGGCAACGTGGATCGTTCGATCTAGTTCTAATCCAACGGCTGAGAGTCATCGTTGACGCGAGACAACGCCGGCGAGAACGAAACCTAGCGCAGCCAGTGAGGGGTGCTGGGGGCTCACTGGGGTACGGGCGAGGGTCGGTGAGGCGGGCGAATGACGAAGTCGAGGACGGCAAACTCAGGGGTGGTCGCGGCAGCTCCTGGGGTGGACGAAATCGATGGCTCCCTTCTTCTCCAGAGGTGGCGGGCTCCGGTGAAATTCCGGCGGGGTGGTGCTCGCCTTGCTCTGAGAACGGTGTGCCACGATCAGTGAGGAGAGGGGGGTGAGATGGTGTGAAGAAATCGAGCGGGGGTGGCCTCTATTTATAGTCGAGCGAGGGGACCGTCGGGGCGCACGGTGAGCTTGTCGGGGGCGATGTTACAGGCGGATAATGGCATGGGCAAGGGTAGGGGACGGTGCGCTGTCTCCTGGCGATGCTCAACGACATGGTTTCGAGGCATGGGGCGGTGCGGCTTGGTCTGGAACAGGTGATGCTCTGCGCGGCAGAGGCGGCGTCTTCGACGGCGGGCGGTGGCTGTGCGGAACGGGGCGGCAAACGGGCATGTCTGGCGGTCTCCTGGGTCAGTGGCGATCGTGTGTGCACGCAGTGAGGGCGGTGCGCGGTCTGTGGGCGCTGGTCGAGGGTGGTGCTCTGGCGCACGCTCGTCATGGTCTCTGGCGGTCTGGGCACGGTTCATGCGCGTGGTCCAGGGCTTGGCAACGCTTGCGGCTGGGACATGGAGTGGCGGTGGACGGTGGGCTGCCTCCCATACATGCTGGCTAGGCTTGCTGCTGCTCCTAGCTTGCTGTCGACTATGGGGTGGCAAGGGTGTTCTCGGTTGTTCACCATTGATGGCAATGGAAAGCTCACAGTGGTGCTAGTGCTTGGCTAATCTTCCTAGATGATCTACTGAGCTGGTTGTGAGCTAACTAGGGAACAAGTTAGGCAAGAATCACTGCTCACAATAGTGTTTGATGTTTGTTTGATTTGTGTCTGCAACCTGTTTGATGAATTGGCCGCATGAAATCAAGTTTTGAATTTTGAAAAGATTTTTGGTGGGTTTGCTAGATTGGTGCTGGTGAGTCTGCAGATGCTTGGGTTTTGAAAGTTGAGCTTGTTTGAGTGGTTTTTGAAAAAGTGGGATCTTCCCATATGATAAAGATTCAATTTTGAATTGTCATTTAAACTATGCATTTGAAAGTTTCTGGATGATCACAAAGTGGGCCTTGATACTTTGTTATGAGTACATTCAAGGGGTGCAAAGATCCAGAAAAGTTTCTGTTAGGTTCTGAAAGTTTGAGACAGCCAAAGTAGGCATGAGAGTTAAATTGGTCAAAGTGACCATTCATTTAATATATGTGTTTTGATTTACTTGTCTTTAGGAAAAGTGTGGGAAATGTTTTAGATGATGTTTATTTCACCTAAGAAACATTTTACAAGCAATGAAACAAACAAACAAACAAGGTGGTTTTAAAAGAATTCAAAATCCATGCATACACATATGCATGCATTCATAATTTTATTTAGAAAAGTTTTTGTTAACCCTAATTTTGATGATTAGAGTTTGATGATCCAAGCTTAGTATTTTTGGGATGTTACAAACCTTCCCCCCTAAACAAAATCTCGTCCCGAGATTTGAAAAAGGACAAAAAGATTACCTAGGATTTGAAGAAATCGGGAAACTCCGTCCTGATGTGATCTTCGCGCTCCCAGGTAGCTTCCTCTTCTGTGTGGTTGCTCCACTGAATCTTGAGAAACTTGATGCTTAGGGTTCGGGTAGTTCGAAAAGCTTCTTCCAAAATGCGGATGGGTACTTCGGGATAGGTCAGGTCATCGTTTATCTCTATAGTCCGATGGTCGATATTCTTGAACACTTCGGTCTTCTCGGGGACTTCGAGACACTTGCGAAGTAACGAGATATGGAACACATTGTGTACTGCTGGCATCTCTTTGGGTAGCTCCAATTGATACGATACTTCTCCTCGACGGTTCAGAATTTTGAAAGGTCCGATATATTTGGGGGCTAACTTTCCTTTGAGTTGGAAACGCTGCATTCCCTTCAATGGCGACACTTTCAGATAAACAAAATCTCCTATATTGAAGGCGAGGTCTCTACGTCTCTTGTCGGTGTAACTCTTCTGTCGGGATTGGGCGGTCTTGAGGTGCTCACGAATCTTTTGAACCTTCTCTTCTTCTTCTCGTAGGATGTCGGGTCCGGAAATCTGACTCTCTCCTACTTCCGACCAGTTCAAAGGGGTGCGACACTTTCTTCCGTACATGAATTCAAATGGGGCCATTTGCAGACTGGCTTGATAACTATTGTTGTAAGAAAATTCTGCGAACGGCAGACAGTCTTCCCACTTGGATCCATATTCTAACATGCATGCTCTCAGCATATCTTCGAGTATTTGATTTACTCGCTCCGTTTGTCCATCGGTTTGAGGGTGATACGCGGTACTGAAATCTAGGCGGGTTCCTAAACCTTCTTGAACTTTCTTCCAGAATCTCGAGGTGAACTGAGTTCCTCGATCCGATACTATGTTCTTGGGGACTCCATGCAAACTGACGATTCTAGCGATGTACAACTCCGATAGCTTCGAACTCTGATATGTGGTCTTGACGGGCAAGAAATGGGCGACTTTGGACAATATGTCCACTATGACCCAGATAGAGTCATTTCCCCTACTAGAAGTAGGTAGTCCAGTGATAAAGTCCATTCCTACATAATCCCATTTCCATTCCGGAATCTGCAAAGGTTGCAACAATCCAGCAGGTCTTTGATGTCCTGCCTTGACTCGTTGACATATATCACACTTGGCGATATAGCTTCCAATTTCTCTCTTCATCTTATGCCACCAAAATTGCTCTTTCAAATCTTGATACATCTTAGTTCCTCCGGGATGGATAGAATAAAGAGTATCATGAGCCTCCTTCAAAATAACTTCTTTCAACTCAGAATCTGCTGGTACACAAAGTCGTCCTTTGTACCACAACACTCCTTCTTCGTCCTCGGTGAATCCGGGTACTTTTCCTGTACCGATACGACGCTTGATTCCTTCAATACTAGCATTTTCCTTCTGCGCCTCTTTAATCTGACTGATCAAAGTGGGCTGAAGTTCTATGCTAGCCAAAAATCCTTCACTCACTAATTCCATTCGAAAAGCTTCCATCTCTTTGTGCAAACTTGGTTGCTCCTTCAAAATCATGGAGTTCAAGCGGCACGGCAATCTGCTAAGGGCATCGGCTACCACGTTGGCTTTACCAGGGTGATAGTGAGTGTCCAGGTCGTAATCCTTGATTAGCTCAATCCATCTTCTCTGCCTCATATTCGGCTCCTTCTGAGTGAATATATACTTTAGGCTCTTGTGATCCGAATAAATCTCACAACGATTTCCCATCAGGTAATGCTTGCATGTCTTCAGGGCTAGAACTACGGCTACGAGTTCGAGGTCATGGGTTGGGTAGTTTTGCTCATGTTGCTTCAATTGTCGAGATAGATAAGATATAACTTTGTCTTCTTGCATTAACACACATCCGAGACCAATCTTGGATGCGTCACAATACACATAAAAGACGCGCTTTTTCACAATTGACACCATATTCCTTTAAATTTTGCCTCATCCATAACAAATTGTGTACAAGCACTTGTAGCAGCAACATATTCAGCTTCGGCGGTTGAGAGTGATATGCAATTTTGTTTCTTTGAAGACCAACACACTAGAGACCTGCCCAAGAATTGACATGCACCAGAAGTTGATTTTTGATCATCTTTGTCACCAGCCCAATCTGAATCAGTGTAACCACATAGAAAGAAACTTGAACCTTTGGGATACCATAAACCAAAATTTGGGGAATGAACCAAATATGTGAATATTCTTTTGACCGCCACTAAGTGGCTTTCTTTAGGAGCGTCTTGGTACCTTGCACACACTCCTACACTTAACACGATATCAGGCCTAGATGCGCAAAGGTAAAGGAGAGAGCCGGTCATGGATTGGTATACCTTTTGGTCCATGTCTTTACCCTTGGGATTAAGCTCAAGATGACACTTTGTTTGCATTGGAGTAGCAACGCCATTGATATCCGTCATCTTGAACCTCTTGAGCATGTCTTGGATGTACTTAGCTTGATTAATAAAAGTTCCCTCTCGAAGTTGTTTGATCTCGAAACCAAGAAAGAACCTCAATTCTCCCATCATAGACATCTCAAACCTGTCAGTCATAAGCTTTGAAAATTCATCGTTAAAATCTTGGTTAGTAGAGCCAAAAATAATGTCGTCTACATATAGTTGGCATACAAAAAACTCCCCATTAACCTTCTTAGTAAAAAGAGTGGGATCGATTTGCCCAACTTCGAATCCACGGTCTAACAAAAGCTCTTTAAGGTGCTCATACCACGCACGTGGGGCTTGTTTAAGGCCATAGAGTGCCTTATCGAGTTTGTAGACATGGTTCAGAAATTTGGGATCCTCAAATCCCGGGGGTTGCTTGACGTATACCAACTCATGTAGTGGACCATTAAGAAACGCACTCTTAACATCCATTTGTTGTAATTTAAAATTATGATGAGCGGCATAGGAAGGAAGGATACAGATGGACTCAAGATGAGCCACAGGAGCATAAGTCTCGCCAAAATCAATTCCTTCCACTTGAGAGAATCCTTGAGCCACTAGCCTTGCTTTATTCCTCACAAAAATGCCATTTTCATCTTGTTTGTTCTTGAAAATCCACTTGGTGCCGATAACATTGCGGCACTCTTTGGGTTTCTCTACGAGCTTCCAAACCTTGCTGTGCTCGAAGTTATTTAATTCTTCATGCATTGCAACCACCCAATCGGAATCTTCAAGAGCATCAAAAACCTTCTTTGGTTCAACCATAGAAATGTGAGCTTGATGATCACAGAAGCTTGCAAGTTCTCTTCTATTGGACACCCTTCTTCGTAGATCACTGACAACCTTGTCAAGAGTGTGACCCCTTAACTCAAGATTCCGATCAGCACGAGCCTTGTGACGAGCCTCAATTTCCTTATTGTTTCTAGAGGGAGTTGATTCAGGATTCGGATCCTTTTCTTGTTCACTACCTTGCCATTGATCTTGATCTGAGCTTATAACAGGAGCTTGATGATGGACAGGTTCTTGAGGGCCGGATAATCCGCCCCTGGGTGGGGACGGACTATCCGGCCTGGGAGATGCGGTTGCAACTTCCTCTTCCTGTGAATGCCTGACAGAGCTGGGAGTTCCAGGGCCGGATAATCCGGCCTGGAATTTTCTTGGTTGTTTTCTTCTTCTTCTGATCCCCTGGGTCGTGTTGGAGTGCCAGGGGCGGACTGTCCGCCCCTTGGAGGGGGCGGATAGTCCGGCCTAGGACTATCATTTTTCCCAGAAGAATGATGATCTTCAGCAGGTTGCGGTGTTGGTGCAGAGTTTTCTCCAGCAGTAGGGGCTTGTTGATCTTGTGTAGATGAGGGCTCCACTTGAGTGGAGCATTGTCCTTCCTGATCCTCCACAAGGGGTTCCTCAATGGGGCGGAAAAATCCCACGCCCATTCTTCTTATGGCATCTTGGGGTATTTCGATATTTGCATCACAAACATTAACTTGCCCCACATGGGACCCGTCATTTTCATCGAACTCCACACTACAAGATTCTACAACAGTCCCAGTGAGCTTGTTGTAGAATCTATAAGTGTGGGATTCGGCACCGTAACCAACAAAAATACCTTCTAAAGCCTTAAACTCAAATTTATACAAGCGAACACCTTTGATAAGAAATAAACACTTACAACCGAATACCCTGAAGTATGAGATCTTGGGCTTGTTACCGGTAAGTATTTCATACGGAGTCTTGTACAATATCTTTTGGAGGTAGAGCCGGTTAGATAGTGACAAGCGGTGGATATGGCTTCAGCCCAAAAGTTGTAAGGAGACTTGAATTCAGCCAACATTAATCTAGCCATATCCATCAGAGTGCGGTTCTTCCTCTCGGCTACACCATTTTGTTGAGGGGTGTACGCAGCGGAATATTGATGTCTTATCCCCTCTTCACATAGAAATTCATTCAATGTGTAGTTCTTGAACTCGGAGCCGTTGTCACTTCTTATTGCCAAGATGGGAACATTGTTCTGGCGTTGAACCTCATTGGCAAAGTCAATGACTGTTTGTTGAGTCTCACTCTTTAGCTTGAAAAAATAGACCCATGTATATCTTGAGTAGTCATCGACTATGACCAAGCAGTATTTCTTCCCACCGAGACTGGCATGAGATGGACGACCAAATAAGTCCACATGAAGTAATTCCAAGATTCTCATTGAAGAAACAATAGTCTTCCTCTTGTGGGGAGAGTCATGCATTTTGCCTTCAACACAAGCCCTGCAAACGCGATCTTTGGCAAAGGAGACATTGTCTTTTAGTCCAAGGATGTGGCCACCCTTGTGAAGACTTTACAAAGTTCTCATGTTGACATGGGCTAAACGGCGATGCCATAGCCAGCCCATGTCTGCCTTTCCGAATAGACACATCGGACCCGAAGTGGTTTTCCCCGAAAAGTCCACCACATACAGGTCATTTTCGACGTACCCAACGAAAGCGACCTTTAGAGACTTGCTCCACAAGAGTACCACCAAATCATCATCAATGAAAATATCAAAGCCCATCTTGCCAAGGGAACAAACAGAAAGAAGGTTGTAACCGAGGGTCTCAACAAGCATGACGTCCACGAGAGAGATATCATGGGCAACCACAACCTTGCCAAGACCCAATACCTGAGATTTAGACTTATCACCATAGGAGACTGTAATATTATCATGATTGGGTCGCATCTCCATGATGATCTCCTTGCTTCCGGTCATATGACTAGTGCATCCACTATCCAGCACCCATTTCGACCCACCAGAAGCATAGCCCTGCAAGAGAATTACTTCTTGGTTTTAGGTACCCAATATTCAATGGGTCCTCTCATGTTAGTAACAAGGGTCTTTGGAACCCAAATAGACCAAGCAATGTATTCATCAAAAGGACCAACATAATAAGCATAAACATTGCCATAATAATCACAAAAGAGTTCATAATTTGTATTGTGATACCCTGCAAAACCAATATTGTTAGTTTTGTCTTTTGTGACATTCTTCTCAGCGGTGCTTGTCTTTGATTGTTCACTCTTGGTCTTCTTCTTCTTGTTCTTCTTCTTCTTGGACTTGATGACATATCCAAGTCCCTCTTTGCCAAGATTTGACCGTTGCTTGCTAAGTACCTCATCAAGAACACCCTTATCTTTGGGAGTGATGTCATTGACAAACCCTTCTTCCACACTAGCATTTTCCTTGTGAATATATGTTGATTTAGATGTGCTAGGAACATCATACTTGGTTAATCGAATTTGGAGCTGATCATGTGAATCATTGAGAATGGAGAATTCACTTTTCAACGCCTTGTGAGCGATGTCAAGTTTCTCCAATTCCTCAGAGAGTCTAGCATGAGCAGCCCCAAAGTCAATCTTTTCCTTCTTTAACTTCTTTGCTTTGGCGACTGCGTTGTCGCATTCCTTAACAAGCTTAGACACTATTTCTTCATGTGTCTCCTCAATGGACTCAAGCCTCTCTTCAAGAGAAACTCGATCCTCTTCTTCTTCTAGAGCATTTTTTAAGGATGCAATTTCCATTGCATCCTCCCTTTCAATTCTGCCCTTTTCTTCTAGGAGCACTTCATTTTGGGCCAGCTGGTCCATAAGAGCCTCAAAATGTAATTTGTGCTCACCTTGCAAGTTAGTGAAGAAATAGTCCAAATCAATAATCTCTTCCTTAACCTTAAGACTAGTAGGATCATCCATGTCAATCATAGCCTTAGGAAAAGAAGTGTTAGAAGTTGATACCTCGGAACCTCTTGCCATAAGACAAGTAGCGTTCTTGTTGATGACGTTTTCGTTCAAAGAGTCGAAGAGAGATGTTGGTATAAATGTGGTGGCTATAGCAGCTGTAGGGGTTCGTAGCATGGAAAACAAAAATTTTCTATCACATACAAACAAACAAGCCAAGATCTATCTACTAGATTGTAGCAACGAGTCGATGGAATAACTTACCCTCGAAGATTCCAAAGTGTTTAACGAGAGAGGATTCTCGTGGGTGATGTAGTCGTACTCTTTCCGATCTCAAGATCGTGTAGACGATCCTTCCGGTGCCACGTTCCGGCAGCGCTCCCGCAGTCGGTCACACGTTGGTACTCGACGAAGACCTTCCTCTCCCTTGTTCCAGCAGGCAGCGGAGGTTGTAGCACTTTCCTCGCGATTCCGGCAGCACAACGGCGTGGTACCGGAAGTAGAGGGGAGATCCCGCAGGGCTTCGCCTTAAGCCGGTGCGAGTATGGTGGAGCTTATGAGAGAGGCTATTAGTGGTCTAGTGATTAGACACACCAATTAGAAGGCTCTAAACCAATTAGAAGGCTCTAAACCGCTGGCTAAAGCAATTAGAAGCTCTAAACCAAAACGGCTCTAAACCGGAGATTTAGAGGTGGAAACTTGTGTGTCTAGGAGGGGAGCCCTGCCCCTCCTTTTATAGGTGGGGAGGCGCGGCCAGGGGAGGGGAGTCCCTCCCCAAGTCGGCCTTGGGTGGTGCGCCGGCTTGGGGAGGAGACTCCTCCCTCAAGTCGGTTCCCAACTCCTCTTGCTTGTTTCCCACAGTTTCTTGTTTTGGCCGTTTGACTTTCAAACTGGACATTTGACTTTTCTGTTTTAGGATTCAATTTAATCCTTTATTTGGGACAGCAAGAACACTTAGTACATGATGCAATCATTCAATGACACACTCATGTACCCTCCCCCCCCCCCCCGGAGTGCCGGACAATCCGGAACCTTCTAGAACATTCCCGATGAAAACACCGGAATCATTCCCCAACTCCGAAACGGGACTTTCCTTATATGAATCTTATTCTCCGGACCATTCCGGATCACCTCGTGATATCTCGGATCCCATCCGAGACTCCGAACAACATTCGGTCTCTTTCTCATAATACCATAACTACTCAAACAACGTCGAATCCTTAAGTGTGTCTCCCTACGGTTCGTGAATTATGCGGACATGATCGAGACACTTCTCCGAACAATAACCAATAGAGGAATCTGGAAATTCATATGGCTCCCACATATTTCTACGATTACTTTGCGATCGAATGAACCACTTACATACGATACCAATTTCCCTTTGTCTCACGATATGTTACTTATCCGAGGTTATGATCGTCGGTATCTCTGCATACCTAGTTCAACCTCGTTACTGATAAGTACTCTTTTCTCGTTCCCGTGATATGTGATCCCTTGTGACCAAGTCACATGCTTGTAAGCCAATTGGATGGCATTCCACCGAGAGGGCCCAGAGTATATCTATCCGTCATGTGGATGGACAAATCCCACTCTCGATCCATGTGTTTCAACCAATACTTTCCGAACACTTAATGCCACCTTTATAGCCACCCAGTTACGGTGTGGTGTTTGATGTCATCAAAGCATCCATCCGGTAAAGGTGATATGCATGATCTCATGGTCGAAGGAATTAGGTTACTATGTATCAGAAAGCATATAGCAATTGAACTATTGAAATGACTTGATCTTTATGCTACGCTTATCAATAGGAGTATGTCCACCATATCATTCTCCTAACGATATGATCTTGTTGTTGATAACATCTCAATGTTCATGATATGGAAACCACAATCATTTAATCAACCAACAAGCTAGTGAAGTATAGAGGCTATACTAGGGACTTCAATTTAAGTTTACAATTCACACAAGTATTAATGTTTCCTTGTTAATACTATTATAGCATGAATATAAACATTTATCATAAACACAAAGATATAATAATAACTATATTTATTATTGCCTCTAGGGCATATCTCCAACAGTCTCCCACTTGCACTAGAGTCATCTAATCTAGATTACATGGTAATATACCGAACACCCATGGCAGTTTGGTGTTGGTCATGTTTTGCCCTCGGGAGAGGTTTAGTCAACGGATCCGCCACATTCAGATCTGTGTGTACTTTGCAAATATTTATATCCCTATCCTGGATATGTTCTCGAATAGCGTGAAAACGCAGTTTGATATGCTTCAGCTTCTTGTGTGACCTTGGTTCTTGCGCATTGGCTATGGCGCCCATGTTATCACAGTAGATAGACATTGGGTCCAGCGCACTTGGAACCACACCCAGCTCTGTAATGAACTCTTTCATCCATATCGCTTCTTGTGAAGCCTCCGAAGCAGCCATGTATTCCGATTCAGTTGAAGATCTCGCCACAACGCTTTGCTTTGCACTCCTCCAGCTAACTGCTGCACCATTCAAAATAAATACGTATCCAGATTGTGATTTAGAATCATCCGGATCGGTGTTCCAACTAGCATCGGTGTAACCATTAACAACGAGCTGTTCATCACCTCCATAAGAAAGAACCATATCCTTAGTTCTTCTCAAGTACTTAAGGATGTTTTTGACCGCTGTCCAATGATCCACTCCTGGATCACTTTGATATCTGCTAGTTAGACTAACAGCATATGCGATGTCGGGTCTAGTACATAGCATGGCATACATTAGAGATCCTATGGCTGAGGCATAGGGAGTTTTACTCATCCTTTCTCTATCTTCTGCCGATGTCGGACTTTGAGTTTTACTCAAGGTCGTATTGGGCAACATGGGCAAGAACCCTTTCTTGCTTTCTTCCATTCCAAACCTCTTTAGAACTTTGTCCAAATATGTACTTTGTGACAATGATATTTGGCGTTTCGATCTATCTCTATAAATCTTTATGCCTAATATGTAAGCTGCTTCGCCAAGATCCTTCATTGAAAACTATTATTCAAATATTCCTTGACACTATTAAGAAGGTCTACATCATTCCCAATCAACAATATGTCATCCACATACAATATTAAGAATGCTACAGAGCTCCCACTCACTTTCTTGTAAATACAAGCTTCTCCATAAGTTTGTATAAAACCAAAACTTTTGATTACCTTATCAAAACGTTGATTCCAACTTCGGGATGCTTGCTTCAATCCATAGATGAACCGTTGAAGCTTGCATACCTTGTTAGCATCTTTAGGATCGACAAAACCTTTGGGTTGCATCATATACAACTCTTCATCAATGTCTCCATTGAGGAATGCTGTTTTGACATCCATCTGCCATATCTCATAATCATAATATGCAGCGATTGCTAACATAATCCTCACAGACTTTAGCTTCGCTACCGGTGAGAAAGTCTCATCGTAGTCAACTCCTTGAATTTGTCGAAACCCTTTTGCGACAAGTCGAGCTTTATAGACAGTAACATTACCATCAGCATCTGTTTTCTTCTTGAAAATCCATTTGTTCTCGACAGCCTTCCGGCCATCCGGTAAGTCCACCAAAGTCCATACTTGGTTTTCGTACATGGATCCAATCTCGGATTTCATGGCTTCTTGCCATTTATTGGAATCTGGGCTCATCATCGCTTCCTCATATGTCTCGGGGTCATCGGTGTTGTCCACCACCATGACATTCATAACGGAATCATACCAATCTGGAGTGGTACGAGTTCTCGTTGATCTCCGAGGCTCTGTAGCAACTTCAACCGAAGTTTCATGATCACCATCATTAGCTTCCTCTCTTATTGGTGCAGGCACCACAGGAACTTCTTCCGGTGCTGCGCTACTCGCAATTTCGAGAGAAGGTTCGACAACCTCGTCGAGTTCTACTTTCCTTCCAGTCACTTCTTTCGAGAGAAATTCCTTCTCTAGAAAGGATCCATTCTTGGCAACGAAGATTTTGCCTTCGGATCTATGATAGAAGGTATACCCAATAGTTTCCTTCGGGTATCCTATGAAGACGCATTTTTCCGCTTTGGGTTCAAGCTTGTCCGGCTGTAACTTCTTTACATAGGCTTCGCATCCCCAAACTTTAAGGAACAACAATTTAGGTTTCTTCCCAAACCATAATTCATACGGTGTCGTTTCAACGGATTTAGACGGTGCCTATTTAAAGTGAATGCGGCTGTTTCTAATGCATAACCCCAAAATGATAGCGGTAAATCTGTAAGTGACATCATAGAACGAACCATATCTAAGAGAGTTCGATTACGACGTTCGGACACACCATTACGCTGTGGTGTTCCCGGCGGTGTCAATTGTGAAAGTATTCCGCACTTCTTTAAATGCTCGCCAAACTCGTAACTTAGATATTCACCTCCATGATCAGAACGTAGAAACTTAATCTTCTTGTTACGTTGATTCTCTACCTCACTATGAAACTCCTTAAACTTCTCGAAAGTTTCGGACTTATGTTTCATGAAATAGATATACCCATATCTACTCAAGTCATCTGTGAAGGTAAGAACATAACGATAACCACCGCGCGATGCTACACTCATTGGACCACATACATCGGTATGTATGATTTCCAATAAGTCCGTAGCTCGCTCCATCATACCAGAAAATGGAGTCTTAGTCATTTTGCCCATCAGACATGCTTCGCATCTATCAAGTGATTCAAGAAGTCCATCGGAATGGAGTTTCTTCATACGCTTCACTCCAATGTGACCAAGACGACAGTGCCACATATAGGTCGAATTATCGCTTGATTTCAAACGTTTAGCTTCAATATTGCTGATATGTGTATTTCCACTATCGAGATTCAATAAGAATAGACCATCTATCAAAGGTGCATGTGCGTAAAACATATTACTCATATAAATCGAACAACCATTATTCTCTGACTTAAACAAGTAACCGTCTCGCAATAAACAAGATCCTGATATAATGTTCATGCTCAACGCAGGCACTAAATAACAATTATTTAAGTATAAAACTAATCCCGATGGTAGATGAAGAGGTAGCGTGCCGACCGCGATCACATCAACCTTTGATCCGTTTCCCACGCGCATCGTCACCTCGTTCTTCGCTAGCTTCCGTTTATTCTGCAGCACCTGTTTCGAGTTACAAATATGAGCAACCGAACCAGTATCAAATACCCAGGCACTACTACGAATACTAGTGAGATACACATCAATAACATGTATATCAGATATACCTTTCTTCTTGATGTTGCCGTTCTTCAAATCCGCCAAGTACTTTGGGCAATTCCGCTTCCAGTGACCTTCTCCCTTGCAGTAAAAGCACTCAGTTTCAGGCTTTGGTCCAGCCTTGGTTTTCTTCGTCGGCGTGGCAACTTTCTTACCACCCTTCTTGAAGTGTCCCTTTTGCTTAGACTTGCCTTTCTTGAATTTGGTGGTCTTATTGACCATCAACACTTGGTGCTCTTTCTTGATCTCCACTTCTGCAGATTTTAACATAGCAAATAGTTCTGGCAACTCTTTGTTCATGTTCTGCATGTTGTAGTTCATCACAAAGTTCCTGTAACTTGGTGGCAATGACTGGAGGACGCGGTAAACCCCCAAAGCATTAGGAATCACTATACCCAAGCTTTGAAGTTTGTTTGCGTGCCCAGACATCTTAAGCACATGCTCACTGACGGAGCTGCCCTCTTCCATCTTGCAGTTAAAGAACTTTTCAGAAGCCTCATAGCTTTCAATTGCCGCATGAGTCTCAAAAATCAATTTGAGATCCTCGACAATATCATATGGGTCTGACTCTTCAAACCTTTTCTGAAGCTCCGATTCTAAACCATACAAGATAGCACACTGAACTATGGAGTACTGATTCTTCCGAGCGAGGTAAACATTCTTTACTTCATCGGGAGCATCAGCTGCAGGTGGGTCACCCAGCGGTGCATCCAGCACATAGGTCAAATTACCAGCTGTGAGGACAATCCTCAAATTGCGGAACCAATCCGCGAAGTTGCTTCCATTGTTTTTCAACTTTTCTTTCTCTAGGAACGCATTAAAATTGATGGTAGGGGCTGCCATTGATCTACAACATATTTGCAATAGTTTAGACTAAGTTTATGACAAATTGAGTTCAAATTAATTAATGAAATTAAACTAGGTGAACTCCCACTCAAAACAATATCCCTCACATTGTTTTAGTGATCACACGAACCAAATCCACTACATCAACACCGATCATCACGAGATTTGATATAGTTTCAATGGCGAACAATCATCATGTTCATCATATCTACTATATGATTCATGCTTTACCTTTCGGTAATCCGTGTTCCTGAGACCATGTCTGTACATGCTAGGCTCGTCAAGATCAAACCTTAGCCACCGCATCAGCAAATCTGGCATGCTTACGTTGTATACACTTGCGGAATCTAACACACCCGATCATCACGTGGTGCTTCGAAACAACAAGCTTTAGCAACGGTGCTAACTAAGGGCGAACACTTTATGATTTGAAATTCATGTGCATGAGGGATCATCTTATAATGCTACCGTCGTCTACTAAGCAATACAAGATGCATAAAGGATTAACATCACATGCAATTCATAATATGTGATATGATATGGCCTTTCTTCTTTGTGCTTCCGATCTCCATCTTCAAACACGAACATGATCTCCATCATCTCCGGCATTGCATCAAGGTCAATGACGCTTCACCATGGTTGTCGTCCACCGGCTTCAACTATTACAACTACTTTGAATAGACACGCGGGTCTTAACATAAATTAAAGACAACCATATGGCTCCTGCCGGTTGCCAACTTACAATAAGGAACATTGCATACATCAAATATAATCACAATCATGGCCATATCACATCACTGCACACCCCTGCAAAACAAAGTTAGACGCCTCTACTTTCTTTGCATATTTTACGTGGTTTGGGGCTTTCAATAAGTGTCGTTCTAACTTACGAACAAGAACCACAACATTGATACTAGCATTGTTGATTACCCGTTGTAAATTGGATCTTAACTATGCTAGGAGAAACAGGCACCCGCAAAGCCACTTATGCAATACAAGTTGCATGTCAAGCGTGGAGAAAGTCTCATGAACGATGTCATGTAAGGTTAGCCCGGGCCGCTTCATACCAACATACCGCAAGATGCAAAGTACACAAAAAGCAATCTACAATAAAAGCATCAACGCCCACAATGACCATTGTGTTCTACTCGTGCAACAGATCTACATATAGACACGGCTCTGATACCACTGTAGGGGTTCGTAGCATGGAAAACAAAAAATTTCTATCGCATACAAACAAACAAGCCAAGATCTATCTACTAGATTGTAGCAACGAGTCGATGGAATAACTTACCCTCGAAGATTCCAAAGCGTTTAACGAGAGCGGATTCTCGTGGGTGATGTAGTCGTACTCTTTCCGATCTCAAGATCGTGTAGACGATCCTTCCGGCGCCACGTTCCGGCAGCGCTCCCGCAGTCGGTCACAAGTTCGGTACTCGACGAAGACCTTCCTCTCCCATGTTCCAGCAGGCAGCGGAGGTTGTAGCACTTTCCTCGCGATTCCGGCAGCACAACGGCGTGGTACCGGAAGTAGAGGGGAGATCCCGCAGGGCTTCGCCTTAAGCCGGTGCGAGTATGGTGGAGCTTATGAGAGAGGCTATTAGTGGTCTAGTAATTAGACACACCAATTAGAAGGCTCTAAACCAATTAGAAGGCTCTAAACCGCTGGCTAAAGCAATTAGAAGCTCTAAACCAAAACGGCTCTAAACCGGAGATTTAGAGGTGGAAACTTGTGTGTCTAGGAGGGGAGCCCTGCCCCTCCTTTTATAGGTGGGGAGGCGCGGCCAGGGGAGGGGAGTCCCTCCCCAAGTCGTCCTTGGGTGGTGCGCCGGCTTGGGGAGGAGACTCCTCCCTCAAGTCGGTTCCCAACTCCTCTTGCTTGTTTCCCACAGTTTCTTGTTTTGGCCGTTTGACTTTCAAACTGGACATTTGACTTTTCTGTTTTAGGATTCAATTTAATCCTTTATTTGGGACAGCAAGAACACTTAGTACATGATGCAATCATTCAATGACACACTCATGTACCCTCCCCCCCGGAGTGCCGGACAATCCGGAACCTTCTAGAACATTCCCGATGAAAACACCGGAATCATTCCCGAACTCCGAAACGGGACTTTCCTTATATGAATCTTATTCTCCGGACCATTCCGGATCACCTCGTGATATCCCGGATCCCATCCGAGACTCCGAACAACATTCGGTCTCTTTCTCATAATACCATAACTACTCAAACAACGTCGAATCCTTAAGTGTGTCTCCCTACGGTTCGTGAATTATGCGGACATGATCGAGACACTTCTCCGAACAATAACCAATAGAGGAATCTGGAAATTCATATGGCTCCCACATATTTCTACGATTACTTTGCGATCGAATGAACCACTTACATACGATACCAATTTCCCTTTGTCTCACGATATGTTACTTATCCGAGGTTATGATCGTCGGTATCTCTGCATACCTAGTTCAACCTCGTTACTGATAAGTACTCTTTTCTCGTTCCCGTGATATGTGATCCCTTGTGACCAAGTCACATGCTTGCAAGCCAATTGGATGACATTCCACCGAGAGGGCCCAGAGTATATCTATCCGTCATGTGGATGGACAAATCCCACTCTCGATCCATGTGTTTCAACCAATACTTTCCGAACACTTAATGCCACCTTTATAGCCACCCAGTTACGGTGTGGTGTTTGATGTCATCAAAGCATCCATCCGGTAAAGGTGATATGCATGATCTCATGGTCGAAGGAATTAGATTACTATGTATCAGAAAGCATATAGCAATTGAACTATTGAAATGACTTGATCTTTATGCTACGCTTATCAATAGGAGTATGTCCACCATATCATTCTCCTAACGATATGATCTTGTTGTTGATAACATCTCAATGTTCATGATATGGAAACCACAATCATTTAATCAACCAACAAGCTAGTGAAGTATAGAGGCTATACTAGGGACTTCAATTTAAGTTTACAATTCACACAAGTATTAATGTTTCCTTGTTAATACTATTATAGCATGAATATAAACATTTATCATAAACACAAAGATATAATAATAACTATATTTATTATTGCCTCTAGGGCATATCTCCAACAGCAGCCACCTCTCGAGAGTCATCGTCCTCGTCCTCATCTTCACTTCCCAAAGAATATTCTTCTTGAGCCACTAGAACAATATTTGGTTGCTTCTTGAAAGGGGCGTTCTTCTTTACAAATTGTTTCTTGTGTGGAGCCTTAGACTTTTCCCTGAGAATGAGCCTTCCTCCATTATCTTCCCTACTTTGATGTGGAAACTCGGCTACAAAGTGTAGCCGGTCTCCACAATTGAAACAAGTTCTCAGCTTGGGACCATTTTCCTTTCTTCCGTAAGTTCCACTCTTGTGTTCTAGTTCAGATTTGGCCTTGGCTGGATCCTTCCAAAAGTTTCTAGCATAAAAGTCCATGTATTGTCCATGAATTCTTTTGACATCCTCGGGACAGTCCATGCCTTCTATGTCATCTTCATCATGATCCGCCACACTTGTCTTCAGGGCCATGTTGACCCCCTTTTGCATCCCCATAGCTCGAGCACGAGCATCTTCGGCATTCTTGGCAGCCACTTTGAAAGCTGACATTTCTTGCATTACCTCGTTGGATGTCATAAGGTGGTAATTATGCCTTCCTTGGATACTCTTCAAATCTGTGGGCTCAAACGGCATAAGAGCACTGACATACTTGTGCTTGATCCACGCATCATCAACATGAGAGGCACCATGATTCCTGAAAGTGGTGGCTATTGACTTGAGCCTCCTATACATGTCCTCATGGTTTTCTCCATCCAACATATAAAATCCTTCAGCTTCATTGCTCAAAGCATCATATCTATTCCTTCTCATACTTTCATTTCCAATGAAGAGCTCGGTGAGGGCATCCCAAGCTTCTTTAGCTGTACTAAGATGTTGAATGTGTGGCATGTCTTTGTCACCCACACCAAGATGGATCATGTGTAGAGTTGTAGCGTTGAGTTGACTATCAACAACCTCTCTTCTTGTTAGGTTGTTGGGATCTCCAACATGAAGACCATTCTCTATGATTTTCCACAACTCAATGGAGGAGCTGCACACATGATACTTCATCAAAAATTGCCATTGATTAAAAGTAGATGCTGAAAGTTTGGGTGGATCACCCCTATTATGTATATGTGGGTGTGGGATAGGTGGATCAGGAGAATACACATGGGAAACCTCATTGTATCCATCCTTACCACTATTCCTTTTTGAGGAGGACCTCTTGCTAGTGCCATCACCAACCACTTCGTTATCTTTGGAATCGGTTTTACCCGTTTCCTTGGATTGCGGAGTGGTAGCCTCAGAGTTAGATGGAGGTGATGCTGCGGATGTGGAGAGACGCATTATCAATTGACGCATATCTTCCATCTTAGCCTCCATTGAACTAACCAAGGTTGTTTCCAACGTCTTGAGATCGTTCATGGTGACTACCTCTAGAGCATCACTTCCATCTCCCTTGGAACCCATACTTCTCTTAGGCGGTTAAGCCCGAATTAAGAGTCGGGGCTTTGATACCAATTGAAATGGATCATATGGGAACCTAGAGGGGGGTGAATAGGTGCTACTAAATTTTTAGTTCTTTTTCAATTTTAGGCTTGACACAAAGTAAATTCTCTAGATATGCAACTACGAGAATTTCCCTATATTCAAACCTAGATACTAAGCACGTAAAGAGAGGAGCGAGAAAACCGTAGTGGAGCACGCAGAGACACAGGGATTTGTTTTACCGCAGTTCCTTCCTTGTTAAGGGAAGTACATCTGCGTTGGAGGGGTGGGCGGTTCTAAGACCACCACGCCCCAAAAGGCCTCACCCTATTCTCCAATGGATCTCGCCACGAGAGGCCTGATCCACCTTCTCCACTATTGGTACCCTTCGAGGCGGGAACCGGTGCCTTTACAAATCTACGGGGGCACACACACCCACAACTAAATTGGGGGATCCCGTAATGACAACAAGCTATCACAAGAACAAGGTTTATCAATATAAACAAAAGCAAGGATCTAGATACTTGCAAGAAATACTAGATGTAGGGTTTCGTAGCATGGAAAACAAAAAAATTCTATCACATACACACAAACAAGCCAAGATCTATCTACTAGATTGTAGCAACGAGTCGATGAAATAACTCACCCTCGAAGATTCCAAAGTGTTTAACGAGAGCGGATTCTCGTGGGTGATGTAGTCGTACTCTTCCCGATCTCAAGATCGCGTAGACGATCCTTCCGGCGCTGCGTTCCGGCAGCGCTCCCGCAGTCGGTCACACGTTCGGTACTCGACGAAGACCTTCCTCTCCCTTGTTCCAGCAGGCAGCGGAGGTTGTAGCACTCTCCTCGTGATTCCGGTAGCACAACGGCGTGGTACCGGAAGTAGAGAGGAGATCTCGCAGGGCTTCGCCTTAAGCCGGAGTGAGTATGGTGGACTATGAGAGAGCCCTCGACGATCTAGGGTTTAGACACGCCGAGGAGGGGGCAAGGCCGGCGGCTAGGGTTTGACCTAGGCGGCAGCGGCGAGTGCCCTAGGGCCGGCGGCGGCTATGGAGGCGGCGGCGGCTTGGGGCTAGGGTTTAGAGGTAGGAACTTGTGTGTCTAGGAGGGGAGCCCTGCCCCTCCTCTTATAGGTGGAGGGAGGCGCGCCAGGGGAGGGGAGTCCCTCCCCAACTCGGACCCAAGGTGGGCCGGCGGTGGAGGTGGAGGGACTCCTCCCCAACTCGGATTCCACCTCCCCTCCACTTCCCAAAATTAGCCGTTTGACTTTCAAATTGGCGTTTGACTTTTCAAACAAGGATTTGATTAAATCCTTTATTTTGTTCAGCGATGACACTTAGTACATGATGCAATCATATCAACTTGATATAACACATTCATGTACCCTTCCCCTCCGGAGTGCCGGACATTCCGGAACCTTCTAGAACATTCCCGATGAAAACACCGGAACCATTCTCCAACTCCGAAACAAGACTTTCCTTATATGAATCTTATTCTCCGGACCATTCCGGATCTCCTCGTGATATCCCGGATCTCATACGAGACTCCGAACAACATTCGGTCTCTTTCTCATCATTCCATAACTACTCAAACAACGTTGAATCCTTAAGTGTGTCTCCCTACGGTTCGTGAATTATGCGGACATGATCGAGACACTTCTCCGAACAATAACCAATAGAGGAATCTGGAAATTCATATGGCTCCCACATATTTCTACGACTACTTTGCGATCGAATGAACCACTTACATACGATACCAATTTCTGTTTGTCTCACGATGGTTTACTTATCCGAGGTTATGATCGTCGGTATCTCTGCATACCTAGTTCAACCTCGTTACCGACAAGTACTCTTTTCTCGTTCCCGTGATATGTGATCCCTTGTGAGCCAGTCACGTGCTTGCAAGCTAATTGGATGACATTTCACCGAGAGGGCCCAGAGTATATCTATCCGTCATATGGATGGACAAATCCCACTCTTGATCCATGTGTCTCAACCAATACTTTCCGAACACTCAATGCCACCTTTATAGCCACCCAGTTACGGTGTGGTGTTTGATATCATCAAAGCATCCATCCGGTAAAGGTGATATGCATGATCTCATGGTCAAAGGAATTAGGTTACTATGTATCAGAAAGCATATAGCAATTGAACTATTAAAATGACTTGATCTTTATGCTACGCTTATCTATAGGAGTATGTCCACCATATCATTCTCCTAATGATATGATCTTGTTGTTAATAACATCTCAATGTTCATGATAGGGAAACCACAATCATTTATCAACCAACAAGCTAGTATTATAAAGAGGCTTTACTAGGGACTTCAATTTAAGTTTACAAATCACACAAGTATTAATGTTTCCTTGTTTAATACTATTATAGCATGAATGTAAACATTTATCATAAACACAAAGATATAATAATAACTACATTTATTATTGCCCCTAGGGCATATCTCCAACAGTCTCCCACTTGCACTAGAGTCATCTAATCTAGATTACATGGTAATATACCGAACACCCATGGCAGTTTGGTGTTGGTCATGTTTTGCCCTCGGGAGAGGTTTAGTCAACGGATCCGCCACATTCAGATCTGTGTGTACTTTGCAAAACTTTATGTCCCCATCTTGGACATGTTCTTGAATAGCGTGAAAACATAGCTTGATATGCTTCAACTTCTTGTGTGACCTTGGTTCTTGCGCATTGGCTATGGCACCCATGTTATCACAGTAGATAGACATTGGGTCCAGCGCACTAGGAACCACACCCAGCTCTGTAATGAACTCTTTCATCCATATCGCTTCTTGTGAACCCTCCGAAGCAGCCATGTATTCCGATTCAGTTGAAGATCTCGCCACAACGCTTTGCTTTGCACTCCTCCAGCTATCTGCTGCACCATTCAAAATAAATACGTATCCAGATTGTGATTTAGAATCATCCGGATCGGTGTTCCAACTAGCATCGGTGTATCCATTAACAACGAGTTGTTCATCACCTCCATAAGAAAGAACCATAGCCTTAGTTCTTCTCAAGTACTTAAGGATGTTTTTGACTGCTGTCCAATGATCCACTCCTGGATCACTTTGATATCTGCTAGTTAAACTAACAGCATATGCAATGTCGGGTCTAGTACATAGCATGGCATACATTAGAGATCCTATGGCTGAGGCATAGGGAGTCTTACTCATCCTTTCTCTATCTTCTGCCGATGTTGGACTTTGAGTTTTACTCAAGGTCGTATTGGGCAACATGGGCAAGAACCCTTTCTTGCTATCTTCCATTCCAAACCTCTTTAGAACTTTGTCCAAATATGTACTTTGTGACAATGATATTAGGCGTCTCGATCTATCTCTATAAATCTTTATGCCCAATATGTAAGCTGCTTCGCCAAGATCCTTCATTAAAAAACTATTATTCAAATATTCCTTGACACTATTAAGAAGGTCTACATCATTCCCAATCAACAATATGTCATCTACATATAGTATTAAGAATGCTACAGAGCTCCCACTCACTTTCTTGAAAATACAAGCTTCTCCATAAGTTTGTATAAAACCAAAACTTTTGATCACCTTATCAAAACGTTGATTCCAACTTCGGGATGCTTGCTTCAATCCATAAATGGACCGTTGAAGTTTGCATACCTTGTTAGCATCTTTAGGATCGACAAAACCTTTGGGTTGCATCATATACAACTCGTCATCAATGTCTCCATTGAGGAATGCTGTTTTGACATCCATCTGCCATATCTCATAATCATAATATGCAGCGATTGCTAACATAATCCTCACAGACTTTAGCTTCGCTACTGGTGAGAAAGTCTCATCGTAGTCAACTCCTTGAATTTGTCAAAACCCCTTTGCAACAAGTCAAGCTTTATAGACAGTAACATTACCATCAGCATCTGTTTTCTTCTTGAAAATCCATTTGTTCTCGACAGCCTTCCGGCCATCCGGTAAGTCCACCAAAGTCCATACTTGGTTTTCGTACATGGATCCAATCTCGTATTTCATGGCTTCTCGCCATTTGTTGAAATCTGGGCTCATCATCGCTTCCTCATATGTCGCAGGGTCATCGGTGTTGTCCACCAACATGACGCTCATAACGGGATCATACCAATCTGGAGTGGTACGAGTTATCACTGACCTGCGAGGCTCTGTAGCAACTTCAACCGAAGTTTCATGATCATCATCATTAGCTTCCTCTCTTATTGGTGCAGGCACCACAGGAACTTCTTCCGGTGTTGCGCTACTCGCAATTTCGAGAGAAGGTTCGACAACCTCGTCGAGTTCTACTTTCCTTCCAGTCACTTCTTTCGAGAGAAATTCCTTCTCTAGAAAGGATCCATTCTTGGCAACGAAGATTTTGCCTTCGGATCTATGATAGAAGGTATACCCAATAGTTTCCTTCGGGTATCCTATGAAGACGCATTTTTCCGCTTTGGGTTCAAGCTTGTCCGGCTGTAACTTCTTTACATAGGCTTCGCAACCCCAAACTTTAAGGAACGACAATCTAGGTTTCTTCCCAAACCATAATTCATACGGTGTCGTTTCAACGGATTTAGACGGTGCCCTATTTAAAGTGAATGCGGCTGTTTCTAATGCATAACCCCAAAATGATAGCGGTAAATCTGTAAGTGACATCATAGAACGAACCATATCTAAGAGAGTTCGATTACGACGTTCGGACACACCATTACGTTGTGGTGTTCCCGGCGGTGTCAATTGTGAAAGTATTCCGCATTACTTCAAATGCTCGCCAAACTCGTAACTTAGAATTCACCTCCACGATCAGAACCTAGAAATTTAATCTTCTTGTTACGTTGATTCTCTACCTCACTTTGAAATTCCTTAAACTTCTTGAAAGTTTCGGACTTATGTTTCATGAAATAGATATACCCATATCTACTCAAGTCATCCGTGAAGGTAAGAACATAACGATAACCACCGCGCGATGCTACACTCATTGGACCACACACATCGGTATTTATGATTTCCAATAAGTCCGTAGCTCGCTCCATCATACCAGAAAATGGAGTCTTAGTCATTTTACCCATCAGACATGCTTCGCATATTTCAAGTGATTCGAAATCAAGTGATTCAAGAAGTCCATCGGAATGGAGTTTCTTCATACGCTTCACTCCAATGTGACCAAGACGACAGTGCCACATATAGGTCGGGTTATCGCTCGATTTCAAATGTTTAGCCTCAATGTTATTAATATCTGTATTTCCACTATCGAGATTCAATAAGAATAGACCATCTATCAAAGGTGCATGTGCATAAAACATATTACTCATATAAATCGAACAACCATTATTCTCGGACTTAAACAAGTAACCGTCTCGCAATAAACAAGATCCCGATATAATGTTCATGCTTAACGCATGCACCAAATAACAATTATTTAAGTATAAAACTAATCCCGATGGTAGATGAAGGGGTAGCGTGCCGACCGCGATCACATCAACTTTTGATCCGTTTCCCACGCGCATCGTCACCTCATTCTTCGCTAGCTTCCGTTTATTCTGCAGCACCTGTTTCGAGTGACAAATATGAGCAACCGAACCAGTATCAAATACCCAGGCACTACTACGAGTACTAGTGAGATACACATCAATAACATGTATATCGGATATACCTTTCTTCTTGATGTTGCCGTTCTTCAAATCCGCCAAGTACTTTGGGCAATTCCGCTTCCAGTGACCTTCTCCCTTGCAGTAAAAGCACTCAGTATCAGGCTTAGGTCTAGCCTTGGTCTTCTTCGTTGGCGTGGTAACTTTCTTACCACCCTTCTTGAAGTGTCCCTTCTGCTTAGACTTGCCTTTCTTGAATTTGGTGGTCTTATTGACCAACAACACTTGGTGCTCTTTCTTGATCTCCACTTCTGCAGATTTCAACATGGCAAAGAGTTCTGGCAATGTCTTGTTCATGTTTTGCATATTGTAGTTCATCACAAAGTTCTTGTAACTTGGTGGTAGTGATTGGAGGATGCGGTAAATCCCCAAAGAATTAGGAATCACTATACCCAAGCTTTGAAGTTTGTTTGCGTGCCCAGACATCTTAAGCACATGCTCACTGGCGGAGCTGCCCTCTTCCATCTTGCAGTTAAAGAACTTTTCAGAAGCCTCATAGCTTTCAATTGCCGCATGAGTCTCAAAGATCAATTTGAGATCCTCGACAATATCATATGGGTCTGAATTTTCAAACCTTTTCTGAAGCTCCGATTCTAAACCATACAAGATAGCACACTGAACTATGGAGTACTGAGTCTTCCGAGTGAGGTAAACATTCTTTACTTCATCGGCAGCATCAGCTGCAGGTGGGTCACCCAGCAGTGCATCCAGCACATAGGTCAAATTACCAGCTGTGAGGACAATCCTCAAATTGCGGAACCAATCCGCGAAGTTGCTTCCATTGTTTTCAACTTTTCTTTCTCTAGGAACGCATTAAAATTGATGGTAGGGGCTGCCATTGATCTACAACATATTTGCAATAGTTTAGACTAAGTTTATGACAAATTGAGTTCAAATTAATAATAAAATTATTCTAGGTGAACTCCCACTCAAAACAATATCCCTCACATTGTTTTAGTGATCACACGAACCAAATCCACCAAATCAACACCGATCATCACGAGAGTTGATATAGTTTCAATGGCGAACAATCGACATGTTCATCATATCTACTATATGATTCATGCTTTACCTTTCGGTGATCCGTGTTCCGAGACCATGTCTGTACATGCTAGGCTCGTCAAGATCAAACCTTAGTTTCCGCATGAGCAAATCTGGCTTGCTCACGTTGTATACACTTGCGGAATCTAACACACCCGATCATCACGTGGTGCTTCGAAACAACAAGCTTTAGCAACGGTGCTAACTAAGGGTGAACACTTTATGACTTGAAATTCATGTGCATGAGGGATCATCTTATAATGCTACCGTCGTCTACTAAGCAATACAAGATGCATAAAGGATTAACATCACATGCAATTCATAATATGTGATATGATATGGCATTTTCTTCTTTGTGCTTCCGATCTCCATCTTCAAGCACGAACATGATCTCCATCATCACCGGCATTGCATCAAGGTCAATGACGCTTCTTCATGGTTGTCGTCCACCGGCTTCAACTATTACAACTACTTTGAATAGACACACGGGTCTTAACATAAATTAAAGACAACCATATGGCTCCTGCCGGTTGCCAACTTACAATAAGGATCATTGCATACATCAAATATAATCACAATCATGGCCATATCACATCACTGCACACCCCTGCAAAACAAAGTTAGACACCTCTACTTTCTTTGCATGTTTTATGTGGTTTGGGGCTTTCAATAAGTGTCGTTCTAACTTACGAACAAGAACCACAACATTGATACTAACATTGTTAATCACCCGTTGTAAATTGAATCTTAACTATGCTAGGAGAAAAAGGCACCCGCAAGGCCACTTATGCAATACAAGTTGCATGTCAAGCGTGGAGCAAGTCTCATGAACGATGTCATGTAAGGTTAGCCCGGGCCGCTTCATCCCAACATCCCGCAAGATGCAAAGTACACAAGAAGCAATCGACAATAAAAGCATCAACGCCCACACTGACCATTGTGTTCTACTCGTGCAACAGATCTACATATAGACACGGCTCTGATACCACTGTAGGGATTCGTAGCATGGAAAACAAAAAATTCCTATCGCATACAAACAAACAAGCCAAGATCTATCTACTAGATTGTAGCAACCAGTCGATGGAATAACTCACCCTCGAAGATTCCAAACTGTTTAACGAGAGCGGATTCTCGTGGGTGATGTAGTCGTACTCTTTCCGATCTCAAGATCGCGTAGACGATCCTTCCGGCGCTGCGTTCCGGCAGCGCTCCCGCAGTCGGTCACACGTTCGGTACTCGACGAATACCTTCCTCTCCCTTGTTCCAGCAGGCAGCGGAGGTTGTAGCACTCTCCTCGTGATTCCGGCAGCACAACGGCGTGGTACCGGAAGTAAAGGGGAGATCTCGCAGGGCTTCGCCTTAAGCCGGAGCGAGTATGGTGGACTATGAGAGAGCCCTCGACGATCTAGGGTTTAGACACGTCGAGGAGGGGGCAGGGACGGCGGCTAGGGTTTGACCTAGGCGGCGGCGGCGAGTGCCCTAGGGCCGGCGGCGGCTTGGGGCTAGGGTTTAGAGGTAGGAACTTGTGTGTCTAGGAGGGGAGCCCTGCCCCTCCTCTTATAGGTGGAGGGAGGCACGCCAGGAGAGGGGAGTCCCTCCCCAACTCGGACCCAAGGTGGGCCGGCGGTGGAGGTGGAGGGACTCCTCCCCAACTCGGATTCCACCTCCCCTCCACTTCCCAAAATTAGTCGTTTGACTTTCAAATTGGCGTTTGACTTTTCAAACAAGGATTTGATTAAATCCTTTATTTTGTTCAGCGATGACACTTAGTACATGATGCAATCATATCAACTTGATATAACACATTTGTGGCATCCCGCAAAAACCACTACTAGAAAATCGCGTTGTTTTTGTGCATTGCATCATCATGACCGCATGCTCATGTCATCATGCCACATTGCATTTGAGCATCGTCATCATCTTGCATTGTTCGCATAAAACTATTTTAGAAAAATCTGTCTTTGTTTTCTAAACACCCCGTTTTTATTCAACCACAAAACCCGGGTCTCCGGATTATTTTGTTTTGTCGGCCAGCGGTTTGCAAAAACCTGTTTTAAATAAACAAAATATTTAATTATTTTTAGGGGGCAGCCGAACCGGGCCGATCCGACCCAGTTGGCCACCCCCAGTCAAAACGGTCCACCTAAAACCTTTTATACCAAATAACCTACCCAGTCCTATTCTACCCCAGCCCTCCACCTCACCTGCACCAATCGGTGCACGCCACCTCACCCTCTCTATTCCCCTAACCTATCCTAGCCCGCCACCTGGCCACAGCTCTCTCTCCCTCCACCCACCTCACCCGCTGGCCCCACCTACCCTCACACACGCAGCACACACCGACACGCACACGCACGCCACGCCCCCCACCTCCCCCGACCCGGCCCCGTCTGCCCGCCCGGACCCACCCCACGTGACCCCACCGGCCACTAACCCCGCTCCTCTCCCCACCTCGTCTTCCCCGCAGCCTCCCTCTCTCTCCCTCGGAACCACCTCGCCGCTCACCCATCCCCGCCTCAGCGGCGCCCTCCCCCTCACCAGCGACCTCGCCTCCACACTGGCCGAGCTCGCCGGCGTGCTCCACCTCACCTCGCTCTCGCCTCCCTCCTGCCCGCGGCCGCATCTTGCCGTCGCCCCGCCCGCGAGCAGAGCCGCCGCGTCCTCCCTGGGCCTCGTCCCCGAGCACCTGCCGCAGCCTTCGCCGGTCGTCACCGCTGCCGCCTCTGCGCCCTGCCGTCGCCCTCTGCTTCTTCTCCGTCACCGCAAGCCCGCGCCACCTCGCCTTCCTCCTCTGGGACCACCTCCACCGACCCCGCGCCCGCCGCTCGCCCCTGCAGCCTCGCCTCCTTCCGAGCCGCGCTCCTCCGCGATTCCCCACGCCCCGTCGCCCCGCTCCCTCTCTCTCCCTCGCCCCGTCGCCCCGCTAACCCCGACGCCCCCGTTCCTCTCCTCCAGCCGCCGCGCCGCCTCCGGCACAGCCTCGCCGGCCTCGCCTCTGCGTCCTCTCCTCCGAGCCGTGCAACCGCGCCCCCGGCCGCTGTCTTCCTCCCCTCCGGCGCCCTCGGCCGCCCGCCTCGCCGGCCATGGCCGCTGCTCGGCCTCTGCCTGTCCTCCGCGACCGCCGCCCCGCTGGATCCCGCTGTCGGGGTTGCCGCGCCTCCTCCCTCCGCGTGACCACCTCTGCCAGGCTCCCTCTCTGCTCCTCTGGCCCGTCTACCTCGCCGGCGTCGATACCGTAGCACCACCAAGCCCCCGTCCGTCGCCTCCCTCGGGTTGTCTGCGACCGCCACCGCCGTTTTCCCCGTTCCTGCCTCCCCGATGTTCTTGGGGTTTTGCCTGCACAAAAACAAGTCTCGATGGAGTGCTACGTTGAAAAGGTGAGACGTTTTGGTACTGATGTGAAGAGGTGGTATGTAGATGCATCGGTATCTGTGTGGTGTGATGCACATATGTTGACTCGTGATGCCGCTGGGTGATGTTCAACAATCCCAAACACCGACAAGAACCGCCTTATATCAAGTTCTTCCGAAGACCAACGCCGACGCAAGTTCGACACCGAAGACGAGACGGACACCATGATCTCCAACCCGGAACACCGAGTGCACCGACATGGATCCGAGGCCGAGCCCTAGACACGCCAAGGTCTTCTCCCCAGAACACGGAGAACTCCTCCCTGAACGCCAAGGTCGTCGACACGGATACGCCATGTTCTTCCTCTCGGATCCGAGGACACCGAGACCCGGTGCGACAAGTACTCCTTCCCGGACGCCGAGCTCGCCGAGAACCCGGATGCGACAAGATCTACTCCGTCGTTCGAGAATGTTTCTGCCGAGACCGATCCCGTCGAACCCTGAACCCTGAGACCGAACCCCGAACCCCTCGGAGCCCAAGTTCGCCGAACCCTAATGTGTGAACCTTTTCCCGAGCCCCTATTTTAATAAATGCTTTATAAATAACTTGTTGCATATTATTGTCATACTTGCATACATGTTGTGGGTTTGGGGGCATTATGCCGATTCACCTTATAATTAAATATGGGGCCCATATGCGGGCAAATCTAGTCTTATATTGGCCTCATTTAAATTTGTGTAGCAAACTGGTAACTTATCTTGCCTTGTTATTACAACATTTAAGTTGCGGGGTAGTTAAATAACTTGAACCGTTTAATTAAATTGTCGGGACCTCGGTTCCGCTTAATATGACCTAATCGCATCGCATCTTTGCCATGTCATGCATCATACATGCATCATGCCCGATCTTCTGCCGTTGTATTAAATATTGCATCCGGTGTTTCTTCTAGTGTTTTGCTTCTTCGCGGACTAGGCCGTTGAGTTGATGTGAGCTTCGCCCCGATCTTCGGATGAACCTTCGGCAATGTTTTCAGGCGAGCATCTCCCCCTTTCTACCTATCTTACTTTTCTAGTATTTATTCCCTCCTGTTGATCTATTGCTATCTGTGTTGCGATGCTCTAGATTCCGTACCCGTGATATCCCTTGCAGCCTCATATTGCCTTGGACACATCCTATTACCTGTTGTTTGGTAGATAGTTGGACTTGCGCGTCGTAGTCGCTTGCTCGAGTGCTGTTGCGTGTTGTCGAGTACCACAGTTGTTGGAGTATTGCCGCATGTTTAGTGTTGGAGATGATCATGGCTTTAATTATCGTTTAATTCAATTACTGTTTAATAACTAAAAATTGAAGTAGGTAAATGCAGAGGCACCGGTGGGTGATAGATAATATTTGGTTTCCGACCGCTCACTGGTGTCCCGTAGGACCCCGAGTTCTTGACACCTGTTCCGAGATCGAGCGCGCTAACCACATGTGGGATGTATGGGCACCCCATCGATTTAGTACTTGTTTTCAAAGTACTGTACTGGGGGCCACAAGTAGTTTGGGGCTTTATTACTATTCTGTACTTATGCCATGCTTTAATGCTTTATTTAAATTGTGCGATGGATAGCACCTGTACTGTTTTGGAAGCGGAGTGTTTTCGCGGTATCGACAATCCCGAGTTTTCGGGTTCCCAGTCGTTTACAGCCACTGACGCAAACCCTGAGTCCGTCTCGGAGACCGGCCGACTTCGTTGCGGGTAGACTTAGTGGGGTGGCCCCCTGTGCTTGCTTTGGGTCTGGGAAACGTCATGACTTAGGCCCCGCCGACATACCGATGGGTGTATGTTAATTGATCTGGCAAAAAGGGTCGAAGTGCGTGTGGATACTTTGGTGCACCCCTGCAGGGTTAAATCTTTTCGAGAAGCCGTGTCCGCGGTTACGGACGACTTGGAGCACAGTGCTTGATCATAGACAACTATAACTAAAGTTTACTGTTATAATTTGACTTGTATCCGATATGACTAGTAATCAGCTTCACTGCAACGGAATGGCTAAATAAAAGTACCAACAACTGCTTGGTTTTGGGATATCTCATGCTAATCGTATATTTGACTAGTAAGTGTTGCAACTACAACGGAATGTTTAACTAAAATTGCCCACTGCTTATTATATCAGGACAATTATCTATACCTGACTAGTAACTGCTGCAACGATAACTGCATAAGTAAAACTGCCAACTGTGTGAGTTCCTCGGTTGACTTCCTCGTTTGGAATCGAGGGGGAAATGCCAGGATGGGTATGTTTGGTGGTAGTATCAGGTTGGATCCGAATAGGTCTTTCTTACCCCTCTCTGATAGCCGTCAGTTGGATCGAGTCTCTATAGGTTGTTTAGTGCATGCTACCGCTGCCGCTTCAGTCCACCATACCTATGTAGGCGAGGACCGCCGAATTCTAGTCTCGCCGTGTACTGGCCTCAGTACTGACGCTCCTCTTTTTCCTTTGCCCTTTGTCGGCACCCTTTTTGTTTAAGCAGGCTTTGAGATCGACGTCGATAGCAGGGTTACCCTTCCGGCTTGGCCTGGGCAGGGTTATGGACGCCATTGGTTATTCATCAGGGCTCTTAGCCCCATTTGCATCTTGTCCGTAGCTGGACGCTCTATCATTTTCAAGCTGATTTGGATCTTTGTTCTGTATATCTGTATTCTTGACTCATGGAGTCGTGTTGTATATATATATCTGTTCTGTGGGTCCCATCGAGGACTGTTGTGTAATGTTATTACTTCGTTTTCCACCCGCACGCAAGTGCCTGGTGGGCACCTTCGAATCGTTTCTATGCGGGTTTGGCGGGTTTCGCTGAAACTTGCATAGGGCTGATTCTGAGGGTGTTACAACATTCATGTACCCTTGTGGCATCCCGCAAAACCACTACTAGAAAATCGCGTTGTTTTTGTGCATTGCATCATCATGACCGCATGCTCATGTCATCATGCCACATTGCATTTGAGCATCGTCATCATCTTGCATTTGCTTGCATAAAACTATTTACAGAGAAACCTATTTTGTGTTTCTAAAATGCCCCGTCTTCATTTAAATGCAAAACCCGGGTCTCCGGATTATTTTGTTTGTCTGCTATCGGTTTGCAGAAGCTTTGTTTTAAACAAATAAAATATTAAAGTATTTTAGTGGGGGCAGTCGAACGGGCCGACTCGACCCGAACGACCACCCCCAGGAATTAAATCGGTCCATCCCAAACCCCTTTTACACCCAGTCCTATTCTACCCACCCAGCCTCCACCTCACCCCGCCCAATAACTTGTCGCCACCTCACCCTCCCCAAACCCCCCACCACTAAGAAGCTGCCACCTCACCCCTCCCTCCACTCACCCTGCCTCCACCACACCCCACACACGACGCACACAACCGCCCCACCCGCCTGGCCCCTGCCGCTGCTCAGCACCCCACCAACCGCGTGCCTGCCTGGCCCCACCCCCACCTGGCACCTGGCCCACCCGACCGCCTCCTCTCCCTGTTCCTCTTCCCCACCCCGACCCCGCTCCCTCCCCCGCGTCGGCACCCTCTCTCTTCTCCCTCCGTTCGAGCCGCCCGACGCCAGCCCCAGCGGCCCCGCGTCCGCCTCCTTCTCTCCCACCTCACCGGCGCCTCCCTCACCGGCCGTCCCTGCCTCCACCCCCGTCGCCGCCGCATCTGCCCCCGCCGGACCCCGCGGCCGCCCGAGCTCCTCGCCGGTTCCTCCCGTCGCCTCCACCTCCAGCCGCGCAGCCCCGCTCCTCCCTCATCTCCCGCAGCGACCCCGCCACCAGCCCGCCGCCGCGAACCGCCTCGCGCGCTCCCCGACGCCCCGTCTGTGGCCGCGCCGCCGGCAGCCTCCTCCGCTGCAGCGGGCCACCGTCGGCTGCCTCCCTGGAACCCCCGGACCGCCGCCGTCCCCTCCGTCGCAGGGCCGCCGCCGACCTCGTCGCCTACCTCGACATCCGCCGAGTTCCGCACAGCACCGTCGCCCTGGTCG
This sequence comes from Avena sativa, assembly GCA_916181665.1. Classification (NCBI taxonomy): domain Eukaryota; kingdom Viridiplantae; phylum Streptophyta; class Magnoliopsida; order Poales; family Poaceae; genus Avena; species Avena sativa. The sequence goes on along the minus strand of OV702283.1, from coordinate 381,877,618 downwards.
GCGCTATTGTCGTGCCTTCCCCGAGCGAGCCGCAAGCGCAGACCACCGCCAAGAGCTCCTGCTCCGTGGCGCCCTCCTCCTCAGCAGGTCGCCCGGTCCCGGACCCCTCCGCCGTCCTCCAACCTGGCCGAGCCCGCGCGGCCCTTACATCGACGGTATGCGCCCCTGCCTCGGCCCAGATCGACCACGCCCTGGATATCGGCCCCATATTGTTCTGATGTGGTGGTCATGATCCTTTCGGCTCCGACATGGACAAGTGAAAGTTGCGCGACTCAGAGACCACCGACAAGCAAACCGGAACCATAAGATCATCGTCCCGAAAACATCAAGATCTACTTCTCGGGAATCCGCAGACCGATCCCCGAAGGCCGCACCCACGGACGCCGAGACCCCGAACCCGAAGACCGATCCCGTACCCGGTGCCGCGCCATGAACTCCGAAAAACCCCGGTACCGAACAAGTTCGCCATCGACAATTGAAGCCGGCACCCTTCAAGATCTTCTCCCCGATACGGCAAGCCCTCCATCCCGGTTACGCCAAGATCGTCAAGAACCCGGACGCCAAGGTCGTCGATGCGTATACGACAAGTGCTTCATCCCGAACGCCAGGACCGTCGACATGACCCGAAAACCACGGATGCGCCAAGATCGACCTCAGTCATCCGAGAACGATCCCGCCGAGACCGACCCCGAACCCCCGGGCCAAGATCGTCGGACCCTAATGTGTGAACCTTTTCCCGAGCCCCTATTTTATAAATGCCATAATTATAAATTGTTGCATATTGAATTGTTCATGCATGCATCCTTGTCATGTGGTTTGGGGGCCTTATGCCGATTCACTTCATAATTAAATATGGGGCCCATATGCGGGCAAATCTAGCCTTATATTGGCCTCATTTAAACTTGTGTAGCGAACCGGTAACTTATCTTGCCTTGTTTTTACAACATTTAAATTGCAGGGGTTCTAAACAACATGAACCATTTAATCAATTGTCGGGACCCCGGTTCCGCTTAATCTTGCCTAATTGCATTGCACCTCTGCCATGCGATGCATCATACATGCATCATGCCCGATCTTTTGCCGTAGTATTAAACATTGCATCCGGTGTTTATTCTAGTGTTTTGGCTTCTTCGCGGATAAGGCCATTGAGTTGATGTGAGCTTCGCCCCGATCTTCGGTTGAACCTTCGACGATGCTTTTCAGGCGAGCATCTTCCCCTTTCTACCTATCTTACTTTTATAGTATTTATTTCCCTCCGTTGATCTACTGCTATCTGTGTTGCGATGCTCTAGTTTCCGTACCCGTGAAATCCCTTGCAGCCGAATATTGCCTTGGACACATCCTATTACCTGATGTTTGGTAGATAGTTGGACCAGCGCGTCGTAGTCGCTTGCTCAAGTGTTGTTGCGTGTCGTCAAGTACCACAGTTGTTGGAGCATTGCCGCATGTTCAATGTTGGAGATGATCATGGCTTTAATTATCTTTCACTTTAATTATTGTTTAATAACTAAAATTGAAGTAGGTAAGCAGAGGCACCGGTGGGTGATAGATAATATTTGGTTTCCGACCGCCCACTTGTGTCCCGTAGGACCCCGAGTTCTTGCCACCTATTCCGAGATCGAGCGCGCTAACCACATGTGGGTAGATATGGGCCCCCCATCGATTTAGTACCTGATTTCAAAGTATTGTACTGGGGGCCACAAGTAGTTTGGGGCTTTATTACTATCCTGTACTTATGCCATGCTTTACTGCTTTATTTACGATTGTGTGAGGAGCACGCTGTACTGTTTTGGAAGCGGAGTGTTTTCGCGGTATCGACAGTCCCCGTTTGGGGATTTTCTGTCGTTTACAGCCACTGTCGCAAACCCTGAGTCCGTCTCGGAGACCGGCCGACTTCGTTGCGGGTGTACTTAGTGGGGTGGCCCCCCGTGCTTGCTTTGGGTCTGGGAAACGTCATGACTTAGGCCCCGCCGACATACCGATGGGTGTATGTTAACTGATCTGGCAAAAAGGGTCGAAGTGCGTGTGGATACTTTGGTGCACCCCTGCAGGGTTTAATCTTTTCGAGAAGCCGTGTCCGCGGTTATGGACGACTTGGAGCACAGTGCTTGATCATAGACAACTATAACTAAAGTTTACTGTTATAAATTGACTTGTATCCGATATGACTAGTAATCAGCTTCACCACAACGGACTGGCTAAATAAAAGTACCAACAACTGCTGGGTTTTGGGTTATCTCATGTTAATTGTATCTGACTAGTAAGTGTCGCAACTATCACGGAATGGTTAACTAAAACGGCCCACTGCTTATTTTATCAGGATGATTATCTATACCTGACTAGTAATTGCTGCAACGATAACTGAATAAATAAAACTGCCAACTATGTGAGTTCCTCGGTTGACTTCCTCGTTTGGTATCGAGGGGGGGAACACCGGGATGGGATTGTTTGGTGTAAGATTCAGGTTGGATCCGGATAGCTCTTTCTTACCCTTCTCTGATAGCCGCCATTTGTATCGAGTCTCTATAGGTTGTTTAGTGCATGCTGCCGCTGCCGCTCAGTCCACCATACCTATGTAGGCGAGGACCGCCGAATTCTAGTCTCGCCGTGTACTGGCCTCAGTACTGACGCTCCTCTTTTTCCTTTGCCCTTTGTCGGCACCCCTTTTTGTTTAAGCAGGTCTAAGATCGACGTCGTTAGCAGGGTTACCCTTCCGGCTTGGCCTGGGCAGGGTTATGGACGCCATTGGTTATTCTTCAGGGCTCTTAGCCCCATTTGCATCTTGTCCGTAGTCGGAAGCTCTATCATTTTCAAGGTGATTTGGATCTTTGTATATTATATCTGTATTCTTGACTCATTGAGTCGCTGTTGTATATATATATCTGTTCTGTGGGCCCCATCGAGGACTGTTGTGTAATGTTATTACTTCGTTTTCCACCCGCACGAAAGTGCCTGGTGGGCACCTTCGAATCGTTTCTATGCGGGTTTGGCGGGTTTCGCTAAAAATTGCATAGGGCCGATTCTGAGGGTGTTACAACCCTTCCCCTCCGGAGTGCCGGACATTCCGGAACCTTCTAGAACATTCCCGATGAAAACACCGGAACCATTCTCCAACTCCGAAACAAGACTTTCCTTATATGAATCTTATTCTCCGGACCATTCCGGATCTCCTCGTGATATCCCGGATCTCATCCGAGACTCCGAACAACATTCGGTCTCTTTCTCATCATTCCATAACTACTCAAACAACGTTGAATCCTTAAGTGTGTCTCCCTACGGTTCGTGAATTATGCGGACATGATCGAGACACTTCTCCGAACAATAACCAATAGAGGAATCTGGAAATTCATATGGCTCCCACATATTTCTACGATTACTTTGCGATCGAATGAACCACTTACATACGATACCAATTTCCCTTTGTCTCACGATGGTTTACTTATCCCAGGTTATGATCGTCGGTATCTCTGCATACCTAGTTCAACCTCGTTACCGATAAGTACTATTTTCTCGTTCCCGTGATATGTGATCCCTTGTGAGCCAGTCACATGCTTGCAAGCTAATTGGATGACATTTCACCGAGAGGGCCCAGAGTATATCTATCCGTCATATGGATGGACAAATCCCACTCTTGATCCATGTGTCTCAACCAATACTTTCCGAACACTCAATGCCACCTTTATAGCCACCCAGTTACGGTGTGGTGTTTGATATCATCAAAGCATCCATCCGGTAAAGGTGATATGCATGATGTCATGGTCGAAGGAATTAGGTTACTATGTATCAGAAAGCATATAGCAATTGAACTATTAAAATGACTTGATCTTTATGCTACGCTTATCTATAGGAGTATGTCCACCATATCATTCTCCTAATGATATGATCTTGTTGTTAATAACATCTCAATGTTCATGATAGGGAAACCACAATCATTTATCAACCAACAAGCTAGTATTATAAAGAGGCTTTACTAGGGACTTCAATTTAAGTTTACAAATCACACAAGTATTAATGTTTCCTTGTTTAATACTATTATAGCATGAATGTAAACATTTATCATAAAAACAAAGATATAATAATAACTACATTTATTATTGCCTCTAGGGCATATCTCCAACACTAGATCGGTGATTCTCCAAATGAATGGAGATGAGATGAAGCGCTTGATTGCAGAGGTTGAAGATCGAGTTCTCCTCCTTCGATTCCCCAAGGGACGGGGCCTTTGGGTGGATGAAGGTGGAGCTCTCTCGGTTGAAGAATGATGAACAGATCCTGACTTTTTCGAATCAATCAAGAGTTCTGGCAGGAGGGGGAAGGCAGGCTTAAATACCCCCTGCCCAGAACAAGCCGTTGGAGAAATTTGGGGGCGGATTATCCGCCCTCCTTTGGGGCGGACTATCCTCCCTAGGGAAAAATCCGCCCCCAGGACGAAAACTTCGGGGAAAACTCCGTCCCGATACAAAGAGTGACGCAGCCTTGACTTGAAGAAATTTCTCAAGGGGGCGGATTATCCCCCCCCCCTCAAGGGGCGGACTATCCGGCCTGGGGAGAAAATCCGCCCCAGGGCCGGAAAGTCCGGGGGAAACTCCACCCCCCATACAGAGAGCGAAGCAGGTCTTGTCTTGAAGAACATCCTCGAGGGGCGGATTATCCTCCCCCAAGGGGCGGACTATCCGGCCTTGCCGTAAAATCCGGCCAAAACTCCGCCCCTTCTCTGGCGGTTGCACCCTTCTGAAAATGAGGTGGGGCGGATTATCCGCCCCCCAAAAGTAGTTTCTTTTCCTTTTTCAAGATAGATATTTGCAACACTTCAACACACATTAAATAATCCTTGATATTATTATCTAACACACAAAACACTAGGGTTAAGAAATGTTCTTTCACTCATAACTCAACTTCTTGTGTTTTGGGTTTTGGAGGTTTTACCGGTTCATTGCTTCTAGAGAGGTCATACCTTTCTCAATTTGGTTTTATCCTTCCATGCCGGACTATGATGTTTCTTTGCTTAATCTTGTAGAGCTTTTCGTTCTCTTCAAAACAAGCCCAAGATCATAAAAACGGAGTCCGAAATCAAAAGTTATTGAAGTTTTCGTGCAATGTTGTCCAGCATTTTTGCTTGAGCGGAAATTCCGACCCAAGTTCCGGTGAAGTACTGTTTTCTTCTGTAACTTGTATTACTATTTACCGGAAGTTTCGGTGGTGTGAGAATCTGGCCCAAACGGTTAGTTTTTCCTTGTCCTATTTAAGGGGCGCTTCTTCCCCAATGGTTCCCCATCTTTTGAGCTCGTTTTTGCCCACCATTGTTGACCTATTTGAGCTTTCTTACTCCCTATCCCTCCCATGATTCTTGCATCCTTTTGAGGGAAAAGTGAGAGAAGATCTAGATCTATAATCCCACCAAACCAAATCCCTTCTTTGTGAAGAAATCCTTGGAATCAGATCTTGGAGAGTTTTGTGTTCTCCTCTTGTGTTCTTCCTCCCTTATTCCCCCAATAGCTTTAGTAGCTTTGTTGGAATTTGGGAGTGAATGACTTGCCCTTGAATTTGTTGCATAGGTTTGAGTTCTCCACGGAGATACGATGAGTACAAGCTTGTGGACTTATTTCTCTTGGGTTCTTGGAACCCTAGATGGTTGGTGTGTTGATTCCTTGTGGCCTTGTGACCTTTTGTGGTCTTGTAGCCTTTTGTGGCGTTGTAGCCTTTTGTGGCTTTGTTGTTGGAAGCCTCCAATTGAGTTGTGTTTCAATCTTGTACGGGTTTTGGTGACCGCCCTCAAGTGTCCCTTAGTGGATCGTGAGTAGGCCTTTGTGGCGAGCTCACGGGATAATAGGATGAGCCTTTTGTGGTGCCGGTGAGTTACGTGCCTTCGTATCCGGGCTGAGGCCTTGTGTGGTGTTGGGTGAGCATCAAGCCACCACACCTCGAGGTGAACCATTTGTGGCGTTCAGAGAGCATTGCTCCATCGCACCTCTCCAACGGAGACGTAGCTTCTTTGGAAGTGAACTTCGGGATAAAAATCTTCGTCTCCGCGTTCATCAGTTATCTCTCAACCAAGCCCTTTACTTATGCACTTTACTTTGTGATAGCCATCGTGCTTGAAGGCTTGTATTGCTTAGCATAGGTTGTCGGTGCACTTAGGTGAACCTAATGGTTAAGTTTCGTACTCATTAAATTAAACGTTAGTTTTATTCTGCATTTATTTGAGACTAAACCGTAATAATTTTAAAAGCATATTCACCCCCCCCCCCCCCCCCTCTAGGCCCCTCAGCATGGTTTCCTAATGATTTGTCGCAAAATTCATAATTAGATACACAATTTGTCATTTTATCAGAGACACGATAACAATTCTACAAGATGCAACCCCTAGGTAAATACGGTCATGCCTGCCGTTTTGATCACAACTTGAACATGTATAGGAAATTCAAAAACAATCAAAACAATGAAAAACATGTGCACAATGTCATTAAAGTGACCAAGTTGTGAGAAAAAAATAAGAAACCTGGACTACGGACTACGGCGATTATTCTGAAAAACTCTCCACAAAACAGAGCTACCTCGTATGCAAAATTCTATAGCTTTCAATCCAAATGATTAGGTCATGATGTGGACGTGCGTATTGGAACGACAAATAATGTTGCTAAAGAAAGTTTTTATTTTCTTTATACGAAATATGACTTTGTAATGGGTTATTCTGTAAAGTGCCTACCATCCCACTAATTGATAATTGGACCAGCCCGGTTTTCAAAAATACTAGGTCACTTTGTATGTAGGATTAACCCTGTATTTGAACCGACGAGCTTTCTACAGGTACACATAAAAAAGACAACATTTTGCCGATCCCCTGCGTGTTGCGAAAAATATTGGCGGGGAGGAACTTTTGCATAGTGTCCGTTAGTAGACACCCAGCAAAGCCTAATGGACTTTACATGTCCCCCGGTTGTACCACGTGCTCATTATTTTGCCGAGTGTTCTAATTTTTGCTGCGTATTAATTTCTTTGATTGATGAGTGTTTTCTCCATGTATACTCGGCATAGTTTGTCTTTTGCCGTGTGTGTATTCTTTGCTGGGTGTTTGTTTGTGGTAGTTTGTATTGTGCCCTATTTCTGTTCTAGCGTTATTGCCATTGTCGATATTATTATTCGATTTGGATTATTGGCGATGAGCCATGGTGTGTACGAGCAGATCAGAAGAGGTCGTGCGTGCCCGCTGTTGTACTTTAGCAAGTCTGAAGCAATGCATGCACGGCACGCTCTCTACGCAAAAACAGAGGTAATGTACCGGCTAGATCTCATTGTAAAATCTCGGAGATCATGATCATTTTTTAAAAGGGGAATAAAACCCCGATTCCTGTATCAGTTGATGTACACATCTTTTTATTAATAATTCAACATCTAAAAGTATTATAAATCATTGGTCGCATAAAGTTGATACATGAACCAACTAGCGAAAAATAAGAGATAGCCGACTAAACATCTTGTAGTCGACTAAAAAGCTGCCAGCCGGACTAGGTGAAGATATCTCAAGCGACTATCAAGATACGGCTGCACCCAGTAACCATAATATCCCGCTGGTCTGGCGGCTGGAAGAATACCCAAAGGTGTACCCAATGTGCCACCATATGTATAACCTGCAATACGTTCAAAGTTTTGGATTTATTAAAGACAATGTCATTTTTGCATCGCCAAATAGACCAGCATAAGGCCGAAACACCAATGCAAATTCTAACCTTGTACTTTTCGTCAACAACATCATATTTAACCAATTCCTAAACATATTATTTATATTAACATGAGGGGTAAATCATACAGAAAATTAACAATGCGCCACAAAAGGCGAGCAAAAGGGTATGAAATAAACAAATGTTCTATGGTTTCCAGAGACCCACAAAACAACATTTGCTACAACCCCAATTCCTTTTAAGTAAATTATCCTTAGTAAGAACTTTTTTGTTTAGGAACCACATGAAGATTTTAATTTTTAGTGGGATTTTTAATTTTTAAAGATATTTCCAAATAAAAATCGTATGATCATTCATAAGGTCTTCATACATAGATTTAATCGAGAACACCCCATACGATGTTAAGTTCCATACAAGCTTATCTTAGTCCTACCAAAATTGAACCAGCATGAGCCTTTTACATAAGTGTAACCAGACGACCCATTTGTTACCACTAAGTACTCTCCTGGAACCAATGTTCAGCGCAACTTGTGCTAACACTTGCTCCATAGTTACATTCGGCCATTGAACAATATTGTATAGGCATGGATATTGTCGTGCTAAAGGTGTATCTATCAACCATGTATCCTCTCAAAACCTAGTACTAGACCCGTTTTCAATTTTGAAATGAGCTCTAGCAAAGAACTCATTCTTTACCCGCATTAGTCCCTTCCAAAAAGGAGAGTCATCGGTTTGCTTGGACTTCGGACAAACTCTTTTGACTTAGATATTTGTTATATAACAACTCTTGCCATACCCCTTCTTCGTTAAGTAGTTCAAAAAGCTATTTGCTTAATAAACACTTATTTTTAATTTCCAAAACCTCAATTCGTATACCACCCTGATCGTTTGGTCTACAAATGATATTCCATTTTGTTAGCCTGTATTTTCTTTTATTCTCGTCAATTTGCCAAAAAACGAGACCTATAAAAATCCAGTCGTTTCCTTATCCTCTTAGGTATTTCTAGAAACGAAAGAATAAACATAGGTAGACTTGTTAACACATAATTGATTAGGACTAAGCGATCACCATAAGATAATAACTTGTCCTTCCAGCAACCCAATTTTTCTTTGAACCTAGTTTCTACTGGATACCAATCTGAGTTTTTAAGTCTTCTATAATGGATCGGTACACCCAAGTACCGGAAAGGCAAGGAACCAGCTTCATAACCAAAATTTTGTTTATACTATTGTTCCTCATCTTTAGCTTTTCCAAAACAGAAAATATCGCTTTTATGAAAATTAATCTTTAAACCTGATAGTTGTTCAAAGATACATAATATTAGTTTCATGTTCACGGTCTTCTTTAGATCATGCTCCATGAATAATATAATATCATCGGCATATTGTAGAATAGATACCCCTTCGTCAACTAGATGAGGGATGAGGTCCTCCAACTTGACCATCCTCTTTTGCCCATGCAATTAAGATAGCTAGCATGTCTACAATAATATTAAAAAGTAGCGGGGATAACGGGTCTCCTTGCCAAGTAATGCCCAATATCATCATTGACATGTATTTCGATACTCCTCCCTTGTACAAACTGCTCAATCAACTTGCACCATTCTGGTACAAATCCCTTCATGCGCAATGTCTGCTAGAGGAAAGACCATTTGAAGTATTACAAACAGAGATCATGATCGAATCTGAGAAGGGACCGATTCAAACTCTAGTATCTGAACCAGACCTGGGTCGATATTTTCTTGCCTTCCCTGAACCTTTAAATATCAGGAGGCCCAGAGCGATTGTTCCCCTTGCATCAAACCGATCAAAGCCTACCTAGCGAGATCGAGCGTCCCGAAGACAACCGACCGAGTGTTTCGACAAGATATCAGTTAATGCAAGAACTATGGCAGCGACGATGGCGGATGGAAACAAGGTCAACGAGGTCATGGCAGACAAGGGAAACGTTGAGGAGGTCGTGGCAGACAAGAGCAAGATGATCACGATGAAGACCTCCGACTGCGAGAGCTTCAAGATAACGCACGAGGCCGCAATGCTGTCAAAGAAAGTGCAGCTATAGTGTGGACAAATGACCAATCTATAAATAATCTAGACAAAAAAAGCACACTTGTTGCAGTTTTATTGATGTGATAGTTTCTCATTTCTAAAGAAGTAAAGCCATGATGTGGCCAGATGAGCAACCTACAAATAACTAGACAAAAATAGCACATTGGTTGCACTTCCATTGATGTGATAGTTTCTCTTTTTTTTTTAAAGTGCAGCCATGGTGTGATCAGATGAGCAACCTGCAAATAACTAGACAGAAATAGCACATTGGTTACACTTTCATTGATGAGGTAGTTTCTAATTTCTAAACAAAATACATTTATGGTGTGAGTAAATAAGCATCCTACAAATAATTATAAAATGCAGTGTTTCGCTGGGTCACCGCTGAAAGATCGACTCACGCCACCCACTACAAACCCCAAATTGTCCTTAGGAGATCCCGCGACGCCACCATCATCATCCGCATGGGCTTTGCCAAGTAGAGATCGCCATGTTAATATTGGAGTAAAACCGAACTCCTCTCCCATGTCCCTTTAGGTTCTTGGAATATCAGATGTACAAATGCGATTTTTGTTACTACGCAATTTTTCAGAGAATAGAAATATATGAAATACTCTTCACCAGGGCACCATACAATACAAGCATTCTTTCATGCACATCTCAATTCTGCCAAGTAGTACATCTTTGCTCCCCTAGTCCCCGGAATATCATGCGTTTGCTGTCCCTGGAAGCACATCTTTGCTCCCCTAGTCCCGCGGTCAAGTCGCCCGTGAGTGAAAGTGAAACGGCCGCGTAATTAGCGCGCGACGGCGGCCGTATGCAAGCGGAAAGCAGGTTAACAGGAGCAAAATAAGCAGAGGGCGCCGTTAATCCCGTGCCCCCATCTGGATGGAACGGAAACGGATATACGCGTCGTTGCATGCAGATGCAGGCCGGCCAGACGTACTCTAGATTCACGCCGGCAGAAACTGTCACCTTAATAAAACGGGAAAAGAGACCACTAAATCAAGGCGAGCATCACGTAGCGTGTTCGTCTGAATCCCGTCCTACAAAACGGTACTCTGACATGCCATGCCAGTCCACGGCACACGCCAGCCTTTACGGTCGCTTCCGATCTCGGACGAACAACTGCCATAACTGACACTTGGCCCTTGCATGACCACTATATATATTCAGCCCAGAAACACGCCATTTGACATCAAACTCGTACCGTGGCACGTAGCCAGGTAGTAGATCGCACATCTAGGCCGGCCGGCATGAGGTCCTCCAGAGCCTAGCTGTTCGTCTCCATCGCCGTGGCCGCCCTGTGCCTGACCGCCGGCGTGCGCACCGCCGCCGCGTTCAACTACGCGGACGCCCTCGACAAGGCCATCCTCTTCTTCGAGGCGCAGCGCTCCGGGAAGCTGCCGCCGGCCCAGCGCGTCGCCTGGCGCGCCGACTCAGCCCTCTCCGACGGCTCCGCCTCCAATGTACGTACTCGGACTTAATTACGCGTGTCGATCCTACATGAGCACACACATTTATTTGCATGTCGATCGTTAACACAAGAGTATTCGGTTTCGAGCAGGTGGACCTGGCGGGAGGGTACTACGACGCCGGGGACAACGTCAAGTTCGGCCTGCCCATGGCATTCACCGTCACCATGCTGTCCTGGAGCGTCCTCGAGTTCGGAGCCGACGCCGAGCCGGCCGTGCGCTGGGGCGCCGACTACCTGCTCAAGGCGGCCACGGCCACGCCGGGCGCCCTCTGGGTGCAGGTCGCCGACCCCAACCAGGACCACAAGTGCTGGGAGAGGCCCGAGGACATGGACACGCCTCGCACCGCGTACAAGGTGACGCCCCAGAGCCCCGGGTCGGACGTCGCCGGGGAGACCGCCGCCGCGCTGGCCGCGGCCTCCCTCGTGTTCCGGGCACGCGACCCGGCCTACTCGTCCAGGCTACTCGCTGCCGCGCGGAAGGTGTTTGATTTCGCGGACCGGTACAGAGGGTCCTACAGCGACTCGCTCAGCTCCGTGGTGTCCCCCTTCTACACCTCCTACTCCGGATACCATGTAAGGAATATTTCATTTCGCACTAACAGATAAATATGGTCTTAAACTAACCGGCGAGAATACGAAAAACGCAGGACGAGCTCCTGTGGGCGGCGGCGTGGCTGCACCTGGCGTCGTCGCCGTCGCCGTCCACGAACGGCGTGTACATGTCGTACATCAGCACCAACGGGGGCAACCTCGGCGCGGAGCAGGACGACTACACCATCAGCTGGGACGACAAGCGCGTCGCCACCAAAGTCCTCCTCTCCAAGGTGTTCCTGCAGAACAGGGTGGACGGCCTGAGCGTGTACAAGTCCCACGCCGACCACTACATCTGCTCCCTGGTCCCGGGCGCCAGCGGGTTCCAGTCGCAATACACGCCGGGCGGGCTGCTGTTCAAGGAGGGCGACAGCAACATGCAGTACGTGACGTCCACTGCCTTCCTGCTCCTCGCCTACGCCAAGGACCTCGCCTCCGCCGGCGGCGCGGTCTCCTGCGGGGGCTCCACGGCGGTCGCGCCCTCGGCGCTCGTCTCCCTCGCCAAGAGGCAGGTGGACTACATCCTGGGCGCGAACCCGGCCGGGATGTCGTACATGGTAGGGTTCGGCGGACGGTACCCGCGGCGCGTGCACCACCGGGGCGCGTCCATGCCATCGGTGCGCGACCACCCGGCGCGCATCGGCTGCGACGAGGGGTTCCAGTACCTGCACTCGTCGGACCCGGACCGGAACGTGCTCGTCGGCGCCGTCGTGGGCGGGCCAGACCAGCGCGACGCGTACACGGACAGCCGCGACAACTACGCGCAGGCCGAGCCGTCGACATACACCAACGCGCCCCTCGTCGGCGCTCTCGCCTTCTTTGCGGGGGCACGCGCCAACAAATAGGACGTACGCCATGGTAGTACTACTCATGCATATGGTGGCGTGATAACAAAATGTGTGCTCGACTGAACCTGAACCATGTCTGTCCATGTAGTATGTGCGACCGGCAGTACAAGTTATCGTCAAAGAAAATCAGATTCCAGATTCATCGCGGATCCAGATACGTAACCGTCACGGGCTGTGACTCACGGCTGTAAACAATGCAGATCTTGCGCGATGCATCCAAACGTCTACTCCTGAATCTCTGAGAGATCACCGTGTCTGACAAGCAAGAGACCGATCCAAAGTCGAGTATATCCCGACCCAACCTGACCCGACTCAGCCTCTTCTTGCCGTCTCTGAACCTTCATATACGGGGTGCAAATTGCGATCGGTGATTGCCCTGGCATCAAATAGATCCAACCCTACCAATCGAGATAGAGGGTTCCAAAGACAGCCATACCATGGCGGCGACGACGGAGGACGGAAAGAAAGTCGACGAGGTCGTCGCGGGCGAGAAGAGCAACAAAGCCGACGAGGCCGTCGTGGGCGAGAAGAGCAACACCGGAGACGAGGCCGTTGGTGAGACGATCAAGATGATCACGCTCAAGAGCTCCGACGGCGAGAGCTTCGAGATCACGCACGAGGCGGCGGCGCTGTCCAAGACCATCCACAACATGATCGAGGAAGACTGCGTCGAGAACGGCGTCCGGTTCCCCAACCTCAACTCGCAGATCCTCTCCAAGGTCCTCGAGTACTGCAACAAGCACGCCGCCAGCGCCGGCTCCGACAGCGGCGCCGCCCCCAGCGAGCAGGAGGACCTCAAGAGCTTCGACAAAAACTTTGTGGAAGTGGATCAGGCCACGCTGTTCGACATCATCTGCGCCGCCAACTATCTGGCTGTCGAGGGGCTCCTGGACCTCACCTGCCAGAAGGTCGCTGACATAATCAAGGGCAAGACCGTGGAGCAGATTCGTGAGTACTTCAACATCGAGAACGACTTCACGCCCGAGGAGGAGGCCGAGATCCGCAAGGAGAACCAGTGGGCATTCGAGTAGATTGATCACCTAGGACACTACTACTAGCTTGGGTCTTTTATATGAAGGTTCAGAGAAGTCGACGAGTTATGGTAGTAGATTACTTTGTGGTTTGGAACCGTGGAAACTGTAAGCTTGGTGGATACATGTTTCGCCGTTTTTATACTAGTTTAATTATTTTTACAGTATGTTGATCAATTTGTTAGATATAGTAGTAATCTCAAGTCAGTATCTTGAAGCAGTAGTTCATGCATGAATTGCTGCTTCCAACTGGTGGGAGATTACCTAGCGCTATGATGAAAAGGCTTTCTGGTTAGACGGCCAGCATAAAAAACTCCTCCACTGAAGAGGAAACAGGCACGGAAGGCTACACGACGAGAGAGGTTGTTTTTCACTGTCTTCTCTAGGAAAAAGTAACAACATTTGACCAGAACATTAGCAAGAAGTAAAATGCACCCACCCTATAACAAGGCATGTACACAGATATTCAGTGTGTACAGCATAGTTCTGACCCTGGGATGGTAACTTCTGGAACCAGCATAATTAATTAATTATGTAGTAACCATTTTCGTTTCTCCTGCCAAGAATCCCAGGTATTCAGTGTGTACAGCGGCGCTACTTAGAAACTTTTAACTCTCAGCAACACCACAGTACATATAATATTATGTCTAGGAGGGGTGCTAGGACACTACTACTAGGACACTACTACTAACATGCTGCCTTGCCTGCAGGGGTGCCTCCTGAGATCTGACCCTGGGATGATAACTTCTGTTCCTTTCAGCAAACTAAAGTTTCTGCTCGAATTGGACTCGTCGTTTGCAACAAGGCTTGTCTTTCTGACGGTGCGGTACATCTCCGTGGGAGCAGTCGAGAAGACGTTTTCGACATTGTCGACCTCAAGGCTCTCACGTTAAGCAAACTACTCGGCATCCTCTGTCAGGACAGCCCGAAGCGTACCCAGATCTGATTTGCTCCCAGTTAGCATGACCACGATGTTCTTGTCAGCATGGCTTCGCAGTTCCTCGAGTCACCTTGGCATATATGGTCAAAGGACTGGCGTTTGGTCATGACACATGCTAGCATAGCTCCTACAGCACCTCTGTAGTATGCACTTGTTACTGCTCGGTACCCTGTTACCACATCCAGAGCAGGTTTAGATACTGAAAGTAAACAATTAAATGAACTCGGTGCAGGTTTAGACTTTGAAATTGAAAAATTGAAGACACTCAGTGTTGGTTTGATATTGGGAGTGTACAATTAAGTAAACCAAGCAAACTGGGGTAGGCCATTATTTACTATTACAGTTCACTTACAAGAATGATAACAACAAGAATACCGTTCAATTGCAAAATTACAAAATATTCATGACCAAACAGTTACATGTTAAGACATGATCCCTCCATTTCATCATAGTATACGTGTATGATGATTTGTTAAGACCATGAGTAGAGCGATCTTTGGTTGAACCCTCATCTAAAAGAATCATGATACACCTTATAAAACAGAGAGAGTATTGTCTAAGCTGTTTAATTCGTTGTCTACTGTTGGCACTTGATTGCTGAGAGCCTGCGAAGTTGGTCAAAGGTTTTTTGGCAGATCCTTATCTTGTTCCTAATTGAAATTGAAGATGTGCAATTATATGACAATAGGTAACTGAAATTTCTGAAAGGGTCCAAATCCACGGGATGCTATTCTGATGTAACTCTCTGGTCTACATTTGGATCGAATATATCAACCTCATATTTTTGGCACAGTAGTTACCCAAAATGAACAGGGAAAACATATGTTCGTCAATTTAAAACATATTTAAAGGGTAAAGATGCCTGCTCAGAGCAAGGAGAACACTGGATAGTAGTTTATGTTCTAAAGAAGATAGTATAACAATTCCATCACTATTGCACAGAAACACACAATAAGCTCATGATTTACCCACAAACAATGATAAATCCATCACTATTCCACTCATTAACAGGACTATACACGCATATCCACATTCCACACGAAAACCTCCATGAATTAAAAACAGAGGAGCATATAACTACTGCCACTAGTACATGATCTACTACTACTACTGCATCTGCAATATGCATGATTCCCCAATGAAACGATCAAAAAGAGGAAGCAGGAGGTTTTTTGGTTAATACTTGGTTATCTTTCTTGTCCTGCGGTGTCCCAGATCTGAGCCTTGAGGGTGCGGTTGTCGATCTAGAGTGTCTTGGTCTGGAACTCAACACTGATAGTAGCCTTGGATTCTAGGCTGAACTCAGTTGCACGCGAACTGCACCAGCAGCTGCAACTTGCCGACGGCGTTGTCGCCGATGAGCACCACTTTGAACACGTAGTCGACCCTCTGCTCCACCTTCCCGTAGTTACCACCCCAGGACATCTTCTCGGATGATATCGCCAAGCCTACCTTCGGATCTTAGTTTCCCCACTTCGGCCAACCAACTATAGCAGTAGGATCTCTTTCTCTTGGCTGGCTTCTCTTAGGATCAGTCTTGGCGTCAGGACCGGAAAACGGCACCCCTTCTTGTTCTTGGTTTCTGAACCACGGGACTGATGTTGAATCAAGAAGACAGAAGTAAATGAAATATTCATGATTTAGGAGGGAGCCGAGATGAGCAGGTGGTGGGTGGGATTGATTAGATGGCTGATTCGTTATTATTGGAGAAAATCATGGCGACGATGATGTGGTTCTTGGGTGTTAAAATAAGAGCGCCAATGCTGAAGGGATCAACAAGAAAGTGGACATGCACATGAGGATGTGGAAAATCTGCAAAGGGGGAAGGATCGAAGGATAAAGGACGATAACTCTGCTGCAGGATGTTAGTGAACGTGTGTTCATGTGCATATTAGGTTCCTAGTGGTATAGTCTAGCGTGTGCTAGGACCTAGTCTTCCGGCTAGTTCTATGTGAGTTAGTTCAGCTCCTGTACTACATCTATATATGTGTAATCACTCGATCAATCATCACAGCAAGTGTTGCACAAACCTTTCTCTCCCAAACTCACTGAGGTTCTGACATTACACTCCATCAGATTGTCTGATGAGCCGAGTAAAAACATGTCCTTATCAAGGATTAATGAAGCCAAGCTACTTAATGTGCATGGCAGGAAATAAACAAATGGCATAACCGAGTTGACTTGATTTCATCAAGGGCAACAAATCCAATATAAACACAAATACTAGGAGCATATATAAAAATAGTACCAGGGTATCTATCTTTGACAAGAGACTACCTTCCGCATGGAGAGAAAAAAAAAACTAATGTATAAAGGTCAAGGAGCAGTTCGAGATTAGCGGAAAACCAAAACACACCTGTGACTTTGCATTAGTTGCTTCCAGGCAAGTCCCTCGTCCAACAAGGTGCATATGCAAAAGAGATCTCTATCTCGGAATACGGGTGCTCCATCTTGCCCAAGTATCGAACCTTCGAGCTATTTAAATGATATGCAACTGTTGCACCATCATACTCATGAAACAAGACAATTTCTTTGTAAGGGTGAAATCCAAGACACTCAAGAATAGGAGTGCCACTGTCAGGGCTGCTCTTATTAGACCAGTCTGTAATGCCAACAACGTTTTCATCATCAAAGTGCCATTCAAAACCATCTTTCGCTACTGCTTGGTTGTATTCTTCTACGAGTGCAAGGTTGACATCACTCTTCAACAGCAACTCTGTCTCCCCACGCGTCTGCAAGATCCATGGTCCATGACCACAATGATCCCAAGAATATTTTCTCCATGCTAGTTCAAGGTCGATTTCATTCTTCAACGCCCAGTCTATTAGACCACACGATTCATCAAGAAACCAAACCTGAAATTTGCATCCTCCATCGATATACAGTGCACAGTAGACCCCTTTCTTGGATCTTCCAAGACGAAATTGTGATCGTCTGCACCCTTTTGGCAACTTAATTACTTCGTACTTGTCATTCGACAAGTTTATTCTGCAGAAATCAAATCAGTGCTAAAATTAATAATAACCCAAATAACATTGACAAGGATATAAAGTAATAATAACAGATGTAAATATAGTGTCTGAGTGTGAGTAGATACCTCAAAAGAAAATCAGCCTGTCTATGTCTACAAGGAACATAAAGCGACCCCTGCCAGTAAGCGGCGTAGTACAAATCCATATCAGATTTCCAACACGATACCACATCTTCCATTGTTCCAGCGGCATCCCCTTGTCGTGCAAATGACCTCTGCTTCCAGCACTTTGTCTCTGACGAGAAGACATGCATGGCATACGACGATGGTGGCCACTCCGTGGTGCAGGCTGTCTCGGACAGTACATCACGAGGAATACGGGGGATGAAGAAAACCTGGTAGTGTGCTGAAATGGTAGGATCATAGACGAGGTAGCGGTTATGGTGGCAGCGCCCGCAGGACATTGTCGTCCTGGGCCACGAGCAGGCACACGGCAGCGGGGGCAACCGCGCCCACTGTCTCGTGGCGGGATTGACGACCGTGTCATTCTGAATCAAGAGGAGGCCATTGCAGTGATCCTTCACCTCTCCTGCGTACTCCCCATAGGCCGGATCTTCTTCGAGGTAGCTTAGCCTGCTGGTGATGTAGCGGGCCGTGGAGCGGCGGGAGAAGAGGATCGGGGCGTCCATCACAGCTTTTTCGTAGATGACGGCGTCAAGCGAGAGCGGGAAAAGGTCCGCTCTCAGAAGACGGTGGTGGTCGACCGTGGCGCGCCAGGCGGCGCAGACGCAGCGGGAGGCGGCGAGGCTGCGCGGAGGGAGGTGGCGGAGGATGTCCACCAGCACATCCGTGCGCTCCATGTCCATGTCGACCGTCAGATGATGTCGCGCGGAAGGGATACAGGATTCGATCTGCAGGGGGTGGGCACGGTCAGATCTGCAACGGTAGCTCGGCCGGAGCATTCGAAGCGAGAGAGACGATGGAGACTGGACGCAGCGAGTGTGGCGGCCGTGCTTTGGCGAGGACCGAGGAGGGAGGTGCTATACACCACCACCTGTGGGCTGTGGCTACGGGCGGCCGGGGAGCAGCGGTGAGCCGGCCAATAAGACAGTTTTCTCTTTTTACGTTTTTTGTTTTCAACATTTTTATTTTCTATTTTTCGTTTTTGTTTATTTAGCCTTTTTACTTTATTTTTATTTGTACTAAAATTTTCTAAAAAATGAACTTTTTTGGTTATATAATGTACAAACAACATGAACAACTTTCCAATATGAATTTTGTTTGAATCCATGAATAGGTTTTTAACCTCGTGAACATCTTTTGAATTCTTCAATCTATTTTTTGAATCCATGAACAATTTAATTAACCCTCGTGAATGTTTTTTTGAATTTTTTAACCTATTTTTAAAATCCATGAACAATTTAATTAAACCTAGTGAATTTTTTTAATAAGTTAACCTAATTTTAGAATACATGAACAATTTAATTAAGCCTAAATAATATTTTTTTGAGTTTGTTAACCTATTTTTGGAATACATGAATAATTTAATTAAGACTTGTGAACTTTTTTCGAATAGGTTAACCTAATTTTAGAATCCATGAACAATTTAATTAAAGAGTCGTGGACATTTTTTGAATAAAATAACCTAGTTAGAATCCATGAACAATTGTTTTAAGCCTGGTGAGCATTTTCTCGAATAAGTTAGCCTGATTTTGGAATCCATGAAAAATTAATGAAGTCTCGTAAACACTTTTTAGACTATGTGAATAATTTTTAATATGAAAAAAACATAAAAAAGAAATAAAAACAAAGAAATAAAAGTAAAATAAAAAAAGAAGCGGAAAATTAAAAGGAGAAAAGTAACCATTCAAGAAAACCGGAAGAGAAAACATAAACCGGCAAAAACTCAAAAACAAAACAGAAAAAATGAATACATAAACCATTCAAAATCGCAAAAAAGCGAATAGACTAGTGCCGATGGACTTGGGCCAAGCCTAAATGCCCGTCGCGACACAAAAGAGGGTGCGTTTCATGAGCGCTCCATGTTGTAGCGGACAGTGTATGTCATTTATGAACAGGGAGGAGCAAGTTCTCTTGTAAATCTAACATTGTAGAGTCCTAGGGCCCATGATGTAAGAAAAGGCCTAGGGAAAGTTCTCACACCGTGAATATAGGAGGGATAAAATAAGGTTTGTTTGGTAGAGCCATTGCTCATGGTTATGGGTTCAACTCTGACTATAGCATAGAGTTTCTGCCCAATATGCTTCGTCTTGCTTTTCCGTTACTGTTTTCCTACAAAAATCAGGAATTACTCATTTTGTGGATCTATTTCAATGATTTCCACATATTACAGGTGGCTTTTTTTTAGCATTCTTTACAGGTGGCTTTCTATAACAATTTATAGCCTTTTGCTAGTCTAGTATGCCAAGCAAACATGTTAGTCCTCGTTTGGACGAATCTATACCGTGGGACCATTTTATGGACTCATCCATATCATCTAACTTATGACCAATCTATATATATGATGAGATTATAAATTATGCCATCCTCGTGTTATCTCTTGATAAAGACTTAATTATCATATTGTAAATTTATTTTAACTAATCTCGTTAGTAAAAGACTTACACTTCTTGAACCATGATACGTCGGAAACGTATCTAAAATTTTTGATGCTCCATGGTTGTTTAGTATCTACTTTGTTTGGCTTTGTCTATACTTTGAGGTGTTTTTATATATTTTCTAGAACTAACCTATTAACAAGTTGCCACAGTGTCAGTTGCCTGTTTTCTTCTGTTTTTGGTTTCAGAAAGTCAGAAAATTAATATTCTCGGAATTGGACGGTACAAAAGCCAAAGTCAATATTTTACCGTGGGCGTCACGAAGTCCAGAGGAGAGACGGCGAGGCGAACCAGGGCGGCCAAACCCCCCTAGGCGCGGGTGGGCCCATCCCACGCCTGGGTAGGGTGTGGCCCCCCTGGGGGCCCTCCCGCCTCGCCTCTTCGCCTATAAGAAGCCCCCGTTACAGAAAACCTAGGCACCCGATCAAAACTTCACAAAACCTTCTATAGCTGCCGCCACCGTCGTCCCTAGATCAGGGGGATCTGAAGTTCTTCCCGGCACACGCCGGAGGGAAGATCATCCCGGAGGCCTTCTTCTCCGGTATGAAGCGTGAGTAGTTCCACCTTGGACTACGGGTCCATATAGTAGCTAGATGGTTGTAACTCCTTCTTGTGCTTTCATGTATAGATCTTGTGAGCTCCGTTCATGATCAAGATCTAATCTATTTGTAATCATGCATGTTGTGTTTGCGGGGATCCGATGGATATTGAGATTACTATGTCAGAATAATTAATGGTTTTGTCTATTTCATACTATCATGTCTGTGTTGTTTGTGATCTTACATGCTCTCCGTTGTTAGTAGCTATCTTGGCCAAGTAGTTGCTAGTGACTCCAAGAGGGGGTATTTATGCTCGATAGTGGGTTCATGCCTCTAGTTTCCAAGGAAAGTGACAAAAATCTCTTCGGTTGTAGATGTGTTGTTGACACTAGGGAGAAAACAACGGTCTCTTGTTCATGGAACAAGTGGATTCTTTACCTTACACACTTTGCTTAAATCAGTTGTCTGGTTCTTGCAACTTAATACTAGAGGGGGTTTAGATGATAACCTAAAGGTGTACTTCTAGTCATAGATGCAGTTGGATGGCGGTCTATGTATATTGCTGTATTGCCCAATCGAATCTCATAGGATCTTTTTGTCTGGTATTGCATTGTTATGCCTTGCTCAGTTTCTGTCAATTGCCCTGCTGTAATTTGTTTACCCTTCATGCCATGTTCTTTATCTGAGGAGAGCACCTCTAGTGAACTATGGACCCCGGTCCAATATTTACCATTGATACATCATCCATTGTTACCTGTTTACTTGCTGCAAACCATTACCTTCCACACCATACGTTTAATCCTTTGTTACAGCAAACAGGTGAGCTTGACAACCTCACTGATTCATTGGGGCAAAGTCTTGAGTTTGTGTTGTGCATGTTTCCACGTTGCTTGCAACACCTGTGTGATGTTTCCTTCCTCCTACTGGTTCGATAACCTCAGTTTCTTACTGAGGGAAAACTTGCTGCTGTGCTGCTTCACACCTTGCTCTTGGGGTTCCCGACGAAGTGCTTCCCGGCACCATCAAGATTTTTCTGGCACCGTTGCCAGGGAACTATAGGGCCTTTATTCTCTTCCTCCCCATCAAGCCATCTTTTTCTGGCGCCGTTGTCGGGGAGGCTAAGGACGTCTTCACAAGGGGAGTCCTCCACTTACTTTCTATTTACTTTGTTTTTAGTTTGCTTAGTTTCTTTTGCTTGGTTTTGTTTGCCTCTTTTCAAAAACTCCAAAAAAATAGTTTGGTTTGGTTTGCTTTCTTTATTCAAAAACACAAAAAAATTAGTCCCTGCTCTAGTTGTTGGTCTGTTATTGCCTTGCTTTGCCATGCTTTCTATAAATGGATGGTTTCTTTGAAACTAGTTCTTATTGGCAAGGTGGATTCATGGAAGAACAAAAGTATTATTATAAGAAACATAGTTTGTCACAAAAAGGGAAACACTTATGGGAACAAATTGATAGGTTGAATAATATTGCTAGAGACGTGTTCTCTACTTATAATGTTACTTATTGCTTTGATAAAGCTTGTTGCTGTAGGAGGTATAAACACCTCCCTTTTAAATGTGAGTATAATGATAATGTTACCATATCCTCTTATGTCAAAGGAATTTATGACTTTGATGATGTGGAACAAATTGAAGAATTTATTGCCTTCAAGGGTGCATTTGAACTTGCCAGTTTGCTTGAAAATACTGATGATGCACCTTATGAATCTGAGGTTTATGAGATACTTAAATTTTGCTTTGATAATTGCAAGGAAGAAAATGGCTATATTCTTTAATATTTTAATAGGCGTTTTCTATAAATGGAAGAGACTAATGCCTTGCAGGAGCCTATGGAAGAAGAAATTGTTCAAATTGGAAGCTCATTAGATAAAAAAGAGGGGGAGAGTGATGAACAAAAGGAGGAAGAATGGATCTACCCATTCCTACCTTCTAATGAGAGTAACTCTTTATCCCTTACATTATTTGATTGTCTCCCATGCTTACCAAAGGGGGATGAATGTTATATTCCTATGGATCCTTTTGAAATATCTACTTTGGGTAAAACCTGTGAAGGTTTTAATCCCACTATTTTTGAGCTTGATAGAAATTATGTGTTTGTAGATCATGAAAAGCATGCTTTATGTGATAGCTATATTGTTGAGTTTATTAATGAGGCTACTGAAAATTATTATGAGAGAGGAAAGTATGGTTGTAGAAATTTGTATGGTACTGAAACACCTCTCTATGTGCTGAAAGTTTTGAAGTTGCCCTTGTTTCATCTTCCTATGCCTATCACTGTGTTCTTTGTGAATTTATTTGCATAAAAGATTCCTATGCATAGGAAGTGGGTTAGACTTAAATGTGTTTTGAATTTGCTTCTTGATGCTCTCTTTTGCTTCAATTCATATTTCTTATGTGAGCATCTTCTCAAACTTTCAAGCCTAAATTAAAGGCATTAAATAAAAGTACTTGTTGGGAGATAACCCAAGAGTTTCCTTGAGTCTTAAAAGTTATTAATTCAGTAATAACCTCTAATGAGAGGAAAATAAGATTTGGGGAGTTGCTGTCCCGAAACAGATTTCTGTCTTCCACCATAAATATTTGTGAGGAGTCTCTGTAAGTCTGATTGAGATGAAAATTTACAAATAAATCCTCCAGTATGTTAGCTAACTTTCGCTAGTTCAACACTTTTTTATTTAAGCAACAAAAGATTTTCGAAAAAATCGGTTTTTACCTGCTGGTCTGTTTTGACAGATTTCTGCCATTATTTGCATTTGCTTCTTATTGATTCCTTTTTGAGTTCTATTTTGGGGAATGAGCTTTTTGAAGGAGTTGCTACAGTAGCTTGTGTTTTTAGTGAAATTTTTTGATGTTCCAAAGCTTAGCCCAAAGTTCTATTATCTTTTGAATACACTAATGTTGCTAATGAAGATTGTGTGAAGTTCTGTATGAAGGAAAAATTTCAGGTGTAGAGAGAGAATGATGTAATGAGATGAAGAATGGACAAACGCTCAAGCTTGGGGATGCCACCCCGGTGTCACCCCAAGAAATATCCAAGAGGTACAAGCGTCAAAGCTTGGGGATGCCCAAGGCATCCCCTTCTTCATCAATAAAAAGCTCAGGTCTGTCTAGACACTTCGTTTTTATTGTCTCATGCACTGTTGTGTTGTTCTTAGAGCGTCTTAGTTTTCGTTTGGTTTTCTTAGTTGTTTAGTTTGCTTGAATAAAGTAGTTTGGACCCACGTTCTTGTTGTGTTGTTTCAAATAAGTTGCTTGGTGTTGGAAAGGAGTAGAAAGTTCTTGCTTGATAAGTGCAAGAGGAGCTTGCATTGACTGTGACTTAGACTCTAGCATGACATGCTAGGTGTTGTTTTAACCTTATGCTTAGTGATTATTGTTGTAGCATGTCTTGTTCCAAACAATTGGGATTGCTTAGTGTGCCTTGAAAGAATTATGCGTTGTTTTAGCATGCAAAAGCATAGTGTTGTGGTATTCTCCTTTGATTCTTTGTTTGGGTTGACTTGGCACATGCTCACACCATGTTATGACTATGAACAAGTCACCATAGCCTCTTTGGTCATTTAGTACTTGACTTGTAGTACCACTCTATGCTTTGATTAGTAATGTTTTGTTGCTCCGCATGATTATGGCCATTATTGCTCTCTTAGTTGGTTGTTCCTAGTCTTTTGCTAGCCTCCACTTGTATGAGTAAGCTCTACTCATGCTTCCAACTCCCAAGAAACCAAGTTATTCCAAAGTGTCCACTATAAACTCCTATGCATGGTGTGTTACACCATTCCAAGTATATTCTTGTTTTCAGCTATCTTCCAATTAAAAGTATTTTGTTATGTGAAAACTTAGTGATTAAAGCTCTCACGAACTTGATGGCACACTTTATATTCTTTGACCCTAATAAACTTTAACCATTGTGTCATCTAAGTTGTATATGCTTGCACTTATACGTTGAAATTAGCAGAACCGTGCTGTCACGAGGAACGTTTTCAACATTACACTTGTACTTTGTACACAGTTGATATCATGCTCTATGGATGTCACCGGTGTGAAATAAAGAGGGAGCTTGTAAGTCCATGGAGTTATGTATTTTGTGTTAGAGAAACGTCTGGGCCGCTAGCCTAAGCCATGCCTAATCATGGTGGAAACTTGCAGCATCACCATAATGAGCTATCTGTGAAGCATCCTCAATAAAAAGCTATGCACATAGTAAATAAAAAGATCGCTGAGATGCTCATTGTCTGCTTGCCTTGTCATTTTGGTTATGGGATAGCTCCTATACCATGTGCAAGGGGTACCCCGTTGGAGGTTCTCTATGATACACATGTACTTACTATGACAAGAACTTACAGGTGATTGAAGTTGAGTAGCATGAGGTTGGCCCTCGTATTCAAGGGACTTGAGATTGCCAACTTATACTTTGTCAATCATATACTCCATAGTTTGTTCACTTTAACCTTAATCACTTCAAGATGCTTATGATCGGGGCAATGAGGGCTAAAAGCTAACAAGTACCATAATTTTGGAAGCTCTTTTTGAAACTTGAAATCCCTGCTTCCCTTTATGAAGGGCCTTTCTTCCACCATTTTATTGAGTCTCCACCTTCTACCTTTAGGCACCATTAAGAGAGCATAGTTGCCATTATTTTTCTAGTGTTCCAAAACTTATTGATTGATGCATATTGTGATATTGCTTGTTCTTGTGCTACTTGTATCTAGTCACTCTTATGAACTTTGAAGGTGTCCTATGCATCTATTTGCTACTCTATGAGGGACAAGAAGAATGCCACTATGCCATGTTTTCTGTATGTGAAACAAATAAACGTTTTTCAATGCATGTTATTCATGATCTTTGTTTGTAGCCTTTCATGTTGCATGCATAGTTGCTATGTCCTATTGTTAGAACTCCATCTTTGATGCACATGTTTAGAGTTATTTGATCCCAGCTTTCAATGCTTGCAAATGGTTTGATCTTGGTTTTAACGGTGCATGTCACCTCAAATATTATTCTTTTATCACTTACCTACTCGAGGACGAGCAGGAGTTAAGCTTGGGGATGCTTGATACGTTGGAAACGTATCTATAATTTTTGATGCTCCATGCTTGTTTAGTATCTACTTTGCTTTGCTTTGTCTACACTTTTAGGTGTTTTTATATCTTTTCTGGAACTAACCTATTAACAAGTTGCCACAGTGCTAGTTGCCTGTTTTCTTCTGTTTTTGGTTCCAGAAAGGCAGAAAATCAATATTCTCGGAATTGGACGGGACAAAAGCCAAAGTCAATATTTTACCGTGGGTGTCACGAAGTCCATAGGAGAGACGAAGAGGCGAACCAGGGCGGCCAAACCCCCCTTAGGCGTGGGTGGGCCCACCCCGCGCCTGGGTAGGGTGTGGACCCCCTGGGGGCCCTCCTACCTCGCCTCTTCGCCTATAAGAAGCCCCCGATACAGAAACCCTAGGCACCCGATCAAAACTCCACGAAACCTTCTGTAGCCGCCGTCACCGTCGTCCCTAGATCGGGGGATCTGAAGTTCTTCCCGGCACCCGCCGGAGGGGAGATCATCTCGGAGGCCTTCTTCTTCGGTATGAAGTGTGAGTAGTTCCACCTTGACTACGGGTCCATGTAGTAGCTACATGGTTGTATCTCCTCCTTGTGCTTTCATGTATAGATCTTGTGAGCTCCGTTCATGATCAAGACCTAATCTATTTGTAAGCATGCATGTTGTGTTTGCGGGGATCCGATGGATATTGAGATTACTATGTCAGATTGATTAATGGTTTTATCTATTTGATACTATCATGTCTGTGTTGTTTGTGATCTTGCATGCTCTCTGTTGTTAGTAGCTATCTTGGCCAAGTAGTTCCTAGTGACTCCAAGAGGGGGTATTTATGCTTGATAGTGGGTTCATGCCTCTAGTTTCCAAGGGAAGTGACAAAAATCTCTTCGGTTGTAGATGTGTTGTTGCCACTAGGGAGAAAACAACGGTCTCTTGTTCATGGAACAAGTGGATTGTTTACCTTACACACTTTGCTTAAAGCAGTTGTCTGGTTCTTGCAACTTAATACTGGAGGGGGTTCGGATGATAACCTGAAGGTGGACTTATAGTCATAGATGCAATTGGATGGCGGTCTATGTATATTGTTGTATTGCCCAATCGAATCTTATAGGATCTTTTTGTCTGGTATTGCATTGTTATGCCTTGCTTAGTTCTTGTCAATTGCTTTGCTGTAATTTGTTTACCCTTCATGCCATGTTCTTTATCTAAGGAGAGCACCTCTAGTGAACTATGGACCCCGGTCCAATCTTTACCATTGATACATCCTCCATTGTTACATGTTTACTTGCTGCAAACCATTACCTTCCACACCATACGTTTAATCCTTTGTTACATCAAACCGGTGAGCTTGACAACCTCACTAATTCGTTGGGGCAAAGTCTTGAGTTTGTGTTGTGAAGGTTTCCACGTTGCTTGCAACACCTGCGTGACGTTTCCTTCCTCCTACTAGTTCGGTAACCTCGGTTTCTTACTGAGGGAAAACTTGCTGCCATGCTGCTTCACACCTTGCTCTTGGGGTTTCCCAACGAAGTGCTTCCCAGCACCATCAAACCACTATATAGAGGAGCTTGTTTCAAGCCATACACTCTTCAATCTCCGCACTCGGTGCTCCTTACCCCCTGCCGTTAATTATATTGGATAGTCCATATATATCTGCTCTTCTAGGTCACAATGTAAAAATGTTGTCGTGACATCGAGTTTTTCAATTTTCAAGTCCATGGCGACAACCTTGCCAAGCAATTTGGATCAAAGACAACTTGACACGGGAGAGAATATCTCATCAAAGCCAATACCCTTCTTCTGATTGAAATATTTCACGACCAATTTGTCCATGTACCTTAGATGTGATCTATGTTCATCGGTCTTCACTATGTACACCTACTAGTTCTTGAGTGTGCTCTTTCCATTTAGCAAAGAGACCAACTGAAAGGTTTCATTCTCATACAGAGATTTCATATTATCGTTCATGGCTTTCGGCCATTTATTTTGGTACTCATCACACACAACCTCCTCATAGCATGAGGGATCACTTGCATCAATCATCAAACATATTTATGTGTTGGACACTCGCTAGAAGGTACATGATCTCTTACACTTCTCCTCGGTTGCACATGTGGTGAATTAGGGAGATTATTATCACTACTATCATCATGTGATGATGATGATTTCTTATGTCTTAACTTGTACTGCCTTGATTAGCAACATCATCACTATCATCATCATTATCATCATCCCCTTCATCATTACAAGACACCCATATGTATGGTAGACTGCTTCGTCTTCTATAGTTTACCTATGTATTGATTGTGTCATCTTCAATAAACACCACATCTCATCTTGTCACCATTTTCTTCTTGATTGAAACCCACGATATGTAGCAAAAATGATCACTTGGACTGTTGCATTAGATGCATTGATTTTTCTTGGTATCAAGCTTGGATCGTTCATCATTGGGATGTGCACAAATACTTTGCACCCAACAGCCTTTCCTGACCAAACTCTCTGAGAAATATCACTTACAAGAGGAACTAGGTGGGGTAGGTTTAGTACATACATATCATGACTCAATGCTTCAGTTATAAGGGTATTTTACCCTTAAACCTTTTCTGGTTAATGATGACATGGGACATAGTAGTGGACTAATAATGTTACCTACAAGTGTTATACATAGGTTTTAGTCCATAGACGATAATGGAAGATGGTTGGAGACCCCCGTTTGTTTAAGAAGAAGAGTCCTAGAGTTTTCCTTTCTATTCCACTCTTTTTTATGGCAAAGTTCAATAGGAAATACCGCACTATGAATATGGGTGATCTCGATGAGCTTGATGGGGATGTTTACTAAAGCCAAAAGCACATCCTACCACCATATATCACCATTACACAAAGAGAGGAGAGTTTTCTCTTTGAAGAAAATCATTTGAAGTTTCTCTGCATGTCTCGGTTCCTGACCCGGTCACATCGGCCTCCACACCGACTTGTTTAGTCTGCGCTTAGTTGCAACATAGGTTCTAATCGACTTTGTTGGTCGGTGCACCAAACCATATGGTCTGTTGTAACACCCCCGGAATCGGCCCTATGAAAGTTTTAGCGCTTCCCGCCAAACCCGTATAGAAACGATTCAAAGGTGCCCACCAGGCACTTTCGTGCGGGTGGAAAATGAAGTAATATCATTACACAATAGTCCTCGATGGAACCCACAAAACATATATATAGCAACGACTCAACGAGTCAAGAATACAGATATACAGTACAAAGAGCCAAATCACCTTGAAAACGATACAGCGTCTGAGTATGGACAAGATGCAAATTGAGCTAAGAGCCCTGAAGAATAACCAATGGCGTCCATAACCCTGCCCAGGACAAGCCGGAAGGGTAACCCTGCTAACGACGTCGATCTCAAAACCTGCTTAAACAAAAGGGATGCCGACAAAGGGCAACGGAAAAAGAGAGCGGTCAGTACTGAGGCCAGTACACGGCGAGACTAGAATTCGGCGGTCCTCGCCTACATAGGTATGGTGGACTGAAGCGGCAACTCAGCATGCACTAAACAAACCTATAGAGACTCAATATAACTGTCGGCTATAAGAGAGGGATAAGAAAGACCTATTCGGAAATTAACCTGATACTACCACCAAACATACCCATCCTGGTATTTCCCCCTCGAGACCAAACGAGGAAGTCAACCGAGGAACTCACACAGTTGGCGGTTTTATTTATTCAGTTATCGTTGCAGCAATTACTAGTCAGGTATAGATAGTCATCTAGATATAATAAGCAGTTGGCACTTTTAGTTAACCATTCCGTTGTAGTTGCGACACTTACTAGTCAGATACAATTAGAATGAGATATCCCAAACCCAGCAGTGGTTGGTACTTTTATTTAGCCATTCCATTGTATTGAAGCTGATTACTAGTCATATCGGATACAAGTCAAGTTATAGCAGTAAACTTTAGTTATAGTTGTCTATGATCGAGAACTGTGCTCCAAGTCGTCCATAACCGCGGACACGGCTTCTCGAAAAGATTTAACCCTGCAGGGGTGCACCAAAGTTTCCACACGCACCTACACCCTTGTTGTCAGATCAGGTAGGTACAAGATCACAAAACATACACCCAACGGTATGTCGACGGGGTTTCAGACACGACGTTTCCCAGACCCAAAGCAAGCACATGGGGGCCACCCCACTAAGCTACCCGCAACGAAGTCGGCCGGTCTCCGAGACGGACCCAGAGGTTTGTGACAATGGCTGTAAACGACTGGGAACCCGAAAGTGTGACTGGGCTTGTCGATACCGCGAAAACATTCCACGTTGGTTCCAAAACAGTACAGGCGCTCCACGCGCAATCGTAATTAAAGCAGTAAAGCATGGCATAAGTACAGGATAGTAATAAAGCCCCAAACTACTTTGTGGCCCCCGGTACAGTACATTGAAATCAGGTACTAATCGATGGGGGTGCCCACACACCCCACCTGTGGTTAGAGCGCTCGATCTCGGAACAGGTGTCAAGAACTCGGGGTCCTACGGGACACAAGTGGACGGTTAAAAACCAAATAACATCTATTGCCCACCTGTGCCTCTGTATTATTTACATACTTCAATTTTAGTGATTAAACAATAATTAAAGCGATGATCATCTCCAACATAAAGCATATGGCAGTCTTCCAACAGTTGTGGAACCTCAACGACGCGACGCAACACTTGCGCAAGCAACTACGACTTGCAAGGCTGACTATCTACCAAACAACAGGTAATAGGATGTGTCCAAGGCAATTTAATGGCTGCAAGGGATATCACAGGTATGAAAACTAGAGCATCGCAACACAGATAGCAATAGATCAACAGGAGGAAATAAAGACTATAAAAGTAAGATAGGTAGAAAGGGGGAGAATGCTCGCCTGAAAACATTGCCGAAGTTTCATAACCGAAGAACTTGTCGAAGCTCACAACATCTCATCGTCCTATCCGGGAAGAAGCAAAACACTAAAAGGAACAAACGATGCAGCAATTACAACTAATGCGGAAGAATCAGCATGATCATGATATGATGTATGACATGGCAAGTTAATGATGCAAACTATGTCGAAAGGGTATTCGGGGCAAATCACATTGATGATATAGCATTCGTGAGGCACTATTAATAATAAACAATTAGTTCCCAATTTTATTTATCATGTTTTCCTTGCATAAACAATACTGATTATAAAACTGATCTTAATGCATGATGCAAATGATAACATGGATATCATGTTTGGAGAGATATCGTCGCGCTGATCGATTTGGACATATCATTTGTCGAATTCGGAATTACAGATTTAAAGTTATGCAATATTTAAGAAAAAGGCATTTATTAATATTTATTAATTCGATTTTTTTTAAAAAAAATTGCTTAAAGGATATTATAAATAGCTTATTCATAATCCTCATGTTTTTCTGATTCAAAAACATATATTATTCATATTATTTGGATTTACAAATGTTAAGTTGTTTAATTATCAATGATGGCCAAAAGGGCAAAATGTCCAAGTTTAGGTATTTGCAATAATTCAATCAGGAAACAAATTATATATCTGAATTCAGAATTCAAACCAAACATTTTTCATTTTAAATGTTTTGTCAAATTTTAGACAGATAATTAGTTATTTAAGTTTTTATAACCAAAGGCTTATTGCAAATTCTGGAGGGGGTTCTCATAAAAGTGCAGCTGTTAACTGGAGATGTCTTCTGAATCGTTGCGGTGTTGAGGTTCAGTTAAAAAAAAACAAGAGAGGAAGCGCTAATGGGAGTTGAACTCGGGATCTCTAGGCTGAAGATGGAGTGGGAAACCATTGGGCTAAGATACGGTTGTTGAATAAAATGGGATTCGCCACAATTTGAGGAGTATCTGGGCGCTGGTTTCACTTGTGTTACTGTCGAAACTGACGGAACATTCTATGCATAACTGAACTCGTTCAGACATGGCGGAAGGGCGTGAGCAGCGGTGGAAATTCATCATGGCGGACTCGAATTGGGGCCGGAGGGGATATGGGGAGGACATAGAAGGGACGAGGGTTCTCACCTCGACTGGTTCCCGCCAGAATTAGGGTCGGGAAGGGATGCAGCCCTGGGAAGGCATGTAGGAGGGCAACCACTCCAGGTTCCGTCGGGAGGAAGACGCTACCGCCGCTCCTTGCAGCTCCGGCCTCCCTGCTGCTGCGGATCTCGAAGCGGACGAGGACAGAGGTACCTCTCTGCTCCTCGGCTCGATTTCTTCTGTGATGGCGAACATGAGGACGGAGCGGCCTGACGGTGGGACGGGCGCCTCGGCTCTCGAAGTGCTTTACAGAGAGGAAAACGGAGAGGGTGGCGGTGGCGCGAGGGAGGGGAGGAAGCTAGGGTTCGGAGGCCGCTCGGGGGGAATAAGAAGGAGGTGTGGCTCGGTGGTGGTGGTGGAGGGTGACGAGGACAATGGCGGGTGGACGCCTACCTGCTCCTCCGTTTACCTGCAGAGAGAATGGGGGGTCGAGAGGAAGACGGTGAATAGGGACGGCGTGAAGGGGTACTGGGCCAAGGGTGGGCTGCTGCCAGGTATGAACCTCTCTCTGATTTATTTACTAATATGATTTCTTTCATTTTTTTGTTTGTTTGTTTTGTTTCAAAATTAAGCAAAGTTTATTACCTCAAACATTTGAAGCTTTAGCAGGAATTGAACATAGATATTTGGAAAACAAAAAGGGGAAAGGGGGAACAAGAATACAGGAGGAGAGATGATGCCCACATGTATACATGTCCATTTGGGCATTTACAAGAATAAGAAGAATTAGGTTTTACAAATTGAATAAAATCATCTGTAGAATTAGTGGACCTTCACATGGATCACAAACTTGTGGAAAACAAACATAGAGGGATATAAAAGAGGGACAGGGAGGTGATAGCAATAACACACAAGTAAGATATAAAATGCCAATGCAATGCAACATATCACATACAACATTTTAAAATATGATCCATGCAATGTTTGATATGATTCTCAAATGCAATGTGGCATGATGACATGAGTATGATACCATGATGATGCACAAAACAAAAACACCAAGCGATTTTCTAGTAGTGGTTTTACCCGGGATGCTACATCTGTGACTCAGTACACCAGACCAGGAACCGAAGTACTCAGTGTGTAGTCCGGTTTGACCGACTTAGCATCGAACGATGCATAGAGAATCATGCAAACAACTAGTTCTCTTCCTTGAGCTATAAAATGTCTTTCTTCCTTCTTGAGGAGGCCAGATCAACCATTCATATTAATACCTTGAAGCTCTATGTATCTATCTCACCATTGTT
Organism: Avena sativa; assembly: GCA_916181665.1. Classification (NCBI taxonomy): domain Eukaryota; kingdom Viridiplantae; phylum Streptophyta; class Magnoliopsida; order Poales; family Poaceae; genus Avena; species Avena sativa. The sequence continues at coordinate 381,844,510 of OV702283.1, read as the reverse complement.
GTAAGCACAAAAGCTTGAGAACCACCCATTCTACCCAGCCAAATACAAATCTCTTTGGTAGAAAGGAAGAGGAGGTCTTGATCTACAATCGCATCAAGCCATATTTCATTCCCCCTTGAGTTCATCGAGCTAGCTTGTTACTCTTTGTTTTGTGGGAAACCCTAGGCGGCTAGTAGGGTCACCCGTAGGCCTTCGGCTTGTCATTTGACCCGTGAAAAGTTTGTGAGGATTTGGAGACCAGCTTAAGCTTTTTGTTTATGGAAGAGGTTCAAGGAGAAGAAGTTGAGCCTTTGTGACGTTTGGGGGTCCTTCGTGGTAACCCACACCTCTCCAACGGTGACTAACTTCCCCCTAAGGAAGTGAACATTGGGATAGAAACCTTTGTCTCCACATGCATCGGTTATTCCTATTCAAGCTCTTTTACTTGTGTATTTACTATTATGAGTCTTCATGCTTGAAGTATCTTATTGTATCATATAGGTTGTTTCACTTAGTTTTTAGATTAATATCACATACCCATATAGCCCAAAACTTTTGAAAATAAAAGTGAAATTTGTAGAATCTTATTCTCCACTTCTAGGTTACCATCTCTATCATTTCATCAACCCAAACGAATTAGGTAAATTTGCATGAGATAACATAGGTGTGACCCCCTCGGTGAGTGACCCATTCGTTCTCTCTACAGGGCCATTTGGTTGGGGTGTATTTGGTGGACTCTCTAATGCCAAACTTTCTGCAATACCAAAAGGACCCAAATAATCACCACCATTGTCTAGTCTTACAACTTTAACTTTCTACTGATATCTCTTTGAATTTTGTCTAGGAATTCCTTGAAGACATCGAGCATATACCACTTGTTTATTCACACAAAAAGAAAAATCTTTTTGGAATGGTCATCAATCTATGGCGAAGGAAGAAAAAAAATTATGATTGGGCGAACTTTGTAAATCTTAAACAACGATTGAATGTCTTGACACATCAATTCTTTATACAATCTCAAGCACAATCGCTTAGTATAATGTAATAACAAAATATATTTTGTTGCGCACCTTAGTATTGATGATCTTTGGAGTTGAGAAGGCCCTTTCAACTATTGCCATTTTCACCAGTAGTTTGCCCATTTCACCTAGCTTACAATTCAGGAATTCAATCTTCAAAAATTCATCCAATTCACAATAAAATTTTGAAACACTAAAGACCGTAAGTAGTTTTCCTATTTTACTTAGGTTTTGACTAATGAATTCAATTAGTCAAAATTCAATTAGTTTTCCTATTTTACCTTCCCTTTGTAGCTGTAGGTTTCTTCCCCTTCCCTTCCTATCCATCTCTATTTCCTAATCAGTAGTCACTAACATGAAATTGCCGCTGGGAAGGACGTAAGCCCCTAATCGCTTAGCCACCGGGTGAGCTTGAACTCTTGAAGACTAGGGGCAGCCGGGTCGGGCAGGGGCAAGCTAGTCGGGGCGTCCGGACGAGGAGAGGCGCCAAAAACCAGGCATGCACGCACGCTTGGCCGGCGGCGTGTTGTGTCGACTGGTCAAGCAAGGGTTCAAACACAACCATGTGACCGAGTCGAAAGATTCATTCCCTCCTCCACACGTGGCTCAGCAGGGCAGCAGGCCCAGTTCAACCGAACCGCTCCAAGCACAGCCCCTAAGGCCGCTTTCCTTTTGTTTTTCTTCAAAACGAACAAAAGTTAGAGAATATTGTACTCCCTCAGTTCCGAAATAAGTGAACTTGATTTGTCAAGATTCTGATGTATTAGACGCATTTTAGTACCCCCAAATACATGTGAAATTAGAAAAATCGAAGTCACTTATTTCAAGACAGAGGGAGTATGTAGAGAGATATGCCTATATATATGATGTTTTTTGGCAAAAAATAAAAATAGGGCAGCTGTCATGCCTTGCCCAAAGGGGAGCTCCCCCCTGACATCAATGAGTGTCACAAAGTATAATCTCTATCTAAGATAGGACTAAACTATACTGGTTCCATACCTAAAAAAAAAACTATACTGGTTCCAGATACTATTTGTACTTCTCCATGATATTACTCAGTAGCTATACTTGTACCCTTTATTTTTTCTCAAATATTTCTGCACTTATTTTGTGAAGACAGACATGCACGTGGCAAACACACGTTTTGATGGTCTAGTATGTCTGCGCATCGAGGACCAGAAAAGAACCAACAGATAGGTGAAAAGGTTGAGCTGATTATATCTGAAAAATGTTCTTAATGACTACACACCACCATATAATTAGATACAAAAACTAGTCATCAAGAAAATTACAATGTATGTGAGCTAACTATTGATGTAGCCCTTTCGTCTCTCCTGCCAAGAATCCCAGGTATTCAGCGTGTAGATACAACGGGGCTACTTAGAAACTTTTAATTCTCAGCAACACCACAGTGTATATAATGTTATGTCTAGGAGGACATACAACATGCTGCCTTGGCTGGAGCTGGCTCCTGACCAGGGATGATAACTTTTGTTCCTTTCAACAAACTCGAGTTTCCGCTAGAATTGGACTCGTCGTTGGCAACAAGGTTTTTCTTGCTGACTGTGCGGTATATCTCTGTGAGAGCAGTCGTGAAGGCATTTTCGACATTGGTAGCCTCCAGAGCAGACGTCTCCATGAAGAAGAGACTCTCACGTTCAGCAAACTCCTTGGCATCCTCGGTTGGGACAGCCCGAAGTGTACCAAGATCTGATTTGTTCCCAATCAGCATGATCACGATGTTCTTGTCAGCATGGCTTCGCAATTCCTCAAGCCACCTTGCCATATGGTCAAAGGATTGGCGCTTGGTTATGTCATATACTAGCATAGCTCCTACTGCACCTCTGTAGTATGCACTTGTTACTGCTCGGTACCTGTTACCACATTCAGTGCAGGTTTAGATACTAAAAGTGAAAAATTAAATAAACAAAGCAAGTTAGGGTAGGCTATTGTTACTGTTACAGCTACTTACAACAACAATAACAACAACAACAACAACAAGAATACTGTTTAACTGCATTAGCAAAATAATCATGATCAAACTGCTATGTTAAAACTTACTCCATTCATAATACATTATTATAATCATACATAAGTACCTTCAAATTTGGATCAAGTGACATATAACTTCTATGTCAAATAACATACATTATTAGTAGAGTAATTTTTGGCTGAACCTTGTCTGAACTAAACGAATCATGATATGCCTTATATGATAAAACGGAGAGAGTAATATTATTTAAGCTGTCTAAACTAAACGAATCATGATATGCCTTATATGATAAAACAGAGAGAGCAATATTATTTAAGCTGTCTAATATGTTGTTTGCTTCTTATGTCACTTTATTGCCATAAGTTAGTCAAAGTTTTGTGACAGATTGTAATATTGTTCCTAACTGAAGATGTCCAACTATATGATAATAGAAAACTGAAATATCTGAAAGCGCTAAAATGGTAGGCAAGCTATTCTGATCTAACCATCAAAACCACATTTTGATCTAGCAAATATCAACTGTGTTAGTATGGAAACAATTTTGGTATGGTAGATACCCAAAAAGAACAGGGAAAACATCTGTTTGTCTATCCTGCTCAGAGCAAGGAGAACACCCAACAGTAATTATGTTCTATAACAATTCCATCATTATTGCACAGAACAAAACAATATGCTCATGAATCATGCTCTTTCCCCCACAAACAATGAACAATCCAACACTATTCCACTCGGCAAGGATAGTAGTATGTGCAAAAGCCAGTTTAGAGGAAACTAGAAGCGTATATATGCATTCCACACAGAAAACGTTCATTCCATGAATCTAAAACAGAGGAGCATGTAATTACTACAGCTATTACATGGCCCACATCAGCAATATGAATGATTCCCCAAATAAACGATCAAGGCCCCGGAGAGGATGCAGCAAGCAGGGAAACATCAGTTTTTCAATTTTAAACATATTTAACGGGTGACGATGCTTTCTCAGAGCAAAGAGAACCCCGAACAGTATACATACCCTTTAAAGCAGTCAGTATAACCATTCCATCATTATTGCACAGAACAAAGCAAGTTGGGGTAGGCTTTCTTACTGTTACAGCTACTTACAACAACAACAAGAATACTGTTTAATTGCAAATTTAGAAAAATATTCATGATCAAACTGCTAGATGTTAAAACTTACTCCATTCATTAAATTATTATAATCATACGTAAGTACCTTTGAATTCGGATCAAGTGACATATAACTTCTATGTCAAATAAAGTACATTATTAGTAGAAGTAATTTTTGGTTGAACCTTTGTCTGAACTAAACGAATCATGATATGCCTTATATGATAAAACGGAGAGAGTAATATTATCTAAGCTGTTTAATATGTTGGCTGCTGCTTTTGTCACTTTCTTGCCGGAAGTTAGTCAAAGTTTTGTGGCAGATTGTAATATTGTTCCTAACTGAAGATGTCCAATTATATGATAATAGGTTACTGAAATATCTGAAAGAGCTAAAATGGTAGGCAAGCTATTCTGATCTAACTATCAAATCTACATTTTGATCTAGCAAATATCTACTGTGTTAGTATGGAAACAATTTTGGTATATGCTAGATACCCAAAAAGAACAGGGAAAACATCTGTTTGTCTATCCTGCTCAGAGCAAGGAGAAACACCCCACAGTAATTATGTTCTATAACAATTCCATCATTTATTGCACAGAACAAAACAATATGCTCATGAGTCATGATCTTTCCCCCCACAAACAATGAACATGCCTACATCAGCAATATGAATGATTCCCCAAACAAAAGATCAAGGCCATGGTTTCCCCCACAAACAACATAACCATTCCATCATTATTCCCCAAACAAACAGTATACACTTTAAAAGCAGACAGTATAACTATTCCATCATCATTGCACAGAAGAAACAATAAGCTCGTGGTTTTCCCCCACAAACAATGGTAAATCCATCACTATTCCACTCTGCAGAAAACAAATTTAGAGGAAACTAGAAGCCTATGTATACATTCCACACAGAACTCTCGGTCCAATCCATGAATAGGAAAGCAGAGGAGCAGATAATTCCTACAGCTAATACGTGGCCTACATCAGCACTACGAATGATTCTTGATTCCCTAAACAAACGATCAAGGGCCACGGAGAGGACGCAGCAATCAGGGTTTTTGTTAATACTACGGACTACTTGGTGTTGGTTACCTTTCTTGGCCCGCGGTGTCCCAGATCTGCGCCTTGACGGTGCGGTTGTCGATCTGCAGCGTCTTGGTCTGGAACTCGACCCCGATGGTGGCCTTGGAGTCGAGGCTGAACTCGTTGCGCGAGAACCGCGCGAGCAGCTGCGACTTGCCGACGGCGGAGTCGCCGATGAGCACCACCTTGAAGACGTAGTCGACCCTCTGGCCCACCTCCCCGTAGCCGCCGCCCCGAGACATCTTTCTTGGGGATGCTACGCTATCGCCCCGCCGAGTCTCCCTCGGATCTTAGTTTTGCCCCGCTTCAGCCGAGGCAACAAGACCAGCAACCAACCAACTCCAGCAGGGATCTCTTTCCCTCTTGGGCTCTCGGTTGGCCCCGATCTTGGCGTCAGGACGGACGGCAGAAGGGTGTCTGGTTTTTTTCTCTCTCTGAACCGCGGAACTGCTGTTGCGTCGGTCCGTCAAAGAACGGGAGGAGCAGGTAGTGGGTGGGGGATTGATCGAAGCCCAAGATTTGTTATTGGGAGAGGAGGAAGAAGATGGTGGCGATGATGATGACGACGAGGGATTAAATTTCTTTGGCGTTAAAATAAGAGCACCAGTGGGTTGAAGGGATCAACAGGAAAGCGGGCGTGCACATGAGGAGTTGGAAAATCAGGGAAGTGCAAAGACGTGCTCGCTCAACCGTCAACGGCCCCCTACACGAGATCAAACAAGTCCTTTGCTGTAAAACAAAACGTTTGCTTGAAAAAGATCTCCCTTCAGACGTCCAAAACGAGCTTTGATCTCGGAAGAAATTGACCATGACACGAGCCTATGTTTCGTTTCAACATGCAACTTCTCTTTTAAATAACGTTCAAAACGAGCTTGAAGCTTTTTATAAAAATAAAATGATCTGCGTCCGTAGTTCTGGTCCTGACATCATGCCACCGGTCATGGTTCACGGGTTGCAAAGCGACACTCGATCTATCCCGCTTCGTACACAAAATCGGTTAGTCTAGTTCAAACTTTTTCAACATAATCAGTGCAATTTAAACTAAAATTTGCTTTCGCGGGCTTATGTGGGTGCCCATGTTGCAATTTAAACATAATCAGTGTAATTTTTCTTGCAACCCTACCCTTCACTTCAGACAGAGGCACAAGGGGTGTCCAGGTTGCAAAATAGGATTTTTTTTATAAATATGACCCTCTGCAATTCGTTATCGTCAAAAATACCCTATTCGCGCCACAAAAGCCAAAAATGCCCTGGCGGAAGACTGGAAAGGGGACACGTGTCACCTCCCGCCACAGGGGGGTGGCGGGATGTTCCTTCCGCCAGGGGAAATGGCGGGATGAGTTGGGCCCCACAGCCGGGTGGACCCCACGGGGTCATTCCGCCACCGCCAAAGGCGGAAGGAACATCCAGCCACCCCCTATGGCGGGAGGTGACACGTGTCGCCTTTTCAGCCTCCCGCCAAGGCATTTTTATCTTTTGCAGCACGAGGGGGGTATTTTTGACGATGGCGAATTGCAGAGGGTCATATTTGTAAAAAAATCGCAAAATAGAGTTGGCATTAGCTAGCAGCATAGATCTCAAGCTAGTAAGTGGGAAAAGACCAAGCAAGCTTAGGAAAAGGACAGAGGAAGAAGGGATGCATCATGCATGTCATCTTCCTCCAGACCACATCAGGCACATTCTTCTTTAATACCAACAGCGAGTCTACCTTAGGGACTTCGAATGGGTCAACAACAAGGCCAGCGTCATTAAACATCCTAACATCGACACGCAGGGGCATCAAAAGAGGAAGTGGAATAAGTTTACTACTCCATTTGGTGTCACGCCTCATAAAACACGAGGAAGATAGAGAAGGTGAACCACCTCGTTCTTGTCATCGTTGATTTGTTATACCTGTACTATATATTGACCAATATGGAAGACACTGTTTAAATATTATAAATTACTTTGGTCATTGGACAAAAGCTGTTCCAGCGTTTACTTTCATCCATTAGTCACCCTGCTGGAGTATTAATAATAATAGGTTTTTTAGTGCAAAAGAAAAAAAAAGTCAGATATTGATAGTAGAGTTTAATACTCCCTCCCACCATATTAGTTGACTCCAATTTGGATGTATCTAGACAAGTTTTTGTGATAAACTTGTCTAGATACATCCAAATTGAAGTCAACTAATATTGGTCGGAGGGAGTAGTATAATTATACTAGTACATAAGCTAAGACAAACTCTTCATATTCAATCAGCAGAACAATCCCATAATATTGTCCAACACCCATTCTCCTCTGAAATCAGACAGCCCATTTCAATCATTTAGCAATGCACATGTAATACAGTTACAAAATCAAAGCGAAAATCACAAGCTTGGCCCTTGCTTTTGCATTGCACAATACAAGAAACAGTACCCGACTGAAGTAAGTCGCAACTGAAGTTGCAAAATCACAAAGTTACATTGTCCACCAACAGAGACAGAGGTACACCACATCACCATTTTCTGAAACATAAAACTTAAGCATAAAACACCACATAGAACATTCAGAGTGTTTAACTTGACAAAAACGATCACTACAACAGCAAAGCTACTGCAGAACCCCCAGCAGACCCGTGGCATTCCGAGTTACTTGCTGAATAAATGAACTTCTTGGCTTTTCTGCTGGCGAACAAAAGCTTTCAATGGTGTGTTAGTGATATCCCAGAGCAGTAGTTAGTTCTGTGAGCGAAAATTGCAACAAAATTGGTTCTTACGTCTCCCCATCGGGTGACCTTCCCTTGTACCATCAGTAGTATTGTTTCCTTGGGTTGTTCTGCAGAAAATAGCACAAACTGTTAAGACAAACAGATATGACAGAACAGACAATTCACTGAAGGAGGAGGTCATGGCTGACAGCAGACCAGTGGGTTTGGCCTATGGCGGTAGCCGAGCATCATTCGCTTCTTGTATTGCTCATAGATGTCATCTTCAGATGAGACCACACCAGGTTGGACAGCACCAACACCAAGATGGTCCTGTTTAATATCTCCTGCCATCACAGGATCTGCACGGCCACTTCTCTCGCTGCCAAGGCCCTCACCTGCAGAATATTCTACCCTTAGCACATCCAATTGAATCGAGTTCATATCACAGCAGAACTAATTAGGGGAAAGGTTAGCAGGAATCTATATGCAGCAGAATCCAGAATAAATAGTTCTTTTCTAGTGTTTGTAATGAAGGATTTTCTCATTAAAAAACGTCGTACTTAACAAGGAACTGCATGTTGCAGCCATACTTTTATAATAACAATGGGCTTGCTACAGGCACCCAAATGCCTAGAGATGGGAGAGATTGAGACTCAGACAATACATATCAACATCAGAATTCTGATAGGTGCTCACATGAACTTAATTCGTTAGCCACCCAAATAGATTAATGGGAATATGAGGTCCATTACTTCTAAGGGTGAAAATTGGTGGCCCCGACCCTCTTTAGCTCGACCAAATTAACTAAAATTTTCAAGATCACATAACTTTTGTAAAAACTAGTTCATTAGTTCGAACAAAAGAGGGTTGGAGGGTAACCCAAGGGTTACCAATTTGCATCCTAATTACTTCATTTGGATCTCTTCAGTGGTTAAAAGACAATCCAAGAGGTCAAGTAAGATCCTACAATGTAAAACAGGCATCAAAATAGAAATGGAAGGCTGGTACTTAGTATTCAAGGACTAACCTTCCCTCCAGCCCATCTTAGACAAAAGCTTGTGCCCAATATTGTCAGCCTGGATCTTAGCCTTCTCTGCAGCTTCTTTGGTAGCTTTTTGTGCTGCAGCATCATTACATCGTGCCATGAACTTCTCAAGTTCTTCTTGAGGAATGAAATCACCCATGTGGTGTCCCTTCTTAGGAGGACCTGTGGAACCAAAAGGGATTATACTACAATAAATATCAAAATCCTACCACCTTCCAGCAGAGTGCTGAATAATAGATGTCAAAAGGTACCCTGAATAAGACATGGAGGTGGTGGCATTTCGTCTTTTGACTGCCTTGGCAGTCTCTTCCGTTCTTCCTGTGCCGCTTTCTTCATGTAGAATTCCATCAATGCTACTGGATCTGAGGGTGGTGCAGACATACTGTCACCTGTAGTAACATGAGATAAGATGAAAATAGGATATGGGGGTCCAGTTGTTCACAGAAAAACACATCATATATATCTAATACATGCATTAGGCCACACAAATAATACAGAGCATGACAAACCAAAGAAAAGAAAGTCAGTATAACAGTTAAAGTCGCGAACTAGATTTGCAAACTCAAGAAAACAATTAGTAAGATGTGAAGCCATTCTAGGAAAAGCAAGAAAACAATCAAACCAGAGTAGCTAAGAATAAAAACTTGATAACTTGGGACATGATCCCGAAAGGCACCACAAGTAACTTACCATGACTGGAAGAGCTTCCCTGGGAAGAACTGCCCTCATATGCCCCATATAAAGCGGAAGCAGGGGTTTGATAGTTAGATTTGTTTTCATATGAGCTTCTCTGTGAACCACTATGTGCTCTGGAGCTTACAGTGCTAGAATTAACTGCATTTAGCAAGAACATATGGCATCACAACTTTGCACAGAAGATAAGTGGTACCAAAAGTAATGACGTTGCTGACGCACATACCAATTTTTGAAGCCTGAGCAGCATCCTTTGTCTGAGAAAGCACCTTTTCCTCTTCAGCAAGCCGAGTCTCATAATATTTGTAGTCTGAACAGTTCTTATCAAACAGAAACCTGCAAGTAACCAGACATGTGGTTAATAGTTCGTTACCGCAACAGCTAATCATAGATATTTTTTATTTCCAACATGAATTTAAGTTCGCAAAGCTAGCAAAATCATACTTAAATGGTGTATCTCCAGGATTCCTCTGCCGTGTTATATCCTCAAACTGTCTCCCGTTTTTTGCAACAAAGCTTGCTAATTTGTCAGCAACCTGCCTGACTGTCATATCATTTGGTGGTGCTGAGACTGCATGTCACTTAAGAGCTCATTAATATCAAGCGCATGAACAAGGGAATGCAAATTACTGCGCCACATTTCCAACCCTTTCAATCAACATCCTCCCCAGCAATACGGTACAGTTAATCTATAAGCTGCAGCCATAAGAAAAAACCAAAATATTCACAATTTCTGCTGCTAATAGCGTTTGGAATATATTGCAGATGCTGAGAACTGATGTCCATATTTGACAAGCTACTAACGTATGCATAGCTGCAAAAGCTGAGTTTCACTATGGTCGTGCAATGGCACTTGGTTTTGTTAGTTAGCCAGACAGGTATGCTATAAATACAATGATTATTAAAATATCAGACAAGCAGTGTAGCATCGTTATATGTTGTAATTCTCAAGTCAAGTGCCAAGAAACAAATGTTTTTGCACCAACATGTTCGTCTCAGTATAAGTTGATCGCACTTGAGACAATGCTAATCACAATTTTTATCCAACTAACAGTGCACATGTACATAAAAGATACCACCATCTCTAATGTTTAAAATGGTTTGTCAAAATTTGAAACCTTATAGCATATCTACATGTGAATTCGATTACAGAGCTACTAACCACAGTACGGACATATGATCTCAGAGAGTGCGTGACTAGAAAGAAATACAGTAATAGCAGCAAATGAAAAAAAATATGATTACCAACAACCCCTGCTGGGGCAGCTGCTGAGGGAGCATCAGCAGACTTGTGCCGCTTCGCATGATCCTCCCTCTTCGCACCAGCCACATCATCTTCGTCGTCCTCCTCCTCGGCTCCAAACTTGACAGGCAAAATGGGTGCCTTGTTCTTCTTCAGGCTGAAGGCCAGCTTCCCGCCCGACAAGACGGGGGCAGCCTTCTTCACCTCAAGCGGCCTCTTGTTCATGGGGATGACAATAGGCGTCTTGGGGTTCACAGCCTTGGGTGCCGTGGCCGAGGGCGAGGCACCCGTGGCAGGTGCCTTGTCCTTGTCCTTCTCCTGCTGCATCTGCTTGAACCTCTCCATGAAGGAGCCGTCGTTGGCGAAGAGGCCCTTATCCATAGCTACACAATCCTTTAAGTTGCAATCAAGACACCACCATGGTCGTCACACAAAAGCTAACAACGCTACAGAACATAATCCACCGAAACATTGTTCCTATTAACTTCTTTCATCCGAAAGGATGGGAATCTATCCAGCCACCTCCACTCCCCTCAGAAAAATTACACGAAAGCACAACGAATTTTCTTCTTTGCCAAACATACAGATAAGCCTACCACCGAACACACCCTACGACCGGCTGATCTGGGCGAAACTTCGTGCAAAAAAATTGGGGGAAATTCCGGGATGGAGGCGCGAGGCCTCGAATCGCTGGATCCCATGGGGCGGGAGGGGCGTATGGTAAGGGAGAGTTACCTGATCCAGAGAGGTCGGACGGGGAAACCAAACCCTAGAGAAGAATTTCTCGCGTTGGTGGGGTGGGGATCGTCGGGGGAATCGGGGAGGAGGAGAGAGAATATGACGATGGGAAGCTGCCGACCGTACCGACTTGACTCGACTCCGCCGTGGGAAGCAAACCGCAGCTTGGACTCCGGGACAGACAGCGGGCCCGGCTCGGCCCGGCCTTATCCATTTCGTCAACAGGCCCAACCTCTAGGCAGGCCAGGGCCCAACAAGCCCTCTCCTCTCGTCTCGTCTCGTCTAGTCTAGTCTAGTCTAGTCTAGTCTAGTCTAGTAGTAGGCATTCGCAGAGCAAACTGACGCAAAACCTTCCCCTCTCCCCCTCGCCTCTCTCGGCGGACGACGGACGGCAACCTCCCTTCTCCGGCGACCGGCGGCCGCACCACCCTTCCTCGGTACCGTATCGACAGCAATCCCTAGCCATGGTGAGTTCTTTGTCCTATGGATCATCTCCTTTACCCTTGCGCACCAACGCCGCCGAATTTGGTGGGGCGGCCACTGGGTCCCTGACTCGTCTTAACTGGTAGTGAAGCTCCCTTTTGCACGCGAGGTAGTTTGGCTGTACGTTGAGAAGCCCTAGGTTGTAGATTTGAGGAGAACTTTGTGCATTTCAGACCGTGAATCGTTGGACCCTAGGTTTTCCAATTTCCGTCATCACACTGCCGCCCGTCATAAGGAGCATTTTGCAGCTTATAGCCATATGTTTCAGTTTGGCATACCATAAGTGCCGCCTCGATGATTCTCGGACTATACGTCGTTTGTGGGCCACTGCCTCACTGGGCATGCCAGTGGGTGCAGTTGGGATTTACAGTGCCATGGAACTGTATTTGTACTATATTCCCTATGACAAATTTGGAATTGTGCTTACGTTTCTTGTGGTTATGAACACCTACATGTTGTAATGGATAATGTGTAGCTGATTATTTTCTTGCTCAGTCGAAGAAGAGGGGCCTTTCATTGGAGGAGAAACGGGAGCAAATGCTTCAAATATTTTACGACAGTCAAGACTTCTATCTGGTAAGGTTTTCTGGAGATACTGTGACACCATTATACCTCTTGTTTGGACACGACAAACTCATGGTTCCTTTTTTCTGGTGCCAATGTGGAAGTTTTAGCTTCAAGATGTGCTAATAAACTTTTTATAGCTTAATTCTAATCTGTTATGTTGATGATTGGAAGCAAGTAACTGATATTCCAGATGCCGAGCTACTGCAGTTAATTCCCATCTTCTCGCGCTATATTGATTTCAACCTGTCAAATTGTCACCATGTTATATTATGTATTGTCCGCGAGAAATCAGTATCTATATCAAACTACTTTTCAGCATTAATACCTCAACATACAACTCTATATAGTCAGCAGTATGTATATACAGCTGTATATCAGTGCCATCGTGCTTTGATGAACTTCTGTTTTCTGTGTACTAAAACTTTAGGTTCTGATACTCATGCGATAGTGCCATTTGTTATGGCTTCAAAAGTTATCACGAACATTCATATCTATTGTTTCTTTGTGTAGATTATAGAATATATTTTGATTTGCCATAAATCTCTCACTGTCATTTCACTTTCAGCTTAAGGAGCTTGAGAAGATGGGTCCTAAAAAAGGAGTGATCAGCCAGTCTGTTAAGGATGTTGTGCAAACTCTGGTGGATGATGATCTTGTCTTGAGAGACAAAATAGGGACTTCTGTAAGTTTGCCTGCTTTTATTGTAGCATATCCAATAAAAGCAATTATCATCCAAAAGGTATGGATGACCGATAATCCAAGTGAGATAATTGCTGCCAACAGCACATAAGGTTTAGCAAAGGAAAAAAAAGGAGAGCAACTTTGTGCATACAGTACAAGTGGGTCTTGTCTTCTTGCAGAAACAGAGTACCAGAAAACATAACATTAAGAGCATTATAACTTTTACTAACAGAGTTGCTTACAAATTTGTCTACCAGCAATCAAATTAAAAGGAAGGTTTATTCACTTCCTTGCTGAAACATATTAAGGAGTAATAAAACTCAGACTTACCCGACACAAGGAATGGGTAAAGAATAGTTGGACTGCCTTCACAGTTATGTAGCCATTTGCATATAGGGTGTGCATTAGGTTGATGCATCTTTAATTCAAGAAAGGTTTATCATGTTCTTCAAGAAATTATGCACGTGTGGCACATATAATTGTAACATTGCATGACATTTGTATCACGAAGAGAGGGCATGCACATTGTTTGTATAACTTGCATTCTCATCCATGTATGTTCCTTTAGTTCTAAACTCAATAGTTTCTTTACAGGTGTACTTTTGGAGTCTTCCCAGCTGTGCTGGAAATCAGGTATTATTATGAGAGAGTGAACTCTGCTCTTCTGGCACTGCATAATATTATTAGTAAACTCTAACCTTTCATGCATGGTGGGACTTTCACGGTAACTGGGCCACCCATGTTGATACCAGATTACCAATTTAAGTCACTTGCATGTAAATACATTATGAGCAACTTGTAATAGTGAATGCAAAGTAAGCAAATCTGAATAAATTAGCACGCTTCCTAGTCAAAAAATAGCCAGTGGAACCAGGGTGTAGGTGGAACCGATTTTTTTAAATTGAAAAAATGTTATTCAAAAGTTTCAGAAAAATTGAAATAATTATTGCACGTGCATATTACGTTAATACTTACTCGTGCAATTTGTTAAGAAAATATATGACTGTATGTGGCCTACACAAAAAGAGAAAATGGAACATTGTATTTCTTTCAACAGTACAAATCGATTCCTATTGTTACTTGGACATTTTGTCTTTTTGCACAAGTTACCTAGTTTTGTATTTTTGTTCAAACTTGACATGCACATACCTGCATACAATCTCTACACGCATAATTTATGCCGTATTTGTTTTGTATTTTTTTCTGATTTTATTGTTCAAAATGGGTTCACACGCACCCAGGTTCACCAAATGCACATCAGGCACCACCATATCTTTATGGATCCGTAGATGTTGGCTAATCCATCTTCTTTGGATTTGCCTGTAGCTGAGGACTACTTACAGCAAGCTGGAGTCTGATCTTTCAAACTCTAAAAGGCGTTACATGGAGCTTGTTGAGCAGAGAGACGACTTGAAAAGAGGCAGGGAGGACTCTGTAAGTAATTCACCATGTCCTCTGTAGACCTGTGTAAGAAGCATTTAGATCAAACTCATTTGCATTGCTCTAGGACGAGAGAGAAGATGCTTTGGAGGAGCTGAAGGCTGTAGAATCCCGCCATAAGAAGTTGAAGGTTCATTTACATCCAGTTATCTCTTCTTTGGTATTTATCAGTGCCATGTGCAGCACAACAACTTACTATGCTCATTTCAGGAAGAACTGGCTGCTTATGCTGATAGTGATCCATCTGCACTAGAGGCAATGAGTATGACATCTACCCTTCCTCATTTTAGTATAGGAGTTGGCTCTTGTCACATACTCAGAATGTCTATTATTGCTGCTTGATACATTTCTCTGAACTGTGTTGCCATGCAAGCATCCTCTTTCATCCAAGTTTGTGCAGTATAAATTTACTAAATTGTGTGGTGATAATTGCAGAGGATGCTACTGAGGTCGCCCATTCGGCAGCCAACAGATGGACAGGTACCAGTAATTCCACTTGTCAACTTCATGAGAAAGTTATGCCTACAGCTTCATACCATCATTTAGGCTAATGTCATTTTGAATGACACTTCAGAGAACATCTTCAATTTGCAACAATGGTGTTCAACTACATTCCCTCAAGCGAAAGAACAACTCGAACACATGTACAGGGAGGTAAGTTCTAGATGTTTTTGCTGGCCAATATCTTTCGTCTTCCTTGTTAACTGCCTCTGCAGAACATTTGCATTTATCTTCACTGTTATTTTTGAGAATGGATGCACTTGGTGGTTAGGCTGATTATATAAGATTGCTTTACATGAAAACGCTAGGTTTCGCTGTATGCTTGCTGTTTGGGCTCTAGAACAGGGGTGGAGACACCTGAGAAGAGCACCAGGGCAACCTTCATTGCACTAGTGTCACTTTCATGGTCTGGTAATTAATAATAATTATCACTAATTTACAAAGGTATTTGCAGTGGTCCATTGGGGCCAGCTGAACCAATAACCTGTAATTTTCTCTGGCCTTGCTCTATAAGGATGAGCCTAAACCATGTCCATCTGTTATGTTGTCCTTGTTGCTTTTCTCCTATCTAACATGCTAAAGCTTATTGCTGCCATCAGGTATCCCAAAAAGTCTTCAACTAATCCATCTTCATGCACTAGATGTTACTTGTGCTATAGAATCCTTTATCCATGGAGTAGTGGATCTAAATGAGGCATATTTATGCATGGTTTGAAATAAGCTGAGCGACTTAAAGAAGCATATCCCTCAAACCTGCCTGCCCACTTAAATTGTGAAGCCTTTTGTCCTGTAGAGAGCTTCTATGCTGTATTTAAGTTCTGAGAACAATATAGTAAAATGGCACGTCATGCTGCCCAGCATAATGACATACAGTACCAGAATTCAGAAGCTCCTGTCATCTTCTTACTAGCTTGTACTCGCCGGGAGATAGAAACATGTACAGACTTGAATCATTCGCGGGTGACGATAGAGTAGCTTGGCTTTGGCATCGCATCTAACAACAAAAGTTTTAGCTTCTTTATCTTACGAGAAGCGTAAGCTTTGTTTATATTGCAAGTAACTTCGACTATTTCATATCCTCGTTTCCTAGACAAGACAAATTCCTTCAGAAACTGGTTATGCATTCATCTGATCTGTGTTATTGGGGAATTTCAGGCGGGCATAACTGAAGACTTTGACTATGTGCCGTGATGCTGAGCAGCCTGCCTGCCTGCCTTGTCCTATTACAGCCTTGTATGTAATCCCCCCTCACCACTTGATGTTGGATCTGGAGTACTTCACCTGGATTTGGTGAGAATCAGCTGATAAGTGATCTCACTTGTTCTGTTATGTAAACCAGATGCCTATTGACGATGTCAGTAGAAACTTTCACTGTGATAACGCAATGCTAAAAGAGGAAGTAACCCAACAAGCAAAAGATTGGCAATCAAGCTTTCAAATAAGAGAAAGGGATGTGAAATACGAGTGCGTCGATTTGGCTCCCGGGCTCATTGGAGCCCTTTATTTTGAAAATTCAAAAATGTATTTTCAATGTACCAAAAAATTCTAGAATTTTTTTATAGATATAGGTCATGATGTATATTTCAAGTGAGCAAAATAGGGAAGAACTAGGAGTCCTTCGGGGATAAAAACTTCGGATCCTCGGGTGGACAGTGTGACATGTGTCCTAGAAAAAGCGCTCAATCCCGTTTTTGTTACAAAACAACCCGGTTTTGCTACATAAGTTACTTCATCCACGAGACAACAAATTAAAAGACAAATCTTGACGAAATTTTGTCGGAGACTGTAGCACTTTTTTTTAATGTAGCAAAATTGATCACTCTAGAGATTGTGTAGCAAAATTTTGACGCTATTATAGGAAAATTGGAAAACAATTATAGCGAAAAATTTATACTAATATAGCAAAAACGACTTTGTCATAGACTTGCTGGAATTTATAGCCTAAAATTTGTACAGTAAACAAATCGGTATAGCATCTAGAGAACACCAAAACAAACTGTGTAGCAAAATCAGTCCTCGCTCGCTCAAGGTAGCAACACCATACACTCAAAAGGTGGCACCCGTTGCATGCCTATGGTAGCAACCGGCGCTGCGGCTGGTAGGAACACCGCTAGCCTGTCGTAGCAACGCCACAAGACTCTGGATACTACGACAACTAGGAGGCGGGATCGGTAAGTCCGACAAGAGGATCGTGGCTAGCGGCGGCCTCCATCTCCTGAGGAGAAGGGAAAAAAGATGTGGCAGGAGCACCCATGAACACGGGAGACGGAGCTCGTGGCGCAAAGGATGGAAGGCGTTGCTCCAGTGAGGTACAGGAGGCACGACTCTGGTTAGGTACATGAAGGCGATGCTCCGGCGATGGGAGAGCCGGTGGCGCTCGAGACGGAGACGAGTAGTGTTGGAGATATGCTCAAGAGACAATAATAAAGTGGTTATTATTATATATTTGTGTTTATGATAAATGTTTATATCCCATGCTATAATTGTATTAATAGAAAACATTAATACTTTTGTGTTTTGTAAACATAAAAGAGTCCCTAGTAAGCCTTTTGTTAAACTAGCTTGTTGCTTAATAGATGATCATGGTTTCCTGATCATGGATATTGGATGTATTAATAACAAGATCATATCATTAAGAGAATGATGTGATGGACATACACCCAAAGTAAGCATAGCATAAGATCACTTACATACGATACCACATATTTCTATGATTACTTTGTGATCGAATAAACCATTTACATATGATACCAATTTCCCTTTGTGTCGCGATACTTTACTTATCCGAGGTTTGATCGTCGGTATCTCTGCATACCTAGTTCAACCTCGTTATCGATAAGTACTCTTTACTCGTTCCTATGATATGTGATCCCTTGTGAGCCAGTCACATGCTTGCAAGCCGGATGACATTCCATCGAGAGGGCCCAGAGTATATCTATCCGTCATATGGATGGACAAATCCCACTCTTGATCCATGTGTCTCAACATATACTTTTCAAATACTCAATGCCACTTTTATAACCACTCAGTTATGAAGTGGTGTTTGATGTCATCAAAGTATCCATGCGGTGATGGTGATTAACATGATCTCATGGT
This sequence comes from Avena sativa, assembly GCA_916181665.1. NCBI lineage: Eukaryota > Viridiplantae > Streptophyta > Magnoliopsida > Poales > Poaceae > Avena > Avena sativa. Next base: position 381,826,161 of record OV702283.1, on the reverse strand, counting down.
CAAAGGATTTAGGTTACTATGTATCTGAAAGCTTATAGCAAACAAACTATTGAAATAACTTGATCTTATGCTACGCTTAACTATAGGAGTATGTCCATTACATCATTCTCCTAATAATATGACCTTGTTATTAATAACATCCAATGTTCATGATCATCAATCAATCAACAAGCTAGTCTTTACTAGGGACTCTTACATGTTTACAAATCACACAAGTATTAATGCTTCCGGTTAATACAATTATAGCATGAATGTAAACATTTATCATAAACACAAAGATATAATAATAACTACTTTTATTATTGCCTCTTGGGGACTCCTGCGAAAACTAAGAAGGCCGCTAAGGCTCCCCCTGTGCTGACATGCCCAGATTTCGGCTGGTTCACCACTTGGAAATCTCCCGCTCTGGGAAGGATGCATGGAGGAAAGACATCGCTGAGCTACTTGCAGCAACGCCCAAGCGAGGAAGACTCGATCCACGTGGTGTTTTGAGCTGTTCCTCCCTTGCCGTCTCAGGATGTTTTGGCATTGTGATGTCGGTGCCTGTATCTTCTGTTTTTCCGCACAATATTTTTCGTTCTGTGGCAGTTCCCCCCTCTCGTTTTAACTGGCTTTAAGTAAGTCTCCCAGGTAGTTTCAGAGCTTAGCTTTCTAGCTTTTGGTTTGTAATCTTTAAAACTTCTGGATACTCATTTTCGTTTCTTTTCTATGAAAAGGAACGGGGGAATATAAATCCCTTTTGATCGAAAAAATTAAATTATTTCCTCTTGGGCATATCTCCAACAATCTCCCACTTGCAATAGAGTCAATAATCTAGATTACATGGTAATATACCTAACACCCATGGCGGTTTGGTGTTGGTCATGTTTTTTTTCCCTCGGGAGAGGTTTAGTCAACGGATCCACCACATTCAGATCTATGTGTACTTTGCAAATCTTTATGTCACCATCTTGGACATGCTCGCGAATAGCGTGAAAACGTAGCTTGATATGCTTCAGCTTCTTGTGTGACCTTGGATCCTACACATTGGCTATGACACCCATGTTATCACAGTAGATAACCATTGGGTCCAGTGCACTGGAAACCACACCAAACTCTGTAATGAACTCCTTCATCCATATCGCCTCTTGTGAAGCCTCCAAAGCAGCTATGTATTTCGATTCAGTTGAAGATATCGCCACAATGCTTTGCTTTGCACCCCTCCAGCTCACTGCTGCACCATTCAAAGTAAATACATATCAAAATTGTGATTTAGAATCATCCGGATCGGTGTTCCAACTAGCATCGGTGTAACCGTTTATAATGAGATGTTCATCACCTCCATAATAAAGAACCATATCCTTAGTCCTTATCAAGTACTTTAGGATATTTTTGACCGCTATCCAATTATCCACTCCTGGATCACTTTGATATCTGCTAGTTAAACTAACAGCATATGCAATGTCCGGTCTAGTACACATCATGGCATACATGATAGATCCTATGGCTGAGGCATAGTGAGTCTTACTCATCCTCTCTCTATCTTCTGCCGTAGCGGGACTTTGAGTTTTACTCAAGGTCGTATTGGGCAACATGGGCAAGAATCCTTTCTTGGTATCTTCCATTCCAAATCTCTTTAGAACCTTTTCCAAATATGTATTTTGTGAAAGTGCTATTAAGCGTCTCGATCTATCTCTATAAATCTTTATGCCTAATATGTAAGCAGCTTCGCCAAGATCCTTCATTGAAAAACTATTATTCAAATAATCTTTGACACTTTTAAGAAGGTCTATAACATTCCCAATCAACAATACGCCATCCACATATAGTACCAAGAATGCTATAGAGCTCCCACTCACTTTCTTGTAAATACAAGCTTCTCCATAGGTTTGTATAAAACCAAAACTTTTGATCACCTTATCAAAACGTTGATTCCAACTTCGGGATGCTTGCTTCAATCCATAAATGGATCGTTGAAATTTGCATACCTTGTTAGCATCTTTAGGATCGACAAAACCTTTGGGTTGTACCATATACAATTCTTCATCAATGTCTCCATTGAGGAACGCCGTTTTGACATCCATATGCCATATATCATAATCGTAATATGCAGCGATTGCTAACAAAATCCTCACAGACTTTAGCTTCACTACCAGTGAGAAAGTCTCATCGTAGTCAACTCCTTGAATTTGTCGGAACCCTTTCGCGACAAGTCGAGCTTTATAGACGGTTACATTACCATCAGCATATGTTTTCTTCTTGAAAATCCATTTGTTCTCGACAGCCATCCGGTAAGTCCACCAAAGTCCATACTTGGTTTTCGTACATGGATCCAATCTCGGATTTCATGGCTTCTTGCCATTTATTGGGATATGGGCTCATCATCGCTTCCTCATATGTTGTAGGGTCATCGGTGTTATCCACCAACATGACACTCATAACGGGATCATACCAATCAAGAGTGGTACAAGTCCTCATCGACCTACGAGGTTGCATAGTAACTTCGACCAAAGTTTCACGATCATCATCATTAGCTTCCTCTCTTATTGGTGCAGGCGCCACAAGAACTTCTTTCGGTGTTGTGCTACTCTCAAATCCGAGAGAAGGTTCAACAATCTCATCGAGTTCTACTTTCCTTCCAGTCACTTCTTTCGAGAGAAACTCCTTCTCGAGAAAGGATCCATTCTTGACAATGAAGATTTTGCCTTCAGATCTATGATAGAAGGTATACCCAATAGTTTCCTTCGGATATCCTATGAAGACGCATTTTTCCGCTTTGGATTCAAGCTTGTCAGGCTGTAACTTCTTTACAATAAGCTTCGCAACCCTAAACTTTAAGGAACGACAATTTAGGTTTCTACCTAAACCATAATTCATATGGTGTCATTTCAACGGATTTAGATGGTGCCCTATTTAAAGTGAATGCGGTTGTTTCTAATGCATAACCCCAAAACGATAACAGTAAATCTATAAGTGACATCATAGAATGAACCATATCTAAGAGAGTTCGATTACGATGTTTGGACACACCATTACGGTATGGTGTTCCCGGCGGTGTCAATTGTGAAAGTATTCCACATTTCTTCAAATGCTCTCCAAACTCGTAACTTAGATATTCACCTCTATGATCAGATCGTAGAAATTTAATCTTCTTGTTACGTTGATTCTCTACTTCACTTTGAAATTCCTTAAACTTCTCGAAAGTTTCGGACTTATGTTTCATGAAATAGATATACTCATATCTACTCAAGTCATTTGTGAAAGTAAGAACGTAACGATAACCACCGCGTGATGCCACACTCATCGGGCCACACACATCGGTATGTATGATTTCTAATGAGTCCGTAGCTCGCTCCATCATACTAGAGAATGGAGTCTTAGTCATTTTTCCCATCAGACATGCTTCGCATCTTTCAAGTGATTCAAAATAAAGTGAGTCAAGAAGTCCATCGGAATGGAGTTTCTTCATACGCTTCACTCCAATGTGACCAAGACAACAGTGCCACATGTATGTAGAATTATCATTCAGTTTCAAACGTTTAGCATCTATATTATGAATATGTGTATCATTACTATCGAGATTCAATAAGAATAGACCATCTGTCAAAGGTGCATGACCATAATATATATTACTCATATAAATCGAACAACCATTATTCTCGGACTTAAACAATTAACCGTCTCGCCATAAACAAGATCCTGATATAATGTTCATGCTCAACGCAGGCACTAAATAACAATTATTTAAGTATAAAACTAATCTCGATGATAGATGAAGAGGTAGCGTGCCGACCGCAATCACATCAACCTTTGAGCCATTTCCAACGCGCATCGTCACCTCATCTCTCGCTAGTATCCGTTTATTCTGCAGCACCTATTTTGAGTTACAAATATGAACAACCGAACCAGTATAAAATATCCAGGCACTACTACGATTACTAGTAAGATACACATCAATAACATGTATATCGGATATACCTTTCTTCTTGATGTTGACGTTCTTTAGATCTGCTAGTACTTGGGGCAATTCGCTTCCAGTGACCTTCTCCCTTGCAGTAAAAGCACTCAATATCAGTCTTAGGCCCAGCCTTGGTCTTCTTTGCAGGCGCGGTAGATTTCTTACCGCCCTTCTTGAAGTTACCCTTTTTCTTAGGCTTGCATTTCTTCTTGAAATTGGTGGTCTTATTGACCATCAACATTTGGTGCTCTTTCTTGATCTCCACTTCCGCAGACTTCAACATAGAGAAGAGTTCTGGTAACGACTTATCCATGTGTTGCATGTTGTAGTTCATCACAAAGTTCTTGTAACTTGGTGGTAGTGATTGGAGGACACGGTGAATCCCCAATGCATTGGGAATCACTATACCCAAGCTTTGGAGCTTATTGGTGTTCCCAGACATCTTAAGCACATGCTCACTAATGGATCTTCCCTCTTCCATCTTGCAGTTAAAGAACTTTTCAGAAGCTTCATAACTCTCTACTGTCGCATGAGCTTCAAATATCATTTTGAGTTCACGAACAATATCATGTGGGTCAAAGTTCTCAAACCTTTTATGAAGCTCCGATTCTAAACCATACAAGATAGCACACTGAACTGTGGAGTACTGATTCTTCTGAGTAAGGTAAACATTTTTCACCTCATCGGTAGCATCATCTGCAGGTGGGTCACCTAGCGGTGCATCCAGCACATAGGTCAACCGACCAACATTAAGGATAATCCTCAAATTGCAGAACTAATCCGCTAAGTTGCTTCCATTTTTTTCAACTTTTCTTTCTCTAGGAACGTATTAAAATTGCTGGTAGGGGCCGCCATGATCTATAACATATTTGCAATAGTTTAGACTAAGTTTATGACAAATTAAGTTCAGTTTAATACTTAAATTAACTAGGTGAACTCCCACTCAAAACAATATCCCTCACATTGTTTTAGTGATCACACGAACCAAATCCACTACATCAAGTCCGATCATCATGAGAGATGATGTAGCTTCAAAGGCGAACAATCAACATGTTCATCATATCTACTATATGACTCATGCTTTACCTTTCGGTATTCCGTGTTCTGAGACCATGTCTGTACATGCTAGGCTCGTGAAGGTTAACCTTAGTATATGTATGAGCAAATCTGGCTTGCTCCCGTTGTATGCACACGTAGAATCTATCACACCCGATCATCACGTGGTGCTTCGAAACGACGAGTTTTAGCAACGGTGCCTACTAAGGATGAACACTTTATTACTTGATATTTTGTGAGAGGGATCATCTTATAATGCTACCGTCACGATCTAAACAATACAAGATGCATAAAAGGATTAACATCACATGCAATTCATAATATGTGATATGATATGACCTTTCTTCTTGTGTCTTTGATCTCCATCTCCAAGCATGAACACGATCTCCATCATCATCGGCATGGCGTCAAGGTCAATGGCGCCGCTCCATGGTTGTCGTCTACCAGCATCAACTATTACAAATACTTTAAATAATAGACACGCAGGTCTTAACGGAATTAGAAGACAACCATAAGGCTCCTGAGGGTTGCCAACTTACAATAATGATTATTGCATACATCGTATATAGTCACAATCATGGCCATATCACATCACAACACACCCCTACAAAATAAAGTTAGACGCCTCTAATTTTCTTTGCATTTTTGCGTGGTTTGGGGCTTTCGAATAAGAACTGTTCTAACTTACGAACAAGAATGATACGTCGTAAATGTATCTATAATTTTTGATGCTCCATGCTTGTTTTGTATCAACTTTGCTATGTTTTGTCTACACTTTGAGGTATTTTTATACACTTTTTGGAACTAACCTATTGACAAGATGCCACAGTGCCAGTTGCCTATTTTCTGCTGTTTTTGGTTTCAAAAAGCTAAAAAATGAATATTCTCGGAATTGGACGGGACAAAAGCCAAAGTTCATATTTCTGCCTGAACGATACGGAAAATCGAAGACGAGATTGAGGAGGACACCAGGGTGGCCACACCCTAGATGGGCGCGTGGCCCACCCTGGTCGCACCCATAGGGGTGTGGGCCCCCTGTCCCTCCACCGACTTTTCCTCCTTCGCCTATAAGAAGCCCCCAACTCAGAAACCCTAAAGAATCGACCAGAAAGCCACGGAAACCTCCACAACACCGCTGCCACCGAAGGGGAGATTCGGGGGATAGAATGTCTCTGTTTCGGCACCCTGTCGGGACGGGGAAGTGCCCCCAGAGACATCTCCATCGATCTCCACCACCATCTTCATCATCGTTGCTGATTCCCATAATGAGGAGGGAGTAGTTCTTCCTTGAGGCTAAGGGATCTACCGGTAGCTATGTGTTCATCTCTCTCTCTATGCATGATCTTGTTGTGGTCATGAGCTTTGTAATCAAGTAGTTCTACTCTGTTGCTCAAGTGCTTCAATAGATCTCTGCTCTCCCCATGTGTGTGAAAGTGACAGTGTGCATGCCATGGTGGCACTTAGGCTAGAGTCTACATAAATACCCATCATGCTTTAATAGATCTATGCTTTTCCCCACATGTGTGAAAGTGACAGCGTGCACACCGTGTGTGGCACTTAAGATAGGTTACATATATATTTATCATGAGTATATTTTGAGTTGGTTATCTCTATGAAATTGTGGTGTTTGTTGGAACCATCTAGCACTCAAGGTGACAGTGTGGGGTTATCTAGATTGGGAAAGGCGGGCTTTGAGGTGTGCTTTTGTGGCCCTACCATGGATTAGAGTGTCCAACCGAAGATTAGTAAGAGTAGTATCATGAAGAGAAGATATTTATATGAGAGAGTGTTCACTAGTGAAAGTATGATCCCTAGGGCTTGTTTCTAAACATTGAAACACCGTTTGCTACTAGATCTGTTGCATGTTTGCTTGCTTCCTTATTTTTTCCTTTAGTCTTTACCTCACCATCAAGCTATTTTCTAGCACTGTTACCGCTTGTATTTCACTATCTCTTCGCCGAACTAGTGCACCTATACACCTGACAAGTGTATTGGGCGTGTTGGGGACACAAGAGACTTCTTGTATCTTGATTGCAGGGTTGCTTGAGAGGGATACCTTTGACCACTTCCTCTCTGAGTTCGATAAACCTTGGGTAATCCACTTAAGGGAAACTTGCTGCTATTCTACAAACCTCTGCACTTGGAGGCCCAACAACTGTGTACAAGAATAGAAGTGCGTAGACATCAAGCTCTTTTCTGGCGCTGTTGCCAGAGAGGTAATGTAAAAGATACTCACATCCTCCGGTGTGAGTGCTCGAAGTTATTTCCTTTAGATTCTGCAATTTTGTCTTTTTGTTTCTTGTTTTCACTAGTTAGGCTTAATGGAAAACAACAACAAAATTAGAGAACTTTTTAGTATTTTTCCTAAGTTAGAACATGAATGGTCTGGAGAGAAAATTAAAAAACCTATGGAACTTCCTTTGCATGCTAATAGGAATATTATTAGTATGAATTTTTTGAACACCATTGTTACTAATGCTATGAAAACGTCTAAGCTTGGGTAAGCTAGTTTTTATGAAAGAGATCTTTTTAATTCCCCAGCTTTAGGGAAGAAAATTTGCTCTTATGATACTTTATCCCCCATATGTGGTAATTCTAATGATACTTGTGATATTTTAAATCCACATACTAAAAGTGTCCCTTTTAAAATACCTATTGAAATTGTTGAACATGTAATGAATAATTGCTATTTTAGAGATGGAACTGTCCATCCCAGTGATCATTTACTTTATACATGAATTATGTGAGTTCTTCAAGAGTGCAGGTATTTCAATGGACCAAGTTAAGAGGAAGCTATTCCCTTTCTCACTTAGGAACAAAGCAAGGGAGTGATATGAGCTACTAGATGATCCTCATCATTTGGAGTGGAAGGAACTTGAATCTCTCTTTTACTCTAAATTTTATCCTCCTCGTGAAATTCATAAAGATAGGAATTATATTTATAATTTTCATCCTCATGAGGGAGAAAGTATTGCCCAAGCTTGGGGGAGATTGAAGTCACTAATTCTCAAATGTCTCCTTCATGAACTCCCTAGTAATATTATTAATAATAGTTTTTTATGCAAGGCTTTTAGGACATTACAAGGACTATCTAGATACCTATTTAGAGGGATCCTTCACAAGTAAGGAGTTCAAAGATAAGTGTGATCTTCTTGAAACAATTCAAAGCAATACCGAAGATTGGTATAACAACAAAGGTAAAGAACCATGTATAAACTATGAGTATGATTGCATTAAGTCTTTCGCTAAAACTGCTGATTTTCAAGAGCTTAGTGCTAAGTATGGTCTTGATCCTCAAATTCTTGTTAAATATTATAGAGCCTTTTCTTCCCATATTAATGCTCCTAAAGAAAAATGGGACATGTATCATGAACCTTTTAAATACACTTGCATGAAAAATGAAACTATTATTAATGATTGCAATAAACATGCTTAAACTTCTGAAAGTACTATTTTTATAAGCATGTTAATTTTTGTGGAATGCATAGACCTTGTGAAAAGAATCAAAATGAAGAAGATTATTGTATCACCCACGAGAATGAAAAAACTAGAATGTGGTATAAGGCTCTAAATGATCTTGGTAAAAAAGTTTGTGCCCTCTATCCTTTTATTTGTGAACTCTGCTATGAAGTGGGTCATTTAAATTTTCAATGCTCAGGCCATAATAATGAACTTTCTAATCCAATAAGTACTACAAGTTTGTATTGTGATAACGTGATCACTGATAATCAACATGATGAACTTACATTATTTTTGGGGTGTGAAGAGTTATCAAGAAAAACTTCTTTGGTAGACATGAGTGCTTTTGATATGAATAGCGTCCTGCATGGTTGTCATCTTTATTGTGTTGATAATTTCCACGCAAATACTTACATACATAAAAGATGATATTTTACCAAAATATGACAAGACTAATATGAGTTTTGTTCTTATTAATGAAAAGGAGGAATCCTCCAAAGTTTCTTCTATTGTCTCTAACAATAAACCAGGGTATGTGGATAAGCTTCCTTTCAAGCCTCTCCCTCCTAAAGAGGAGAATAAGAAGAAGAAGAAGAAGAAGAAGAGGAGTAAAAGGAGAGAGGAAATGGTATCTTCCCCTAAGCATGTTGCTCCTATCATAGTTTTTGCTGATGAGTCTGAACTAGATGATGTTCCCATGCCTGTTACCTATATTAATGATCATGATTGGGACAATCACACTACTTTTGATATTGAAAATCTCTTTGACACCAATTCTGAAAATTATAATATTAATAATTGTTGTGCTATTAGTGTTATCCATGTTCCTTCCAATGATGATATGTTTACAAATGAACACACTTGGGAAGATAGCTATTCTATTGGTTATGATGATACTATACCTCCAATGTATGATGATTTCAATGATGACTATGATATTTCCAGTCCACCTACTATTGAGGAGAAAATTTATTGTGATTACAATATGCCTCCTATATTTGATGATTATGGGGATGAGAATAGTAATGATAGCTATTTTGTTGAATTTGCTCCCACTACAATTAATAAGAATGGTTATGCTTATGTGGAGAGTAATAATCATTTTATGCATGTGGCTCATGATAAGAATGTTTTATTGTTGGAATTATGCCCTAGAGGCAATAATAAAGATGTTATTATTATAATTCTTGTTCATGATAAAGTTTATATTCCATGATAGAATTGTATTAAGCGGAAACTTTGATACTTGTGTGGTTTATGAACAACACCGTGTCCCTAGTACGCCTCTATGGACTGTTGGAGATATGCCCTAGAGGCAATAATAAATGTAGTTATTATTATATCTTTGTGTTTATGATAAATGTTTACATTCATGCTATAATAGTATTAACAGGGAAACATTAATACTTGTGTGATTTGTAAACTTAATTTGAAGTCCCTAGTATAGCCTCTATACTTCACTAGCTTGTTGGTTGATAAATGATTGTGGTTTCCCTATCATGAACATTGAGATGTTATCAACAACAAGATCATATCGTTAGGAGAATGATATGGTGGACATACTCCTATAGATAAGCGTGGCATAAAGATCAAGTCATTTCAATAGTTCAATTGCTATATGCTTTCTGATACATAGTAACCTAATTCCTTCGACCATGAGATCATGCATATCACCTTTACCGGATGGATGCTTTGATGACATCAAACACCACACTGTAACTGGGTGGCTATAAAGGTGGCATTGAGTGTTCGGAAAGTATTGGTTGAGACACATGGATCAAGAGTGGGATTTGTCCATCCATATGACGGATAGATATTCTCTGGGCCCTCTCGGTGAAATGTCATCCAATTAGCTTGCAAGCATGTGACTGGCTCACAAGGGATCACATATCACGGGAACGAGAAAAGAGTACTTATCAGTAACGAGGTTGAACTAGGTATGCAGAGATACCGACGATCATAACCTCGGATAAGTAATATATCGTGAGACAAAGGGAAATTGGTATCGTATGTAAGTGGTTCATTCGATCGCAAAGTAATCGTAGAAATATGTGGGAGCCATATGAATTTCCAGATTCCTCTATTGGTTATTGTTCAGAGAAGTGTCTCGATCATGTCCGCATAATTCACGAACCGTAGGGAGACACACTTAAGGATTCGACGTTGTTTTGAGTAGTTATGGTATTATGAGAAAGATACCGAATGTTGTTCGGAGTCCCGGATGGGATCCGGGATATCACGAGGTGATCCGGAATGGTCCGGAGAATAAGATTCATATAAAGAAAGTCCCGTTTCGGAGTTCGGAAATGATTCCGGTGAATGTTCTAGAAGGTTCCGGAATGTCCGGCACTCCGGAAGGGGGGAGGGGTACATGAATGTGTCATTACATATTGGAATGATTGCATCATGTACTAAGTGTTCTTGCTGTCCCAAATAAAGGATTAAATTGAATCCTAAAACAGAAAAGTCAAATGTCCAGTTTGAAAGTCAAACGGCTAAAACAAGAAACTGTGGGAAACAAGCAAGAGGAGTTGGGAACCGACTTGAGGGAGGAGTCTCCTCCCCAAGCCGGCGCGCCACCCAAGGCCGACTTGGGGAGGGACTCCCCTCCCCTGGCCGCGCCTCCCCACCTATAAAAGGAGGGGCAGGGCCCCCTCCTCTAGACACACAAGTTTCTACCTCTAATCTCCGGTTTAGAGCCGTTTCGGTTTAGAGCTTCTAATTGCTTTAGCCTGTGGTTTAGAGCCTTCTAATTGGTGTGTCTAATCTCTAGACCACTAATAGCCCTCTCTCATAATCCACCATACTCGCTCCGGCTTAAGGCGAAGCCCTGCAGGATCTTCCCTCTACTTCCGGTACCACGCCGTTGTGCTGCCGGAATCGCGAGGAGAGTGCTACAACCTCCGCTGCCTGCTGGAACAAGGGAGAGGAAGGTCTTCGTCGAGTACCGAACGTGTGACCGACTGCGGGAGCGCTGCCGGAACGCAGCGCCGGAAGGATCGTCTACACGATCTTGAGATCGGGAAGAGTACGACTACATCACCCACGAGAATCTGCTCTCGTTAAACGCTTTGGAATCTTCGAGGGTAAGTTATTCCATCGACTCGTTGCTACAATCTAGTAGATAGATCTTGGCTTGTTTGTTTGTATGCGATAGAAATTTTTTGTTTTCCATGCTATGAACCCCTACATGGACTAGCTCATTGATTAATGATGGTTAAGGTTTCCTAACCATAGACATGAGTTGTCAATTAATAATGAGATCATGTCATTGGGAGAATGATATGATGGACAGACCCAAATCAAGCAGAGCAATTAGATCGTGTCATCGTGTTCATCTTTGCGAATCTTTTTATTATGTCAAATATTGTATTCCTTAGACCATGAGATAATGCAACTCCCTGGTATCGGAAGAAAGCTTTGAGGTCATCAAACGTCATCCTATGAGAGGGTGATCATAAAGGTGTCTCTCGGGTGATCGGAAAGTACCTGTTGGGTTGTATGTATCGAGATGGGATTTGTCCCTCCCAAGTCAGAGAGATATACTTCGGGCCCACTCGGTAATCGATATCAACACCGCTTGCAAGCACGTGGTTAAGGAGTTAATCACAATGTGATATCAGATTATGGAACGAGTAAAGTACTTGCTGTGAACGAGATTGAACTAGGTATGCCGATACCGATGATCGAATCTCGGGCAAGTAAAATATCGCGCAACGAAGGGAATATATATGGGATTAATTGAATCCTGGCATCGTGGTTCATCCGATATGATCATTGATGAATATGTGGGAGTCAATATGGGTTTCCAGACCTCGCTGTTGACTATTGATAGAAGATCATGTCTGCATATTCTCGAACCCGTAGGGTCACACACTTAACGTGTCTCGACGCTAGGATAGAATGGATAATTGGTCTATGAGTTTTTGTTCAGAGTCTCGGATGAGATCCAGGACATCACGAGAGGTTCCGGAATGGTCCGGAGAATAAGATTCATATAAGGGAAAGCAGTTTTTGGATTTCAGAATTGTTTCGGAATGTTCGGTATTGTACCGGAAGCTTCTAAAACCTTTCGGAGTGGGACAACGTGGCCCCACTTGTCGGGAGGGGGCGTGGGCCTATGAGGGAGTGCCCTGGCCGCATTGGGCTAGGGGCACAAGGCTCCATAGGCCCAGCTGGCCAAGCCCTAGGGGAAACCCTAGGGAGAGCTTCTAGAAGGGGGGGACTTGCCCCCCACTCCACTCCATGTGGCCGCCGGCCCTAGGGTTTGAAGGGGGCAAGGGGCAGCCGGCCAGCCCTCTATATAAAGAGGGCAGGGGCACACCCTCACCTACACCTCCTCTACCCTAGCCGCCTACCTGCTGCCCTCCTCTCTCTCTCTCTCTCTCTCTCTCTCTCTCTCTCTCTCTCTCTCTCTCTCTCTCTCTCTCTCTCTCTCTCTCTCTCTCTCTCTCTCTCTCTCTCTCTCTCTCTCTCTCTCTCTCTCTCCCGACTGCGCGTAGGCTAAGCCCTGCCGCAGAAACTCTCCACCTTTGCACCACGCCGTCATGCTGTAGATCCAATCTATCTCTCCACCCCACTTGCTGGACCGAGGAAGGAGGTGTTGGAGATATGCCCAAGAGGTAATAATAAAGTGGTTATTATCATATCTTCACACTTATGATAAATGTTTACATACCATGCTATAATTGTATTAACCGGAAACATTAATACTTGTGTGATTTGTAAACTAAAATAAGAGTCCCTAGTAAAGCCTCTTGTTAAACTAGCTTGTTGGTTAATATATGATCATGGTTTCCTGATCATGAACATAGAGATGTTATTAACAACAGGATCATATCATTAGGAGAATGATGTGATGGACATACTCCTATAGATAAGCGTAGCATAAAGATCAAGTCATTTCAATAGTTCAATTGCTATATGCTTTCTGATACATAGTAACCTAATTCCTTCGACCATGAGATCATGCATATCACCTTTACCGGATGGATGTTTTGATGTCATCAAACACCACACCGTAACAGGGTGGCTATAAAGGTGGCATTGAGTGTTCGGAAAGTATTGGTTGAAACACATGGATCAAGAGTGGGATTTGTCCATCCATATGACGGATAGATATACTCTGGGCCCTCTCGGTGAAATGTCATCCAATTAGCTTGCAAGCATGTGATTGGCTCACAAGGGATCACATATCACGGGAACGAGAAAATAGTACTTATCGGTAACGAGGTTGAACTAGGTATGCAGAGATACCGACGATCATAACCTCGGATAAGTAAACTATCGTGAGGCAAAGGGAAATTGGTATCGTATGTAAGTGGTTCATTCGATCGCAAAGTAATCGTAGAAATATGTGGGAGCCATATGAATTTCCAGATTCCTCTATTGGTTATTGATCGGATAAGTGTCTCGATCATGTCCGCATAATTCACGAACCGTAGGGAGACACACTTAAGGATTCGACGTTGTTTGAGTAGCTATGGTATTATGAGAAAGAGACCGAATGTTGTTCGGAGTCTCGGATGGGATCCGGGATATCACGAGGTGATCCGGAATGGTCCGGAGAATAAGATTCATATAAGGAAAGTCCCGTTTCGGAGTTCGGGAATGATTCCGGTGTTTTCATCAGGAATGTTCTGGAAGGTTCCGGATTGTCCGGCACTCCGGGGGGGGGGAGGGGTACATGAATGTGTCATTATATATTGGAATGATTGCATCATGTACTAAGTGTTCTTGATGTCCCAAATAAAGGATTAAATTGAATCCTAAAACAGAAAAGTCAAATGTCTAGTTTGAAAGTCAAACGGCTAAAACAAGAAACTGTGGGAAACAAGCAAGAGGAGTTGGAACCGACTTGGAGGAGGAGTTTCTCTCCTCCAAGCCGGCGGCCAGCCCTAGGCCGAGTTGGGGAGGGACTCCCTCCCTCCCCTGGCGCGCCAGCCCCCTCCCATCTATATAAGGAGGGGCAGGGCTCCCCTCCTAGAACACACAAGTTCCTATCTTCTACCTCCGGTTTAGAGCCGTTTTGGTTTAGAGCTTCTAATTGCTTTAGCCTGCGGTTTAGAGCCTTCTAATTGGTTTAGAGCCTTCTAATTGGTGTGTCTAATTACTAGACCACTAATAGCCTCTCTCATAAGCTCCACCATACTCGCACCGGCTTAAGGCGAAGCCCTGCGGGATTTCCCCTCTACTTCCGGTACCACGCCGTTGTGCTGCCGGAATCACGAGGAGAGTGCTACAACCTCCGCTGCCTGCTGGAACAAGGGAGAGGAAGGTCTTCGTCGAGTACCGAACGTGTGACCGACTGCGGGAGCGCTGCCGGAACGTGGCGCCGGAAGGATCATCTACACGATCTTGAGATCGGAAAGAGTACGACTACATCACCCACGAGAATCTGCTCTCGTTAACCGCTTTGGAATCTTCGAGGGTGAGTTCCTCTATCGACTCGTTGCTACAATCTAGTAGATAGATCTTGGCTTGTTTGTTTGTATGCGATAGAAAATTTTTGTTTTCCATGCTACGAACCCCTACAGTGGTATCAGAGCCGTGTCTATATGTAGATCTGTTGCACTAGTAGAACACAATGGTCATTGTGGGCGTTGATGCTTTTATTGTCGATTGCTTCTTGTGTACTTTGCATCTTGCGGTATGTTGGGATGAAGCGGCCCGGGCTAACCTTACATGACATCGTTCATGAGACTTGCTCCACGCTAGACATGCAACTTGTATTGCATAAGTGGCTTTGCGGGTGCCTGTTTCTCCTAGCATAGTTAAGATCCAATTTACAACGGGTGATTAACAATACTAGTATCAATGTTGTGGTTCTTGTTCGTAAGTTAGAACGACACTTATTGAAAGCCCCAAACCACGTAAAATATGCAAAGAAAGTAGAGGCGTCTAACTTTGTTTTGCAGGGGTGTGCAGTGATGTGATATGGCCATGATTGTGATTATATTTGATGTATGCAATGTTCCTTATTGTAAGTCGGCAACCGACAGGAGCCATATGGTTGTCTTTAAATTTCTGTTAAGACCCGCGTGTCTATTCAAAGTAGTTGTAATAGTTGAAGCTGGTGGACGACAACCATGGAGAAGCGTCATTGACCTTGATGCAATGCCGGTGATGATGGAGATCATGTTTGTGCTAGAAGATGGAGATCGGAAGCACAAAGAAGAAAGGCCATATCATATCACATATTATGAATTGCATGTGATGTTAATCTTTTTTATGCATCTTGTATTGCTTAGTAGACGACGGTAGCATTATAATATGATCCCTCATGCACATGAATTTCAAGTCATAAAGTGTTCACCCTTAGTATGCACCGTTGCTAAAGCTTGTTGTTTCGAAGCACCACGTGATGATCGGGTGTGTTAGATTCCGCAAGTGTATACAACGTAAGCAAGACAGATTTGCTTATGCGGTAACTAAGGTTTGATCTTGACGAGCCTAGCATGTACAGACATGGCCTCAGGAACACGGATTACCGAAAGGTAGAGCATGAGTCATATAGTAGATATGATGAACATGTTGATTGTTCGCCATTGAAGCTACATCAACTCTCGTGATGATCGTTTTGATGTGGTTGATTTGGTTCGTGTGATCACTAAAACAATGTGAGGGATATTGTTTTGAGTGGGAGTTCACCTAGATTAATTTAATTATTAATTAGAACTCAATTTATCATAAACTAAATCAAAGTGAATTTGCATAGTTGTTGTAGTCATTGGCATCCGTTTACCACCTTGCGCTTAGTTATAATTGAGATGATAGAACTATAGAATTGTGGTTAGTTACTTTACGAACTGGTATCGTATTGTTTTGAAGTGTTAATCTAAAAGTTTAAAAGTCCTATTGCAAACTTTCAGTAAGTTCCGGTTACTCCATGAAGTTTAATAATTGGTATTAAAACAAGAGTAACAATTCCAATGTTAGTATATATAAGTATCATGTTTGTCTCCATGATTCTTGATATTCAAAGGATTGTCTTAATATCAAGGTTATCTAGGATCTGAAAGAGTTGTTTCAGAAACCATGATGTGTGGAAGATATTGTGATATCTAAAACGAAGTTTTGGTTACAACATGATAGAGTATAATATGGCAAAATACATGTTCTCATATTTTGATGAGATTTTGCAAAAGGTTGGAGACACTTGTTGTTCTAATCTTCCAAAAGGTTTTGGATAGCAACATTATACTCATAATTCATCGTTATAAGCTAAAAGTAGCTTGATCATGGACGATTCCATGATAAGGTGAATATTTGATGTAGGTAAAATGTTTACTACACCAAGAGATTACTAAAGAAAGGAATTTGAAAGAACACCAAACATTTGATAATGGTGATCTACTTCAAAGTGCAAGTCCAAAGACATTGGTATTTAACTATACATGCTTTGGACTATATGTCATATGTATGACTCCGCTATTGATGTTGATAGATTCTTTCAAACAGAAAAGGAAATATTGAAAGAGAATCTCATAAATATATGGCAGAAAAGAAAAGACTAGAATTGTTCAGTATAAGTATATAGATGATATACATGTTATGGTTATATTCTTTGCTTACTAAACAATGTGGTTCTTAAGTATCTAATACTGAATTTGTTGGTATGAATCGTCATACGAAACAACATAATTCATGAACTACAATGGCCTAAGTAACTAGCAAAAGAATATGTGATGATGTTCATCGAGAACAAATAAAGGGTTATTGTGTTGCTCGTTAAACATCAAAGCTTACCTTCAAGATTTGTTTTATCAGGTATTATGAGAACAAAAGGGTTGTTCAAATAATTGCCGTAATCCATAAAAGATGGATGATTCACAAATCTTGTTGGAGAAATCACATCCATAAAACTAGTGCTAAAAATGTCGAAAGACAAATTGATTGAAAGATCACTTCGGAAGTGACATCGCCGTTTAAATTATATTGGAAAGAAAACATGAAGAAACTCCATGTGGATGGAATTTTGGAGTCTTTTGATTTTTGATCAAATGACGCTTGTGAAACTTTCCTAAGAGATAATTAAAACTTTGTTCATAGGCCAAAAGGGAACGATAGACTAGCTTATTGGAACTTGTACATATTGTTGTATGAAGTCCATTATGTATAGTCAAGAGCGATGGATTTCAACTTCATATGCCTTCTCCGAAAATTTGAGTGAATATATGAATATTTACTTAATAAGGATGAAGTATGAAACATTTGAAAAGTTCAAGGTTTTTCAAGATGAAGTACAAAATCATTTGTAACAAGAATATAAATAGTTTATGATAAGATCATAAAAGAAGATATTTGAGTTACAAAGTTTAGCATGATACCTAAGATTTAAGGAATCGTTCCGTGGATTTGCATTTCCCGAAACACCATAAGAGTATGGAGCGTTCGAGATATGTAATTAAACCTTGTTTGACATGGTAAGATCGAAGGTGTAATTCATAAAACTGCCATTGTATTTTAAAGATTAAAAGCTTTAGAGATTACCGTTTTTCCACTGAAAAGAGCTCCATCATAATCCGCTGAAATGACACCATATAAAGTTATGGTTTGGGATAAAACCCAAGTAGTCCTTTCTTAAACATTGGTATGCTATACATAAGAAAGATGTTTGCAACCAAAGTCGGATGAACCTGTCTTTGTATTACTGTTAAGTATTCCTTCATAAACACCAGAGACAAAAGTGTTTGTCGCTTAGAACGTCAAGTTTCTTTGAGAAGGAATTTTTCGGAGGACAATAGAACTTTGATAAGGTTAAAAGAACCTTTAGCTATATGTGCAGAGTTGCGCAGCACCGAAAAGTGTTCCGGAGGCAGCAACAATGCTCATGGCTCACGTGCCTCAAAGGTTGTGGTCACGGAGATCTAAGTTCCTATTGAAACAAGTAGATCGGATAAACAATCAAATACCAAGATTTGAGGGTTGAATCATTATTTGAGAATAATGAACCGACTACATGCAAAGAAGCGATGATGGGCCCTGACTCCGTCAAATGGCTTGAAGCCATAAAATCCATGATAGTTCCATACACCAGAAATCAAGTTTTGAACTTGAAGGACCCTCGAGAAAGGTGTAAGACCTTACAGTTGTGTCTGGATCTATAAAGAAATAGACATGGATGTTTTACATCTATGAAATAGTTGACATGTTGGGAAAGAGTTCACAAAATGTTCAAAGGTTGACTATGACAAGATTTGATCTTTCATAGTGATATTTAGTCTAGACGGATTAATGTAGCAACCACTACATATAATTTGTTATATGGTAGTTGAATAAACAAAACAAGTTCTTCTAACAGAATCGTTACCTAGGACATGTGCATAACACGGTCCATAGGGTTTTGTTAATTCAAAAGGATGCTAAAAGTATATGCAAACTTCAATGGTTAAAGTGAGCATCGCGGAGTTGGAATCTTCACTGTGATGAAACTGTTAAAGGAGTTTAAAAGTTCATTAGAGACGATGGAGATGCTTGCATTTGCAAGAAATTAAGTGGGAGTGCTAAGACATGTTTCTAATACATTATGTGGAAGACATATTGTTGATTGGAAATAATGTATCTTTTATTAACACATATTAAGAATTTCATCCCGATGAAAGACTTAGGCAAAACCTAAATATTTGGCATCAATAGACGCTAATATGGTTGTGCCAGAAGTACATAGACGAGATATTGAATGAGTTCAATATAGAAACTACAAGAAAGGTTCTTGTCGCACAGAAAGGATTGAAAGAGTTCAATGTTGATGATATATTCAAGTGTATTGACATTTGGTAAAGTGAAACAAATAATCAAGTATAGATTGATACTTGATGTATGAAATCACAAAGAGTATTTATATCAATCATACTGTGATATGTACAAATCCAGATATGTCCTATGCTCTAAATGTTGTGAGCATATACCAGAATGATTCGTAAGATGATCATTGGACAATAGTAAGGATATTCTTATGATCTTTTGGAAGAACTAAGAGTATAATATTTGTAGAAGTGACAAATAGATGGTTAGTTCATTGTAAAAGTACTACATTGATACTAGTTTTGTCACAAAGTACAAATTAAGTTTATCTCAATCTAAACTAAGGGTGGCACAATATAATGGAAAGTGAGTTCCATAATGGATTTGGATGAGTTCCAAAGTTAAGACATTGTGACAGTAACTACAACAAAAGGCTAAGTATATGACTGCTATTTTAGCAGCAAAAGAGGGCATTTGTGTCAAGTAGTTTGTTATCAAACTAGGTGTAGTTCACAGTGGGATAATACTATGAAGATATATTGTGCGACAATATTATCAACATGTTTTAACCCCAAAGAGCTAAAGGTCACACCGAAAGACCAAATTTATGCAAAGCCATCTCATTAGAGAATGAGTGATGCGTAGAGACGCAAAGACATGCAATTACACACGGACCTGGAAGTGTCAGATCCGGAGATCAGTTGACCACTAGCAATCGTGTACATACACTGGAAAGCCATAGGTGTTGAATACACAAAGGTTTGAAACTAGATTATTGACTCTAGTGCAAGTGGGAGACTGTTGGAGATATGCCCAAGAGGTAATAATAAAGTGGTTATTATCATATCTTCACACTTATGATAAATGTTTACATACCATGCTATAATTGTATTAACCGGAAACATTAATACTTGTGTGATTTGTAAACTAAAATAAGAGTCCCTAGTAAAGCCTCTTGTTAAACTAGCTTGTTGGTTAATATATGATCATGGTTTCCTGATCATGAACATAGAGATGTTATTAACAACAGGATCATATCATTAGGAGAATGATGTGATGGACATACTCCTATAGATAAGCGTAGCATAAAGATCAAGTCATTTCAATAGTTCAATTGCTATATGCTTTCTGATACATAGTAACCTAATTCCTTCGGCCATGAGATCATGCATATCACCTTTACCGGATGGATGTTTTGATGTCATCAAACACCACACCGTAACAGGGTGGCTATAAAGGTGGCATTGAGTGTTCGGAAAGTATTGGTTGAAACACATGGATCAAGAGTGGGATTTGTCCATCCATATGACGGATAGATATACTCTGGGCCCTCTCGGTGAAATGTCATCCAATTAGCTTGCAAGCATGTGACTGGCTCACAAGGGATCACATATCACGGGAACGAGAAAATAGTACTTATCGGTAACGAGGTTGAACTAGGTATGCAGAGATACCGACGATCATAACCTCGGATAAGTAAACTATCGTGAGGCAAAGGGAAATTGGTATCGTATGTAAGTGGTTCATTCGATCGCAAAGTAATCGTAGAAATATGTGGGAGCCATATGAATTTCCAGATTCCTCTATTGGTTATTGATCGGAGAAGTGTCTCGATCATGTCCGCATAATTCACGAACCGTAGGGAGACACACTTAAGGATTCGACGTTGTTTGAGTAGCTATGGTATTATGAGAAAGAGATCGAATGTTGTTCGGAGTCTCGGATGGGATCCGGGATATCACGAGGTGATCCGGAATGGTCCGGAGAATAAGATTCATATAAGGAAAGTCCCGTTTCGGAGTTCGGGAATGATTCCGGTGTTTTCATCGGGAATGTTCTGGAAGGTTCCGGATTGTCCGGCACTCCGGGGGGGGGGGGGGAGGGGTACATGAATGTGTCATTATATATTGGAATGATTGCATCATGTACTAAGTGTTCTTGCTGTCCCAAATAAAGGATTAAATTGAATCCTAAAACAGAAAAGTCAAATGTCCAGTTTGAAAGTCAAACGGCTAAAACAAGAAACTGTGGGAAACAAGCAAGAGGAGTTGGAACCGACTTGGAGGAGGAGTTTCTCTCCTCCAAGCCGGCGGCCAGCCCTAGGCCGAGTTGGGGAGGGACTCCCTCCCTCCCCTGGCGCGCCAGCCCCCTCCCATCTATATAAGGAGGGGCAGGGCTCCCCTCCTAGAACACACAAGTTCCTATCTTCTACCTCCGGTTTAGAGCCGTTTTGGTTTAGAGCTTCTAATTGCTTTAGCCTGCGGTTTAGAGCCTTCTAATTGGTTTAGAGCCTTCTAATTGGTGTGTCTAATTACTAGACCACTAATAGCCTCTCTCATAAGCTCCACCATACTCGCATCGGCTTAAGGCGAAGCCCTGCGGGATTTCCCCTCTACTTCCGGTACCACGCCGTTGTGCTGCCGGAATCACGAGGAGAGTGCTACAACCTCCGCTGCCTGCTGGAACAAGGGAGAGGAAGGTCTTCGTCGAGTACCGAACGTGTGACCGACTGCAGGAGCGCTGCCGGAACGTGGCGCCGGAAGGATCGTCTACACGATCTTGAGATCGGAAAGAGTACGACTACATCACCCACGAGAATCTGCTCTCGTTAACCGCTTTGGAATCTTCGAGGGTGAGTTCCTCTATCGACTCGTTGCTACAATCTAGTAGATAGATCTTGGCTTGTTTGTTTGTATGCGATAGAAATTTTTTGTTTTCCATGCTACGAACCCCTACAGGAGGATACGTCGAGGTGCCATACGTGTGCATCTCTCGGAGGCGTCGCCACTTGCGGCGTTGGATCGGATCGGATTGCGAGGAGGAGAAGGCTAGTACGACTACATCAACCACGTTTCGTTGAACGTTCCGCTGAGGGAATCTTCAAGGGTATGAAGATCTCATCTACCCCCTCTCGTTATTTGCATCTCCTAGATTAGATCTTGGCTTTCCCGTTCGCATCCGTAGAAAATTTTGATTTACTATGCTGCGAAACCCTTCAGTGGTATCAGAGCTAGATCTATGCGTAGATGTGTTTCACGAGTAGAACGCAACATGCTTGTTGCGGGCGTTGATGTTTTCTGTTGCAAGCCTCTTGTTTGTGTACTTCTTATGACGCGGGATAGTGAGATCGAAGCGGTCCAGGCCAACTTTACGCGACCTCGTTCGCGAGACCGGCTCCGCACTTGACGTGTGGCTTGTTCCACACATGCGGCTGGTGGATGCCAGTTTCTCTCACTATAGTTGTCATGGGATTTACACCGGATGTTGGCAACCATAATATCACCGTTGTGGCTTTCCGTAGGTAAGAATCATTCTTAGCTTGTTACTCCCATAAGCCATGTAAAACATGCAACAACAAAGTAGATGCGTCTAACTTGTTTTTGCAGGGAGTGTTTTTGTGATATGGTATGGCTCAAGATGTGATGTGTATGTTGTATGCAATGATCATGTTTTGTAATGCTTCACGACTTGCATGTCGATGAGTACACAACCGACAGGAGCCATATGGTTGTCTTTATAATTGTGTATGACCTGTGTGTCAACTTCTTATACGCCATGTAATAGCTTTACTTTATCGCTAAGTAGTTAGCAATAGTTGTAGTTGCTATTCGTGGTGGAGGCAATCATGGTGGAGTGATGGAGATCATGCTGGCACGCACAAGATGGAGATCATTGCGCGGAGATTGGCTATACCATGGCACATAAAATTATATGCATGTGATGTTTATCCTTTTATGTATCTTATTATGCTTAGATCGCGACAGTAGCATTATAAGATGATTCCTCACTTAAAGATCAAGATAAAATTGTGTTCTCCCCATGTATGCACCGTTGCGAAAGTTCGTCGTGTTCAAGCATCTCGTGATGATCGGGTGCTATAAACTCTACGTTCACATACAACGGGTGCAAGCCAGTTTTGCACATGCGGAAATACTTGGGTTTGACTTGACGAGCCTAGCATGTACAGACATGGCCTCGGAACACACGAACCGAAAGGTTAAGCATGAGTCATATGAATGATATGATCGACACCTTGTTGTCCACCATTAAAGCCACATCTCTTCTCGTGAAGATCGGATTAGGTGTGGTGAATTTGGATCATGTTCACTAAACAACTTGAGGGATGTTGAATTTAGTGGGAGTTCATCTAGTAATTTGATTAAGTTGAACTAGTTATCATGAACATAGTATAAATTGTACTTGCAAATTTTGTAGATCAAATGGCTAAGTCCAACTTCAACTTCAACGTTTTTGCTGAGAAAGAAAAGCTTAAGAACAATGGGTGTAACTTCACCAACTGGTTCCGCAATCTGATAATCATTCTCTCTGGCGGACAAAAGGACTATGTCCTTGAGAAAGCGCTAGGTGATGCCCCTGCTGTAGATGCGCCGGCTGATGAGAAAGCTGTTTATCAGTCGCGCAAGGATGATTATGGTGTGATTAAGAGCACCATGTTGTTTTCTATGGAATCGGACCTTCAAAATCGTTTTGAGGAGTTCCCTGGGCCCTTTGATATTCTTGAGGAACTGAAAACTATGTTTCAGACTCAGGCCCGTTCTGAGAGATATGAGATCTCTGAGAAATTCTTTAACTGCAAGATGGAGGAAGGGAGTTCCGTTAGTGAGCACGCCATTAAGATGTCGGGCTACACTCAACGCCTGGAGCAACTGGACTGCAAGATTCCAGAGGAGCTCAAGATTGATAGAGTTCTGCAATCACTCCCTCCTAGCTACAAAGGTTTTGTAGTTACTCATAATCAGACTGGTTCCACTGATACGATCACTGAGCTCTTCGCTAAGCTGAAAGCTGCGGAGGTGGACATCAAGAAAGATAATCATGTGTTGATGGTCAACAAGCCCCCCAGCTTTAAGAAAGGTAAGGGTGCAAAGAAGTCCTTCAAGAAGGGAAGCGGCAAGCGCGTTGCCCCTGCTGAGAAGAAACTCAAGTCTAGACCTAAGCCGGACACTGAGTGCTTCTATTGCAAGGACAAGGGTCACTGGAAGCGTGTCACATCCCAAGATTTTCCAAATCTTGTAATGTGAAAATAAAATAATAAAATAAAACTTTGTTTGATTTTCAGAGCCAGAAGAATTTTTTTTTTCAAATGGAACCTCAAACCCATTTGAATCAAATAAAATCCTAAAAGGATTTATAAAGATAAAACAATTATTAAAGGAAATTAAAATGTTTTAAAATTATTATTTTGAATCTTTGAATAAAAGATTTGGTTTTCAAAAGAAAAGGTGGATTCATAAATAAGGATTATTTTATAAAGCCAATTAAAACCTTGGCCAAGCTTTTGAATTAAAACATTTTATTTTAAATAAAATAGCAAAGGTTTAATTAAAAATAATAAAGGATTGTTTAAATAAAATAATAAGGATTTAATATCCAACTTTATTTAATAAAAGGTTTTGCCATTTTAATTAAAACATCAAAACTTATTAAATTATTTTAAATAGGTTTTCCAAGTATTTACTATTCTCTAAAACCTACTAAAGTGTTTTGGCTTTATTTTAGATTTCAAAATAAATATCTCAATGAAACAAATCCTATTTTAATAAAGAAGTCCAATATATTAATTAATAATGGACACTAAAATAAAAGGTTATTTTGTTTTAAAACAAATTTCCCAATATTATATATTTCCCAAATTAAACCTACTAATTTGATTTTGAAAATATTTAGGTTTCAAATAAAGATTTTATTAATAAAATCAAACCCTATTTTGATTTAATAACTAAGTTCCATTTTATTTAATTATTAATGGACCCTAAAGTAAAAGGATTATTTTATTTTAAACAAGATTTCCAAATGAAATTTATTTCCAAATAAACCTACTGATTTGGTTTTGAAAACATTTGGATTTCTAATGAAGATTTTATTAATTAAAACAAACCCTAATTTATTAAATAACTAAAGATCCATTTTATTTAATCAATAAATGAGTCTTAAAATAGATAAAAATATTATTTTGGACTTTGGACTTTGTTGATGAACAGAACCAAAAACACAATGCAAAGTTTAAATGATTGTTTGAATTGTTGAATTATTTGAATGCTTGAATAAGTGTTTGAAATAACAAATCAGGAAATAGAAAAGGAAAAATAAAGCAGACAGAAAAAAAAATAGTGCAAAAGGCCCAGCCCACTAAGCCAATCCAGCCCAGCTCCCCTCTCCCCTCCCCGAACCGTTTCCCTCACCGCTGAAACAACCCGCAAAGCCCCTGACAAGTGGACCTCCCCCTTTCTCTCCTTTTCTCACTGACAGAGGACCCCACTCCCCTGTTCTTCTTCTCCACCCACAGCGACCCGTTCCTCGCCGTTTACTGCCGATTGATTGCCTCGTAAATTCGCTTCAATGCCGTGCGATTAACGCCCCCTGACCACACACGCTTAAACGCCAGTGACTCCTCTCTCGTTCCCCTCTGTTTCCTTCCCTGAGCACGCCTCCAGTCCATCGCAATTTGTCCTCGAACAGCTTCGTCTCCGACGAGCTTCCACCGACGAATACGGCCGAGCCACACCACCTCCTGCCTCCCCGAACACACAAGAACACTCACCGCACCCTTGCGCATCTTACCATACCACCCATTTGACCGCGGGCGGCCCAGAGCCTCGGCTACGACAAACTTCTGAGCGCCGCCGTCTGTCTCGCCTCCGACGAACTCCTCCGTTAATTCCAGACCACCCCGACCCTTTCCGTTCAAGCACACATCCTTGACATGGTCTTGCGCAACTAACCCTGTCCTCCATTTGTCTTCTCGTGGACCACAGCCTCGTCTTCGACCGTGGACAGAACCGCCCGTCGCCGTCCACTACTCCGGCGAGAAATCCTGCCTGTTCCCGTGCGCCCCTCGACGGACCAGTCCCACGTTGAGCATCAGCATCGCTCCACTAACCCGGTGAGCACACTTCCCCTCTACTCCGCTTCCTGTATCGCCGGCGCCGCTGTGAAACAGAGTCGCCGCCGCCAGCAGCCGTCGCAGCGCCGCCCGACTATGGTCGAGCACGCTAGCACCGTCCGATCTAGATCGCAGCGTCACGATAGAATCATTTAACGCCGAAGGGGTACGCCTCCAGAGCCGCACGATTAGACTTAATCCAACGCACCAGAGCGTGATTCGCAGCGAACCGGTACCGTCCAATAGAATCTCGACGCGTGTCCCTGTTCTGATTAAAACAGAAATTTGAAACCAGATTTAAGTAGCAATTTGAAAACCCTATAACTTTTGATCCACACGTCCAAATTTGACAAATTTTATATCAATGGATTCAGGAGAACAAGCCCTAGCCAACCATGCCCTTAGTTTGACAAATAGTATCTGTTAGCTTGTTTGAATTTGCAGAAACATTTGTGTACTTGTTTAGGGTATAAAAATTGTTTAAAAATGATTTTTGAATTAAAACCTTTGCAAAATGGTTTGTTGTGACCTTACTGACCCTAGGAACCAACCCTTGGTGTTAAAAATGATTTTTGTAAGATTTAGGTTGGATTACTTGACTTAGCCATTTTCTAGCCAAATAAAAAGAATGGTTTTTGTTATAAAAATAATTATGGAAAGAAAACTTTAAGAAAATGGTTTGATCAAACCCACTGACTCAAAACACCAAGTTTTGCAAATTAGCAACTAATTTAGTGAACAACTTAAGAGTTTTTCCTTAATAAAAACATTTTTCACCACATGAAATGATAAATGGATTTAAAATAGTTTTTGGACAAAACCCTCTTGCTAATGACTTTGCCACTTTGGTAAAATGACCAATTTGGATCTTACAAAGTTTAGAAACCCCATAGAGACCCCTTTGCAAAATAAAACTATCTTGTGCATGCTCCCATGCATAAATTGGTTTCCATTGTCTTGTGGGTGTGAATTTGTTTGAGTGATTATTTGTTTGGAATGTAAATTGAATTGGTGTTTTGCTTGATTGGTAGATTGAATTTGTGCCTTGCTTGATTGATTTGTAGTGACTTGAAGAGTGTGATTGTTGCAAAGATCAAGAAGTGAACCAATACTCTACCAAAAAGGCAAGTGATGCTTCATACTTTCTATCCTATTACTTTCACTATGCATTAGTAATTTTGCTAAGTAAAACTTGCATGGATTTTGCTAAGTATAGATCTTGCTATAGGAAAACCTAGTAGGTGAATCCTTAGTAGGATTTCCTAAGTTAAGTTTCCTACTACTACCAAGCTTAGCCTAGCTAATAGAAAACATGGGTGGAATATATATTCACACTATGGAAAAATATTCTAAGTCTAAGTACTTGTGATTTTGTCTAATAAAACAACTAAGTTAATGAACCTCCTGGGTGGAATGGAAGGATTGGGATATGTTGAGTGGTTACACAAGGCCATGGACTTGGGTTGTGTATCTCACTTGTGGTATGCCACCCAGGAAACAAAGGGATTTGAGATGTCAAATGTTGAGAAGCTTCAAGTGCAACCACTTGGCAATATGGGCTCTGCCATGATCATATAGGTTGTAAGAACTTAGCCAAATGGACAATGGGTGGTAGTGTTTGATAGGTTGGAGCGCGTCCATTTTGGTCTAAGGGAAGGCTTCTGAAAGATTTTGTCTTGGGAAACCAAGTCTTGTGGGTAAAGTGCACCACCTCTGCAGAGTGTAAAATCTAAGTACTTAGCCATGTCCCTGGTAAAGGACAATTTGAGCATCAAGACATGGAAGCAATCAAGAATCTCATCATTCCAATTTCTAAATTAAAATCTTGTGGTTTGAACAAGGGTTGTTTGAATTCTTCAATCATTGATGGAGAGATGGCTTGGTACAAGGATCTTGAACTCTTTGATTGAGAAAAATGATTTTGTCAAACAAGAACTTAGTATTTTCAAAATGATAAGAAAAATCTATTTTGAGCAATGCAAGCCTCAACTCCACTTAGCCAAATGCATATAGATGATAGATTCCACTATACTACCATAGTATCACTTGCCAATACAATTCAAAATGTATTGACCATTTGTGGCTGTAACTTGTAATGTTGCAGGTTGATTGATTTTAGTGAAGATTGTTTGATTAGGATTACAAAGTCTACAACCAACATCTGCCTGTGGCACTTTGAAGATGAAGGACCCATGACTAAATTTATTCCGCTGCAATGTAATGTAATAGCCTAATGAGCTATGTTTGATGTAATTATGTTATTCCTGGTTATAAAGTTATATTATGACCCTTGTTTCTTGATATTACATCTAAACTGTGGATGCTAGCTATTGATCCAGGGACTAGCATTGTAAAACACAGGAGGGATCAATCTTATTAAAGGTTGGGACCCCTACAAAGCGCAACTGTCCGAAGTACTTAGCGGACAAGAAGGCTGGCACCATCAAAGGTATATTTGATATACATGTTATTGATGTTTTCCTTACTAGCCCTCGTTGTAGGGCCTAGGTATCTAATACTGGTTTAGTTGATAATATTTGTAACTCGAAACAGGAGCTACAGAATAGACGACGGCTAGCGAGGGATGAGGTGACGATGCGCGTTGGCAACGGATCAAGAGTTGATGTGATGGCCGTCGGCACGCTCTCCTTAGTTTTACCTTCGGGATTAGTTTTAAACCTCAATAAATGTTATTATGTGCCTGCGTTGAGCATGAACATCATATCTGGATCGTGTTTATTGCAAGACGGTTATTCATTTAAATCGGAGAATAATGGTTGTTCTATTTATATGAGTAACATATTTTATGGTCATGCACCTGCTATGAATGGTTTATTTCTTCTGAATCTCGAAAGCAATGAAACACACATCCTTAACATTGAGGCTAAGATATGCAAGGTATATAGTCATAATACGACTTATTTGTGGCACTGCCGTCTAGGTCATATTGGTGTAAAACGCATGAAGAAACTCCATTCTGATGGACTTTTGGAGTCTCTTGATTTTGAATCATTTGACATGTGCGAACCATGCCTCATGGGCAAGATGATCAAAACCCCGTTCTCCGGAATAATGGAGCGAGCAACGGACTTGTTGGAAATCATACATACCGATGTATGCGGACCAATGAGTGTTTCGACGCGCGGTGGTTATCGCTATTTTCTCACTTTCACTGATGACTTAAGTAGATATGGGTATATCTATTTAATGAAACATAAATCTAAAACATTTGAAAAGTTCAAAGAATTTCAGAATGAAGTGGAAAACCATCATAACAGAAAAATTAAATTTCTACGATCCGATCGTGGAGGTGAATATTTGAGTTATGATTTTCTCACGCATCTTAAAGCAAGCAGAATCGTTTCGCAGCTCACGCCACCCGGAACACCACAACGCAATGGTGTGTCTGAACGTCGGAATCGAACTCTATTAGATATGGTGCGATCAATGATGTCTCTTATAGATTTGCCGTTATCATTTTGGGCTTATGCATTAGAAACCGCTGCATTCACTTTAAATAGGGCACCATCTAAATCCGTTGAGACGACACTGTATGAACTGTGGTTTGGTGCTAAACCTAATTTGTCGTTTCTTAAAGTTTGGGGATGCGAGGCTTACGTCAAGAAGTTGATGCCGGACAAGCTCGAACCCAAAGCGGAGAAATGTGTCTTCATAGGATACCCTAAGGAAACGATTGGGTATACCTTCTATCACAGATCCGAAGGCAAAGTGTTTGTCGCAAAGAACGGATCCTTTCTTGAGAAGGAGTTTCTCTCGAAAGAAGTGAGTGGGAGGAAAGTAGAGCTGGACGAGGTTATTGAACCTTCTCTTGAGTTGGAGAGTAGCGCAGCACCTGAAATTGTTCCAGTGCTGTATGCACCAACAATAGAGGAAGCTAATGACAAGGATCATGAAGCTTCGGACGATGCTACTACTGAACGTCGCAGGTCGACAAGGTCACGTGCCCCTCCTGAGTGGTATGACAACCCTGTCTTAACTGTCTTGTTAGTAGACAATAGTGAACCTGCGAACTATGAGGAAGCAGTGATGAGCCCAGACTCTGAGAAATGGCTAGAGGCCATGAAATCCGAATTGGGATCCATGAGCGAAAACCAAGTATGGACTTTGGTGGACCCTCCTAGCGACCTAAAGGCCGTTGAGTGCAAATGGATTTTCAAGAAGAAAACGGACGCGGATGGTAATGTTACTGTCTATAAAGCGCGGCTTGTCGCGAAAGGTTTTCGACAAGTTCAAGGTGTTGACTACGATGAGACTTTCTCTCCCGTAGCGATGTTTAAGTCCATTCGGATTTTATTAGCAATTGCTGCGTTTCATGATTATGAAATATGGCAGATGGATGTCAAGACTGCATTCCTCAATGGCAACATTGATGAAGAGTTGTATATGATGCAAGCCGAAGGGTTTGTCGATCCCAAGGATGCTGATAAGGTGTGCAAACTTCAGCGTTCCATTTATGGACTGAAGCAAGCATCTCGGAGTTGGAACCTTTGTTTTGATCAAGTGATCAAGAGCTTTGGATTTGTTCCAAATTGCTACGAAGCTTGTATCTACAAGAAAATGAGTGGGAGCTCAGTGACATTTTTGGTACTATATGTGGATGACATATTGATTATTGGAAATGACATTGACATGCTTAACGATGTGAAGAGTTATTTGAACAAATGTTTTTCAATGAAAGACCTAGGGGAAGCTGCTTATATATTGGGCATCAAAATCTATAGAGATAGACAAAGACGCCTGATAGCTTTAAGCCAAAGTACATGCCTAGACAAAGTTCTGAAAAGGTTCAGAATGGATAAGGCAAAGAAAGGTTCAGTGCCTATGTTGTCAGGTAAGATATTGAGCAAGGCTCAGTGTCCAGCTACGGTAAACGATAGAGAAACCATGAGCAAAGTGCCTTATGCCTCGGCCATAGGTTCTATCATGTATGCCATGCTGTGTACTAGACCGGATGTGTCCAATGCTCTTAGTTTGACGAGCAAATACCAAAGTGATCCAGGAGTGGAACACTGGACAGCCGTAAAGAACATCCTAAAGTATTTAAATAGGACTAAAGAAATGTTATTGGTCTATGGAGGTGATGAGCAACTCGTCGTAAAAGGTTACGTCGACGCTAGTTTCGACACCGACCCAGATGATTCTAAATCTCAGACAGGATATGTTGATATTTTGAATGGAGGAGCTGTGAGCTGGAGAAGCTGCAAGCAAAGCGTGATCGCGGGATCTACAGTAGAATCGGAATACATGGCTGCTGCAGAAGCGTCAAGTGAAGGAGTTTGGATCAGGAACTTCATCACTGAGCTTGGTGTGGTTCCAAGTGCCTTGGACCCACTGGAGATATTGTGCGACAACACTGGCGCCATAGCATTGGCTAAGGAACCAAGATATCATCCAAATACCAAGCACATCAACTGCCGATTTCATATAATTCGAGATTATATAAAAGATGGAGATCTGAAGATTAGCAAAGTACATACGAATCTGAATGTCGCAGATCCGTTGACTAAACCTCTTCCACGAGCAAAACATGATCAGCACATTAATGCCATGGGTGTTAGATTGTTACCAGATGTAAACTAGATTATTGACTCTAGTGCAAGTGGGAGACTGTTGGAATTATGCCCTAGAGGCAATAATAAAGATGTTATTATTATAATTCTTGTTCATGATAAAGTTTATATTCCATGCTAGAATTGTATTAAGCGAAAACTTTGATACTTGTGTGGTTTATGAACAACACCGTGTCCCTAGTACGCCTCTATGGACTAGCTCATTGATTAATGATGGTTAAGGTTTCCTAACCATAGACATGAGTTGTCAATTAATAATGAGATCATGTCATTGGGAGAATGATATGATGGACATACCCAAATCAAGCAGAGCAATTAGATCGTGTCATCGTGTTCATATTTGCGAAGCTTTTTCTTATGCCAAATATTGTATTCCTTAGACCATGAGATAATGCAACTCCCTGGTATCGGAAGAAAGCTTTGAGGTTATCAAACGTCATCCTATGAGAGGGTGATCATAAAGGTGTCTCTCAGGTGATCGGAAAGTACCTGTTGGGTTGTATGTATCGAGATGGGATTTTTCCCTCCCAAGTCGGAGAGATATACTTCGGGCCCACTCGGTAATCGATATCAACACCGCTTGCAAGCACGTGGTTAAGGAGTTAATCACAATGTGATATCGGATTATGGAACGAGTAAAGTACTTGCTGTGAAAGAGATTGAACTAGGTATGCCGATACCGACAATCGAATCTCGGGCAAGTAAAATATCGCGCGACGAAGGGAATATATATATATATGGGATTAATTGAATCCTGGCATCGTGGTTCATCCGATATGATCATCGATGAATATGTGGGAGTCAATATGGGTTTCCAGACCTTGCTGTTGATTATTGATAGAAGATCATGTCTGCATATTCTCGAACCCGTAGGGTCACACACTTAACGTGTCTCGACGCTAGGATATAATGGATAATTGGTCTATGAGTTTTTGTTCGGAGTCTCGGATGAGATCCAGGACATCACGAGAGGTTCCGGAATGGTCCGGAGAATAAGATTCATATAAGGGAAAGCAGTTTTTGAATTTCGGAATTGTTTCAGAATGTTTGGTATTGTACCGGAAGCTTCTAGAACCTTCCGGAGTGGGACCAACGTGGCCCCACTTGTAGGGAGGGGGCGTGGGCCTACGAGGGAGTGCCCTGGCCGCATTGGGCCAGGGGCACAAGGCTCCATAGGCCCAGCTGGCCAAGCCCTAGGGGAAACCCTAGGGAGTGGGGGGGGGGGGACTTGCCCCCCACTCCACCCCATGTGGCCGCCGGCCCTAGGGTTTGAAGGGGGCAAGGGGCAGCCGGCCAGACCTCTATATAAAGAGGGCAGGGGCACACCCTCCCTACACCTCCTCAACCCTAGCCGCCTACCTGCTGCCCTCCTCTCTCTCTCCCGACTGCGCGTAGGCTAAGCCCTGCCGCAGAAACTCTCCACCTTTGCACCACGCCGTCATGTTGTAGATCCAATCTATCTCTCCACCCACTTGCTGGACCGAGGAAGGAGGATACGTCGAGGTGCCGTACGTGTGCATCTCTCGGAGGCGTCGCCACTTACGGTGTTGGATCGGATCGGATCGCGAGGAGGAGAAGGCTAGTATGACTACATCAACCACGTTCCGTTGAACATTCCGCTGTGCGAATCTTCAAGGGTATGAAGATCTCATCTACCCCCTCTCGTTGTTTGCATCTCCTAGATTAGATCTTGGCTTTCCCGTTCGCATCCGTAGAAAATTTTGATTTACTATGCTGCAAAACCCTTCATTTATGTGATAGTTATATTGTTAATTTTATTCATGTTGCTACTGAAAGTTATTATGAGAGAGAGAAACATGGTCTTATGTATCTCAACAATATTAAGTTTCCCCTCTTTATGTTGAAAATCTTGAAGTTGCACTTGTTTTGCTTTCCTATGCTTGTTGCTTTGTGCTTTTAGGAGTTTTTTCTTTACAAGATTCCTATGCATAGGAAGTGGGTTAGACTTAAATGTGTTTTGAATTTGCTTCTTGATGCTCTCTTTTACCTCAATTCATATTTCTTATGTGAGCATCTTCTCAAACTATCAAGCCTAGCTTAAAGGCATTAAAGAAAAGTACTTCTTGGAAGATAACCCAATAGTTTTTTTGAGTCTTGAAAGTTATTACTTCTGTAATAACCTCTCCTTATCCTTTTATTTGATTTTTGTACCAAGAATAACCTCTAATGAGAGGGAAGTAAGATTTGGAGAGTTGCTGTCCCGAAACAGATTTTTGTGCTCCACCGTAAAAATTCGTGTAAAATATCTGTAATTCGGATTGAGCTGATATTTTCTGAATAAATCTCCTAGTATGTTATTTAACTTTCGTTAGTTCAACACGTTTTTATTTGAGCAACACAAGGTCTTCTAAAAAATTGGTTTCTACATGCTGGTCTGTTTTGACAGATTTCTGCCATTATTTGCATTTGCTTCTTATTGATTCCTTTTTGGGTTCTTTTTGGGAAATTGAGCTTTTTGAGAGAATTGCTATAGTAGCTTGTGTTTTTAGTGAAAGTTTTTCTATTCTAAAGCTAAACCCAAAGGTCTATTATCTTTTGAATACACTAATATTGCTAATGAAGATTGTGTGAAGTTTTGTATGAAGGAAAATTTTCAAGTGTAAATGAAGAATGATGTAATGAGATGAAGAATGGACAAAAGCTCAAGCTTGGGGATGCCACCCCATGTAACCCTAAGTAATATTCAAGAGGTACAAGTGTCAAAGCTTGGGGATGCCCAAGGCATCCCCTTCTTCATCAATAAAAATCTCAGGTCATTCTAGACACTTCGTTTTTATTGTTTCATGCACAGTTGTGTTGTTCTTGGAGCGTCTTTGTTTTTGTTTTTAGTTTTTCTTTGCTTGGTTTTCTGCAATAATTTGGTTGATCCCAACACACTTCTTTTGGAGAGAGACACACTCTGTTTTCATTGCCTAGAACACTCTAGTTTTCACTCTTATTGTTTGTGAGTGTTCTCTTTTGCTAGCACTGTGTTTATCCTTAGTTTTCTTGTGCTTTCAACTTAGAACTTTTTAGTTTTTCTTTGTGGATTTGTAAGACAAACTCACTAATATTTATTGATTATTATCTTTATGAGTTGTTTCAAATAAGTCGATTGGTGTTGGAAAAGAGTAGGAAGCTTCATGCTTTTAGTGGTACAAAAGGGAGCTTGTTTTGACTGTGGCTTAGACTTTATCATGTCATGCTAGATGTTGTGTTGACATTATGCTTAGTTATTATTGCTTTATCATGACTTGTTCCAAACAATTAGGATTGCTTAATGTGCCTTGAAATAATCATGCGTTGTTTTAGCATACAAAAGCATATTATTGTGGTATTCTCCTTTGATGTTTTGTTTGGGTTGACTTGGCACATGCTTACACCATGTTATGACTATGAACAAGTCACCATAGCCTTTATGATCATTTAGTTTTTGACTTGTGGTACCACTTTATGCTTTGATTAGTAATGTTTTGTCGCTCTGCATGATTATGGCCATTATTGCTCTCTTAGTTGGTCGCTCCCAGTCTTTTTCTAGCCTCCACTTGTATGAGTAAGGTCTACTCATGCATCCAACTCCCAAGAAACCAAGTTATTCCAAAGAGTCCACTATAAATTCATATGCATGGTGTGTTACACCATTCCAAGTATATTCTTGTTTTCATCTATCTTCCAATTAAAAAGTATTTTGTTATGTGAAAACTTAGTGATTAAAGCTCTCACAAACTTGATGGCACACTTTATTTTTCTTGCCCCTAATAAACTTGAACCATTGTGTCATCTATGTTGTATATGCTTGCACTTATACGTTGGAATTAGCAGAACCGTGCCGTCACGAGGAACGCTTTCAACATTTCACTTGTACATTGTACATAGTTGATATCATGCTCTTTTGTCTATGGATGTCGTTGGTGTGAAATAAAAGGGGAGCTTGTAAGTCCATGGAGTTATGTATGTGTGTTAGAGAAACGCCTGGGCCGCTAGCCTAAGCCATGCCTAATCATGGTGGAAACTTTTAGCATCACCATAATGACATCTATGAAGCTTTCTTATTATATAAAAAAGAGACATATTGAAAAGAGGAAAGACAGAAAAAGGCACCATTTTCCCATGGTAAATAAGAAGATTGCTGAGATGCTCATTGTCTGCTTGCCTTGTCATTTTGATTATGGGATAGCTCCTGTATCATGTGCAAGGGGTACCCCATTGGAGGTTCTCTATGATACACATGTACTTACTATGACAAGAACTTACAGGTGACTAAAGTTGAGTAGTATGAGGAGCGGCCCTCGTATTCAAGGGACATGAGATTGCCAACTTATACTTTGTCAAGCATATACTCCATAGTTTGTTCACTTTAACCTTAATCACTTCAAGATGCTTATGATAGGGGCAATGAGAGCTGAAAGCTAACAAGTACCATAATTTTTGGAAGCTCTTTTTGAGACTTGAAATCCCTGCTTCCCTTTATGAAGGGCCTTTCTTCCACCATTATATTGAGTCCCCACCTTCTATCCTTAGGCACCAATTAAGAGAGCATAGTTGCCATTCTTAGTTCTATGTGCATTGTCCCAAAACTTATTGATTGATTCATAATATTGATATTGCTTGTTCTTGAACTATTTGTATCTAATCACTCTTATGAACTTTGAAGGTGTCCTATGCATCTATTTGCTACTCCATGAGGGACAAGCTGGTTGCCACTATGCCATGTTTTCTATATGTGAAACAAACAAATGTTTTTCAATGCATGTTATTCATGATCTTTGTTTGTATCCTTTCATGTTGCATGCATAGTTACTTTGTCTTACTATTAGAACTCCATCTTTCATGCTCATGTTTAGAGTTCTTTGATCCCAGCTTTCATTGCTTGCAAATAGTTTGATCTTGATTGTGATGGTGCATGTCACCCCAAAATTATTCTTTTATCACTTACCTACTCGAGGACGAGCAGGAGTTAAGCTTAGGGATTCTTGATACGTCGTAAACGTATCTATAATTTTTGATGCTCCATGCTTGTTTTGTATCAAATTTGCTATGTTTTGTCTACACTTTGAGGTATTTTTATACACTTTTTGGAACTAACCTATTGACAAGATGCCACACTGCTAGTTGCCTGTTTTCTGCTGTTTTTGGTTTTAGAAAGCTAAAAAATGAATATTCTCGGAATTGGACGGGACAAAAGACAAAGTTCATATTTTCCCCTGAACGATACGGAAAATCGAAGATGATACAGAGGAGGAAACCAGGGTGGCCACACCCTAGGTGGGCACGGGGCCCACCCTGGTCGTGCCCATAGGGGGTGTGGGCCCCCTGGCCCTCCACCGACCTTGCCTCCTTCGCCTATAAGAAGCCACCGACTCAGAAACCATAAAGAATCGACCAGAAAGCCACGAAAACCTCCGCAGCGCCGCCGCCATTGAAGGGGGGAGATTCGGGGGATATAAAGTCTCTCTTTCGGCACCCTGCCGGGACGGGGAAGTGCCCCCGGAGCCATCTCCATCGATCTCCACCACCATCTTCATCATCGTTGCTGATTCCCATGATGAGGAGGGAGTAGTTCTTCCTCGAGGCTAAGGGCTCTACCGGTAGCTATGTGTTCATCTCTCTCTCTCTCTATGCATGATCTTGTTGTGGTCATGAGCTTTGTAATCAAGTAGATCTACTCTGTTACACTAGTGCTTCAATAGTATCTTCTCTCCCCATGTGTGTGAAAGTGACAGCATGCACGCTATGGTGGAACTTAGGCTAGATTCTACATAAATACTCATCGTGCTTTAATAGATCTATGCTTTTCCCCACGTGTGTGAAAGTGACAGCATGCACACCGTGTGTGGCACTTAAGCTTGGTTACATATATATTTATCATGAGTATATTTTGAGTTGGTTGTCTCTATGAAATTGTGGTCTTTGTTGGAGGTGACAGTGTGGGGTTATCTAGATTGGGAAAGGCGGACTTTGAGGTGTGCTTTTGTGGCCCTACCATGGATTAGAGTGTCCAACCGGAGAGTAGTAAGAGTAGTATCATGAAGAGAAGATATTTATATGAGAGAGTGTTCACTAGTGAAAGTATGATCCCTAGGCCTTGTTTCTAAACATTGAAACACCATTTGCTACTAGATCTGTTGCATGTTTGCTTGCTTCCTTATTTTTGCCTTTAGTCTTTACCTCACCGTCAAGCTATTTTTTGGCACCATTACTGCTTGTATTCACTATGTCTTCGTTGAACTAGTGCATCTATACACCTGACAAGTGTATTGGGTGTGTTGGGGACACAAGAGACTTCTTGTATCTTGATTGCAGGGTTGCTTGAGAGGGATAACTTTGACCACTTCCTCCTGGAGTTCGATAAACCTTGGGTAATCCACTTAAGGGAAACTTGCTACTGTTCTACAAACCTCTACACTTGGAGGCCCAACAACTGTCTACAAGAATAGAAGTGCGTAGACATCAAAGAACCACAACGTTGATACAAGTATTGTCAAGTGCCCGTTGTAAATTGAATCTTCACTATGGTGGGAGAGATATATACCCGCAAAGCCACTTATGCAATACAAGTTGCATGTTGAGAGTGGAGCAAGTCTCATGAACGATGTCATGAAAGGTTAGCTCGGGCCGCTTCGTCTCACCATCCCGCAAGATGCAAAGTACATAAGAAGCAATCGACAACAAAAGCATCAATGCCCACAATAACCATTGTGTTCTACTCGTGCAATAGATCTACAAATAGACACGTCTCTGATACCACTGTTGGGGTTCGTAGCATGGAAAACAAAAAAATTCTATCGCATGAACACACACAAGCCAATATCTAATCTATTAGATCGGTGCAAAGAGTTGATAGAGTACTAACCCTCGAAGATTCCAAAGCGGTTAACGAGATCAGATTCTCGTGGGCGATGTAGTCGTTCACTTGCCGATCTCAAGATCGCGAAGACGATCCTTTCGGTGCCGTGTTTCGGCAGTGCTTCTGTAGTCGGTCACACGTTCGATACTCAATGAAGACCTTCCTTTCCCGTGTTCCAGCAGGCAGCGGAGGTTGTAGATCTCTCCTCACGATTCCAGCAGCACGACGGCGTGGTGGTGGAAGTAGAGGGGAAATCCCGCAGGGCTTCGCCTAAGCCGGAGCGGGTATGGTGGAGTAGAAGAGGGCCTTGGCGATTTAGGGTTGAGAGGGCCGAGGGGTGGAGGTGTCCGGCGTCTAGGGAGGCCCTAGGAGGCGGCGACTCGGAGGGGATCTAGGGCGGCGACGACTTGGGGTGGTGGCGCGGCCGAGCTAGGGTTTCAAGTGGGAGGAAAGGGGGCGCTCCCTCCCCTCTATTTATGAGAGGGAGAGGAGGTTTGGGGGGAGGGGAGTCCTCCCCCAACTCCTCCTTGTGTCCGACGGCAAAGGAGGGAGGGAATCCTTCCCTAAGTGGGATTCCTTTCCTCCCTCCACTAGGCAACCATGTTGGGATTTGACTTTTTCAAATTGGCGTTTGACTTTCAAACTAGACTTTGATTTCTCTCTTCCCATTGCCTAGCCAAGTGATCTAGGACATGATGCAACCTTTCCACTTTGGTATGACACATCCATGTACCATTCCCTCTCTGGATCGGTGGACCTTCTAGACCCTTCTAGAACATTCCGGTGAAAACACCGAACCATTCCCGAACTCCGGAATTGGACTTTCCTTATATGAATCTTATTCTCCAGACCATTCCAGATCTCCTCGTGATGTCCTGGATCCAATCCGAGACTCTGAACAACATTCAGTCTCTTACTCACATTCCATATCTACTAAAAAACATCGAATCCTTAAGTGTGTCTCCCTACAGTTCGTGACTTATGCAGACATGATCGAGACTCTTCTCCGATCAATAACCAATAGAGGAATCTGGAAATTCATATGGCTCCCACATATTTCTACGATTACTTCGTGATTGAATGAACCATTTACATATGATACCAATTTCCCTTTCTCTCCCGATACTTTACTTATCTGAGGTTTGATCATCGGTATCACTGCATACCTAGTTCAACCTCGTTACCGATAAGTACTCTTTACTCGTTCCTATGATATGTGATCCCTTGTGAGCCAGTCACATGCTTGCAAGCCAATTTGATGACATTCCGTCGAGAGGGCCCAGAGTATATCTATCCGTCATATGGATGGACAAATCCCACTCTTGATCCATGTGTCTCAACATATACTTTTCAAATACTCAATGCCACTTTTATAACCACTCAGTTATGAAGTGGTGTTTGATGTCATCAAAGTATCCATCCGGTGATGGTGATTAACATGATCTCATGGTCAAAGGATTTAGGTTACTATGTATCTGAAAGCTTATAGCAAACAAACTATTAAAATGACTTGAGCTTATGCTACGCTTAACTATAGGAGTATGTCCATCACATCATTCTCCTAATAATATGACCTTGTTATTAATAACATCCAATGTTCATGATCATCAATCAATCAACAAGCTAGTATTACAAAGAGGCTTTACTAGGGGCTCTTACATGTTTACAAATCACACAAGTATTAATGTTTCTAGTTAATACAATTATAGCATGAATGTAAACATTTATCATAAACACAAAGATATAACAATAACTACTTTTATTATTGCCTCTTGGTCATATCTCCAACAAGTTGTGGTATAATATTTTCTCCTAGTCCTTGAATTGTTTGCACATCTTCTTAAGAGACCACTTCTTGACTGTCAACCTCAATGCCTCTGTGAGATCATTAGTTTCCAAGTCTGGTAAAGTGAAGTGTGTCATGAGCGTATTCCAAAGACAATCTTTGGCTCTATCATCGACAAAACTTGCTCCAACTTGATCCCTTTTCTTTCTTGGATTATTCCACTCCCAAGTGGTGATCGAGATGGTGTCCCTGACTATCACTACGCATTGATGTAAAAATGCATTTGC
This sequence comes from Avena sativa, assembly GCA_916181665.1. Taxonomy (NCBI): domain Eukaryota; kingdom Viridiplantae; phylum Streptophyta; class Magnoliopsida; order Poales; family Poaceae; genus Avena; species Avena sativa. Next base: position 381,785,548 of record OV702283.1, on the reverse strand, counting down.
TGCCTCTGTCGGCTCCAACAATTCACCCAGCTCAAAGACTAGCTCAATTGTGAAACGCGCACCATCGGCTAACTTTCTGGTCAGGCCTCGTTTCCTTGCAGAAGATTGGCCCGATGCGGAGGTCTAAGAGAATAAAGAGTTATTTGTATATATATATATATATATATATGAATCAACTAATGCATCTACTAGTGGTCAGCAGAGGCTTTATATACCTCGCCGGACTTTGTTATTAAGGTGTCTCCACCGTCGTCTCTATTGGAGATATGCCCAAGAGGCAATAATAAAAGTATTTATTATTATATCTTTGTGTTTATGATAAATGTTTACATTCATGCTATAATAGTATTAACTAGAAACATTGATACTTGTGTGATTTGTAAACTTGTAAGAGTCCCTAGTATAGCCTGTTTGTAAAACTAGCTTGTTGGTTAATAGATGATCATAGTTTCATGTTCATGAACATTGAGATGTTATTGACAAAAAGATCTATATCATTAGGAGAATCATGTGATGGACATACTCCTATAGATAAGCATAGCATAAAGATCAAGTCATTTCAATATCTTGTTTTCTATAAGCTTTCAGATACATAGTAACCTAAATCCTTCAACCATGAGATCATGTTAATCACCATCACCAGATGGATGCTTTGATGACATCAAACACCACTTCATAACTGGGTGGTTATAAAGGTGGCATTGAGTTTACAGAAAGTATGTGTTGAGTCACATGGATCAAGAGTGGGATTTGTCCATCCATATGACAGATAGATATACTTTGGGCCCTCTCAGTGGAATGTCATCCAATTAGCTTGCAAGCATGTGACTAGCTCATAAGGGATCACATATCATAGGAACGAGTAAAGAGTACTTATCGGTAACGAGGTTGAACTAGGTATGGAGAGATACCGACGACCAGGCCTCGGATAAGTAAAGTATCACGAGACAAAGGGAAATTGGTATCGTATGTAAATGGTTCATTCGATCACAAAGTAATCATAGAAATATGTGGGAGCCATATGAATTTCTCGAATCCTCTATTGGTTATTGATCGGAGAAGTGTCTTGGTCATGTCTTCATAATTCACGAACCGTAGGGAGACACACTTAAGGATTCAATGTTGTTCAATAGATATGGAATGTGATTAAGAAGACCGAATGTTGTTCGAAGTCTCGGATGGGATCCGAGATATCACGAGGAGATCCGGAATGGTCCGGAGAATAAGATTCATATAAGGAAAGTCCAATTCCAGAGTTCAGGAATGGTTTCGGTGTTTTCACCAGAATGTTCTAGAAGGGTCTAGAAGGTCCACCGATCCAGAGTGGGAAGGGTACATGGATGTATCATGACAAAGTGGAATGGTTGCATCATGTACTAGGTCACTTGGCTGGGCAATAAGAAGAGAGAAATCAAACTCTAGTTTGAAAGTCAAACGCCAACATTGGTTGCCTAGTGGGGGTAGGGGTGGGCATTCGGTTTTTTTGGTTAATTCGGTTCGGTTTTTCGGGTTTTTCTATAATTCGGTTTCTACAAAATAGGCACCAAAATTATTTCGGTTTTCTAATTAATCGATAGTTCGGTTAGTGGACAATTTGGTTCGGTGTTCGGTTTTTAACCGAACTTCTGGAAATAACAACACCGAGCCATAATTTATGTCAGATCCATACAACCTAAACCACTCATTGGCGCACCGGAAGCAACCTCCAGGTCGGCGAGTACCTGAAGCAATACATGGCTAGCTGATGTCTTGAACGCATGTGTAGAAAAAAAACATAAAAAGCATGATGTCTATCTTGCTCGTTCAAAAAGATGATGTCTATCTTCCAAGCCGTATACATTCAACAAATTGTATGTGTTAAGAGTTCAGCTAAAATACATGATTATATCCGAAACAGGAAAACAATTGAAAGGCTTCCAACAAAATTCATAGACACAATTGACAGTTAAACCACGAACATGTACGTTCATGTGGCTGGAGACATACGTACATGCATGGGCTGCCTGGCAGCTTTTGCATGCATGTTTTTTTGTCGCATGAGCTAGTATCTACGTACAGTAATGAACGTCTGGGACAGAATCACAAATATATTTAGCTCTGGCACGTATATTTTTCGGTTTGTATGGTTATTTCGGTTAATAGAGAGTCAAAATCTAATTAATATTTATAAATTCGGTTAATCATATTTACTAACCGAAATTAGTTTCGGCTAATTCGGATTCGGTGTATTCGGTTTCGGTTCCGGTTAATTCGGTTTCGGTGTTCGGTGTTCGGTTTTTTATGCCCACCCCTAGTGGGGGGGGGGGGGGAAGGAATTCTACCTAAGGGAGGATTCCTCCCTCCTCCTTGCCGTCGGCCACAAGGTGGACTTTGGGGAGGATTCCCCTCCCCTTGCTTCCTCCCCACCTATATAAGGAGGGGTAGGGTGCCCCCTACCCCTCACTACAAACCCTACCCTTGGCACCACCACCTCTAAAACCACCGCCACCTAGGGGATCTCATCCAAGTCGCTGACTAGGGAAAAGCCCTAGCCCTAGCCGCCGGCCACCACCCCCGTTGGCCCTCTAAATCCTAGATCGCCAAGGCCTCTCTTCTACTCCAGCATACCCGCTCTGGCTTAGGCGAAGCCCTGCGGGATTTCCCCTCTAAACTCCGACACCACACCGTCGTGTTGCTGGAATTGCGAGGAGAGATATACCACCTCCACTGCCTGCTGGAACAAGGGAGACGAAGGTCTTCATCAAGTACCAAACGTGTGACTGACTGCAGGAGCGCTGCCGAAACGCGGCGCCAGAAGGATCGTCTATGCGATCTTAAGATCGGAAAGTGAACGACTACATCACCCACGAGAATCCGATCTCGTTAACCTCTTTGTAATCTTCAAGGTCGAGTATTCTATCGACTGGTTGCTACAATCTAGTAGATAGATCTTGGCTTGTATGTGTTCATGCAGTAGATTTTTTTTTGTTTTCCATGCTACGAACCCCTACAGTCTCCACCATCGTCACCACCGTCGTCTCCACTGTCGTCTCCACCAAAGTCTTGACGAAAGTCTCCACCGTCGGCTCCATACAAGTTGAGGTATTGGGAGCCATCATCATCTCCACCGCCGGCAGCTCCATCATAATACTAACCTCCTGTAACCTCATCTATCATGTCGTACATGCGCTCTTCATCGTCTCTACTATCCATACCTTAACTAATACAGAAGAAATATAAAACCATTTTGCTTCAACAAAGGAAGGAAGATAAAATAATTCAGCTTAACTTAAGAAAAGTACCAATGAAACAATAATACATCTCAAAACATCCAGTTAATACAACAATAATAAAAGATAATATATCACTAATACACATCTAGCTCAACCAAGACATCGACCCCCCCGCTCCTGAGCTGCGGGAGGTGTACACCTAAAGAGTAGGAACCATCACAGGAGCATAGCTCGGGTGAGATCCCTGAAGAACCTTCCAGGTATCGGAGACCCTGAAGTCCAACGCATACATATAATGACGGTCGTGCTCATCCTCCTCCCTAACACGACGTTGTACCTCCTCGTCGGATCCCTCTGTACCGCGCCTGGACCACGCGACCGCCAGCAAATAAGCTCTGGGTCGATGATGACACTCGGATTCCTCACCAAGCTACGCCTCCCGACGGAGCCCAGTACTGTGGATGCCCGACAATGGAGCCCAGTAGTCCCCCGTCGTTCCCGCCGAGTCGACAATGAGGACGCGGCATAACCCTAAACACCAAATTAAACCTATACACTAAATTAAACCTGGTGACAGTAAATATTATCAACTAAAATAAACTAAATTTAATATTAACTAACATTTCTAAACTAAATTAATCCTAAACATAAAAACTAAATACATATATTATCCATATAGTAAAATCTCTAAATTAAATTACACTAACTAAAATCTCCAAACACTAACTAAAATACACTAACTAACTAAATTCTCTAATAAAAACTAGCTAAGTAAATTATACTAACTAACTAACTAAATCACCAACCAAACTTACACTAACACTAGCTAACTATACACTTAACTATGCGGGAATGGATCGGCCGGAGCTCACCTACGGGGGCGGTGCGACCGGGTCGATGACGGGGGCAGCGGGCTGTGGCGGGGGAAGGCGGCTGGGGCTACGCGGGGCGCGCAGGCGGCGCGGACAGTGAAACGGCATGGCGCGCGGGAGACGAGACGACGTCGGGCGGGGCGGGACGACGCGACAGGCGGCGGCGGACGGCGTGGGCTCCTCCTCTATCCTTCTCCACGGGCACGGGCGGCGGCGACGAGTGTCGGGTTGGGGAAGATGAACAAATTTGTCGTGGGTGGTTGCTTGAACCGGGGTGGGGGAGCGGGTATTTATACCCAGCAGCCTTTAGTCCCGGTTTATAAGGGATTTTTGGCATCCGTGTTTCGCGCGCGAGCCGCACCCCTTTAGTCCCGGTTTGACTTACAAACCGGGACTAAACGGTACCCTCTAGTCCCGGTTTGTATTTCAAACCGGGGCTAAAGGGTATTTTTGGCGCCAAAATGAAAATAAATACTTATAGTTAACAAAATTATGTATTATATATTAAAATTTTCAGAAAAAAGAAGATATATAATTTAAAGCTATTATCCTACTCTGTTATACAACAGTAAATGAAATAATTTATTGTTTAAGAAATAGTCTATTAATCTTGGAAAAACATATTTTATTAATTAAAAATCAGAAAATACATATAATATACCAAAATATTCACAACAAAATAATCTACCCATTAAAAATATAATATTTCATATATTGTTTCCTAATCTGCAATATTTTGGATATTTGACAAGTGTTTGAGTATGACTTTGATTAACTTTTGCATAATTTTCGAATCTCATATGAATTTGATTATTCTAACTATTTAAACTATGAACCATTTTTCCATTTGGTCCCGGTTATTTTAGGGGTCTTTAGTCCCGGTTGAAACTACTAACCGGGACTAAAGATAGCTCTCCCGCCATTTCTCTCTGCTTCCCGCCATGTTTTCCCACTATTTCCCTTAGCTTCCCGCCTTTTCCCTCTATATCCAGGCCGACCACCATGGCCATTCACACATCCACATCTTCCCCTCTCACAACAGTGGACACCAAATACTAGGCCATTCTGACCCTCGTGGAGACCGAGGCGCTGTGCACCTCCAGCTACCCATGCCCGCCGGGCTACCGGCTACCTGTCGGCTAGATGCTGAGCGCTGGAGAGGTTTCTGTCCCTCCTGTGCCTCAAGGTTCCGCCCGCCAGTCGGCCATCACGAACCACTTCTACATCGAGTTCACACCAGAGCAGCGTATGGATCCCTAGTGGGATCCCGACAACTACGACACCTAGAATGCCTTCTTTGCTAACCGACAGGAAAGGGGGATCGCCAGGTATGAGGGTGATGGCCTGATCCCGGTGAACCATAATGAAGCCGACCACCGTCTGTGGTGGGCAAACTGTACTATCATCGGCGTGATGCACTACATCGTTGGGGGAGATCATCCTTGCCTGTGGTGCCCACACTTCCACCCACCGCAGAGCCACAAGAAGGGTGGCGGTAGCAGCGTTGTCATCCAGGATCCCCCTCCTCGACTGTTGTGAATGCGAGGCCGGAATGATAGGTGCCCCCTGATACGTTGAAAATGTATCTATAATTTTTGATGTTCCATGCTTGTTTAGTATCCACTTTGCTATGTTTTGTCTACACTTTGAGGTATTTTTATAAACTTTCTGGAACTAACCTATTGACAAGATGCCACAGTGCCAGCTGCCTGTTTTCTGCTGTTTTTGCTTTCAGAAAGCTAAAAAATGAATATTCTCGGAATTGGACGGGACAAAAGCCAAAGTTCATATTTTCCCTGAACGATATGGAAAATCAAAGACGAGACGGAGGAGGACACCAGGGTGGCCACACCCTAGGTGGGCGTGGGCTGTAACTACCTCGGTGAATTACGCTCCTAGATACAAGCCTAGATGAACGGTAGTGGTTGAAATAGTACAGTGGGGCCCCAAAAGCCACTCACGGGTAGACCTTTCGGCCGTCCCAACCACTTCCAATTCATCGGGACCTGTACGGGCGGCGTAATCGGCAGGCGAAGGGATCAACTACATACACAAATGAGTATGTATGCAAGCCACCATACAAAAGTACATCAGAGCCATTCCATCTAGAAAGAAAGGAAATATAGCAACGCCATACGGCAAGATTCAAATGACCTAGATAGATATAATATTTTAGGATAATTCCTCATACATCACACATCAGAGTATCAAGCGGAAGCGGCAAAACAAAGTCCGAGTACGGATAAGAAGCAAATCGGCATAAGATGCCATAGAAATAAGCACATCCCGCCCACAGATCTCACGGATCCCCGTTCCCGGAATCTCTACACCGAACGATCGTTGCCCACATCATCAGCCTCTTCCACCCAGTATCCGTCCTGCGAGGGTACCTGTTCATCTGAACCAATAATTTATCGTGTGAGACCCTAAGGGTACTCAGCAAGTCTTTATGCCTCTAAAGGGGACACAACCTGGGGTGACGCAATTGCAGCGAAAGATAAACCCTAACAGTTCTATAGATAAACGCTAACCATCCGCCTAACCAATGATAGACAGATGTCCGTGAATTAATGACAACAGTTATAACAGTAATTCCATCAGATCCATCCTCCTCCTCGCTTACCAACGAGGAAGCGGACGAACAACCCCCTTCCATCCGTTGGCAATTTTATTAACCATTCCATGAGTATTGCACTATTTACTAGTCATTTACTTAGTCAGATTAAAACGGTACTTTAGTTATGCTTGTCTATGATCGAGAAACTGTGCTCCAAGTCGTCCATAACCGCGGACACGGCTTTCAGAAAGTTTTACCCTGCAGGGGTGCACAAATAGCAACACACACTCGATCAACCTCGGAAAAACCAAATCAAAACCCAACGAGGCCTTCACGACAAAGCAATCACAAGATTCAGAAATATTTCAGGGGGCCACCCCTTAAAGTAGACCCGCAACGAAGCCGACCGGCTCCGAGACGGACTTAAGGTTGTGGGGACGGCTGTAAACGACTGGGAACCCGAAAGTGTGACTGGGCTTGTCGATACCGCGGAATCGTGCCACGCTCCTAAACAGTACAGTGTGCTCCTCGCACAATTTTAAATAAAGCAGTAAACATGGCATAAGTACAGGATAGTAAATAAGACCTCAAACTAGTTTGTGGCCCCAAGAAATAAGACGGAATCAAGCTCTGGATCAGGGGGGTCCCATAAGCCTCCCGGATGTGGATAGCGCGAATAATCTTGGAACAGGAATCAAGTACTCGGGGTCTTACGGGACACAAGTGAGCAGGAAAAACCAAATAGCAGATATTGCCCACCGGTGCCACTTTCATTAGTTATCCCATTACTACTCAGGTTAAGTTGTTTAGGTACCTCGTTATCCATCAGACTCTCACATACCCTACACATGCTGTTCTACGACTCGCATGGCTCAAACAACTCCTGTAGTAATGGCTCATGGGATGGAGGAACAAGCTTGGTGGGGTTTAAAAGTAAAGGCTATGCAAGACTTGGGATTCAGTTTAATGCAATCGCGACTCAATGATGCAAGAATAAGATAGAAGCAATAGGTACTGTATGTATGCAAGCATGTGGTAGTGCTTGCCTGGCAACTCAGTTGAAGCGAGAGACGGATCTGGGTAGTGCTCCTGGTTCTCTTGATATATCCCCTGCTCAGAGTCTATCCGAAGAAGAACCAAACAAACAAGGGCCAACATAAATAACGTGCACAAGCATAGGAATAAAATGCGTCAAGCAAACAATCATGCCATGATGAATGATGCACAAGTTGCATGGCAATAACGTAGCATGGCATGGGTGAGGTGTGGTATACAAGAATAAGTCATTTTATTAAGGTTTGGCCACATTTTATTGTCATATTAGTTGCTGCATATTATTTATTTACATGATGCATGCTGCAATTGAAGTCAAGGATAGCATAAACAGAAAGGTCTCGTCGAGCTGATCATTTTAGACATATCATTTGTTAAATTCGGAGTTATATTTCAAAAGTTATTAATTATTTAAGTTCCAGTGGCACTTGTTGTAATTTTACTCAACTTGGAATTTTAAATGTGCAAAAGGCAATTTGAATGGCATATTTGAAATCCTCACATTTTTCTGATTCAAAAACATATATCATTTGCATTATTTGGATTTATAATTGAAAAGTTATTTAAAATCAGATTTAATTTTGAATTTGAATTAATTTGAAATGGATTTGAAATAAAACAGACAGTCCGAAAACCTTTTTCACTACACCCCGTCCTAGCCACTGCCACTGCCAAGTGGGGCCAGGCTGGCTGGGCCGCCCACGTGTACAGAAGAGGGGAAGGACCGCGGGTTGGGGGCCTGGAAAACCCAGGGATCCTGCTGCAAAAAGGCCAAGGAGGCTAGCAGGTGGGGTCGGAGGGTCGCGGTTTGAGGAGCACGAAAACCAGGAGCCTTTTCATAAAACGGACACAGGCACTGACTGGTGGGGCTGGGCTGGAGCGCGGGTTAAGGGTTATAAAAAGCCCGGGGGTTTTCTGGGAGTATTCCGCGGCGGCTGGTTAGTGGGCCAGGCGGACCGCGGGGTAGAAACAAAAAGGTTGGGGGGGAAAGAGCAAAGTGCCCACGGCACTGTTTTTCTTCCTCTCTGACGAAACTGACAGGAACGGCGCGGCGTGGCGGAACTCGAACGCGCGACCGGGGGCGCTCGCGCGGACGCGGAACCACTGCGGTAGGGTGAGGTGGCTGTTGGAGGGGTGGATGGCGGCCGGTTAAGCCGTATGTGAGGCGCAGCGGCGAGCAGACGACAGCGCCGCCGGCGCACGCAGCGTGCTCGACGCAAAGACCGGCGTGTCCAGGAAACGACGACGAGGAGGACCTTGTCAGGGAGGGGGAGAGGCTCACCGCGGGCTCGATGGTGGGCTCGGATCGGGTCGAGGCGCAGTAGATCGACGACGGGGCAGACGTCCAGAGGAGCTAGGGTTGCGTCGGCTCGTGCTGGGGCAGGGGTTCTGGGGCTTCTCCTCCGCGGCTCCGTGCACAGGTCGAAGCAGAGGCACTCCACGGCCTTCCCCGACAACCTTAGCACCACGCCCGCCTCCTGGTTTGCTGTGCTCGAGCGAGAACCGACGGTGGTGGCCGGCGTCAGCAGCTGGTGGCGGTGGAAGAAAGGGAGGAGAGGGGAGGCGAGGCAGGGCCTCAGGGGAGATCTGGGGAGGCTAGAGGGGCGAGGAAGGGTAGATAAGGACGGGGGAAGGTGGGGGCTTGCGTGGGGGAGGGGAAGGTTGGCTCGGCCACCTTTTGGGCACCCTCTCTCACGTGATCGGCAGGGCAGGCACATGGGGAGGGAGGAGAGGCTGCAGCTGGGCCAGGGCGATGCTAGGGTGGAGAGGGGGCTCAGGGTAGGCAGGCAGGTCTAGAGGGGGCCCCTAGGGCAGGGAGAGAAGAGAGGGAGAAAAGGGTCGGCTCGGGTCTAGGGTTTTGGATTAGAGGGTGGCCTCGGGTTGTTTGGGGTGGGGTAGCTAGGGGGCATGGTGAACATGTGGGGCCATGCTAGGGTAGGTTTAGAGGGGTGGCTCGGCTAGAGAGGAGAGAAAGAGGGGGGTACTTAGGGTTTTGTTTGGACTAGGTGTAGCTTAGGGTTTTAGCTAGGATGGGTATGGGGTATGGTGATGATGGAGTAGGTGATAGAGGAAAAAAAGGATAGAGGATTAGAGAGAGAGGGGGTGAGAGCTAGGGTGGAGAAGCATGCATGCTCCAAACAAAGATCAAGCATGAACAAAAGAGAAAGAGGGAGAGAGAGAGGGATGTGGGGGTTTTAGGGTTTATGCAAGATCAACATATATCAAGCCAAAAGAGAGGAAAAGAGATGGAGATGATCAACTCAAAAACCAAATAAAATCCAATGACAAGCACAAGATGGTACTTGCATGGCCCATGCAGAAATATTTATTGCCCTGATGACTCTTGTGAAACCAATGTTATTACATGGCATTATTATTTTGCATTCCCAAAATTGGAATAAGGCCAAGCAAGAAGAATTAAAAAGGATGCCCCATGTGGAATAGATGGAGATGACCATATCTGAGATACAATGGAACTTGCTAGTGTGTATATGCCACTAGATATTGATTAAGCCCACCAAAATATCCCAACATGATGATAACCCCAAAACAACACATATGGGAGCTAGAATTAGGGTCACACTCACAAGGCATGCAAAGGTGGCCATGTGGCTCTCATATACCAATATTGTGAAAACAACATGGTGCATACATGGGAGCATGTGGAGCTAGAACTTGATCCATCCCAACCCACATGAGCTAGAGGTAAAACTCAATAAAAATGCCAAGCTCATATTAATTGGATGGTGGAATTATAAGGTGGTGAAGAAAAGGTGGTGGAGTCAATAAGAGATATGCCCCCAAATCAACTTGGGCATTTAACAATATATCAAGAACCAAATACAATATCAAGAGGCAAATACAAATATTAATGCATATGAGATAAGAACCAAAGCTCAAGGGTTTTGTATGATGCTCAAATGCAAGGTGGCATGATGACATGAGCATGATATGATGATGATGTAACAATTATATGTAGGAAGTGGCCCTTTTATTACTAGATCAAGTAGCATTACAGGTGTTAGACAACTGGGATGCTACATGGGCCCACCCTGGCCGCGCGCACAGGGCTGTGGGCCCCCTGGCCCTCCATCAACCTTGCCTCCTTCGCCTATAAGAAGCCTCCGACCCAAAAACCCTAGATCATCGACCAAAAAGCCACGAAAAGTTTCGCAACGCCGTCGCCACCGAAGGGGATATTTGGGTGATAGAAAGTCTTTGTTCCGGCACCCTGCAGGGACGGGGAAGTGCCCCTGGATCCATCTTCGTCGATCTCCACCACCATCTCCATCGCTGTTGCTGATTCCCATGATGAGGAGGGAGTAGTTCTCCTTCGAGGCTAAGGGCTCTACCGGTAGCTATGTGTTCATCTCTTTCTCTATTCATGATCTTGTTGTGGTCATGAGCTTTGTAATCAAGTAGATCTACCTTGCTACTCAAGTGCTTCAATATATCTCTGCTCTCCCCATGTGTGTGAAAGTGACATCGTCATGCCATGGTGGCACTTAGGGTAGTCTACATAAATACTCATTGTGCTTTAATAGATCTCTGCTCTCCTCACGTGTGTGAAAGTGACAGCGTGCATGCTATGTGTGGCACTTAAGCTAGGTTATATATATATATATATATCATGAGTTATATTTGGAGTTGGTTTTCTCTATGAAATTGTGGTGTTTGTTGGAACCGTCTAGCGCTCAAGGTGACAGTGTGGGGTTATCTAGATTGGGGAAGGCGGACTTTGAGGTGTGCTGTTATAGCCCTACCATGGATTAGAGTGTCCAACTGGAGAGTAGTTAAGAGTAGTATCATGAAGAGAATATTTTTATATGAGAGTGTTCACTAGTGAAAGTATGATCCCTAGGCCTTGTTTCTAAACATTGAAACACCGTTTACAACTAGATCTGTTACATGTTTACTTGCTTCCAGTCTCTTCCACCTCGTCAGAAGCTCTTTTCTGGCACCGTTACCACTTATAATCATCCATACCACTTGTATTTCACTATATCTTTGCCGAACTAGTGCACCTATACACCTGACAAGTGTATTGTGTGTGTTGGGGCCACAAGGGACTTCTTGTATCTTTATTGCAGGGTTGCTTGAGAGGGATACCTTTGACCACTTCCTCCCTGAATTCGATAAAACTTGGGTAATCCACTTTAGGGAAACTTTCTGCTGTTCTACAAACCTCTGCACTTAGAGGCCCAACAACTGTCTACAAGAATAGAAGTGCGTAGACATCACCCCCGGTATATGCCATGACTAGGCTGAGGATCCAGCCGCGTGCGCCTAGCCACGACGACAATGACGAAGGCGACCCTGAAGCTGTGTACTATAGGACTAGGCATGATTATAACTAAAGGGGGCGGCTTTAGTCCCGATTACTTAGTCCCGGTTTTTAATATTAATAAATGTCTTGAGTGTTAGTCCTGGTTTGTGGCTGGACCAGGACTAAAAGGGGGCCTTTAGTCCCGATCTATAGTCATAGTTCAGAAACTGGGACTGAAAAATGAAGATGTTGTTGTATTCTTGTGAGTTCGCTCAAGTGCTCAAATGCTCTATTTTTTCTACCTGCTTTCAGCAATCTCACAAATTGTAAAAAATAGGGTTAATTCACAAAATCTTCATAAGAAGGTTTAATACATTATTACATCACCAACCTCCACATCTAGTGTTTTGGTTTTCTTCAAGTCCATAACCATGGAGCATCTTCCTTATTTAGCGGGATGCTTGGGTCAGTTTTCACTTTGAATGGCGGAAATTCATGAAACTTGTTATAATCTTCTGACATGTCTGTCTTTTCCCCAACCCCCACCATGTTTCTTTTCCCTAAAAGAACTATGTAGCACTTTGTCTCATAGTATGATATTGTATTTTTTTGCTTATCTTACCTTTTTCTCGGTCTGGTAGACATGTCCTTCACATAGAAAACTTGAGCCACATCATTGGCTAGGACGAATGGTTTGTCTCCGTACACAAGATTGTTGAGATCCATTGTTGTCATTATGTACTGCTGGTCTACAGTTACCCTGCCGCCTGTCATCTTGACCCATTTGCATAGAAACAATGGGACCTTAAAATAAGGACCATAGTCAAGTTCCCTGATACGTCGGAAACATATCTATAATTTTTGATGCTCCATGCTTGTTTAGTATCTACTTTGCTTTGCTTTGCTTTGTCTACACTTTGAGGTTTTTTTATATCTTTTCTATAAATAACCTATTAACAAGTTGCCATAGTGCCAGTTGCCTGTTTTCTTCTGTTTTTGGTTCCAAAAAGGTAGAAAATCAATATTCTCGGAATTGTATGGGACAAAAGCCAAAGTCAATATTTTACCGTGGGCGTCACGAAGTCCAGAGGAGATACGGAGAGGAGAGCGAGGGCCACCACACCATCCCTAGGTGCGGGTGGGCCCACCCCGTGCCTAGGTAGTGTATGGGCCCTCTGGCCACCTCCCATCCTTGCCTCTTCGCCTATAAGAAGCCCCTGATGCAGAAATCCTAGGCACCTGATCAAAACTCCACGAAACCTTCTATAGCCGCCTCCACCATCGTCCCTAGATCGGGGGGATCTGAAGTTCTTCCCGGCACCCTGTCAGAGGGGAGATCATCCCGGAGGCCTTCTTCTTCATCATTCCAGCCTCCGGTATGAAGCGTGAGTAGCTAGATGGTTGTGTCTCCTTGTGCTTTCATGTATAGATCTTGTGAGCTCCGTTCATGATCAAGATATAATCTATTTGTAATCATGCATGTTGTGTTTGCGGGGATCCGATGGATATTGAGATTACTATGTCAGATTGATTAATGGTTTTGTCTGTTTGATACTATCATGTCTATATTGTTTGTGATCTTGCATGCTCTTCGTTGTTAGTAGCTATCTTGGCCAAGTAGTTGCTAGTGACTCCAAGAGGGGGTATTTATGCTCGATAGTGGGTTCATGCCTCTAGTTTCCAAGGGAAGTGACAGAAATCTCTTCGGTTGTAGATGTGTTGTTGCTACTAGGGAGAAAACAACGGTCTCTTGTTCATAGAACAAGTGGATTGTTTACCTTACACACTTTGCTTAAAGTAGTTGTCTGTTGCTTGCAAATTAATACTGGAGGGGGTTCGGATGATAACCTGAAGGTGGACTTCTAGTCATAGATGCAGTTGGATGGCGGTCTATGTATATTGTTGTATTGCCCAATCGAATCTCATAGGATCTTTTTGTCTGGTAGTTCATGTCAATTGCCCTGCTGTAATTTGTTTAACCTTCATGCCATGTTGTTTATCTAAGGAGAGCACCTCTAGTGAACTATGGACCCCGGTCCAATCTTTAGCATTGATACATCTTCCACTGTTACATGTTTACTTGATGCAAACCATCATCACCTTCCACACCATATGTTTAATCTTTTGTTACCGCAAACCGGTGAGCTTGACAACCTCACTGATTCGTTGGGGCAAAGTATTGATTTTGTGTTGTGCAGGTTTCCATGTTGATTGCAACACCTGTGTGACGTTTCCTTCCTCCTACTGGTTCAATAACCTCGGTTTCTTACGGAGGGAAAACTTGTTGCTGTGCTGGATCACACCTTGCTCTTGGGGTTTCCCAACGAAGCACTGCACGTTGACGTAGTGCCATCATTCCCATATGTCCTGTATGTAACCATAGTATGTGTTCTTATGCCCATTATCGTCTGATGCATCAAATCGGACACCACTATTTTGGTTGGTTCTCTTTTTATCTTGGGTGTGCATGTAAAATATATACCCATATATATCGTACCCTTAGAAAGTCAATATAGTTGAAGATGGAGACCTGGCCAACAAGTACAACTGATCTCCAATAGTGGTGTCATTCATGAGATGTGTCTGCAACCAACCGCCAAAAGTCTTCATGTGTTCATCTCTAATCCAAGATTCAGACTGCCCCGTGTAGTTGGAGCGTACAATATTCTTGTGTACCTCCATATATAGAGCCACCAAGGTGGAACTTTGCAGAACTGTATGGTGGGCTTTAGTGAAAGAATGCCCGTCCATACATATCCTTGCTTTCTTTCCTAGCGTGCCTTTTCCACTTAGTCTTTCCTCATGCCGTGATTCAGGAACACCGATCATCTTAAGGTTAGGAATAAAGTCAACACAAAACTCAATGACCTCCTCTATTCCATACCCCTTGGAGATGCTTCCTTATGGCCTAGCACGGTTATGAACATATTTCTTTAAGACTCCCATGAATCTCTCGAAGGGGAACATATTGTATAGAAATACAGGACCGAGAATGGTAATCTCTTCGACTAGGTGAACTAGGAGGTGCGTAATAATGTTGAAGAAGGATGGTGGGAACACCAACTCAAAGCTGACAAGACACTGGACCACATATTTTTTTAACCTTGGTAGACTTTCTGGATCGATTACCTTTTGATAAATTGCATTGAGTAGCGCACATAGCTTCACAATGGGTACTCAAACATTTTCTAGCAGAAGCCCCCTCAATGCAACCGTAAGCAACTGCGTCATAAGCACGTGGAATTCATGAGACTTTAGGTTCTGGAATTTTTTCTCTACCATATTTATTATTCCCTTTATATTCGACGAGAAGCCAGAGGGGACCTTGATACTACTCAGGCATTCAAAAAGGTTTTCTTATCTTCTTTGGTAAGAGCATAGCTGGCAGTACCTTAAAATAGCTCTAGATGCATGCTGCCTCGGTCTTTCGTACGTTGTTGGTCTTGTCGTGCTTCTGGTGTATCTTTATTCTTCCCATACATGCCCAAGAAGCCTAGCAGCATCACACAAAGATTCTTCGTCAGGTGCATCACGTTGATTGAAGTGAGGACCTCTATGACTTTCCAATAGGGTAGCTCCTAAAATATAGATTTCTTCTTCCACATGGGCGCGTGTCCGCTAGTGTCATTCAGAACAGATTGTCTGCCAGGACCCTTTCCAAATATTATTTTTAAATCCTTCACCATATCAAATACATCATCACCAATACGGCATATAGGCTTACTTTGGCGATTTGCTTCACCATTGAAATGCTTGCCTTTTTTTCTTAGGGAATGCGCGGGCAGAAGAAAACGACGATTCCCCAGGTACACATTCTTCTTACACTTGTCCAAATAAATACTTTTAGTCTCACCTAAATAGTTTGTGCATACATTGTATCCCTTGTTTATCTGTCCTGAAATGTTACTAAGAGCAGGCCAATCATTGATGGTTACGAACAGCAATGCTCGTAGGTCAAATTCCTCATGTTTGTGCTCATCCCACACATGTACACCTTGTTCATGCCGCAGCTGTAAAAGTTTTTCAACTAATGTCCTTAGGTACACATTGATGTCATTGCCGGGTTGCTTCGGGCCTTGGATGAGCACTGACATCATAATAAACTTTCGCTTCATGCACAACCAATGAGGAAGGTTATAGATACACAGAGTCACAGGCCAGGTACTATGGCTGCAGCTCTGCTCCCCAAAAGGATCCATGCCATCTATACTTAGACCAAACCATAAGTTCTTCACGTCACCTGCAAAGTTCGAGTAGTTTTCTCTCAATTTCTCTCCACTCTGACCCATCAACGGGGTGTCTCAACATCTCATCTTTCTTACGGTCTTCTTTGTGCCATCGCAACAACTTGGCATGCTCTTTGTTTCTGAACAAACGTTTCAACCGTGATATTATAGGAGCATACCACGTCACCTTGGCGGGAACCCTCTTCCTGGGGCGCTCGCCCTCAACATCACCAGGGTCATCTTGTCAGATCTTATACCATAATGCAGTACATACCGAGCATGTATCCAAATTCTTGTACTCCTCACCATGGTAGAGGATGCATTCATTACTTCATGCATGTATCTTCTGCACCTCTAATCCTAGAGGGTAGACAACCTTATTTGCTTCGTACGTACTGGCGGGCAGTTTGTTATCCTTTCAAATCCTTTGGCAGTCACATCGATCTCTGCCTTCATTGCAACAATTCCAGTGTGCTACCCAGCTTTTGTGGCTATCTTCGCAATTCGGGTACAACAATTTGTTGTGATCCTCTAACATATTCTCAAATTTCAACCTCTCCCTTTCTCTTTCGCATTCTCCCTTTGCATCAGCAATGGCCCGACCAAGATCATCATCTGGCTCATATGATGCACATTCTTATGCTTCTTCTTCATCATTGTATTCCATTGTAGTACCACCGTATTCAGGGGACATATGATAGTTGTCACCAGTCTCTTATTATTTGTTTTCTTCCATCATAACCCCTCTTTCTCCGTGCTTGGTCCAACAATTATAGCCAAACATGAAACCGAACCAAAAAAGATGGCTGATAACTGTGAGATTTCGACACATTCTTGATGGTTTTTATTGATGGTTTTCGTCTAGATTTGATGGTTTTCTAGATTTACCTAACGCTAATACTTCGATAGCAAAGAAAACTTGGTTTTTAATGTGTGTTTCAGGTTATGAACATCAACATAGGGTTTTAACAACAAAAATACAATATTCAGGCGAAAACAAGCAAGTCTGTTTTCGGAAGCAATCGAGGAAGGAAACCAGTAGCTTTAGCGACCAACTATACGGCGGTAATATTTTATCCGGCCGTATAGTTCCACCACCTTCGTCTTGTCAAAAGGAACAACTTTTGTGAAGAGGCCAGAAGCGAAAACACAACACAACAGCCGTTGTTCCATCCAGAAGGGACAGAGAAGAGATCTAGAGAAGAAGGGGAAGACGTTCTTCATCTCGCTCCACGATCTCTGACCTCCTAGCCACCACACCCACATAGCCATTAATTGTACTTGAGAGAGAGAGATATTTACCTTGTAATATTAGAGTTTGAGATTGTTTCTTCCTATCTTGAATTGTGTTGGATTATTTTCCTATTCTTATTATGGATCTCCACGGTAATATCGAGAAGAACTCCCTTTAATTATATCAATGATGCTTTCTTCTCTCATGTGTGAGTAAGTTCCTTTTGGCATGGGATATGTAACGGATTGGTGGGATGTGATGTTCCTATATATTTTCCATTAGTTTGTGCTTGATTTTAATTACTATATTATGTGTGATTTACTATCTCTAGGATGCCTAATGCTTGTTTTCCAATTAAGGGCCCAGACAACATGATATGTTGTTCTACATAGACAAGATCTTGTTTGCTAGCAGACCGGCGACCCCGAGTGACCCGGGGATATCAATGGAAAACTAGTTGAACGTGAGGAGCATGAGGAGTCATTATGCCTATTGCATTAGTCTGATCCAAGGAGTTTAATTGCTGCAACCTGAAGGATCTTAATAGCCTAGTGACTGACCATGGTTTTGGTAACCGACTAGTAGAATTATTGAAGTTGGGATGAAATCTACCAAGAGGAGTTCCGAATAATTATGGGTTGATCGCCTACACACATACTTATAAGATTATAATTATTACAAGTATCACTCATCCACATGGACCATGAACTGTATCTCCCCGCGCATACTTTGTCATCTGCAGAAAACAACAAACAATCGAATCGTTCTTTACCTTTATGCTTTTTATTTCTAAATTTTACATTTTAGTTTTATTTAAATACATTCATTTTAATCCAAATCTTATTCTTATTTCAGCACTTGCAGTCAACTCACTCGAAGACCTACGACAGCTTTAAGTGTGACAGAGACTTCATTCATAAACACTTACCTTTGGGCTCCCTATGGGATCGATATCTTAACTTCGACACTAGCTACAAACGATCTGTGCACTTGCAGACATCAAGCTATTTTCTAGCGCCGTTGCCAGGGAGCTAAGCGCTAAGTGTTTGTCTCTTGACATTTCAGGGTCTACTACTACAAAATGTTCTCCCTAGGATAAAAAGGGTCTACACGCTCTGATATGACCTATCTACCAGATTATTTTGAGCGCATGCCTGTTCAAAGGCGCGATGAAATTATTGAAAAACTTTTGAGATCGAATAAGGCTGAAGTTGAAAATCTGAGTGATTTCATGGAAATCGTGTCCATTCACAGGACAACTCCCAAGAAACCTGAGAAAACTCTTAGAGAATACAGTGCTCCAAATTCTGCTTTTCTTAAACAACCAATAGAATTTCCTAATCCTGGAGTTAGAGAATATCGATTTGATGGTGAGATTATTAAATTTTGTAGGAAAAAGCTTTCAGTGGAAGGGAAGTTGAATACCCAGGAAGACATCTTAGAGAGTTCGATGATGTGATAACATCAATTGGACCAAAAGGTTTGCCTAGAGATTTCTCCCGCCTAAAATTATTTCGTTGGTCTCTTAAAGGTAACGCTCTAGACTGGTTATATTCTCTCCCTTGTCATTACATTAAATGCTGGTAAAAATGTATTGTTAAATTCATAAATAGGTTTAATCCTTTTAAAAAGGTAATTGAAATTAGAAAGAATATAGGCAACTTCAGCCAGAACGTGGGGGAAAACTACCCACAAGCTTGGGATAGTTTTTTGGAATGATCAATAGTATTCCTAATCATGGCTATTCTGAATCCACTGTTTTCCACTTGTTTTACCATGGTATTAATACTCAATGCAGAGAGTTGCTTGATTTATCAGCAGGAGGATCGATAAATACTTTAACTACTAAAGCTTGTTTGGAATTGATGTCCACTAGGGCTAAGAATGATTCTCTTTATAATCCCGATTTTGGTACTAAGATGGAAAAAGGGATACTACATATAACTCATGATCTTATGCCTGAAGTACGCAAAACAATGAAAGAGAAAGGTATACCTTCTGAACTTGTTAAGGAAAAAAATGTAGATCTGTTATAGATTTTTACTGAAGAAGATGAAACAATAAAAGTTTTTCAAGAATTAAAACATTGTCAGGACAAATCTCATAATAACCTGCATAAGCAATTTCAAAGACATAAGAAGATTTTGGCAGAACACACAGAAAATTATGATGAGATTGGCCAAGAAATAAAATTATTTCATAAGTACCTTAGTATGATTGAAACTCAATGTGAACAAATAGCATCTGGTTATCAATTTTTTCTTCAATATGATATAAATATCCCTGCTTCTACTAATGTTGTTACAAGGAAAGGTGCAGTTGTTACAGGACCATTAGGACCACCAGAATATGAATCTAAACAGATCGAAGGGAAAATGCCTTGCTCAAAGCAAGCCAAGAAGACGACACATTGGTGGATCCTCAAGATGAAACTGCTCAAGAAACACAAGACCAAACCTTGGAGGAGCAAAATGATGCACATGATGACCACTATGACTCCGATGCAAAGACTATTGATCCAAGAGAATAAAAAGAGATAAGCAATGAAGATAAAGTTGTTGTAGTAGAAAGTAAGAAAAGCAATAAGCATCAACAAAAGAAAACAACTGAAGAGCCTGATCCCCCACAAAAGGTAAAACACAAGAATAAGAAAGGTGAGCAAAAACTTCCATATCCAGATCGCAAAAAGAAAGCACCAGATCAGGTAATATATGATTCTTTCAAAAAGGCACTTGGTGATCTCCGTTTAGAAATTCCATTTGCGGATGCAATAAAAGTTCTTACCTATTCTAAATTTCTCCGTGATATTCTTAATAGAAATAAATAAATAACTATACCATTGCCATGCTGACTAGTTATCCTGCTAATGGAAAGTTATTGTCTAAATCGGGAGATCCCAGAATACCAACTATTTCATGCTCAATTGACAAAACTGATATTCACAATTCCTTGTGTGATTTAGGTGCAAGAGTTAGTGTAATACCATATTCCCTCTATAAAAGGTTAGGATTAAGGGAGTATTCCCCTACTTCTATCACTTTACAGATGGTTGAAAAATCCACTAAACAACCCATTGGTATGATTGAGGATGTTCTATAATTATAATATATGAGCATGTTATTCCCACTTATTTTATTATTCTTGAAATGCCAGAGGATTAAAAATTATCTATAATACTTGGAAGACCTTTCCTTAGTACTGCAGGGGCGTCAGTTGATTGTGCTGAAGGAAAAATAATCTTCAATGTTTATGATGTTGAAATCATCCGGTATTTTCCAAAGAAGCTAGAAGTAGGAGAGAGAGGTATATTCCACCGGCAAAACGAGTTCAAGTGGTAAGTGCCTTTGATAAGGGGCAACACATGGTAATAATTCGAGAACAGAGAAGGGGTTGAAATATTCAACCATTCTTAATAAAATGCTTAATGGGAGTCAACCCATCACACTAATAAAATAAGTTAAAGAATAAAATGTTCATCGCATTCCTACAACTTTTTCATATACATTCTTGCGGAAGCGCGCCCCTAAAGATGCAGCTGTCAAAAAGTAGTAGAAATATCGACTGAATAAGCATAGATTAAGTGTAATAAATAAAGTTTGAGTTTTATATACAAGAACTATTCTAAACACATTGTTCTGATTAAAGAAAATATCTCTGAAAATTTTGAGCAAAAAGCATGTCCTCGAGAGTCTAACGACCAACTATACGACGGGAATATTATTTCGGCCGTATAGTTTTGGTCGTATAGTTATCAACCCCCTTTCTCACAAATTGTCTCTCGGACACAAAAGGTTTAACGACTAACTATATGGGGGATCGTTTTTATCCATTCATATAGTTGCGTCCGTATAGTTGAGATCTGGCATAAAGAAACCCTAATTGTCGATGTCGCCGCAACTATATGGTGGGAACTACTTATACCGCCCGTATAGTTCGGGCGACCTCTTAAACGAGCTGGCAGGGCTAGGGTTTCTCCTCCTCCTCCTCACTTTTTCTCTCATATTATCTCTCCAAACTCCTCAAAACCCACCTAAAATTCTTGATTCTTCACGGATTTCGTTCGTTTGAGTTGGGGAATCAAAAGATCGGTATGTTTCTCTCCCTATCCATGTTTTATTTTCAGAATTCCATGGTTGAAACTCTCACATTTATATAGTGGATGAACTCAAGCTTGTTTGATTTTCCCTTTTGATTTCTCACGTTAGGATTAAATTTCCCCACATAGAATCGTTCGTATATCATGTAGAAACTATATTCCTAAAGTTTTATGTTGAAATTTTCAGTGCATCAAGATGAACAATCTCGGTAGCATTTTCCGCAAGAGCAAGCGCCAACGTGGTGAGGGCTCGAGGCTCCGGGCTGAGCTGGACAATAATTATGCCATGGTTTTGTCAAGGACGGTGATGCCCACACGTTGGGCCGATGATGGCTTTCTCGCCGCGGCAGGGTTGAGGGTGGACTTCAACCACATGTGAACGAATGCAGGGCTATCACTCCTTGCCTACGCAAGCCACTACACCTATATTGAGCCCACATTTGAGTTCCTAGCCTCCTTCTACGATGACTACAAGGAGAAAGGTAATGTGTGCGTGATAAGCTTCACCATAGAACAACAACTATATTAAATATCTTTTCAACAATTTTGTGAAGCTTTTGGATTCCCTCAAGAAGGGGAATCAACTGTTACAAATTTTTATATGTCTCAAGTGGAGAAACTTGGGAGGTTATTCCTGTTAACGGTGGTAGGGACTTCTACCAGAAGAAGATGTCCTTCATTTAGAACCCGACAATCTGCTACTTCACCTTGTTTCTCGCCAACACTCTATTGGGAAGAGGAGACACAGGTTCTATGGATAATGCAGACATGACCATGATCACCAAGGCACTCTTCCCTTCTGCACCGCAGAGTCCCAATCCTGTAGCTCTATTCCTCCAGCACCTCCGCCACCAGAGCAACAAAAAGAAAGGTGACATTCGTATTGGTGGATTGGTAACCCACCTTGTCCAAGCCTGTGGAATTACGATACCTGTTATGCAACATGTTCATGGCTCCATACTTATGGATGTTAAATATATAACTGCTTGTGGCTTCCTCGGTGTTTACCGAGTTGACAAGAGGCTCCGAGCATATCAATTTGGTTATCTTGATGCCTCATAGGATGAGCAGGTGTCATTGTCTTGTCCACAAGCTTTCTCGGTTTTGGAGAAGGACAACTGGATCCTCACCAAAGACCAAGTGATGGAGATCATGGTTGGGCTCCATCCTGACGCTGAAGAGGATGAAGAAGGAGAGAAGCAGGATGCATAGGAGGAGGAGCAGGACAATCCTGCTTGGGAAGGACAGCAGCAGCAACAACAGGAAGGACCCTGGGACCCATGGCCCAATCAGCAGCAGGGGTTCAACAACGTCCCCTATCAAGAATTTCTACAGCTCAACCAATGCATTGGGGATACCGACCACACTCTTCAGGGAGTGAATGAGGATGTTAGTTCCCTAACTAACAACTTCAGTCACTTCATGACCAACTTCCCCAAATACTACCAGCAGTAACCGACCCGCCACCAAATAACGACAACAACTAAGCCTGGCAACAACCTAAGCTTGGGGAGGTTTGAAAACCTCCAAACTTTGCATTCATATTTTTATTTTCTTCATTTGATTTATTTTAATTCTTCAAAAATTGCATGTTTACTTTCAGTTTTTGCATACCTAAATCAAAAACACACAAAAATTAGTTATAACTTTTATTGCAAATTTGTTTCTTTGTCTCTCTCGGAGATTGCTCAATTTCAGATGACTTGGCAATAGGGAAATATAGCGAGGTTCAACTCAAGTACAAGAATGAAGCAAGTAAGAGGAGGTATCACATTTTTTCATCACCTCTTCTGCAATTTTAAATTGACCCTACAACTATTTGCTCGCTTGCACTTGAGTCACTCCCCACTTAGCTTGCTATCCTATAAAATTATATTCCTTTGCTAGTGTCTCCTTTTTAGATTTGAATAATGAGCAGTGAACTTGGTCTAAATATTTCCAATATTTTTACAACAAGAAAATGCATCCAAAAGATGACTTGAGTCCATGTCTATCCCAAAGAATTCGATTTTAGAAACTACTCAACCCCATTGAGCTTAATGTAATGGACTTGATAGCACTTTTGAATGAAATTGTTTGATAAAATGGATGCTTTGAAGTAGTAGAGAATATGCCACTGTTTTTCTAATAATTAAAGTAAGATATTGCTTTACGCATGTCATTACAACACTGTCGTGCTCCATGGGGAACTATTAACTCCGCTGGCAAACAAACGATCTAAATGTGGGAAACCACTTGATTTCGGCTATTGAGTTTTGTAAGCGTTTGTAGCTGCAACGCTATGATGAGTAAAAAATTTAGTCTCCTCGTGGTCTCATGTTCCAAGTGAAGTTGTGGTAATCATCTGGACCACTATTGCTCAACATTTATCTATTGGAATGGTCACGAGTGCGCAACACAGTCCCAATTACCATGTTAAAAACAGTGGCACGATTTCTCTATGGAAGAGCTGAAATTTTTGAAAAGCAAGGAAAGGAAAAAAGTGCCTTGAGAGTCTTGAAATTTTGACATGGGATTAGATGAGTTGTTCTTAAATTGAATGTTTATGGTGCCAACTTGAGTACTCTTAATTGATTAAAGAAACAAGAGCAAAAAGTCTTTCATCTCTCAACAAAGAGAGAAACCAAAAGGATTTGTTTCACTTTCCTAGCTAAACTATTAACACTTGCTCGGGCATATAATTTATTTGCTAGCAAGATATACCTGGTTAGGAAGTGGACTCACTTCAATCTTGTGAATACTTGTATGGTCATGTTTAAGATAGCAGGAATAGTGAAGAAAGGAATTTGACACCAATTCGAGCTTGTGAGTTCTTTTATTTCAGTCTCGAATCTCAACTATTCTTCCTTATTTTCTTTTCACTCAAGGGCGAGCAACATCTAAGATTGGGGGAGTTGATAGCTGTGATATTCGACACATTCTTGATGGTTTTCGTCTAGATTTGATGGTTTTCTAGCTTTACCTAATGCTAATACTTCGGTAGCGAAGAAAACTTGGTTTTTAATGTGTGTTTCAGGTTCTGAACATCAATAGAGGGTTTTAACAACAGAAATACAATATTCAGGCGAAAACAAGCAAGTCTCTTTTTGGAAGAAATCGAGGAAGGCAACCAGTAGCTTTAACGACCAACTATACGTCGGGAATATTTTCTCCAGCCGTATAGTTCCTGCCGTATAGTTTCCACCGCCTTCGTCTTGTCAGAATGAAAAACTTTCGTGAAGAGGCTAGAAGCAAAAACACAACACATCAGCCACCATTCCATCCAGAAGGGAGAGAGAAGAGATCCAGAGAAGAAGGGGAAGACGTTCTTCATCTCGCTCCACGATCTCCAACCTCCTAGCCACCACATCCCCATAACCATTACTTGTACTTGAGAGAGAGAGATCAATCTTAACCTTTCAAGATTAGGGTTTGAGATTGTTTATTCCTATCTTGAATTTTATTGGATTAATTTTCTATTCTTATTGTGGATCTCCACGGTAATATCGAGAAGAACTCCCTTTATTTAATTATATCGATGATGCTTTCTTCTCTCATGTGTGAGTAAGTTCCTTTGGGCGTGGGAGATGTAAGGGATTGGTGAGATGTGATGTGCCTATATATTTTCCATTAGTTTGTGATTGATTTTAATTACTATATTATGTGTGCTTAACTATCTGTGGGATGCCTAATGCTCGTTGTCCAATTAAGGGCCCAGACAACATGATACTTTGTTCTATATAGATAAGATCTTGTTTTCTAGCAGACCGGCGACCCCCCGAGTGACACGGGGATATCAATGGAAAACTAGTTGAACTCGAGGAGCACGAGGAGCCACTATGCCTATTGCATTAGTCTGATCCAAGGATCTTAATTGCTAAGCAACCTAAAGGATCTTAATCTCCTAGTGACTGACCATGGTTTTGGTAACAGACTAGTAGGATTATTTAAGTTGGGATGAAATCTATCAAGAGAAGTTTCGGCTAATTATGGGTTGCTCGTCTAGACACATACTTATAAGATTATAATTGTTACACTTATCACTCATCCACCTGGCACAGTCACTATCACCATGAACTGTATCTCCCCGTGCCTACTTTATCATCTGCACAAAACAACAAACAATAAAATCGTTCTTTACTTTTATGCTTTTTATTTCTAAATTTTACATTTTAGTTTATCTAAATACATTCAGTTTAATCCGAATCTTATTCATATTTCAGCACTTTCAGTCAATTCACTCGAAGACCCGTGACAACTTTGAGTGCGACAGAGACTTCATTCAAAAACACTTACCTTTGGGCTCCTTGTGGGATCGATATCTTAACTTTGAAACTAGCTACAAACGATCTGTGGACTTGCATACATCAGTGTCCGTGAAGGACTCTTGAGGAAGAGTATTCCTTCTGATTCCGACAATCACTACATGGACAACACATAAAACCATTCCGCTTGTTTGCCTCGGCCACAACGAGAAAAAAACGCACGCCTTTGATGAACTCGCCAGAGATTTGGTCAGCGTACATCCATTGTCGGCTCATTTGCATTATATAAGTACATCAAACAAAATCACGATACTAAGATTTGTACCGGTCTAAAAATAAAAGCACAGAGCGTACATCAAACAACTATGCACTGATTTAAAAAATTTCTACTCCATCTTTAGTTCTGGTTGGACACACCAACCGAGACTAAAGGAGTTGTGGCAGGCTAGGTCTGGTGTGAGCCCATTTAGTCCCGGATGGTGTCTCCAACCGGGACTAAAGGAGACTCCAACCGGGACTAAAAGTGTGTGACGACACTATGTCGTGAGTGGCGACACTATGCCAGTGAGTGGCGAAACTATTTTGGTGGGTGGAGACACTATGACAGGGGTGAGTGTCGACATTATGTCGTGAGTGTCGATACTATGTTGTGCTTCTTAATCTATAAATATGCTTGCTTGTGAAATATCAACTGCAAGGAAGATCGTGTGCGAGAGAAGGGACACCACTACAGTGGAGCTTCATGAAGACGTCTTAGGACACCATCCTCAGACATCTTCGAGAAACTCGCCATAGAGGCACTCCCTATAATATGTGAAATTTGTTAGCTCCGCGAGTGCATTGATCTAGCTAGAGAATTTATAAACTGCAAGATGGTGTGCGAGAGCAGAGACACCACTACGGTGAAGCTTCTCGAAGATGTCTTAGGATACCGTCCTCAGACATCTTCGAGGAGCTCGCCATATAGAGGCACTCCCTAATATGTGAAATTTGTTAGCTCCCCTGCGTGTTTATGTTTTTGGTTCTTCCTTGTTGCAATGGCCGATGATTAAAATGCTAGGGTGCAACTATATATGTGTGCCTTCATTTCAGATGTGATCCTGGGGGCGGTGTGAGCGACCCTTATGATATGCACAAGGACATATATTGGGCATCCTACTAGGCTCTCTCACGCCGTCCCTATGATTTTTGTGTCCAACATAAGTATGAGGCCCTATAATACTTGATCTTTATATTTTTCCTTCTTTTTTTTATTACAATGGCTTTTGTGAATTAACCCTATTTTTATTACAATTTGTGAGTTTGCTAAAGGCAGGTAGAAGAAGGTCATTTTGTTGCTAGGCGGTGGCACGGTGCATCTGTGAATCAAATAAATTTTGAGACTATGTGTCAAACCAAGATGATGAATTTATGTATATCTCTGTGCTTCTATGAATTAAATGAATTTCGAAACTAGTTATATGTGCCAAATCAGATATAGATAGAATCCATAATGAAAAAGATATTTAGCTTAGATTTCATTACATTAATACAAGATATATAGAATCCACATCTCATGTTAATTATTGCAAAAATTACTACCAAACTAATAATTCCACAAATCCCTCCATTTCTAGAGCATGAAATGAGCTAAACTAGCAATGAAAGATAGAAGGATGAAGTTCTTAACCTTTTAGAACCCTTGGATAGATGTGGAGCCGAAAAATCTTGACAAATCTTGAGAAAAATGGCATGACCTCGAGCTTGAGGGAAGAAAACAGAGGGAGACGCCACCAACAGCTTGAAATGGCTCGGGCAGAAAAGGAAGAAGATATAGTAGGAACAATAGTCCTGGTTTGTAAATTGAACCGAGACAAAAGGTCCATATTTAGTCCCTATTCGTGTAACAAACCGTGACTAAAGGGTCTGGCGCTGGACCCAACCTGCCGCATGGACATTAGTCCCGATTTATTACATAAATCGATACTAAAGGTCCCATTCAAACCAGGACTAGTGGCGGCTAGGCCCTGCGGTTGTTTCTACTCATTGTGTCCGGGGCATTAGTACTGGTTTATAGCAAAACCGGGATTAATGGTCTAAATAAAAAGCATGTTTTCTACTAGTGGCCCCGCCAGCCCGGTCCTAGGGCCGCCCTGTTTTGCGTATGGCTATAGAACTCCAAAACTAAAACTGAACTGAACTTCGTATTTTACACGATTCGGTTACCATATACAATTCGGTACCTGCCTATTGTGTCATGTAGCCAGCACGTAACAATTTCAAAGATGGTCACGTACAAAATACTCTGGACCTATAAAGAAACAATAAATATTCTAGCCACGGTGTATTAGATACTTAACAATTGATGGTGACATGATTTTTCCTGCGCGTACCTCCAGGTTGCCATCTTAGGCCATCGAGAACGTGTCATTGCCGGTAACAGAATAGCTCGACGTATTGTGAAATCTCAATTTGACGTCTGAAACCATAGAGGGCCTGTCCTTGGCAGTAGTATATTACCTCGATTCATTGCAGAATTTCTTCAAGTTTTTTCCTAGTTAACTGCTAGTCCATGCAAAAAACCATTGCAATCCTCGAATAAAATACCAACTAATTAGTTTGATCAACTATCAAATTAATTTGGCCAATGTGTTTTGAGTTCAGTCTCCTATGATCTATGTTGGTTATCTCTAGCGATGGTTGTTGTTCTGATGTGATGGTCCTTTGGAGCCTTAGCACGACGATTTCATGTCCGTCTACTATAACAATCTCTACTATGACTAGCTTTGCCCGGCTCCGGTGATGGAGGGGCATGGATGGCTATGCGTCTTTGGCTCGTGCCAGTGTTTGCAGTCATCGCTAGGTGGTTCATTGACATATTTTACTATTAGGACTCTTTGTACTGTTGTTGATGATTATTAATAGATCGGTAGAATTTCACAAAAAAATATTAAATTAATTTGGTCCATATATTTCTAGTAGCCAAATTTTGTAGTCAACACATGTCCCCATGTT
This sequence comes from Avena sativa, assembly GCA_916181665.1. NCBI lineage: Eukaryota > Viridiplantae > Streptophyta > Magnoliopsida > Poales > Poaceae > Avena > Avena sativa. Next base: position 381,756,793 of record OV702283.1, on the reverse strand, counting down.
TTTGGTACAATAACATTTATCAAAAACACTATACCATTACCTCAGGACAATGTTGATCAATTGACCGGCCACATATAATTTCTTAGGGCGATGTCTAAAAAACACATCAGCCAAATTTTCTTAGGACGATATTTCAAGTAACATATCAGTTATGACATCATCAAGCCTCCTGCCGCATGCTAGGATAATACTTTTTCAAGTATTTTTCATTGAGAGCTTAATTTCCAGGAACAATCTCTACAACAGTACATGGTCCTTCCCAACTCGGTGACCACTTGCCGAATTTTCTATCTCTAGTTCCAATAGGTATAATTGTTTTCCACACTAAGTCTCCTACTTGAAACGATTTTTCCTTTACCTTTTTATTATAAGCCTTAGCTACTCTCAATGTTTGCATTTTAATTTCTCGTAAGGCTCTTAACCTTTCTTTTGGAACATCATCTATTCTATTCATCATCAAATTATTATAATCTATAGCTGACAAATCATTTTGTCTGGACACTCTAAGAGCATGTAGCTTAACCTCCACGGGCAACACTTGAAAGGAATATGCCTAAGAGGCTATGATGAACACTCGAAGTAGATGTAGCAGTACGATCATGTCATCAAGTTTAAATTGCCATCACATTCATAGTAACTCAATGTCCTTAGACCACGAGATCACGTCAATCACTTTCACCGAAAGAGTACTTTGATTGCATCAAACGTTACACCATAACAGGATGATTATAAAGGTGTCATCAGGTATTTGGAAAGTGTCAGTTGACTTTCGTGGATCAAGATTGGGATTTGTCCATCCGAATGATGGAGAGATATACTCAGGGCCTCTCGGTGATATCACATTGACATAACCTTGCAAGCAAGTGATTTGATCACTAGAATGTCATATCACAGGAACGAGAAAAAGAGTACTTGTCGGGAACAAGATTAAACAAGGTATAGATGATACCGAGTGATCGAATCTCGGACAAGTAATATATTGAGAGAAAAAAGAAATTTAATTACAGCGAAAGAGGTTCGGACGATCATGAGATATTCGAGGAACTTGTGGGAGTCATTATTGATCTCTAGGTCCCGCTAATGATTATTGATCGGAGAAAATCTCGATCATGTCTATATAGTTCTCGAACCCGTAGTGAGACACACTTAAGGTAAACCGACGTATTTGAGCGGATAGGAAACACAGAGAAAGTCAATGGACATCACAGAAAATTGTTCTGCTGAATTTGCCGAAATAGTTTCGGGGTATCGAAACAAAGCAAAGGGATCAAAATGTTAATGTGTTCATTAAATGAAGTACTCATTAAATGAAGTGTTCATTAAATTGAGTTGCATTAAAATGGAATTAAAGTGCTTTAATGGATAGATCTTTAAGGGAATTAAAATGCTTTAATGGAATTAAAGTGCTTTAATGGAAAGACCTTTAAGAGGATTAAAGTGCTTTAATGGAAAGACCTTTAAGGGAATTGAAGTTTTTTAATGGACCTTTAAGGGAATTAAAGTGCTTTAATATATATTGAATGAAAGGAGGGTAGGGGGCAGCCCATGTCGCCTATAAAAGGAGGTGGCCTCCTCCTCCTCTCCACACACTCTCATTCACTATTCTCTCATATGCCCTTTGCTTGGCATCTTCCCCCTCTTGCTAGCTTTTCCATTGCCACGAGAGAGGTGCTTAGGCAAATCCCTGCTCTAATCCTTCCCCTCCACCACCACTACCATAGAGTAGCGCTGGTGTAGTTCCTGGGGATCCGCTACTTCCGCTGCCTGGCTAGAGCGAGGATTCGGGAGTCGTCGGCGCACCGTATGTGTGACCGATTACGGAGTCACTGCCCATTGTGGCGCTTATCATCTACATGTTCTTGAGGACGTTTGTATATATCTACATCAACCACGTTTGTTTGCGGGAACGTTATCCAGCTTACGGTCTTCAAGGATGAGTCCTGAAACTGTTATAAAGTATTGCCTAGATTTGATCTTGGTAGTTGCAAACCATAAGAAATTTTTGTTTTCTATGCAACGAACCTCATCAGTGGTATCAGAGCTATGTCTATGAGTAGATGTTTTGTACAATTAGAACACATGGAGATGTGAGCGTTGATAGTCTTGCTATTGCAAATCTTCGTGTACTTTGGATATTGGCGGCATAGTGGTATGAAGCGGCACGGACAAACTTTACATGTCCTCGCACATGAGACATGTTCCACGCTTGACATGCAACTCGTTTTGCATAAGTGTCTAGCGAGTGTCTGTCTCTTCCACTATAGTTGATATCTGATTTACAAGGGTCTGCTTAATAACTTAGTTTTCACCGTTGTTGCTGAATTTTGTAGGTAGAGCGGTTCTTTTCTAGAAAGCCCACAGCCACGTAAAATATGCAAAATATAAATTAGAGGCAACTATATTTATTTTTGCTAGGCTTGTATCATGATATGGTAATGTTATAATTTGTAGTATGGATTGATACTATTGGAAATTATAAAATGCCAAAGTGTAAGCGCCATAGACCTTGGTGTGACACAAATGGAATGATTGAGATCATACCATGATGAACAAGATAGTGATCAAGTGCAAGAACCATATCATCTCACTCTTACATATGATATTTGTTTGCATCTTATTTGTGCTTATGTCTAGCTTAGAAATTGGTGGTATCATTATAAGATGATCCATCCTACTAAATATCAACATAATAATATGTTCTTCCTTAGTATGCACCATTAAGAAAGGTCGTCGTTTTGAAGAACCACGTGATGATCGGGTGTGATAGACTCTACATTCGCATAAAACAGGTATAACATAGTTTTACACACGCGAGTACTATGGTTCTTACTTGGCGATCCTAGCATATACAGACATGGCCTCGTAACATGAACCAAAATGTAAAGTATGAGTCATATGGATGATATGATGCCCATACGATGCTCGCCATTAGAGTTGTGCAACCACTCGTGATGATCGGTTGTGGCGTAGTGAATTTGGTTCGTGTAATCACCAAAACAACTAGAGGGATGTTGGTTTTGAGTGGGAGTTCACATAGTAATATGATTAAAGTTGAACTAAATTTATCATAAACTGAATCAAAGTGAATTTGCACAATTTGTTGTAGTTACTGGCATTCGTTTACTACCTTGTGTTTAGCTATAATTGAAATAATATAACTATTGGATTCTGGAATTTTGTACTTTACGAACTGGTATCATATTGTTTTATGAGTGTCAATCTAAAGTTTAAAGTACTATTGCAAACTTTCAGCAAAACCACACTTACACCATGAAATTCAATCAGTAGTATTGAATCAAGAGTAATAGTTCCAATGTTAGTATCCAAGTATCATGCTTGCCTCCATGATCTTTGATATTCAAAAAAAAATTTAGTATCAAGGTTATCTAGAAGCTGAAAGAATTGTTTCAGAAACCATCATGCCTGAAAGATATTGTGATATCTGAAACAATGTTTGGTTGCAATATGATAGAATATAATTTTAGTAAGATACATGTTCTCATATTGTATGAGAATTTGCAAAATTTTGAGATGCTAGGCATCCTGATCTCCCAAAAGGTTTTGGGAACTAACATTATATTCACAATTCGTCCTTATGAGCTATAGTATCTTGATCATGAAAGTTATCATGATAAGGATGAATAGAATATGTAGATAAAATGTTTACTACATTAAAAGGATTACTAAAAGGAATGAAATTTAAAAGAAGGCTAAACATTTGATGATGGTGATCAAATTCAAAGTGCAAGTCCAAAGGTATTAGTATTTGACTATACACGCTTTGGACTATGTGTCATATGTATGGCACTACTATTGATGTTGATAGATTCTTTTTAAAAGGAAAGGTAATGCTGAAAGAGAATCTGGTAAATATTTGGCAGCAAGGAAAAAGACTAGAAAATTCCAGCTTAGGTATATAAATGATATACACGTTATGGGTGTATTATTTGCTTGTTAAACAATGTGGTTCTTGAGTATTGGATACTGGTATTGGATACGAATTTGTTGGTATAAAGTGTCATACAGAACAACACAATTCATGAACTGCAATGGCCTAAGTAACTAGCACAAGAATATGTGATGATATTCATCGAAAACAAATAAAGTGTTATTTTGTTTCTCGTTGACATCAACTTGCCTTCAAGATTTGTATTAATAATTATTATTTTGTTCTAGTATTATGAGAATAATGGTTATTCAAATAATTATCGTATTCCATAGAAGATGAATGAACTTTTACAAATCTAGTTGGATAAATCACGTCCATAAACACTGATGATAAAGTGTCATAAGACGAATGATTGAAATATCACTTTTATGTGACATCGCTGTTTAAATTATATCAGAAAGAAAACAAGAAGAAAACTCCATATTAATGGATTTTTGGAGTCTTTTGATTTTGATCAATTGACCCTTGTGAAACTTTTCTGGAGATAATTAAAACCTCGTTCATAGGCCAAAAAAGAACGAACGACTAACCTATTGGACATAGTGCATGTTTATGTATATTGTCCATTATGTGTAGTCGTGAGCGAAGGATTTGATATTCATATGCTTTCTCCGAAATTTGAGTAAATGCATGTATATATTTACTTAATAAGGTTGAAAATGTTCATATGATTTCAAGATGAAGTGGAAAATCATTATAACAAGAAAATAAAGAATTTATAATTGGATCATAAAGGAAGATATTTGAGTTACAAGTTTAGCAAAACACCTAAGATTTGAGGAATCATTCCATTGATTTATTTTTCCGATAAACCATAGGAGTATGGAGTATTCAAGAGATGTAGTCAAACCGTGTTTGACATGGTAGGATCAACGGTGTTATTTACAAAATTGCCATTATATTTTAAAGATTAAGCTTTAGTGACTACACTTTTACACTAAAAAGCGCTCCATCATGATCCGTTGAAACGGCAAACCATATGAGTTATGGTTTGGGATAAAACCCAAGTTGTCTTTTCTTAAATTTTGGTATGCTAGGAATAAGTAAAAAAATTATAACCAATATCGGATGAGCATGTCTTTGTAAGTTATTCCGAATAACCATTGGGTATTCCTCCATAGCACCGAAGACAAAAAAGTGTTTGTCGCTTGGAACGTCAAATTTCTTAAGAAGGATTTTTTTCGCAAAAAATTAAGTGGGAGGACAATAGAACTTTGATAAGGTTATTGAACCTTAGCTATATGTGTTGAGTTACGCAGCGCTAGAAAGCGTCCCGGAGGAAGCCACAATGCTCATGGCTCACGTGCCTCAAAGATTGTGGTCACGGAGGTCTAAATTCCTATTAAACCGTGTAGGTTGGGTAATTAATCAAATACTAAGATTTGAGATTAAATAATTATTGTTTGACAATGATGAAATGACTACATGCAAATAAGCGATGATGGGAACTGACTCCATCAAATGGCTATAAACCATAAAATCCGTGATAGTTCCATACATGAGAAACCAAGTTATTGAACTTGGAAGACCCTCCAGAAAGTCTTAAAGCCTATCAGTTGTATTTGGATCTATAAATAAATAGACATGGGTGTTTCATATTTATGAAATAGTCAACATGTCAGTAAAGAGTTTATGAACATGTTCAAAGAGTTGAATACGACAAGATTCGACCTTTCGTAGTGATATTTAATATGGACGGATTAATGTAGAAACCACTACATATGTCAATTGTTGTATATGTTAGTTGAACAAACAGAACAATATTCTTATAATAGAATGGTTACTAGGATGTGTACGTGACACGGTCCAAGGGGTTTTGGTAAATCAAACAATGCTAAAAGGCATGCGAACTTCAATAGTAGAAATAAGCATAGCGGAGTTGGAATCTTCACCATGATGAAATTGTTAAAACATTTAATTTTATCAGAAACGATAAAGATGCTTGCATTTGCAAGAAATTAAGTGGGAGCGGTGAGACATATTTCCAATACATTGTGTATAAGACATATTGATTGGAAGTGATGTATCTTTTATTTGACACAAGTTAATAATTTCATTGAAATTTGATTTGGATAAAGACTTAGGCAAAAACCCGAATATTAGGCATCTATGTCTATATGGATAGATTGAGACACTAATATGGTTATGCCATATGTACATAGATGAAATATTGAATGAGTTCAATATGGAAACGACAAGAAAGGTTCTTGCCACATGGAAAAGGTTGAATTAAGATTCAAGTGTTTCGACACTTGGTGAGTAAAATCACATGGATATCTTGATAAACGAGATTCAAGTGTTTTGACACTTGGTGATTAAAATCACATGAATATCTTAATCAATCATTACGTGACATGTACATATCCAGATATGTCCTATGCTCTAAATGTTATGAGCATATACCAGGGTGACTCATAAGATGATCATTGGAAGATAGTGAGGATATTCTTATGATCTTTGGATGAACTAATAATATATTTTGTATATATAAGTGACATTGTAAATTGTTACATTGATATATAGTTCATTGTAAGGTGTTACATTGACATATAGTTCATTGTAAGGTGTTACATTGACACTATACAGATAGTTCCTTGTAAGGTGTTACATTGGTACTAGTTTTGTCACAAGATACAAATTAAGTTTATCTCAATTTAGGCTATTGGTTAAGGTGGCACAATATAAAGGAAGAAAGTTTCATGATGGATTTGGAAGACTTCCAAAGTTATGGACACTGTGATGGATACTACAATGAAAGGCTAAGTATAAAACTATTATGGTAGCAGCAAAAGAACTAGGTGTGGTTCGATGGGCAAGTACTATGAAGATATATTGTATGACAATTATATCGACATGTTTTAAACCCCAAGGAACTAAGGTATCACCAAATTTATACAATGCCATCTCATTTGAGAATGAGTGATGCGTAGATACGCAAAGACATGCAAATACACACATACCTGGAAGTGTCAGATCTGGGGATTATGTTTACCAGTAACAAACATGTATATACAACACCAAAGTGCCATAGGTGTTGAAAGTGCAAAGTTTTTTCAAACTAGATTATTGACTCTAGTGCAAGTGGGAGACTAAAAGGAATATGCCCGAGAGGCAATAATAAAGTGTTTATTATGCTATTCCATGTTTATGATAAATGTTTATTTTTCGTGCTATAATTGTATTAATAAGGAAACGTTAGTACATGTTTGAATTTGTTGGGGTTCGCAGCAGGAAACAAAAAAAAATCTAGCTACACGAACACGACAACCAAGATCTATAATATGTAGACATAAGTAACAGAGAGGGAGGATAGATTTCATACCCTTTGAAGACCGTGGCATGCCTTAAGCAGGTAGGAATATAGCGATTAAGACAAGCGCCCCAAGTGTTGCGCCTTGAAGCTCTACACACGTCCAGTGTAGGGAAGTCTCCCGGACTCCGATCGAGCAGAGCAGTGGAAGAAGATGGAAGACGGACCATCTTGCGCACTACGGTAGTGTGGAGGTGGAGATCTAATCCCAAAAGCTAGATCCAATCTAATGGAGAGAGCTCTAGGGTTTAGAGGGAGAGGAGAGAACTTGTTGTTGTGGTGCAAATAGAGGGGAGGGGCTCCTCTATTTATAAGTGGGAGGGGGGTAAAACCCTAGGGCAATAGGGTGGGAACCCCCCCCCCCCTCCCACCAAAGCTGCCGCCGGACCTAGGCCCCACCCTGCGGTGGGAAACCATAGGGTTTGGCCGGTGGACCCCCTTTTCCATTTATCCTTAGGCGCCTAGACCTATGAGCCCTTCTTCCCGGAAGCGGCCCAATAGCAAAAGGATGACCATAAAAATAAAACTAAAAATGCTTTAATATTAATTCAGCCAATTAATATAAACCATATAAATCATTATATTTCATACTCCGGAACTCCTTCCGTACCCCTCTGATCAAAATCGGATGTTACCCGGAACCTTTCCGGTCTCTCTCTTTTAATTCTCCTGCGGTGCCGGTTCGATCCCAATGCATCCCCACCCTTAAGTGTGCCACCCTTCGGCTCAGATATGCTACAGACATGACTAAGACCCCTCTTGCATCAATGATCAATAGCAGGACCTGGATGCCCATAATGACCACCCGTGCATTCATGAATCTCATCACTTGAACCTTAACTACGTAGTCCTATTCCCTTTGCCATATGATTCCTAGGTTATTTGAGATTTGATCTCAAGCATGTCCATACTTGTGTTCGATCTCGTTTTCGATGAGCTCGTTTACTCATTCCCGTGTCGTTGCATTCCATGACCTAGTCATACGCTTGCAAGCTTTGTTAATGCAATGTCACTAAGTTGTCCACGTGTATCTATCCGTTACTTTGATTGGCAAATCCTGGTCTTGATAAGAAGTCCTCAACCTATATCTTCAGGAAACCCAACGATACCTTTATGATCACCCTTTCATAGCTTGATACCTTATATCATCAAAGTCTCCTCCCAAAACGGTGATTATGCATTATCTCACAGTCGAAGGATATAGGCCACGATGTTTCTATGTTATCATCAATGATGAATGTTAAGTAACTAGATCTAATTGTGATTAATGATGGGTGTCTGTCTATCACATTATTTTCCAATAATGTGACCTCATTGTCAATCGTAACTATCACCATGATCTCGAAACCATAAGATCATCACTTGCCTAATGAGCTAGAGTTTACTAGAGGTAACTAGAGACCTGGGTTTTTTACATACCACACGTGTATAAACATTTCATATTAATACAATTATAGCATGGTAAGAAACATATTATGAACATACAATAGATACACCAAATAAAAACACTTTATTATTTGCCTCTAGGGCATATCTCTTTCAGTCTCACACTTGCACTAGAGTACAAATTAATCTAGCTTTACAATAGGCAATGACCTAACACCAATACTATCCCGGTGTTGTCCATGCTTGGATTGTGGTAGACTTTTGGTAAACGGATCTGCAACATTCAGATTTGTATGCACTTTGAAAATCTTGACTTCACCATCCTCAACATTTTGTCTAATGGCATGGAATCTCAGTTGAATATGCTTAGCTATGGAATGAGTTCTCGGTTCCGACGTGTTTGCAATGGCGCCTGTGTAATCACAGAAGATGGTCACATGGTCATATCCATTAGGAACAACTCCCAGTTTGATGGAGAAATTCCATAGCCAGATAGCTTCATTTGCCGTAGAGTTAACTGCAATGTATTTTGACTCCATTAAGACTATACCACCAGTAACTTCTTCACGCTTCTCCAGGTTACCACACCACCATTCACCAAAAACACATATCTTATCTGAGACTTCGAGTCGTTGGAGTCTGTGTTCCAGCTTGCATCCATGTAACCCGTTACGTTCAGAGCTACATCAACACCTCCAAAGACTAGGAACATATCCTTAGTTCTTTTCAGATACTTCAGGATATTTTTCACAGTTGTCCAATGTTCCACTACTGGATCACTTTGGAAATGGCCTTTCCAACTAAGATCCAGGGCCACCTCAGGTCGAGTACATAGCATAGCATACATGATCGAACCTATGGCTGTGGCATAGGGGACATTAAACATCCTCTCTCTATCATCAGCTGTCGCTGGACATTGAGTCTTACTCAATGACACACCTTTAACAAGAGGCACAAAATACCTTTTGGCGTCTTCCATTTTGAACTTCTTCAAAATATTATCTATATAAGTACTCTGACTCAATGCTATCAGGTGTCTTGATCTATCTCTATAGATCTTGATGCCCAATATGTAGGCTGCTTCACCTAGATCCTTCATGGAAAACTGACTACTCAGATGCTCCTTTACGCTCCCTAATAATTCCACATCATTCCCAATTAGTAATATGTCATCCACGTATACAACTAGGAATTCAACCGAGCTCCCACTCGCTTTCTTGTAAACACAAGCTTCATGATTATTTTGGACAAATCCAAAACTCTTTATCACTTGATCAAATCACTTGTTCTAACTCCTAGATGTTTGCTTTAATCCATAAATAGATCGTTCTAGCTTGCATACCTTTCCATCATCCTTAAGATCGATAAACCCCTCTGGTTGCATCATATACAACTCTTCATCAAAGTGACCACTGAGGGATACGGTCTTCACATCCATCTGCCATATTACATAATCATAATATGCAGCAATTGCTAGTAAAATCCAGACAGATTTCAACATTGCTACAGGAGAGAAGGTCTCACTGTAGTCAATTTCTTCCACTTGTCGAAAACCCTTTGCGACAAGTCTTGCCTTATGGACAATCACATTGCTATCAACATCTATCTTTTTCTTAAAGATCCATTTATTCTCCATAGCCTTTCGACCTTTAGGGAGATCTACCAAGTTCAAACTTGGTTCTCATACATGGATCCTATTTCGGATTTCATGGTTTCTAGCCATTTCTCGGAGTTAGCACTCTCCATTGCTTCCTTGTAGTCTCTAGGTTCTTCTTGTTCATCCAACAAGACAGAAATCACAAGATTACCATACCAATCTAGAGTGGTACGTACTCTTGCTGATCTCCAAACCGTAGGAGCTTTGATGTTATGATCTGTATCATTTTTTCTTCTTCCACTGTAGAGGGCGGTTCCGAAATAGTTTCTGTTACGCTACTCGGTATTTGTAGAGAAGGTCAACAACCTCATCAAGCTCTTTCTTTATTCCACTAACTCCTTTCGTGAGAAAATCTTTCTCTATAAAGGCGCCTTCCTTATCAACAAATGTTTTTCCCTCGTCTTTGTTGTATAAGATATAGCCAATAGTTTCCTTTGGGTATCCCACAAAGATGCACTTTTCTGCTTTAGGTTTGAGTTTGTTAGGCTATAGTTTCTTAATGTAAGACTTACATCCCCAAACTTTCAAGAATGACAACTTTGGCTTCTTGCCACGCCATATCTCATATGGTGTTGTTCTCCACGTATTTGGATGGTGCTCTGTTTAGAATAAAAGCAACGGTTTCTAACGCATAGCCCCGAAACAACACAAACAAATCAGTCAAAGACATCATGGACTGGATACTATCCAATAGCATATGGTTACGCCGTTTCAATACACCATTACACCATGGTGTTCTGGCTGGAGTAAGCTGTGGTACAATACCACAGACCTTCAAGTGCATGCCAAACTCATAACTTAAGTATTCGCCTCCCGATCTAAATGGAAATGCTTAATCTTCTTATTGAGTTGATTCTCTACCTCTTTCTGAAATTATTTGAACTTTTCAAAGGTTTCAAACTTATGCTTCCTCAAATAGATATACCAATATCTACTCAAATCATTAGTAAAGGTATCAAAATAATGATACCCATTGTGTGTCAAGAGACTCATTGGTCCACATACATATGTATGTATGATTCCCAACAGGTCTGCAGCCTGCTCCATAGTACTGGTGTCGTGGTGTGGAACACGGCAGTGCCATTGGGGATGGCAAAAGAGGGACACTCAGATGCAATCGGTGGCTCAGGCAAAGGGTTGGGCACGACGGACTGCAAACACAGCGATGTACCTAGGTTCGGGTCCCTCTTGGCGAGGTAAGACCCCTACTCCTGTAAGATGAACTATATGGGGGGCGAATGCCCAGTACAGATGCTCCTGGAGCTGTTTCCTTAGCTACTATCGAGAGCTAGAGGAAGATGAAGCGGCGTAAAGATTGTTTGACCGGCTTCGCATCCGGTCGAACATGGAGAGAGTGCTCGGCGAGTTCCCTCGGGACACCTGGCATGTCTTTGGGGCACCATGCGAAAATGTCCCGATTCTCACAGAGGAAGTCGACGAGTGCGCTTTCCTATTTGCTGTCTAGGCCGTCGCCGACCAGGACGAACTTGCTTGGGTCCTCCTCATTCAATAGGATCTTCCTTGTGCCCTTGGATGGGTTGAACTGTGATTCTCCAGCCGGCTTGGGCTCTCCAGCCGGCATATCCGCCTGTAGGTCCGCCATGTTCTACATCATGACACGCTTCTCCTCTGTGATGATCATTGCCTCGGCTATCTTGGAGCCATCTGTGGCCCACTTGATCGAACGCTTGTAGCGGCCGTCGACGGTGATCACTCCTTTCGGGCCTGGCAGCTTCATCTTGAGGTGCGCGTAGTGCGGCACTCCCATGAACTTGGTGAGGGATGGTCGCCCTAGTATGGCGTGGTAGGAGCTAGAGAGGTTCACCACCTCGAACCATATCGTCTTGCGACGAAAGTTGTGCTCATTGCCGAAGATGTCGTCCAGCCGGATCTTGCCGATTGGCGAGTGCGATGGGCCTAGGACTGCCACGTGAAACGAAGTGCTTGAGGGAAGCAGTTGGGACTCACTGATGCCGAGCCGCTCGAGGCTGTTGCGGTACAGGAAGTTGATGTTGATGCCTCCGTCGATGAGCACACGTGAGAAACAGCACGAGTGCTTCTTGGAGACGATGATGGGGTTGAGGACCAATGCGTAGCTGCCAGGGCTCGGCAGCACGGCCAGCTGGTCTTCTTTGCTCCAGGTGATTGCCTGGTCAGACCAATGTAAGTATTGGGGAACGGGGGAACGATTTCGTTCACCTCCGCCTCGCGCCTCCTCTTTCTGTGCTTGGTCTCCGGCTCCGCAAGGAAGATGTGGTAATTGATGGGATACGGGTGGGCTACACTAGCGCAAATCAAAATTTTCTATCGCGTAAAGCAGGAATACTGTTGTCATAGATCACGGGATTACCACTAGACGTGCGGTTGCGGAACTTGATGAAGCGCGTCGAGGCAGTGTAGATGTTCTACGTCTCCTCCTCGTCCTCATCCCACGAGCAGCTCCCCTTGCGCAGCTCGTCCAAGTGCCACAGATGCAGCACCTCTGAGGTATCCACACGTGCAGGGTGGAAGCGTCAGACGGCGGACTGCTAGGTCCGCGCGTGCAACACAGGCGTGAGGAGTGGCGGCTGGGTGGAATGGTCTAACCCTAGTCAGCTCGCCCCACACTCTCTTATATAGGCGTCCCTAGTGGGCTTCTACATTAGCAGCCCATTAGTAGCCTAAGTCTGGTCTAATTCGGATCAAATCCTCATTAGGCTTCCAGCCCCTTAAGTGTGTGACCCTATAGGTTCATATACGTATAGACATGACACGAATACACTTATTTTGTCAATAATTGGTAGTGGCCTCTAGCAAGACGTGCCAACTCCTAAACACATACAAAGATCATACCGCATGAACCATCACAAGGTTTAGTACATGTCTTTCCCTTTGCCTCACGATATTTGGTCTAGCTCCAAGCTGACCTCCCTTTCTTGATACTGTGATTCGGAATCCCTTTACTAGGTTAACTCTTAACCTTATATAGCACGGCCATGCATTTCTAGATCCGATCACTTGAGGGGCCAGAGATATATCTCTCAAGTAGAGAGGGGCAAATCCCATCTTGGTTGACTATGCTTTGCAGCATGCTTCAGGACAAACCCGAAAGATACCTTTATAAATACCCAGTCACAGAGTAGCGTCTGATAGCCCCAAAGTAGGTCGATCCACATCTCAAGTACATGCGACAATCTCAGGTCTAAGGACAAAACGTACACGATGTGTCAAGAGAGCTACAAGTCTAATTTCCAGTCTCAAGTTGGGTCAGTCCAACCCCATGTTCATAACATGTGTCCACATCATTGGTTTGACATCTCCATGTCTATGACTTATGAAACATAGTCATCAACCAATCGATGTGCTAGTCTAATATTCACGTGTGTACTCACATGAACTCCGACTAGGGACAACTATTAAATAATCATACAAGTAAAGAGTTTCACAAACAATTCACATAATTGCCAATCAATACAAGTTGCCTGATATGGATATTCAAGGAACATTACAATAACTCATGGATACATAATAAATACAATCATCTCTATGATTGCCTATAGGGCATATTTCCTTCAGTAATTGCCCACTTGGCGCGGGTAACCATCTTCGTCATCTTTGTGGCAGTTGCATTGTTCCATGTTGTCCGGCGGGCCTCCGGCTGGTGGTGGAGGTGGTGGTGGGAGACCGCCGGCTTCAGCCATCTTCTTCGTCCAGCTACACTGGCGTGTCGTATGGTTCGCGGGCTTGCTGTCGCCGCTGTGGAACTTGCACGGCCCATATAGCATGGACTCCATGGTGTACTTAGGCTGTGGTGGCCTGTCATCCGGTCTCTGTCTCCGGCTGCCGCCCGCAGCCGAGTCCTCGTGCACTGCTGCTACTTGCTTGGTGTCGTACCGGCTGTCAAGATGGTCGTCTTTCCTCTTGCCATGGCGGTTATCATGGCCGTGCCGCCTAGAGTGATGGTCACCCGGCTGGCGGTGCTCCGCCTGCTCATCCGTTACGATGTGTCCTTGATCGTCCACCACGATGGGCTTCTTCATGGCTGCATCGACGGTGGAGTACTTCTCCGCGATGGCCATGACCTGGGCCATGGTTTGCGGGTCTGCCTGGTTGAGCTTGTGCTTCAACATGGTGCTGTCTCGGCAACCGTTGGTGAAGAAATTGATTGCCTGGTGCTCGCGTACCCCTTCACACGAGTTGTGCATGCTGGTCCAACGGGTGAGGTACGCGTGGTCGGACTCATCTTTTCCTTGCACGCAGAGGGTGAGCTCGCGAGGTCGACCCGGTCGCTTGTATGTTCCGATGAAGTTGCGAATGAACGCTTCTTCGAAGTCCAACCAGGCGTTGAAGTTGTTGTCGAGGAGGCTGTTGAGCCATGTTCTTGCCAAGTCGACGAGCATGAGGGGGACGTAGCGGACGGCCAGGCAGAGGTTTTCGTTGGCGATTACCACAGCGGTGGTGTAGTCCGCCAGCCAATCCTCAGGCTGGACCGTGCCATTGTATTTTGGCGTGTCCCTTGGAAGAGAAAACCCTTTGTAAACGGCTCATTCTGGATGCGCGGGCTGAAGCATTTTCATCCAGCCGGGCTTTCTTCCTCCAGAGTGCGTGACTGCACCAAGAGGTCAATGCGCTCGCGTGCGTCAGCTGGTTCTCGGGGGCCGAGTGCCCGTTCAGGCACGACGCGAGCGGGTCCTTGTTCGCGCCAGCTCCTTCTTCCGGCGTGAGTGCCTTCTTTCCTTGGGAAGCTCCCGCAGCCGGCGCGCAGCTCACGCTGGAGGCGGCGGCGTCACGGTTATGGCGGTCGCGATTGCCGGATTCGCCATGCAGGCAGCTATTTTTCCCGGCTCCTCCTGGAGAAAACGTCTGCTGGTGCTTGCTTCCTCCATGCCCCGTCTGGTCCACGCCTTTGCGGAGGACTATGTCCCGGGTGTTGCCCGCTTGGCTGGGGCCGCCTTTGGCCTGCTGCTTGTTGGCGGTGGCAACGAGGAGCTGGATGCGCTCCTGCTGGCGACGGAGCTCTTCCCCCTCAAGGTGTTTTAGCTCTGCGGCCGCTGCTTCGGCCACTCTCATGTTTTTGGCAGGAGTGCTGTAAACGGGTTGCGCCACGCTCGCGCGTGAGTCAGAGGCGCGGTCTAGTTCTGATGCAAGGTCGCGCCCCCGATGCTAGACTTGCCTGGCGAAGCCATGGGCAGCGTTGTACTCGTGCACGGTGGCGTTCAGTCGATGCTGGTTAGCGGTGACCTTGGTGGCTTCCTCCAGGAGCTTCTAGCGTGTGGCATTGAGTGCATCCACAACGGCTGCTGGGTTCGCCTCGATGACGACAGGAGCGCGAAGGTGCTGGATGAAGGCGGTGAGTTGGTCCTGCTCCTGCTCAAGCACAGAGCCCTCTCCTCCCGCTCGGCGCTCCTGAGACGGGCGATGGTTTTCGCGGGCATTCACCACCATGACCTCGATGCAACCGTTCGTCGCGGTCGAGCCACGGGCGAGGTGGCTGAGAGGCATGTCGGTGATGGTGGCGACCATGCTAGGGAAAACCTCAGCAACGGTGGCGACATAGACACAGAGGTCCCCGAAATGCATGATGGAGCCGTTGGCAGGGAAGGTGTTCCCGACGAAGCACGCGGTGTTGTCGACGATGCAGTCAAACGCCGAGTGTGAGGATGAGGCCGGAGGCCACGCATTCACCGGTGATGAGCGGAAGTCCTATGCGGAAGATGATCACAGCCGAAGCGTTGTGCCCCACGGTGGGCGCCAACTGTCGTGGTGTGGAACACGGCAGTGCCATCGGGGATGGCAAAAGAGGGACACTCGGATGCAATCGGTGGCTCACGCAACGGGTTAGGCACGGCGGACTGCAAACACAATGACGTACCTAGGTTCGGGGCCCTCTTGGCGAGGTAACAAACCCTACTCCTGCAATATGAACTATATGGGGGCGAATGCTTAGTACAGATGCTCATGGAGCTGTTTCCTTAGCTACTATCGAGAGGTAGAGGAAGATGGAACTAGAGGCAAGCTCTTGCTCCTATCAATCTTTCCTTCCTCGAACCCTAGCTCTGCCCGCCCTTATATACTGGTCGGGGGAGGCAGATTACAATTTGGGCTCTAGGGTTTACTGTTTGGATATGGGTTTACAGGTCAGGGCTGGCTATCGGGTCCAGCCGGTGGGACAAGACCCAGTCCGCCCTCCTTTCAGCGGCATTATCTTCTTTAGCGGTCACCCGGGCTTCCTTTGTGGCATCACCCTTGCTTTAATGGTCACCCGGACTGTTTTGGCGGTCAGCCGACCACTTTGCTTTATCTTCGTCGGGTAGAGCGGGTCGTGACACGCCAGCCTGCCTGATGACGAAGGGATCCAGAGGCGTACCTCGCAAGGAGCATCTCCCCCTCTGTTCTCTCCATCGAATCTGAGGTAAACCGGGTGGAGGCGGCCACCCGGCCGGTTCTTCTGGCTACCTGGCTAGACGGTCCAGCCGGGAAATCTTTAAACCCAGTCGGGCGGTACTAGCCAGGCGACTGGAGTTGTCCTGCTTGATGGCCAGGCGGCCTGTATCTTCTGGAGCCGGCCTACTTGGGCTTGGCTTTCCCCACCCGGGGGTTATCCCCCTGACAACCGGAGAAGGGTGTCCTAGTAATCTTGCCCATGAGACAATGTTCGCATGTATCAAGATATTCAAAATCTAGTGATTCCAGAAGTCCATAAGAATGGAGCTTCTTCATGCTCTTTACGCCAATATGACCAAGACGGCAATGCCATAGGTACTTGCAATGCTTGACATCAATGTTATGGATGTGTGTACTACTATCAAGATCTAGTAAGAATAAACCTTTGCATACACGCGCATGAATATAAAAGACACCATTCATATAAATAGAATAACCACTTGTTCCAGATTGAAACAAATAACGATATTGCAATAAGCAAGATCTACTCACAATATTCATGCTCAAGGCGGGTACAAAGTAGCACTTATTCAAAACTAAAATAAATCCTAAAGGTAGACATAGAGACAGATCGCTGACGGCCTTGACATTGACCTTTGATCCGTTGCCAATGTGCATCGTTACTTCGTCCTTCCCCAGTCACTTCTTATTTCGTAGCTCCTGCTGGGAGTTACAAATGTGAGCAACAGAACTGGTATCAAATATCCAGGTTTTGCTCCTGGTGCTTGTAAGGAACACATCAATAACATGTATATCACATATACCTTTGTCTTTTGCGGCAAACTTGCCGGCTTTCTTGTCCTCGAGGTACTTGGGGCAGTTGCACTTCCAGTGCCCGTCTCCCTTGCAGTAGTAGCACGTGACGCCAGGCTTTGGATTTGGGTCCTTAGGGGAACGAGAAACTTGCTTGCCATCCCTCTTAGGCCTCTTGGCCTTGCTGTGTGCCGGCTTCTTAAATTTGGTGGTATTATTGACCATCAACATTGTGTGCTCCTCCTTGATTTCCACCCCAGTAGTCTTGAGCATGGCGAACAACAAAGCAAGGGTCTTAACCATCCCTTGCATGTTGTAGTTCATCATGAAAGCTTTGTACTTAGGGGAAACGAGTGTAGCACCCTATCAACCGTAAGTTCGTCCAGGATTTGGCCATCCAGGGCATTCGGGCGTTGAACGTAGCCAGACATTTTGACTACATGCTCGCTCACACTGCTATGCTCTTCCATCCTGGCTGATAAGAAGAGATCAGAAGCTTCATACCTCTCTGTGGAAGCTTCATACCTCTCTGCCCGAGCCTGTGAAGCAAAGACGGCTTTGAGATCCTCAAGGATCACAAATGCAACCATCTTATCAAAACGCTTTTGAAGATTCGGCTCCATGGCATAGAGCATTCCACTCTAGATGAGGGAGGAATCATCCGCCTTGGACTGCCAGGCATTATTTTTGTCCTTAGTGGCGGTATCTGCGGGTTTGGCAGCCAGTTCTGCCTCTAAGACATAGTTGATCTGGTAGGGGGTCAGGAGGATTCTCAGGGTATGGTGTCAGGCGGTGAAGTTGGACCCATCGGTTTTTAGCTTGTCCTTCTCTAGGAATGATCTAAGGTTGAAGGTGGGTGGGGGAGACATCTACAATGTATTTGCAAAGAGTTTAGACCATGTTCATAATATACTGAGCCCAAGTTTTAAGTTTACTCTTAAACTGAAATTAACAAGGCTCTCCCTCAAAATGAACATCCCTCCATTTGTTTTAGTGATAACATGATCCCATTTCACTATAACCCCCGATCATCATGGCTGGTGACATAGCTCCAAAGGTAGACATTCTGAATATCAATCATATCCCCATGTGATTCATGCTCGACCTTTCAGTCTCTTGTGTTCCGAGACCATGTCTGTACATGCTAGGCTCACCAACTCAAACTTATGTGTATTGTTGTGTAACCTTTCTTACACCCACTATATGTGAACTTGGGTATGTCTGACAACCGATCGTCACGACCTGTCTCATACCGAAGAACTTTCTTGGTGGCGCACACACAAGGGGAACACTATCATTGGAATTGTGAGGGATCATCCTATTTAGCTATTGTTGTATATCTAATATACTATGCCAAACAATGTGATGACATGGTTGCGGCGCCTTGATCTCCATCGAGAAATCCAATGGAAAACAAGTTTCATAAACTTACCATTACCATGTCACGACACACGCCCCTGCAAAATAAAGTTAGACACCTCTACTTTATCCTTTTGCAAGTTTTACATGGCTTTAGGGCTTTCATGGCAGAACCCCTTCCCACCTATGAACGTTGAGCCACAACATTGATTCAATGATTGCCTCTTCGCTCCCTTTTTCAGGTCCCTTTGGTGTAAAAGTGATATCCACTATTGAAAGAGAGATAGACACCCGCCAGCCACTTATACAGAACAAGCCGTATGTTGAGCGTGGAACCAGTCTCGCGTAAGCTTACGTGTAAGGTCGGTCCGGGCCGCTTTATCAATCAATCCCGCGATATAACTAGAACAAAAAGAGGGTCACAACTAGAGAATCAACGCCCACATATTGCTATGTGTTCTATCCGTACGACATGTCTACCCATATATCTTGCTCTGATACCACTGTTGGGGTTCGCAGTAGGAAACAAAAAAATTGTAGCTACACGAACACAATAACCAAGATCTATACTATGTAGACATAAGTAACGGAGAGGGAGGACGGAGTTCATACCCTTTGAAGACCGTGGCATGCCTTACCCAGGTAGGTGTAGGGATTCGTAGCATGGAAAACAAAAATTTTCTATCGCATACAAACAAACAAGACAAGATCTATCTACTAGATTGTCGCAACGAGTTGATGGAATAACTCACCCTCGAAGATTCCAAAGTGTTTAACGAGAGCGAATTCTCGTGGGTGATGTAGTCGTACTCTTCTCGATCTCAAGATCGCGTAGACGATCCTTCCGGCGCTGCGTTCCGGCAGTGCTCCCGCAGTTGGTCACACGTTCGGTACTCGACGAAGACCTTCCTCTCCCTTGTTCCAGTAGGCAGCGGAGGTTGTAGCACTCTCCTCGTGATTCCGGTAGCACAACGGCGTGGTACCGGAAGTAGAGGGGACATCTCGCAGGGCTTCGCCTTAAGCCGGAGCGAGTATGGTGGAGTATGAGAGAGTCCCTTGACGATCTAGGGTTTAGACACGCCGAGGAGGTGGCAAGCCGGCGGCTAGGGTTAGCTAGGCGGCGGTGGCGGTTTGCCCTAGGGCGGCGGCGGCGACAGTGGAGGTGGCGGCGCCAGTGGCTAGGGTTTAGAGGTGGAGGTGTTAGGTGTCTAGGAGGGGAGCCCTGCCCCTCCTTTTATAGGTGGAGGGGCCGGCCAAGGGGAGGGGAGTCCCTCACCAACTCGTCTTGGAGGTGGGCCGGCGGTGGAGGGGAGGAACTCCTCCCCAACTCGGTTTCCACCTCCCTCTCCACTTCCCAAAAATAGCCGTTTGACTTTCAAATTGCCGTTTGACTTTTTCAAACTAGGATTTGATTAAACCCTTTATTTTGTTCAGCGATGACACCTAGTACATGATGCAATCATATCAACTTGATATAACACATTCATGTACCCTTCCCCTCCGGAGTGCCGGACATACCGGAACCTTCTAGAACATTCCCGATGAAAACACCGGAACCATTCCCCAACTCCGAAACAAGACTTTCCTTATATGAATCTTATTCTCCGGATCATTCCAGATCTCCTCGTGATATCCCGAATCCCATTCGAGACTCCGAACAACATTCAGACTTTTTCCCATCATTCCATAACTACTCAAACAACATCGAATCCTTAAGTGTGTCTCCCTACGGTTCGTGAATTATGCGGACATGATCGAGACTCTTCTCCGAAAAATAACCAATAGAGGAATCTGGAAATTCATATGGCTCCCACATATTTCTACGATTACTTTGCGATCGAATGAACCACTTACATACGATACCAATTTCCCTTTGTCTCACGATAGTTTACTTATCCGAGGTTATGATCGTCGGTATCTCTGCATACCTAGTTCAACCTCGTTACCGATAAGTACTCTTTTCTCGTTCCCGTGATATGTGATCCCTTGTGAGCCAGTCACATGCTTGCAAGCTAATTGGATGACATTTCACCGAGAGGGCCCAGAGTATATCTATCCGTCATATGGATGGACAAATCCCACTCTTGATCCATGTGTCTCAACCAATACTTTCCGAACACTCAATGCCACCTTTATAGCCACCCAGTTACGGTGTGGTGTTTGATGTCATCAAAGCATCCATCCGGTAAAGGTGATATGCATGATCTCTTGGTCGAAGGAATTAGGTTACTATGTATCAGAAAGCATATAGCAATTGAACTATTAAAATGACTTGATCTTTATGCTACGCTTATCTATAGGAGTATGTCCACCATATCATTCTCCTAATGATATGATCTTGTTGTTAATAACATCTCAATGTTCATGATAGGGAAACCACAATCATTTATCAACCAACAAGCTAGTATTATAAAGAGGCTTTACTAGGGACTTCAATTTAAGTTTACAAATCACACAAGTATTAATGTTTCCTTGTTTAATACTATTATAGCATGAATATAACATTTATCATAAACACAAAGATATAATAATAACTACATTTATTATTGCCCCTAGGGAATATCTCCAATAGTCTCCCACTTGCACTAGAGTCATCTAATCTAGATTACATGGTAATATACCGAACACCCATGGCAGTTTGGTGTTGGTCATGTTTTGCCCTCTGTGACACCCCGGTTCTGATAAGACCGTGGCCTCTATGTGACATGCCAATCCCTGGATAGGTTCATTGGCCCACAATAGAGTAAGATAGATAATCATAGCAAATAACTGTGCATCATGATCTACAAAGATCCAGAGTACCATTATTACAATATAAAAGCTTAGCATAAAGCTAGCTCAAATTGTTCAGGTAGCAACGAAAGCGAGTAAATCCTCCAATCTTCAAATTGCCCACAAGTGAACAAGTGCCGAGTGGAGTACCGTGGCCTGTAACGATCAATCAGAATCGGAATAACCTGCAGCATAAAACGCAACAGCCTCGAAGGGTCAATACATGGAATGTATGGCAAGTAGAGCTAGTAATGGAGACAATAGTACTAAAATCTACATGCATATTTGGCAAGTGGAGCTGTGTCTGGCTTGCATTTGCAAATAACTTTGTCCTACTTTCATAAACAGTTTTGAATTTTCTTTGAAAATATCCCAGTTAAGTTAACCCAACAATATTAAAACAATTATGAAATTAGAATGAGCGAGAAACATGTCATGGAATCAATATCTAGCAACTCAGTTGTCCATAACCGGGGACACGGCTAATCGATTAGATTATACACTCTGCAGAGGTTAGTACACTTTACCCATGTGACTTGGCCAGCCCAGCTCGTACCATCACTCTCATTTTGGGTGATGATAGGGAGAAGACCAAGAAGAGACTGTTCGGGAAGTAGCTCCTCAATCCCGACGCGCACCGGTCCAACCTACCAAAATTCTACATCTCTGGATACGCGGGTTCGAGTTACCACAACCTACTAAGTCTAACCAACCGCCCATTTCATTATTGGCACATGGTTGTACACGTAAGCTACACAATAAAGAAGCCAATCATTCTCTCTTGATACCTGGGTGCCTTTCCGCAATGAAACCACCAAAATTTATCAATACCATCACACCCAGGGGATTCGTTGATTAAGTTGTTTTAGTTTTCACAAACCAAATACTTTGACAAGACAAGTATCAATGATGTAACCCAGCCCTCGTTCAACATAGCATGGCTAAGCACATCTACAATGGTGGTTCATCTACAAGAAAAGCCCTACCACATAATAGGACATAGCATAGCGATAGTATCATCCTACACATGCATCTACAAAATACACGACAATGCATTGAAAATAGTAGGACGATATCATGAACAAAGTAGCATCTACTTGCCTTGGTTGTAGCGGTCGGAGGAACAATCCACACACGAGCAAGGGTTGCACTCCACACAATCTACACGACACAATTGCATTCATAAACAAACAATTCACAAACATATGCAACAAAGATGATGCATGAATGCAAGAACGGCAAGTGAATTGGTGCTACAGCTGC
Source organism: Avena sativa (assembly GCA_916181665.1). Taxonomy (NCBI): domain Eukaryota; kingdom Viridiplantae; phylum Streptophyta; class Magnoliopsida; order Poales; family Poaceae; genus Avena; species Avena sativa. The sequence continues at coordinate 381,733,921 of OV702283.1, read as the reverse complement.
ACCACATAATACTAATACATATTACTACCGAATACATGCATGGAAAATAGATTTGGCGCAAGAGAAACTATTAACCAAAAGTGGTGATCACTACTAGAGCTAGAACTTAAATAATTCACTACCGGTAGTATACTATTCGTAAAATCTTGGAAATAATCTACCGCATAGGCATCGCTGATAAAAAACAGTACCAATTGGAATTACTCAAAAAGGAGTTATAAAACATCCCGAGTAATTAAAACACTGCAGAATGCCATTAGACAAATACTGCAGAAGTTTTTACTATAAGCCTATCTTTTTATTTCACGATGAGATTCTCCTCGTTCATACGAGTTCAGGGACATATCACACGCGATTTTTGGAGCTACGAAACTTTTACTACGAATTTATTACTCCGAAAAGGCCACTAACTAGTTTGATTAAACTGTACTAAACCTGACAGTAAAAGTCTGAACCAAAGGTACAGCGAGATTCTACACGACTCACTAAACGCGTACATATTTTATTTGCAATTTTTGGCCAAGCGGTTGAATTTCTACGCAGTTTACAAGATTCTACCGAAATCTGTTAACTAATAGGATTAACGAAATTGACCCAGTCAACTGTGTCTGATGACTGGGCGCTGACTGAGCGTCTGATCAGTCAACGTCTGGGGCGTCTGACTAGTCAACGTCTGGAGTGCTGACCAGTCAACGAACGATCTAAGCCGCTGATCTGAGATCTGACGGTGGCTGGTGTCTTACCGGAAACGGACTGCGAAACGAACTCCGGCGAGCTCCGGACGGCGGCGACGGTCGGTTCCGGCGTCGTGGTTCTACCTGCACATACACACACGGTCAACTATGGCTCCCGGAACAATAAACGCGTGCGCGTACGCGGCGATCTGCAGGGCGCAGATGGCGGCGGCGGATGGAGACGCGGAGCACGGAAACGGAAAGAGGAGATCGAGGCGAACCCGACAACAGACGCGGCGACGAACGGCGACGGCCGGAGGCGGCGGCGCGGCACGGAAGATGCGACAGCGGCGGCGCGATCGGCAGGAGGCGGCGCCAAGAGGAGGTCGCGTACGTGGGAGGCGGGGTTGGTGGGCACGGGAACCAAGGCAAGAGTGGGGCCCTCCTTTTAGTAGTCCTCGCGTGAGAAAAGAAAAAAAAATCCTGGACCGAATCGGTCCGCAGTTGGACTCCGTTTCGGAAATCGGTCTGGATTTTCGCACCGTTTTCCGGCGGTTTACTAAAACGTCCGAGTCTTTTGCATACGAACTCCGATTGGAGCGATTCTCGCGCCTACGGGTTCGTATCGTCGAGGGGAACAACCTTCAGTCGAAGTTTGAGCGAAAACTCAAACCTACAGGGGTGGTTTTTGCAAGTCCCTCTAAAGCTCCCCGCAGGAAACTCGGGTCGAAACAAAAAAAAGTTTTGACGATGGCGCTTCGCCGAACCTTTTTACTCGACGGTTTTGCATGGAAAGATATGATACAATGCTATGAATGATATGCAAGACCAAATCTAAAATTTGGGATGTGACAAGACTAACCCCCTTAAGATGAATCTCGTCCTCGAGATTCGACGCGACTAGCAAATAGGTGTGGGTAGTCCTCTCGGATGTCATCTTCACGCTCCCAAGTGGCTTCCTCTTCGGTGTGGTGACTCCACTGTACTTTGCAAAACTTGATTGTCTTGGTGCGGGTAGTCCTTTCTGCTGTCTCCAGAATCTTGACCGGTTTCTCCTCATAGGTCAAATCATTCTCAAGCTGAACCTCCTCTAGCGGTACAGTGTCTCTCAATGGTGTATCCACCATCTCCGGATGACACTTCTTCAGCTGAGACACGTGGAACACATTGTGAACAGCAGACAGAGCCTTTGGCAACTCCAACTAATAAGCAACCTCTCCTTTGCGTGCTAAGACTCGATACGGTCCAATAAATCGAGGTGCCAGCTTACCCTTAATACCAAATCTCTTAATTCCACGAAGCGGCGATACTCTGAGGTATGCTCTATCACCTATCTCATACACCACTTCCTTGCGCTTGGCGTCAGCGTAGCTCTTCTGTCTTGATTGTGCTACCTTCAGCCTATCTCTAACCAAGGCGACCTTCTCCTCAGCGTCCTTGATCAAATCAGGTCCAAACAACTGACGTTCTCCTACTCCATCCCATAGCAATGGTGTTCGGCACCGTTTCCCATACAGTACGTCGAACGGTGACGTCTTGATGCTGGTTTGATAGCTGTTGTTGTAGGAAAACTCGGCATACGGCAAATTCTCATCCCAACTAGAACCATGAGCCAAGGCATAAGCTCTTAGCATGTCCTCCAAAATCTGATTCACCCTCTCGGTCTGTCCGTCAGTCTGTGGGTGAAACGCTGTGCTAAACTCCAATCTAGTACCAAGTGACTCGTGCAGCTGGCGCCTGAAGTGTGAGGTAAACTGGGTGCCTCTATCAGATACGATACTCTTGGGAACTCCATGTAGGCACACAATCTTGTCCATGTAAATCTTGGCCAACTTTGCACTCGTATAGGTCGTCTTCACCGGTATAAAGTGGGCTACCTTGGTCAAATGGTCGACCACTACCCAAATAGAGTCATATCCCGACCTGGTCCTAGGCAGTCCTGTGATAAAGTCCATTCCCACTCTATCCCACTTCCAATCCGGCACGGGCAATGGTTGCAGCAGTCCTGCTGGTTTCTGGTGTTCCGCCTTCACTCGGCTACATACATCACATAGGGCGATATGCTCTGCGATGTCTCCTTTCATGTTGTTCCACCAGAATCTGTCCTTTAGGTCCATATACATCTTCGTATTGCCCGGATGTATGGAATACGGCGAGTCATGAGCTTCCTGCATAATCAACTTCCTTAACTCCGGATCGTTGGGCACGCACAAACGATCTCCGTACCACAAGGTACCTTGCTCATCCTCGCGGAATTCCCTTGCTCGACCTTCCTTCATCTTTTCCTTGACTTCATCTATCTCTTTGTCTTCTATCTGAGCCTTTATGATCCTGTCCTGAAGCGTTGGTTGGACTTCCATTGTTGCCAAGTATCCTTCAGATACTACCTCTAGTCTAAGGTCCTTGAATTGCTTGCACAAATCCTTAGGCAATTCACCAATTGTCAATCCATTGGCATAAACCTTCCGGCTCAGAGCATCAGCTACTACATTGGCCTTTCCTGGGTGGTATTGTAGATTCATATCATAATCCTTGATAAGTTCCAACCATCTCCTTTGTCTCATGTTCAGTTCCTTCTGTGTAAATATGTACTTCAGGCTCTTGTGGTCGGTGTACACATCACAGTGTTTTCCCATTAAGTAATGCCTCCATACCTTGAGCGCATGAACCACTGACGCTAACTCCAAGTCGTGTGTGGGGTAATTCCGCTCATGGTGCTTGAGTTGTCGCGAGGCATATGACACTACTCTCCCATCTTGCATCAGCACACTCCCAAGTCCCTGTCGTGAAGCATCACAGTACACTTGGAAATCCTTCTGAAGATCTGGTAAACACAGAACTGGCGCGGTCACTAGTCGACGCTTCAGTTCCTGGAAGCTGGCTTCACAAACGTCTGACCATTCAAACTTTCTCTCCTTCTTCAGAAGTTCAGTCATCGGCTTAGCAATCTTGGAAAAGTTTTCTATAAACCTCCGGTAATATCCAGCAAGTCCCAAAAAGCTTCGAATCTCTCCCGCATTCTTGGGTGCTTCCCACTCTGTTACCGCAGTCACTTTGTTTGGATCAACAACAATTCCTTCTCCTGACACTACGTGCCCAAGAAATCCAACAGTGTTAAGCCAGAATTCACACTTACTGAATTTGGCATATAGCTTGTGTTCCCTCAGCTTCTCCATAATCATTCTCAGATGTTTCTCATGCTCAGCATCATCCTTGGAATATATCAGTATGTCATCAATAAACACCACCACGAACTTGTCCAAATACTCCATAAATACCTTGTTCATCATGGTCATGAAGTATGTCGGGGCATTTGTTAGTCCAAAAGACATAACTGTATACTCATATAAACCATACCTAGTGGTGAAGGCGGTTTTTGGTACATCCTCCTCTCGGATCTTCAATTGGAAATAGCCAGATCACAGATCAATCTTGCTGAACACCTTTGCTCCTTCCAGTTGGTCAAACAAGTCATTTATGTTCGGCAGAGGGTACTTGTTCTTAATGGTTACTTCATTCAGTGAGCGATAGTCTACCACTAATCTCTTGGTGCTGTCTTTCTTCTCCGCAAACAGAACAGGTGCTCCCCATGACGACGCACTAGGCTGAATGAATCCCTTTTCCAGCTGTTCCTTCAACTGTTTCTTCAATTCTTTCAGCTCATCCACATCCATCTTATATGGTTTCTTTGCTATTGGTCCTGTTCCCGGCAGCAGGTCGATAAGAAACTCTACATCTCTGTCAGGTGGCATACCTGGCAGCTCTTCCGGAAACACGTCGGGGTAATCCCTAATCAAAGTGACACAGTATCCATGCTAACCCCCTTAAGAGAATTCAGCTTACACCTTCCTGGTCGTGCGGCTGACTTGAATCTAATCCTCTTACCATCCGGGGTTTTGAGTGAAACAGCTCGCTGCGCACAATCTATGTGTCCCCCATGCATAGACATCCAATCCATACCCAGAATGACATCTAATCCCTGTGAATCCAACACTACCAAATGTGCAATGAAGTTGTGTGTTCCAATTCTCACAGTTAAGTCGCGGCATCCCGCACTAGCTATCATATCTCCTCCAGGTGAACTCACTCTAATAGACCTTTTCATAGACTCAGTAGGTAACTTATACTTATCCACAAATGCCCTTGATATGAATGAATGCGATGCACCAGTATCAAAAAGTATAAGTGCAGGGTAAGCGTTGATTGGGAACTTACCAATCACAAGGTCAGGCTCATCTGGAATCTCCTCCACATTCATGTGGTTCACTGTGGCCTTCTCACCGTTGGTTGGCTTCAGTCCTTTCCTCTCCGGACAGTTGTCAGCATAGTGTCCCTTCTGCTTGCACTTGAAGCACGTCACCTCACTCAGATCCTTCTTCACGAAGTTGCGATCACGGTTGCGGTCATGTCCACCGTGTCCTCCAGAGTGGTGAGAGTGTCCTCCCTTGTGGTTGTGGTGGCTGCTCCTATGGTTGTCATGGCGATGTCCATCGCGGCGGTCATGGCTCCCATGGTCACTTCCTCCATGCTTGGAGTATCCATCATATGAAGTGCGAGTCTTGTGGTGTGAACCAGAGTGGTGATTGTTGTTCTTTCTCTTGCAGTTCTCCACTTGCTTGTGCTTCCCCTCCAAGATTCTGGCCTTGTCCATAAGCTCCTGGAAAGTGGGGCAATAAACCACAAGTAGCTGTACTGAAAGCTCATCACTGAGGCCATCCAGGAATCTCTCCCTCCTTTTGGCATCAGTGTCAACATCCTCAGGTGCATAACGGGACAAGTTGTTGAACTCCTCAATGTACTCGACCACGGTGCGATTGGTTTGGCGCAAGTTGCGGAACTCCTTCCTCTTCAGGCTCAGAACTCCTGAAGACACGTGGTTGGTCCTGAAACCTTCCTCAAACATAGCCCAAGTCACGGTATCCAGCGGGTGGGTGATCTGGAATGTGTCCCACCAAGAAGCGGCTGGTCCCTCCAGTAGGTGAGCGGCAAACCTCACCTTCTCAGCATCAGTGCATCCGACAGTTACTAGATCCTTGTTGACTGAACGCAACCAATCGAGAGCAACCATTGGTTCTGTTGCAGTAGAGAACTTAGCTGGCCTTAACCTCAGAAATCTGGTGAGAGCATCTCCCTGAGGCTGATTGTTTCCATTGTTGTTGTTCTGATTCGCCATGAACTGGGTCATCACTTGGGTTAGTTGTGCCTGAGCGGCCATGAGCTGCTCCATCTCAGTGGGGTGGCGATGGGGAGGCATCTGCGGTTCAGCATAGGTAAGTTTAGAAAGAATCAACTACGGTAATAGGATTCTACCCATGCATATGAGCAAACAACAACAAACAATAGCAGACAATCACAAGCAAGTAACACATCAATAAACAAGCGGTCCAGCAACATCCCAGGTGTTATCCTAGTAGTATATACCTACTGAAATAGTTTTGCAAGAGTTGGCAATGGTTAGCTAAACAATAGATCAACTAATCAACAAAACAGCAATTCTGCCAAAACTGTCCAGCAGCATTCACGAATTTTTCCGCCTGACTTAAACTCGTCAGAAAATTAAGCTAATTTTTGTGAATATGGCACAGAGAGTTTCGCATCAGCCCAATTTTTTTCAGATTTTTCTGAGTTACCAGAAAAATATGAAAAATCGCGCAGTACTGCTGTATCAGCAGAAAAACTACAGCGAAAAACACACGGATGATAACCAAATTGCCATAACTCTTTCATAAAATTCGCACAAATAAATCCTGGGATATTGGAGTACACAAATAAGCAACTAAACACTTTTAAACTAACACGAACTAAGCTTCACAACGATCGAGTCTAATCCTAACGAATTCGCCTAACGTGGACTAATTGGTGGACTTCTATCTACTTCTTGAAGAGATTGAGGTAGGTCCTTGCGGTCATGCGTTGGCGCTTCGGCTCGCGGTACAATCATGGCGGCGGAGTGTACACCTCTCCTGAACCATCACTTGAGACTTCAAACTCCACCTCTTCTGGATCCTCCTCTTCTTCTTCATCCTCAGCTGCTACAGCAACAGCTTCATCTCCTCCACCATCATCGTCTCCATCATCGTCATCCTCGTCCTCATCATCATCATCGTCTCCACTGTCATCATCATCCCCATTGTTGCCATCATCTCCATTGTCATCATCAGAGGGTGGATTCAGCTGTGCTTGGAGAGCGGCAATCTGGGTTGTCATAGCTTCAATGGTTTGGTCCCTTTCCTGGATGGTCCCTTGCAACTGTTGCATGTTCTGGGTATTCTCTTACCCAGTGCCATGAAGATGGGCTATGGTCTCATCTCTGGCTATCAGGGCAGTCTCCAGAACTCCCACAGCTTCATGCAGAGTGTCTATCTCCTGTCCTTGGACCACCATTCCATTGCTAGTAAAGTCTGCTATCTCCTTCAACATCCTCACCTTCTCTGCTAGAGCTCCATTCTCTCTCTCCATGTCCTCTATGTGCCTTCGACGGGGTGGCATGTTGTTCCTGTCGCCCGGGGTAACCACAATGTTCCCTTCTTCATCACGCCTTCCATAATCACGGTAGGGTGAATCTGCAGGCAGTAGGTGTCGGACATAGTGGCACTGGCGAGACAGGGCTTCATGTACAGCCAAGTTGATTCCAAGTCCCCAGTTGCAGTATATCTTGGTGTAGACCAAGTGTGCGGGGTTTGGCAAGGCGGCATCTCTGAATATGAAGGTAGTGATCTCCCATGCATCCTCTCCATATCCATAGGTGTACAGCCTTCTTCCCTTGAACATAGGCAGTGGCAATCCCAATGACTGAGAGAGCTGAGCTAACTGCCTTGCAAAGGGCCTTGGTGACTCCATGGTGACATACTTAGTCCTGACGTCTCCCATCTATCAAGTAAAAGAGGAAAGTGTGAGAATAGCACATGGTAAGAATATACGAGGGTGAAAGGCATAAGATGAAAGACAGAGTTAATATAGGCTTTAATAATTCTATGGCTTCCTAATCCAATCCTAGGTCACGATCCTACAATCGACACACGGGCTCTGATACCATCCTGTGACACCCCGGTTCTGATAAGACCGTGGCCTCTATGTGACATGCCAATCCCTGGATCGGTTCATTGGCCCACAATAGAGTAAGATAGATAATCATAGCAAATAACCGTGCATCATGATCTACAAAGATCCAGAGTACCATTATTACAATATAAAAGCTTAGCATAAATCTAGCTCAAATTGTTCAGGTAGCAACGAAAGCGAGTAAATCCTCCAATCTTCAAATTGCCCACAAGTGAACAAGTGCCGAGTGGAGTACCGTGGCCTATAACGATCAATCAGAATCGGAATAACCTGCAGCATAAAACGCAATAGCCCCGAAGGGTCAATACATGGAATGTATGGCAAGTAGAGCTAGTAATGGAGAAAATAGTACTAACATCTACATGCATATTTGGCAAGTGGAGCTGTGTCTGGCTTGCATTTGCAAATAACTTTGTCCTACTTCCATAAACAGTTTTGAATTTTCTTTGAAAAGATCCCAATTAAGTTAACCCAACAATATTAAAACAATTATGAAATTAGAATGAGCGAGAAACATGTCATGGAATCAATATCTAGCAACTCAGTTGTCCATAACCGGGGACACGGCTAATCGATTAGATTATACACTCTGCAGAGGTTAGTACACTTTACCCATGTGACTTGGCCAGCCCAGCTCGTACCATCACTCTCATTTTGGGTGATGATAGGGAGAAGACCAAGAAGAGACTGTTCGGGAAGTAGCTCCTCAATCCCGACGCGCACCGGTCCAACCTACCAAAATTCTACATCTCTGGGTACGCGGGTTCGAGTTACCACAACCTACTAAGTCCAACCAACCGCCCATTTCATTATTGGCACATGGTTGTACACGTAAGCTACACAATAAAGAAGCCAATCATTCTCTCTTGATACCTGGGTGCCTTTCCGCAATGAAACCACCAAAATTTATCAATACCATCACACCCAGGGGATTCGTTGATTAAGTTGTTTTAGTTTTCACAAACCAAATACTTTGACAAGACAAGTATCAATGATGTAACCCAGCCCTCGTTCAACATAGCATGGCTAAGCACATCTACAATGGTGGTTCATCTACAAGAAAAGCCCTACCACATAATAGGACATAGCATAGCGATAGTATCATCCTACACATGCATCTACAAAATACACGACAATGCATTGAAAATAGTAGGACGATATCATGAACAAAGTAGTATCTACTTGCCTTGGTTGTAGCGGTCGGAGGAACAATCCACACACGAGCAAGGGTTGCACTCCACACAATCTACACGACACAATTGCATTCATAAACAAACAATTCACAAACATATGCAACAAAGATGATGCATGAATGCAAGAACGGCAAGTGAATTGGTGCTACAGCTACACCACATAATACTAATACATATTACTACCGAATACATGCATGGAAAATAGATTTGGCGCAAGAGAAACTATTAACCAAAAGTGGTGATCACTACTAGAGCTAGAACTTAAATAATTCACTACCGGTAGTATACTATTCGTAAAATCTTGGAAATAATCTACCGCATAGGCATCGCTGATAAGAAACAGTACCAATTGGAATTAATCAAAAAGGAGTTATAAAACATCCCGAGTAATTAAAACACTGCAGAATGCCATTAGACAAATACTGCAGAAGTTTTTACTGTAAGCCTATCTTTTTATTTCACGATGAGATTCCCCTCATTCATACGAGTTCAGGGACATATCACACGCGATTTTTGGAGCTACGAAACTTTTACTACGAATTTATTACTCCGAAAAGGCCACTAACTAGTTTGATTAAACTGTACTAAACCTGACAGTAAAAGTCTGAACCAAAGGTACAGCGAGATTCTACACGACTCACTAAACGCGTACATATTTTATTTGCAATTTTTGGCCAAGCGGTTGAATTTCTACGCAGTTTACAAGATTCTACCGAAATCTGTTAACTAATAGGATTAACGAAATTGACCCAGTCAACTGTGTCTGATGACTGGGCGCTGACTGAGCGTCTGATCAGTCAACGTCTGGGGCGTCTGACTAGTCAACGTCTGGAGTGTTGACCAGTCAACGAACGATCTAAACCGCTGATCTGAGATCTGACGGTGGCTGGTGTCTTACCGGAAACGGACTGCGAAACAAACTCCGGCGAGCTCCGGACGGCGGCGACGGTCGGTTCCGGCGTCGTGGTTCTACCTGCACGTACACACACGGTCAACTACGGCTCCCGGAACAATAAACGCGTGCGCGTACGCGGCGATCTGCAGGGCGCAGATGGCGGCGGCGGATGGAGACGCGGAGCACGGAAACGGAAAGAGGAGATCGAGGCGAACCCGACAACAGACGCGGCGACGAACGGCGACGGCCGGAGGCGGCGGCGCGGCGCGGAAGATGCGACAGCGGCGGCGCGATCGGCAGGAGGCGGCGCCAGGAGGAGGTCGCGTAGGTGGGAGGCGGGGTTGGTGGGCACGGGAACCAAGGCAAGAGTGGGGCCCTCCTTTTAGTAGTCCTCGCGTGAGAAAAGAAAAAAAAATCCTGGACCGAATCGTCCGCAGTTGGACTCCGTTTCGAAAATCGGTCTGGATTTTCGCACCGTTTTCCGGCGGTTTACTAAAACGTCCGAGTCTTTTGCATACGAACTCCGATTGGAGCGATTCTCGCGCCTACGGGTTCGTATCGTCGAGGGGAACAACCTTCAGTCGAAGTTTGAGCGAAAACTCAAACCTACAGGGGTGGTTGTTGCAAGTCCCTCTAAAGCTCCCCGTAGGAAACTCGGGTCGAAACAAAAAAAAGTTTTGACGATGGCGCTTCGCCGAACCTTTTTACTCGACGGTTTTGCATGGAAAGATATGATGCAATGCTATGAATGATATGCAAGACCAAATCTAAAATTTGGGATGTGACACCCTCGGGAGAGGTTTAGTCAACGGATCCGCCACATTCAGATCTGTGTGTACTTTGCAAATCTTTATGTCCCCATCTTGGACATGTTCTCGAATAGCGTGAAAACATAGCTTGATATGCTTCAGCTGTTGGAGATATGCCCTAGAGGCAATAATAAATGTAGTTATTATTATATCTTTGTGTTTATGATAAATGTTTACATTCATGCTATAATAGTATTAACAAGGAAACATTGATACTTGTGTGATTTGTAAACTTAATTTGAAGTCCCTAGTATAGCCTCTATACTTCACTAGCTTATTGGTTGATTAATGATTGTGGTTTCCCAATCATGAACATTGAGATGTTATCAACAACAAGATCATATCGTTAGGAGAATGATATGGTGGGCATACTCCTATAGATAAGCGTAGCATAAAGATCAAGTCATTTCAATAGTTCAATTGCTATATGCTTTCTGATACATAGTAACCTAATTCCTTCGACCATGAGATCATGCCTATCACCATTACCGGATGGATGCTTTGATGACATCAAACACCACACCGTAACTGGGTGGCTATAAAGGTGGCATTGAGTATTCAGAAAGTATTGGTTGAGACACATGGATCAAGAGTGGGATTTGTCCATCCATATGACGGATAGATATTCTCTGGGCCCTCTCGGTGAAATGTCATCCAATTAGCTTGCAAGCATGTGACTGGCTCACAAGGGATCACATATCACGGGAACGAGAAAAGAGTACTTATCAGTAACGAGGTTGAACTAGGTATGCAGAGATACCGACGATCATAACCTCGGATAAGTAAACTATCGTGAGACAAAGGGAAATTGGTATCGTATGTAAGTGGTTCATTCGATCGCAAAGTAATCGTAGAAATATGTGGGAGCCATATGAATTTCCAGATTCCTCTATTGGTTATTGTTCGGAGAAGTGTCTCGATCATGTCCGCATAATTCACGAACCGTAGGGAGACACACTTAAGGATTCGACGTTGTTTTGAGTAGTTATGGTATTATGAGAAAGAGACCGAATGTTGTTCGGAGTCTCGGATGGGATCCGGGATATCACGAGGTGATCCGGAATGGTCCGGAGAATAAGATTCATATAAGGAAAGTCCCGTTTCGGAGTTCGGAAATGATTCCGGTGTTTTCATCGGGAATGTTCTAGAAGGTTCCGGAATGTCCGGCACTCTGAGAAAGGGGAGGGGTACATGAATGTGTCATTACATATTGGAATGATTGCATCATGTACTAAGTGTTCTTGCTGTTCCAAATAAAGGATTAAATTGAATCCTAAAACAGAAAAGTCAAATGGCCAGTTTGAAAGTCAAACGGCTAAAACAGGAAACTGTGGGAAACAAGCAAGAGGTGGTTGAAACCGACTTGGGGGAGGAGTCTCCTCTCCAAGCCGGCGCGCCACCCAAGGCCGACTTGGGGAGGGACTCCCCTCCCCTTGGCCGCACCTCCCACCTATAAGAGGAGGGGCAGGGCCTCCTCCTCTAGACACACAAGTTCCTATCCTCTAATCTCCGGTTTAGAGCCGTTTTGGTTTAGAGCTTCTAATTGCCCTAGCCTTCGGTTTAGAGCCTTCTAATTGGTGTGTCTAAACCCTAGACCACTAATAGTTCTCTCTCATACTCCACCATACTCGCTCCGGCTTAAGGCGAAGCCCTGCGGGATCTCCCCTCTACTTCCGGTACCACGCCGTTGTGCTGCCGGAATCGCGAGGAGAGTGCTACAACCTCCGCTGCCTGCTGGAACAAGGGAGAGGAAGGTCTTCGTCGAGTACCGAACGTGTGACCGACTGCGGGAGCGCTGCCGGAACGCAGCGCCGGAAGGATCGTCTACACGATCTTGAGATCGGGAAGAGTACGACTACATCACCCACGAGAATCCGCTCTCGTTAAACGCTTTGGAATCTTCGAGGGTAAGTTATTCCATCGACTCGTTGCTACAATCTAGTAGATAGATCTTGGCTTGTTTGTTTGTAAGCGATAGAAAAATTTTGTTTTCCATGCTACGAAACCCTACATCAGCTTCTTGTGTGACCTTGGTTCTTGCGCATTGGCTATGGCACCCATGTTATCACAGTAGATAGACATTGGGTCCAGCGCACTAGGAACCACACCCAGCTCTGTAATGAACTCTTTCATCCATATCGCTTCTTGTGAAGCCTCCGAAGCAGCCATGTATTCCGATTCAGTTGAAGATCTCGCCACAACGCTTTGCTTTGCACTCCTCCATCTATCTGTTGCACCATTCAAAATAAATGCGTATCCAGATTGTGATTTAGAATCATCCGGATCGGTATTCCAACTAGCATCGGTGTAACCATTAACAACGAGTTGTTCATCACCTCCATAAGAAAGAACCATATCCTTAGTTCTTCTCAAGTACTTAAGGATGTTTTTGACCGCTGTCCAATGATCCACTCCTGGATCACTTTGATATCTGCTAGTTAAACTAACAGCATATGCAATGTCGGGTCTAGTACATAGCATGACATACATTAGAGATCCTATGGCTGAGGCATAGGGAGTCTTACTCATCCTTTCTCTATCTTCTGCCGATGTCGGACTTTGAGTTTTACTCAAGGTCGTATTGGGCACCATGGGCAAGAACCCTTTCTTGCTATCTTCCATTCCAAACCTATTTAGAACTTTGTCCAAATATGTACTTTGTGACAATGATATTAGGCGTCTCGATCTATCTCTATAAATCTTTATGCCTAATATGTAAGCTGCTTCGCCAAGATCCTTCATTGAAAAACTATTATTCAAATATTCCTTGACACTATTAAGAAGGTCTACATCATTCCCAATCAACAATATGTCATCTACATATAGTATTAAGAATGCTACAGAGCTCCCACTCACTTTCTTGAAAATACAAGCTTCTCCATAAGTTTGTATAAAACCAAAACTTTTGATCACCTTATCAAAACGTTGATTCCAACTTCGGGATGCTTGCTTCAATCCATAGATGGACCGTTGAAGTTTGCATACCTTGTTAGCATCTTTAGGATCGACAAAACCTTTGGGTTGCATCATATACAACTCTTCATCAATGTCTCCATTGAGGAATGCTGTTTTGACATCCATCTGCCATATCTCATAATCATAATATGCAGCGATTGCTAACATAATCCTCACAGACTTTAGCTTCGCTACTGGTGAGAAAGTCTCATCGTAGTCAACTCCTTGAATTTGACGAAACCCCTTTGCGACAAGTCGAGCTTTATAGACAGTAACATTACCATCAGCATCTGTTTTCTTCTTGAAAATCCATTTGTTCTCGACAGCCTTCCGGCCATCCGGTAAGTCCACCAAAGTCCATACTTGGTTTTCGTACATTATTCCAATCTCGGATTTCATGGCTTCTCGCCATTTGTTGGAATCTGGGCTCATCATCGCTTCCTCATATGTTGCAGGGTCATCGGTGTTGTCCACCAACATGACACTCATAACGGGATCATACCAATCTGGAGTGGTACGAGTTATCGTTGACCTGCGAGGATCTGTAGCAACTTGAACCGAAGTTTCATGATCATCATCATTAGCTTCCTCTCTTATTGGTGCAGGCACCACAGGAACTTCTTCCGGTGTTGTGCTACTCGCAATTTCGAGAGAAGGTTCGACAACCTCGTCGAGTTCTACTTTCCTTCCAGTCACTTCTTTCGAGAGAAATTCCTTCTCTAGAAAGGATCCATTCTTGGCAACGAAGATTTTGCCTTCGGATCTATGATAGAAGGTATACCCAATAGTTTCCTTCAGGTATCCTATGAAGACGCATTTTTCCGCTTTGGGTTCAAGCTTGTCCGGCTGTAACTTCTTTACATAGGCTTCGCAACCCCAAACTTTAAGGAACGACAATCTAGGTTTCTTCCCAAACCATAATTCATACGGTGTCGTTTCAACGGATTTAGACGGTGCCCTATTTAAAGTGAATGCGGCTGTTTCTAATGCATAACCCCAAAATGATAGCGGTAAATCTGTAAGTGACATCATAGAACGAACCATATCTAAGAGAGTTCGATTACGACGTTCGGACACACCATTACGCTGTGGTGTTCCCGGCGGTGTCAATTGTGAAAGTATTCCGCATTTCTTCAAATGCTCGCCAAACTCGTAACTTAGAATTCACCTCCACGATCAGAACCTAGAAATTTAATCTTCTTGTTACGTTGATTCTCTACCTCACTTTGAAATTCCTTAAACTTCTTGAAAGTTTCGGACTTATGTTTCATGAAATATATATACCCATATCTACTCAAGTCATCCGTGAAGGTAAGAACATAACAATAACCACCGCGCGATGCTACACTCATTGGACCACACACATCGGTATGTATGATTTCCAATAAGTCCGTAGCTCGCTCCATCATACCAGAAAATGGAGTCTTAGTCATTTTACCCATCAGACATGCTTCGCATCTTTCAAGTGATTCAAGAAGTCCATCGGAATGGAGTTTCTTCATACGCTTCACTCCAATGTGACCAAGACGACAGTGCCACATATAGGTCGGGTTATCGCTCGATTTCAAACGTTTAGCCTCAATGTTATTAATATGTGTATTTCCACTATCGAGATTCAATAAGAATAGACCATCTATCAAAGGTGCATGTGCATAAAACATATTACTCATATAAATCGAACAACCATTATTCTCAGACTTAAACAAGTAACCGTCTCGCAATAAACAAGATCCCGATATAATGTTCATGCTTAACGCAGGCACCAAATAACAATTATTTAAGTATAAAACTAATCCTGACGGTAGATGAAGGGGTAGCGTGCCGACCGCGATCACATCAACTTTTGATCCGTTTCCCACGCGCATCGTCACCTCGTTCTTCGCTAGCTTCCGTTTATTCTGCAGCACCTATTTCGAGTTACAAATATGAGCAACCGAACCAGTATCAAATACCCAGGCACTACTACGAGTACTAGTGAGATACACATCAATAACATGTATATCGGATATACCTTTCTTCTTGATATTGCCGTTCTTCAAATCCGCCAAGTACTTTGGGCAATTCCGCTTCCAGTGACCTTCTCCCTTGTAGTAAAAGCACTCAGTATCAGGCTTAGGTCCAGCCTTGGTCTTCTTCGTTGGCGTGGTAACTTTCTTACCACCCTTCTTGAAGTGTCCCTTCTGCTTAGACTTGCCTTTCTTGAATTTGGTGGTCTTATTGACCAACAACACTTGGTGCTCTTTCTTGATCTCCACTTCTGTAGATTTCAACATGGCAAAGAGTTCTGGCAACGTCTTGTTCATGTTTTGCATATTGTAGTTCATCACAAAGTTCTTGTAACTTGGTTGTAGTGATTGGAGGACGCGGTAAATCTCCAAAGCATTAGGAATCACTATACCCAAGCTTTGAAGTTTGTTTGCGTGCCCAGACATCTTAAGCACATGCTCACTGACGGAGCTGCCCTCTTCCATCTTGCAGTTAAAGAACTTTTCAGAAGCCTCATAGCTTTCAATTGCCACATGAGTCTCAAAGATAAATTTGAGATCCTCGACAATATCATATGGGTCTGAATTCTCAAACTTTTCTGAAGCTCCGATTCTAAACCATACAAGATAGCACACTGAACTGTGGAGTACTGAGTCTTCCGAGTGAGGTAACATTCTTTACTTCATCGGCAGCATCAGCTGCAGGTGGGTCACCCAGCGGTGCATCCAGCACATAGGTCAAATTACCAGCTGTGAGGACAATCCTCAAATTGCGGAACCAATCCACGAAGTTGCTTCCATTGTTTTTCAACTTTTCTTTCTCTAGGAACGCATTAAAATTGATGGTAGGGGCTACCATTGATCTACAACATATTTGCAATAGTTTAGACTAAGTTTATGACAAATTGAGTTCAAATTAATAATAAAATTAATCTAGGTGAACTCCCACTCAAAACAATATCCCTCACATTGTTTTAGTGATCACACGAACCAAATCCACCACATCAACACCGATCATCACGAGAGTTGATATAGTTTCAATGGCGAACAATCGACATGTTCATCATATCTACTATATGATTCATGCTTTACCTTTCGGTGATCCGTGTTCCGAGACCATGTCTGTACATTCTAGGCTCATCAAGATCAAACCTTAGCTTCCGCATGAGCAAATCTGGCTTGCTCACATTGTATACACTTGCGGAATCTAACACACCCGATCATCACGTGGTGCTTTGAAACAACAAGCTTTAGCAACGGTGATAACTAAGGGTGAACACTTTATGACTTGAAATTCATGTGCATGAGGGATCATCTTATAATGCTACCGTCGTTAACTAAGCAATACAAGATGCATAAAGGATTAACATCACATGCAATTCATAATATGTGATATGATATGGCCTTTCTTCTTTGTGCTTCCGATCTCCATCTTCAAGCACGAACATGATCTCCATCATCACCGGAATTGCATCAAGGTCAATGACGCTTCTTCATGGTTGTCGTCCACCGGCTTCAACTATTACAACTACTTTGAATAGACACGCGGGTCTTAACATAAATTAAAGACAACCATATGGCTCCTGCCGGTTGCCAACTTACAATAAGGAACATTGCATACATCAAATATAATCACAATCATGGCCATATCACATCACTGCACACCCCTGCAAAACAAAGTTAGACGCCTCTACTTTCTTTGCATGTTTTACGTGGTTTGGGGCTTTCAATAAGTGGCGTTCTAACTTACGAACATGAACCACAACATTGATACTAGTATTGTTAATCACCCGTTGTAAATTGGATCTTAACTATGCTAGGAGAAACAGGCACCCGCAAAGCCACTTATGCAATACAAGTTGCATGTCAAGCGTGGAGCAAGTCTCATGAACGATGTCATGTAAGGTTAGCCCGGGCCGCTTCATCCCAACATCCCGCAAGATGCAAAGTACACAAGAAGCAATCGACAATAAAAGCATCAACGCCCACAATGACCATTGTGTTCTACTCGTGCAATAGATCTACATATAGACACGGCTCTGATACCACTGTAGGGATTCGTAGCATGGAAAACAAAAAATTTCTATCGCATACAAACAAACAAGCCAAGATCTATCTACTAGATTGTAGCAACGAGTTGATGGAATAACTCACCCTCGAAGATTCCAAGTGTTTAACGAGAGCGGATTCTCGTGGGTGATGTAGTCGTACTCTTCCCGATCTCAAGATCGCGTAGACGATCCTTCCGGCGCTGCGTTCCGGCAGCGCTCCCGCAGTCGGTCACACGTTCGGTACTCGACGAAGACCTTCCTCTCCCTTGTTCCAGAAGGCAGCGGAGGTTGTAGCACTCTCCTCGTGATTCCGGCAGCACAACGGCGTGGTACCGGAAGTAGAGGGGAGATCTCGCAGGGCTTCGCCTTAAGCCGGAGCGAGTATGGTGGAGTATGAGAGAGTCCCTTGACGATCTAGGGTTTAGACACGCCGAGGAGGTGGCAAGCCGGCGGCTAGGGTTAGCTAGGCGGCGGCGGCGGTTTGCCCTAGGGCGGCGGCGGCGGTAGTGGAGGTGGCGGTGTCGGCGGCTAGGGTTTAGAGGTGGAGGTATTAGGTGTCTAGGAGGGGAGCCCTGCCCCTCCTTTTATAGGTGGAGGGGCCGGCCAAGGGGAGGGGAGTCCCACCCCAACTCGGCTTGGAGGTGGGCCGGTGGTGGAGGGGAGGAACTCCTCCCCAACTCGGTTTCCACCTCCCTCTCCACTTCCCAAAAATAGCCGTTTGACTTTCAAATTGCCATTTGACTTTTTCAAACTAGGATTTGATTAAACCCTTTATTTTGTTCAGCGATGACACCTAGTACATGATGCAATCATATCAACTTGATATAACACATTCATGTACCCTTCCCCTCCGGAGTGCCGGACATTCCGGAACCTTCTAGAACATTCCCGATGAAAACACCGGAACCATTCCCCAACTCCGAAACAGGACTTTCCTTATATGAATCTTATTCTCCGGACCATTCCGGATCTCCTCGTGATATCCCGAATCCCATTCGAGACTCCGAACAACATTCGGACTCTTTCTCATCATTCCATAACTACTCAAACAACGTCGAATCCTTAAGTGTGTCTCCCTACGGTTCGTGAATTATGCGGACATGATCGAGACTCTTCTCCGAACAATAACCAATAGAGGAATCTGGAAATTCATATGGCTCCCACATATTTCTAGGATTACTTTGCGATCGAATGAACCACTTACATACGATATCAATTTCCCTTTGTCTCACGATAGTTTACTTATCCGAGGTTATGATCGTCGGTATCTCTGCATACCTAGTTCAACCTCGTTACCGATAAGTACTCTTTTCTCGTTCCCGTGATATGTGATCCCTTGTGAGCCAGTCACATGCTTGCAAGCTAATTGGATGACATTTCACCGAGAGGGCCCAGAGTATATCTATCCATCATATGGATGGACAAATCCCACTCTTGATCCATGTGTCTCAACCAATACTTTCCGAACACTCAATGCCACCTTTATAGCCACCCAGTTACGGTGTGGTGTTTGATGTCATTAAAGCATCCATCCGGTAAAGGTGATATGCATGATCTCATGGTCGAAGGAATTAGGTTACTATGTATCAGAAAGCATATAGCAATTGAACTATTAAAATGACTTGATCTTTATGCTACGCTTTATCTATAGGAGTATGTCCACCATATCATTCTCCTAACGATATGATCTTGTTGTTAATAACATCTCAATGTTCATGATAGGGAAACCACAATCATTTATTAACCAACAAGCTAGTGATGTATAGAGGCTTTACTAGGGACTTCAATTTAAGTTTACAAATCACACAAGTATTAATGTTTCCTTGTTAATACTATTATAGCATGAATTTAAACATTTATCATAAACACAAAGATATAATAATAACTACATTTATTATTGCCTCTAGGGCATATCTCCAATAGTAGGCGTATAGCGATGAAGACAAGCGCCCCAAGTGTTACGCCTCGAAGCTCTACACATGTCTGATGTAGGGATGTCTCCCGGACTCCGATCCAGCAGAGCAGTGGAAGAAGATGGAAGTCGGACCATCCTGCGCACGACAGTAGTGCGGAGGTGGATATCTAATCCCAAAAGCTAGATCCAATCTAATGGAGAGAGCTCTAGGTTTTAGAGGGAGAGGAGAGAACTTGTTGTTGTGGTGCAAATAGAGGGGAAGTGGATCCTCTAGTTATATGTGGGAGGGGGAGGGTCAAACCCTAGGCAAGGGGGTGGGACCCCCCCCCCCCCAAGCCGTCGCCGCCATAGGGGGCGCCGCCACCGGCCCTAGGGTTTGGCCGGTGGCCCCCTTTTCCCTTTCTCCTTAGGCGCCTAGCCCTATGGGCCCTTCTTCAAGGAAGCGGCCCAATAGCAAAAGGCTGCCCATAAATATAAAAATAAAATATGTTTTAATATTAATTCAACCAATTAATATAAAACATATATATCATACTCCGGAACTGCTTCCGTACCCCTATGGTCAACATCGGATGTTACCCAGAACCTTTCTGGTCTCTCTCCTAATTCTCCTGCGGTGCCGGTTCGATCCTAATGTGCCCCTCCCTTAAGTGTGCCATCCTTTGGCTCGGATATGCTACGAACATGACCAAGACCCCTCTTGCGTCAATGATCAACAACTGGACCTGGATTCCCATAATGACCATCACTCGTGCATTCACGGATCTCATCGCTTGAACCTTAACTGTGTAGTCATATTCCCTTTGTCATATGAAACCTAGGTCATCCGAGATTTGATCTCAATCATCTCCATACTTGTGTTCGATCTCGTTTCCGATGAGCTCGTTTACTCGTTCCCGTGCCATTGCATTCCATGACCTAGTCATACGCTTGCAAGCTTCGTTAATGCAATAGTCACCGAGTTGGCCACGTGTATCTATCTGTTACTTGGATTGGCAAATTTTGGTCTTGATAAAAACTCCTTAGTCATTAGGAAGACCTTGTCCAACTCGATTTTCTCGAACGAAACTTAAATTATCCAATATCTGGTGAAAATAAGTTAGCTAGGAAGTAAAATGGTTCTAATTAATTTACCACTATGCCCTACCATTCTTCTCTAGCTAGCAGCTAACACTGTATGTACAGCTTACAAAATTAAGTTGCAAGTTTCACATCTGAAGACCAAGAGCTGAAACTCCCACGCACACACACGCATGCATGCATGGACACCTTCTCTCTCATGCACCTTATGCATGCTAGCTCCCGTCAGTTGGTTAGGCCAAATCTTGCAATCACTTCTGCTGCTGTTGTTCCTCCTCCTGAACTTCTTCTTCATCTACGACGGTGGCGGTCCCTGGCCCTGCTCATCGTGCCGCGGCCTGGCAGCCCAGAGGGTGCTGACGGCTCGGAGGCGGTGGAAGTAGTCGGCGATGGAGACGAAGCAGAGGGCAGCCTGTCGGATGGTCAGCATCTGGTGCAGCTTGTGCAGGGTCTGCTGCCTCAGCCCATCTGCCTGTAACAGGAGGAGGCAGAAAGAAACGTTAACTGATTTGGACAATTAGTACTACTTATTCATTCATGTAACAGTAGTTAAGAGAAAATGTCAACTTTTGAACGGTTCCATCAATTGGCAACATATATAAGACCATGTGTAAAATAATCTGTCGAAATCAGTCTATAATAAAGCTGATGCGTGCTCTTATTTTCCTGCACACTAATTCTCCACGACCATGATGCCCCAACCTTCTCCATCTTGTCAATCATCATCGTCGATCCTATGTTTCAGTTCCCCACGGGAGGTACGTGTCTGCTTCGTACGTGCGCAGCGTCTAGCGCACACGCGTGTGAAAAGATGGGCTTCCATCGCTCCTTCCCAATTTGACTTTGGCACAACGTACGCGTCTAGCCATCTATCTAGCACCTCAATTGCCCAACCCTATTCATATCCATCTGGTCATGTGCCGTGCATGCTGATCTCAACAACCATGCCCATGCGTACATGCATGATGATGTAGTGCACATGTGTGGGTGATGCTGGATATTAAGGTCTCCTTTTAACGGGTTCCAGACGCTTGGAAAAACTGATAGTGATGTGCACATCACATATGATCATACTGTACGTGTAGTACGTACCTGCCTGACGATGCCTTCCATGGAGGAGATCTTGTTGAGGGCGAGGTTCATGTGGCCCATGAAGTTGCCGCCGGCGAGCTCCGGGGACGCGACGGTGTCGGAGAGGGAGTGCTGGAGGACCTCCATGCCGCGGCTCAGAGACTCCTCTGTCTCCTGCACCCACTGCTGGAGGTTGTAGATGCCCAGGAGCTGCCCCTCCGACAGCGGCTCAACATGCTTCAGCATCACCTGCATTTGTTAATTACATACACAACTGTCAGCCAGTTAATACTAGTACATATGATTTGCACATCCGATCTGAAATGTGTGCTCCATAAGCTCAGAAAGATAAAGGTCCATATGAAAAGACACCTCAAAATACGTTATGCTTTGTTTCTGAGAATCTTGCTGCAGGTGACCCTCTCACGCCACCTTATGTACTCTTCTAGATATATATAATTATATACACAGATGCTCTTTCTAGAAGGTCAAGATAGTTGCTTGTTCATACATAGGCAAAAGGAAGGGCCATATGCGAGAAAAGTGTATTTGATAATTTGTTTTAATATTAGCATAGAACAAGCAGAAGGTACATCGATGATTTGTGATAAGCACACATTAATGAAGATAATATTAGACACTTACGTAACCCACAAACTGAACTGTTAAATAGATATATAAACTATTGCAACAGGTTTGTAAATTCTTTCAAGTCCCTGCGTAGTCCTAATTTTGGTGTATGGAAAACGCTGTTTATTTGGAAAAACATCCCCATCACAAATGCAACCTCTCCCACACATGTTTCTGTCCAACACTACCTACTCCCCAATCAACCGTTCATATGTCTCAACAATGCATGTATCCAAAGGGGAAAAAAGGTTGGCCATTTATCTCAACTTTTAACTATTGCATCAAGTGCCAGCTGGGCTTCCTACCACATTAGGCCAAGCCTTTTTCAAATTTGGAATCAATTAAGGCGTCTCTTGAGTTGTTGACATGGTAATCAAAACAGGGAAAATTAAATAAGTTGTTTTGGAGCTTTTCAAAGGCTGGAGTTGGTGGAGATTACAACAGCAAATAAGACAACTTCTGATGGAAAAAGAGTTGCAAGTCGTCACTCAATCTAACTATAGTCTGGCTTCAATATTACTTAGACAAGAAATTATCCTAGAATCCGCGTACACAAATGGAACTTTCTGGGAGACTTGGAAAGATCAAGTCTTCTGTACATATGGAATTAAGGCGGTCATAAAATTAAACATTCAACCAAATAACCTATGTTTTTGTTCTTCACCACGCATAGAAAACATAAGTCTATGTCGAGTACATATCTTGCGATGTCATCACGTCGATATATACTAGTATTAATTGAAAGCATGAAAGGGTCAATCCAGGGTTAGATACATAGTATGGTGGGCTTGAAATGACATGTTTGTATAGTCAAATTACAAGGGAAATGTAAACTACCGTATTGTAGATCAAGCTTTGACATGACAATATTTATATTTTAGTGATTAGTTGACCTCTTCAGAAAAAAAAATGTCTAAGAAGAAATGAATAATATTTTGTCACATATAATAAGGGCAAGTGGTCATCATGTTTTTGTACCGAGTAATTTAGTTACCATGGGTCTAGAATTCAGTTTCCATGTTACCAACAGCAATTAGGGTAAATCCTCCAAATATTCTTAGAATATAATCCATATTAAAGTTATACCAAAAACCATGTGAAATTAACATAATAATAGCTAGTCAAAACTACGAAGTACACCGAATGAACATTCAGACAACACACATAGACATGAGCATGAATTAGTCGTATGCGTGTGGTTGGTAAATATACAGTCAAAGGGAAGGACAACAAAAGTGTTTGTTTCCCACTCACTTATAATGTATATGTGTAAAAATGATGTCCATATATAAATATTACTTGATAAATATATTTGAGTTTCTTTGCTAAGTTAATAGGGCTTCAGAGATTTTGTCCATGTTTTATACAAGTATCACCAATTCTCTGTCTAAAGTATAACTCCCATACAAACAAGTATATTTATCATATACATGTATAAGATGTGTTTTCCCACTCCTTGCGGTAACAAGATAGTTAATCCTATTTGCTAGAGACTATAAAAGCTTCGAGAATTTAGTGCATACATTAGGCGCTCACCTATCTGAAGTATGACTCTTGTAGAGTTAGCTTTTAGTATAAGCTTGGAAAAGCAATAAGCATACATGGATCCATGTTACTACATTGTTCCCCTTCTTTGGGCACAATTAGGGCCTCTTTGGATTGCATTATTGAGAAATGAAACAACAAAGATAACACATGATTTTGATAGGTTTGTCAATGCAAAACAGAGGATTGCAGGGATCAGGAAAACTACAACAGGAATATTCGTTACTATAGAACACGACAAAAACAAAGGAAAAGTGCAGTTGAGTCCTAAAAATAGGTTAGATTGGAGGTTTATATTCCAAAGGGATTGAGACATAGGAATCCAATCCATAAGAATTTCTCTAGTACCATTCTTTTGATCTAGTGGGAGTCCATAGAAAAAAAACCTAAGAATTGGGAATCTACAAAAATCCTATGAAATCCTAAAGTACAGATAAGGCCTTATGGTGTGTTTGGCATCAAGGTGGATAATGATGATCCAACTTCTCTAACTAGTTTTTCCCTATGTAACTGTTCTTCTAACCAACTTATTTTTTTTTATTTTTTTAGGTATTTTTATACTAGAATATTAAATAAGTTGTTCACCAACAACTGCAAATTAACATAACCTTAGCCTTGCCAACCACACTTCAAATCTAATGATCTTGCTGACAATGCTAAATCTGCTATTGTACTTATAATTATTTACCGTAGGTGCTACTTTCCTCATTAGGGGCAGCCAATATGCGAGTTGCACGATTTTCAGCCCATGGTATGTGGGCCCAGATGCCTATGAAACCCCTTGTCCCACGACATATGGGCCTCTGGACGGATCTAATTCGGCGGGAGGTTTTTTTGCCAGGAGGACCCTAATATGCCCTTGACATTAAATTTACTAAACAAATAAAATATATAATTCTATTTTTTTGTATCTCTAATATACGGTTCTCCCACTAGACCATTTTCAACCTCTAGCTAATGACCTCTTCTCTCTGATACATGGTGACATCAGTAGACGTCATCCAACTCATCTACCTCACTCCTCTTCCATGATACCCTGACACCCTTGCTCGCTCCATGAAGCGACCATCGGCATCATGGCTATGATACTTAGCCGGTGCAAATGCACCACCTTTGCTTGGTTATTCCTTCCAAAGCTCTTCCATATCTCCAAAAGAGTGAAACCATAACTTATTAACCATTCCGCACGGCATGTCATCCACATCGATTGCATCATCCACAACTTTGGCCACCCCTCTTGACTCTTGATCCAGTTCCTCTAATTTAGACCGTCTACTATCCTTTGACATTGCGTTATTCCATGGTCAATGTTGTATCCGTGATGCCAACATGTACCATGTCCATGACAAGTAGATGAATCACGAGCAATGTCTTGTACACACCGACAATCACCCCCTAGTATCGTGTAACACGTCGCTTTCGTGCTCAGTATCGAGTCCCCTTGTGTGCAACCATAGTGTCCGGCGCTGGTGGAGGCACTACAAAGGAGGAGGGAGGAGAAGACACGGAGAGGGTGGAAAGCAGGCGTGACAAGATAAAATGGTTGAACTGCTAAAGCTATGACGGGTAGGCCCCGCATGGGCGTGGCATATAAAAGAGAAACAAACTTTTGTCAAGTAAACCCCACGTCATTGCCATGTCAGCATCCATTTGTCAAAACTTCAGCCGGACGATGAATATATGTTTTCCTAATAATATGTAAAGATGCAAATGTATCCCGTGAAGAGTCGGATATGCAAACCCATTTCTGTCTCCTCTTCTTCTACATTACTATGGGATTTCTTTTTATTTTTTTGCACAATGGAGGAGTGGTAAGAATGTAAAATTTGTATGCACGTATAAGCATACCTTGATGACCTCTGAGGGTCGAAACCCGCCCAACCAAAGGAAGCATCGCTCTGCGGGGCTGGCCCACACCCCGCACAAGAGATGGAAGATGTCAGTCCTGGCAATGGCGGCCTTGAGGCCGAGCAGCTCGTGGTGCTGCCCCATGGCGCCCTCCACCATTACCTGCAGTTGGTTGTCCGGCGCATGGTCGTTCAGCGCTCCCCTGAGCTGGAAGATCAGCTTGCTGTGCTCATCCACCCATCTCGCGTACTCCATGTCGAACACCCCAGCTGCTCATCACAGATGTCATATATGGAATACTATAATTAAATATTGCATCACTTGTTAATCAAAAATCTCAATAATAAGAGACATATTCGGACGGATTAGTCTGGAGTGTCTCATTACCCATTGAAGGGCCAGAAGCAAGGCCTTGGTGCTGCTGATCTCCAGTGCCCATCAACACACCCTGAACATTTTATTTTAGCATGCAGTAATGTTGTCACTTGTCAGTAATTGATAATGCTAGTTGAGGGAGCTAATCAAAGATTTGAACGGTGTTTTTTCCCTTCCAAATTACCTGCACTCTTGCAGCTTGAACCTGTTGTTCGATCTGACTTAACCTAATCCTACTTGTCTCCAGCTGTTGGATGTAAGCCTGGAGAATGAAGAGATTGGTTACACTTCATGATGCACCAAGGCAATTAGTATATGGATGCACATCATGGAAATCAGTTTCAATTGCCTTTCGGTCAAAATATTAGAGATTTCATTAGTTCACATGAATCAAAATGCATTTCAAAATACAATTTTAAACTAAAATACTTCCTCCGTTCCAAATTAATTGACGTGAATTTGTCTAGATCTATTAATTGATGTGGATTTGTCTAGATCTAGACAAGTCAAATATAGACAAATTCGCGTCAATTAATTTGG
Organism: Avena sativa; assembly: GCA_916181665.1. Taxonomy (NCBI): domain Eukaryota; kingdom Viridiplantae; phylum Streptophyta; class Magnoliopsida; order Poales; family Poaceae; genus Avena; species Avena sativa. Next base: position 381,707,293 of record OV702283.1, on the reverse strand, counting down.
AACAGAGGGGGTATCTGTTAATTTTAAGTGAAATTTCGGTTCTTTGGCCGAAATGCAATACAAAGTCACTGAAATTCACTGGTTGTGGGCGAAATATTTTTGAAACCAAAATTCAGAACCATGATGCACATTTGATTTCAGTTTTCACACGTCGTCGGTTTAGGAAGATTCTAGCTAGTAGAGCTTGTACTATATAATTAAAGTTCATTGGATATACAATAAAGTATTAACTTAAATATATCACTATGTAATTTTGGTAGCATATATGCAAAGCTTTTCTGCTATATAATTTGTCTAGTTTATATGTATGCTTGCATAGAACTGAGAAAACAACTAATGGGTGGCAATTGACATACTATATATCAATCAAATAGTTACTTAGGTATAACTCACTGTTAATATCTAGACACGGCATACATAATCAGACAATTAATTCACACCGGGGAGTAGTAAAACAGAGCGACAATTGTCTGAGAAAGTAAAGTAGTGGTTCTCTAGCTAGTTGGTCTGTCAAATTCAGGAAAATAAAGATATCCTTGAGCACATAAGTCCCAGGGAAAAATCCAAAACTGTTACATCACGAAACTATCATTTAATCGCTGCTAGCAGACAATGAGACTCCATTTAATTAGCAAGCTGGAAAGAATAGTTGACTAATAGCAGCGGAAGTATACTTCCAGGAACATTAACGTATAGACTTAATCACACACATATACATGTATGTATGTCTGGACCTTGCCACTTGTATTAGTGTATGTTTGTGAAGATAGGTACAGGCATAAATGTATGCATGATGAACGTTTGTTTAAAGCTGTGGAGTTTCTTGGTTGACTGACTCACCTTCTTCCGGAGCCTACTTTTCCTGGCTGCCTCTCTATTCTGTGCAAGCCTTCTGAGTGTCTGCAACATGCAAATATATAAATACAGACACACACATGTCAAAGTCAAAAGTCATAACATATGTGCAGCTAGCTAGGGTTAACTACCATGTATGTATGTATGTGTGTGTAGCCTGCCTGCCCTGCAGACAATGACTGTTCACCCTCTCCTAATTAACTAAGTCACCTCTTTAGGCTAATTATAAAACACCCTTTTTTAAATAAAAAAGCTCACCTTGGGATCTTGTGTTCTCCTGACCCCGTCCCTCTCTGGGTCTGTGCTAGACGATGTTGCACCCTTCCCACTGCTGGTTCCTTCCTTCTGCAAGCCACATTTTTTACAAAAAACATGTGAGACAAAAAGGGGGAGAGAGAGAGAGGTCAACTGTATATACCTAGTAGCTTTACAAAAATGTGTAACATACCTTGATGAGAGTAGCACTGTTCTTGTTGTCCTTTGCTGAATTAGGCAACAAGAGTGCTGCATTGGGGCCGCCGGCACCCTGCAGCTGCTGTTCAGGCCCCTTGGGACTGGGAGACGGCTGCTGCGGGTTGCCGCCATTAGCAAGCATGGCCGCCATGGCTGTGCCACCATTCATCTGAGCATAGCATATTCACCCACACCATGTATCACAAATCGATCCATGCTAGTAAGGAATTTGCATGCATATGCCTACACGTACATACCTTGGCAGCAGGATTAAGTGGCTCCGCGGCATGCATGGGCTGGGAAGGAAAGATGTTCAGAGTCTCTGCAAAGCAAAGTATATGGTAATTAAAGTTTCATCAGCACCCCATAGCTAGAGAGAGAAAAGGAGAGATGGTGTACAAGTGTTTTGGAAGCTAGAGATAAATTAGCTAGTATAATTAATCCATAAAATAAGACTAATTCGTGCTGGAAAAAGGTGTGCTTAATTTCGATCAGTACACTTGTATAGCAACACTTGGGGGACGGCATGCTTATGGGGCTACAATTCGATGGAGTGCACGAGAAGACGTAAATGGAAAGGAATGTGGGAGACATGGAAAGAAGGAATATTTATAGCTTCTTTTAGATCAAGCTCGATCTTGCAAAAGGGGAGGGAGAGTCTGTTACATGTCACACTCTCTTCACACGGGGAGAATTGCCAAATAAATCCCAAGAAGGAACACGGCATCAAGAGGAATAACACACGAAAGCAAGAAAGAATTAGACACAACACCAGCAGATTATGCATGGAAAAGGGGGGCATACTCAGTTGGTTTACAGTAAAAGAAACCAATCTACAGGATGAAACATCATAAACACTGAACTTTTAGGGGAAAAGTGAGAGAGGGGATTTTTATTTTCTTTCAGTAACCTACGTCGTTGTTCTTGAATCGACTGTGGGTCATGACCATCCAGGTAGAGGAATATTGCTGCCTGGTCGAAATCCGCCATGTCGTAGCTCGTCGACTCCTTGCCCCTAGAAAAGGAAATTGGATGATGAAACAAGCAACAATCAGTGGCTGAATACATTAGGAAGCAAGTAGGGAGCACAACTTTTTCTTTAATGGAGCAGATAGAAGAGTCGGTGTGAGGATTCCATTAAAAAACTTTTGATCTTAGCTACTTGCTGAAAGCTACAACGAAAATAATTATATCCTAATTGTTTGGAAATTTGTTTCCCTTCTTCCCTTATCTCGACCTCTAAACTGTTTCAATAATCCCTAACTAATCACTGGGTAAACAATTTGACGTGATTATACATGGTCTCTCTAGCTGTTTCCTCCTGTATGTGTGTCCATGTAGAAATTCTTCAAGGCAACCAAAAAGCCAAATTAACTCCAGAGGATGCAACATATTGATGGAACAATCGTGGTCGATTTGCTAACTGAAGTAAGGCCTATATGCTTGACAACAAGAACAATTTCGTTCCCATGACTGAGAAACAAAATTAAACCGACAGAGAAGCGAGGAAACAAAAAGGTGAGAAAACTAGAGGGAATCAATCAGTGTGGAGTTGGTGAATTCCTAGCTAGCCTATGAAACCAAACAAGTAACAGCTTGGTGTTCTCTCTTTGTGTGGAGACTCAAAGAGAGAACTCTGGAAAGCCCAAAACAGAAGGGGAAAAGGTATAGCTCATAATACAATCAACTTACATGGAGGTGGACGCGATCATCGGCGACGGCGAAGAGGTGCTCCGGAAGCCGAGGGGATTCTCCAAGGGTTGGTGATGCTGGTGATCTTGTTCTGTGAAGCCGCCCATGAAGCCCTTATGAAGGCCCTGACCATCCTCCACCTCGTCTCTTTCTTTCTTCCTCTCTCTCTCTCTCTCTCTCTCTTCACACTATGCACATCACTAGCAAAAGGATACAAAATCAGACATTAATTGCAAAACCGACTTCTGTTTGCACTCTTCTTTTATACCTGGCACCAGAGATATAAAGAAAGCGCTGCAGCTTTTAGTTTGGAAGTCACCTAAAATCTTCTCCCTACTCCCCTTATCTTTTGACCAAGAACCTGAGAGAAGAAGACTTTTATGAGAGAGAAGGGGAGAAAGACAAAAGGAGGGGTTGAGCAAATACTAGTCTGTATTAATTGGAAGATTGTTAGCAAATCAATTTTTGCCATTCAAGTATAATGTTTTCTTTTGAAATTCGCCACTCCCTAATCAAGTTTATATCATTTATATGCCCATTACCATCTAACATCATTAGTTGACTGGCACCATTATACCACTTGATGGTTATGCGCCCATCATTTTTATTGATGTGAGAAAATATAATTAAGTGTTTCTCATTATATAACCATATATAACAGATATGGGGACGAGAGTGGTGTCCATAGATATGTGATCAGCTAGGAATCGGCAAAGAAGATATGAAGATACACCAAGGATCGAAAAACGGGCTATAATCTCCTCCCAACTCCTTTATCTTTTGACCAAGAAGATTATAGTAGTTGGGTAAATAATATGTAGTATTAGTTGTGAGATTGTGAACAACTATATATTACATGATTATTATTTATTTTCTCATCACAGCTCTATGAAATTCTGTATCATTTGCACCATTGTTGTTTAATTCCATTAATTGATGGACACTACTGACCGCTACAAGCACGTGGAACTTATCAAGGAGTCTCCTATATATATATATATATATATATATATATATATATATATATATATATATATATATATAGCTGATCTTGAGAAAGGAGCGGTATTTATTTGTGCCAAGTTGAACATTGGAAAGAGGTTGAAATTTTGTTCCTACTCATTAATTGTAAGATTTGGAGAAAGTTTATTTTATCATTCATGTTTGCTTTTTTGTCATGACTCACTATTCAATTTTATATTATTTATTTCCACCTAATTACTTTAGTTGACTAATACTCGTGCACCACTTGACCATTACAAGTGTGGGATTTTTTCAGCAAGAATTCAATTATCTCCTAGCTATACACATTTGTAGTGGATCTTTGGAGAGGGAGAGTGCCCCAACTAGCGATGAGCAAAGGAAATGAAGATCTATCAAAGATCAGAAAAGGATCAAAATATTATCCCTGCATATAGATTGGAAGAATATGATCAACTTCATTTGTGTAATCAACCATTTCCTTTTAATTTTTTCCACTCATATTTCAGGTTTATTTCACTTCATATTTTCCATTGGTTTTAAATTTCATTAGTGCGGCTCCTTAGTTAGACTTTGATTGTTGTAGGTCTAGCTAGTTTTACTAAATAGGAAATAAGTACCCCCATTAAAAACATATCGATTATGGAAGATGAGTTTTCACCAAATATGCAACTTGAATGGGGATCACCGAAGAACAAGATCATACAGGATCGAGGCTGCATATCCCCCTTATCTTGTGACCAGCATCCTAATAGAATGTCGTCGCTAGAAGTATAGGGGGAGATGCAATCCACCTAAAAGTCTTGCAAAACACGAATGGAAAGAAACAAGTTAAAAAGTGAAAATAGTTTATATAAATCTGAAAATTAACATGATAAAACTAAAAGAACATGATGAGTACAAAATACATTCATGAGCGACAAATATGGAGTCCCCTAGGCGCAAAGGCCGCTTGGCGACACCTCGATGACGAAGACAAAGTAGTCCCCTTAGCTAAAAAGTGCTATACGCCATCCTTCACTGAAAAGCGATATACGCCATCCTTGGCCGAAGAGCGCTTTACGCCATCCTTACCCACCGTTCACGAGCGAGTGGGTGAGAAAGAGCAGACGAGGATCCGACAAGTAATATGTATATGTGGATTTTATAATTCTCGATCCATCAATAATTAGATAAATCTCAATCGGCGACCATCGGTCATCGAGATCCGTGCATGATTCTATATTTACCAGATGAACAAATTATAACATCATGATGATCATTTGGATCGGTATGAACATTCGACCAAGACTTAGTTAATTCTCGGTTTCATGAGAGAACATACCAATTTTTGTCGTACTAGACGAACAATTTTATGAACAAATAAATAAAGACTAAATCACCAAGACATAAACGCTCTCCATTTATTAACTTAAATACTGTTTTCCACACCCAATCCGGTTTTAAACCATGAGCCATTTTTGCAGCTGTCGTCTAATTCCATTAGCTGGCAGTTTTTACCATCACTGTCCTAAAACATTTTGTGACTATAGAAAAGAAAAAGGAGCCACACTCGTCAACCATAGGGACTAAGCCCAGCCCGCTCTTGTCACTTTAGGCCACAGGCCCACCCGTTTCACAATAGTACGATTATTTTCGATCAGGGAGAAATTCACAAAATGAATTGCTGCAACAAGAAGGCTCATGCTTTAACCTTTTGTTCAAAACTCATATTGCGACTTCTGCACCGGTGCTAATGGTCAGATTTTTTTCCATTTCTTTTAAAGCGTTGGCAGCAAGAATATAAGATTTCAAGACATCAACTCCCCAAGCCCCTCTCCTAGAAAGTGAACCAAGTAAAGCTAGCAGTCAAATAGCAGCTCCCATCTTCCAAACTTTACCCCAGGTGTCACTGTCAGATATTGGTTGCTTCTACACATAATCCTGATCTTGACGCTACTTTTACTAAACTACAAGTAGATGCACTACAACGTAAACAAAAACATGAGAGCAGTTTTTGTCAACGGTTAAAACCAAGTCCTGCAGCCTATCTTTCTTTCTTCTAATAAAGCAAGTTGTACAACTCGATTCCTGTAAGAACCGGTCTCGCCACTAATTTGATGAGACGGCGCAAATCATACCATACCAGGCATACAAAACATCTTTTACTAGGAGAAAATCAAGTCAATACTCGGCTGGACATTCAGGGCCAGGGAATCATTCAAGGGTGCAGACGCAGTTGACAAGATAGTACAAACACATAACAGCTGAAGTTCAATCATGACAGCATGAGATAAAATCTAGTATGTCGAAACAACAGACACGCAGTAGCAGATCATGCTAGATACTAGGTAATAGGTCAACCTGGTGCCAACTCCAGAACAGATCAAAAGTCTAGTACTACTAAAATCAACTTACAAGAATCCAATGCTTACGCCAAAAAAAATTGCCTCAGGTTTGCATCATACAGCAGCTCAGAGCCTACCACTTTTTGTTTGGCACCAATGCAGGAAAACACTGATGCCTCTGCACGACACGATCTCACAGCATGCTGTCGGTTCGCGCCGGCAGCCTCCTGAAGAAGCTGAGGGGAACAGACGGAAGCCTCTGGCGGAACTTAGGATGCCTCAGCAGGTACATCCCAGCAAAGAACGCGACCAGGCGAAACGGAACCAGGTACAGCACGATAGCCGCGATCAAGCAGAAAGTCACGAAGATGGCGGTAGCCCTTGGATCCCGCCAGCTCAGCAGGGACTGCAGCCTCTCACCTTGGGTTGCCAGGTCACCAACAAGTGTTTGTACCCTGCCAGCGATGCTCCTCAGTCGGTCATACCTCATCCTAACAAGATCCTGTGCACGAGATGTAGGGAAAGTGTCAAACTCCTCATCAAGCTCGTCAGGGTGGGAAGTCTCTGCATGGGAAAGACGAGTGTCCATGTGAGGTGGCTGCCTCGGCCTCCAGCGGTAGTACCAGATCCCAATCAAGAACAGGTAAAGGAATATTGTCGGAAGGATCAGCTCTGGATACAGCACTAAAATGATGAAGAGGATATGAATCAACACGGTAGTCACTGGATTCTTCCATTCGCAAACCTGACCAAACCATTTAGCAGCACCAACAAGTGGACTCAATATTCTCATAATCCTGAAGAAGTTTGCCTTGCTTTTCCTCATGCTCCACATGTGAGAATCCACATCCAACATGTACTCAACAACTTCCTTCCTGAGAGGTGGCTCAGCACGGCTTAATCTCATCGAGACCATCTGAGTAGCTTGGAGCCTCAGGTTGTCAAGCTGCGTGACAGCCAGGGGGTAAATATAGTGCATCTTTGGCAGCAGCGGCTGAGAATACAGCTGCATCATGTTTACAAGTGAGGAGCATGTGAACCGCACCGCAAGCTGCACTTCACCCATCTTCTTCACGCCCGTAGGAAGCAAAATGATGAGAGGATAGGAGTGGGTGTACACTCTACCAGCCTCAAGAGTGGACAGACGGATCCGTACCTTGCCAATTCTACCATCCTTGTTACCCTTGGCCTTCTCTCCTTGCAAGTGACAGTTATCAAACACACCAACTGTTAAAACAGTACATGGATCATAGACATCCCATGTGTATTGCTCATTCCATTTTGGGTTGAAACTGTCAACAATAGTCCTTGTTCTAACCCATTTATGCCCATACTTTGCAACACAATAAGAATCGGTGGTGCCACGCCCATCCTTTGTCTTCATTGGCAGTAAACCCTGAGCATTTAAGATTCCTAGCTCAAGAACCCCAACCCTAGGCTTCCACAACTGTTTCGCAGTGGCCCTCAGATCACTACTGTAATGTGTTGACTCATCCAGAACATGATACCCACCATCCAAGGAAATCCTGACGTGAATACGACTAGAGAACTTGACGTCTTTCTTCTTTTGTTCCCCATCCCCAGAAACATGCTTTTCAAGATTACACCACCGGCTGTGCACTGGCCTGTGGTCAAACCTCCTGTCTACATTCTGCAGTGGAATAATTGCTTTGCCTAATACCTCATCCTTGTTCTGTGCGACCCGATCCTCAACGCTAAGAATCAAGTGCTCCTCAAATGGTTCAGCTGCCACGAACATCAAATCCTCATTCCACATGGGATTAGCATTCTTGTTTGCCCATATCCTTGTCCTCAAGGACTGATTCCCAAGTGTAGCTTTCACATAAACTTCTGGACATCGGTTCTTGTCACTTGGTACCAGGTCTTGTGCCTCAATAACATTTACCCTGAGATACCAAAGTTTAGGAGTTAAATACACCTTAGACCTTATGCTGGCAAGACCATCACTGGGGACAGTTGCAGCATCAGAATGCCATGCTTCTGGGAAAGCTTCATCTGCTTGTGAACCCATCCAGACAGCCAACATGAGCTCTCCTACCTTTCCCTCCTTGCGACCCTCAAGACGGTACCACTCTGGTGCCAACGGGCTGTCAGGTGGGACTCTCTTTGGAACTTCATTGAGGTCAAACACAACCCGCCCAATGAAATCGTCCTTACCACAGTCCTTGTCTTTGACAATGACCTCAACATAGGAGGATTGGATGCGTTCCTTGGGAAAGGCAAATACCTGATTCCACTCTGGGCTAGTATTCTTCTCAAAGTAACAGGTGGTTCCCTTGTAATTGCCAAGCTTGATCTCCACATATGGGCCACAGCTCCCGTTCACATCTTTGGCAGGGAGATCTTTGGCCTTGACAACACGCACATAGAGGTACTGCATCTGCTCCACAAGGTCATATGTGCTAGTCCGCTTGTCACCTGCTGCCATAAAACCCCCAAGGTGAGGCGATGTCTCTTTCAAGGAGTAGTCCTCGGGCTGTGGCCGCTGCGTCTGCATCTTGCCAGTTTACAGAAGGACGCACTAGTGCCTGCAAGAAGGTCATGGCAAGGTATTATCAGGAAGAGCTTCAGGTATGGTACAAGTGACCCATTTATAACAAACAAATAAGATTGGTTATAAAATATCATAAATCATGGGTCGGTAATGCTTGCTGACAGCTCATTGCCACTATCCCTTGACTCGATCCCTCATTCCCCCCATGATCCTAAACAGCATTTTGGTTATAGTTAAAATACCTTAAGAGAACTTGCATGTTCTACTAAAGAACAAAATAATCTGTACAATGCATGCTTAAGGATAGATATGGAGCTTGATTCGGTCGCATAATTTTTTGTACGACTCTCCTTGCACACTAAAGAACTTAATTTTGTCAGACATAATTACGGCTGCTCCCTAGCAAAGATTTAAAAAAAAAAAGATGCCTTTGAAGAGCTTAGAACAGGCAGTTCACAAAGCATTACCTAACATATTGCACTTGGTACAAACAAAATTTCAAGTTGTCGACCAGGAACAAGCAATACTTAAAGTTTAAGAAGAGTGCAGGGAGAAAATTCACCTGACATGACCCACTGCATTTTGAGTAAAGAAAAAAAAGAATATTCAAAGTTTGTTTAGTGTAACTTTTGACAATAAAAAAGGCACTGTGACAGGTCAGTAGATGGAGAGGGCAGAAGGAAGGGCCTAGCAAAAGCATGGCCCATTCAATGTGCCAAATGGTGCACGTGGCTTGCCATCTTAGGAATATCCAAGACATTTCTTCTCTTAGTTTTCTATCCAGATATGTTCATGTGCAACAAGTAAAGCTACCGGCATTTCCAAATACGAAAAGTATGGGGTGATCAATTGCAGATATCTGCATCTTTGGCAGAGAAAGATGAGCAGGAAACATGGGTGTCCATATTCACCAGTTCCGTCCCTGGGCAGGGCATCAATCAGGTTTTCCTATACTGAGGTACTCTACTCTAGGCACTGGTACTGTCACCGAACAAAGACAATGATCACTCATCGACAGAGTATCCCACTGATGAAAGGCAACAAAACAATGCTGGGAGCCTGAGACGTAATAAACCGTCAAATCCCAATAATAAACTACTACTGATAAGAGGAAATTCTGCACAACATTTGGGGTTCCCGGTAAGAGGAAATTCCCAAAAAAAAAAAAAGCATTTATCGTCTCCTGGTAACCCACCTACCTACCTATGACCGCAAGTAAAATCCGGATACGGCCGTCCTCAAAACCAAATCTCTGAAATTTCGAAACGCCTAAAAGCAACCAACCAACCAAGGAAGGAAGGAAGACCACGCCAATCAATCGGCCATCGAAACCCTAGAAAGAAAACCGACGCGGCAGGCCCAGCTAGCCCTTCGTATCCCCGCCCACGGACGAACGAACGAACGCGCGTCGCCGTCGTCCCCGTCGAATCGAAACCCCTTGTTGACTAATAATAAACCATTAAAAAAAGACCCCTAAACCCCCAAATCATCTTAAACCCCGCCCCATTCCGTACGGGAACAGTTTGTTAAAAAAACAAGATTTTTGTTTTGCGCGCCGGGCGAGGGGGAATCGTGGACACGGACGAGCTGGAATGCGGGCGCTGTTACAGGATTATTACGGCGGAAAAAGGCCACGAATAACCACCGAAACGGCGAGGAATAAGGGGGGGAGAGGAGGCGACCGGGCCTGGGAGGGAGACGAACCTGAGCACCCCGCGGGTGGACGGACGGACGGGTTGGAGAAGCTCCTACGAGGACCCCCGCGCCGCGGCCATGGCGAGGAGCAGGAATGCGGAGGAGAAGGGGAGGAGAGGCGAAACCGAAGAGGGCAGAAGTGGCGAGAGGGAAGGAGGCGATGTGTGAAAATAAAAAAAGTAGACCTCCTTTTTCTTCTGCTGCCTCCGCGGCCGGAGCGAGGCGAAACGGTAGCCAGCTGGTGACACTGGCGAGTGGGGCCAGTGTTGGGGACCACGGTAGGACAGTGGGCTGTAAGCTGCGAATTGGGTGGTGGTGGTGGTGGTGGTGGGCCCCCCGGACAGGATCTTGGTGGTAGGTTCTCTTTTGCCTCCGTTCAGTTCGTGCGAGCTCTCTCTGGACTCTGGAGAACGTTGGAACGGGGCAGGGGAAATGGCAGAGCGGGGCAGGGCAGGGCAGGGACATTTCGCGTCTAGCACCTCGTGTTTGTCTGAAATCTGCTAGGAGCACTGACGTAGGCAGGTAGCACGTGAGGCTGCTGTGCCTGTGCTGCACGACGGTGCCGCGGTCGTAGTTGCGCCGCCGCTAGCAGACGACCTTTGTCCGCATGCAGCTCCTGCCTGGCTGGTGATGACCAGAAAGACCCAAGACTAGACCGTCCACGCTCTTTGGCACAACAATGACAGGTGGGCCAGCCACGGCGACGATCATGGTACCTAGACAGCATGCCCCCATATAAACGATGTGTACACATGATAGTGAAACAAAACTACTGCCGAGAGTATCTCGCACGATAGATAGAGAGGAAATATTCGGAAAGTACTTGGCTCCCACAGCTTCAGTGCTCTCTGCATATTAAAAGTTTAAAATTATATTTATAAGTTTCAAAAAATCATGTAACAAAATCATAAAAATAACATAAACGTGTAAAATCTCAATTCCAAATGTTTTATATTCTGAGGTACATAAAAATGAAAAAGTCCGAACTTTTTTGGAGATTTGGAATCATTATACTCGGGTTCACACCTTTGTCATTTTTGTATCGCCCAAAATACAAATTGTTTCAAACTGAGATTTTGCACATTTGTGGGATATATCATTAGCGACTTTTAGGATCTTGTTTCACATTTTTTTAAACTCATATATAATTTTAAAAAAATTATGGGAGCATTGGAGCTCGGGAACCAAAAATCTCCACTCGAATATATTATCTTACCCATGAACATCTTTTAACTAAAGACGAAGCTAATACTACTATTTGCATCTCTATGATGCGACTCGACGATTATTCAACACTGTTATTCTATTTTAGATCTTTTCAAATGTGAATGATAGAGCCAGAACACTAATATCGTGATGTCATTGGTTTTATTCATGAACGAGTGTCCACGCCAGTTTATCGCTAATTAATTCCATTGGAAAGTTGTATGTCACCCCAAAATCCTGCAAAAATGCCAGCTCACATATCGCTTTAGATTCACTAGAGTTACTACTCGGAGGAACGAGAGGTGGAGACCAGCGGCGGGTAGAGGGGGGAGTGGTGTAAGAAATTTCATGCGTTAGTAACCGTTTATGATGATCGAGGCATAGGACGCTGGCAAAATGGGAAAGGATTGTGTAGAAGGTGGAGTTTGCGTGAGTGGGATGAACCCCGGATACCTAGATTTGCTATGTAGCCTACGAGCATCTTCAGCGAAGCCCCTAAACAGTAAGGTGCCATTGCTCTATTTTCAATGTTAGTGCGTCTAAACAAATAAGTTCAGCTGTCAATGGTGGATCTAGGTTCATAACATTGGGGTGCCACAATTTACAGGCACAACATAACTTTAATACTACATGGGTTCAAATTTCGTGAAAATTACACTACAAATGGTATATTTTAATCTATATGTACCATCGTAATTTCAGCAAATAGTCTTAAAGTATGCTTTAATCAACTAGATAAATATTTTAATTTACTAGCAAAATGCTCACGTGTTGCTGCGAAAGAGCAAGATTGTTGATCTTCTAGGATCTTTTCCACGAATATAGAGTATGGTGTTTGGTTAGACAATTTTGCATAGGAAACATGCATGTGCATACAACAACACATTCGCGAAGAAATTAATGACGAGGCACCCTGACCCTATTCCTCTCACCACACACGCACACGCAACCCCGCCACCACGCGTGACAACATACGGTTATGTCGTCGCTGTTGCCACTGCTAGCCTTCGGCCGCAGCCACATGCTTACGCTCTACCACATGTCGACGTCTCGTCCAATCTTGCTCTACCCTAGCCGCTCACAACCCCCTCCGCCATGCTCCACCGACCGAGTCACCGCTACTCTGTCGGCCGATGCCGACCACCGTCGGCTCATGTATTCCTTATCCCTCCTCCCTACTCGGGGGTAAGTAGCATTTAGTTTAGCATTTTGAGAAGAAATAGTCTGCTTGGTAGTAGCATGCATGTATATTTACTTTAGTTGTAATCAAAATGTCTCATCTCATATTTGATCCAACATAAATCCACCAATGGATAATACTCCATGTGTCAGCATGCCAATTAGCAAAAGTAGCAATGATTGATAACAACGATTAACTTAGGGTGCTTAATTAGAAAAATACATTAAATCAATTAGGCAGACGTAAAAAATTATTAGATTCGATTAAGAAGATGTAGTCGGCTTTTTTTTGTAAATAATATATCACGATGCATACATAAAACCGATGTATCAACAGACTCTATTCATGTGTTATGGATTTTTAATTAATTCTAAACCTAGCCACTTTTTGCCGAAGATGGCCGAAGTCCAAATACATCAAACGTATTATGCAAGGTCTCTCCAGCCATTGCACAATTTAGATTTCTGTTGCATCTGGCTGCCGGCAGTCTCTGGCTTACATGGATGAGCTACGCGCGTGCGTGCCCATGACGGAAATGGAGATAGAGGCTTTGTACCCGTTCTTTTTCCATGTCTTTTTACAGTGACTTGGCAGGGAGTCTAATATAAGAAAATCAAAACGTTTTTTCCCGCTTAACAGTGATAATGTGGGTAATTTGATATTTGGTGGGAGGGCAAAACGGTCTAGAAAAGTATAGAAACGCTCGGGGAGTCTAGTATAAGAAAATCAAAACGTTTTTTCCCACTTAATGGTGACAATGTGGGTAATTTAATATGTTGTGGAAGGGCAAAATGGTTTAGAAAAGTATAAGAACGACGAGAAACACTCTTTTCTTTATTATTATTAGGTATAGATATGGTGTAATCTAACTTGCATTTTTTGGAGGGGATGCTATGGTGATATGTTGAAAATGTATCTATAATTTTTGATGTTCCATGCTTTCTTAGTATCTACTTTGCTATGTTTTGTCTACACTTTGAGGTATTTTTATACACTTTCTGAAACTAACCTATTGACAAGATGTCACAGTGCCAGTTGCATGTTTTCTGCTGTTTTTGGTTTCAGAAAAGCTAAAAAGTAAATATTCTCGGAATTGGACGGGACAAAAACCAAAGTTCATATTTTTTTCCTGAACGATACGGAAAATCGAAGACGAGGCAGAGGAGGACACCAGGGTGGCCACACCCTAGGTGGGCGCGGGCCAATCCTGGTGGCGCCCACAGGGGGTGTGAGCCCCCTGGCCCTCCACCGACCTTACCTCCTTCGCCTATAAGAAGCCCCTGACTCAGAAACCCTAAAGAATCGACCAAAAAGCCATGAAAAGTTTCACAGCACCGCCGCCAGCGAAGGGGAGATTCGGGAGATAGAAAGTCTCTGTTCCGGCACCCTGTCGGGATGGGGAAGTGTCCCCGAAGCCATCTCCATCGATCTCCACCATCATCTCCATCACCGTTGTTGATTTCCATGATGAGGAGGGAGTAGTTCTTCTTCGAGGTTAAGGGCTCTACCGGTAGCTATGTGTTCATCTCTCTCTATATATATATGCATGATCTTGTTGTGATCATGAGCTTTGTAATCTAGTAGATCTACTCTGCTATTCAAGTGCTTTAATAGATCTCTGCTCTCCCCATGTGTGTGAAAGTAACAGCATGCACGCCATGGTAGCACTTAGGCTAGAGTCTACATAAATACCCATCGTGCTTTAATAGATCTATGCTTTTCCCCATGTATGTGAAAGTGACAGCGTGCATACCGTGTGTGACACTTAAGCTAGGTTACATATATATTTATCATGAGTATATTTTGAGTTGGTTGTCTCTATGAAATTGTGGTGTTTGTTGGAACCATCTAGCGCTCAAGGTGACAGTGTGTGGTTATCTAGATTGGGAAAGGCGGACTTTGAGGAGTGATGTTATAGCCCTACCATGGATTAGAGTGTCCAACCGGAGAGTAGTTAAGAGTAGTATCATAAAGAGAAGATATTTATATGAGAGAGTGTTCACTAGTGAAAGTATGATCCCTAGACCTTGTTTCTAAGCATTGAAACGCCGTTTGCATCTAGATCTGTTGCATATTTGATTGCTTCCATCTTTTTGCCTTTAGTCTTTTCCTCCCCGTCAAAAGCTCTTTTCTGGCACCATTAACACTTATAATCATCCATACCACTTGTATTTCGCTATCTCTTCGCCGAATTAGTGCATCTATACACCTGACAAGTGTATTGGGTGTGTTGGGGACACAGGAGACTTCTTGTATCTTGATTACAGGGTTGCTTGAGAGGAATACCTTTGACCACTTCCTCCCTGAATTCGATAAATCTTGGGTAATCCACTTAAGGGAAACTTGTTGTTGTTCTACAAACCTCTGCACTTGGAGGCTCAACAACTGTCTACAAGAATAGAAATGCGTAGACACCAAGCTATTTTCTGGCGCCGTTGTCGGGGACTGAATAAGAAGAAGCTCCCACGTCAACCACGTGCCAGCTATTTTCTGGCGCCGTTGCCGGGGAGGTAAGATAAAAGGTACTCACATCCTCCGGTGTGAGTGCTCGGAGTTATTTTCTTTAGATTCTGCAATTTTGTTTTTTTGTTTCTTGTTTTCACTAGTTAGGCTTAATGAAAAACAACAACAAAATTAGAGATCTTTATAGTGTTTATCTTGAGTTAGGACATGAAGTGTTTAAAGAGAAAATTAAAAAACCTATGGAACTTTATTTGCATGCTAATAACAATGTTATTAGTATGAATTTTTTGGACACCATTATTGCTAATGCCATGGAAACGTCTAAGCTTGGGGAAGCTAGTTTTTATGAAAATGATCTTTTTAGTTCCCCAGCTTTGGAAGATAGCTATTCTATTGCTTATGATGATACCAAACCTCCAATATATGATGATTACAATGATGAATATGACATTTTCAGTCCACCTACTATTGAGAAGGAAATTAATTGTGATTACAATATGCCTCCTATATTTGATAATTATGGTGATGAGAATACTAATGGTAGCTATTTTGTTGAATTTGCTCCCACTATGATTAATAAGGATGACTATGCTTATGTGGAGAGTAATGATTATTATATGCATGTGGCTCATGATAAGAATGTTTTATGTGATATTTATATTGTTAATTTTATTTATGTTGCTACTAAAAGTTATTATGAGAGAGGGAAACATATTTTTATGTATCTCAATAATATTAAGTTTCCCCTCTTTATGTTGAAAATCTTGAAGTTGCACTTGTTTTGCTTTCCTATGCTTGTTGCTTTGTGCTTTCATGACTTGGTAATTTACAAGATTCCTATGTATAGAAAGTGGATTAGACTTAGATGTGTTTTGAATTTGCTTCTTGATGCTCTCTTTTACTTCAATTCATATTTCTTATGTGAGCATCTTCTCAAACTATCAAGCCTAACTTAAAGGCGTTAAAGAAAAGTACTTGTTGGGAGATAAACCAAGAGTTTTCTTGAGTCTTGAAAGTTATTACTTCAGTAATGACCTCTCCTTATCCTTTTTGTTTGATTTTTGTGCCAAGAATAACCTCTAATGAGAGAGAATTAAGATTTGGGGAAGTTGCTGTCCTGAAATAGATTTTTGTGCTCTACCGTAAAAATTCGTGAAGAATCTCTTTAAGTCGGATTGAGCTGATATTTTCTGAATAAATCCCCCAGTATGTTATCTAACTTTATTTAGTTCAACACTTTTTTATTTGATCAACAGAAGGTCTTCGAAAAAATATTTTCTACCTACTAGTCTGTTTTGACAGATTTCTGTCATTATTTGCATTTGCTACTTATTGATTCCTTTTGGGATTCTTTTGGGGAAATTGAGCTTTTTGAGGGAATTTCTACAGTAGCTTGTGTTTTTAGTGAAAGTTTTGTTATTCTAAAGCTAAACCCAAGGGTCTATTATCTTTTGAATACACTAATGTTGCTAATGAAGATTGTGTAAAGTTTTGTATGAAGGAAAATCTATAGGTGTAGAGGAAGAATGATGTAATAAGATGAAGAATGGAAAAATGCTCAAGCTTGGGGATGCCACCCTGTGTCACCCCAAGAAATATTCAAGAGGTACAAGCGTCAAAGCTTGGGGATGCCCAAGGCATCCCCTTCTTCATCAATAAAAATCTCAGGTCTTTCTAGACACTTTGTTTTTATTGTTTCATGCACTGTTATGTTGTTCTTGGAGCGTCTTAGTTTTTGTTTTGGTTTTCTCTTGCTTAATTTTGCTTGAATAAGTTGGTTGATCCCAACATACTTCTTTTGGAGAGACACACACTCTATTTTCATTGCCTAAAATACTCTAGTTTTTACTCTTATTGTTCTGTGAGTGTTCACTTTTGCTAGCACTGCGTTTAGCCTTAGTTTTCTTGTGCTTTCAGCTTAGAAATTTTTAGTACTTCTTTGTGGATTTGGGAGACATGCTCACTGATCTTTGTTTATTATTATCTTTGTGAATTGTTTCAAATAAGTCGATTGGTATTGGAAAAAGAGTAGGAAGCTTCATGCTTAAGTGGTAATAAAGCGAGCTTGTTTTGACCGTGACTTAGACTTTATCATGTTATGCTAGATGTTGTTTTGACCTTATGCTTAGTGATTATTGTTGTAGCATGACTTGTTCCAAGCAAATAGGATTGCTTAATGTGCCTTGAAAGAATCATGTGTTGTTTTAGCATACAAAAGCATAGTATTGTGGTATTCTCCTTTGATGATTTATTTGGGTTGACTTGGCACATGCTCACACCATGTTATGACTATAAACAAGTAACCATAGCCTCTATGATCATTTAGTTCTTGACTTGTAGTACCACTTTATGCTTTGATTAGTAATGTTTTGTCGCTCTGCATGATTATGGCTATTATTGCTCTCTTAGTTGGTCGCTCCCAATATTTTGCTAGCCTCCATTTGTATGAGTAAGCTCTACTCATGCATCTAACTCCCAAAAACGAAGTTATTCCAAAGTGTCCACTATAAATCCATATGCATGGTGTAACAGTATATTCTTGTTTTCATCTACCTTCCAATTAAAAAGTCTCTTGTTATGTGAAAACTTAGTGATTAAAGCTCTCACAAACTTGATGACACATTTTATTTTTCTTGTCCCTAATAAACTTGAACCATTGTGTCATCTATGTTGTATATGCTTGCACTTATACGTTGGAATTAGTAGAACCATGTTGTCACGGGGAACGCTTTCAACATCGCACTTGTACTTTGTACACAATTGATATCATGCTATTTTGTCTATGGATGTCGTTGGTATGAAATACAGAGGGAGCTTGTAAGTCCATGGAGTTATGTATGTGTATTAGAGAAACGCCTAGGCCGCTAGCCTAAGCCATGCCTAATCATTATGGAAACTTGCAGCATCACCATAGTGAGCAATCTATGAAGCATTCTTCTTATAAAAAAGAGATAGAGATTGAGAAAAAGAAAAAAAAGAGACATATTGAAAAGAGGAAAGAGAGAAAAAAAAAGCACCATTTTCCCATGGTAAATAAGAAGATTGTTGAGATGCTCATTATCTACTTGCCTTGTCATTTTGATTATGGGATATCTCCTGTATCATGTGCAAGGGGTACCCCGTTGGCGGTTCTCTATGATACACATGTACTTACTATGACAAGAACTTACAGGTGACCAAAGTTGAGTAGCATGAGGTGCGGCCCTCGTATTAAAGGGACATGAGATTGCCAACTTATACTTTGTCAAGCATATACTCCATTTGTGTTCACTTTAACCTTAATCACTTTAAGATGCTTATGATAGGAGCAATGATAGCTGAAAGCTAACAAGTATCATAATTTTTGGAAGATCTTTTTGAGACTTGAAATCTTTGCTTCCCTTTATGAAGGGCCTTTCTTCCCACTTTTATATTGAGTCTCCACCTTCTATCCTTAGGCACCAATTAAGAGCATAGTTGCCATTTTTAGTTCTATGTGCATTGTCCTAAAACTTATTGATTGATGCATATTACTGATATTGCTTGTTCTTGAACTTTTTGTATCTAGTCACTCTTATGAACTTTGAAGGTGTCCTATGCATTTATTCCTACTCCATGAGGGACAAGCTGAATGCCATTATGCTATGTTTTCTATATGTGAAACAAACGAACGTCTTTCAATGCATTGTTATTCATGAATCTTTGTTTGTATCCTTTCATGTTGCAGCATAGTTGCTATGTCTTATTGTTAGAACTTCATCTTTCATGCTCATGTTTAGAGTTCTTTGATCCCAGCTTTCAATGCTTTCAAATGGTTTGATCTTGATTTTGATGGTGCATGTCACCTCAAAAATTATTCATTTTATCACTTACCTACTCGAGGACGAGCAGGAGTTAAGCTTGGGGATGCTTGATACGTTGAAAATGTATCTATAATTTTTGATGTTCCATGCTTGCTTAGTATCCACTTTGCTATGTTTTGTCTACACTTTGAGGTATTTTTATACACTTTCTGGAACTAACCTATTGACAAGATGCCATAGTGCCAGTTGTCTGTTTTCTGCTGTTTTTGGTTTTAGAAAACTAAAAATGAATATTCTCGGAATTGGACATGACAAAAGCCAAAGTTCATATTTTCCCCGAACGATACGGAAAATCGAAGACGAGACGGAGGAGGACAACAGGGTGGCCACACCCTAGGTGGGTGCGGGCCAGCCCTGGTGGCACCCACAGGGAGTGTGGGCCCCCTGTCCCTCCACCAACCTTGCCTCCTTCGCCTATAAGAAGCCCCCGACTCAGAAACCCTAAAGAATCGACCAAAAAGCCATAAAAAGTTCCACAGCACCGCCGCCACCGAAGGGGAGATTCAGGGGACAGAAAGTCTCTATTCCGGCACCCTGCCGGGATGGGGAAGTGCCCCTGGAGCCATCTCCATCAATCTCCACCACCATCTCCATCACCGTTGTTGATTCCCATGATAAGGAGGGAGTAGTTCTTCCTCGAGGCTAAGGGCTCTACCGGTAGCTATGTGTTCATCTCTCTCTCTATGCATGATCTTGTTGTGGTCATGAGCTTTGTAATTTAGTAGATCTACTCTGCTACTCAAGTGCTTCAATAGATCTCTGCTCTCCCCATGTGTGTGAAGGTGACAGCGTGCACGCCATGGTGGCACTTAGGCTAGAGTCTACATAAATACTCATCGTGCTTTAATAGATCTATGCTTTTCCCCACGTGTGTGAAAGTGACAGCGTGCATACCGTGTGTGGCACTTAAGCTAGGTTACATATATATTTATCATGAGTATATTTTGAGTTGGTTGTCTCTATGAAATTGTGGTGTTTGTTGGAACCATCTAGCGCTCAAGGTGACAGTGTGGGGTTATCTAGATTGGGAAAGGCGGACTTTGAGGAGTGTTGTTATAGCCCTACCATGGATTAGAGTGTCCAACTGGAGAGTAGTTCAGAGTAGTATCATGAAGAGAATATATTTATATGAGAGAGTGTTCACTAGTGAAAGTATGATCCTAGGCCTTGTTTCTAAGCATTGAAACACCGTTTGCATCTAGATCTGTTGCATGTTTGCTTGCTTTCATATATTTGCCTTTAGTCTTTTCCTCTCCATCAAAAGCTCTTTTCTAGGACCGTTACCACTTATAATCGTCCATACCACTTGTATTTCACTATCTCTTTGCCGAACTAGTGCACCTATACACCTGACAAGTGTATTGGGTGTGTTGGAGACACAAGAGACTTCTTATATCTTGATTGCCGGGTTGCTTGAGAGGGATAACTTTAACCACTTCCTCCCTGAGTTCGATAAACCTTGGGTAATCTGACGCCCTGCAAGGATCAAAGAACAATGCTAGGAAGAAGAGCACATGTGAGACTCGGTGGTTTTGCGCAGCGCACAATGACTTGCTACTTTTCTGTATTTCTCTGCCTTTTTATTATAACTTTACAACTCCTAGCTAAAAACCAGGATCAGGATCCGAGCTTACTGGGGGTGCCATCCCACTCCCGCTCGTGGCCTTCTCCCCTACTCTATAGCTGCATGAAACAACTCGTGTCCATCCCCACGATGCTCACACACGACTAGGACTAAGTCTAGACTAACAGAAAAAGATAACTAAACTTATCTACTGTCAGTCCAGCGTGTACATGCACACACTTGACCACAATTATTCAGACTAACTAAAAACAGCTAAAAAGTGAGTAAAACTGCAGTGAATTATCTAACAATCTCCCCCTAAGATATGAAGTTTACTCACTTGATCATGACGACCTTGATCATCTCGCAGATCCTCTGATGCCTGACTCTACCAAGAGCTTTTGTGAATATGTCAGCGAGCTGATCCTCTGTAGCCACGAATTCGACAGTCACGGTTCCATCCTCGATGCAGCCTCTGATATGATGATACCGCACCTCAATGTGCTTGCTCCTGTCATGGAAAACTAGGTTCTTGCACAACTGGATTGCAGACATATTGTCCACAAGCAAGTTAGCAACCAGTGGAGGTGTTCCCAGCAAATCACCAGGAAGGCACCCTAGCCAAATGCCTTGACAAGCTGCTATTGATGTTGCATGGTACTCTGCTTGGCATGAGGATGTGGACACAGACTTCTGTTTCTGACTTTTCCAGGATACTGGGAAATCTCCAAAGAAGAAAATGGACCCAGATGTGCTCTTCCTATCATCAAGATCTCCAGCCATGTCAGCATCACTGTAACCACCAAGAATGGATCTCCTGGGCTTGAAGCAAAACGACATCCAACATCAAGAGTTCCCGAGATGTAACGCAACAGATGCTTCACTGCACTCATATGTTCAGTGGTTGGTGCTTCCATGTATCTTCTCACCAAGCCAACACTGAAACTGATGTTTGGGCGAGTATGAACCAGATACCTAAGACTGCCCACAATGCTCTTGTACTGAGTGATGTCATCTGGAGGGGTTGTGCTGTTCTTGGACATCTTCAATCTGGGCTCCATAGGCAGAGCTGTGTGGTTGCAATCTGCCATGCCTGATTTCTCCAGCAGCTTCTTTGCAAAATCAGTCTGCTTTAGTGTGATCAGCACTGGCTCTTGGCTCACTTCTATGCCAAGATACAGTGTGAGGAGGCCCAGGTCACTCATATTGAACCTCTCGCACATCTCCAGCTTGAATTTCCTGATCTCATCTGTCCTCACTCCAGTGACAACCAAATCATCTACATACACTCCCAGCAGAAGACGAAACTTGCACTCACCTCGTGCGTACACAGCATACTCAGATTCACTTTGTGTGAAGCCAAGTTCCTGCAGCACCGTGTGAAGCTTGATGTTCCAGGCCCTTGGAGCCTGGCGCAGTCCGTATAGAGCCTTGTGGAGGCGCAGCACTTTGCTAGAATTGCTGGTATGAATGAAACCAGGTGGTTGACTGACATATACCTCCTCTCCCAATTCACCATTGAGGAATGTTGTCTTCACATCCATATGATGCACCTGCCACCTATACTGAGCAGCCACAGCGAGCAGGAGATGAACAGAATCAAGCCTAGCAACTGGTGCAAATACCTGATCAAAATCGATCCTCGGCCTCTGGACATAGCCCTTTGCAGCCAACCTGGCCTTGTGCTGGAGGATGTTGCCGGCGGCGTCATGCTTGAGCTTGTAGACCCATTTCAGGTCGATCGGCTTGTGGCCCCTTGGCAGCTCCGTCAGAGTCCAGGTGCCATTCTCCTCGATCGAATCCAGCTCCGCTCGCATGGCGTTGTGCCATGCCTCGTCTTCCTCCGCCTCAGCGAGCATCGAGGGCTCTCCGGTGGGTGTGAGAAGGAGGCGCTCCGCCATCCCCGGATTCTTCGCATCAGGCTTGAGGAGGTCTTGGAGGGGGCGGTAGCGGAGGGCGTCGCTCGGATCGACGCCGGCATCTAGGTTCTCTTCTGCTCCTGAGCTTGGAGGCGAGATGAAGCGCAACCTCTGTACTGGTGGCGGCGATGTGGGCTATGGCGTGGGCCGGCCCACTGAGGGTGACCCAGGTGGCCTAGCACTGGCCTGTGACGGAGAAAGCTCAGCTTGGACAGGTGTCTTGAGCCGTGGAGATCCGCTTCCCTCGTCTTTGTTCTTCTCCGAGGCTGCTGCGTCAGAGTCCAGCACTGAACAGTAAGGGGAGCGGAGCTACCGTCGAGCTCCCCCAATTCCATCCCATACCTTCATCGAAGACGACGTCGCGAGACACATGGACGCGCCTCTTCGCCCGATCATACAGCCTGTATGCTTTGCTCCCAGCTTCATAGCCAAGCATCACCATGGGACGCGAGTGATCGTCAAGCTTCCTCAGGTTAGGCCTTGTCTCCTTTGCATATGCTCTGCATCCGAATACACGAAGAAAATGCACACTAGGTTTGCTTCCACACCAGCCCTCATATGGTGTCTTCCCTGGCAGGCTCTTGGTGAGGGATCTATTGAGGACGAACACGACAGTCAATGCTGCCTCCCCCCCAGAACTCAGCTGGCATGCCCATGGCCTTGAGCATGGATCTGGTGGCACCCACCATTGTCTGATTTCGCCTCTCCACCACCCCGTTCTGCTACGGTGAGTAGGGCACGGTGAGATGACGCTTGACTCCAAGATCTGCTCACCAATTCGCAAAATCCATAGCTGTGAACTCGCCTCCGCGGTCAGTATGCAGCACACACAGTGGCCGCTGTGATTCCTTCTTAGCCTCCGCCTGGAACTGGCGTATCGCCGCTGCTTCCTCATCCTTGGTCTTGAGCAGGACGAGCCACATATACCTATTGTGGTCGTCAACGGGGAGGAGGAAATAGCGCTTCCCACCGTGCGTCACCGGCGTGATGGGCCGCAGAGGTCGCCATGGAACAACCCCAGGGGCTTGGTGGCATGGTACTTCGCTGTGGCAGGGAACGACGCACGGCGGTGCTTGCCAATCACGCATGCCTCGCATAGCTGTTCTGCGTGCACGATTGCAGGGAGCCCGTGCACCATCCCCTATTTCGCCATCTTCTCTAGACTCGTGAAGCTCTAGTGGGCGAAACGCGAGTGCCAGCGCCAGGCGTCGTCGTTCACGTGAGCGATGAGGCACACCGGCAGGACAATATGCAGATGAACAATGTACAGCCGGTTCTTGGTCCTTGGCACCTTGGCGACCAGCACCTTGTCAGCGTCGCGGATGGTCATGAAGCCGTGCTCGACATGGGTGGGGAAGCCGATCTCGTCCAGCTGCCCAATGCTAACGATGTTCGTCTTTAGCCGTGGAATCCAGTACACCCTGGCCAGCTCGCAGTGTCGCCCGTCGTCGATGGCGAAGAGGACGGTCCCACGCCCACAGATATCCACGATGGACCTGTCACCGAAGTGTACCTTGCCGGTGATGGTCTTGTCAAGATCAGTGAAGACGGCATCGTCGCCCATCATGTGGTTCGAAGCGCCGGTGTCCAAGTACCACGCCGCGTTGAGGTCCTGTGGCATGCGCTTGAGGACGACGTGTGCGCACTCCTCGTTCAGGTACACCTGCTCTCCTGCAAATGGAGAAATGGAGGCAGGAGCAGCAGCATCTGGCACGACGAGGAGGGAGGCTTCGTCGGCTTCGCCCTCGAGCTCGACAACGGTGGCCATGTGCACCTCCTCGCCTTCCTCTTACTGTTCGACCAGGTTTGCCATTGTCGACGCTGCCTGATCACGCTGCTTCTTGCGGCAGTCGCGCTCCCAATGGCCCTTCTTCTTGTAGTAGCGACACTTGTCGCGATCGATGTTGTTGTCGCCTGCGTTCGCTGCCGGTGGCTTGGACTTGTGCTAGCCTCCACTGTGGTTGCCGTTGTTGGAGCTGTCGCCACCGTGGCTGCTGGAGCCACGGCCCTGCTTCTTCTTCTCCTCCCACTGCTTCTCGGTGAGGAGGAGCTGACCATCGGTGTCGCTCTTCTCGCCGTCAAGACGTTCCTCGATAGCCCAGAGATGTCCCACCACCTCCTCCACGGTAAGAACCGATGGATCCATCATGGTTTCGATGGAGAAGGTGATCTGGATGAGCTGCCTAGGCACGACCGAGAGGAATTTCCTCACGATCTTCTCATCGTCGCAGGTGTCACCGAGGGAGCAGAGAGTGGCGGCAAGGATGGTGATCCTCAAGCCGAACTCATCCACTCGCTCCCCTTACCTGAACACAATGGTCTCGAACTCCGTCCGGAGCTGCCGCACGCGGCTGTTGCCCTGGTGTTACAGCCTGATCGCCTCCCAGGCCGCCATGGCGCTGCCCTTGCCGATCAGCATGACGTGCATCTCTGGCGGGGTCGAGCGAAGCAGGGCGGCAATCGCCTGCTTGAACTCGCGCCGGGAGACGCTGTCATACTCGATCGTGTCCCACAGGCTTGCAGCCTGCAGTTTCACCTCCATCACCATCGCCCAATTGGTGTACTCCCCCCGCTTCAGCATCGGGAAGACGAGGCTGTGCCGCTGCTGACGAGGTTTCGACTTGTCAATGCCCATTGTTATGAGCTTGGGTTTTAGAGAAGATGGGGGTGCTAGAGATCGTGGAACGGTTAACAGACAAGCAACCAGGGCCCATGAGATTTACCCAGGTTCAGGCCCCCGGAGGGAAAACCCTTCTCCTGCTTGTCTGCTCTTGATTATGGCAGAACCGAAAAGTACAAGGGTGCGCAGATGCAATCTGGCGTGGAGGTGTGTATGCAGTGAGAAGTTCTCTTCCTCGTCGTGCCCTCCTAGCCTTTATATAGAGATAGGCAGGTCTCGGGCATAGATCGAGTCGGTTACAAGTTAGGGTTTGCCCCTTTGAATGTATATTCTTGTGGGCCTTCCTTGGGCTGGACCAGGTATGTCGTGCACCCATAGGGTATAACCATGTCAGTAGCCCCGAGTTTTCAGTCGAATCGTAGATTCGGCTGAGGACTCTTCAATCTTTCGGATGTAGCTGTTTCTATTCATAAGAGAAAGAATGATTTTGGTTCGTAGGGATTGTTGATGCGTGTGCCTGACTCTCCTGATGGATCAGGGTCAGTTAACTGTCTTAGGACAAAACAACACGATCTTCTTCAGACTCGAGTCCCTAGACTCGAATCTAGAACGGATGCTGGTGTAACTCGACTCAGGCCGTTGAGGTCTTATAGGAGTTGAATCCCAATAGTTTTCGAGTGATGTACCCAACACGTCCGTCAGGATTTTCATCGTGCCTGTTGACACGGTTTTTTGCTGGCAGAGCGCAGTCAGGTGCGTTACCAGGCCATCAGATGATATCTGCAGGTCTTATCTTTGTGTCGCAGACATAGCATCCGAAATGTTATCACCGTGGAGGTGTTTCGGGTGGCCAAGGAGGATACTTCTCACTTAGCGTTGATTGGGGCAAAGTTGCCAAAAGTTTTTGCATTTTTGATCCGAAGGATCACAGTCGAAGAATTCATAGGGTGCGCGTCTAGCGCTCCCTATGGGAGTAGCCCTCGAGTGTCTGTTTGAGTCGTAGACTCGAGAAGAGACTTTAATTCAGGTAATTGAGCTTCAGGTCTGTAGGACACAATTTTTTTGGATGCTTGATCAATCTTCCCTATGGGAGTAGCCCCCGAGTCCTTAGTGGAGTCGGAGACTCGATGTAGGACTCGAAGAATCAACAGTGGTGTAGTACCTTAATCATGCCTCAGGTGCGCAACCAACGCTCCTGATAGGAGTAGCCCCCGAGTAGTTGCTCGAATTGTAGATTCGAGTGAGTACTTTTAGTTTTCAGCCGAAGATTTCTAATCGTTGTTAGCGTGGTTTTGATGACGCCAGTGCTGACGATCGGTGACCTCAACCGTCTACGGTGCCAGAGGTGACTTGACTGGACGAACGTGGGTGCCACTTTCTGACTTGGAGTTGACTGGTCGTGCGCGACGTGGCGAGAATTACAACGTCTCCTCGGTTTCCATGCGTAGTAGACGGCGTGCGGGCGACGGTTCTCTGCTGTGTTGACACGTGGACGGTTGGATCTAACCCTAGCATTAGGGCTTTTGGATGAACGGTTCCTGTTCGTCGTCTTCATCCTTATAACCGTGGGGAAAACAGTGTTTTGGTTTCACCCCTCACCATTTGCTTTCACTACTTCCATTTTCACGAGCCTTCTCCTCGCGCGCTGGATGTTCTCCGGTCCTTTCCCTCCTTGTTCCTGCGTGCACACCGCCACCGTCGATGTTCCACAATGGTGAAGTCGAAGAAAGCCTCCGCCGGAGCGGGTTCGAGTGATTTTGCTGGCGGCAAGAAGTTTGCCGTCCCGGTGCGCAACACCGATGGCAAGTGGGGGCGCTCTAACATGCGCGACACCGACCTGCGCAAGCTGGGCGATGCGGGGTTAATACCGCAACACAAGGAGTTCGTCAAGATTCCCGGTGATGAGGTAATCCCTCGCCAACCATGGGTTTTTGGGTGATCTTCGTTGCCTTCATTCTTCGTGGTTTATCTCTCCCTACCCACGAATTCCTTCGTGGGCTCCTTTTTCTCTATGGGATTCAAATTCATCATCTGTCTCCCAATTCCCTTCTTAACATTGCGTGTTTCATCACGCTTTACAAGTGCTGGCTCGACATTGAGCCGCACTTTGGTATTTTCCGGAAACTCTATTCCGTGAAGAGGCATTCCGGCTTCGACGGAGTCTATCCGATCGACGACTGCATCATTTCTCTTTGTCCTTTTGTCCAGTTTTTCTCCCTCTCTGTTTGCGAGTCCGTTCAGTATTGGCGTCGCAAGTGGTTTTACTTCCGTGATGTCAAGCTGGACGGGCAACAATTTGGTCTTGATCCCTTTGACTTCGAGCAGAAGATCGTCCGGAAAAGATCGTGGAAGAACCACATCTTGGAAGGCGAAGTGGCGGAGGTGGAGACGCTCTGCCAGCGGGTGGAGGCTCTCCAACTGGTGCCAGTCAAGGAGGTCAACGGGGTTGACATCATCCGCACCTTCCTCAAGCGTCGGGTGCAGCCGCTCCAAGCCAGGGCGCACCCGATGTTTCTCTATGTCGTCCCTAGTGATCCCACCAGAGTGTCATCCGAAGAATTACCTTCGGGTGACCTTGATAGGGCCCTCCGCCCTCTGCTGAAGTACAAGGCTGGCGAGGACCTGCCGGGGGAATCGATGACCCCTCCTCTTAGCGCCAGTAAAGGGGCCTCGAAGGTTAAGATAGCTTGTGTGTGTTGCGCTTTGCTGTATGTTTTTGCTTGTTGTAGTTTCTAGCATCTGTTTATTATCTTTGTTTGCAGCGCCTCAAGGTTACGGGGTCCATGCCCCCTCTGTCGAAGAAATATGGGGAGGCGCCAGACAATGAGGAGGCAGACTCCGAGTCTGAGCTGCCACCGGCGCAGTCGCCCACTCATGAAACCCCCGAGGAGAGCGAGGGGCAGACCCGAAAGCGTACATGAAGGTCGAGCGAGTCTTCGGATGCCTCGAATCCACCAATGCCTAGGGACCCATCCTTCCTCGTGTGCCATAGCGGGGATGATGACGCTTCCTCCTCACAATTCTCTGTTGTGCCTATGCGGGATATGGCGCCGTAGCCACCGGCCAAGAAGAATAAAAAGGAGAAGGCGCCGCTCGTCTTTGATTTGAGCGACATCGACTCGTAAGTACCTTTGGATGCTATCCGTTCTTGTCTTGTGCACTTTTCTTCTGGCTTTGATGAATGTTCTTT
Source organism: Avena sativa (assembly GCA_916181665.1). Classification (NCBI taxonomy): domain Eukaryota; kingdom Viridiplantae; phylum Streptophyta; class Magnoliopsida; order Poales; family Poaceae; genus Avena; species Avena sativa. The sequence goes on along the minus strand of OV702283.1, from coordinate 381,678,791 downwards.
GTAGCCACTCCTCGGAGGGTTCTCTTAGTGAGAGTTCCTAGGAGACCGTAGGGTAGTCGAAGCCGACGACCCCTCCCTCTCAGACGGTGGCCACCTCTGGGGGCGATGCTCCAAACCCCTCTCCTCAAGAGGCTCGAGTAGTCATCACTCAGAAGACTGCACCTGGACCTTCGGAGTCCCCGTCTGAGCATGTAAGTTGTTTTTCCTCTTTTTCCCTGGGGGATCCCCCGATCCCGTTTCGGGGCGTTTTGTTCGACGTGTTTGCTCGTTTCGGGGCGCAGCCCCCGAGCCTTGTTCTTGATTCTTGATTGTTTTGCTTCTGTTTTTTTCCACAGCCCTTTGTGCACAGCGCGAACCTGCTCATCCGGCAGCATCTGGCGTTGGAGGCCAGCATGAAGCAGCTGCAAGGTACATGGCTTGATCGTCCTTTATCGTTTTCACCTATTGCCTGCATGTAGCTTGTGTTGCTTATATATGTCCTTAATGCTCTGTATATGAGAATAATGCGGCCCTTTGTCGGCTGGACGCTCTTGAAAAGAGCCTCGTTCGTGCGAAGAAGCAGGTTGCGGATGCCGTGGACGCGAATGAGCGCCAGCACCAGGAGTTTGCTGACACCGCCGTGGCCAAGGAGCGCCTGCAACGAGAGGCTTCGGATCGCGAAGAGCAGCTCGCAACTGTTGCGGCTGCGCGTGAGAAGGAGGTGACCGAGAAGCAGATGGTTGCGGCCAAGGCCTTCTCTGCTATGTGTCTTGCTTGTAATTGGTCTTCTCGATTTTTTGACTGCACTTTTCTTCATGTCCTTATTCGTCTCCTATTTGTTCTTCTTTGCACCAGATGCTTAGGGAATTGTGTTTGACCGCAATGTCTTGGAGCACGGGAGTGCTTTGGATGATGCCACCGCAGCGGGCGAGGATCGTTGCGGCACTGCTGTTGGTTCCCTTGCCAAGGACAAGGAGGTTCTCCAGCACTTCTACAAGGAGATCATGCCCAAGGGACCCGCCCTTGAGGATGTTGACTCTCTGGCGGATGCGCTGTCCGAGGATGCCCCTGCGGCCTACAAGCGCAAGCAAAAGGGAATCGGTACTTCTATGGGGCTGGCCATGGCCATGGCATCCGGGGCGGAGTTGGATCTTCACCACGTCACCTCTCAGATGCCAACAGTGTCGGACGGTTCAGAGGTAGCCTTTGCTCTCTCCGCCTCTTGCTATAAGCGTCATGGTCTGAAGCTTATCGATCTGCTGGCGGACTATGTTGTGAAGCAGCAGGGGGAGGCCAAGGGCAGGCACTCTGGCTCCAAAGCCACTCCGGATGCGGGTGCTTAGTCTTCTTTATTGTAGCTCTAGGATAGTGTATCTTCTTGTGTAATGTATGCTTTGGTGATGAACAATTTCTCCTTGTGCCACGCAGTGGCTTTTGATGTATATAAATGTTGCTTCGAGCTGTTACCCAAGACATGTGTTGTTCATATTCTTGCTTGCTTTCCTTTAGGGACCTTCGGGTGAGGCTCATGTGGATATTCTGACTGTCCCCCAGCCGCGACCATCTTTGGATGATGCGTCGCAGCTTGCCTTTCTTCGCGATTGCGTCCATAGCTTGGAGAAGGAGATCCTTAGCTTTCGGGGTCACGCGAACGTGTGAAAGTCGAAGACTGAGCGAGCTGCCGCCAGGGAGGAGTATCTGATGAGGGAGCTGCAGCAGTTGGGCGAGCAGCTGTAGTGTGAGTTTCCTTATGCTGCTGCACGTCTTCGGATGAGCCTTGTTTGCGTGTAATCTTACTCTGAATTTTCTACAGGTGCCAACCTTGTTCCGAGGGAGGAAAAGGAACATGGTGCGGTTCGGATCAACTGTCTAACCCAGCAGGATATGGAAGTCAGAGGCTTCTTCTGGATGGACCGCGACCGGGCCACCATCCTTGCGACGGTGCAGGATCGTGGTCAGGTGTCACAGGTGTTGAGGCAGGTGAAGACTTCTCTTGCGTCCATTATGTACGTCATGTTTCCTCTGGATGAGGCACCGTCCACCTTGTGGGGCTTGTTGTCTAAGTTTCGAGACGTGAATCATGTGAGGGAGTTGGTGTGGCACCAGTTGGTGGCAGGGGTGAAAGCTGCCATTTCGCTTGTTCAGCTGCATCGCCCTGATGTTGATCTTGCGGCTGTGGCGGCTGGGCTGCCCCTTCGACCAGATGGTGGCCTTTGGGATATGCGCCCGCATTATGCGGCTGTTAGGCAATATGCCGAAGAGATTGTAGATCTTTTTGAGCATCGGGCGCACGTGATCCTTCAGAATAGGTAGGTCCTGAAAAAGAATAGATGTAAATCTTGTATATATTTCAAATGGGCTTGTTGTGCCCTTTGTTGTAAAGATTATTTGTATTAGCACATGGTGCTTTGTTGTATGCATGTCCTTTTCGTTAGCCTGACGCGGTCAGCTACTCAGGTTTTCATGCGATTTTCTCAGTCGACGAAGTCGTGAGGTGAGGCGGAGCCCCCGAGTGTGTTGTAACATAAGGTAATGTAAGGAAAAAGAGAAATTTTCGGGCGAGACACTTAGCTTTTATTCATATCATAATGAGGAGGTACATTGTTCGGCTGAGTAGCCTTGGCTGAGTAGACTTATTGAAAGTAAAGAGGGATAGCTAGGGGTAGAAGCGTCACAGTTGTGCAACATTCCATGGGTTGGAGTATGCGACTCCTGACTTGACATCCTTGAGGCGATAGGCGCCACCTGGGATGACTTTGGTGATGATGTAGGGTCCTTCCCAGGGTGACTCGAGCTTCTTCGGCCGTTCTTGCTTGAGTCGCATGACGAGGTCTCCTTCGACGAAGGACCTTGAACGTAGCCGATGGCTGTGATAGTTGCGGAGGCTCTACTGGTAGACCGCCAAGCGAGCCACAGCGATGTCGCGTGCCTCGTTGAGTGTGTCGACGGTGTCTTCAAGTGTGGCCGTCGATTCGGCTTCGCTGTAGGCGACGACCCGTGGGGCCTTATGGCGTACTTCTGCAGGTAGCACGGCTTCAGCTCCATGTACCATGAAGAAGGGCGTGTAGCCAGTTGAGCTGTTTAGCATTGTGCGCAAGCTCCAGAGGACGGAGGGTAGCTCTTCTGTCCAAGATCCCACAAGCCGTTCGAGTGGGCTGAGTAGGCATTTCTTGATGCCGCCGCCTATGAGACCGTTTGCCTTTTTGACCTGCCCGTTGGTTTGCGGGTGTGCCACAGACGCGTATGATATGTTGATGCCAAGGCCTTCGCAGTAGTCCTGGAATTCTTTGGAGATGAAGTTCGACCCGTTGTCTGTGATGATGTAGTGCGGCACGCCGAACCTGTAGACTATGGACTCGAAGAACTTGACGGCTGTTTTGCCCTTTTGGTTGGTGACAGGCATGGCCTCGATCCACTTGGTGAACTTGTAAACTACGACCAGGAGGTAGACATGGCCTCCTTTCGAAGATTTGGGCAGTTTGCCGATCATGTCGAGGCCCCATTGAGCGAAGAACCAGGCCAAGGGTATGGGCCTGAGCTTCGATCCTGGTGCGTGTGGCTTGTCTGCAAACCTCTGGTAGCCATTGCATCTCTGGACGATGTCCTTGGCATCGTTCATGGCAGTTGGCCAGTAGAATCCAGCTCGTAAAGCTTTGGCTACAAGGGCATGGCTGCCCGCGTGATGGCCGCAGATGCCCTCGTGAATGTCTTAGAGGATGGTTTTGCCGTCACCGATGGTGACGCACCTTTGGAGTACACCTGAAATGCTGCGCTTGTATAGCTCACCATTGATGATGGTGAAGGCCTTCGACCGGCGAGATATGCGCCGGGCATCTGTCAGGTCATCAGGCAATTCTCTGTTTATCAGGTACCGTAGGTATGGCTGCGTCCATGTTTTTTCGATTTCCATGACCTGCATTAGGCTGACCAACTCGACCTTCGTGTCGAGTTTTTCGGGTCCTTCCTGTCCTTCGGGTGGCGCAGCCCCCGAGTGTTATGCTTCTTCGGGTGATCCCTTGGGGAATTTCCTTTTGATGGAAGGCACATAGATTTTTTCGAGGAACACACCTGGTGGCACCCGTGCGTAGGTGGAACCGATGTTGCCGAGTCTATCGACTTTCTCGTTGCTTTCCCTTCCAACGTGCCGAAGCTCGCAGCCGTCGAAGTCTCCTTCGAGTGAGTTATAAAGCGCGCAATACGCGATCATGTTGGAGGCGTGTGCATCGCACTCATTCATCGTCTGCTGGACGACGAGGTTCGAGTCATCGTAGATGACTAGGCGCGTTGCGCCGCAGATCTTGGCCATCCTCATGCCGTGGATAAGGGCCTCGTATTTGGCATCGTTGTTGGAGGCGCGAAATTTCATCAGAAAGACGTATTTCATCTTATCGCCTTGCGGGGACGTCAGTATGATGCCAGCTCCTGCTCCAGCCTCGCGCTTGGAGCCGTCAAAGTGCATCGTCCATGACTGCGTCATATCCGGGGTGTCCGGCAGCTGGAGCTCCATCCAGTTGATGAGGAAGTCAGAGAGGACTTGAGATTTGATCACATCTCGCTTCTCGTAGACTATGTCTAGAGGGGATAGCTCGATGCCCCATAGGGCTACGCATCATGTAGCTTCTGGGTTGTTCAGTATGTTGGACAGTGGCGGCTCGTTGACAATCATTATCTAATGCTCCTAGAAGTAGTGGATCAACCGACGAGCCGTCATGAACACGCCGTAGGAGAGTTTCTGGTAGTGAGGGTACCTCTGTTTTGTCTGCGTCAATACCTCGCTGAGGTAGTATATTGGGCGTTGGACCCCATGGTCTTGCCATCTTCGGGTCGTTCGACCATGAGCACGGTACTTACCACCTGGTGCGTGGCTGCGATGTATACCAGCAGAGGCTCGCGTTCCTTTGGCGTGACCAGGACGGGCAAGGTGGAGAGCAGTCGCTTCAGATCTTCAAATGCGTCGTCTACTTCAGGTGTCCACTCGAATTTGTCTGCTTTGCGTAGCAGCTGGTAGAAAGGCAGGGCCTTCTTACCCATGCGGATGATGAACCTGCTCAGCGCCGCGATGCGCCTAGCGAGTTGCTGGACACCTTTGAGGTTCTTCGGTTTCTCCATGGCCAGTATGGCCCGGATTTTCTTCGGATTTGCCTCGATCCCTCGCTGAGAGATGAAGTAGCCAAGTAGTTGGCCAGATGGGACGCCGAAGGAGCACTTTTCTGGGTTTAACTTGATCTTGTAGTGATCGAGGTTGTCGAACATCTCGCGGAGATCGTCGATCAATGTCTTGGCCTCCCTTGTCTTGATGACTATGTCGTCGACATAAACCTATATGTTGCGGCCGATCTGGCTCTACAGGCATGCCTGCATGCACCGCTGGTACATAGCACCTGCATTCTTTAGCCCGAAAGGCATTGTGTTGTAGTAGAATACTCCGAACGGCGTGATGAACGCCGTTTTCTCCTGATCTTCGACCTTCAGCCAAATGTGATTGTAGCCTGAGTAGGCATCAAGGAAGGAGAGTTTCTCGCATCCTACAGTCGAATCGATGATCTGATCGATCCGAGGGAGAGGGAAGTGGTCCTTCGGGCAGTGCTTGTTGAGCGACGTGAAGTCCACGCACATCTGCATGATGTCTGTATCCTTCTTAGAGACCAGTACAGTGTTGGCTAGCCGTTTGTTGTCCTTGATCTCCTGGATGAAGTCGTCATCGAGGAGTCTGTTGACTTTGATTCCGACAGCTTCGGCTCGTGGTTCGGACAATCATCGGATGGACTGTTTGACAGGCTTGGCATCCGGAAATACATTGAGTGCATGCTCGGCGAATTCCCTGGGAACTCTTGGCATGTCCGAAGGACACCAGGCAAAGATTTCCCAGCGCTCACGGAGGAATTCGACGAGCGCGCTTTCCTATGCGGGGCTGAGGTAATTGGCGATCAACGTCGTCTTGGAGGCATCTGTTGGGTGGACCTACACCTTTTTTGTGTTGACTGTGGAGTCGAACGACATGTTAGGCGAGTTTTGCCTGGAGACTGGGGGTGCCCCGTTGTCTGTCACCTCTCAAAGCCTCGTGAGCTCCTCCTGCATGCCGAACGACTGGGAGATTTTGTTGAAGTCTCTGTCGCAGTGGTCGGACCGAGTGAAGCTGCCCTGGACCGTGATGACGCCCCTAGGCCCTGGCATCTTGAGTAGAAGGTACACATAGTGCGGTGCTGCCAGGAACCTTGACAATGCCACGCGCCCGAGGATGGTGTGGTATTGTGATGGCCAGTCCACCACTTCGAACTCGAGCCACTCACACCGAAAGTTTTCGGGCTTGCCAAAGATGACATCGAGCCATATTTTTCCCAGGGGATATATGCCCTTCCCTGGGACTATGCCGTGGAACATTGTGTCGGATTGTTCTAGGCTGCACAACGGGATCCACATTGCTGCTAGGGTGCTAGCGAACATCAGGTTGATGCCGCTGCCGCCGTCCATGAAGACGCGGCTCATATCGAACCCTCCGATTTGTGCCTCAAGCACCAGGGCAGCATGTCCTGGGCGAGGGATCTGGCGGGGGTGATCCGAACGACTGAATGTGATGCAGGACTCCGAGCCGCTGAGGTACTCAGGGATGGCAGGCGGAGCAATCACAGCCAGGCTTACTTAGCGGGTGATCTTCTTTTGCACCCTGTTTGTTGGGCGCCCTTTTTGGATCATCAGGGACCCTTTTGGCGCGGGGTACCCGTTTACGCCGTTGTTTTGCACGGGTGCGATTGCTTGATTCAAAGGTCCCACGGGTGGTGGTGGAGGAGCTCCGTGGGCGATGTCACCGGGTGCTGGTGCGGGCCCGAACCCGGGGTTCAGGATCTGGCGTCGCATCTGGGTGAGACCCTCGCTGAGTTTTTGGAACTCGCGGCAATCCTTCAGCATGTGGCTGGCTTTCTTTTTGCCATCATGCTTGTCGATGTAGAAGTGGATGGTGCATGGGCCTGACAACTTTCCGTATGCCGAGGGTTCATCATCGCGGCCGCGGCGCTGCCACGTTTGCGTTGGGCGTCCTCCGTCGCGGAAGTTGCTTCCATGGTATCCGCTACTGCTGCGGTTGCTTTCGTTGCGGCGTTCTGCGTAGCCAGCCGCAACCATGTCGGGTCCGTCACGATCGTCGTAGACACGCGATCTTCGCTTTCTACGGCACTCGCGTATGCATCCATAGTCGTCTTCCTCATCTGAATGTGCTCGGTGGAGGGAATCCCCGCCATCTGCCCACCTGTTGGCGATGTCCATGAGGTGGTCGAGTGTCTTGGGCTTGACGCGCCCAAGTTCTTCCTTGAAGTCCGGGCATTTGACGCCATACTTGAAGGCGTCGATCGTTCTCTCCTCGGAGATGTGTGCCACGGAGTTCTTGATGTTGGACCAGCGTAGTATGTACGAGAGAATGGATTCGCTCGTTCATTGAGTGCAGGCCCGCGGCTCCTCGATCGAGGCTGGCCTCTTGCTGGTGCCCTTAAAGTTTCAGATGAAACTGTACGCCAGCTCCTCCCCAGCTTCGGATGGAGCCTAAGGATAGGCTGCTGAGCCAGATCCGGGTTGTGCCTGTCAGCTGCAGTTGAAGGCATTGCAGGGCAGTGTTCTTGTTTCCGCCATGCAGTTTGACGGACGACAGGTGGTCGCTGAGCCAGGATTTCGGGTCCCGCGTCCCGTCGAACTTCGGAGTGTCCGAAGGAAGCTTGAAATTTCTCGGCATCCGCGTTCACCGAATAGATCTGCTGAAGCATCGAGCTTCGCAGAGTTCTCTGTCATCATCCTCTTCGGATTCGGTTGATCACACGTGTTTGGCACGTGCCTTGTCGACCTTGCGCTGGGCAAGGTCATTTCGAGCGTCGTAGTCACGGCTGCGACTTCTTGGGCTCTTGCATCGTCGAGGTAGATCGTGCTCGTCTTCCTCCTCGTTGGATGAGGGTGTGGGGCTACGGTTGAATCTGACCGTAGCCTTTTTCTTTGGCTCTGTAGGAGCTTCCTCATGGAGCACAGCTCTGACGAGTCTGAGTCCGGCTAGTGCGGACTTGTGCATAGCTCTCTTCGGGTCCCCCACCGAAGGTGGATGGGACACGAGATAGGTGGTGGCTGCCATGATCGCGGCTTGGGGCATCTTTGGTATGACATTGCCGTTGACGTCTATCTTCATGAAGGACGTGTTGAGGGTTCGGGTGACCTCGCGACGTGCAGCGGGATCCATGTGCTCTATGCGAGAGCGATGCTTGTTGGCATTGTTGTCGTGTGAGCTGGAGCCGCCAGCGGCGGAGAGCGCAGCTCGCCGTGCGCTAGACTCCGAAGCCGCTTGCTTGCGTTTGTCGAGCTCCTCCTGCAGCTGCACCTGCCTGTTGTGTTCGCCGATGAGGAGGAGGTGGTATGCCATCAGCAGGTCCCGTGAAGAATTCACGGGTAGGATCTTGTTGCCTGCTATGGCCTTGCATGCTTGGCTTCAGCCGTCCTTGTTGAGGTTGATCCGATTGTAGGCGGCAGCGTCGCCCTCATTGGGCGGGAGGGATGGTTGCCTCCTGTTTCCTCCGTTTTCGCCCTATGGGTTGGGTGGTGGTACGTGGGCACCCGAATCTAGTGGTTGTTGTTCCACGTCGCTTTGGATGACCATAGCGCGTTGGTAGCGCCCGCGGATTGGATTGTTGTTGTCGCAACTTTCAGATCCAGAACCGTATGTTCCTTCATCCAATGGGGGGCCGCACAGATCTGAGTTGCAGATGCTGCTGTCGTATGGCTCGTCTGTCAGCATTGACGTGCGTAGCACGCTAGGATGCGGGGCCCACGAGGCGGGCCTGATTGATGGCAGTGGCACCCGCTCTGGGAGGCAGAGAGTACCGGTTTGTCCCACATGGAAGCAGAAGCTCCCGAACAGAATCTCGAGCCCGTCGCCTACGGGCTCGAAATCCTTCATGGTGGCTGGCGAGTGGGCGGTGAAGTCGAAAGCGACGAAGAGGATATGGCTCTCCGTCGCTCGAGGAGTTGTAGACCGCTTTGGTCGGGACCGTCATGATCGCACAATCAGCGCCCCCGTTTCTCACAGACGGCGCTAATTGACGAGGTTTCGACTCGTCAATGCCCATTGTTATGAGCTTGGGTTTTGGAGAAGATGGGGATGCTGGAGATCGCGGAACGGTTAACAGACAAGCAACCAGGGGACACCCAGGTTCAAGCCCCCGGAGGGAAAACCCTACTCCTGCTTATCTGCTCTTGATTACGGCGGAACCGAAAAGTACAGGGGTGCGCAGATGCAATCTGGCATGGAGGTGTGTATGCGGTGAGAAGTTCTCTTCCTCGTCGTGCCCTCCTAGCCTTTATATAGAGATAGACAGGTCTCGGGCACAGATCGAGTCGGTTACAAGTTAGAGTTTGCCCCTTTGAATATTCTATCTATTCTAGTCTTGCTCTCCAAGGATCCGAAGACGCCATGGGCTTGGGCCATCCGAAAATCTCCACAGGCCGCGTATATTCTTGTGGTCCTTCCTTGGGCTGGACCAGGTATGCTAATTCGTGCACCCGTAGGGTATAACCATGTCAGCTGCCGCCACCGCCCCCGCGCACCACCTCGCGATGCACGACGACCTCTCTGCCTCCACGCCGAACTCTGCTACGCCCGCGGCTTGGCGAGCGCCGTCGCTGTTCGGGCGCCGGAGTGACGGACTGGTGGGCGGCTTGTCCCGCGGCAGTGCCCTGATCAGGTGGTGGTGGAGTGTTGTCGGTTTGTGCGCCATCGCCGAACATTGCTCTGCCCTACTGCTCCGATACCAATTGACGCCATGCAAGGATCACAGAACAATGCTAGGAAGAAGAGCACAGGTGAGACTCAGTGGTTTTGTGCAGGGCACAATGACTTGCCGCTTTTCTGTATTTCTCTGTCTTTTTATTCTGAGTTTACAACTCCTAGCTAAAAACCAGGATCCGAGCTTACTGGGGGTGCCATCCCACTCCCGCTCGTGGCCTTCTCCCCTACTCTCTAGCTACATGAAACAACTCGTGTCCATCCCCACGATGCTCACACGACTAGGACTAAGTCTAGACTAACAGAAAAGGATAACTAAACTTATCTACTATCAGTCCAGCGTGTACATGCACACACACTTGACCACAATTATTCAGACTAACCGAAAACAGGTAAAAACTGAGTAAAACTGTAGTGAATTATCTAACATAATCCACTTAAGGGAAATTTGTTGCTGTTCTATAAACCTCTGTACTTGGAGGCCAACAACTGTCTATGAAAATAGAAGTACGTGCCTAGATATATATGCGGGTGCCTATATATATGCCTGAAGTCATCTAAGAGCCCATGCTCAGAAGTTTTCTTTTCCTTAAATCGATATTTTCTCTTTGTTTTAAAATAGATGTTGTGGATTAGTCAAAATTTGAATGAATCTATACTAAACCGCAATATCTATTTTGAGACGGAGGGGTATTATCTATGTTGTCACACACGTCATGTGAAGTAGTACCGTTCACATCATATACCATAGAAGCAACCATCCTCAAAACCGCCTTAGGGTTCATAGTGATTCACTTGTACAAGTTTAGGGTACGGTCTAGGATACGTGTACATGCAGCTGGAATGGAAAACAACAATAGTACTCCCTCCGTTCCATGTTAGTTGTAGGCTGATTTCGTACAACTTTGTGCTAAATCGGCGACAACTAATATAAGTAGAACGGAGTGAGTACATTTTTTTCGTCTGACAGAAAAATACAAGGAATAGTACAATAGATCTTAATGACAGATTGATGGCTCCAGGGAACACTCTGGTGTGCATCATATTCCTATACCATCAATGATATGATCTCTGCTATCCAGGGAACACAAAAAAATAATTATGCAGTGCAGTCCAATTGAACCGATCGCGCTCAGAAGCATGTTTTTTTTGTTTTCCTTTTGGTAGTTGACATCTGTTAGAATTTCTTCACTTGCACCTGGGCTCCTTGCTTCGCGCTAGATTCAAGCATGGCTTCTAGAACGGCAACGTCACGGGCACCTTCGACATAAGAACTGCGGGGTTCAGCCTTGTGATCTCCATCCTGTATGAGTAGGCAACACTGATGAAATCCTAGCATGCTTTTAAGCATCCCATGGAATATGGGCAAGTGTTCTTGGATTTACACAACAATTCCTACTCATGAAAACTCTAACCAGATGTTCTACGGAAGTGCGCTTAGTGATGAGAGAATATATTTTCCACGTGCTAATCAGTGATCTCCTACACACCTAGATAGGACCAACAACAGAATCAGGTGTTTTATTGCTGAAGTGATGATGTGTTATAGTAGTTTTCCGAATGCACGACCTCACCACAACCTCTCTGACCTATGGATTTCAAATAGAGCATCCTTCCATGGTCTTCACCAAAAGGAAATCCAGGAATATCTTCATCCATGATCCATGATGTATTGAGAGAAAAATAAACTGAAATTGCATAGTAGCACATACTTTGCTAGCCTGCACGATGTCATGGACAAATGCCTTGAGTTCTTCATGCACACCACTAAATGGATAGAATGTCTTCTGGCACTGCCCGTTTTCGCTTGTAAATAGCACCTGCAAATGCATAACAAGGTTGATAAGTATAATGTTCATTTACATTGCTTCTCATAGCCATGTGGACTATTTGGACAAGAAACATCTGCATCTTTAGAAACAAGAAGCCAGATGCCACAGCTACAACCTGTGCTAAGGGATAGGTGGGAGCAGCGCATTTGAGCTAGGTCCCCTAGGATTCCAAGGTTGCACTCGTGTAGGTAATGGCAGTGGTAGGGGTGTGTTTTTTGGTGTTTTGGCTAGTCAAATCCACACCTTATTCAGTGTTGTAACAGGCAAACTATATCTTCTTTGAATGCAATGATGCGCAAACCTTTACAAATTCTTGGGAAAACAAATCTGCTTCAGTAGCATCATGCCTGAATAAAAAATAGTTACTGCAGTGTTATTCAGGGACCCTTGTCCAGAAGAAAAAAGAATTGGACACCAAATCGAAGTCAGTTTCTCACACAAATGTCCATGTCTGAGTAGCATTTATAGATTCAGACACCTGCATCTTTGTCCAAACAAACACTACTTCATGTGAGTTGTAACAATGCACTGTGGTCACTAAGACATTACCAACTTTTGTGGAAGCAAATAAGAAAAGGGGGAGCCTGAGGGTGTAGATACTGTCTGGCTAGCTCGGCAAATAAACAATGAAAAGCAGGATGGCATTTCATTTGACAATTGCGGAGGAAGTGATATTTACCTGGTAGCCATGCTTCCCACTATCAATTCCACGTTCAACTTGCACTGTTCCTTTTGTTCCATCAACCCGCCATAATATCTATATATCATATCTCCAGCAATATCAGAACTAATGTAGAGAAGAAGAATACAGTTAATGATGGAAAATATAATATGAATGAAAAATACAGTGTTTGCGATCAGATTTAGTTTAACCTTTGGCGATCTCGAATTGACTGCAAATACCAAGACCCCAGCACATCCATTTTCCAGTTGGCTGCATAAGTACATCAAATTACTGTTAAGTTCTGAAAATTTACCATTTAACAAAATTCACTTTGTATTTTCAGAACTTACAAAAGAGAACATATGTTATCAGGTGGTGGTAAAGCTGTATCCACATGACGGGAGATAGATGATACAGTTGCTATTTCTGAACCAACAATCTGTTACAGAAAAGCTCATATCTTAACAGAGAAAACAGAGCAAGGCATTGAAAACACACAAATAGGTTAATAGAACCCTTGCCGATCCACTTGGATGCAAGTATTACTAGTCTTACTAAAAATAGTAAGTGAGCGAGTGGCAAATCAGACCTACTTTAATCTACGTTAGCACAGTATTTTCAAGATAATAGTTCCTATATCTATGTGGAAAATGTCAAATCGCACAAACAATGACAATAACTCCTCAACATACTGCTATTTACAAAATCCAGTAGCTGTGCAACCCTTTCTAGAAAAGCAACATGGGATATGTACCATTCTTAATCCTGCAATGAAGTGTACGCCCATGTCCAATATAAAGCCACCCTGCAATGTGAAGTTGTCATAACAAGGACTTGGGACCTTAGATGAAGGCAGCTGCAGATAAAGAATTTAACACTGGAAGAAAAGAAAATGCTACTTGGCTCCTTACCAGAAAATTTCGTCTCCAGGAGCTAGTGAAGTATGGGTTTGAGCTGTTCATTGATCCTTCAACAATAACTTGGATGTTCATCATCTCACCAATATCACTGATCAACTTGTTTGACTGTTGATATGATCTAGAGATTACCAAAACAAAGTGCCAATATGAAACCGAATTCTAGTGTTGCCAAAGTTTACCTCCACAAATGCAGGTTCGAATCTGTAGTTTTCTGCAAGAGCCCAAACCGGTTTATATGGCAACTGGTTCGGAAATGAGTTGTAGGTTGACAGTGCATGTTCTGCTTCAGTCGTTGCTGAGGTGTTTGGACAAAGCTGATCAGATACATATTCATCATATCTATGGTACTCATGAACCGAAACAATGAAGATAAATAAGTACTTACATCCAGAGGCAGGTTTCTCTTCACAGCACCAGAAAATGCATCATGCAAGAGTAAGAATAATTAGGCACAGAACTTACAATAATTTCGAATAACAGTACAAGGTAATGAGACAGTCAAGAGGAATAACTCCTATCTACTGTGGCTACCAGACATCTATCTCAAATCAGATAATGTTGATTCCTTTGTCTTTTCCAGCTTACCTTGAATCACATGCTTTCCTGCCTTGAGCAACTTCAAGGAAAGCTCTACCTGCATATTTGCAAAGCGAGAAAAACAATTATAGTAGGTTTTGGATTTGCAGGCCAGCATTGTATCAACGCTTTATACAAGTGGAGAGCAAACTCAAATTCACAAAGTATATATATTGGCTAAATAGGTAGATAAAGTAATAAGGAACACTTGGTGAAATGTAGAATCCACAGGAAACAACTCTCGCGACAAGGCGGCTAAAGGAGTTTTCCATGACCACAGACCTGGACTTGCCCAGCAAGAACAACGGCAACGCCCGTGATCAAATGGTCCCCCATTATCTCCTCCAGCCCTGCGTCGCCCCATTTACACTCGATGTCTGGCACGAAATCGCGCGCAAGCTCCGCGGCAGCCTCCGCGGATTCCTGAATGGTGGTGCCAAGATGTCAGCTACACAAAAAATGCTGAAAGGCGTATCTCCGAGCAACAGTTTTCATCAGTCCATCCATCACAAGACACGAAATATACACGCTTGACCACCGATTCTTTTGCACTTCTGTTCTCAGTTAGCTTTGCAGGAACATTTTGTACAAGTGCAAGCGGCAACTGAGAATGTTAACTGAAAGTCTGAAAGTAAACAGCAGCATAGCCGTGCCCCTATTTAGTATGCGCTCGACAGTTGGAGATTTAAGATTCGGCATATCCGTGCACAAAGAATTTCCTCTAATCCAAGCAACACTAGATCAAAGAAGGATACATCCACTTTCTAGAATGTTCTGATGGTGCTAATGGAAGGCGGAAGCAGCTAGGGGACACGGTACAGCACGATACGGGAAAGAGTGAGCGGGAACGGAGGGGGGCACCTTGGTGCGGCTCCAGATGGCCTTGAGGACGACGAGGTGGGCGATCTCGCGGAGCCTGGGGATGTACTGCGTGCGGACGAAGATGCCCGCGCCGACCACCGCGATCCGGGGAAGATCGCTTTCCCCAGCCATTCCTCCTGGTTCTCGGTCTTGGTCCGAGTGCAGAACTCAAGTGGAGAGAACGGCAAGCAAACAGCCTGCAGCAGTGCAGCTGAATCAGATCTGGCGAGTGACGACGAGGCCTATCGCGTGTCGGCGTGTGTGTGTTTTCCGAAACGATGTTTTTTTTCTGGGCAAAAGCCTGAACGATCTTTTTTTTTAAACACAGTAGTACAATCATGGACGCTCACGGTGCTCACAGGTACATGCATTCACCCCTATAAATATACACATGCACACCCACCCTATCACTATAAGCACCTTCGAGAGACTGCACCTTCGAGAGACTGATCCGACGAATCGGGTTTTGAAATTGGCGAAGTCATCACGGGCGTCTCGCTGTCAACGGAAACATCGTCTCCCACTGAAAGAATATTCCGCATTTTATGCAACACACAGTTGTCAAACTTAGGGTTAGAACTCTGGTGCGCTAAGATACAACCATCCTCCTAGCCACCCAACCACAGGTCGGTTTACAGCTTGGACGATCTTGCACAGTAACCGAGAAGCCATGAGATGAGATGGAAATCCTCTCGCTTCCGTCTCAAGATACATGACACAAAAAAAATACTCTCTGTTGAGGGATGATCTCAGGTAGGGTCAAGCTATACCCACGCTTGATGATTCATGTTCTTCTGCACTGGTATTTTGGGATCTTAGCACGACGATTTCTTGTTTGTCTACTATAACAAGTTCTACTACGACAAGCTTCGTTCGGCTCCGGTGATAGTGGGGCAAAGACGCCTTGAGCTCGTGCTAGTGTCTAGTTGTTGCTAGGTGATCTAATGAAGTATTGCAAATTTTATTAATTTTGGGTCTCTTTGTACTGCTGATGATTATTAATAAATCGGTGAAATTTCGCAAAAAAAATCGTAATATCATTTTTTCCTTGACGCAGTCATATGAAAAATAAAATGCTAATATAAAAAAACTTGTCAAAACCTACTACAGTAACATAAGTATAGAGAGGAGAATGAGAAAAGTAAACAAGGGCATATTCAGTGCTGAATGGTGGATCTTTTTCACGGAGGATTTGATTCCCGTGCCTTTAGTACTACAAGAACATACTCCACAAAGATTATTGCTCTTTAAAAAAACACCGAGTACAACATAGACGTGTATACGCATACACAGTTACACACAAATGCATACTGAAAACTCAAGAGGATTTTCAGTCCTCCGATCTACTCCGTATTACTACCAGTCAAAACCTAGGACACATGAACACCCGAATTGGACACCTGGACTAAGGCAACATGTTATTTCTTCCATTCGCCCTTCAGATCCCTAGTGGTACTTGACATGCGAACGAACGCTCTCCTAGTCTTAATCTTACGTCTCTTTTGCATTGCAAGAATTAAAATAGTTAGGCAGGTCTATCACACCAGTTCAGTATCTTTTCAAAGCACTTACACATATCTGCCCCTCGATAAAATGCACCCTAAAATGTAACATACAGGTATATCCTGGATTAAAATGAATTTCCCTGACACTTGTAATGCCTACGCTCTATACACTCAGAGGTGCGAGTTGTGTACAATGAGAAAATGGGCACACACAGTTGTGCACGGTTCAGTCTCATAGGAACAATTATTGCCAATCAACCTGAGAAGAAAGGGGGCATGTGGTATGTAGACTACACCCTCTGTCTCATGGGATGAACCGAAACACGAAAGCGGGGCTCTGGAGGTCGATGAACTTGTAAGATCCCTCGAGCGAGTTCAGATAGAGTGCTTCTCGGGGCTCGTCGCTTACGCCACTCTGCATCGCGTAGTCCAGTGCCATTTCATAGTCCACCTGGTGGTTTCATGTCAGAGCAAACAAGATCAGCTTTGCGGTAATAAATTAGGACTCGTGAAAGGTAGTAAAATATCGTAGGCCAAGTCTTAGTATCCCTTCATTCGAAATAATGTGCTTGTATTTGTCTCGCTGGGAAAGCATTTGACCAACAGTTATTTCTGTTAGCTTTCTCCTTACCTGTTCAACATGCTGACTTAAGCAATCTCTAAAAGTCATTTCTGTCACCTCCTCCGAATTTATTTTCTCAAGGAGTTCCTCGTCTTCCTTGTCATACCGTGGCCTCTTGGGGGGAGACTCGTCTGCAATTTCCCCCAGTGTTTCCATAATTGTCCTTGCCACATCAGGAATGTATCTGCAAATAAGAAATCATTAGAATAAGACAAGATCTTTGTCTAATTCTGGAGTATCTGGTGTCGACGAAGCATTTTCAGAAATCAGTCTTCAAATATCATCCACTTCTTACATACGAATATTGCTTCATATTAATGGAAGACAGATTTAGTCCCCTAAGTTTCCAAAGTGAGCATAAATCTTGCAATGCGTTGGTGGTTATTACCCAACATCAACATTTAAATGTATGATTCAGCAAATTCACTGATTCAAAGCATAGCCATTGCAAAATACAAACAGCCTGAGATCTAACCTAATAATAGATATCACCAGATCCCCAAAGATGATGACTTACTTGTTCAGGTTCCTCTTCCTGTCCTGCTGTTCACGAGCCTGAAGTTTTTTCACTATCTTTGACTTCAGTTGGAGACAGCACTGCTGGAGGGCTGACTGAAGGTGCAAGAAAATTGATAAAATGAGTAGATGACCATACAAAAACAGTAAATAAGGAAAGTGTGTATATACCTTAACAGCGTCAGCTATCTCGGTTATATCATCACCAATATACTCCTTGCCAGTACCTTTAAAAGGTATCTTTGTACTGACAATGCTCACAAAGACACCAATCTTATCCTGCTGCTGATTAATTTTGTAGGTGTTCCAGCTAAAAGAAAGATGAAAGAAGAGAGTAATGGAAGAGATAAACATCTGAAGAACAACATAAGTACTAACAGAAAAAACTTACTTGATCCTTTTTAGAGCAGTCCTTGTGATGACGTCAGCACCTTGTTCAAAAAGAAGTGGTATGCGGTTTGCAAACCTAAAAATATTTAAACCCTGGATAGAATATGTGAGAATTTCGATCATCAGTAGAAGGATATTATTTAAGCATGAATCTTGTCAGCGAGGAAAATACTGATAATGGAAAGGTAGTTCCCTCTTAAACTGGAGCTTGGGGTGTGGTATTAACCGTTAACAAATAATAGGTATAGCCATATCATCATTTTTTTATCCCCCAATTAGTAAATGGAACGTTTCAGGGGTATATTTAAAATGCATGTAGTTTTTGTGTACAACATGGGCCACTCCAATGCCACAAATGGCACAGATTTTGTGGTCTTGCTAGTTGCAAATTCCTAAGAGTGTACTTCTTTATATAAGGAAATGGATCACTATTTGCTGCACAACAGGCATTTGCAGGAGTTTGACTATATATAACATCTGACAATACACTTGAAAGAATCAGACTGAAAGAGCATCAGCAGAATCTAACATAGACATTTCATATAAAACAAGAACTGATGGAATAAATTACAATCACTATTGACATTTACAATACCTGTGATCACTAACTGTAAGCAGCTAGAAAAAACAAAGCTGTTCAATGCAGACTTGAAAAAAATACAGGACAAAGAGGAGAAAGTTAACAACAAGGGAGGTGAGAGCCAATCAGATCTTGGGAACAATAGATACATAGCCTCCTCCCTATTGTGTGTGGGGAGGAGAGGGGGGGGGGGCATATAGATACAGATTGGGCTACGGTACTAGACTATTTCTTGGTTGAACCGAAATAGATTGACATCCTCCTTTAAGTCCCTGACATAATAAACTAACCAGTCCACCTAGATCACTAACTACTAGTGATATACTTTTCCAAAACCACATCATCTTACTTAAGCCGACTCCATCACAAAAACTAGTTCTCACTCCAAAAAAGAAATCTGTAACAGAAGCTATTGAAATAAAACTACATCATCCTGAACTTTGCCATTATGGATGCTGCTCAGGTATGTGGTTCCCTCTTTACTCAGACCACAACAAAAGTAGCAACAAAGAACATGCTTCCAGAATTTTCTTTAAAGATGTCAGAGACAGAAAATACTCCTTGTGAAATACAAAAAATAGTTTCTTACTTGTTTAACATCTTTTCCACCAATGCTTACTCCAGCTTCAACTATAAATGGATGCCCTTCAAAAACCCGAGGGCTAAACAGAGGGTAGCCGTATGGCATTAAGGTACTTAAACTGAAAATAAGATAGAACAATCATCTGGGACATTCTCTGATTAAATGTTATACCTGCTTCCATGTGTTGCAACCAGATCGGGGTGTAGCTCTTTTATGATACCTAGACGTAAATTGTATTCACCTGCAGGACTAAGACACTACAGAATTGGTTGATTTTTGTACTGTGATCGATAATTGCATATTTGTGGAAGATGTACTACTATACTAGTCAATAAGCAGCAAATAAGTGATAAGAAAATCAAGGAGAAAACTGAAAAGGGATGCATACATCGCCACTGGGATCATCAAACTTAGCCTGCCGAAATAACTGATGTATCCGTACTAATTGTTGTGATGTAAGGCTATTGACTGTCGTCTCTGCACTAAAATCAGGCCCCATCTCCCCTGTCAAATTAATAAATTAAGATACGCAAAAACAAAATTGGTAAAGGAGTAACCAACCACAGGAACATAACAAAGTATGTAATGCAAATACCACTATATATATTAAACCCAACAGACAGGTTTTACACAGTCAATGGTTAAGAAGAGAATATTGAAAATAGCAACACCTGAACAGAAGTCAAACTCAAATCCATGTATAAAACAAAAACATATGTAATTGCTACTGATATTCTTACTTCAAAATCTCCAAATTATATCACTATAATCCATAGAAATCCATGGTTATGAAAGGAGAGTGATTAATTTATTTGATTTTCAACCTGACCAACCCCCAGGCCCCAGCACACTGCATATCATACAAACAGTAACTCACCGATTAAACGGTCAGCATGTGCTTTGCTTATATTCACAAATTCATGTTGCAGGAAATGCAAAAGGTCCGGCTTTGTAGTGTCTGTAATTAAGCGCTTTATCAGCAGTAAATCAACGGCAGATGGGTGATGCTTTGTTAGAAGTGGAACAGGAGGCATAACATCTGTCCTTCGTGTAAATTTTATCTTCAAATTTTTCCTGCAAGACCCAGAGTCGTTATGAATTTCTTTTAGAAGATTGTCAATTTAGCAATTACCCGAACACAAATCACTAGAGAAGAAAATTCATACTCTGGTGCATCTGAGAGAAATCTAAATAGGAACTGAGCATACGGAGTGATGACAGCCATCTGTCGCATGTAATGTAGTATCTTTGACTGCAAGAAATAAATTATAAATTCTAATTGTATTTGTAATAATAGTTTAATATTTCAATTTTTCAAAAGAAAAGGGAATCCTACTCACACGATGGGTTGTCCAGTTTCCCTCAATAATAACTTGAATCTCTGCCCCATGCCAGTGATCATTGTTCTCACGTTTCTCATGTAAATGAATGTGAGGGACATTCCTGAGTAGGGTTTAACATTATTAGTCATGCTAAAATGTAGAAGTTAACAATTTGACTTGCATGAAGATAAACAATAATGACCAGTCATTCACTGTGTTGTACTGTACAGCATTAACCAAGAATCTGCACTTACTTGTGAATGTCTATGTCAAGTCGACAGAACGAAATGTAATTTTGGCCTTTCATCGATGAATTAATATCAATAGGAAGACCCGTACTCATCTTTGACCATATAAGTGCCTGTTTAATACATGTTAAACTCACTGGAAGTTGTGCAGTACAACTAAATTAGACAGAACAGGCAACAAAGAGTCCTAACTCCTAATTGCTACAGAGTAACAGAATACGACAATCATCTATCAGAATGTCCATTACAAGTCAAATGTTCAAAGACTACTTTCCGAGGCTAGTTACTCTTACTACAACTGACAGGCGAAATGTCACAAACATCTTGTATGCATGGGACAGCTTAACCATCAGAACATAGTTAACAAGCGTAAAACACAATTGTACATGTGGTCACTGTTAAAAGTTAAACAAGAGTTTAGTGAGAGAAAAGGACAACCGTTCTAACTAAAATGTTGATTTTTCCTCTTAGGATAATATCTCTAGCATGGCTATACAGGAATGCAATGAAAATGATCAGAAAAGGCAGCACAAGGCAATGGATGCTTCCATGCATACTGCATGGTTGCACACTTTCACTGTCAATATAAACATGAAAATAGTCAGCTATGAACCGAAAGAAGGGAAACTAGTCCTAAACTTTGTTAAGAGTAGGGCACGACTCAGCTAAATGTGTGAATACCTTTTTTTCTTTCAAAGGAATAGATGGTATACATTCTTATGAGATGGCCGTTCGTGCCAAACAAAAAAAGTTTCCTACTTAATTGTGTAAAGAAATTTTACCATTTTAGCACCAAGTCCAAATTTCCCACGTGTTTGCCTCAAACCATACTTTGTGCCCGATAGCACTGCACCAAAAAATCAATAATACCAGTGATATTGCACAGCATGTACTATACCTTCTTCAGCATTTTGATCCAAAATAAATCAGTCGGACAAAATCCTATTGACAGCTTTACCTCTACCGAACATGTTCGGGATATCTTCATGTGACATGCCTCGGCCATTATCCTACACCCACAAAAACATTCAAGATTAGAAGTTCGCAAGATAGATTCTCATCATACAAACAAATTCATTATGGGCAATACCTTGCAGGTCACTCTGAAAAATGAAGCCTCACCCCGACCCTTTCCACGGGCAGCTGGAGTGTCCTTAACTTTCTTCCCAAGAGCAGCATTTTTAGCTTGTGTTTCTTGAAAACGCGCTTCTTTGGCTAGACGTTTCTATGTATCGAGAAGTGTCAGAATAAAGAAGGTGAATAATCCAGAGACATAAAAAGGTGCCATCTAGTTGGTGATTTGTGAAGTTCACAACCACTCTCAGTGGACTAAATAAATATTTGTATTGAAAATATATCATCAGTATCCAAACCTTGTTCAACTAATAATGGTCCAACTACTACAATTTGCAAGTGGTATTACCTCACGAGCCTTAGCCGATTCAAAATCATCATAGAGTGCTGCATCAACGCGCTCTCGATCAACTAGTCCTATCATTGTGTTGAATTTGCTCTTGGTGATCTCTTCTCTGGCAAAACAAAAAGAAATCCATAGTGTTCTTTGGCATTGACAAGCGAAAAAGTACCCAACAATACAAACGTCGTTGAAAACCACTTACATCGTAATTTCTATATCAGGGAGCTCGGAGATGGACTCGGCTGAATCAAGGGCATTCTCAACTAGCTCCCGCATCGTGGTGTACAGAGATTTCCCAGGCTGACCAGTATCATAAGTCAGGAAAATGTGTTTGCTAGTAATAACTAACAGAAATCCCTCCAAAACGATATTACTGTTTCTCCATCATTTTCTAATCAATAGTTTCATTCTTATGCATAATCCAACTTCTCATTTGTGAACAGATTGTGCTCAGTCATTGGGCAAATAAATGCCATGGCATGTATATAAGCTCACAAACGCCTGTATGCTAACGAATCACCAAGATAATTGGGTCAAACAGCTTACATTATCGAACCCAGCGATATTTTTGTTCTCCGCGAAGAACTCGGCTGGCGATTCTGCAGCAAAAGAGAAGGATAAGAAATTCGCGATACCAAGTCAGTCGACGAATTTTCGAAGTTCCGGGAGCTAACTCTGCTTGAGGAGGCTGCTCTCCTTGGCCTTGGGCGAACCCTTGGAGGCGGCCTTCCCTTTCGCGGATGCCTTTCCCTTGGCGGCCGCCGCAGCGGGCTTCTTCTTAGTTGCGCCGGCGCTGGCTCCGCCGTCGCCGGCGTCGACCATGGCGAGGTGGGTCCTGTGAGATCGGGACGGTAAGCTAGGGTTTGGGGTTTGGGGAAGCGCGGAGAATTGGGAAGGGAGGGGACTCAGGGGAGGTCCAGCAGCGGGGGTGTGCAGTGTGCACTGCTCACAAACAAATCTGGCCAACGGGCCGGCCCGGCACGGCCCAAGCCCGGCACGCGCTAAACGGGCCTGGCCCGGCACGGCCCGCCGTGGCCCGTCAAGCAAACGTGCCGTGCCGGGCCAGCACGGGGCCTGGCCTCGAGGCCGGGCACGGCCCCAGAATCTGCCGGGCCGGCACGTTGGCCCGTTAGGCACGCAAGAGATGCAGCCCGTTAGGCACGTTTGGTCCAAAAACATATAAAAGAGTCCGGGATACTAGTTTAACACAAGAAAATGGATGGTCTGGTGGTTAGAGAGGGAAGGGATGACTGGTTGATCTGGAGTTCGAACCCCTACCTTGCTATTTTTGCAACTATTAAACCTGAATTCTCTTGCCAGGGTCTAGACGGGCCGTGCCGGGCCGGCCCGCGTGCCTGAGGCCGCGGCACGGGCACGGCCCCGACGTTTGACGGGCCCGGCACGCGCGGGCCGAGCCGGGCCGGTGCCGGGCTTATTTCGCGGGCTCACGTGTCGGCCCGTTTAAAAGCGGACCGTTGGCCAGGTTTGCTCACAAAGTCGACAAAGTTGATCCTGCTGGTCCATGAAGAACTGGACGGTCCAGATTGACTACAGTCCAAAGTTGGGCAGATTCATAATTCGCGGGCGCCTTCCCCCAAAATCTTCTGTTCCATCGCTCTTTGAGGTTCTCTCCATGCTCTTGTCAACCAAATAAACTCACTAGCAATCATGCACGTGTAAGACAGGCGTGGCCAATATAACAAGAAAATACAGTGGCAACCAATGAGACTTAAAATAGAGAGGAAATAAACTAAGCATATTAGAAACGTAAATACAATTCTGGCACATGAACTGTTGACTTCTGTGCAGTTCTATCAAGTGTCAAATCTACTTGTACATTACAATCCTCATCCGGTCCTTATTGGCGCCTCTCATATTAACTTTATTTGTGTCTTGTTCCTTTTATATTTTCGCTGCCCTTTATATTCTCACTATACGATGGTGCTTTAGGAGGCCTTCGTGGGATATGTTCAAACAATCTAGCCGGTGTTTGATAAGATTCTACCTGATCGCTGCCACCCCTACACAGTCAGGTATTACGTCAATTTTGATCCGGTCCTTTCTTGTATGGACACACATTCACCTTAGCATATGCACCCTTGTGACACTTGTTTGTTGAATGTGTTGCTTATTAGTAGGTTGAAAATCTGCCACCCTAGAACACCCATGCCTAATTGCGGACCTATAAATCATACCTTTTAACTATGGAGGGATTTTCTTGTCAAGAAGGTTGATAGATGCTTGTCGCCACTTCATCCACTATGTTTTACTTATATGGCTAACATCCTCATCGGTATCACCTTGTTTTGCAATGTTGATTTCAATATTTAAAACTTTCTAAGGTGTCCCTTTTAGGAATTATTTTGGCCTTCTAGACTGACGTCTCCCTCCTTGCACCCAATACCACTAACATCATACCTCATATAATTTTGCTTGGTCATACACTCATACTAAGTCTAAATCTTAGGGATTCCAAAGTATGTGTTCACAGCCCTATTGTCCTATTGACACCTACCCCACTTTCATATACTGGCATAACATCATCAACAAAAAAAGGCGTATACCAAGGAACGTCTCCTTGTGTATCATGTGTGACCTTATCCATCATTAAGGCGAAAATGTGGGTTCAATACTGGTCCTTGATGTAGTCCCTCTCGTGATTGGAAAATGAAACTATCTAACTATCACGGCTAAACACTTAGTCGCCATATTATCATTCACGCCTTTGACGAAGACAATCTACTTTCTTTAATATATATTTCCCCAACATCCACCACATGAGGGTTACTGGTATCTTTCCATATGTCTTCTCCAAGCCGATAAAACATATGCAGGTCCATCTTATGATCCTTACATCTTTCTACATGATGGTGTAGTAAGAAAAATATCTATATACTCGATCTCCCCTGCATAAAACCAATTTTATTTTTTGTGATGTATTTCACTCTTAAAACCGTTATCAATCAATATCTCACACAAGCTTCAGTTGTGGCTCATAAGGCTCATAAGATTAATTCCATAGTAATTAATAATCCCTTCTTGTCAAAAAGTCAAGTTTGACTAAGTATGTAGAAAAAATATAAACATCTAGAGTACCAAACTAATATCATCGGAATCATTATGATGTATATTTTCATATGGTATGCATTTGGTATCGTAGATATGGATATTTTTCTTAATAAACTTAGTCAAACTTTACATTGTTTGACTTTTAATAAAACTATGTGCACTACATTGTGGCAAGGAGGGAGTACAATTTTTAAATATCTCCTTTATTCTTGAATATAAGTACAAATATATGTTTCCTCCGCTCCTCATGCATCTTGTTTTGATATAAATATATGGTTGAATAGTTATTTAGCGATACTATTGACATTTTTCAAAGATATTTCCCATATCTTAGTGGGAATATTGTCTATGCCTAGGGCCATTCCTCCATTTTTAGTGCCTCCTTAAACTCTTGCTCTTGCATCTTTCGTACGACCTCTTGCTGGTGTCATCAAAGGAGTCATCCAACTCGAGCATAGTGTTATCATTCTCACAACTAAGCAACCCATCAAAGTAATCTTACAATATGGTCTCGATCTCCCAATTTTCACTAGAAGTCAATTAGCATAAATATTGATGCATTTAACTTAGCCTAGGTTCCTTTGTTTTCCTCTTGTGAATTTCCGGCATCTTGTAGATGTCTTTTTCGCTTTCATTTGTGCCTAGTCGTTGACATAGTTCATCATTTCTCTGATCCCAGTCACAACTTGCCTTGCTTTTTCTCTTGGCCTATGTAATTATCTATGTTGGTTGTGCTTGTATCTTGATGCATACTCTTGTAGCACTATGACCACCCCCTCCTAAATGCTTGTTGTGCTTCCCTTTGAACTTGCACCACTTCGTCCTCATAGTTTTGGCACGTCCTATGTCATGAAGTCAGCCAGAATCTAGAAATTCAGTGGCATATTTTAACATTTAATACGAAATTAGGCCGCTCATGATTTAGTATATTCTACATTTCAATGGAAAATGTTATTATAAAAGCCACAAGCCACTATGTATCGGGTGCCCCTAGTACTCCCACTTTGAAACACATATAAAAGTGATAATTCTAGTGTTGAAAGTGATACTGTCTGAAATCACGTGGTACTTGGCTAATATTCACTGCTATCATTTTATCTGTGGCAAGTTTTAATTTGAAATTGTTTTACTCACTTTGTCCAAAAATAAGTGATTTGAATACGTTTTAGTGTGTAGATACATGTGAATCTACACAAATTCAAATCACTTATTTCTAGAGGGAGGTAGTACACTACAATGACTTGTGTGCATTTTACTTTCATGATTTTTAAATTCTTTATCAAAAAATGATTTTTAAGTTCTTTATCGAAAAAATGGTTTTAAGTTAGGGGTGTTGTTAGCTGAACCGGGGCACACTGGAAATACATCCTCCGACACGACCCACGGCCGTTTTATCTGCACACAACAAAACCACTCCGGATTCCGGATAACGTTCTTTCCTGCTGCTACTCGCTCCGTCTCCCCATTCCTAGCCCTCTCCCCCACCCTCTCTCCCCGGTTCCAATGGCGACCACCATCTCCTCTCTAGCGGCCACCCACTCCCTCCATCGCCTCTGCTGCCGGAGCAGCCCCGCTTCTCCCTCGACCCCCGCACGCGTCTCATTCCGCGCCGCGCCGCCGGCCGTCGCGGCGGCGCGGGCGAGGCGCCGGGCGGCGGTGCAGGTGCGCGCCTCCTCCACGGTGCTGGAGGCGCCCGAGGAGCTGGCCACGCGCAAGCTCTACGTAGGGAACATCCCCAGGACGGTCACCAACGACGAGCTCGCTGCAATGTTCGCCGAACACGGCACCGTCGTGCGAGCCGAGGTAACGTTGCAATGTGTAATGCTGCTCTAGTATTGGCGGCCCATTGGTTCGGCCAATCTCCATACACAGACCGACTGCGTATTTTAGTGTTCCCGATAACAAACTATCCAACTCTTTGTATTCGAATTAATTTCAGTCCTTTACCCTTGTCGCTTTACCATTGGACTGTATAAGTAGCTACAACCTGATGTATGGAATCCATGGGAGCTTACAGACATATACTACAAGATAAAAATTATATAACTTGCAAGTGGCCAACTGGCCATTGTGTGATGAAGTGCTTGCTCCATGTCTAGGTAATTTATCTCACCGAAGTAATTGTTTGCCCAATTGTTTTGTGCAGGTTATGTTTGATAAGTACAGTGGTCGGAGCAGGCGATTCGGTTTTGTCACGATGAGCACTCCCGAGGAGGCCAATGCTGCCATTGAGAGCCTGAATGATACTGTAAGCTTCAAATCTTCACATCCTGTCTTTTGAAAACCTCGCTCCAGGTAATGTTTATACACGCAGTAGATGCATGAGTGGCTAATATTTGTGCTTGATTGTATCAGGAGGTTGGAGGTAGGAAGATCAAAGTGAATGTGACCGAGAGCTTCTTACCAAACATCGATGCGTCCGCACCAGAACCGGAGCCTGCGTTTGTCGACAGCCAGTACAAGGTTTATGTTGGCAATCTTGCCAAGACAGTGACGACGGAAGTGCTCAAGAACTTCTTCTCTGAAAAGGGGGAGGTCCTCAGTGCCACGGTATCCCGAGTTCCAGGGACTCCAAAGTCCAAGGGGTTTGGTTTTGTCACGTTTTCATCGGATGAAGAAGTTGAAGCTGCAGTTTCTACTTTCAACAACGCAGTAAGCTTCTTTTGCACAACTATGCCTCAGTACGGAGTTGCTTCTTGCTTACATTACATCACTTGACATAAAGGACAGACTGCAGTGTCAGAACTTCACAACTATGACAAATGAAATGTTTGAAACACAATCTAGGACCAACTTTGCAAGAATATTTGTGTTAGGATGAACTAGAATAAAATGCAGATTAAATTATATTTAACCTCCTTCATTTTGTACTTTCTTATTTCATCGCATGTATTATTGCAACTGATTTTGCTATTGAAAATATTTATGCTGCAATTGTCAACGCATAAATGTGGTAGATAGCTCCCAAGCAAACCATCTTTAGGTACCGAGTAAACCATTTGTGTACACATGCATTTAGTATGACTCGTAATCTAGAACATCTGAGAATGGAGGCCTGCAATGCTTGCGTTGTGTTGCATAGCATGCCCGCGTCCGATTTTCTGCTGTTGCAACCTTGGGTGTCCCACTCTTTCTTTATATAAACGTGTTGAGGGACTTCTCTCCCTCTTTCCGTTTCATAATCTATTTTTTTTTGCCATGTTTTAATTGTTCTGTAACTGAATGTGTTCTCAGGAATTGGAAGGACAAACCATCCGTGTGAATAAAGCATAGATGTAGCAGATATCTCACACCGGAGACAAGGGAAGAATATCTCGGCAACACGCCTGTAGACGGAGGGGAACTCCGAGACTAGATTCTGTAACAAAGTTTAGAAGTCCTTTGATGCAATTTCACTCTGGCACCAAACGATTTTTTGTATAATACCAGCATATGGAAGAATTTTGATTGTCAAACCCATTGTTCATATGAAGCAGCCGTTGTTTATCATCATTCCTAATGATTTCACAGAGGCTGCATGGTTTTTTCTTTCGCTTTGTTGTTGAAGTTTCTTTTACTCTGATAAATTGAATTATATGCTTTCCAGCAATACTGTTTTTGTTGCCCTGGCTTGTGGTTTAGCCGTTTTCAAATACGTTTAGTGAACATTGTGAGTTTCACTGACAAGTTTTGGTTATATATGAATATTCGAAGGATGGATAGAACCATATATGTTTTCTTTTCTTCCTTTGGAAATGCTAAAAAGAGGGCACCCTCCCCAAAGGTTATCCCACCAACCATAATTTTTTAACAAGAGGCGCAAGGGACGCAATTTCATTTCAGCTCCTGAACAGAGTACAGCAAGGATTACAAAGCCAGCGATGCCAGAAGATTGTAGAATTGTAGAAGCAGAGCAAGTGATATTCTTATGAGCTGAGCTGTTAGCCTGTTACAAGTAAAGACAGGTCCTGGAGATTGACTTAGGACCTGATGAACACAATTGTGAGCCACACCATTGAGTTCCCTGCATATGTGAAAGACTCTAGGTTGAAGAAGGTGACACCTGAAGGAAGCTTGCTATGTTGTCTCTGACTTACCAGTTGACATGATCGGCAGCGATCATCCTGGCTGCAGCTGCTCTGGCAAGCAGCATGTTGTCACTCAAGAAGGTGACCTGTTGAAGCCCTAGGAGTCTCGCAATTGAAGCGGCACGAAGAGGAGCAGAAGCTTCAGCAATGCAGGGGGAAGGCCTTGGACAGTGCAAGCTTGCACCATTAGATCAGAGTGGCCTGATTGATAACTTATTTCTTTTGTACTCTTTAACAGGTTATATGCTGAATTCTGTGCAGTACCAATTTCTTGCCTGGTAATTAGCAGATTTGATATGATCTTTATGTGATATTCTTGTGTTCCTTGCTCTCTTCAGATATTAGATATCATCTGAACATGCAGCTTGGGAGTTGGGTGTGGATCGTAAGGTCCAGTTTCCACAACCCCATAAGATCAGACGACACCTGCCCCCGCCTCACAAGCTCAGCTGACGAGATGAGTTCTCGCATTCTTAGTTTTTTTCTGGCCCGCCGAACAATCTATTTCTGAACAATGTTGGGACAATGTTTGCCATGTGTAGTGGCTAGAGATTTGTCTCTGCTAGAAGCTCCTCGAGATGAAGAATGCCATGGCCGAGCAGCCTGAGATGCTCATCTAGGTCTCTGACGACCGTCATGATCCACGGATCAAGCGAGAGGTCACTGGCGACAAACTCGCAGGCCACACCGTCCACCTCGACCATGCTGCACCCCGGCACCTTGGTCACTTTCTTCTCCTCCATCACCGTCCGGACCTTCAGCACGTCCTCCCACTTGCTGGAGCCGGCGTACATGTTGGACAGCTGCACGTGGACGCCGCTGTGGTCGAGGCCCAGCTCCGCCAGCCACTCCACTAGCTCCTTCCCGAGCTCCACGTCGCCATCGTGCAGCCTGCACGCGTTCAGCAGCGCGCCCAGCACGTACGAGTCCGGCCTCATCGGCATCGCCCGCACCAGGGCCACGGCCTCGGCGAGCAGCCCCGCGCGGCCGAGCACGTCGACCATGCTCCCGTAGTGCTCCACGCCAGGCTTGACGCCGTGGACGGTGGCCATGGTCCGGAATATCTGCTTGGCGACGTCGACGAGCCCGCCGCCGGCGCGGGCGCAAGCGCTGAGGACGCAGATGAAGGTCACCTGGTTGGGGCGCACCCCCCGATCCTGCATCGTGTGGAACAGCTCGATGGCCTCCCTGCAGCGGCCGTGGTCCGACAGCCCAGAGACCATGGCCGTGTAGGCGAACACGTCCCGCTGGCGCTCCGGCATGGCCGCGAACACCTGTGTCGCCGCGTCCAGGCTCCCGCACTTGGCGTACATGTCCACCAGCGTGGTGGCCACCATCCCGTCCATCTCACTCCTTCCGGGGGCGGCGACGAGGGCGTGCACCCACCGTCCCTGCTCCAGCGCCCCGAGCGCGGCGCACGCAGCCAGGGCGCCGACGATGGCGGCCCGGTTGGGCCGGACTCGGGCTCTGAGCATCCTATCGAACACCTCGAGCGCGTCCGCGAAGCCGCCCGCGCCGACGTAGGCGCTGAGCATCGCGCTCCAGGCGACGGGCGTCTTGTGCGGCATTTCTTCGAACAGCGCGCGCGCGTTGTCCAGCTGGCCGGCCCTGTTGTAGGCGGTGAAGAGCGAGATCCAGGAGCAGGCGTCCCTGTTGCAGGCGTCGTCGAAGACTCGGCGGGAGGAGGCGAGGTGGCCGCGGGCGGCGTAGGCGTGGATGAGGCCGTTGGAGACGTAGATGTGCGCGTCCCATCCGAGCGCGACGGCGAGCGCGTGCAGCGAGCAGACCAGCCGCCGCTCGGAAGGCGGATGCGCAGGGATGGCTGCGGCGGCGGCGGTGGCGGTGAGGAGGAAGGAGAACGTGTAGTTGTTTGGGAGGAATGCGGGGAGGATGCGACGGAGGCGGGGGAAGAGGGCGAGGGCGCGGTGAGGGGAAGCCTCGCGGAGGAGGTTGTTGGGGAGGAAACGGTCGGCGAGGTGGGTCGAGGAGGTGAGCAGGTGGGCGTGGAGCTGCCGGAGCTGCGCGGCGGTCAGCGACGGGTGCGAGAGCAGCTGCAGCGCGCAGCCACGCGACATGGCGGTCAGTAAAGCCGACCTCTACCTCCACAGAAAAATGGAGGCCTAGCCTAGCATCTCATTCAAAATTGATGAGTTCAAGTGTTCAACACAGCCTGACAGACATGTACTTCAAAATGTACACAAATCATGGATCAAACTACAATTAAAACAGGAGAGGATGTAGAGGAAAACAACTTATACGAGCCGAAATACACAATACATTTTTTCAAAAATTCCCTACACATTACATGTGGAGCCTAATTAACATCATTTCCAGTCTGAAGATATCTCACCAAGTCCACCTACTGATACACTTTAACCTGCAGAAAAAAATGAAAAACTATTATTGTTGTTTTGGGCCATTAAAAGTTAAGCCAGTAGTATCAATTACAATCTGTCGTGGGACAATTTCAGTACGAAATCATTACGAACGGCATACCTGACAGTGACAAATATGAACTCCCAAGAGGAACTAGAAGAGCAGCAGTTCTGATCACAACTTGATGCCAGCCAAGTCGAAGAGCTGCTGAGCCTGGTCCGGGAACACCGTTATGAACAGCAACAAGGCTGCATATATGAAAAAGATGACGATCATGAGCTGAAACCGCACATTACTCATATATTCTTCAGAGATTGCAAAGTTTACTCGATCTTACTTATCAAGACAGCCCCAAGAATTCTGGAGATCTTCCCCTGGACGACCACAAGGCCGGCTTTCCCCGCGTTCTGCAGCTCGAATTCACCGACAGACTCGAACGTTCCTGCGAAACATGACGATGATATGAACAAGAGATTCTTCTGCAGATTATACTACTCCCTCCGACCCATATTACTTGACTTAAATTTGTCAAAATTTGGATGAACCTATATACTAAATAGTGTCTAGATTCATCTAAATCTAGACAAATTTGAGTCAACTAATATGGGTCGGAGGGAGTACTATAAAGTATCTTGGACTGCGGAATGGTGATACCTGGCTTGAGTGTCTGAAGACCTGAGGTGATGCAGGCCAGGTTCTGGAAGCCTTCTCGCTCCAACGCATCTGCAGCCGCTGTGGACCTTCAGATAAAATTCCAAAAAAATAGCCAAGTTAATTAAGCTTCTGACGCCGAGTTACTCAAAAGAAAAATTCTAAAGTTGGAGTTCTAAATAATTTTAGTGGTACAGATGTTTGATTCTGAACATCCTGATTTAATTTGTGGAGTTCAGAATTTACCTGAGGCCCTCCTGGCAGACGACCAGCAGCTTGCTGTCCGGCGAGAACTTGCTCCTCACCATCTTGGTGAAGTCCTGGTTGGGCTTGGTGAAGGACAGGCCGTAGAACAGGCCGGCGAAGTTGTTGTGCGCCTGCCGCTTGATGATCGTCCCTGACAGAGAAACACACACACGCTCACATTTCCGTCAAGCTAATAAAACGCAGGAAAGGAAAAGCAGGCTCGGTGTAAGTAAGCTCTGGACGATGCGGTCGGACAGTGTTACCAATGTCGTTGTCTTCGTTCTCGATGTAGAGCGGGACGTGGGCGGAGCCCCTGACGTGCGCGCGCTCGTACTGCCGCCGGTCACGGATGTCCAGCACCGCGTACCCTTCCTCCGCCACCAGCCGCTTCGCCTCATCGCCGGACACGAAGCTCACCTCCGCGCGGACGGCCACGGAGGCGGCGGCGGAAGACCTCCTCAGGGACAGGCCGCCGCCGCTCCTCCCGGTGGCGCCATGCCGGAGCCTTACGGCTATCCAAGAACCTCTGAAACTCAGAAAATCTGTTGCTCGGAACAGAGCTGGATTGACAATGGGCAGAGAAAAAAACAAGGATAAATTGCTGCTCACCTTGGGGGACAGAAGGCAGTAGATAGACCAAGAATTGCCATTTTCCTTTCTTTGATTTTCCTTTCGTGCTCTTGGAGAAGAAATGGGTTCTCAAGGGGGGAGGCAACGGATTTGCTTGCAAGAGAAGAGGGAGGATATCCAGAGCTCCAATGGGAAAATGCCACGTCGGATCCACCGTGGAGAGGGGGAGTTTGGGGACCCAATGGCAGCCAGTTTGGTTGATGTTGATGCCTGGAATTTTGGACATTTGTGCTGGACTGACACTTTAACTAAGGGAGTTTTTGCTCAAAGGGGAAAAAAAGAACTTAGATATGGGGAACAATTCTTCTCAAAAAATCTTGGCAGATAAATTATTTAGCGGTAGCCAGCATAATCTGTATGTGGGTGAATGAAAGCAAAATCTGCTTCAAACATGAACCATGTCATGCATAAAAAAGGTGGCATAAATATCAGGTGTGAACAACACTTTGGGCGCAGGATTCAACTGATTTTACTCTTGTGCTCTTTGTCATGCTCATATTCATATATCATGCAGGATTCATACCACGACACATGTAGGACCTCTCCGCAACTCACTAATGAGAAAACAAATAACAATAACAAGGAAAGAAAAGGAGCCAACAAAGCACCAGCCTTCAGGCCATAATAACACTGATAAAAGTAAGAATCCATCACAGTAGTGGAGAATAATGTCGTATTCAAACAGCCAAGTCACAAAGATCACCATATTTGAACGATTTCAACCAGAACCTCCATTTACAACTTGAACTTCAGCGATCGCTAAAGCGCGGGTGAAATGCCGAAAGTACTTCGCAAGCATGAATTTAGATCAAGACCAACTACACCACATATCCTTTAGTACCTCTACTATGAACAGAATACATTCAAGAGAAACTCCTCTGGTATTGTAGAAATGCCTGGAACGAAAAATGGAGTGCCTTGAGTAAAGTTGTAGATACATCTCTTCAGGACAATATGTTGACTCAGTGGTGGCCTTTTTCTTCTTCCTCTGTAGTTCTCATTCCAGTCACATCCAGGAGTACAGAAGTCAGAGCGATCGCAGAACCTGACACGATGGCTGCTGGGAAGCTCCGGGCTGTCATACAAGGATAATAATATTAGACTGATATTAAAGTACATTGCTACTTTGAAGAAGCTACTAATAAAGCATTGAAGAAAGAGAATCACACATATTAGGGCTATCAGAATGATAGGAAAAGTATATCGGAAGAGGACGTTCCTCCCAAGATTATAGGAATCACACATGTTGATGTAAGAAGGAAGGGACATCAAAGTGTAACCACGTCAAATGCAACAGTAAAGCATCTCCTAATGATTCACATTGTATCTTTTACAATGAAGAAGTCAATATCATAACTTTGCTACTTCTGAGTTCTAAATGCCATGATTTGCAGTTATGCTTCCCTTGGAAGGAACTAAATATTTGCATAATAAAGCAAGAACCCACCCAAATACAAGCGAAAGAACTTTAACCTGCCCCAGCCAAGTAACGCTAGCCCAGCCTACATATTTTGACCACAGAGACACCAGCAAAAATAGCACGAATGTCTGAAGAGAAATTAATACTGTATGAACTAGTAATACAGAACCAACAGCAACTGTACAGTGCTAAATGTTGGTTCTACCTAATAACGGCTGAAGAATGTTCATCTGATCAAAGTTTATACGACATGCATGGACACTGTCAAGGATTTTGTAGAAAACCAGACAAATGATCCACAAGGACGTTCGTATAACTGAGTTAGAAATTTCAGACCAGGCTTACCTCTGAAGCCCAGAACAGTTGAACCAGCAGCAAAACCAGCTACAGCACCATTAATGTAGTCCTTCTTCATCCTGTACTTTTCAAGAGCCTGCTCTACTCCTACATACGTAGCTCCAAGAGCTGCAAGGTGTCCTGCATAATGTCCACACACCTTGCCAGTCCAAACTAGCTCAGGATACTTCACATTACTGCCAACCTGAGGTCCATCACGCAGCATAGAAACCAGCCCACCCCAAACAGTGCCAGCAGCTAAACCAATGCCTGCAGCCTTGCTTGTCTTCAAGACAAGTTCCTCAGCTACCATATTATCTCTCAGATTGGAACCCTCCATGCTCCTTCTAAACCAGAAACTGATAAAAAACCAGAAGTGCAACAAGTCAAGATAGCGTAATTGATGAAAATTACAATGCACGTGCAATAAATTAAGTTAACCAAGGGTATGGTTGACCAAAGCAATGACATCAACATGAAACAATATTATCGTGTGCTACATGGTTTCGACAAAAAACTTTAGTCATATGATTCTGGGCACATCCATTTGAGGACCAATCGTTTGTGATACAATGTAGAAGTGTTTGGAGGACATTGGATAAAATAGATACTGAGATGCATGATCCAGATATCCTAAGAAGAAGGGATTTCGGTAAGTAATCCTACTGCAAGCTTTGGACAGTCTCCAGGCCCCAAAGGGAAGACAGGACACAAACTTCAGTTAAGCACAACATGATCGAAAATCCCAGTATAGAACTAAAGCACCGTCAGCCGTTCGTCACCAAACTCATAGTTGCTATATCAGGATTAGCGCAAGGGGTACAGATTACAGAATCGATGGCAGCGAATCGCTCCTGCACCGCCACTCCACAAATAGCGGATGATGCGTATCCTTAACAGGTGCAAAATTACAGGGAAACCATTGCGTGACAGATTCTACGCGAAACCCCAATCATCTTTTCCAGACCGCAAGGGATGGATTCACAAACAGACTGCATTATACGCTAACAAACGCGCTTACTCGCACTAATAATATTCTCCTTACGGGAATATTCGGAAAAAAAAGTGTCCTCCTTACGGGAATATTCAACGAAATATTCTCCTGATGAATGCAAGGATCGCCTAAGAACGAGAAGAAAAAAGAGCATCGACACATTCAATTCCGTCACACGGACAGCCGCTAAATCTACATACATTCTACAGGCGTCTCACCGAGAATCCCGATCTTCCTGAGGCGACGCCGACGAAATCGGCACCAAATATGGGGGCGGAGAACACGGGGAAAAGAAACCGCAAGCGAAATCTCGCGATCAAAAAGCTTTCGCGACGAATCTCGGAAAGGGATAGGGTTAGCGCACCAACCTGTTGACCTCTCCCCCGCTGTTTCTTCCGCTCGCTCGGTTTCGCTCGCTTCTCCTCCGGATTCTTCTTCTTCTCTCTCGGCGCTGCGGAAATTTGGGAGAGGGGTTGGGCTCTTGAGGATGGAAATAATATCGAGCGTGTGTTTGGGGTCCGTGTTTGAGTCAGCCCTCAGTCCTCCCTAAACTCTATTCGGGGTCGGGCCCTATTCTTGAAGTTCCTAAAAACGACGACAACCCTAGCCTTTGTTTCTCAGGGAAACTCCAAATGAAGCTAAGAACCCCTCATTTTCAAACTTGAAAGCTATATTCCAAAAAAAAGTATTATTAAAAAAACTCTGCATTTAGGCAAGATGATGTTGTCAAGCTTCATGCACTAGCCAACGCAACCAAAAGTCCGAACTGATGAAAAGGGCTAGTGCAATCCACTTATACACTTCAACACCCCCTCTCACGTGTGACGGGGAGAAGTCAGCACGTGCAACCGGAAGAGAGCGCCGGCGCGCGAAACTCACGTATGACTCAAGAGGCCTATAGGTGGACACAGAGGGACCAACAACAATTTTAGGATAAATTGCGAAAGCCAGGACTCGAACTCGAGACATTAGGCTCTGATACCATGTCAAGCTTCATGCACTAGCCAACGCAACCAAAAGTACGAACTGATGAAAAGGGCTAGTGCAATCCACTTATACACTTCAACAGATGTATGCTACAAGCGTATAAGATCTCAACGCAAAATACTTTTATATTCTAGATTGCATATGTCAGAGAGTTTACGTTCTGTGAAGGAAGAAGGGGTCCAACGAGCCCTGGATTCGTGAGGGGACTTAACATGCATTCAGATCTTCTTAGCGGTGAGGGCAACGATGGAGCTCGCACACGACAGAGAGTGTACACGGTGATTTTTTACCCAGGTTCGAGACCCTTGTGAGGAGGTAAAACCCTACTCCTACTTGGTTGTATTGCTCGTGGTGCTTCGAGGAGGTACAATCATGGTGAAGAAACTAGAGTTTTAGATCGCAATGATCGTTCCCCCTCTAAGGCAGGGGTGGTTCCCCTTTTATAGTGGCGTCGGGCCTCTTTCCACGATTCTTGGCGGGAAGGGTCACCACATTGCCGCCCAACGGGAGCGGATCTACGAGACTATATTATGTGGACTAAGTCTAGGGTCTTTAGGAGGCCTCGATCTACCATAAAGCCAGAGTTGTAGGTGATGTTTCCCCATTGCATGATGCTGCCCACTGCCCCCCTTGCACCAAAGTGGAAAAGAGGGAGCTCTACTGACGTTGTTGTCGCCAGCCCTACTTTAGCACCGAAGAGGCCAGCAGTGCCTATTCTTTACCGATGCGATCCATGCAATCTGCGCGGTCATGGGACTGCCTGTTGGGCTTGTCTCCTTCCTCCTTGTAGCAAGATTACCGGTGTACTCCCAGGAGGGGATCCTATGCTCTTGCAGGGGTTGGCCATCTCCCATGGAGGGTCCCACTCTAGAGGCAACCCAGGCACAGCTCCTCGATGAAACAAGCCTTGTGGAGGGTCACTCCCTCCTCCTCGCGTATTCGATCATGGACGTTGGGCGGGGGCGCAGCTTCACGAGGCTTCTGTTGTCCCGCCAGTGGGCCCGACAACCGGTGGGTCCAGGTACCTCCTATGCCAGTGACCCGACGGTAGCCCCCCGGGTGCTTGCTCCGCACGTGTCCTTCGGCGGATGCGAAGGGAAAGGGCCCAAATCGTTGGTGGGGACATTGATGTTGTGTGAGTCGAGCACACAAATCATGATCATTAGATCATGTACCTGTAGTTCATATCTGACCCACTTCCTACCGATTCGGCAGAAATTTGTCATTTTCATCAGGGATGAACGAAAAGGTTTGAGATCCTCTTGTTGGGAATTTTTCCATATAAGGTCGTCTAGTATTTTTTTAAAAATAGGGTGGTAGAATTTTGAATTAGGCATTTGGTGGTTGCTTCACAAAACTTCCCATTTTTTGCCCTCGGAAAATGGGAAATGGTTTTTTGGTGCGACGAAAATGAAAACTTTATCTTGCAACATTGTTCGTAATCCCATGATACACATGAATACACAATATAGGCACATTATCACAAACTATGCCTTGATTCTAGCCATAACATTGGTCATTTGATCCGAAAGCCAGAAAACCTCAAATGAGATAGGTCATTTTATGAAGTTTTTTAGACATAATCAATATACCAAACTTTAATATTTTTCTTCCAACTATGTCACATAATATGACAACACGCGAAGGTTTCGCATTGTTTCGATCATTTTTGAATTTTTTATGCCTGTTTTAAACTATCGTCGAACTTTGTCGAACATCGGGCATGGAGATTCTTAGCTCGGGGCTGTCTTGCTAAACTTGCATTAAATCTCTGATAAAATAGCATATTGTGAATATAAAAATGATTTTTGTAAAAAATTATGAGCATCAGATCATGTACCTGTAGTTCATATCTGAATCACTTCCTACCAATTCGGCAGGAATTTGTCTTTTTCATCAGGGGTGGACGGAAAGGTTTGAGATCCCCTGTTGGGACATTGTCTATATAAGGAGGTCTAGTATTTTTGAAAACTGGGGTGGTAGCATTTTGAATTAGCTATCTGGTGGTTGCTTCACAAAACCCCTTGTTTTTTGGGCTCAGAAAATGGTTTTTTGGTGCGACAAAAAGGAAAAATTCCTCTTGCAACATTGTTTGACATCCCATGATGCACAATATGGGCATATTATTACAAAATATGCCTTGATTCTAGCCATAATATTGGTAATTTGACCCGAAAGTCAGGAAAACTCGAATGAGATAGGTCATTTTGTGAAGGATTTTTTGAGACATAATTAATATACCAAGTTTGATATTTTTCCTTCCAACTATGTCACATAATATGACACCACACGAAGGTTTCATATTGTTTCGATCGTTTTTAAATTTTTTATACCCGTTTTAAACTATCTTCAAAACGGTGAGCATGAAGATTCTTATTCAACATAAATATCTAATATTTGAGCGCAAATAGATAGATCTTATTTTTCTGCAATTTTTGATATATTATTTGTATTTTCTAAATTATAATGATTTAGTTATGATTTTTCTAAGATTAATGAGGTAAAAGGGAAAATAGCTATGCCGAGGGCAGCCGTCGGCGTAGGCTATGCCGAGGACAGCCGTCGTCATAGGCTTTTCTACGCAGAGAGCAATTCTACGCCGACGACCAGCTTCGTGGAGCGCCCAGATCGTGGCCTACGCTGACGGCCCTGACTTTTGGCCGTCGGTATAGCCTCTAGCCATCGCCGTCTAGCTCCATTCCTGTAGCGAAACAACAAAAAGCCCAATCTCCCGGAATTAAATGACATGAGTGCTTTGACCCCACAAAAATCAAAGCTCTAGCCTCCGATTTAATACGTTCCTGAAGAACTAGGGCTTCTATCAGTTTCGAAGAAACTAGCATGCATGAGAGGCGATGACTTTCCTCCACGGGATAGGCGTGGACATTGTGGAGCTACCAAGAGTTGACGTTTTCGAAAACCTCACACACCAAAGGCTCGAAGAAATATAGACCAATCCTCTCCTTGACCAACAACCAAACCCTCTTTAGAGTGCCGACATTTGAAGAGAAGATGTATGGACTACCATCTTAGGGGTATTGAATTGATGCACATGCCAATTTGACCCATTGGTCTGATCTTTTAAAAAGACTCAACAATATATTATATTTTTAACACTCTCACCATGTCTACGCTATTTTAGTCTTTTACGTGGGTTTGATGTAGCCCGCGAAATCTTTTTTTAATACTGCGTGAGTATGGTCTTGAACTTCAAACCACTTGGCTATACCATATTGAATTGATGCACTAGCCAACTCAACCATCATTCCAAACTTTTAAAAAAGCCATATGAATTTATCTATTCTCCACCGTCGTTGTCACGTAGCCGTGGTCTCTGGGTCGCATCTCGCCTCTATGGTCGCCGATCGAGCCATCTTGTGAAGCCACGCCGTTGGGCGTATGCATCATCACACATCAACAATGACGTGTCACCCCCTTAACCTGGTATTAATACAGGTACATACTTAAAAATCTCTGATAACATGGATTTTTTTTTGAATTAATCGCTATTCGCTATGTAAGGTCATTTGTTAATTTGTGATTGAATTCAATTAATGCTAAGCGTCCATCGGAAGATGCAAAACTCCCAACCTCTGGCTCCTGTGGCTGACACGTGTCCAGCCAGGGGCACCACTTGCATACACACGGGGAAAATCCCCAATGCTCCCGAGAAAAGGCAAGGGCGAGCGTGCGCGTCCTTGCTCGGAGCCCCGCCCGTTGCCGGAGATGACGACGCCACAGCTTCGCCGTCAGGTCGTAGCAGCGCTGGCGCTCGCCCAGAGCACTGCCGTTGGTCCCGTAGCAACTCCGGAGAAGCTCAGGAAAGCGGCAGTTTGCAGCACCGTCCGTGGCGTTTGCAGCTCCGGCGAGAGATCTCGCCGATCACCTTGTTGCATCCTTAACTCTGGCTTGCAACCTTCTCACCCACGCCTGACAACATCACCAACCACCTCTGGTAGTGATTGGTAGTAACATCGGTCGCTGTTGGTAGGCTATTTTAGTCTTTTGCGTGGGTCCGATATAGCCCGCGGAATCTCTTTTTAATACTGCGTGAGCATGGTCTTAAACTTGAAACCACTTGACTGTGATACCATATTAAATTGATGCACTAGCCAACTCAAGCATCAGTCTAAACTTTTGGAAAAGTCATATGAATTTATCTATTCTTACATGATATCAGAACGGTTAGTCTCACGAAGCCGATCCTAAGTTTTCTACTACTTGTGCATCACGCATCCAAACCTTGCAAATGGTACCATATGGTAAGCATGATTTTTTTTTTTTTGCATAGCGATGGTAACATACGGTAAGCATGAGTTGGTAGAAGTTCGAGATGGCTTACAATGTATAATAATCATGACTTAGATTATTGTGACGTCCTGAAACTGAGAAGCAGCTCCGACGAGAAACTTCTTGTGTCCCCACTGGAACACTCTTCAATGCAACCTCCCTTTAATTTCTTCTCAGTTGGAGGGAAAAAGATAGTTCTGTGTGCTTTTATTCAAACAAACAAAGAACAGAATCTCCCTGATTTTGTATGACCAAACAGAAAGAAAAAGCTGCTGAGGACTGAGGGAGGGAAGGAAAGATGACAGGGAGTAAAGAAAAGCTATGCATTGCATGGCATATGCTTTTCTCTCCCGCCTCACTTGAAATCGAATCAACACAAACTAGATGAAGGATTGAGAACAAGAGAAACAGCCATGAGAAACTCATGCATGAACGGGTAGTTTTAGCACCTGGATGGCATGAAACGGTGAAAACAAAATACTCAACACTTTTTGCTCTCTTAGTAGAGGTTAATTTGGTTATTTTCTAATTTAGAACACCATACCTCTTAGTGTGTTAAACAATAACACTACCACGAGTAAATAATCGCATTTTTGTGCGCGACAGACGGAATACGGTGAAAAACTGAAAATCAAATCTCAGTGGGAAAATATTTGACCAAAATTAAGACCAAGACGTTCTCTTAGACCAATTAGCTAGAGGAGAGCTTTTGTGTGGATATGGGGCCCAAAGAGTCATATGGCTAGCACATATAATGGCAGGGCAGGCGCAGGCCACCAGAGCTTGAGAAGCCATGGTAGCTGCCCTGCACTGCATCAGCATCAGCTCCATGGATCACCTACTCAACGTCAAGCCTCCTCTCCCAGCCGCTCCTCCTACCTCCACGACCGGCAACCTCAAGCGACGGGCGTCAACGGAGGCCGTCCTCAAGGCCAAGCATCTTCTCCACGCCTACGTCGTCAGGCACGCCGGCCGCCTCGTCGGAGCCCTCGCGGGCGCGAGGTCGGCGCTCCTCGGTTTCCTCGACGCCAAGGCCGGACTCGTCGCCACCAAGCTGAGGAGGAGGAGAAGGTCAACGGCCAAGGTCAGGAAGAAGAGCAGAGAACCGTGCTGCTCCGTGGGCGGTGATGGCAGTGCCACCCCGACTCAATTCCTCAACCTGCTCCCTGAAGGCGCCGTGCCGTCGTGGTCTTTAGGAGGGTCGTCGCCGACCGAGGCCGGCGGCGGTGGCGGCGTAGCCTACTACTACGACTCGTCGTGGAACTCCGTGATCCCCGCCGAGCAGCTGCCGCCGATGATGACCGCCGGCCGGTATCTCGAGTGGCCCGAGGACGACGGGGTAGAGGAGGAGGCCGCCGGTTGCAATGAGATCGACAGGCTCGCCGAGAGGTTCATTGCCAGGTGCCATGAGAGGTTCGTGCTGGAGAAGCAGGCGTCCTTCAGGAGGTTCCAGGAGATGCTGGCTAGGAGCTTCTAGATTTACTTTTTCCTCCACCTTGCATTAATTCATTACTCTGGTCATGATTTTTCCTAGTACTAGTACATTTTTGTCAAAATCTTTCTTACTGAAAAGATTACTTTGTAGCCTTGTAAGAGTTCATTTCTTGATGAACGATGAGTAGTTGGTGATGGTCATCAGTAAGGTGTTGATTCATGTCATCAAGTCCTTATTTCTAGTACATTTAACCCACATGTATAGTTCCCACTAGTACTACATGTAACATGTCTATCCCACGAGCCAGAACTCAGCACATTTTGCTATGTGTGTTGTTTTGGTTGGTTCATTGCAATCTACTCCCTTCGTTTTAAAATATAAAATATTTTAGATTTGTGAAAAAAAAATATCTAGACTTCTTTTAGTCTCTAAATTCAATTTAAATCTGAATGAATCTACATACTCTCTCCGACCCGAATTAACGGCCGCGCCGTCCATTTTGCAAATACGTCCCTGCCAAATCCCCGACAAGCCCCCCGCTCCACTCTTCTTCCTCAACCTCCCGACAAGCTCCGCTCGCTGGATTGTGCGGCTCTCCGGCGTCGCCCCCCGCCCTACGCTGCTGCACACCCCCTCTCCGCCCCACCACGCTGCACCCCACCCGCCCCTCGCCGCTTATTCCCCGCGCTGCGCTGCCGCCTCCTAGCTC
This sequence comes from Avena sativa, assembly GCA_916181665.1. Taxonomy (NCBI): domain Eukaryota; kingdom Viridiplantae; phylum Streptophyta; class Magnoliopsida; order Poales; family Poaceae; genus Avena; species Avena sativa. The sequence goes on along the minus strand of OV702283.1, from coordinate 381,635,815 downwards.
CACGCGGTTGCCTACTGCCACGACATCGCCGCCCAAGGTCGAGCTTTTCTATCCAAACGCTACCGCCCCCTTGCTCCCTAATGCCTCCTTGCTCGATCTACGAGCGTAATTACTTGATCTGCCTCCGACGGCGAGAATAAGCTCTAGGTCGTCGTCCTCGTTCTCAGTGACGCCACGGGAGAGGAGATGGCGGGCCAGGGGAGTGCGCCGGCCACCATCGCCCTCAGCCGCATCTCCAGGTGCTCATCTCCAACGGCCACGACACGCACGCCTTCTAGGATTGCTACTACCGGGAGCAAGATCATCCAGACCCAAATCTGAAGAAAATGGTACATCTGCACCTGCACTTGTTTATGGGAAAATCAGCCCCTTTACTGTCTTTTAGGGAAATCAGCACCTTTGTGCTGCTGCGTCTGCTCTATGTCATCTTATTTAGACAAGATTGTACCTGTCATCTTATTAAGACAGGAGTACTATTTTTGTCATATTTTTTTGCGCTTCTTGTTAACAGCTTGAACAGAGTAATGCTCTGCAAAATCCACAGCAATCTCTCAGCATTCTTGATGTCTAGACATCTACTAATAGATCTTAGTAGTCCTGTCTAAATGGAGTAGTACTTTATTAGTTAGCATAGGTTGATACCTAACTGGCTACTGCTATGCACAAATTTCTTCTAAGTGGATACACCTTCCTAGATATGGATGAATGAGCCCAGACAGAGTTGATACTCGCACCAATGACACTATGGGAGTATGGATTGTTGTCATAATATAATACTAGCATCTAGCTTTACGTGTGATGTGATCATCTGGTAGCACCACCGATAGAACTGTACAAATGAAGACTTAACCAACACTGCATTCTTTATCATTTTTTAAATCACATTTCTGTATGCCAGTTTCTATAAGATACATCTAGAAAATATGCCAGTTTTGGGGACATAGATCTTCCGCCGCCTCAGGTGACAAGCTTAACTTTTGGGGTCCTAGGAGATGATGATTAGGCTTTAGGATGTTGTTAGGATGGATGAGGGACTAAGCATTCGCCTGTTCGTTTCATGCAAATGATCTCTAAGAAAAGGAAAAAAAAACAGAGGAGTTCCTTCTGAATGTCTTGTTGTTCAGAAAACAACCTCTCTTTCATGCAATTTTCTTGGGCATTCAGTCGACCGAGTTGATAAATTGAGGAAATATTACTTGCAATACATGGGCTAATACAATAGAATTTATGAATCATTTCAAATGCAACAAGAAAAAGATCATATATGCAAACTCGCTGTAGCTACTGGACATATTAGTGGTTGATGTTAGTATTCAAGCTGCCATACTAGTCTCTTTTATTAGTGGCTGTTGTTCATTGTGTAACAACATACTAACATGAATGATATAGGAAAAACCAAGGTCATGCTCAATTCAAGGACTGGCTAGAAAATGTGTTACTACTGCCAACAACCAAATGCAAATTTGGAGCCCTTGTAGTTTGCATTCAACTACTTTGCTCTTTGTGGGGGAAATTGCAACCTAATGAGCAATTCTTCTGCCTTCACAGCGACCAGACGTGAATGACATAAAGCATGTACTCCAGAATCTTAAGTCCAGTACCATTTATATTGCATAATCTCTCAGCAAAAAAACACTTTGTGGACATAATTCTCATGGCAATTAACAAGGTACAGTGATCATGTTATACTAATGTTGGCACGGGCGCTGCATAGATTCAGGTAATGATTACGCGGCCAAAAAAAGGAGTTGGACATAATCAACAGAGGGAGAGTTTGAAAGGTTCCGGCATGTAGTTCTGATGAGACAAGTTTATGATTCCTTCATATTAATGGTGGACTTGGTCTTCCCTGATGCTATCTTCGATGGTCATGTTCATAGAAAAGCTAATCTTGAATTTCAAACTAGTCTTGTCAAAACTTTAGTGATGTATTTCTTTGTCCCCAATCATGTTCAATGTAATCTGTAGGTGAAGGAATTATATGCATAAAGCTAAGTGTGATCTGTTCTATACCAGTACATATCTGTGAAGGAATTACTCCTTTGAAATGCATTTTGTTCCTCTATTTTCTGAACCTACCAGTACAGTATTTGAACCTGAAGCATCTGCCTCTGTACCTGCTATCTGAATCCGGCCATTGGAGGGAAGAGCAGGCCAGCCGGCGGAGCCCGGCGAGCGGAGGGGAAGATTCCGGCAAGGTCAACCTCCGATGCGGGCGCGGTCCCAGATCGATCTCCTCCGCGTCCGTGAGCTCGGAGGGGAGGCGACGTATGCAAGATCGTAAGGGGATGCGCCTTCTACGAGCACGTGGGGTACGCGATGTCTGCAAGCTCATTGGGGACACACCTTTGGCGAGCTCGTAGGGGAGGTGCCGCCCAGGAGCTCGTAGGGGAGGCGCCGTCCGTGAGCTCGTAGGGGAGGCCAGGGGGACATGCGCGTGCTCGGACGGGAGGCGGCGGAGCGGCCGACGACGGCGAACGGGAGGCAGCGGAGCAGGACGGACTGCTGGGGAGCGACCGACGACGGCAGACGGGAGGCAGCGGAACAGGGCGGACTGCTGGGGAGCGACCGACGACGACATACGGGAGGCGACGGAGGACGGAGACGGAGACGGGAAAGATTTTAACTTGAATTTGCCAAATTTGAAACGTTTTAAAGTTATTAAGGATGTATTTGCAAATTGGTAGTTGTACTGTGGCCGCGAACGGTAATTCGGGCCGGAGGGAGTACTAAAAAAAATCTAGATACATTTGCTTCACAAAACTAAAACATCTTATATTTTAAAACGGAAGGGATACTATACTAATATTAACAGATTTAGTATTGCTTCTGTCAGATAGATTTAGCTTGCAGTCTTTTTCTTCTGCAGCCTTAGAGACATTCTGCGACTTTTGTACCTTTTGAGGCCACCTAGCTTGGAATGAAACTTGGAAGTTTACGAATGGTTCGACTATTATTCCCTGTCAATTTCACAGGAAAGATACAAAGACACGTATCTAAAACAACAAAAATCAGTGTGTGAGAAAAAAGGTTGCTTGAGTACTATAGTAAAAGCCACACAAAGTGGACAAGCTGATGATCAATATTTGTTGCTGTTGACGCCCTGTCTTGGTGTCCTTTACACAAGGTGAACAAGAGCTGATGATTGCATATTACTCTCACCGTTCCAAATTATAAGATGTTTCAGTCTGTTTTTAAAACATGTATCTAAACGACTTTTAGTGCATAGGTTTTGGTGTTTTAGAAAAAGACTAATTTATATCTTGGAATGCATGGAGTACTTTGCAGATGTCTAAGAGAATCAAATTTTGCAGTTGTTATTTTTCTAAAAACTGTTTATTGCACATGCGCACCAACACACACTCTCGTTTTTGCAAAAATTGGAAAACATTATTTCTAAATATAAACAATATAGAAAGTAAATATACAACTACATATACTTTCTTCATCTGTTAAATGATGTGTCTAAATTCACATGTATCTAGACATGTTTTAGTGTATAGTTATATACGAATATATACAAATCTGAAACATTCTTTTGCCGGCGGAGGGAGTACATATATGGCAGAAGTTCCGTTGAAAGACCCACTGTATTTTGAGCTAAAAAGAAAAGTTTTAGAATAAATAAGAGTTTGTTATTCCTTTATACATTCACGTCTTCTTTTGCATCCTAAAGTAGAGCACTCTTTTTTAAAGAAAACTTTGTACAAGTATACAGAACATGCGTACATATTCCCAGAACATCCTTGATTTTTTTGAACCTTCACTACCATTTTCAAAATGTTCAAAAAGGAAGCTCCAGTTATCTTGGGTGCCACAGATTCTCTCTATTTTCCAACCTTTAGTTTGAGGTAGATAATAAGCAATTTTATCGTCTATTTTGAGTTGATTTTTTTTAGAACGTCAAGTGTTTTCCCTTCCGAAGAGCACTAGCCGTCGGTTGACCTATCGACCCCATAAAATCAGTCGTTTTCTCCGCCGTCCGATCGGGCGATTGGATGGATGGGATTCATCCCATGTTTTGCAACAAATCCTCATCTCTCGGTAACAAAAAAATTACTTTGACTACAAATCATTGTAATATTTTTCAAGAGATGTTACACCAAAATGCAAAAAAGTTTCGCAACAATCCGAATAAGAAAGCAACAAATCGATGGTTATACAACAAATTTTCACAATATTTTTTATGAATATAGTGTAACCGTGCAAAATAATTTTGCAACATTATGAAAAAAGTATGCAACAAAAAGTGGTTATGCAACAAATCATTTGCTGCAAATTAATTTACAACAAAAATCATGAATGATTACAACAAAATAAACATGTGTTTGCAGTATTTTGAAAAGCACGTAAACAAATAAAAAATCCGAGAAAACACAAACTTGTTACAAACGCCTAGAAAACCTTCCAGTAACTTGCGTCTAATACAAGGGCTTTCCCTTCCTGAGTTGATGATGTAATTGTTTGTGCTAGAGCTAAAAACAAATTGTTAGCCGGGCAAGGCTAAAGAGAGAGCGGACTCTGATGTCCACTAGTGAGCTAAGGTTCACCAATGCATAGGTATAGAAAAAGTTGGACTTGTGTTGGGAGGGTTGTGGCCCCTCGCGTGGCTCCAAAACTAGTAATAGTGGTGTAACTTTAAATCCTCAAAATCCGAGGAAAGTTCATCTTTCAACCATGCACTATTTTTTCAATTGTAGATTATTGCTCGCCTTCCCTCTTCACAAATGGTTTTGAGTGATGTGGTCTCCACATCATTGGCATGTCGCCACCACCAACAAACAGATGCAAAAAAAAACACGAACCCACTCATAAAAAGTTACTAGAATTAGAATAAAAATGGTAAAAGAAAATTAATTAATGAGATTGATGGCATGCCAACAACGTGACATTGAGTTGCCACAAGGGTAGCATCCACATTAGTCAAAACCACTTGAGGTTGGCAAGTAGTTTGTTTCAATAGTTTAAGGTCGTAATGAACGGTTCTTGAGTTCAGGATCAAGGTTGAACTTTGACCATAGTTCATGATTGAAAAGTTGGATTTTTCGCTTAATAGTGGTTGGCACATTTTAAAAAGTAAGATAACACGCATCCCATTATGAACTCAAGATTTTTTATTAATTCTCACAAGAAATAAATCCATTATGTAAAATTATCGTATTTATATTCAATATATGGAGAACACTCCAACAAAAAGATCACTATGGGATCAAAAGACTCATCAACGACCGAGCAATAATGGGATATGCATTTTCTATGAAAGGTGAGTAGTTCCGATGTTGAAAGGAAGTTCTCCGCTTTGTTTTTGGCACATCAGATTCAACTTTTCCCAAATTCCACCACTCATTTCGAACAAAGAAAAGAAAAAAAAACAAGGAGGAAAAACAACAGAACACATAACCAACACATGCAAAAACGTATTCTTCATACATTTACTTCCATTTGATAACTTACGTAGAGAAGTGTTCTTACATGTGGGATTTTTTTAGATCCCCTCGTCCTATGGTCTCCATATTGAGAACCAAGCATTGTCTTGGTGGCTAGAGCTCAGGGTGTTGAGTCAGCCCACCCGGGTATGATTCACAGGTGAAGTGCTCGGACTAAACGGGGTTTTATCCCGTGTTAAATTCACGCCGGAGGGGTCTCGTCTTTTTGAGAATGTATAGCCAAGGGAGGGATCCTTTACCGTTGGAAAATGTTTCATGGTCTTTATAAAAAGCCTTCTCCACACCTCACTTTCATATGTTCTCCTTTGCTCTCATAGTTTTAGGAGACGAGATGCACATTAGGTTACTTTGCCCAAAGAAAACATTTAAGATGGTTAGTAAGGTGGAATTTGTAAGTTTGACAACATTTGATCCTTCTCTCCAGTTTGCAGTCTTTGGCCATGTTGATGGTACAACAACAGTGTCGTGGTGGTGTCACAGCAGATGACTGGGGTAGGCTTATGTTAGGGTCGATGGACACTGGAGGATCTAAGGAGGGATGATGCAGTGAAGACCGCATACGAATGAACACACGATGTACCCAGGTTCAGGTATCTCCTATTGAGATAAAACCGCTACTCCTGCATGCTATATCTCATATATCATCTAGTTACTGTAGCTTACAATGGCTCCTTGAGTTGTATCTTGCCTCCTAGAGGTCTTCTCTATATGCTTGATAGCTAGAGGAAGAAGAATAAGAGAGTTCCTGAACGTACAGGGGAGAAATGAGCCCCCAAGAGGGTGTCGTGGGAACGATTCCCTCGGTGCTCCTTATAAAGGGAAGCCTAGGGGACAAGGTATGTCCCACGTGTTATGTTCCTGAGTTTACTAATGGGGTCTTGTCCACTGTTCATGGCGTGACTACTAGGGTCTTGTCAACTAACAATACATAGTGAAGGAAATATGCCCTGAGAGGCAATAATAAAGTGTTTATTATGTATATTCCAAGTATATGATGATGTTTATTTTGCATGCTATAATTGTATTAATACAGAAACATTAATATATGTGTGTTTAATAAACAAACAGAAAGTTCCTAGTTATGCCTTGATACGTCGGAAACGTATCTATAATTTTTGATGCTCCATGCTTGTTTAGTATCTACTTTGCTATGTTTTGTCTATACTTTGAGGTATTTTTATACACTTTCTGGTACTAACCTATTAACAAGATGTCACAGTGCCAGTTGCCTGTTTTCTTCTGTTTTTGGTTCCAGAAAGGCTAAAAATCAATATTATCGGAATTGGACGGGACAAAAGCCAAAGTTATTATTTCCCCCGGACCAACACGGAACCACGAAGCAAAGACGGAGTAGGGCACCAGGGTGGCCGCACCCCCAGGCGCGGGCAAGCCCTAGTGGCACCTACAGGGGTGTGGGCCCCCTGGCCCTCAACCGACCTTGCCTCCTTCGCCTATAAGAAGCCCTCGAGGACAAAACCCTAAATCATACATCATACTTCCATAAAAAAGTTTCGTTGCGCCACTGCCACCGAAGGGGAGATTCGGGGGACAGAAAGTCTCTGTTCCGGCACCCTGCCGGGACGAGGAAGTGCCCCCGGAGCCATCTCCATCACCATCTTCATCATCGTTGCTGATTCCCATGATGAGGAGGGAGTAGTTCTTCCTCGAGGCTAAGGGCTCTACCGGTAGCTATGTGTTCATCTCTCTCTCTCTCTATGCATGGTCATATTGTGATCATGAGCTTTGTAATCAAGTAGATCTACTTTGTTACTCAAGTGCTTTAATAGATCTCTGCTCTCCCCATGTGTGTGAAAGTAACAGCGTGCACGCCATGGTGGCACTTAGGCTAGAGGCTACATAAATACTCATCGTGCTTTAATAGATCTATGCTTTTCCCCATGTGTGTGAAAGTGACAGCATGCACACTGCGTGTGTCACTTAAGCTAGGTTACATATATATTCATGAGTTATATTTGGAGTTGGATGTCTCTATGAAATTGTGGTATTTGTTGGATCCATCTAGCGGTCAAGGTGATAGTGTGGGGTTATCTAGATTGGGAAAGGCGGACTTTGAGGTGTGCTGTTATAGCCCTACCATGGATTAGAGTGTCTAACCGGAGAGTAGTTAAGAGTAGTATCATTAAGAGAAGATATTTATATGAGAGAGTGTTCACTAGTGAAAGTATGATCCCTAGGTCTTCTTTCTAAGCATTGAAACACCGTTCACAACTAGATCTGTTACATGTTTGCTTGCTTCCAATCTTTACCTCACCATCAAGCTCCATCAAAGCTATTTTCTGGCACTGTTACCACTTGTATTTTACTATCTCTTCGCCGAACTAGTGCACCTATACACCTGACAAGTGTATTGGGTATCTTGATCGCAGGATTGCTTAAGAGGGGATACCTTTGACCACTTCCTCCCTGAGTTCGATAAACCTTGGGTGATCCACTTAAGGAAAACTTGTTGTTGTTCTACAAACCTCTGCACTTGCAGGCCCAATAACTGTCTACAAGAATAGAAGTGCGTAGATATCAAGCTATTTTCTAGCGTTGTTGCCGGGGAGGAAAGGTAAAAGGCACTCACACACGTTACCCCACGACAACAGCAAGCCAGAAAGCTATTTTATGGCGCCGTTGCCGGGGAGGTAAGGTAAAAGGTACTCACATCCTCCGGTGTGAGTGCTCAAAGTTATTTCCTTTAGATTCTGGAATTTTGTCTTTTTGTTTCTTGTTTTCACTAGTTAGGCTTTATGGAAAACAACAACAAAATTAGAGAGCTTTATAGTGTTTATCTTAAGCTAGGACATGAAGTGTTTGAAGATAAAATTAAAAAACCTATGGAACTTTATTTGCATGCTAATAGCAATGTTATTAGTATGAACTCTTTGGACACCATTATTGCTAATGCTATGGAAAAGTCTAAGCTTTGAGAAGCTAGTTTTGGTGAAAATGATCTTTTTAGTCCCCTAGCTTTGGAAGATAGCTATTCTATTGCTTATGATGATACCAAACCTCCAATACATGATGATTACAATGATGAATATGATATTTTCAGTCCACCTACTATTGAGGACGAAATTTATTGTGATTACAATATGCCTCCTATATTTGATGATTATGGTGATGAGAATAATAGTGATAGCTATTTTGTTGAATTTGCTCCCACTATAATTAATAAGAATGGCTATTCTTATGTGGAGAGTAATAATTATTTTATGCATGTGGCTCATGATAAGAATGTTTTATGTGATAGTTATATTGTTAATTTTATTCATGTTGCTACTGAAAGTTATTATGAGAGAGGGAAACATGGTTTTATGCATCTCAATAATATTAAGTTTCCCCTCTTTATGTTGAAAATTTTGATGTTGTACTTGTTTTGCTTTCCTATGCTTGTTGCTTTGTGCTTCCATGACTTGTTTCTTTACAAGATTCCTATGCATAGGAAGTGGGTTAAACTTAAATGTGTTTTGAAATTGCTTCTTGATGCTCTCTTTTACTTCAATTCATATTTCTTATGTGAGCATCTTCTCAAACTATCAAGCCTAACTTAAAGGCGTTAAAGAAAAGTACTTGTTGGGAGATAATCCAAGAGTTTTCTTGAGTCTTGGAAGTTATTACTTCTGTAATAACCTCTCCTTATATTTGTCATGGTATTGCTGACGAGTACGCCATGGAGGGGTCCTCATAGTGCGTGTTTAGAGACGTGGGGTAAGGCGGACGGTTGACGGGTACGAGGTAACACAGCTTACCCAGGTTCAGATCCCACGACGATGGCGGAATCCTACTCCTGCTATAAATCACTATAATGGGAATACGCCGAGTTACAGAGATAGGTTCGCTGTGCGAGATTGTGTGTCGATCTATGATCGTATGAGATTGTGCCCTAAAGGCTCCCATAGGCCCGACTTATATAGTTGCCATGTCCTAGGGTTACAGGGAAAAGTCCTAGCCGGATAGGTTACAGAGTCCTACACCGTCTATTACTAGTCTCGTGTATCTTGCACCCCAAGGCTCCGGGTACGTTGATAACTCCACCGTAGCCTTCCTTTATCCGCCATGGGCCTCCCTTCTGGATCCACCTAACTGGGCCGCCCAGCAGGCCATAGGCCATGCTACCGACTATGGGCCACCCGGGTTAGCCGGATAAGAGACATGCTATAAGGATACCCATATAGCATATCCCCAACAGTAGCCCCCGGAGAACTCCGAGATCTTGCGCCGTCTTGCCTCTTCACGTGGTATGCTCCGTCTAGATGGATGTCGGCAGATCGTCAAGCAACATCTTGTAGTCCTCCCAAAGAACCCTGCAAGGTTTTTCTCCGTCTTTGACTTGTAAGCCGGATAAATGCTGAATCTTCTATTGTACTCTTCCGTAGTCGGATTAAATCCGTCTATGCCGAAATCTTCGACGTGACGACTCATCTACCCATGTCAGCTAGGACGACGTAGACTTAGGCCAGCGATGCCTCGTAACTCACACATGCAGAGAATGCAATCATATCTGATTTTCCCGCGTGAGCGATACGAACCATTGGCGGCGGCGGTTGGAGACGTGGCAAAATTTTCGCGCGCGTTCGCGAACACGTCATCTACGCGGCAACCGTCCGATTAGATGCACGAATCTTGACACCGAGGATGATAAATAGTAACTGTGGGGAATTTTCCACTTTTTACCCCATTCTTCTCGCGTTGTCTTCTTCCTCCAGCCGCACGTCTCCTCGAGCTCTCCGCGAGAAACCTCGAAAACCCTAGCTTCCATCTGCGTCAGTCACATCTGTCCATCACTCCATGGCCAACAGCAGCTCCTCCCCATCGATGGCGACATCGAGCGAAGCCGCGGCAAAGCCGGCGAGCTCCATCGTCGTACCCCCAGAGGGCTTGGTCATCCCTGCATCGGCGATGATCGAGTCCACCGGCGGCGACCACAATCTGGCGGCGCTAGAGCCACTGGAAGAAGAGCTAGACTCGCATAAGGGTGACTGGCGCAGCTCGGACATCACCGACCGCGACATCCAGGAGATGGTCGCCAAAGGTTACCTCCCTGCGACGGAGGGGCTTGTCTGGCGGGCGACGCCGGCCGGCGAGGTGACACCTTCTCCCCAAGTTGGAGAAAAGGTGTACCTTAAGGCTCAGCTGGTACACGGCGTTTCTTTGCCCATCTCCCACTTCTTCCTCTCCGTCTTAAACCACTACAAGGTCCAGCCCCATAACCTCTCCCCCAATAGCATCTTAGTGCTTAGCAACTTCGCGGCACTTTGCGAGGGTTATCTAGGGATAAGGCATAGGTTTGACTTGTTCGTGTACTTCTTCACCGTCAAACGTGAAGCCGGACATAGTATGGAGGAGCTTAGGAACTGCGGCACCATCAGCTTCAAGATTCGACCTGGCCGGCGGTTCCCCGACATTGTCGGCCACGAGTCCTGCAAAAATTGGCAGCGGTCATACTTCTACGGCCCCGACATTCCTCTGGCGGGCCGAGAAGTGACGTACCCGGACTTCGCGGATGGAGTCGCCGCTGAAGTTTCCACATGGAGATCCCAAGCCTCCGCTCCCTCCGACTTCGACGCTTCCCACGCTGTAAGGCGGATCGAATGGTTCGTAGGGACGGGTTTATCCGGCTTGGACCTAGCCATGTGTTGGTTCATCAGGCGAATCCAACCTCTACAGCACCGCGCGAAGTATATGCATGAGTATACCAGTGATCGAAGGGATAGCCTCCGGATCTCCGTGGATAACTTCTCGAGCGACTCCGTCAAGCTCCGCCTAAAAGTCATCGTCAAGGTGAAGGATAAGAAGCGTGGCTTCACCATCACTTACGACATGTTCGTAGACGGCAAGTTCCCAAAGGTAGGTTTTTATTTTCCGTATACGACATATACTCCAGTTCTTCCGTCTTGCAAATATCATCTTATCTAACACGGTGATTTCTTACTTATCAACTTAGCGACATAGATGAGATGAGCATGGCTCCTCAAATCTATGATCCAAAGATGAAGGAAGTCACGGTCGTGTCTGACGACGAAGTCCCGTTGGCGCGAAAGCGGAAGAGCTCCACCTCTGACACTGCCGACGGAGGCAAGAAGAAGAAGACGGAGGGTGGAGCCTCCAAAAAGACTACCGCCGCCCTGGAGGCGGAAAAGAGAAAAGCCACCGGGATTTTTGCCAAAGCGCCCCCCTAGTGTAAGCTTCTCATTCTCTGACATTGTCTATTTATCTGTCTTGTTCCTGTACTTATGCATTTTGCACGTCTTAGGAAGAAAGCCACGACCAGCCTCAAGAATACCTCGGGCTTCTAGAAATATCAAAGACATGCTGCATCGCTACGCCTCCCCCGCCATCGCCCCTGCTACCCCTGCCGTCAAGCCTTCGTCTTCCCCGACAAGCTCACAGGCTAAGGAGGCAACAGACCCTTCCGTCATGGAAGTGGATTCTGGCGCTTCTACCGAACTCGCTATTGTCGGCGAGCAGGCGACACAGGAGAGCACCGCTCACCAAATGGCTGAAGCTCCGGCTAAGGATGCCATCGGTGGCGGCAAGGCGGTGGTGGAAGCTGGTACTTCTGCCGAAGGCGGTGCCCCTGCTCCCCAGAAACCCTTTGAGTTTCTGAAGATAGTTTACCCGGTGCTCACGCCGAGTAACACAACTCTGGTTCCTGGAGGAGTACCGTCATCTCCGACGTGTGGTCTTGAGGAGCTCCTCGGACAAGCGGACATCTTGCAAGGAAATAGCATCTCCTTTGGCAAGCTGCTAGCCGAGAGCGCTACAAACCTCAAGATCATTGCACTTGTAAGTTTTACTTTGCCTTTTGCGTTTCATATGAGTATCCCACTGTAGCCCCCGAGGATGTAGACGGAAAACCATAGGTTTTGCATCTATATGCTCTAAGAGTGACTAAGTTAGGAAAAAACTCTCACTGTAGCCCCCAAGCATTTAGATGGAACAAACTATTCTGACTAGATGCTTTAAGAGTAGCATACGCAGTGTTTATAATTTTCAATACTGTAGCCCCCAAGCCTCTAGTTGTAACTGAATTAGTTCCGACTAGATGCTTAAAGAAAAGCTAAGCATTTTCAGAGTTAAAAACTTTATACTATAGCCCCCAAGCTTCTAATCGAGAACTGAATTAGCTCCGACTAGATGCTTAAAGAAAAGCTAAGTATATTGCTAAGTAAAAAACTCTCGCTGTAGCCCCCGAGCGCCTAGGTGGAAAATTTCCGACTAGGTGCTCCAAGCAGACTAAACAACGGTTTAACTTTTTCCTTTTTTCCACAGAACGAGAATGCTCGGAGGGGCATGGCCAACGACAAGTACCAGAAGATGTGCGCAGATCTTGAAGCCGAAAAGGGTAAAACTGCCATCTTGAAGGAACAGATTATCAAAAACAAGAGTCTGTTTTCTTTTTGCGCATTCCGTCTTGTTTTTGTTCCCACATTCTCCGAGTACTCACTGTGTACTTTGTTTTCTCCAACTTGCAGAACATGTCGCCAAGGCCAAGGACATTGTCAAGCAGTCCAAGCACATCCAGCATCTGGACAGCGAGAACAAGATCCTTAAGGAGGAGAGGAAGGAAATGCTAAAAATGCATGAAGATTCCATGAAGGCCCTGCAGGACTCCGCCTCCACGGAAATCAATCGCTTGAAGGAGGAGCTTGCGATCTTAAAAGATCAGAAGCAAGCTGCTGATGAGAAAAATCAACGCCACAGCGAGGCGTTTAAGATCCTCCAACAAGAGAAAGAATCCTTGGCGGACACCCTCTGGCAGGCTAAGGCCAGCATCTTCAGTAAGTTTACTCCGCCTTGTATTTCTGTAGTCTGGATACTTTGAATTTATTGAACTCATGCGCTCCTTGTCGGAATTTGCAGCTCGTATGGGTTTAACCCGCTCGCCCCCTTCGGACAAGGAATGCATGGTTCTTGCCGGCAACTTTATCAACACCGCCATCACCCAAGCCAAAGAGATTGCCAAGTCCCTCCAGATATACATCAAGGCCTCGGACTCCGTGATGAAGTACTCGGAGATTCTGCGCCAAGCCCCCGAGCGTGTCAAGAGCTGGAAAGCTTCATGTGCACGGGCTGGCGCAAGGATGGCGCTGTCAATGGTGAAGGCACACTACGAAGGTGCCGACATCGACACGGTGACCTCTGGTATCCCCGACGTTGACGATGACGGCAAATAGATTGATCACGAAGCCATCTTGTCATCACTCGCGGGTTATGACACCAAAGTTGCCGAGTTGGTGGACATCGACGTCTTCGTGCCCATGAACACTATCGACAGCGTTAACCAAGATTCCTCCGAGTCTCATCATAGCGCCGATGTTGAGGGTGATTCTCCGGCTGGGGACGATGCTGCTTCCAAGTCTCATGTGCCCAAAGAATGAAAAACACTATGTAATATTTGTTTCATCTTTGGTGTATGCGCGAAAAAACTTGGTGATGTAACTTAAGGCGGAAAACAATGGTTGTTATGTCCTGCTACTTAAGAACTAATTTCCAGCATGTATATATTTTTAAGCAAGTGCTGGCTTATCCATTACTTTGGTTCTTATGCTTGACTTTTCGTGAGTCGGAAGACTCGTTGTCGGAACCATGCGCTTAGGTGATGATGCCCAATGGCACCGTCAATAACCTGAGCGCAAAATCGCCGACAATAAGTGCCAAAAGTCACTACTCCAGAATCCACATAAAAACGACAAAGAACGTGTAGACCAGAAAACTTGAGCAAACGCCCGTAGCCGGAATTTTCACAAGTGCAAACGCAAAGCTTGTGCATAAAGGTTTTACATGATCCAAAAATGAACACTAAAGGAGGTAAAAGACTCAGAAATATGAGTGAACCAAAGAGCTTTATTTCATTGATCATATAAGAGGTACACAATTAGATAAAAAATGCTAAGTGTAAAAAGGACGTAGCTGTGCTATGTTCCATGGCCGATCAAGCTCCGGGTAGTCATCATCCGGGTCACGTTGCTTAAGCTTATGATCCTCGTTGGGTCTATCCTTTAGTTCACGATTGTCAACAAGGTAGTAAGACCCATTGAGCAACGCCTTGCTTATGATGAACGGTCCTTCCCATGGCGGGGATAATTTGTGTGACTTCTTCTGCTTAAGTCAGAGCACCAAATCCCCCTCTTTAAACGAGCAATGTCGAACGCGGCGACTATGGTAGCTGCATAGCTTCTGCTGGTAGATGGCGGATCTTTGGCATGCCAAAACACGCTCCTCCTCGAGAAGGTCCACATCTAGGCGTCTGGATTCTTCAGCGTCATCCTCATCGTAGGCGGCAACTCTTGGTGCATCGTGGAGGATGTCGGAAGGCAAGATGGCTTCTGCTCCATATACCATGAAGTAAGGGGTGTAGCCGGTGGATCTGTTGGGTGTAGTTCGTAAACTCCACAGCACAGATGGCAATTCTTCCGCCCAGGATCCAGCTGCTCTATGTAGCGGTGCCTCAAGACGTCGCATGATTCCCTGCAGGATTAATCCATTGGCTCGCTCAACCTGACCATTGGATTGTGGGTGTGCCACAGATGCAAGGTCAAGTCGGATGCCTTTCTCCCAGCAATAAGCCTCCACTTCTCTGAGTGACAAGTTGCTTCCGTTGTCGGTGATAATGCTATGTGGGAGACCAAATCTCACCACTATATCCTGGACAAACCTGAGGGCAGTTGCCCCATCAAGCTTTCTAATGGGTTTAGCTTCTATCCATTTGGTGAATTTATCAACTGCTACAAGCATATGCGTAAACCCACAAGGTGCCGTCTGTAACGGTCCCACCATGTCTAGCCCCCAGACTGCAAACGGCCAAGTTATTGGTATTGTTCGCAATTCTTCAGCAGGAACATGTGGTTGTCGGGCATAATACTGGCATCCCATGCATGTCTCAACCAGCTTGTCAGCGTCCGCCTTCGCGGTCAGCCAGTAGAATCCTTGCCGGAAGGCTTTCGCGACCAACGATCGAGGAGCGGCGTGATGCCCGCAATCTTCGAGATGGATTTCGCGCAGGATTTCCATACCTTCTAGCTGGGAAACACACTTTAGGTATACACCAGTAGTGCTCCTTTTGTAGAGTTGCCCATTGATTATGGTATAACCCTTTGCTTGTCGTACTATTTGCCGTCTTTCGACTTTGTCGTCGGGCAAAGTTCCGTGTTCGAGGTATTCCATGAACGGTTTTGTCCAAGCCGGAGGGACCTTGGTCACCATGTTGACGAAAGAGTCAACTCTATCTGGGTTGTTGATGTCGGCCCCCTTCACGGATGGTGTGCGCAGGTGCTCTAGGAAAACTCCTGGCGGAATTCGCTTGCGCCCTGATCCAAGCTTAGACAGCAGATCAGGAGTCTCGTTTTGCTCCCTAGGCACATACTTGACTTCGTAACCCAAGAAGCTCTTGGCTATCTCGTCCACTTCGTCTCGATATGCCACCATCATAGGGTTTCGCGCGTTCCAGGTGCCATCCACCTGCTGGGCAACCAAGTCGGAATCTCCACAGCAAACTATGCGCTTGATGCCAATATCCTTGGCTACACGTAGTCCGTGAATGAGTGCTTCATACTCCGCCATGTTGTTTGTAGCCTCGAAGTGGATCTGCAGAACGTAGTGTAGCTTGTATCCTGTTGGTGACTGTAGCAATACACCAGCCCCGAGACGTTGAGCAGCTTTGATCCGTCAAAGTGCATCACCCAGTACTCTGGTTCTGGCAACGGAGTAGCGTCTGACATCTCCGTCCAATTTGCAACAAAATCTGCCAAGGCTTGTGACTTGATAGTGTCGCGTCTCTTGTAGGTGATCTCGAAGGCGGCAAGTTCAATGCCCCACTTCACGACCCTTCCTGTAGCTTCACTGTTATTGATAATGTCGGACAGTGGAGTCTTGCTCACCACTGTGATTGGGTGCTCCTGAAAGTAATGCCTCAGCTTCCGAGAAGCGAGGAATACTCCATAAGCTATCTTTTGGTAGTGCGGGTAACGCTGCCTGGACTCCGTCAAGACCTCGCTCACGTAGTAAACTGGTCGTTGAACTCCGTGCTCATAGCCTGGTTCCTTCCGCTCTACCACAACGACGATGCTGATTACCCGGTTGGTTGTCGCCATGTAAATTAACAGGGGCTCTCCAGGCTCGGGTGCTGCAAGGATGGGCGCTGAGGAAAGAATCTCCTTGAGTTGCTTCAATGCTGCATCTGCTTCGTCCATCCACGTGAATTTGTGCGCCTTCTTCAGCAACTTGTACAGCGGCAGAGCCTTCTCTCCAAGTCGGCTGATGAACCGACTAACTGCTGCAACACAACCTGTTAGTCGTTGAATGTCCTTTAGGCATGTCGGACGGTTTATGTTTAAGATGGCCTTGATTTTCTCCGGATTGACCTCGATTCCACGTTGGGAAACGCTGAAGCCCAACAATTTGCCGGTTGGAACCCCGAAGACGCACTTCTTGGGGTTGAGCATCATGTTGTATTTCCGGAGATTATCAAAGGTTCCTTTTAAGTCGGAGATTAAGTCGTTTGACTTTTTAGACATCACCGCGATATCGTCCACATAGGCGTGAACGTTCCGACCAATTTGGTCATGAAGGCAACGTTGCATTGTTCGCTGGTAGGTAGCACCTGTGTTTTTCAGCCCAAAGGGCATCGTGACATAGCAAAACGTGTCGTGTGGGGTAGTGAACGAAGTGGCCAATTGGTCCGACATCCTCATCTTGATCTGGTGGTATCCTGAGTATGCATCTAGAAAACACAAAAGCTTCGAGCCAGCCGTCGAGTCAATGACTTGGTCAATGCAAGGAAAAGCAAACGGATCTTTGGGACATACTTTGTTCAAGCCGGTGTAATCAACGCACATTCTTAATTCAGTGGTTCCCTTTTTGGGGAAAAGTACAGGATTGGCCACCCATTGGGTGTGAAGGAATTCTCAGATAAATCTAGCCTTAAGTAACCTAGCTATTTGTTTGTCAATGGCGCGTCTCTTCTCATCTCCAAAGCGTCGTAGAGGTTGTTTCACTGGTTTGCATTTTGAATCAATGTTTAAGATGTGCTCGGCAAGTTCCCTAGGTACACCTTTCATGTCGGCAGGTTGCCAGGCAAAGATGTCCCTATTCTCACGGAGGAACTCGACGAGCGCGCTTTCCTATTTGGGACCCAGGTTCGTCCCAATGGCGACGGTCTTGGAGGCATCGCCTACCACAAGTTCCACCGGCTTGGTCTCGATGGCGGCCTTGAACACAGGAGCGGAGTTGGAGATCTGCTTCTTCGACACGGGCATCTCTGAGTCATTGACCTTGCTCTGGATCTCTTTGAATTCTTCGCTGTAGAGGACAACTTCTGCAATGACTGCTTCATTGATCTCGCAGTCCCTTGCTTTGGTAAAGCTTCCATATACGGTGATAATACTGTTTGGTCCAGGTATCTTGAGTTTGTTGTAGACGAAGCATGGCTTGGCCATGAACGTGTGGAATATGTTAGGGCCGAATATGACATGGTACATGCTCTTGAAGGGGACCACCTCGAAGGTCATGCGCTCTTGGCGGTAATTATTAACATCGCCAAAGGCTACCTGAAGTGTAATGCACCCAAGGGACCGAGCTTCCCGACCAGGAACTACGCCGTGGGAAACGGTGTTGGTCCGCCTTAGGTTTGCCTCCGTCAAGTTCATCTTCTGCAGTGTATCCAGGTACATGATGTTGATGCTGCTTCCACTATCCACCATGCACTTGGTGAACTCCACGCCGTCAATCAATGGGTTGATGACCATGGCGTACTGGTTCTCCGTGGGCACAAGGTCTGGGTGGTCCGTCCTGTCCAAGTTATTGGAACTTCCGACCAGCGCAGGTACTGGGAGACTGGAGGGAGAGTGGCCATCAAGATCCTCAGAGAGGTCTTCTGTTGTCGGACGGTGGGGGTGCCAAGGAAAGTGTGGTAGACTGGAGCCTTCTTTGCGAAGGGGTTCTTGCCCTTGTCGTCGCTATTGGCGGCGTGCTTGGGGTTAACGTCTTCGTCCATGTCACTTGAATCCTTGGACTCCTCCTCCTTGTTCTTCCCTTTGCCCTTGCCTCGCGGTCTGTTCTTCTGACTTTGCTTGTAGCCGGACTCCGGGTCTTCCTTGAGGTCGTTGACGAACTTGCAGTGTCGATTGGTATGGGTGGCCTTGCCGTTGGCGTCGAGGTGTACGAGGCACAACATATCGCGGTACTCCTCGTAGGTTTGGGGAACGTGGAGCGGCGCCGAGGTGGTTTCACTTCCTCATTGCTGCCCGCGGCCAGCTCCCCTTCCTCGGCCACGTTGTCCGCCTTCTCCTCGTCCTGCAAAAGTCATAGCGACCATGTCGGTAGATTGCTTTTCTTCTGGAGCGGTTTTCCGCTTTGTACTGCTGTTCCTCCGAGCTTGAGTTGGAACGGCCGTTGCCGGCAAGGAGCCACGAGCATCGTCGTCAGCAGCGGCGAACTCACTAGCCAACTAAATCATCTGGTTCACGTCAAGCTGGTGATTGTCCTGCAAGCGCTTCGGCTTATGTCGGAGCAGCGTGCCCCTTTCCAACCCATCGATGAAGGCGGCCATGGCGGTCTGAGCATGCACTCCTGCACAGGAATTCTTCATATCCAGCCAGCAGGAGAGGTAGGCGCGAGATGTCTCGTCTTTCTCTTGCACGCACCACTGTAGATCGCCCATAGTGCAGGGACGCTTGTATGTACCCTCAAAGTTCTTGGTGAACGCTTCTTGCATGTCCAGCCAGTTGTAGATAGATTTCTCCAGCAGGTCGTCAATCCATTGACGGGCCGTGCCTGCCAACATTAACGGGAGGTACTTGACGGCGATGTTGGGGTTGCCTCCGGCAATCTCCACCGCGTTGCCGTAGTCCTGCAACCATGTGGCTGGTTTGGCGGTGCCGTCATAGGGTTTGATGGTCTTGTCAATCCGGAAACCTTTGGGGTCAGTTGCGGACCGTATTGCAGGTCCAAAGCAACGTGGTCCCAGGTATGGTACTTCCCGGGCCTCGTGGATCTTGTCGATCCGCGAACGTGCATCGTACGGCTCTGTATTCTTCCTTTTGTCAACAGGGGATGAGCTGCATGAACGATGCGGGGCTCTTCCACCATGGTGACTTCTTGGAGGTGACGGAGGCAGAGGTGGCGGTGGGTTAGCCTTCTTGCTGTTACCCTCCTGCTACACCTCACGTCTGTCACGGTTGCTTATCGAACGCGGAGGGTCATGGCGCGACCTGCTCTTGTGTCCTTGGTTGCGCTCTCCGTCATGACGGGTCTGCTCCGCATTGTCGCGGATGGCGATGTCACACTGCTTTGGTGGGGGCATATCCGTACGATGGTGAGCCTTGTAATATTCGTGATGTCGGGTAGATCGGGGCGGTGGCGATGGGCGACAAGGTCGGGCCTTTTATCCGTGGTCGGAGGATATGGGGATGGCATCCTTCCTGTTGCGTGCATCCCTCCGTCTTCGTTCTGATGAACCCGTCTAGGACCCGACATCAAGAGGAGATCTGTCCCTTGGCGGCTTGTACTGGCTAGACTGGCAGAGCGCTGGGTTAGACTGAAGCCTCTGAGAGGTAGCCTTTTCCTGCTGCTTCACCGCCTTGGCCACTAGGTCATAGACCTGTTCCACTGTCTCAGGTGATCTATCCTGCTCCAAAAGGTTCTTGGCGACGGCGAGGTTAAGGATTGGGGTGGGCATCACCTGCTTACCTTCGCTGTCAATGTATGGCTTGGCCTGTGCCGGCTTCGAGGGAGCCCATCCTAGGTTGCGCCATACACCAGGATCGTTGATGACGCGAGCCGGATCTTTTTTAGCCTTCTGCTGATGTAGCAAAGTCTTGTACTCGGCCTCCATTGCTCTAGCTTTCTCTATGGATTTCTGCGTGTTGACCAGATCTCGATCTAGTTTAGCGCCTTGCTCCGCGATAGCTTGCGCCTCCTCCAGTAGCTGCTGGCGCTTCTCGTCAAGCTGGGTCACGTTCCGGATATGAGCGACGGTTAGTGGCTCTACAAGGAGATTTTCGTACATCACTCTATCAGCTGGAGTAACTTGGGCTGCTGCCGACGTAGATGCTGGAGGCGGAAAGTTTGTGGTGTTATTGTTGCTCGGGCCGGTGCCGAGTTCCTGCGGCTGCTGCACTGGGTTAGGCGGGGGAGGCATGACTTTTGCACGATCATCGTCAGCAGCAATAAGTGGCCCCTTCCCCTTTTCCAGCGTCATAGCCGGAGCTCGTTCGGGTTGATCTTCATCCATCGCCGTCCCAATGGTGACGAACACCCCTCGAGACGTGACGGTGTTGTGGGCTTGCTCGTCGCGCGAGTACTCCTCCTCCATCTCCTGCATGGCGGAGTCTAGCTCTTCGGGACTGAAGTCTATCTCCTCTGAATCTGCACTGAAATCAGCATAAAGCGCGTCAATGACAGAGTCGGAGGGTGCCAGGACTTCCTCGATGACGGGCGGTGGAGGTGCAACGGCCTCGTCGATGACTGGAGGTGGTGGTGTTGCTGCGACGATGACGGCGGGAGGCGGTGGCGGCGGCTGCTGAATCGAAGGTTCTCCGTCTCTGAGCGCGAGCTCCATCTGGGCCGCCGCGTCAGCTTCCGCGTAGCTATTGACGGTGCTCACCATCTCTTCGAGGGTGAGACGTCATGTTGCCTGCTGCCGTCTTAGAGAATGTCGGAGAAGCGTGCCACGGTCCAGTCCTTCCACGAAGTGATACAAAGCGTTATCATCGGGGTAGTGGGATAGATCGACTCGTATACGGAGCCATCTGGCCAGGTAATCGCGGGGGTTTTCGCCCTCTCTCTAAAGGCAGCGCGCTAGATCGAAGATGGTAACCACGCCGACGAACTTGGATCTCTGTTGTCCAGTCGCACAGACGAAGCCGGCGGATTTGCGGTGATCTTCCACCTTTATATCCTGCACAGGGGCGGTTTGGGTGGGCCTTGAATTTTTCCGATCTTTGTCGGCGAACTCCGAGGAGAGATGCGACATCGATCCTTCCGCGAGCGTATCTTGCCCGTAGGCGGTCCGTGCGGGTCTTGATGCTTTCCGATCTTTGCCGGCAAACTTCGAAGAGAGATCCGACATCAATCCTTCCGCAAACGTATCCTGCCCATAGGCGGTCCGTGCGGGTATTGATGCTCCTCCGACTCCCAGGGAACTAGTGCCCGAGTCGGTTTCACCGATGAAGAGGTGGATGTCTCCGATAGGAACGATCGAACACCGCGTAGGGTTCGTCTTCGCCGGGATCCAGAACTCGTCAGGAGGGACGATCGGAACGTTGCCGGAGAGGAGAACACGACCGATGGCTACGGTTTTGCCGATTCCCGCGAAGATCTTGGTCCTCACCCGCTGAAGAGCCTGAAGCGCCTCTTGCCCCACGGTGGGCGCCAACTGTCGTGGTATTGCCGACGAGTACGTCATGGAGGGGTCCTCACAGTGTGTGTTTAGAGACGTGGGGTAAGGCGGACGGTTGACGGGTACGAGGTAACACAGCTTACCCAGGTTTAGATCCCACGACGGTGGCGGAATCCTACTCCTTCTATAAATCACTATAATGGCAATATACCGAGTTACAGAGATAGGTTCGCTGTGCGAGGTTGTGTGTGTCTATCTATGATCGTATGAGATTGTTCCCTAAAGGTTCCCATAGGCCCGACTTATATAGTCGCCAGGTCCTAGGGTTACAGGGAAAAGTCCTAGCCGGACAGGTTACAGAGTCCTACACCGTCTATTACTAGTCTTGTGTATCTTGCACCCAAGGCTCCGGGTACGTTGATAACTCCACCGTAGCCTTCCTTTATCCGGCATGGGCCTCCCTTCTGGATCCACCTAACTGGGCCGCCCAGCAGGCCATAGGCCATGCTACCGACTATGGGCCACCCGGGTTAGCCGGATAAGAGACATGCTATAAGGATACCCATATAGCATATCCCCAACAATATGTTTTTTTGCTTTTTGTGCCAAGAATGACCTCTAATGAGAGGGAAGTAAGATTTGGGGAGTTGTTGTCCCGAAACAGATTTCTGTCCTCCACCATAAAAATTCGTGAGGAGTCTCTATAAGTCGGATTCAGCTAAAAATTTATGAATAAATCCCCCAATATGTTATCTAATTTTCGTTTGTTCAACACTTTTTGATTTGAGTAACATAAGGTCTTCGAAAAAATAGTTTTCTACCTGCTGATCTGTTTTGACACATTTCTGCCATTATTTGCATTTGCTTCTTATTGATTCCTTTTTGGGTTCTTTTTGGGAAATTGAGCTTTTTGAGGGAATTGCTACTGTAGCTTGTGTTTTTAATGAAACTTTTGCTGTTTTTAAACTAAACCCAAAGGTCTATTATTTTTTGAATACACTAATGTTGCTAATGAAGACTGTGTGAACTTTTGTATGAAGGAAAATTTCAGGTGTAGAGAGAGAATGATGTAATGAGATGACGAATGGACAAAAGCTCAAGCTTGGGGACGCCACCCGGTGTCACCCCAAGAAATATCCAAGAGGTACAAGCATCAAAGTGTAAGATTCCACCCTTATAAAGGTAAGGATCCCTGTGATTGCAATGCTAGTCCCTGGATCAATAACTAGCATCCACAGTTAAGTTTAAAACTTTATAACCAGGAATAAAATAATTTATTACATCTTACATAGCTCATTTGGCTATCTCAATACAATACAGCAGAATATATTATAGCATGGAGTCCTTCATCTTCAAAGTGCCATAGGCAAACATGTTGGTTGTATACTTGTAATCATAATCAACACACTTCACTAACATCAAACAAACCTACAACATAATAAGTTACAACCACAAGGGTCAATACATTTGAATTGTATTGGCAAGTGATACTATAGTAGTATAGTGGAGTCTATCATCTATATGCATTTGGCTAGGTGGAGCTTAGGCTTGCTTTGCTCAAAATAGATTTTCCTTATCATTTGAAAACACTAAGTTTTTATTTTGCAAAAATCACCCAAGGCATCTCCCAATAGAAATTGGTGATCCTTTAACCCTTGTTCAACCACAAGTTTTTATCTTAGAAATTGGGATGAGGAGATTCTTGATAGCTTCCATGTCTTGATGCTCAAATTGTCCTTTGCCAGGGACATGGCTAAGTACTTAGATTTTACACTCTACAGAGGTGGTGCACTTTCCCCACAAGACTTGGTTTCACCAAGACAAGATCTTTCAGAAGCCTTCCGTTAGACCAGAATGGACGCGTTCAAACCTATCATCCCCTACCACCAACTGTCCATTTGGCTAAGTTATTGCAACCGATATGATCCAGGCAGAACCCATAATGCCAAGTGGCTGCACTTGAAGCTTCTCAACATTTGACATCTCAAATCTCTTTATTCCTGGGTGGAATTCCACAAGTGAGATACACAAGGTAAACCATAGAAATGGGCCTTGTGTAAACACTCAACCAAAAACCACCAAGCAAGTCCCTTTCCACCCAGGTGATTCATTTACTTAGTTCTTTTATTAAACAAAACACAAGTCCTTGACTTAGAAATATTCCATAGCAATGAATATAAACCACCCTTGTTTTCTACTAGCTAAGCTAAGCATGATGGTAGTAGGAATCTTAACTTAGGATAATTCTACTAAGGTATCATCTACTAGTATTTCCAATGGCATAGTTTATACTTAGCAAAAATTCCATGCACGTCCTACTTAGAAATATCACTAATGTATAGTGAAAATAATGGGACAAAAGTATGGAGCACCACTTGCCTTTTTGGTAGAGAATTATAAGTTTCACTCCTTGATCTTGCAATAGTCACACTCTTCAAATTCCACTACAATTCAATCAAGCAAGCAAATATTCAATCTACCATTCAAGCAAACATCAAATAAGATAATAAAAACAAGGCAATGCATGCAAACATGCCAAAGATTATTTTATTTGGAAAACTGGTTTATAATAGGTTATAAACATTTGAAAACACCTATTTGTCATTTACAAAAGTGGTAATACCATTTGATATTAAGTTAGTGAAAAATGGCCACTTTAAATCATTTTTGTTTTGCTAGAAATGGTTCAAACCAAAGTAATATCTTCTAGTGTTTGACAAATACATTTTTAAACACAAATGTTAGTGTTTTATGGTCAAGTGTTCAATATTGAAACCATTTGCAAAAGGTTTTACCTATAAACCATTTTTATACCAAATCAATATTTTATGTTGTTGAAAATGCTTTTTAGCAAAGTAATAATTTATAGGGTTCATCAAATATATTTTTAGATCCTAAAACTTGGTGTTTAGGGTCAGAGAGTTTAAATCAAATCATTTTCCAAAGGTTTTACTCAAAAAGCATTTTTAAGACATAAGCAATATTTTTGTTTAACTAGTAATGCTCTAATTCAAAGATTTATTCTTTTGCTTCACAAAATACGTTTTTAAATCCACAAGTTGGTTTCTATGGTCAGTAGGTTCAAAACAATCCATTTGCCAAAGATTTTACCATAAAAATATTGCTAGAATAATTTTTATATTCAATTTATGCCTACACAAGTTTCTGCAGAAGCAATTTACTAAACAAAGCACATGGTTGGAAAGTACTTGTTCTGCTGATTCCATTGATATAAGATTTATAAAATTTGGACGTGTAGATTTAAAGTTATGCAATTTACAAATTTGAACATCCAATAGAACAAATTCTGTTTTAAAACTAGAGTCTGGCCACGCGTCATGTTCTGGTTGGCCGAAAATGGTTCGTGCGGATCGCGTAGTGTGGAGCGTTGGATTAAAACATATCGAGCAGCACATGATCACTTGTATCCCTTCGTTTAAGTTTCTATCCTATCCATGCGATCCAGATCCAACGGCTGCTGTGAGCTTGACCAAGAATGAGCGGCGCTGGCGGCGGCGAGTGGCAGCGGCGCGGTCAGACGGTGCACTTGCCGGTGATTTAGGAAGCAAGGGAGGGAGAGGAGTAGCTCACCAGAATCGCAATGACAAGAGGATGCTCAACGATGCCGCGGTTGTCGAAGGGGCGCTCGGGTTCGTCCTGAATCGCTCGCCGGAGTTGCGTTCGAGCTCGGGTACGGTCAGACGTTGTCGGAGACGATGCTACGGGGCATGCGAAGGCACGAGGTGAGTATGGTTAGATGCGCAAGGTTGCGGAGAGTGCACGAGTGTGAAAGAGGGGGAGAGGGGCGGTCAGGATTACCGAGGGGAGGTCGACGGAGCGGAGGCATACGGCGGTGGTGCTCAGACATGGTCATTGTCGAGCATATGGGGCACGCACGAGTGAGCTGAGGTTGCTGGGATATGCGTCTTGTTCTTGTGAGCACGCTCGAGTGGTCGAGGGGGCAAGGGAGGGGAGGAGCTGCCGAAATTTTCTCGGAGGTTCGCCGGAACAGAGCGTGGTCTCGGGCAAAATTAGCGCAGCCCGGTGGCGGAGGTGAAATGGGGTCTGAGGGGAAAGATGGAGGAGGCATGGGCAGTTAAATGTGCGTGGTCAGGGGGCGAGAATCATGCGGAATTGATGCGAATTAATCACGTGAAATCAACGCAGAAACTGGCGAGGAGAGGAGGAAGAAGGGGTCCGCGGGTGAGGAAGATGGTCTAACTAGTGGGGTCACTTCATCGGCGAGAGAGAGAGAAACGAGGTGGTGTCCGGTCGTCAGGGACAGTGCGGGTGAGATCTGCGGTGTGAAGCGTTTTTCCTGCGGAAAGAGGAGATGGGCTAACTGGGCCAGTGGGCTGGGTTTGCTAGGCTGGCTGCTTTTTTTTATTTTTTTCCTTCTCTTGTTTTTATTTTTTTCCATTTTCAATTCTGTTTTGAATTTGTTCAAACAATCAAACAACCATTTGAATTTCAAATCTTTGCTAAACCCTGAGCATAATTCAATACTGTTTATTAACATATTCTCAAGTCCAATTTAGAATATTACATTTATTATTTTAGGGCCTATTATATATTTAAAAATAGACATTTGTTTTTATTTCAAATAAGATTTTAATTTGTTTTCAAACTCCATTTGAATTCTAAAATTTTCCAAACCTTTTTTAGTAGGTTTTATTAATTTAAAAGGGTGTTTAAATAATTCACTTTGAATTATAATTTAAAATACTTTAATAAGTTTTTATGCTCATTTAAATTGGGGAAATGTCTTTACTTATATAAAAAATGGATATTAATAAATCCTAATGATTTTATTTTAATAATCCTTTACTCGTTTTATGTGGCATCCCGCAAAACCACTACTAGAAAATTGCGTTGTTTTTGTGCATTGCATCATCATGACCGCATGCTCATGTCATCATGCCACATTGCATTCGAGCATCGTCATCATCTTGCATTTGCTTGCATAAAACTATTTTCGGAAAACCTAGTTTTGTTTTCTAAACGCCCCGTCTTGTATTCAAACGCAAACCCCGGGTCTCCGGATTATTTTGTTTGTCTGCTATCGGTTTGCAAAAGGTGCATTTAAAATAAATAAAATATTAAATTATTTTAGTGGGGGCAGTCGAACGGGACGATTCGACCCGAACGACCACCCAAAAAATAAAACGGCCCACCCAAAAATCCCTAGGCTACCCAGACCTATGCTACCCACACCCCCTCCACCTCACCCCAGCCACTCGCGGCTCGCCACCTCACCCCAACCCTCTTCCTCACCCAATCCCCATCTGCCACCTAATCCTACCCCTCTCCCCACCTCTCCCTCTCACCCCTCAACCCACACAACACACACCCAGCAACTACCCCCACCCCGCGCCATCCTCCCTGGCCGCTGGGCCCGGCCCCACACTCCCTCTCCTGGACCCCATCCCTCCACTCAGCCGCAGCACACCACACACGCCCACGCCACGACCCCCCACCTCTGGCCGACCCCGTCGGACCCGAGGCCCCTCGCCGCCAGGGCTCTCCTCCGCCGACCAGCCGCCTCCCTTCCCTCTCCAGCGCCCGCGTCCGCGCCTCCGGACCTCCTCCACCCCGCCCTTGGCCTCACCGCGCCCTCCTACCGCCGCTGCCCCGCCCGAGCTCGCCCTCCCCTCTCCGGCCACCGCCTCCCTCGCCGGCGCCGCCTCCGGCAGGTTCCGCGCCCCCTCGACCTCCCCGTCGACCACCGCCCGTCCTCCCCGAGCCGGCCCTCCTCCTCCCGACGCCACCGCTGCTCGCCCCGGCCCGTCCCCGATCTCCGACGCCGTCGCCCGCCTCCCCCCGTCGGCCGCCTCCCTGGAACCCCCGGACCGCCGCCGTCCCCTCCGTCGCAGGGCCGCCGCCGACCTCGTCGCCTACCCTCGACATCCGCCGAGTTCCGCACAGCACCGCCGCCCTGGTCGGCGCTATCGTCGTGCCTTCCCCGAGCGAGCCGCAAGCGCAGACCGCCGCCAAGAGCTCCTGCTCCATGGCGCCCTCCTCCTCAGCAGGCCGCCTGGTCCCGGACCCCTCCGCCGTCCTCCACCCTGGCCGAGCCCGCGCGGCCCTTACATCGACGGTATGCGCCCCTGCCTCGGCCCAGATCGACCACGCCCTGAATATCGGCCCCATATTGTTCTGATGTGGTGGTCATGATCCTTTCGGCTCCGACATGGACAAGTGAAAGTTGCGCGACTCAGAGACCACCGACAAGCAAACCGGAACCATGAGATCACCGTCACGGAAACATCAAGATCTACTTCTCGGGAATCCGCAGACCGATCCCCGAAGGCCGCACCCACGGACGCCGAGACCCCGAACCCGAAGACCGATCCCATACCCGGTGCCGCGCCATGAACTCCGAAAAACCCCGGTACCGAACAAGTTCGCCATCGACAATTGAAGCCGGCACCCTTCAAGATCTTCTCCCCGATACGGCAAGCCCTCCATCCCGGTTACGCCAAGATCGTCAAGAACCCGGACGCCAAGGTCGTCGATGTGTATACGACAAGTGCTTCATCCCGAACGCCATGACCGTCGACATGAACCGAAGACCACGGATGCGCCAAGGTCTACTCTGTAGCCGAGAACGCTCCCGTCGGAACCGAACCCCGTCGAACCCTAAACCCCGAGACCGGACCCCGAACCCCCCGGATCCCCAAGTTCGTCGAGACCCTCTAATGTGTGAACCCCTTCCCGAAACCCTATTTTATAATATAATACAACTTGTCGCATATTAATTGTTCATGCATGCATCCTTGTCATGTGGTTTGGGGGCCTTACGCCGATTCACCTTATAATTAAATATGGGGCCCATATGCGGGCAAATCTAGTCTCATATTGGCCTCATTTAAATTTTGTGTAGCGAACCGGTGCTATCTTTTGCCATGCTAAAACCACATTTAATTTGCGGGGTAGATAAACAACTGGAACCATCTAACTAATTGTCGGGACCCCGGTTCCGCTTAATATGATCTATTTGCATCGCATCTTTGCCATGGCATACATCATACATGCATCATGCCGATCTTCTGCCGTTGTATTAAATATTGCATCCGGTGTTTATTCTAGTGTTTTGCTTCTTCGCGGATTGGGCCGTTGAGTTGATGCGAGTGTCGACCCGATCTTCGGTTGAACCTTCGACAATGTTTTCAGGCGAGCATCTCCCCCTTTCTACCTATCTTACTTTTATAGTATTTATTCCCTCCTGTTGATCTATTGCTATCTGTGTTGCGTTGCTCTAGTTTTCGTACCCGTGATATCCCTTGCAGCCTTATATTGCCTTGGACACATCCTATTACCTGTTGTTTGGTAGATAGTTGGACTTGCGCGTCGTAGTCGCTTGCTCAAGTGCTGTTGCGTGTCGTCAAGTGCCACAGTTGTTGGTGTATTGCCGCATGTTTGATGTTGGAGATGATCATGGTTTTACTTATCGTTCACTTTAATTCCTGTTTAACAACTAAAATTGAAGTAAGTAAGCAGAGGCACAGGTGGGCAATAGATGTTATTTGGTTGTTAACCGTCCACTTGTGTCCCGTAGGACCCCGAGTACTTGATACCTGTTCCTTGAATTTTCGCGCTATCCACATCCGGGAGGCTTATGGGACCCCCCTTAGCCAGAGCTTGATTCAGTCTTATTTCTTGGGGCCACAAACTAGTTTGAGGTTTTATTTACGATCCTGTACTTATGCCATGCTTTACTGCTTTATTTACGATTGTGCGAGGAGCACACTGTACTGTTTAGGTAAGCGGAATGTTTTCGCGGTATCGACAAGCCCAGTTTTGGGTTCCCAGTCGTTTACAGCCATTGTCGCAAACCTTGAGTCCGTCTCGGAGTCAGCTAGCTTCGTTGCGGGTCTACTCAATGGGGTGGCCCCCTGAAATATTTCTGAATCCTGTGATTGCTTTGTCGTGAAGGCCTCGTTGGGTTTTGATTTGGTTTTTCCGAGGTTGATCGAGTGTGTGTTGCTATTTGTGCACCCCGGCCGGGTAAAACTTTCTGAAAGCCGTGTCCGCGGTTATGGACGACTTGGAGCACAGTATCTCGATCATAGACAACTATAACTAAAGTAGTGCTATAAATTTGACTTTATAATGACTAGTAATCAGCTTCACTATAATGGAATGACTAAATAAAACTGCCAACAATTGCTTGCTTGGGTTGTCGCTTGCGACCATTGTAACTGACTAGTAAGTATTGCAACTATAACGGAATGGCTAAAAAAGTACCAACAACTGCTGGGTTTTGGGTTATCTCATGCTAATTGTATCTGACTAGTAAGTGTTGCAACTATAACGGAATGGTTAACTAGAATTGCCCACTGCTTATTTTATCAGGATGACTATCTATATTTGACTAGTAATTGCTGCAACGATAACTGAATAAATAAAACTGCCAACTGTGTGCGTTCCTCGGTTGACTTCCTCGTTTGGTCTCGAGGGGGAAACATCAGGACGGGTTTGTTTGATGGTAGTATCAGGATGGTTCCGCATAGGTCTTTCTTACCCCTCTCTGATAGCCGCCAGTTGTAGCGAGTCTCTATAGGTTGTTTAGCGCAAGCTGCCGCTGCCGCTTCAGTCCACCATACCTATGTAGGTGAGGACCGCCGAATTCTAGTCTCGCCGTGTACTGGCCTCAGTACTGACGCTCCTCTTTTTCCTTTGCCCCTTTGTCGGCACCCCTTTTGTTTAAGCAGGTTTTGAGATCGACGTCGTTAGCAGGGTTACCCTTCCGGCTTGGCCTGGGCAGGGTTATGGACGCCATTGGTTGTTCTTCAGGGCTCTTAGCCCCATTTGCATCTTGTCCGTACTCGGACGCTATATCGTTTTAAAGGTGATTTGGATCTTTGTATTGTATATCTGTATTCTTGACTCATTGAGTCGCTATTGTATATATATCTAATCTGTGGGTCCCATCGAGGACTGTTGTGTAATGTTATTACTTTGTTTTCCACCCGCACGAAAGTGCCTGGTGGGCACCTTTGAATCGTTTCTATGCGGGTTTGGCGGGAAGCGCTGAAACTTGCATAGGGTCGATTCTGAGGGTGTTACAGAGTGGTATCAGAGCTCAGCAGTTGCGATACCTCACAAGTCCAGCCTGTAGGATAACCTAGCTAACGGCCGAAGTAGAGTGTCCAAACTATTTTTGCAAAATCGGTTGGATAGTTCTGATTAGGTCTGATTTTACTCCTTACCCCTCTGCTGTTCTCCTCTTACCTCTACGTGTTTTGAATCCGCTCTCGCCCCTTTCTTCGAGTCTAGGAATTCTCGTGGTTGGGTTCCGTCGTACCTTCAGGGTTTCGCTTCCTCTTTGGGTAACGGTGTTGCTACATCTGGCCTACATGCTATCCGAGGAATCCTTCGTCTGGTGGACCATTCTTTGTTCCTTGTTTGTGCCTTCCGGTGTTTTCCGACGCGACGACATCATCTACGCCAGATCCGATGCAGAGTCTGCATCACTCCTTTGTTTCCGAACCTTGCTTGTCGAGATCTTCAGTCTGATTCCGAGAATGGTTGCACGCTTCTCTACTGATTGTGCAGAGTAATAGTTTGGGTGCGTGATGGATTGGACCCCATGCCGACTACTCACTCTATTCGCTTGTGTACATTGAAGTGGATGAGAATGCATAGGTTCTCTCTTCCTGTTAGAGTTAGAGGTGGCTTTATTTGTTGATACCTCTACCTTAGACCTTTTGTTCCCGGTGTGTTCTCTCGACAATCACGGACAACGACCTCTTGTTAGTGGTGTCACGAGGATCTACACGAAGCGAGAAGACGTCGATCGCCGCCCTTCTTTCCGGTACCATGAGGCAGATCTCGAGGGCGAGATCCATTGTTAGTGGTGTCGAATTGTGGCATCCCGCAAAATCACTACTAGAAAATCGCGTTGTTTTTGTGCATTGCATCATCATGACTGCATGCTCATGTCATCATGCCACATTGCATTCGAGCATCGTCATCATCTTGCATTTGCTTGCATAAAACTATTTTCGGAAAACCTAGTTTTGTTTTCTAAACGCCCCGTCTTGTATTCAAACGCAAACCCCGGGTCTTCGGATTATTTTGTTTGTCTGCTATCGGTTTGCAAACGGTGCATTTAAAATAAATAAAATATTAAATTATTTTAGTGGGGGCAGTCGAACGGGCCGATTCGACCCGAACGACCATCCCAAAAATAAAACGGCCCACCCAAAAATCCCTAGGCTACCCAGACCTATGCTACCCACACCCCCTCCACCTCACCCCAGCCACTCGCGGCTCGCCACCTCACCCCAACCCTCTTCCTCACCCAATCCCCATCTGCCACCTAATCCTACCCCTCTCCCCACCTCTCCCTCTCACCCCTCAACCCACACAACACACACCCAGCAACTACCCCCACCCCGCGCCATCCTCCCTGGCCGCTGGGCCCGGCCCCACACTCCCTCTCCTGGACCCCATCCCTCCACTCAGCCGCAGCACACCACACACGCCCACGCCACGACCCCCCACCTCTGGCCGACCCCGTCGGACCCGAGGCCCCTCGCCGCCAGGGCTCTCCTCCGCCGACCAGCCGCCTCCCTTCCCTCTCCAGCGCCCGCGTCCGCGCCTCCGGACCTCCTCCACCCCGCCCTCGGCCTCACCGCGCCCTCCTACCGCCGCTGCCCCGCCCGAGCTCGCCCTCCCCTCTCCGGCCACCGCCTCCCTCGCCGGCGCCGCCTCCGGCAGGTTCCGCGCCCCCTCGACCTCCCCGTCGACCACCGCCCGTCCTCCCCGAGCCGGCCCTCCTCCTCCCGACGCCACCGCTGCTCGCCCCGGCCCGTCCCCGATCTCCGCCGCCGTCGCCCGCCTCCCCCCGTCGGCCGCCTCCCTGGAACCCCCGGACCGCCGCCGTCCCCTCCGTCGCAGGGCCGCCGCCGACCTCGTCGCCTACCCTCGACATCCGCCGAGTTCCGCACAGCACCGCCGCCCTGGTCGGCGCTATCGTCGTGCCTTCCCCGAGCGAGCCGCAAGCGCAGACCGCCGCCAAGAGCTCCTGCTCCATGGCGCCCTCCTCCTCAGCAGGCCGCCTGGTCCCGGACCCCTCCGCCGTCCTCCACCCTGGCCGAGCCCGCGCGGCCCTTACATCGACGGTATGCGCCCCTGCCTCGGCCCAGATCGACCACGCCCTGAATATCGGCCCCATATTGTTCTGATGTGGTGGTCATGATCCTTTCGGCTCCGACATGGACAAGTGAAAGTTGCGCGACTCAGAGACCACCGACAAGCAAACTGAAACCATGAGATCACCGTCACGGAAACATCAAGATCTACTTCTCGGGAATCCGCAGACCGATCCCCGAAGGCCGCACCCACGGACGCCGAGACCCCGAACCCGAAGACCGATCCCGTACCCGGTGTCGCGCCATGAACTCCGAAAAACCCCGGTACCGAACAAGTTCGCCATCGACAATTGAAGCCGGCACCCTTCAAGATCTTCTCCCCGATACGGCAAGCCCTCCATCCCGGTTACGCCAAGATCGTCAAGAACCCGGACGCCAAGGTCGTCGATGCGTATACGACAAGTGCTTCATCCCGAACGCCATGACCGTCGACATGAACCGAAGACCACGGATGCGCCAAGGTCTACTCTGTAGCCGAGAACGCTCCCGTCGGAACCGAACCCCGTCGAACCCTGAACCCCGAGACCGGACCCCAAACCCCCCGGATCCCCAAGTTCGTCGAGACCCTCTAATGTGTGAACCCCTTCCCAAAACCCTATTTTATAATATAATACAACTTGTCGCATATTAATTGTTCATGCATGCATCCTTGTCATGTGGTTTGGGGGCCTTACGCTGATTCACCTTATAATTAAATATGGGGCCCATATGCGGGCAAATCTAGTCTCATATTGGCCTCATTTAAATTTTGTGTAGCGAACCGGTGCTATCTTTTGCCATGCTAAAACCACATTTAATTTGCGGGGTAGATAAACAACTGGAACCATCTAACTAATTGTCGGGACCCCGGTTCCGCTTAATATGATCTATTTGCATCGCATCTTTGCCATGGCATACATCATACATGCATCATGTCAATCTTCTGCCGTTGTATTAAATATTGCATCCGGTGTTTATTCTAGTGTTTTGCTTCTTCGCGGATTGGGCCGTTGAGTTGATGCGAGTGTCGACCCGATCTTCGGTTGAACCTTCGACAATGTTTTCAGGCGAGCATCTCCCCCTTTCTACCTATCTTACTTTTATAGTATTTATTCCCTCCTGTTGATCTATTGCTATCTGTGTTGCGTTGCTCTAGTTTTCATACCCGTGATATCCCTTGCAGCCTTATATTGCCTTGGACACATCCTATTACCTGTTGTTTGGTAGATAGTTGGACTTGCGCGTCGTAGTCGCTTGCTCAAGTGCTGTTGCGTGTCGTCAAGTGCCACAGTTGTTGGTGTATTGCCGCATGTTTGATGTTGGAGATGATCATGGTTTTACTTATCGTTCACTTTAATTCCTGTTTAACAACTAAAATTGAAGTAAGTAAGCAGAGGCACAGGTGGGCAATAGATGTTATTTGGTTGTTAACCGTCCACTTGTGTCCCGTAGGACCCCGAGGACTTGATACCTGTTCCTTGAATTTTCGCGCTATCCACATCCGGGAGGCTTATGGGACCCCCCTTAGCCAGAGCTTGATTCAGTCTTATTTCTTGGGGCCACAAACTAGTTTGAGGTTTTATTTACGATCCTGTACTTATGCCATGCTTTACTGCTTTATTTACGATTGTGCGAGGAGCACACTGTACTATTTAGGTAAGCGGAATGTTTTCGCGGTATCGACAAGCCCAGTTTTGGGTTCCCAGTCGTTTACAACCATTGTCGCAAACCTTGAGTCCGTCTCGGAGTCAGCTAGCTTCGTTGCGGGTCTACTCAATGGGGTGGCCCCCTGAAATATTTCTAAATCCTGTGATTGCTTTGTCGTGAAGGCCTCGTTGGGTTTTGATTTGGTTTTTCCGAGGTTGATCGAGTGTGTGTTGCTATTTGTGCACCCCGGCCGGGTAAAACTTTCTGAAAGCCGTGTCCGCGGTTATGGACGACTTGGAGCACAGTATCTCGATCATAGACAACTATAACTAAAGTAGTGCTATAAATTTGACTTTATAATGACTAGTAATCAGCTTCACTATAATGGAATGACTAAATAAAACTGCCAACAATTGCTTGCTTGGGTTGTCGCTTGCGACCATTGTAACTGACTAGTAAGTATTGCAACTATAACGGAATGGCTAAAAAAGTACCAACAACTGCTGGGTTTTGGGTTATCTCATGCTAATTGTATCTGACTAGTAAGTGTTGCAACTATAACGGAATGGTTAACTAGAATTGCCCACTGCTTATTTTATCAGGATGACTATCTATATTTGACTAGTAATTGCTGCAACGATAACTGAATAAATAAAACTGCCAACTGTGTGCGTTCCTCGGTTGACTTCCTCGTTTGGTCTCGAGGGGGAAACATCAGGACGGGTTTGTTTGATGGTAGTATCAGGATGGTTCCGCATAGGTCTTTCTTACCCCTCTCTGATAGCCGCCAGTTGTAGCGAGTCTCTATAGGTTGTTTAGCGCAAGCTGCCGCTGCCGCTTCAGTCCACCATACCTATGTAGGTGAGGACCGCCGAATTCTAGTCTCGCCGTGTACTGGCCTCAGTACTGACGCTCCTCTTTTTCCTTTGCCCCTTTGTCGGCACCCCTTTTGTTTAAGCAGGTTTTGAGATCGACGTCGTTAGCAGGGTTACCCTTCCGGCTTGGCCTGGGCAGGGTTATGGACGCCATTGGTTGTTCTTCAGGGCTCTTAGCCCCATTTGCATCTTGTCCGTACTCTGACGCTATATCGTTTTAAAGGTGATTTGGATCTTTGTATTGTATATCTGTATTCTTGACTCATTGAGTCGCTGTTGTATATATATCTGTTCTGTGGGTCCCATCGAGGACTGTTGTGTAATGTTATTACTTCGTTTTCCACCCGCACGAAAGTGCCTGGTGGGCACCTTTGAATCGTTTCTATGCGGGTTTGGCGGGAAGCGCTGAAACTTGCATAGGGTCGATTCTGAGGGTGTTACATTTTACTAAACAAAAATATTTTATTTTGTTTGCTTGGCCAAGTTTTAATTTGGCTTTTTAAAATAGTCCTTATTTATTTATTTCTTTCTTTATCTTATAAAATCCATATCTTTTTATTTAAAGATCCAAACTTGGTGATTCCAATTATTATAATTTTATTTATTATCTATTTATCTTTTTAAATCCTTTTAGGATTCTATTTGATCAAAATAGGTTTTGATGTTTCCAATTGGAATCAAAAAGTTTCTTTTTACCCTAAATTTCAACAAATATTTTATTTGTTTATTTATTTATTTTTCACATTTCAAAATTTGGAAAATTTTGGGATGTGACAGGCTACCACCCTTAAAAGAAATCTCGTCCCGAGATTTGGGAAAGATAGGGGTTACAAATTGGCGCAAAGCAACTAGGGTACTACCACCCTTAAAAAGTTTCCAACTAGGTTACATCTTTGCTTGCTTGGGGTCTTGATGAAACTTCTGTGGGCAAACATCTGCATAGTGTCCTTTGTTTCCACACTTGAAACATGTGACAAGGCTGAGATCCTTCATAGGCTTGTTGGTCTTGTACTTCATCTTTTCCGGACAATTGCTTGCATAATGTCCTTGGTTACCACAATTGTAACATGTGACAAGGTTGAGTTCTTCACGTATCTTTTGTGGACAAGTTGTTACATAATGGCCTAGCTCTTTGCAGTTGTTGCACCACATTTGGCTGATTTCCTTATACTTCTTCTTTTTCTCTGGACATTCATTGGCATAGTGTCCCATCTCTTTGCAATGGCAACACTACACCTGGCTTTTGCCCTTCTTCTTCTTGGGTTTCTCCAAATCTAGGAGTTCTTCTAGTTCATGCTCTTCATATCTCACCTCAAAGGTGGGAAAGTCTCCTGGTCTCCTTAATCGTTTCCTTGGATAATACATATGTTTCCTCTTTTGTCCATCAAATTGAGTCATATTGCATGGAGGTGCAAGCTGAGATTTTCCTTTGTGTTCATCCTTCTTGGTAGAAGTTGTTCCGTCATGGGGGTTTACTAACTGTTGATGCACTCCACCTTGTTTCCTTTGTTGAACTATGGAATAGATGGGGCATTGGATAGGGACATGATTATTTCCTTCACATAGGAAACAAGTAGCTTGAGATGTGGGGCATTGATTAGTTGGATGTTTCTCTTCACAATTGGGGCATTGATCTTCATGCTCTTTGGAAGTGTGATCCTTGTCTCCACAAATATTGCAAGCTTGAGTTCCTTCTATAATATCATCCTTGACATCATTGTTGTCACAAACTCCTTGGCAAAGGTTGTCTTTCATGTTGATCATTTGGATGGTCATCCCTTGCAACAACTGGGATTGGATTTCCAAATTTTTTTGCATGGTTGGGTATAACTCATTGTTGTTCGCTAAAAACTGAGTTGTCATCTGATTCAACTGGGTTTGATTTTCTAATAGTTTTTCTCTCATGTGCATCTCTTGGTTGTTGTTGTCACCATTCTTGATGTTGGAGTTTCTTGGAGTAGTCATCTGTTTGGGTTGGATTGGGATTAGAAAGGCAAAAGATTTCTAAGGAAATAATTATAATCACACACACCACAATTCACACAAGCAATGTGCAAACAATCATAACAAAAATTCCACTCAAACAACAGGGTTCAAGCACAATTTTAGGCAACAAAATATTTTTGATACACCACATAAGTTGGTGGGTTTGATCTAAACCAAATATGGTGGTCCAACTATATGGTTCACTTGATATCATTCCATCCTTCTTAGTTGATTCTTCTTGAATGAGATCATTGTATCCTTGGAGAAATTCTTGTATCTTGGTCACAAAACTTCAAAGGTGATGATGATTCCTTCTAAGTTGTGTATCCTTAGTCCTCAAGTCTTGAGTAATATTTCTTGTCTCACTTGTAGTCCTTAGTGATATCCAAGTTGAAGTCCTTGGTGAAAATTAAAGTTGAAGTCTTTGATGATGTTGAAGTTGAAGTCATTTGAGTTGGTGAAGTCCTTTGCTCATGGTTGAGGTCTTTGTCCATCAAGTTTGAAAAAGAAGAGATGTAGAATCAAAACCAAAAAGGTTGAGAAA
This sequence comes from Avena sativa, assembly GCA_916181665.1. Classification (NCBI taxonomy): domain Eukaryota; kingdom Viridiplantae; phylum Streptophyta; class Magnoliopsida; order Poales; family Poaceae; genus Avena; species Avena sativa. The sequence continues at coordinate 381,597,833 of OV702283.1, read as the reverse complement.
AGAGTTTACAAGATTGTTTGTAAATAAGTTTTGAACAAATACAACTCCAATTTTTCTAAGGGGTTTTGCCCAATCCTAGGGTTACAATCCTACAGGCAACACAGTGCTCTGATACCATCTGTAAGATCCCACCCTTATAAAGGTAAGGATCCCTGTGATTGCAATGCTAGTCCCTGGATCAATAGCTAGCATCCACAGTTAAGATGTAATATCAAGAAACAAAGGTCATATTACAACTTTATAACCAGGAATAAAATAATTTATTACATCTTACATAGCTCATTTGGCTATCTCAATACAATGCAGCTGAATATATTATAGCATGGAGTCCTTCATCTTCAAAGTGCCACAGGCAAACATGTTAGTTGTAGACTTGTAATCCTAATCAACACACTTCACTAAGATCAAACAAACCTGCAACATAATAAGTTACATCCACAAGGGTCAATACATTTGAATTGTATTGGCAAGTGATACTATGGTAGTATAGTGGAGTCTATCATCTATATGCATTTGGCTAGGTGGAGCTTAGGCTTGCTTTGCTCAAAATAGATTTTCCTTATCATTTGAAAACACTAAGTTTTTGTTTGGCAAAAATCACCCAAGGCATCTCCCAATAGAAATTGGTGATCCTTTAACCCTTGTTCAACCACAAGTTTTTATCTTAGAAATTGGGATGAGGAGATTCTTGATAGCTTCCATGTCTTGATGCTCAAATTGTCCTTTGCCAGGGACATGGCTAAGTACTTAGATTTTACACTCTACAGAGGTGGTGCACTTTCCCCACAAGACTTGGTTTCACCAAGACAAGATCTTTCAGAAGTCTTCCCTTAGACCAGAATGGACGCGTTCCAACCTATCATCCCCTACCACCAACTGTTCATTTGGCTAAGTTATTGCAACCTATATGATCCAGGCATAGCCCATAATGCCAAGTGGCTGCACTTGAAGCTTCTCAACATTTGACATCTCAAATCTCTTTGTTCCTGGGTGGCATTCCACAAGTGAGATACACAAGGTAAACCATAGAAATGGGCCTTGTGTAACCACTCAACCAAAAACCACCAAGCAAGTCCCTTTCCACCCAGGTGATTCATTTACTTAGTTGTTTTATTAAACAAAACACAAGTCCTTGACTTAGAAATATTCCATAGCATGAATATAAACCACCCTTGTTTTCTACTAGCTAAGCTAAGCATGATGGTAGTAGGAATCTTAACTTAGGATAATTCTACTAAGGTATCATCTACTAGGATTTCCCATGGCATAGTTTATACTTAGCAAAAATTCCATGCACGTCCTACTTAGAAATATCACTGATGCATAGTGAAAATAATGGGACAAAAGTATGGAGCACCACTTGCCTTTTTGGTAGAGAATTATAAGTTTCACTCCTTGATCTTGCAATATTCACACTCTTCAAATTCCACTACAATTCAATCAAGCAAGCAAATATTCAATCTACCATTCAAGCAAACATCACATAAGATAATAAAAACAAGGCAATGCATGCAAACATGCCAAAGATTGTTTTATTTGGAAAACTGGTTTATAATAGGTTATAAACATTTGAAAACACCTATTGGTCATTTACAAAAGTGGTAAAACCATTTGATATTAAGTTAGTGAAAAATGGCCACTTTAAATCAGTTTTGTTTTGCTAGAAATGGTTCAAACCAAAGTAATATCTTCTAGTGTTTGACAAATACATTTTTAAACACAAATGTTAGTGTTTTATGGTCAAGTGTTCAATATTGAAACCTTTTGCAAAAGGTTTTACCTATAAACCATTTTTATGCCAAATCAATATTTTATGTTGTTGAAAATGCTTTTTAGCAAAGTAATAATTTATAGGGTTCATCAAATATATTTTTAGATCCTAAAACTTGGTGTTTAGGGTCAGAGGGTTTAAATCAAATCATTTTCCAAAGGTTTTACTCAAAAAGCATTTTTAACACATAAGCAATATTTTTGTTTAACTAGTAATGCTCTAATTCAAAGATTTATTCTTTTGCTTCACAAAATACGTTTTTAAATCCACAAGTTGGTTTCTATGGTCAGTAGGTTCAAAACAATCCATTTGCCAAACATTTTACCATAAAAATATTGCTAGAATAATTTTTATATTCAATTTATGCCTACACAAGTTTCTGCAAAAACCAACAATTTAACAGACGCAATTTACTAAACAAATCACATGGTTGGAAAGTACTTGTTCTTCTGATTCCATTGATATAAGATTTATAAAATTTGGACGTGTAGATTTAAAGTTATGCAATTTACAAAATTTAACATCTAATAGAACAAATTCTGTTTTAATACTAGAGTCTGGCCACGAGTCATGTTCTGGTTGGCCGAAAACGGTTCGTGCGGATCGCTTAGTGTGGAGCGTTGGATTAAAACAGATCGAGTGGCACAGGATCACTCGTACCCCTTCGTTTAAGTTTCTATCCTATCCACGTGATCCAGATCCAACGGCTGCTGTGAGCTTAACCAAGAATGAGCGGCGCTGGCGGCGGCGAGTGGCGGCGGCACGGTCAGACGGTGCACTTGCCGGTGATTTAGGAAGCAAGGGAGGGAGAGGAGTAGCTCACCAGAATCGCAACGACGAGAGGATGCTCAACGATGCCACGGCTGTCGAAGGGGCGCTCGGGTTCGTCCTGAATCGCTTGCCGGAGTTGCGTTCGAGCTCAGGTACGGTCAGACGTTGTCGGAGACAACGCTACGAGGCATGCGAAGGCATGAGGTGAGTACGGTTAGATGCGCAAGGTTGCGGAGAGTGCACGCGTGTGAAAGTGGGGGAGAGGGGCGGTCAGGATTACCGGGGGGAGGTCGACGGAGCGGAGGTAGACAGCGGCGGTGCTCAGACGTGGTCGTTGCCGAGCATATGGGGCACGCGCGAGTGAGCTGAGGTTGCTGAGATATGCGTCTGGTTCTTGTGAGCACGCTCGAGTGGTCGAGGGGTCAAGGGGAGGCGAGGAGCTGCCGGAATTTGCTCGGAGGTTTGCCGGAACAGAGCGTGGTCTCGAGCAAAATTAGCGCAGCCCGGTGGCGGAGGAGAAATGGGGTCTGAGGGGAAAGATGGAGGAGGCGTGGGCGGTTAAATGTGCATGGTCAGGGGGTGAGAATCACGCGGCATTGATGCGAATTAAACACGCGAAATCAACGCAAAAACTGGCGAGGAGAGCAGGAAGAAGGGGTCCGCGGGTGAGGAAGATGGTCTGACTGGTGGGGTCACTTCGTCGGCGAGAGAGAGATAAACAAGGTGGGGTCCGGTCGTCAGGGACGGTGCGGGTGAGATCTGCGGTGTGAAATGTTTTTCCTACGGAAAGAGGAGATGGGCTAACTGGGCTAGTGGGGTGGGTTTGCTGGGCTGGCTGCTTTGTTTTATTTTTTTCCTTCTCCTATTTATTTTTCTTCTTTTTTTTCCATTTTCAATTCTGTTTTGAATTTGTTCAAACAATCAAACAACCATTTGAATTTCAAATCTTTGCTAAACCCTGAGCATAATTCAATACTGTTTATTAACATATTCTCAAGTCCAATTTAGAATATTTCATTTATTATTTTAGGGCCTATTATATATTTAAAAATAAACATTTGTTTTTATTTCAAATAAGATTTTAATTTGTTTTCAAACTCCATTTGAATTCTAAATTTTTCCAAACCTTTTTCAATAGGTTTTATTAATTTAAAAGGGTGTTTAAATAATTCACTTTGAATTATAATTTAAAATACTTTAATAAGTTTTTATGCTCATTTAAATTGGGGAAATGTCTTTACTTATATAAAAATGGATATTAATAAATCCTTATGATTTTATTTAAATAATCCTTTACTCTTTTTACTAAACAAAAATATTTTATTTTGTTTGCTTGGCCATGTTTTAATTTGGCTTTTTAAAATAGTCCTTGTTTATTTCTTTCTTTCTTTATCTTATAAAATCCATATCTTTTTATTTAAAGATCCAAACTTGGTGATTCCAATTATTATAATTTTATTTATTATTTGTTTATCTTTTTAAATCCTTTTAGGATCCTATTTGATCAAAATAGGTTTTGATGTTTCCAATTGGAATCAAAAAGTTTCTTTTTACCCTAAATTTCAACAAATATTTATTTTGTTTATTTATTTTTCACATTTCAAAATTTGGAAAATTCTGGGATGTGACACAAAGCTTGGGGATGCCTGGGCATCCCTTTCTTCATCAATAAACATCTCAGGTTTTTTTAGACACTTCATTTTTATTGTTTCATGCATAGTTGTGTTATTCTTGGAGCGTCTTAGTTTTCGTTTTTGGTTTTGTTTGCTTAGTTTGCTTGAATAAAGTTGGTTGATCCCAACACACTTCTTTTGGAGAGAGACACACTCTGTTTTCATTGCCTAGAACACTCTAGTTTTCATTCTCATTGTTTTGTGAGTGTTCTCTTTTGCTAGATCTGTGTTGAGCCTTAGTTTTCTTGTGCTTTCAGCTTATAACTTTTTAGTTCTTCTTTGTGGATTTGTGAGACAAGCTCACTGATCTTTATTGATTATTATCTTTGTGAGTTGTTTCAAATAAGTTCTTTGGTGTTGGAAGAGAGTAGAAAGTTTCATGCTTATAGTGGTACAAAAGGGAGCTTGTTTTGACTGTGGCTTAGACTTTATCATGTCATGCTAGATATTGTTTTGACCTTACTTAGTGATTATTTCTGTAGCATGACTTGTTCCAAACAATTAGGATTGCTTAATGTGCCTTGAAGGAATCATGCGTTGTTTTAGCATACAAAAGCATAGCATTGTGGTATTCTCCTTTGATGCTTTGTTTGGGTTGACTTGGCACATGCTCACACCATGTTATCACTATGAACAAGTCATCATAGCCTCTTTGATCATCTAGTCCTTGACTTGTAGTACCACTCTATGCTTTGATTAGTAATGTTTTGTTGCTCAGCATTATGATTATGGCCATGGCCATTATTGCTCTCTTAGCTGGTTGCTCCCACTCTTTTGCTAACCTCCATTTGTATGAGTAAGTTCTACTCATGCTTCCAACTCCCAAGAAACCAAGTTATTCCAAAGTTTCCACTATAAACTCCTATGCATGGTGTCTTACACCAATCCAAGTATATTCTTGTTTTCAGCTATCTTCCAATTAAAAACTATTTTGTTATGTGAAAACTTAGTGATTAAAGCCCTCACAAACTTGATGGCACACTTTATATTCTTTGCCCCTAATAAACTTGAACCATTGTGTCATCTATGTTGTATATGCTTGCACTTATATGTTGGAATTAGCAGAACCATGCTGGCATGGGTGATACTTCGGAAAAGTATCTATAATTTTTGATGCTCCATGCTTGTTTTATATCATTTGTCTTATGCTTTATCTACACTTTGGGGTGTTTTTATATCTTTTCTGGAACTAACCTATTAACAATTTGCCACAGTGTCAGTTGCCTGTTTTCTGCTGTTTTTGGTTTCAGAAAGCTAAAAAATGAATATTCTCGGAATTGGACTGGACAAAATCTAAAGTTCATATTTTCTGGAGCAATACAGAAAATAGAAGACAAGACGGAGGAAACCAGGGTGGCCACACCCTAGGTGGGCACAGGCCCACCCTAGGCCGCGCCCATAGGGTGTGTGGGTCCCCTGGCCCTCCATCGACCTTGCCTCTGATGACCCACAAGTATAGGGGGTGTATCTGTAGGGGTTCGTAGCATGGAAAACAAAAAATTTCTATCGCATACAAACAAACAAGCCATGATATATCTATTAGATTGTAGCAACGAGTCGATAGAATAACTCACCCTCGAAGATTCCAAAGTGAGAGCGGATTCTCGTGGGTGATGTAGTCGTACTCTTGCCGATCTCAAGATCGCGTAGACGATCCTTCCGGCGCTGCGTTCCGGCAGCGCTTCCGCAATAGGTCACACATTCGGTACTCGACGAAAACCTTCCTCTCCCTTGTTCCAGCACGCAGCGGAGGTTGTAGCACTCTCCTCGCGATTCCGGCAGCACGACGGCGTGGTACCGGAAGTAGAGGGGAGATCTCGCAGGGCTTCGCCTTAAGCCGGAGCGAGTATGGTGGACTATGAGAGAGCCTCGGTGATCTAGGGTTTAGACGCACCAAGGAGGAGAGGCTAGGCCGGCGGCTAGGGCAAGGGGATGCCCCAACTCGGCGGCTAGGGTTTTGCCCTAGGCGGCGGCGACAGCAGGAGGTGGCGGCGCCGGCGGCTTGGGGCTAGGGTTTGCAGGGTGCAAGGTGTGTGCTTGGAGGGGCAGCCCTGCCCCTCCTTATATAGGTGGAGGGGGCCGGCCAAGGGGAGGGGAGTCCCTCCCCAACTCGGCTTCCAAGGCCGGCGGTGGAGGGAGAGGGACTTCCTCCCCAAGTAGGTTTCCTACTCTCCCTCCACCAAGCAAAATAGCCGTTTGACTTTTCAAATTGGTGTTTGACTTTTCAAACTAGGATTTGATTTCTCCCTTTATTTTTCTCAGCGATGACACCTAGTACATGATGCAACCATTCCAACTTGTTATGACACATTCATGTACCCTTCCCCTCCGGAGTGCCGGACATTCCAGAACCTTCTAGAACATTCCCGATGAAAACACCGGAACCATTCTCCAACCCCGAAACATGACTTTCCTTATATGAATCTTATTCTCCGGACCATTCCGGATCTCCACGTGATATCCCGGATCCCATCCGAGACTCCGAACAACATTCAGTCTCTTACTCATCATTCCATAACTACTCAACAACGTCGAATCCTTAAGTGTGTCTCCCTACGGTTCGTGAATTATGCGGACATGATCGAGAAACTTCTCCGAACAATAACCAATAGAGGAATCTGGAAATTCATATGGCTCCCACATATTTCTACGATTACTTTGTGATCGAATGAACCACTTACATACAATACCAATTTCCCTTTGTCTCACGATAGTTTACTTATCTGAGGTTTTGATCGTCGGTATCTCTGCATACCTAGTTCAACCTCGTTACTGATAAGTACTCTTTTCTCGTTCCCATGATATGTGATCCCTTGTAAGCCATTCACATGCTTGCAAGCTAATTGGATGACATTCCACCAAGAGGGCCCAGAGTATATCTATCGGTCATATGGATGGACAAATCCCACTCTTGATCCATGTGTCTCAACCAATACTTTCCGAACACTCAATGCCACCTTTATAGCCACCCAGTTACGGTGTGGTTTTTTATGTCATCAAAGCATCCTTCCGGTGATGGTGATATGCATGATCTCATGGTCGAAGGAATTAGGTTACTATGTATCAGAAAGCATATAGCAATTGAACTATTTAAATGACTTGATCTTTATGCTACGCTTATCTATAGGAGTATGTCCATCATATCATTCTCCTAACTATATGATCTTGTTGTTAATAACATCTCAATGTTCATGATAGGGAAACCACAATCATTTATTAACCAACAAGCTAGTATTATGCAGAGGCTTTACTAGGGACTTCAATTTAAGTTTACAAATCACACAAGTATTAATGTTTCCTTGTTAATACTATTATAGCATGAATGTAAACATTTATCATAAACACAAAGATATAATAATAACTTCATTTATTATTGCCTCTAGGACATATCTCCAACAGTCTCCCACTTGCACTAGAGTCAACTAATCTAGATTACATGGTAATATACCGAACACCCATGGCAGTTTGGTGTTGGTCATGTTTTTCCCTCGGGTGAGGTTTAGTCAACGGATCCGCCACATTCAGATCTGTGTGTACTTTGCAAATCTTTATGTCACCATCTTGGACATGTTTTCGAATAGCGTGAAAACATAGCTTGATGTGCTTCAGCTTCTTGTGTGACCTTGGTTCTTGCGCATTGGCTATGGCGCCCATGTTATCACAGTAGATAGACATTGGGTCCAGCGCACTTTGAACGACACCGAGCTCTGTAATGAACTCTTTCATCCATATTGCTTCTTGTTAAGCCTCCGAAGCAGCCATGTATTCCGATTTAGTGGAAGATCTCGCCACAACGCTTTGCTTTGCACTCCTCCAGCTAACTGCTGCACCTTTCAAAGTAAATACGTATCCAGATTGTGATTTAGAATCATCCGGATCGGTGTTCCAACTAGCATCGGTGTAACCATTAACAACGAGCTGTTCATCACCTCCATAAGAAAGAACCATGTCCTTAGTTCTTCTCAAGTACTTAAGGATGTTTTTGACCGTTGTCCAATGATCCACTCCTGGATCACTTTGATATCTGCTAGTCAAACTAACAGCATATGCAATGTCGGGTCTAGTACATATCATGGCATACATTAGAGATCCTATGGCTGAGGCATAGAGAGTTTTACTCATCCTTTCTCTATCTTCTGCCGTTGTTGGACCTTGAGTTTTACTCAAGGTCGTATTGGGCAACATGGGCAAGAACCCTTTCTTGCTATCCTCCATTCCAAACCTCTTTAGAACTTTGTCCAAATATGTAATTTGTGACAATGATATTAGGCGTCTCGATCTATCTCTATAAATCTTTATGCCTAATATGTAAGCTGCTTCGCCAAGATCTTTCATCGAAAAACTTTTATTCAAATATTCCTTGACACTATTAAGAAGGTCTACATCATTCCCAAGCAACAATATGTCATCTACATATTGTATTAAGAATGCTACAGAGCTCCCACTCACTTTCTTGTAAATACAAGCTTCTCCATAAGTTTGTATAAAACCAAAACTTTTGATCACCTTATCAAAACGTTGATTCCAACTTCGGGATGCTTGCTTCAATCCATAAATGGACCGCTGAAGTTTGCATACCTTGTTAGCATCCTTAGGATCGACAAAACCTTTGGGTTGCATCATATACAACTCTTCATCAATGTCTCCATTGAGGAATGCTGTTTTGACATCCATCTGCCATATCTCATAATCATAATATGCAGCGATTGCTAACATAATCCTCACAGACTTTAGCTTCGCTACAGGTGAGAAGGTCTCATCATAGTCAACTCCTTGAATTTTTCAAAACCCATTTGCGACAAGTCGAGCTTTATAGACAGTAACATTACCATCAGCATCTGTTTTCTTCTTGAAAATCCATTTATTCTCGACAGCCTTCCAGCCATCCGGTAAGTCCACCAAAGTCAATACTTGGTTTTCGTACATGGATCCAATCTCGGATTTCATGGCTTCTTGCCATTTATTGGAATCTGGGCTCATCATTGCTTCCTCATATGTCGCAGGGTCATCGGTGTTGTCCACCAACATGACACTCATAATGGGATCATACCAATCAGGAGTGGTACGAGTTCTCGTTGACCTGCGAGGCTCTGTAGCAACTACAACCAAAGTTTCATGATCATCATCATTAGCTTCCTCTCTTATTGGTGCAGGCACCACAGGAACTTCTTTCGGTGTTGCACTACTCGCAAGTTCGAGAGAAGGTTCGACAACCTCGTCGAGTTCTACTTTCCTTCCAGTCACTTCTTTCGAGAGAAATTCCTTCTCTAGAAAGGATCCATTCTTGGCAACGAAGATTTTGCCTTCGGATCTATGATAGAAGGTATACCCAATAGTTTCCTTTGGGTATCCTATGAAGACGCATTTTTCCGCTTTGGGTTCAAGCTTGTCCGGCTGTAACTTCTTTACATAGGCTTTGCAACCCCAAACTTTAAGGAACGACAATTTAGGTTTCTTCCCAAACCATAATTAATACGGTGTCATTTCAACGGATTTAGATGGTGCCCTATTTAAAGTGAATGCGGCTGTTTCTAATGCATAACCCCAAAATGATAGCGGTAAATCTGTAAGTGACATCATAGAACGAACCATATCTAAGAGAGTTCGATTATGACGTTCGGACACACCATTACGTTGTGGTGTTCCCGGCGGTGTCAATTGTGAAAGTATTCCGCATTTCTTCAAATGCTCACCAAACTCGTAACTTAGATATTCACCTCCACGATCAGAACATAGAAATTTAATCTTCTTGTTACGTTGATTCTCAACCTCACTTTGAAATTCCTTAAACTTCTCGAAAGTTTCGGACTTATGTTTCATGAAATAGATATACCCGTATCTACTCAAGTCATCCGTGAAGGTAAGAACATAACGATAACCACCACGCGATGCTACACTCATTGGACCACACACATCGGTATGTATGAATTCCAATAAGTCCTTAGCTCGCTCCATCATACCAGAAAATGGAGTCTTAGTCATTTTACCCATCAGACATGCTTCGCATCTTTCAAGTGATTCGAAATCAAGTGATTCAAGAAGTCCATCGGAATAGAGTTTCTTCATACGCTTCACTCCAATGTGACCAAGACGACAGTGCCACATATAGGTCGAGTTATCGCTCAATTTCAAACGTTTAGCTTCAATGTTATTAATATGTGTATTTCCACTATCGAGATTCAATAAGAATAGACCATATATCAAAGGTGCATGTGCATAAAACATATTACTCATATAAATCGAACAACCATTATTCTCGGACTTAAACAAGTAACCGTCTCGCAATAAACAAGATCCCGATATAATGTTCATGCTTAACGCAGGCACCAAATAACAATTATTTAAGTATAAAACTAATCCCGATGGTAGATGAAGAGGTAGCGTGCCGACCGCGATCACATCAACCTTTGATCCGTTTCCCACGCGCATCGTCACCTCGTTCTTCGCTAGCTTCCGTTTATTCTGCAGCACCTGTTTCGAGTTACAAATATGAGCAACCGAACCAGTATCAAATACCCAGGCACTACTACGAGTACTAGTGAGATACACATCAATAACATGTATATCGGATATACCTTTCTTCTTGATGTTGCCGTTCTTCAAATCCGCCAAGTACTTTGGGCAATTCCGCTTCCACTGACCTTCTCCCTTGCAGTAAAAGCACTCAGTATCAGGCTTAGGTCCAGCCTTGGTCTTCTTCGTCGGTGCGGTAACTTTCTTACCACCCTTCTTGAACTGTCCCTTTTGCTTAGACTTGCCTTTCTTGAATTTGGTGGTCTTATTGACCATCAAAACTTCGTGCTCTTTCTTGATCTCCACTTCTGCAGATTTTAACATGGAGAAGAGGTCTGGCAACTACTTGTTCATGCTTTGCATATTGTAGTTCATCACAAAGTTCTTGTAACTTGGTGGTAGTGATTGGAGGACACGGTAAATCCCCAAAGCATTAGGAATCACTATACCCAAGCTTTGAAGTTTGTTGGCATGCCCAGACATCTTAAGCACATGCTCACTGACGGAGCTGCCCTCTTCCGTCTTGCAGTTAAAGAACTTTTCAGAAGCCTCACGTGAGTCTCAAAAATCAATTTGAGTTCACGGACAATATCATGTGGGTATGAATTCTCAAACCTTTTCTGAAGCTCTGATTCTAAACCATACAAGATAGCACACTGAACTGTGGAGTACTGAGTCTTCCGAGAGAGGTAAACATTCTTTACTTCATCGGTAGCAGTAGCTGCAGGTGGGTCACCCAGTGGTGCATCCAGCACATAGGTCAAATTACCAGCATTGAGGACAATCCTCAAATTGCGGAACCAATCCGCGAAGTTGCTTCCATTGTTTTTCAACTTTTCTTTCTCTAGGAACGCATTAAAATTGATGGTAGAGGCCGCCATTGATCTACAACATATTTGCAATAGTTTAGACTAAGTTTATGACAAGTTGAGTTCTAATTAATAGTTAAATTAATCTAGGTGAACTCCCACTCAAAACAATATCCCTCACATTGTTTTAGTAATCACACGAACCAAATCCACCACATCAACACCGATCATCACGAGAGTTGATGTAGCTTCAATGGCGAACAATCGACATGTTCATCATATCTACTATATGATTCATGCTTTACCTTTCGGTGATCCGTGTTCCGAGACCATGTCTGTACATGCTAGGCTCGTCAAGATCAAACCTTAGCTTCCGCATGAGCAAATCTGGCTTGCTCACGTCGTATACACTTGTAGAATCTAACACACCCGATCATCACGTGGTGCTTCGAAACAACAAGCTTTAGCAACGGTGCTTACTAAGGATGAACACTTTAGAACTTGAAATTTATGTGCATGAGGGATCATCTTATAATGCTACCGTCGTTAACTAAGCAATACAAGATGCATAAAGGATTAACATCACATGCAATTCATAATATGTGATATGATATGTGAAAGGATACGGATGTCGCCTAGAGGGGGGTGAATAGGCGATTAAAACTTTTCCTAGAGTGGCTCAACAAAGGCGGAATAAAAGTAGTGTTTACTTTGTAAAGCACAACCTAGAAACAACTAAGGTTTACCTATGTGCACCAACAACTTATGCTAAGCAATACAAGAAACAAAGTGATAGCAAGATATAAATTACTTCAAGCACGAAGGCTATCACAATGTAAAGTGCATAAGTAAAGAGCTCGGGTATAGAGATAACCGAGGCACGCGGGGACACTGATATTTTACCGAGTTCCTCCCAACATGGAGTACGTCTCGTTTGGAGAGGGGGTGGTATAAAACCACCAACGCCACAAAAGGCCTCCCTTATTCTCCGGTGAACCTCACCCCAATGGGATCGATCCACGCTTCCACTCTCGGTGCACTTGTCGGTGGCAACCGGAACCTCTCACAAGGTTGGGGCACAACTCCACAACTTAATTGGAGGCTCCCAACAAACGCCACAAAAGGCCTCAACAAATGCCACCAAGGCTACAATGCCACCAAGGCCACAAAACCGTCTAGGGTTCCAAGAACCCAAGAGGGACAAGCTCCAATGAGCAATTCAAACCAAATCCTCCGAGGAGAACCCAAACCGATGCAACAAATGCAAATGGCAAGAACACCACAAAGATGCTCAAATCCCTCACTCTCAAGTTCCAGCAAAGCTACCAAAGCTATTGGGGGAACAAGAGAGGAGAAATCAAAGAGAGACACAAAATCCCCCAAAATCTAGATCCCCAAAGATACACTCACAAAGAGATGTTTTTGTTTGGTCAAAACGTAGATCTAGATCTCCTCCAACAACCCCTCAAATATTTGCAAGAATCAATGGAGGGGTGTGTAGAAATCAAGCTTAAGGAGTAGAGCAAATGGGGGCAAAGCTTGGGCAAGAAAAGGAGGAAGAAGTCACTCTAAATGAAAATGGGGCAAAGCTATTTAAAGACACGGCCAAAATCTGGCCATTGGGGCAATTTTTCTGGACGGTCCGGTAGTACCAGAATTAACCGGTAGTACCGGACCCAACCCAGAAAAACAGCAACAACGCGAGTTGGGGAGAGAGAGAGAAAGCAGCAGCAGTGCAGCACAACAGCCAGCAGTGAATCGCATGTGCGCGCGCATGCGGGCGGCAGCGGGGCCCACGCGGGCCAGCAGCAGGCAGCAGAGCAGCTAGGTGGTAGCTGGCGGCAGGGCCTGCAGCCAGCCATGCAGCAGCTGCTGCAGGCGCGGCATCAGGCAGCAAGCAGCGAGCAAGCGGCAGCAACACGTCTACGCCTGCGCGCGCGCAGCAAGCGCAGCAGCAACGGCGGGCGGGCACAGCGGCCATCGGCGTGGGGGTAGGGCGGGTAGGCGCGCGCGGGCGCACGAAAGGAGCCTGCGGGCGAGCGCAGGCGGCGCGAGTCAACGCGGGAGCAGACGCGAATCTAGATCTAAACTGGACAAAAAATCTGGGAAAAAGTTTCTGGGCCGACCGGTACTACCGGCCCACCGGGCGGTACTACCGGGCCGGCCGGTAGTACCGGGTTTAGGTACCTAGCGAGGCAGAAAGAAATCAGGCCATTTTTAGGCCCGGGCGGTACTACCGCTTGGCCCAGAAAACAGCCTAACAGGCAAATATTCAAACGGCAATAACTTTTGACTGGAAGCTCCGATTCAAATTGCGTTGGATAGAGGGCGACAAGGGCTTCCCAATAAAAAGTGGAAATATTGATTATCACCAAGTGAGAAAGTATCAAGCAGAATAATGTGATATACCTCACTTGGTGAGAAACCGAAAAGCCGCATAAATCAAAATCGCAACAAGATACAAATGGGAGATCCGATTTAGATGAACAAGAGCTTGTTATGGAGATTACCACAAGCTCTATATCATCACATGGATAAGACCAAATAACAACCAAATATGATGATGCAAGTATGCAAAGGTTTGAGCTCTCTCCGAACGATGTGACCGAATTACTCATATGAGAGCCTCTCTTGATAGTACGGTTATCTATCCTAAACCCGGTCTCACACACAACGTGAGACCGGCAAAAGGAAAAACCTATCAATGTTATACCTTTGCCTTGAGCATTCCACTTGAGCTCGATGTAGACGATCTTGCCCTTCTCAAGATGAAACGCCTTCCTTAATTCCTCATCATCGACCTCGCATATTGAGCTTGCCCAACAAATCTTCTTTGCATTTCTTTGACCTTGAAGCCAACACATGCTCTAAGCGATGCCAATGGACAAATCCTACAAGTATAACTTAATACACACATTAGTCCATAAGGATTGTCATTAATTACCAAAACCACACATGGGGGCCCAACATGTTCTTTCAATCTCTCCCATTTTGGTAATTGATGACAATCCCTTTAAGAGGGTTTATATAAGGAATATTAATGAATAAAATGGTAATACCAATATCAAATACTACAAAAGTATGTGATATTGGTACCACCACCATATATAGAGAAAACTCCCCCACAATCTATGCATGTGTGATGAACTTGAATTTCATTGCATATATTGCCAATCATTATCATAGGTGGAGTTTCCCTTATATATACCACATGCTAAGCAACAACAAAGATGAAAGAGCATGAGAAGCAAATGCACAAGAACAAACTCAATGCATAAACCAACTTCCCTTAAACCCTCTAAAACTTCTCCCCCATTGGCATCGATTGCCGAAATGGGTGACAAGTTCTGGAAGGCAAATATAGTAATAATTCCTCCAAAGGTGTGCCTTCGCACATATCCAATGATGAATACTTGGGAGGGAGTAGAACTATATCGAGGACCCGAAGATTGCAAAAATAAAGTCAAATGATGCAAGCAACTACAAGGTCCGACAAACCAATTTGAAAACAACAAATGAGTCCAAATGGAACCTACAAGATTTTATGATATGAGCAAGAGAGTGCTTTAAATAACAAATAGAGAAGCTCCCCAAGATTTTTCCACTATTCAACATAAATGCATTAGAATACATATTGCACAAATATGGAATCCTCGCTCCCCCATAAGTATTTAAAACACAACAAATGTGAAAGAATGCAAATGAGTATTATTAAATGAATTAGATGAGCTCCCCAAAGAGAATGCACCAATTATGATAATTGCATTTGGGAACTAGGTGCATAGTCATGGACTCCTCACTCATCCAAATTCATTTAACAATACAAGACATGAAAGAACAAATATGAGTGTCCGAAGATGCAAACAAGTGGAACAAGCACTCATAGGAAAATAAATTTGGAAGCCACCGAAGAATCAAAAGGAATAGAAAGGTGGTCTCCAAGGATTAAAAATCAACTAAAATTATCTTCTCATATGTGTATATGTATCTAAGTGGAAAATATCACAAAGACATATTCCAAACAAGAAAAATACACACATAAAGAAGATTATACAAGAAAGCACATGAAAGGCAAAAATGAAGTCATAACATATATCAATAAGAATTTTGCTTCAAAGCATGGCCAAAGGCTCACATATATCTTATTGTACATAATGGACTTCAAACACAAACACACTACATATATTACAACTATCACCAAGGGAAAAGGAGAAAGTTGAAATATATGAAGAAAGGCAACAAGTATCATAATAGAAAATAGACTAGCAAAATCTCACTATTTCATATGAGAGAAGTTGAGGAAATGATAGGCAATAAAATTGCTAGATTTACATATTTGGGATTGGAGGATCATATGCATGATTTTGTATAGTCCCAACTATATGTACTCATCTCAACTTATACACATTTACAATAGAGAGTTCTATTAAAACCATGGCTAGAACTACAACAATTACAAATACAAGAATTCATGCTAGAAGGCAACCGACAAACGGTTGGAAACAAGATATATGAGCATGAGAAAGAGATAGTTGTTACCGAGATATAATTGGTAGGATGCAGAGTATATGAATTCGTTGATCATCCTATATCTTGACTCAACTTTTAATGTATGCACCACTTCTTCAAAAATGAAAGACAAGCATCCAATATATCTCCAATGTACCTAAAACACAATTAAGTACAAAATGGTCCCCAAACTTATTGGGTCCAAAGTAGTTACAGAAACTACAATACATAGGAGAGACTCCACATAATTATGTGCACATTGATATGAAATTGAATTTCATGCACAACTTAGCCGATGGGAATTGGTGGAGTTTCCCCTATATATTGGATCAAAGAAAGCAAGCATGCCATAATATAATCATATAGAAAATATGCATGCATAAAGCTTTCAAGAACCAAAAGGAAATACAATTTGAACAAAACACCAAGTAAATCGAGATTGCACACACAAGAGTGTGACATGACAAACGATGTCCAAATTGTATCAAAGAACCAATTCAACACATGAAAGATCACAAGTTCAACAAATGAACTAGGCTAAAACCAAAAGAGCAAAAGATAGATAGAAATAAAAATTCTCACGAATTTATCTCATTCTAAAATGGTCAAATCAAGAAACAAGGAATGAGACAAAACCAACTCCCAAAAAGAGCAAGGTTCCAACAAGAAACCAAACTCCCCAAACTTCACATGATGGCACAAAATACCAAAACGAAAAGATTGAGGTTCCAAGCACATCACACCCGATATGGATCAAACAAAGAAGCATAAATGTGAGTGTTCTAAATAATATAGGATAGCTCCCCCATGGATAGTACATTATGTAGGATTTTCCTTTTGAATGCAAAATGCACACAAATGGGATCATCACTACTACCTACATTAAATAAAACACAATAGGATACCAATAAAATAAGAAGATCCAAAAAGTAGCAAGGAATACATGGGAGCACACAAAACATTTACTTGGCCAAAGATAGGACAATATTAAGCAAAGGCCTAAGTGAATATGATCAACAAATTCTACCATAAATTACTCATTGTCCAAGTACAAGAAATATTGGGAATAATTTTCCCAAGGTAGCTTGCATAGATATCCAAGATCATAGTCACAACAAGAAGTATATAACTAAATATAAAAAATTGAGCATGATACTTCAAACAAGATTCTTGGTAGCTTCCAATAGTCACACAATCACTAGTGATTAGAGTAACTCGAAGCAAATGGTTTCCATGAGAATATATATCTAAATATGAGAAAACACATACAAAGAATCATTCTCACATATAAGATCCAAAATATGAGCAATAAAGGCATTCAAGCAAATTGGGACTTGTATGAGCAAATGTGTCACATATGGGCTAAATAATTATCAATATCAATTCTAAGTGACACAACCTCGAATATTCACATTTTCTAGGATTGTAATATGCACTAAGCATAAGACTCACCCATAATGTGATACTACCATAAAAACAACATGAGGCAAAAGAATACAAATAGAGATAATTAATGGACATTATAAATTTTAAATTTCTCATGAGAATTATACCACATAGAGACTAGACAAGAATCCAATATAAGTACTAGGTGGTATTCCTCATGTACACACAATTTTAGGATTGTGGAATGCCCAAGCATAACACTCCCCCAAAACGGGATAATCCATTAACATCTCACAAGAGCCAAATAAGATACCAAATATAACCAAGTAAGGCTCAAACACAAGAAACACACATACATGGTGTGCCACCTAATCATACATAAATATATGCTTGAGTCCTCAAGATAATTAAGTGGATAGCACAACATGTACGCACAAGGGGGCGAGTAACTTTCAATGTAATGAGTTTAGCATATGTTACCGCAAGGAGGAACATTGGATATATAATAAAATCATGATAATCCAAATGGCTTGGCTTGACAATAATAATTGATGAAGATCCCTCAATTCTTCATAATGTAGCCAAGTCTCCAATGCCCTCTAAAACACACCTATTGATCAAGTTTTGGCTTGTTGGTCCCCAACCAAGTTGGGTCCTAAGAAGTTAGTCACAATAGGCTTGGCAACCCAAATGGTTCTTTTCTTGACACCACATTGAGCACCAACAAATTTGGCAAACACATTGCCAACCTCATCCTTACGAAGTGAATAAGCATCATCAATCAAGATAGGATGGGATGAGGAGATACCAATAGTGCATGAGGAAGAAATGTGCCCCTTCTCGCAATATATGTAGCAAGTTCTACTCTTGCCATCTTTCTTCTTGGATGAAGAAACAACTTGAGGAAGAGCTTGAGTCTTCTTGGGAGGAAGCCCATCTCTAACAATATTGATGGGGATACGCCTACTGGGGTATACTCAGCAGGACGTTTCCGACTGGCCCAAGGGCTGGCGAGTGGGCCTGCAGAACGGCGAGTGGATCGAAGCCCAGCAAGGTACCAAGCGACTGGAAGCTGAAGGCCCAGGCGAGTAGATAGGCCCAGTCGGACTAGGTTAAACGATTACCGAAGCTGTAACCGAATCGGTTGAGATATGTAAACCCTAGGGGAGGTGAGCCTATATAAACCTCCCTACGGGGTGAGTAGAGACACGTTCCCTCATACACCCAAGCGACTCGCCGCCTAGCCGCCGAGCTCGCCCATTGTAAACACCTCCATAATACAATCTAGCAGGAGTAGGTCTTTACCCTCCGGGGGGCCGAACCTGGGTAAAACCCTGTGTCTTTGCCCTCATCTCGCACCACAGATGGCTGGCCGCCCTTGCCCCTCGTTCTACTACTCGCTGCCGATTGCAGCATCTGCCGTGACCATTCCCACGACAGTGGCGCCCACCGTGGGGCCTGGCCGGTCTGGCCGGTGTTCTGCGGCGAGATCCAATCTGCCCATCAACGAGACGGTCGCCACCGGCCGCATGATAGCGATCGGCGAGATGCTCCAGATCTTGCCGAGCAGCTACGTCCCGGTGGCGCGACCCGTCACACACAGCGTGATCCTGCCAATCAGCACGATCAGCCTCTTCGTCGGCCTCACCGACATCATCGTCTCGGAGGACTCGGCTCGCATCCGCGAGTCGCCGCCACGCGATCGGCTCTCCGAGAGCCAGGTTCGCACGATCCACCGCCTTGCCTCCGAGTACAACTCGGCCCACAGCAACGTGGCCGGGAACTCAGCGGCCGCAGAAGATGCGGCCCTCACCGATGACGCCGACTCGGCGACCCCGGCGTCACTCGCCGGATCCATCACCGCGGCCTCATCCGCGGGCTCCATCGCCCAGGTCTCCAACGCGGGAGACTTCGAGGACCCCTCCATCCTCGGGATCTTCGAATTCGACTCCGGGTCGGAGAACTCCGCCGACCTCCGCGATGGCGCCAATCGCCACGCCGCGACTTACATGGCCACCGGCACCGATCCACCGGAGGATCCTTTCTCCACCCCAATCCCTCCTAACGCCACGGCAACGGAGGTCGAGGAGCTCCGCTTGAAACTGGCGGAGGCGGTACGCAAAGAGCAGGCCGAGCGCGAAAAATTTTGCCTCGAGCAGGTGACGGCGCAGGAGCTGTCACGCTACCACCACCAGCGGATCAGGTCACGCTTGAACCCAACCGTTCAAGGGCGTGCCCTGAACTTCGACGACGAAAACGACCCGGCCCGCATAGCCGAGCGCGCAATCTGCGAGAACGCGCCACCAGGAGGAAGCGCCCGGCCCCCGCCAGGATCAACGGCGATGGGTGCCCCACCACCACCCAACCGCACCCCTCCCAGGGACCAACCGCGGATAGTTGTCTCCTCACGGGAGCGAGACGCAAACGGCCTCCCACTATTCTCCACCCCAATGGACAACCTCGTGGCAGGCCGAGCAGCAGCTGATAGCATCACGGCCACTGGCAACGGCGCCTTACAGATCCAGTACGTCAAGGCCCTGCTTGCGAAGGCCGTGGAGCAGCAAAAAGCGGGCGCCGACTCGCAAGGTCGAGTATACTCGCGTTCCTCGGGAAGTAGAGCGGCCTCAAGCGGCCGCCCAGCGGCGGCAAACACCCTCAATTGCCCGCCACCAGAGCCACTGCAGCTCCAACACCGACCTGCGAACGCGGCGCTCTCCACCAACGATCCCAGGCCGGCGACCAACTTCGTCGCCGCTAACGGACAACCCATCGACGCCCGCACTCACATCATCAACAACCAAAACTGGCGCGCACGCCAGCCCGACGACTTACGGCACACCCTAACTAATCGCCACGATGGCGAGCCCATGGGGTCGCTCAGTCGACTCGGGCCTAAGTGCTTCGGACCAATGATCCGAGGCGAGAAGTACCCGCCAAACTTCAAGGCGCCAAAGGAGATAGAAAAATACGACTCCTCGTACGACCCCGCAGTCTGGCTCGACACGTACCTCATGGCAATGGGGATCGCGGGTCACACTGACCTACTCGCCGCCCGTTACCTCCCACTGATGATGGAGGGGACGTGCAGGCAGTGGATCAACACACTCCCCCAGGACAGCATCGACTCCTGGGAGGAAATGCGCGACGCCTTCGTCAGGCACTTCGAGTGCTCCTACACCCGCGCCACCACCATCGAGGACCTGGAACGATGCGTCCAGGGACCCCGCGAGTCGACCCGCAACTGGGTCCAACGGTGGCAAGAGCTCTGGTACAACGCGGTCGGCATCCACCCGGACACCGCGATCCATTGCTTCAAGACATCGTGCCGCTATGAGCCTCTAGTCGCCAAGCTCAAGCGACACTCCCGCACACTCGACAACATCCCCGACCTCCTCGAGATCGCCAAACGGTACGCCGAGGAGGATCCAAACCAGGAAACCGACGACGAGTCAGGGGGGCAACGCCGCACGGGCGGCAACGACGGCGGACGCCGAACTGACCTACGCTACAGTGGCACCCGCCTCACCGGCAAGCGCCGCAGCGACGAGCGAGTCGACTTCGTCGCCAACGCTGGGCATGCACAGCGCGAGCCCAAGAGCTACCGCCGCGACGGAGGGCAACGGCGCGACGGCGGCAATTACAAGAACAAGCCAAGATTCGATCCTGCGGCCCTCCTCAACCAACCATGTGCGTTCCACAGCAGGGAAGGGAAGCCCGCAACGCACACCACCGCCGACTGCCACACCCTCAGGGAAATCGAGAAGGCACGGCACGCGCGGGAGGACACCGACAACGACCCGCCAAATGGCGGAAAATTCGGCAAAGTAGCCGGCTCGCTCCACACCTTCACAGGCTTCAACACGAAGCGCGAGAAGAAGGTCATCGCCCGCGCCGTCGCCGTCAACGCGGTGGCCCAAACAGACGTCCCCCAGTTCCTGAACTGGTCGGAACAGCCCATCACCTGGAGCCGGCAAGACCACTCGCCACGCATCGAGTACCCAGGACGAGTCGCCCTGGTGGTCAAGCCCAAGGTTGGCGACTACTGGCTCCCCAAGACACTGATGGACGGCGGCAGCTCCATCAACATCCTCTACCTCGACACCTTCAGGCGGCTGCGGCTCCCGCAGTCGATGATCGAGACAACCCACACCACGTTCCACGGCATCGTCCCCGGTCGGAAGGCGTATCCGATCGGCAAAGTCACGCTGCCAGTCACTTTCGGCAGTCCGGCAAACTTCCGCACCGAGCGGATCGTCTTCGAGCTGGTGCCCTTCGACAGCCCTTACCACTGCGTCCTGGG
This sequence comes from Avena sativa, assembly GCA_916181665.1. Taxonomy (NCBI): domain Eukaryota; kingdom Viridiplantae; phylum Streptophyta; class Magnoliopsida; order Poales; family Poaceae; genus Avena; species Avena sativa. The sequence continues at coordinate 381,576,101 of OV702283.1, read as the reverse complement.
GCGCCAGGCGTTTGCTAAATTCATGGCAGCGCCCCACTACGCGTACAACGCAATGAAGCTCCCCGGGCCGTGCGGCGTCATCACCATCAACGGCGACCCCGACATGGCCGCCGAATGCGAGGCCAAAGGAGCCGAACTCGCCGACGCTGTCATCACGGCAGAAACTAATCACGCCGACGATCTCGCCAAATACGCGAGCGGGGTCAACAATGACGATCCCACAATACTCAAGAAGCCCAACTCAGAGGGCACAAACACCTCAACCTTTGAGGCCACGACGCACACCCGCACCGTCGAGCTGGTCCCAGGCGACCCCAGCCAGACGGTGACGATTGGGACAGGCATGAGCCCAGCATAGGAAGGCGCGCTCATCGAGTTCCTTCGTGAGAATAGGGACATCTTCGCATGGAAACCCTCCGACATGCCCGGTGTCCCTAGGGAGCTCGCTGAGCACAAACTAAACGCCGACCCCAAAGTGCGACCTGTCAAGCAGTCGCTACGGCCCTTCAATGAAGAACGCCGTCGAGCAATCGCCGAGGAAGTGCAGCGTCTACTCGCTGCCGGCTTCATCCGGCCAATCAAATACTCCAAGTGGCTGGCAAACCCAGTCCTGGTCGAGAAGAAAAACGGGACCTGGAGAATGTGTATCGACTACACAAACCTGAACAGCGCCTGCCCAAAGGAGCAGTTCGTCCTCCCGCGGATCGATCAGATAATCGATTCAACCGCGGGTTCGGAGTCGCTATGTTTCCTCGACGCCTACTCCGGGTACAACCAGATCAAAATGGCTGTCGAGGATGAGGAGAAGACGGCGTTCATCACGCCATTCGGAGCCTTCTGCTACACCGCCATGACCTTCGGCCTCAAAAACGCCGGGGCAACCTACCAGCTGTGCATGCAAGAATGCCTCGCAAGCCAAATTGGCCGCAACATCCACGTCTACATCGACGACGTGGTCGTGAAATCCGCTCGCCAAGGCGACCTACTCGCCGACCTGGCGGAGACCTTCGCCAATCTGCGGCGGTACAAGATAAAGCTCAACCCAGGCAAGTGCACCTTCGGTGTACCCGCCGGACAACTACTGGGGTACGTCGTCTCCAAACGAGGGATCGAGGCGAACCCAACGAAGATCGACACGATCGCCCGGCTCGGCAAACCCGAGTGCCTGCGTGACGTCCAGAAGCTGGTCGGGCGGGTAGCGGCTCTCAGTCGCTTCATCCCCCGCCTGGGCGAAAAGGCGATGCCCCTATACCGCCTGATGCGCAAGAACCCCACCTTCCAGTGGGACAAGGAGGCGGACGACGAGCTCCGCGACCTCAAAAAAGTGCTACTCGCCGCACCACTACTCGCCGCACCCGCTGACAAGGAACCTATGCTGGTTTACGTCGCGGCGTCCGAGCGCGTTGTCAGTGCTGTAATGGTCGTCGAACGACCAGAGGAAGGAAAGGAGCGCCTGGTTCAGCGGCCGGTGTACTATATCAGCGAGGTTCTCACCGAATCGCGCCAGCGGTACCCACAGTACCAAAAGTTAGTATACGCGGTCTTCAGGGCTCAGCGGCGCCTGCCGCACTACTTCCAGGAGCACCCGATCACGGTCGTCTCCTCAGCGCCACTACAAGACATCATCCGCAATCGCGAGGCGACCGGGCGGGTTGCCAAGTGGGCCGTCGAGATCGGCGTCCACAACATTAAATACGAGCCACGAAGGGCGATTAAGTCACAGGCACTGGCAGACTTCATCGCCGACTGGGAGGAGGCCCAGCAGCCAGAGAAGCTGCCGTACCTCCATTACTGGAGCCTGCACTTCGACGGGTCCAAGAACGCGGACGGTGCAGGAGCGGGGATAGTGCTGACTTCACCAAAGGGCGACAAGCTCCGCTACATCCTCCGCCTCGAATTCACGCCCTGCACCAACAACATGGCTGAATACGAGGCCCTACTCCACCGCATGCGAGCCGCAAAGGAGATGAGCGTCAATCGCCTCCGATGCTACGGAGATTCCGACCTCGTTTTGGGACAAGTCGCCGGCACCTGCGACGCCATCTCCCCTACCATGGCGGCGTACCGCCAAGAGGTGGATAAGTTGGGCGGCCACTTCACCGGCTACTCTGTCGAGTGGATCGACAGGCGAAAAAACGAGGAGTCCGACGCCCTCTCTCGCATCGGGTCGGCTCGACTCGCACCACCCGCCGACGTGTTCCTCGACACAATTTCCAAGCCATCAGTCTCTCCCCCGAGGGAGATCAACATCGGAGTCCCGCTCCAACCAGAGGCAGCCTTGGTCGCACTCATCACCGAGCCAGACGACTGGACTAAGCCCTACATCGCCTACCTGGAAACCGGCACCCTGCCAGCAGACGAGATAAACGCTCGAATGATCGCCCGCCGGTGCAAGTCTTACACCATCATCGACGGCGAACTACACAAGCGCAGCGTCACCGGCGTGTTCCAACGTTGCATCCAGCCAGCTGAAGGACGGAAAATCCTCCACGACATCCACTCAGGCGACTGCGGCCATCACGCCGCCGCTCGCTCCCTGGTCGCCAAGGCTATGCGACACGGCTTCTACTGGCCCACCGCACACGCCGACGCCGTCGACATCGTCCAGCGATGCGCCGGGTGCCAGAAGTACGCCAATCAGACGCGCGTACCGAGCTCAGCGCTCAAAACGATTCCCATCACTTGGCCATTCGTCGTATGGGGCATGGACATGGTAGGCCCCTTCAAGAAAGCCCCCTCCGGCTACACCCACCTGCTAGTCGCCGTCGACAAATTCACCAAGTGGGTGGAGGCCAAGCCAGTCCGGAAATGCGACGGGAAGACCGCCACTAAATTCCTACGCGAGCTCATATATCGCTACGGGTTCCCAAACAGTATCATCACGGACAACAGCACAAACTTCGCCAAGGGAGCAATGGCCGAATTTTGCGAAGAGCACCACATCCGGCTTGACCTCGCGTCAGTCGCCCACCCGGAATCCAACGGCCAGGCGGAACGCGCCAACCAAAGCATCCTCCACGGCCTGAAGCCGCGACTCCAAGTACCACTCGAGCGCACCGCTGGATGCTGGGTCGAAGAGTTGCCCTCCGTCATCTGGGGAATCCGCACCTCGGTTAACAGATCGACGGGATTCACTCCCTTCTTCATGGTCTACGGCGCCGAAGCAGTCATGCCCACCGACCTCGAACACGACTCTCCGCGGGTCGTCCATTATACGGAGGCCGCAAACGAACTAGCCCGCCAAGACGGGCTCGACCAGCTCGACGAAGCACGCGACCTCGCTCGGTCACGCACCGCCATCTACCAGCAAGGACTCCGCCGCTACCATAGCCGACGGGTGAAAACCCGCACCTTCCAGGAAGGCGACCTGGTGTTACGCCTCATCCAGGACAAGAAGGGCATGCACAAGCTCTCCCCTCCGTGGGAAGGCCCATTCGCCATCGGGCGCGTACTCGGCAACGACGCCTACTACCTCATCGACGTCCGCGGGGACGGCAAACTCGACGTCCAGTGACCATGGAATGTAAATCTCCTCCGGAAGTTCTACTCCTAGAACCCCACACATGTACTCTCCAGTCGCTATGAAATAAAAGAAACGGTTACCGCCAATGGCGTCTACTCTCCATGCCTTGTGCCACTCGCACTCGTAAAAACAGCGTAATGCTAAAATGCAGAAGTCAACCTTTGGTACAGCGATCGGCACGGCTAAGTAGTGCGATGCAAGAGCACTGAATCATCTCAGGTCTTGCGTCGTCCACGAAAAACGCCAATTCGGAGCCCCATTGGAGTCGCCTAGCTCGACTGGTTTCACGGACCAAGACAACTGCCCTCGCTTCTCACAGCGACCTTGGTCCTCCGCATCCTCGGCATAGCGACTCGAACGGCTAAGTACCACGCTCGGGGACTGAATACCAGTTCGTCGTGATCGGTCAGGGAAAACGCCAAGTAAGAGAGCACGCCCGGGACTCGCCACGCGACTGACCCTCCGGGCCAGGCAGGAGTGACGCGCTCACACTAACGCGCTAAGTCCTCAACCACCCTCGAGTCGCGCCTAGAACTACCAAGTACCACGCTCGGGGACTCGGCCACCCGACCTCGTTCGCGTACGGGAAAACGGCAAAGTACAGAGCACTCAAGGGAGTCGCCTTGCGACTGGCTCTCCGAGCTCGGGCGAGTCGACTAAACTAACAAAACACATGATAACAACAAACATCATATACGAGGTGAACCCCACAAAAGGGCGGACGCGCTCGGGGACTCGTCCAAAATCAATCCAAAACACACAAACGAATAGCAAAATGGACACGACGTCCCATTCAATCGCATATTGCATTGTCTTATATTACAAATTATGCCCGCGTGGCAGAACTGCTGCTAACACATCCAGGCAAACTACCCTATTCTGCAGGCTTCGACGACGACTCGCCAGAATCCCGGCGCCTACGGATGAACGCGGTGTACGGGTTTGACGGATACGTCGTCAGCTCACCCGCCATCGCCGAGCGAAAAGGTTGCTCGACCTTGAAGTCACGATGCGGCGGCTCAGGGTCGTTCGGCGCGACGACCGTCTCCTGGTAGGGAAGGAGGTCGCCCATCGCCCAGACACGCTCCGAGTACGCGGCGGCACGCTCCTGCAACTTGAGAACCTCGGACAGGTCCACCGCGCCAGTCGACGAAGGATACCCACTCGTCACATCGTCGAGGTCGAAATCCTCAGGGAAGTGGGCGAGTCCAAGGCTCAGCGCTGTCGACGCTCCACGCCGAAACGCCGACCGCGTCATGAACTCAACGACCGCGGGCGCCTTCTCCAAGTACTCCCACACCTCAACGAGGTCGCTGGGAATAACCTCTGTGGGCGACATTTCTTGAAGGTAGGCGCGGATGCACGTCGCCGATAGCGTAGCCGAGTCGACGAGCATGCTTACGCACTGCCTCGCGTCGAGCGAGCCCGCTTCTTCTTGGCTACCAATAACGCGACCTGCGAGAAGGAGACAGGGATGAGTGCGACGGACACCACAAAAACCCCAACTAACGGAAAGGGAAGATACACTCGCCAAGCAACGGGCGGGCGAGCCCCGTGATGAAGCACTGAAGCGACGTGTGGTCGTCCTGAAGCCCAGCAATAAGGACTTCCGACACCTTGCGATCCTCCTCCGCGGCTGCAATGGCGGCCTTAGCCCGCCCGTCCGCCGAGCTAGCTTCTTCCCTCGCCTCCCGCAGCTCGCGCTCGAGGTCAGCGACCCGCTGTTCAGCAGCGCCCAGAGCAGATCGCGCCGCTTCCAACTCACCAGCAGGGACAAGCTCCTGGCGAGCTTCCTCTGCCTTCGCGGCAACAGCCTGAAGCTCTTTGTTCGCCTCCTGGATGGTGGCCAGCTCCTTCTCAGCACGCTGTTGCGCGGCCAGTCGGTCCGCCGACTCGAGCTGTAGACCCTGCATATTATCAAAAAAGTCAGCAAAAAAGAAACTCCTAAGTGCCCACCCGCTGAAATTCAGCGAGTGCGCACTCGGGGATTGGCGATCAAGAAATTCCCAAGTGCCCACCCCGCTAAAATTTAGCGCGTGCGCACTCGGGGACTGGATAAGAAAGTAAAAGACGAGAAAATAATAAGAATCAAGCCGCTGCAAAGCACCGACCTGATCCTCGGGGACTGGGTATACCTGGATGGCTGCGCCAAGCATGCCATGAAGTTGCATCGCATCCACGGATGCGAGTAACGCTGGCGTATGCCCACGACGTTGGTCGACTTCAGCATCGACGGTCCCTGGAGCGGGGCTCGGGGATGCAGCCCCGCTCGCCGCGGCCGCCTTGGTCACGAAGCGAGGGAAGGTGGCGATAGAGGCACCCGCTCCAAAGGAAGTCGCCTCCGCCGTTCCAGGCAAGGAAACGCCCTCCTTCGTAGACGCGGCTGCCTCCACTGCGGGACCGGCCGGCGCGACCGCCGTGTCGTCAGAGACAGTGACGATGTCGTCGCCCTTGGCCTTCTTACTACCATCCGCCGAGGCAACGACCTCGTCCGCCTTTCTCTTACGGGAAGGATCCTCCTCGCTAGTGGTGGAGGGTACCTGGGCCACGGTCGGGTGGCCCATCCTTTTCACTCCGGTCCTGCACATCAGTCGAGTCAGTAAAGACAATCGAAACAGCTATAGAAAATAGAGAAGGCCGAGTGCACTCACTTGGCGACCGGGATGAAGCGTAGCCCTGTGCGAAGGCCGGCCGGTTTTTCCAGCTCGGGGCCCAGTCGGCGACTGAGCCCTAGTTCCATGACGTCGCGTGCCCAAGACACGGACGGCTTCTTCGTCGTCGAGGCTGCGGCTGGCGCCTCTGGGATACCTTCGGCAGGGGCTCCTTTGCGAACTGGAGCCGCTACGGCCGGGGCCTCCTCGCGGGGCGAAGCCGCCCCAATTGGAACCTCCTTGCGAGGCGAAGTCACCATGGCTGGAGCCTTCCCTAGCCCAGAGGCTGGCGCGAATGGCGGGGGCATCGAGGCCAGCGGCACTTCCATAGACGGCGCATCTAGCGCGGTTGTCGCCGGGGCCGCGCCGTCACCGGCCGAGCTGTGAGCATCGGAGCTGCTCGTCGAGTGCGGCGGCGAGGCCATCTTCGGCGGCTTTGTTTTCCTCCTCGGGGGGGCCCTCGCCTCCTTTTCCTTCTTCTTCTTCGAAGGAGTGGCCTGGCGGCGCGAGGTGGTTTCTGGGAGCTCGTCGTCATCATCATGACGCTCGAGGCTCCTGCTTGCTTCGATTTCACGCTGACGTTGCCCGCGGGTCTTTCGGACCAGCGGGGCAATTTCCTCTTCGGACTCGTCCTCGTCGTCCTCGTTGCCCTTCGCGGGTGGCGATTCGCTTGTATCCTGGGCGGATGGCCCCGGGCTCTCGTCATCGGCAGGTGGGAGCCACCCTTCCACCACTTGGAACAGCTGCGATGAATACGAAACAGAGTTAGAATTACCGCGACTGCATACGCTGCGACTGCGAACAAGATAAAGAAATTACCGTCGGAGCCGGACGCTTCGCGGTGTAGGGGGGGGACCCCGGCCTGTGCATCCACATACACCGCCTAGGTGATCTTCTTCAACGCTGGGAGATAGTCCTCCAGCTTCCACTCGTCGAGGCAGGCTTTCGTCGAGTCTCCCCGGCCCGTGTACTGATACATGTAATGGTCGCGTTGGGCGAGCGGAACGAGCCGCCGCCCAAGCCAACAATTGTACAAGTTTATCGTCTGGAGCCCCTTCTTCTTCAGACCACGGATGGCCTGGAGCATCTCGTCGACGACCATCCGCTGGTCGTCGGGGAGCTTGCCGACCTGAAGATGGCGCGGCTCGGAACGGTTGGCCGAGTACCGCGGGATCGCCGCCTCGTCCTCCGGAGTCGCCTCGGTCACGTAGAACCATGACTTCTTCCAGTCGCTCGCTGCTTTGGCGGGCAGCATCAGATCGAAGAAGGAAGCTTTGGACTTGAGCTGGAACGTCAGGCCGCCCGCGGCTAGCATTGGGCCGCCTGCCTCCTCGCGGCTGATCCGTCCGTGGAACAGATCTTGCCACAAGGGAAAGTAGGGCCGGCAGCCCAAGTAGCACTCGCAGAACGCCACGAAGATGGCAAGCTGCTCGATGCTGTGGGGACCCAGATCTGAGGGCTGGATCCCGTAGTAGGCGCAAAAACGCCGGAAGAACAAAGACGTGGGAAACCCTAACCCCCGCTCGAGATGACTGGTGAAACAGACGAACTCCCTCTCTCGCGGGTTTGGGGTCGTTTCCCCGGCTGCGGGGATACGCCAACAGCCGGCTCGCAGGATTCCGGCCTCCTCGAAGGAGGCCAGCTGCGCCCTCGTGCACTTGGACCTGCCCCATGGTTCGGTGAGAAGGGCCATAGCCGAGAGGTTGGTTGGAGGTCGAAGGATTTTGGGTCGATTGGATCAAGGAGCAAAGGAAAGAGAATGCGCGCACTCGGAAGAAGTGGTGGGCAGTTGGCTCTACGATTGCCTGTCATTCCTCTTATATAGCGGAAGTTACCCGCCAAATCAGGGGGCCGTTACCGCGCGATGATTACGCCAAAAGTTACCGTTGAGTTACCTTAACGGCTAGTTTGACCACGCCTGACGGTCCAACTCCAGCCACTCGGCTCGCTAGGTCACTCGCCGCGACCGCGTCCCGTTGGCTCGATTCGCCCAAGACGCGACTCGGTTCACCGGATTTTCTCCTTCATACAGGAGCCCGCCGACGATTCGACTGGATGCCTACTTTGAAGCCGTATACTCCGACTGCCAGCAGCCACTTACGCCTAATCAACGACGGCCTCGGGGACTACTGATGGGGATACGCCTACTGGGGTATACTCAGCAGGACGTTTCCGACTGGCCCAAGGGCTGGCGAGTGGGCCTGCAGAACGGCGAGTGGATCGAAGCCCAGCAAGGTACCAAGCGACTGGAAGCTGAAGGCCCAGGCGAGTAGATAGGCCCAGTCGGACTAGGTTAAACGATTACCGAAGCTGTAACCGAATCGGTTGAGATATGTAAACCCTAGGGGAGGTGATCCTATATAAACCTCCCTACGGGGTGAGTAGAGACACGTTCCCTCATACACCCAAGCGACTCGCCGCCTAGCCGCCGAGCTCGCCCATTGTAAACACCTCCATAATACAATCTAGCAGGAGTAGGTCTTTACCCTCCGGGGGGCCGAACCTGGGTAAAACCCTGTGTCTTTGCCCTCATCTCGCACCGCAGATGGCTGGCCGCCCTTGCCCCTCGTTCTACTACTCGCTGCCGATTGCAGCATCTGCCGTGACCATTCCCACGACAAATATGTAGGGCTTGAGGCCGCTTCCCTTGTTGCTTCTTGCCAAGGGACTTCTTCTTTAATGGGCAATGTTTGACATGATGCCCTTCTTCCTTGCACTTGAAGCAAACAATGTTGGCCGGATCCTTGACTTGATCTTGGCCAATCTTCTTGTTATCCTTGTGCTTCAACTTGATAGTGGACTTGTTCTTGACATTGGAGTTGAATCCAAGCCCACTCTTGTCATTGGGGGATTTTTGCACACTCAAGATTTTGTTGAGTGCGGCCTTCCCTTGTTGACCCTTTTTCAAGTCATTCTTCAAAGAAGTGACTTGATCGTTGAGCTCTTTGATTTCCTCTACATGGTTAGTTTCAATACAAGTACTAGAGGAAGTAGATGCTACATTGTTAGAACAACAAGGCATGGAATGTAATTCATCACGAGATATAGCATGGTTGTGAGAGGATGAATTACAAGGACTAGCACATGGCAATATAACATTTGGAGTAGATATAGTGCTAATGTCCACATGAGGCCCACTAGATGTTACCTTTGAAATGATGGCCTCATGAGCCAACTTTAGCCTACCATGGGAGACTAGGAGATCCTCATGCGAGCTTGAGAGCTTAACATGGCTTTCTTCTAATTTCCCATAGTTGCTAGTTAGCAAAGCAAGTTGAGCCTTTAGCTCAACATTCTCCTTCAAAATAGATGCTTCACAAGAAATAGAGTTAGTAGCACAAGCATCATTACTATTAGCAAGAGGTGAGGCCAACTTGTCAAGCTCTTTTGAATATGAGGCTTTAAGTTGCTCATGTGACTCGGTGAGTTTGATGAGCTCACCCTTTATGACCCTAGAGCCATTTTTAGGTGCTCAAAATCCTCAACAAGTTTAGCATAAGCAACTTCAAGTTCATCATTTTTAATCTTGAAGGAGTTAGCCACCGCAAGTTCTCTATCATGGTATTCCTTTACTCTAGATAATTCTAGAGTAAAAGTCTCCTCAAGAGATTCTTTGGTGGTTTGTTCTTATTCAAGGGAGTCCTTTACTTGAGCAAGTTCATTAGCATATTCACACTCAAGTGCAAACTTTTCATCAATTATGTTTTCTTGCTCCTCAATAAGATCATTGCCTTCTATAGCATAATTCAAGATTTCAAGAAGGTTGGAGGAAGCAAGTTTATTTTTGTAAAGAGCACTATAGACAACCTCTCCCATTTTCTTAATAGAGGTAATATCATACTTACCTCTATAATCATCATTATCATTCTCAACCTCATCATCATCATCATGAGATACAACGGGATTCAAAGAGGTTACCTTTGTTCCCTTAGCCATAAGGCACATGTGAGAACCGGAGGAAGGTGATGATGAGATTGCACTTGAAGCTCTCTTCAAGACCTTGTATTGGCCCATAGAATCTTCATTTTCCTCTACATGGTTAGCAACACAAGCACTAGAGGAAATAGAAGCATTTTTATCATGGCAATAAGACAACATGAGCATATCATCATGAGATTTGTTCAAGTCATTTCTACATGATATGCAAGGACTATTAACACAAGCATGTGAGGAATTTTGAGTGCTAGAAGTGTTAAGGTCCAAAGATAGATCATTGCAACTAGATAGATATGAGGGATTACAAATAGTGAGCACACTATCCATATTGCAATTTCTATCACCACTCACCATATCATTACCTTGTGAAAAATCACATGTTGGTGAAGTGGTAGACGATGAGAACTCATCTCGACCGGAAGTGGAAGCAATACAATCATCCTTAATAATGTTGGACTTGTTATATTTATCTTGAAGCTTGGTCCATATCTCACGAGCGCTTGAATAAGGCATGATAGAAGAAAGAACTACATTGCTCACAACATGCACAAGAATTTTAGTAGCTAGAGCATCTATATGAGAGTTCAACTTCTCCTCTAAAGATTAGTTTTGGGTATCCATAGGAGAAGAGAAACCCACATATAGATAGCCCTCGATAATTGGGTGAATTTCCCGAAATAAATTAAGCATGCGAATTTTCCAAACATCATAATTTGTGCCATCGAATGTGAGCGTGTCCTTGTGCACTAATCCCCTAGCCGACATCTTTACTCTCAAGGAGGTGAAGCCTAAAATGAGAGACCCGGCTCTGATACCAATTGAAATGATACGGATGTCGCCTAGAGGGGGGTGAATAGGCGATTAAAACTTTTCCTAGAGAGGCTCAACAAAGGCGGAATAAAACTAGTGTTTACTTTGTAAAGCACAACCTAGAAACAACTAAGGTTTACCTATGTGCACCAACAACTTATGCTAAGCAATACAAGCAACAAAGTGATAGCAAGATATAAATTACTTCAAGCACGAAGGCTATCACAATGTAAAGTGCATAAGTAAAGAGCTCGGGTATAGAGATAACCGAGGCACGCGGGGACACCGATATTTTACCGAGTTCATCCCAACATGGAGTACGTCTCGTTTGGAGAGGGGGTGGTATCAAACCACCAACGCCACAAAAGGCCTCCCTTATTCTTCGGTGAACCTCACCCCAATGGGATCGATCCACGCTTCCACTCTCGGTGCACTTTTCGGTGGCAACCGGAACCTCTCACAAGGTTGGGGCACAACTCCACAACTTAATTGGAGGCTCCCAACAAACGCCACAAAAGGCCTCAACAAATGCCACCAAGGCTACAATGCCACCAAGGCCACAAAACCGTCTAGGGTTCCAAGAACCCAAGAGGGACAAGCTCCAATGAGCAATTCAAACCAAATCCTCCGAGGAGAACCCAAACCGATGCAACAAATGCAAATGGCAAGAACACCACAAAGATGCTCAAATCCCTCACTCTCAAGTTCCAACAAAGCTACCAAAGCTATTGGGGGAACAAGAGAGGAGAAATCAAAGAGAGACACAAAATCCCCCAAAATCTAGATCCCCAAAGATACACTCACAAAGAGATGTTTTTGTTTGGTCAAAACGTAGATCTAGATATCCTCCAACAACCCCTCAAATATTTGCAAGAATCAATGGAGGGGTGTGTAGAAATCAAGCTTAAGGAGTAGAGCAAATGGGGGCAAAGCTTGGGCAAGAAAAGGAGGAAGAAGTCACTCTAAATGAAAATGGGGCAAAGCTATTTAAAGACACGGCCAAAATCTGGCCGTTGGGGCAATTTTTCTGGACGGTGCGGTAGTACCGGAATTAACCGGTAGTACCGGACCCAACCCAGAAAAACTGCAACAGCGCGAGTTGGGGAGAGAGAGAGAGAAAGCAGAAGCAGCGCAGCACAGCAGCCAGCAGTGAATCGCATGTGCGCGCGCATGCGGGCGGCAGCGGGGCCCGTGCGGGCCAGCAGCAGGCAGCAGCAGAGCAGCTAGGTGGTAGCTGGCGGCAGGGCCTGCAGCCAGCCATGCAGCAGCTGCTGCAGGCGCGGCAGCAGGCAGCAAGCAGCGAGCAAGCGGCAGCAACGCGTCAACGCCTGCGCGCGCGCGCAACAAGCGCAGCAGCAGCGGCGGGCGGGCCCAGCGGCCAGCGGCGTGGGGGCAGGGCAGGTCGGCGCGCGCGGGCGCACGGAAAGAGCCTGCGGCGCGAGTCAACGCGGCAGCAGACGCGAATCTAGATCTAAACTGGACAAAAAATCTGGGAAAAAGTTTCTGGGCCGACCGGTACTACCGGCCCACCGGGCGGTACTACCGGGCCGGGCGGTAGTACCGGGTTTAGGTACCTAGCGAGGCAGAAAGAAATCGGGCCGTTTTTAGGCCCGGGCGGTAGTACCGGCCCGTCCGGGCGGTACTTTGGCCCAGAAAACAGCCTAACAGGCAAATATTCAAACGGCAATAACTTTTGACTGGAAGCTCCGATTCAAATTGCATTGGATAGAGGGCGACAAGGGCTTCCCAATAAAAAGTGGAAATATTGATTATCACCAAGTGAGAAAGTATCAAGTAGAATAATGTGATATACCTCACTTGGTGAGAAACCAAAAAGCCGCATAAATCAAAATCGCAACAAGATACAAATGGGAGATCCGATTTAGATGAACAAGAGCTTGTTATGGAGATTACCACAAGCTCTATATCATCACATGGATAAGACCAAATAACAACCAAATATGATGATGCAAGTATGCAAAGGTTTGAGCTCTCTCCGAACGATGTGACCGAATTACTCATATGAGAGCCTCTCTTGATAGTACGGTTATCTATCCTAAACACGATCTCACACACACAACGTGAGACCGGCAAAAGGAAAAACCTATCAATATTATACCTTTGCCTTGAGCATTCCACTTGAGCTCGATGTAGACGATCTTGCCCTTCTCAAGATGGAACGCCTTCCTTAATTCCTCATCATCGACCTCGCATATTGAGCTTGCCCAACAAATCTTCTTTGCATTTCTTTGACCTTGAAGCCAACACATGCTCTAAGTGATGCCAATGGACAAATCCTACAAGTATAACTTAATACACACATTAGTCCATAAGGATTGTCATTAATTACCAGAACCACACATGGGGGCCCAACATGTTCTTTCAATATGGCCTTTCTTCTTTGTGCTTCCGATCTCCATCTTCAAGCACGAACATGATCTCCATCATCACCGTCATTGCATCAAGGTCAATGACGCTGCTCCATGGTTGTCGTCCACCAGCTTCAACTGTTACAACTACTTTGAATAGACACGCGGGTCTTAACAAAAATTAAAGACAACCATATGGCTCATGCCGGTTGCCAACTTACAATAAGGAACATTGCATACATCAAATATAATCACAATCATGGCCATATCACATCACAGCACACCCCTGCAAAACAAAGTTAGACGCCTCTAATTTCTTTGCATATTTTACATGGTTTGGGGCTTTCAATAAGTGTCGATCTAACTTACGAACAAGAACCACAACGTTGATGTTTGAACTATCAAGTGCCCGTTGTAAATTGGATCTATACTATAATGGGAGAGACAGACACCCGCAAAGCCACTTATGCAATACAAGTTGCATGTTGAGCGTGGAGCAAGTCTCATGAACGATGTCATGTAAGGTTAGCCCGGGCCGCTTCATCCCATCATACCGCAAGATGCAAAGTACACAAGAAGAAATTGATAATAAAAGCACCACCGCCCACAATGACCATTGTGTTCTACTCGTGCAACAGATCTACATATATACACGGCTCTGATACCACTTTAGGGGTTCGTAGCATGGAAAACAAAAAAATTCTATCGCATACAAACAAACAAGCCAAGATCTATCTACTATATTGTAGCAACGAGTCGATAGAATAACTCACCCTCGAAGATTCCAAAGTGTTTAACGAGAGCGGATTCTCGTGGGTGATGTAGTCGTACTCTTGCCGATCTCAAGATCGCGTAGACGATCCTTCCGGCGCTGCGTTCCGGCAGCGCTTCCGCAGTCGGTCACACGTTCGGTACTCGACGAAGACCTTCCTCTCCCTTGTTCCAGCAGGCAGCGGAGGTTGTAGCAGTCTCCTCGTGATTCCGGCAGCACGACGGCGTGGTACCGGAAGTAGAGGGGAGATATCGCAGGGCTTCGCCTTAAGCCGGAGCGAGTATGGTGGACTATGAGAGAGCCTCGGTGATCTAGGGTTTAGACGCACCAAAGAGGAGAGGCTAGGCCGGCGTCTAGGGCAAGGGGATGCCCCAACTCGGTGGCTAGGGTTTTGCCCTAGGCGGCGGCAGCAGGAGGTGGCGGCGCCGGCGGCTTGGGGCTAGGGTTTGCAGGCTGCAAGGTGTGTGCTTGGAGGGGTAGCCCTGCCCCTCCTTATATAGGTGGAGAGGGCCGGCCAAGGGGAGGGCAGTCCCTCCCCAACTCGGCTTCCAAGGCCGGCGGTGGAGGGAGAGGGACTTCCTCCCCAAGTAGGTTTCCTACTCTCCCTCCACCAAGCAAAATAGCCGTTTGACTTTTCAAATTGGCGTTTGACTTTTCAAACTAGGATTTGATTTATCCCTTTATTTTGCTCAGCGATGACACCTAGTACATGATGCAACCATTCCAACTTGTTATGACACATTCATGTACCCTTCCCCTCCGGAGTGCCGGACATTCCGGAACCTTCTAGAACATTCCCGATGAAAACACCGGAACCATTCTCCAACCCCGAAACATGACTTTCCTTATATGAATCTTATTCTCTGGACCATTCCGGATCTCCTCGTGATATCCCGGATCCCATCCGAGACTCCGAACAACATTCGGTCTCTTACTCATCATTCCATAACTACTCAACAACGTCGAATCCTTAAGTGTGTCTCCCTACGGTTCGTGAATTATGCGGACATGATCGAGAAACTTCTCCGAACAATAACCAATAGAGGAATCTGGAAATTCATATGGCTCCCACATATTTCTATGATTACTTTGCGATTGAATGAACCACTTACATACGATACCAATTTCCCTTTGTCTCACGATAGTTTACTTATCCGAGGTTTTGATCGTCGGTATCTCTGCATACCTAGTTCAACCTCGTTACTGATAAGTACTCTTTTCTCGTTCCCGTGATATGTGATCCCTTGTGAGCCAGTCACATGCTTGCAAGCTAATTGGATGACATTCCACCGAGAGGGCCCAGAGTATATCTATCGGTCATATGGATGGACAAATCTCACTCTTGATCCATGTGTCTCGACCAATACTTTCTGAACACTCAATGCCACCTTTATAGCCACCCAGTTACGATGTGGTGTTTGATGTCATCAAAGCATCCTTCTAGTGATGGTGATATGCATGATCTCATGGTCGAAGGAATTAGGTTACTATGTATCAGAAAGCATATACAATTGAACTATTAAAATGACTTGATCTTTATGCTACGCTTATCTATAGGAGTATGTCCATCATATCATTCTCCTAACGATATGATCTTGTTGTTAATAACATCTCAATGTTCATGATAGGGAAACCACAATCATTTATTAACCAACAAGCTAGTATTATGCAGAGGCTTTACTAGGGACTTCAATTTAAGTTTACAAATCACACAAGTATTAATGTTTCCTTGTTAATACTATTATAGCATGAATGTAAACATTTATCATAAACACAAAGATATAATAATAACTTCATTTATTATTGCCTCTAGGGCATATCTCCAACAGTATCGTAGTACTTTTGATAAATAGGAGTGTCAATCCCAACAAGGAGCAGAAGGTGCTGAACAGTGGTATGGAGCAGGAAATCCCTGTGAATACTTAGCAAATGGATTTTTAGTGGTTTTCTTACAAAGCAACAAAACAAGGAGCAAGTAACAAAAGTAACGAACAAACGGAGCAAGTGGCCCAATCCTTTCTTAGCAAAGGACATGCCGGTGGAAATACTTATAAGGACCAAACGTTCTCGAGGACACATGGGAATTCTATCAAGTGCTTTCGCTTCAAATAGCTGAGTACTCTTCTCTGGTGTTGTAAGTGTTGTGTGGGTGAACCTGTGCTAATGTACCGACCGTACCTGGACTAATACATACTTGTGATTAAACCCCCTGCAAACATCCGTAACTACAGGAAAGTAATTAAGATATAGATCTAACCATAGCCTTAAACTCTGAGATCCTACACTCCCTTGTGCAAAGGTGTCCTAACGAGGGTTCAGGTTTCTGTCACTCCGGCAACCCCACAATTAGTAGCCACATACACAATGCATCCCCCTAGTCCCATAAATGGTGAAGTGTCATGCAGTAGACATTCACATTACACCACTAGAAGAATAGCACCACAACTTAAATACTAAACCATTGAATAATAACTCATCACAGATTCACTACTAACAACATGACTTCTCCCATGTCCTCAAGAACTAAACGAACTAATCATAAGACAGCATATGGATCAAGATCAAAGATGATATGGTAATGGATAACAATCTGAAAATAAAACAATAATCCAATGGTGAAATGGATCGTATGGGCACCTAGAGGGGGGGTGAATAGGTGCTAACCAATTTTTAATATTTTTTCAATTTTAGGCTTGACACAAAGTAAATTCTCTAGATATGCAACTACGAGAATTTCGCTATATGTAACCCTAACTACTAAGCACGTAAAAGAGGAGCGAGGAAACCGTAGTGGAGCACGCGGAGACACAGGGATTTGTTTTACCGCAGTTCCTTCCTTGTTAAGGGAAGTACATCTGCATTGGAGGGGTGGGCGGTTCTAAGACCACCACGCCACAATAGTCCTCACCCTATTCTCCGATGGATCTCGCCACGAGAGGCCTGATCCACCTTCTCCACTATTGGATCCCTTCGAGGCGGGAACCGGTGCCTTTTACAACACTATCGGGGCACACACCCACAACTGAATTGGGGGCTCCCGGGATGACAACAAGATGCCACAAGAACAAGGTTTATCAATATAAACAAAAACGAGGATCTAGATATTTGCAAGAAATACTAGATCAGAGGTTCTCCAAATGAATGGAGAGGAGATGAAGCGCTTGATTGCTGATGATGAAGATCGAGTTCTCCTCCTTCGATTCCCCAAGGGATGGGGCCTTTCGGTGGATCTAGGTGGAGCACTCTTGGATGAAGCTTTCAGATCTGATCTGGTCTTTTTCGAGATGAATCAAGAGTTCTGGCAGGAGGGGGATGGCTGGCTTAAATACCCCCTCCCCAGATCTGGCCGTTGCACAACTTTGGGGGCGGATTATCCGCCCCCCACTTGGGGCGGATTATCCTCCCCCTGGGAAAACTCCGCCCCAAGGGCGGATTCTCCGGGGGAAACTCCGCCCCCTCTCTGGGGCTTGCGCCTTGGTGAAGCTTGGTGAAGATCTTGGGGGGCGGATAATCCGGCCCCCCTGAGGGGCGGATTATCCGGCCAGGCCGGAAAGTCCGGCCAAAACTCCGCCCCCTCTCTGGGGCTTGCGCCTTGGCGATGAGCAGGGGGGCGGATTATCCGGCCCCCCTGAGGGGCGGATTATCCGGCGGGGCCAAAAAATCCGGCCAAAATTCCGCCCCCCTTCTGGGGCTTGCGCCTGCTTGGGCAAAGGGAGGGGCGGATTATCCGCCCCTGGTGGGGCCGGATTATCCGCCCCCAAAGGCAGAGTCATTTTCCCTTTATTCTCAAATAGAGCTGCAACACTCAACACACATTAAATGATCCTTGGTATTGTTATCTAACACACAAAACACTAGGGATTAAGAAATGTTCTTTCAATCTCCCCCTTTTTGGTGTTAGATGACAATACTAGGATTTGCAATAAAACCGGCAAATGCCACCTTAAATAATGAAAGACGCTCCCCCTAGATGTGTGCATATTTAAGATTTGCATTTGAATACAAATACACACACTAGGGAGAACACTACTTTAAGGTTTGGGAAAACATGTCATACCACCGGAATGAGAATATAGCCAAGGCATACATAGATAATCCCATGAATCCATATGCCATCAAATATGCTCCATAATTCCAGAATTCCATGGGGTCCATGATAGATAAATCCAGAATTCCATGAATACCAAACATAGTACCAAACTGTGGAGTACGACATAGTCTTACACAAACAAACACAAATAGCAACTGAGTTCACGCTAGAAAAGGCACAAGCAAGCAAATAAAAACGACTAAAATCGAAAGGCTTGTGGCCGACCCTTGCAAATCCACGAGGCCTAATAGAACTACTTCTCCCCCTTTGGCATCGAAACGCCAAAAAGGAAGAAGAGCGATGCTAACGCCCCTGGAGATCACTCCTCCTCATCCTCGTCGTAGAGGGAGAAAGGCTTGGGTTGAGAGCATCAAACTGAGATGGTACTACACACCCAAATTTGCAAGAATAAAATCAATCAAAAGCCAAATGTGAGTGTGTTTTCCATAAGAACAAGAGATATGCAAGAAAATCCAACGGGACCCATGAAAAACCAACTCTTCTCAAGGAAGAGGGCGGTGGCCGAAGCCACCATGTTGGAGCGCATGGCATGACACCGCGAAGATGTATCTTGAGTTCAAAACCAATGCTCATCGATGACCCACATATCACAAAATGATATTAAGGGAAATGATTTGACTTGCTTTCGGCATTATGGGGGGAGGGTTGGCCCAATCAATTAGGACCACACTCCCCCTATGTCTATGCCCGCATCTAAACCAAATACATGAATAAGAGCAAGTGAGTGTGCAAGGGTAGTCAAGCCAAGCTCCTTGAATCTATGATATTTAGCTCATTCCTCAAATAAAAAAATCTTGCTTCATCAAGAGGCTTCGTGAAAATATCAGCAAGTTGGTTCTTCGTGCTCACAAAGGATAGAGCAATATCTCCACGAGCAACATGATCCCGAATAAAGTGGTTGCGAATCTCTATATGTTTTGTTCTTGTATGCTGCACGGGATTGTAAGCAATTTTGATAGCACTTTCATTGTCGCATAAAAGAGGCACTTTGTCACAATTGACACCATATTCCTTTAAAGTTTGCCTCATCCATAACAATTGAGTACAAGCACTTGCAGCAGCAACATATTCAGCTTCGGCGGTTGAGAGTGAAATACAATTCTGTTTCTTTGATGACCAACACACTAGAGACCTGCCCAAGAATTGGCATGCACCAGAGGTTGATTTCCTATCATCTTTGTCACCAGCCCAATCTGAATCAGTGTAACCACATAGAGAGAAACTTGAACCCTTGGGATACCATAACCCAAAATTTGGGGAATGAACCAAATATCGAAAGATTCGCTTGACTGCCACTAAGTGGCTTTCTTTAGGAGCGGCTTGGTACCTTGCACACACTCCTACACTTAACACGATATCGGGCCTAGATGTGCAAAGGTAAAGGAGAGAGCCGATCATGGATCGGTATACCTTTTGATCCACGTCTTTACCCTTGGGATTGAGCTCAAGATGACACTTTGTTTGCATTGGGGTAGCAACGCCATTGAGATCCGTCATCTTGAACCTTTTGAGCATGTCTTGGATGTACTTAGCTTGATTAATAAAGGTTCCCTCTCTAAGTTGTTTGATCTCAAATCCAAGAAAGAACCTGAGCTCACCCATCATGGACATCTCAAACCTGTCAGTCATAAGCTTCGAAAATTCATCGTTAAAAGCTTGGTTAGTAGAGCCAAAAATAATGTCATCTACATAAAGTTGGCATACAAAAATCTCCCCATTGACCTTCTTAGTAAAAATAGTGGGATCGATTTGCCCAACTTCGAATCCACGGTCTAGCAAAAGCTCTTTAAGGTGCTCATACCATGCACGTGGGGCTTGTTTAAGGCCATAGAGCGCCTTATCGAGTTTATAGACATGGTTCGGAAATTTGGGGTCCTCAAACCCCGGGGGCTGCTTGACGTATACTAACTCGTGTAGAGGACCATTAAGGAAAGCGCTCTTAACATCCATTTCATGTAATTTAAAATTATGATGGGCTACATATGCAAGAAGGATACGGATGGACTGAAGGCGAGCCACAGGAGCGTAGGTCTCACCAAAATCAATTCCTTCTACTTGAGAGAATCCTTGAGCCACGAGTCGTGCTTTATTCCTCACAACAATGCCATTTTCATCCTGTTTGTTCTTGAAGATCCACTTGGTGCCGATAACATTGCGGCAATCCTTTGGTTTTTCTACGAGCTTCCAAACTTTGTTGCGTTCGAAGTTATTTAATTCTTCATGCATTGCAACAACCCAATCGGGGTCTTCAAGAGCATCAAAAACCTTCTTCGGTTCAACCATGGAAATGTGAGCTTGATGATCACATAAGCTTGCAAGCTCTCTTCTAGTGGATACCCTTCGTCGTAGATCACCAACAACCTTGTCAAGAGTGTGACCTCTTAGTTCAAGGTTCCGATCAGCACGAGCCTTGCGACGAGCCTCAATGTCCTTATTGTTTCTAGGAGGAGTGGATTCAATTGTTGTATCCTTGTCTTGATTACTGCCTTGCCCTTGATCTTGATCACCGTTACTGCCAGAAGATTGTTGCTGAACATTTTCTTCAGGCCCGGATAATCCTCCCCTTGGAGGGGCCGGACTATCCGGCCTGGGAGGAGAAGTACCAGAACCATCTTCCTGAGAAAGCCTGACTGGAGTTGGAGACCCAGGGCCAGATAATCCGCCCATGGGGGCCGGAGAGTCCGGCCTGAGAGCTTCAGAGTTGTTGACTTCTCCTTCGGATCCTCTGGAACGAGTTGGAGTGCCAGGGGCGGATTGTCCACCCCTTGGAGGGGGCGGATAGTCCGGCCTGGGACTACCAGCTTGTCCAGGGGACAGATGGTCTTCAGCAGATTGTGGTGTTGGTGCAGTCTCCAATAGTAGGAGCTTGTTGATCTTGTGTAGATGAGGGCTCCACATGTGTGGAGCATTGTCCTTCCCGATCCGCCACAAGGGGTTCCTCAATGGGGCGGAAAAATCCCACGCCCATTCTTCTTATGGCATCTTGGGGTATTTCAACATCTGCATCACAAACATCAACTTGCCCTACAAAGGAGCCGTTATTTTCATCGAACTCCACACTACAAGATTCTACAACAATCCCAGTGAGCTTGTTGTAGACTCTATAAGTGTGGGATTCGACACCGTAACCAACAAAAAAATACCTTCTAAAGCCTTAGATTCAAATTTTGACAAACGGACACCTTTAATAAGAAAGAAACACTTACACCCGAATACCCTGAAGTATGAGATGTTGGTTTTGTTACCGGTAAGTATTTCATATGGGTCTTGTCCAAGATCTTCCGAAGGTAGAGCCGGTTAGATGAGTGACAAGCAGTGGATATGGCTTCAGCCCAAAAATTATAAGGAGACTTGAATTCAGCTAGCATAGATCTTGCCATATCCATCAAAGTCCGGTTCTTCCTCTCGGCTACACCATTTTGTTGAGGGGTGTACGCAGCGGAATATTGGTGTCTAATCCCCTCTTCGCTAAGAAACTCGTTTAAAGTGTAGTTCTTGAATTCTGAGCCGTTGTCACTTCTAATTGCCAAGATGGTAACATTGTGTTGACGTTGAACTTCATTGGCAAAATTGATGACAGGTTGTTGAGTCTCACTTTTCAGCTTGAAAAAATATACCCATGTATATCTTGAGTAATCATCGACGATGACCAAGCAATATTTCTTCCCACCAAGACTTGCATGAGAAGGAGGACCAAATAAATCCACATGAAGTAATTCCAAGATCCTCTTTGATGACACAATAGTCTTCCTCTTGTGGGGAGAATCATGCATTTTTCCTTCAACACAAGCCCTGCAAACACGATCTTTGGCAAAAGAGACATTGTCTTTTAGTCCAAGGATGTGGCCACCCTTTTGGAGACTTTGCAAAGTTCTCATGTTCACATGGGCTAAACGGCGATGCCATAGCCAGCCCACGTCGGCCTTTCCGAATAGACACATCGGACCCGAAGTGGTTTTCCCCGAGAAGTCCACCACATACAGGTCATTTTCGACGTATCCAATGAAAGCGACCTTTAGAGACTTGCTCCATAAGAGTACCACCAAATCATCATCGATAAAAACAGCAAAACCCATCTTGCCAAGGGCACGAACAGAAAGAAGATTGTAGCCAAGGGTCTCAACAAGCATGACGTCCACGAGAGAGATATTGTGGGCAACCACAACCTTGCCAAGACCCAATACCTGAGATTTAGACTTATCACCATAGGAGACTGTGATATTATCATGATTTGGACGCATCTCCGTGATGATCTCCTTGCTTCCGGTCATATGACTAGTGCAGCCACTATCCAGCACCCATTTTGACCCACCGGAAGCATAGCCCTGCAAGAAAATTACTTCTTGGTTTTAGGTACCCATTTTTCAATGGGTCCTTTCATGTTAGTAACAAGGGTCTTTGGGACCCAAATAGACCAAGCAATATATTCATCAAAAGGACCAACATAATAAGCATAAACATCGCCATAGTCATCACAAAAGAGTTCATAATTCGGATTGTGAGACCCTGCAAAACCAATATTATTAGACTTGTATTTTGTGACAACCTTCTCAGCAGTGCTTGTCTTTAATTGCACATTCTTGGTCTTGTTCTTCTTGGTTTTCTTCTTCTTGGACTTGGTGACATACCCAAGTCCCTCTTTACCATGATTTGACCTTTGCTTGCCAAGGACTTCATCAAGCACACCTTTGTCCTTTGTAGTGATGTCCTTGATCACTTCTTTTTCCACACTAGCATTTTTCTTGTTACTATATGTTGAGTTGGACGAGCTAGGAGTATCATATTTGGCCAATCGACTTTGAAGCTGATCATGTGACTCATTGAGAATAGAGAACTCGTTTTTCAACGCCTTGTGAGCATTGTCAAGTTTCTCCAATTCCTCGGAGAGTCTATCATGAGCAGCCCCAAAGTCAATCCTTTCCTTCTTTAACTTCTTTGCCTTGGTGACAGCATTGTCACGTTCCTTAACAAGTTTAGTCACAATTTCTTCATGTGACTCTTCCATAGACTCAAGCCTCTCTTCAAGAGAGACCCGAGCTTCTTCTTCTTCTTCAAGAGCATTTTTTAGGGATGCAATTTCCATTTCATCCTCCCTTTCAATTCTGCCCTTTTCTTCGAGGAGTGCTTCGTTTTGGGCCAGCTGATCCATAAGAGCCTCAAAACGAACTTTGTGCTCACCTTACAAGTTAGTATAGAAATAATCCAAAGCAATAATGTCTTCTTTAACCTTAAGACTAGCAGGATCATCCATGTCTATCATAGCCTTGGGAAAAGAAGAGTTAGAAGAAGTTACCTCGGAGCTTCTTGCCATGAGGCAAGTAGCATTCTTGTTGATGATGTTTTCGTTCGGAGAGTTGAAGAGAGATGTTGATGTAGATGTGGTGGCTATAGCAGCCACCTCTTGAGAGCTATCGTCCTCGTCCTCATCTTCACTCCCCGATGAATATTCTTCTTGAGCCACTAGAACAATCTTTGGTTGCTTCTTGAAAGGAGCATTCTTCTTTACAAACTGTTTCTTACGTGGAGCTTTTGATTTGTCCTTGAAAATGAGTCTTCCTCCATTATCCTCTCTACTTTGATATGGACACTCAGCTATGAAGTGCAGCCGGTCACCACAATTAAAGTATGTTCTCAGCTTGGGACCATTTTCTTTTCTTCCATAGGCTCCACTCTTGCGATCTAGTTCAGCTTTAGCCTTGGCTGGATCTTTCCGAAAGTTTCTTGCATAAAGAGCCAAGTATTGTCCGTGGATCCTTTTTATATCTTCGGGACAGTCCAGACCTTCTACCGCATACTCATCATGATCAATCACACTAGTCTTCAAGGCCATGTTGACCCCCTTTTGCATCCCCATAGCTCAAGCACGAGCATCTTTGGCATTCTTGGCAGCCACCTTGAAGGCGGCCATTTCTTGCATTACCTCATTGGATGACATGAGGTGATAGTTATGCCTACCTTGGAGAATTTTCAAATCTGTGGGCTCAAATGGCATAAGAGCACTGACATACTTGCGCTTGATCCAAGCATCATCAACATGAGTTGCACCGTGATTTCTGAAGGTTGTGGCTATTTCCTTGAGCCTCCTATACATGTCCTCGTGGTCTTCTCCATCCAGCATATAAAATCCTTCAGCTTCATTGCTCAAGGCATCATATCTATTCCTTCTCATACTTTCATTTCCGATGAAGAGCTCGGTGAGAGAATCCCAAGCTTCTTTAGCTGTGCTAAGATGCTGAATGGTGGCATGTCTTTGTCACCCACACCAAGCTGTATCATGTGTAGAGCTGTAGCATTGAGTTGGCTATCGACCACTTCTCTTCTTGTGAGATTGTTAGGATTTCCAACATGAAGACCATTTTCGATGATCTTCCATAACTCTATGGAGGAACTGCACACATGATATTTCATCAAAAAATGCCATTGAGAGAAAGTAGATGCAGAAAGTTTGGGTGGATCACCCCTATTATGTATATGTGGGTGAGGAATAGGCGGATCAGGGGAATACAGATGAGAAACCTCATTGTATCCATCCTTACCGCTATCCTTTTTCGAGGAGGAGCTCTTGCTAGTATCATCACCTACCACTTTGTTATCTTTGGAAACAGTTTTACCCGTTTCCTTGGATTGCGGAGTGGTATCCTCAGAGTTAGATGGAGGTGATGCTGCGGATGTGGAGAGACGCATTATCAATTGACGCATCTCTTCCATCTTAGCCTCCATTGAACTCACCAAGGTTGTTTCCAATGTCTTGAGGTCGTTCATGGTGACTACCTCCGGAGCATCACTCCCATCTCCCTTGGAACTCATACTTCTCTTAGGCGGTTAAGCCCGAAATAAGAGTCGAGGCTCTGATACCAATTGAAATGGATCGTATGGGAACCTAGAGGGGGGGGTGAATAGGTGCTAACCAATTTTTAATACTTTTTCAATTTTAGGCTTGACACAAAGTAAATTCTCTATATATGCAACTACGAGAATTTCCCTATATGTAACCCTAACTACTAAGCACGTAAAAGAGGAGCGAGGAAACCGTAGTGGAGCACGCAGAGACACAGGGATTTGTTTTACCGCAGTTCCTTCCTTTTTAAGGGAAGTACGTCTGCGTTGGAGGGGTGGGCGGTTCTAAGACCACCACGCCACAATAGGCCTCACCCTATTCTCCGATGGATCTCGCCACGAGAGGCCTGATCCACCTTCTCCACTATTGGATCCCTTCAAGGCAGGAACCGGTGACTTTTACAACACTATCGGGGCACACACCCACAACTGAATTGGGGGCTCCCGGGATGACAACAAGATGCCACAAGAACAAGGTTTATCAATATAAACAAAAACGAGGATCTAGATATTTGCAAGAAATACTAGATCGGAGGTTCTCCAAATGAATGGAGAGGAGATGAAGCGCTTGATTGCTGATGATGAAGATCGAGTTCTCCTCCTTCGATTCCCCAAGGGATGGGGCCTTTGGGTGGATCTAGGTGGAGCACTCTTGGATGAAGCTTTCAGATATGATCTGGTCTTTTTCGAGATGAATCAAGAGTTCTGGCAGGAGGGGGATGGCTGGCTTAAATACCCCCTCCCCAGATCTGGCCGTTGCACAACTTTGGGGGCGGATTATCCGCCCCCTGGTAAAACTCCGCCCCAAGGGCGGATTCTCCGGGGGAAACTCCACCCCCTCTCTGGGGCTTGCGCCTTGGTGAAGCTTGGTGAAGATCTTGGGGGCGGATAATCTGGCCCCCCTGAGGGGCGGATTATCCGGCCAGGCCAGAAAGTCCGGCCAAAACTCCACCCCCTCTGGGCTTGCGCCTTGGCGATGAGCAGGAGGGCGGATTATCCGGCCCCCCTGAGGGGCGGATTATCCGGCGGGGCCAGAAAATCCGGCCAAAATTCCGCCCCCCTTCTGGGTCTTGCGCCTTCTTGGGCAAAGGGACGGGCGGATTATCCGCCCCTGGTGGGGCCGGATTATCCGCCCCCAAAGGCAGAGTCCTTTTCCCTTTATTCTCAAATAGAGCTGCAACACTTCAACACACATTAAATGATCCTTGGTATTGTTATCTAACACACAAAACACTAGGGATTAAGAAATGTTCTTTCAAATGGTTCCACTCACAAGCATCAACTACAATAGTAATCAACACCGGGAAAGTTTCCCCTAAGAACTAAAGCAATATCCAACACAATTGTTACAGCGGGACAAAGTGGTGATGATGGTGCTGGTGGAGATGATGGTGTGGATGATGATGATGATCCCGATGAAGCCTGGCTTGATGACGGTGTTGATGGCGACAGTCTCCCCTCTTCGGGAAGGAATTCCCCCGGCAGAAATCTGTCTGCCGGAGAGATCTTTCTCTCTCGGTGTTTTCCGCCCCCAGAGGCAGCGGAAATCTATCTGTTGTCGCTCCCCGAGGCTTAGGGTTCTGTAGGTAAGATATAGGCGAATGGGCGGAGTCGGAGGATGGGCAAGTGGGCCACATCTGTCCTAGGCGCGGGGTCAGGTGGGCCCGCGCCTAGGGGTGTGTGGGCCCCCTGAGGCACTTCTTTGTCCCTCCTTCTGTCTCCCTCATTCTTCTGGAGAAATAATATGTTTCCATATTTTTCTGGTATTTTTCTGATCATTGCGAAATTGCACCAATACGCCTTCTTTTCCATCAGAATCCAGACTCCAGCAGTCCATCCTCCAAGAATCATCCAAAATGCATAAACATATGAAAAAACCATAAGTAATACCTCATAATAAGACAAATATCAATGAATAGAGGTAAATTATGATATAGAATGGTGATGCAAATTTGGCGTATCAACTCCCCCAAGCTTAGACTTCGCTTGTCCCCAAGCGAATACTAAGCTCAGTAAACATGTCCACAGGTTTATGGAGTGAGGTGTCGATAAAATAATACGAACAAGAAGCATCACACTTACCATTGCACAACTCATAGAAGAAAGCAACTCACCATTATATAACTTAGCTTGCAACCAAGTACAACAGTCACAATAGAGATGCATAAAGATAAATCATAATTGGAATTGGCAAACTTGTTCTTGGTCAGAGAACAACTGGCAAACAGATTCACAAAAGCTTTTGTAGAAGTTTCAAATACAAGAACACACTTTGCTCAAAAGGTTTTTCACAAGTGAAGGCTTTCAAAGTAATACTCAATAGATAAGAGTTTTGTGCAAACAAGGAAGATGAAGAACATGATTGAATAAATCACCATATGAATGCTTGAAACACAACAACTCAAATGCTTGCTGGAGATAGAGAGGAAGTAGGTTTACTGACTTAACTTGGAAGTAGGAGAAAGGTCCCTTCATAGAGGGTAGCAAAGATTACAAGTCATAAAGAGCTTTCAAAAGATTATGGTACTTACTAGCTTTAAGCCCTCATTTCCCCTACCATAAGCATCTTGAGATGATTAAGGTTAAAGTGAACAAATATGGAGTATATGCTTGACGAAATATAAGTTGGCAATCTCATGTCCCTTGAATATGAGGGCCACTCCTCATGCTACTCAACTTTGGTCACAGGTAAGTTCTTGTCATTGTAAGTATTTGCATATCATTGAGAACCGCCAATGGGGTACCCCTTGCACATGGTACAGGAGCTTTCCCATAACCAAAATGATAAGGCAAGCAGACAATCAGCATCTCAGCAATCTTTTTTATTTACTATGTGCATAGATTTTTATTGAGGATGCTTCATAGATGACTCACTATGGTGATGCTGCAAGTTTCCACCATGATTAAGCGTGGCTTAGGCTAGCGGCCCAGGCGATTCTCTAACACAGGATACAAACTCCATGGACTTACAAGTTCCCTCTTTATTTCACACTGTTGACATCCATAGACAAAAGAGCACGATATCAACTGTGTATAGAGTACAAGTGCAATGTTGAAAACGTTCCCCGTGACAACACGGTTCTACTAATTCCAATGTATAGATGCAAGCATATACAACTTCGATGTTCACAATGGTTCAAGTCTATTAGGGGAAAGAAAATAAGGTGTGCCATCAAGTTCGTGAGAGCTTTACTAACTAGTTTTCTCATAACAAAATTGTCACATCCCAAAAAAATTCCAAATTTTGAAATGTGAAAAATAAATAAAGAAAAGAAATAATTGTTGAAATTTAGGGTGAAAAGAAACTTTTTGATTCCAAATGGAAACATCAAAACCCAACTTGAACAAACTTTGAATGAAAAGGGAATCCAACAAATTTCAATCAAGTGAAATGCATTCATCAATGAATGTATCTTGAAATTTAAACACTTGGAAAAGTTAAACCAAAACCCTAAAAACCCTAATGGAAGAAATCATTTCCAAGATCACTCAAAGACTATGGATTTTATCCATATAAAAATTTAGCAACAAACATTTATAAATGATCAAAATGATAAATAAAAATATTATAAAACCATAGGAATTGATTTCATTTAATTTGGAGCCATGGATAAAATCTTATGAATTTAATAAGATAAGGAAATATTTTCCAAAGCTAATAAATCTCTTATCTAAAATCCATACCAAAATTGTGAGCAAAATAATCCTAAGGAGATTTAAAAGGATAAACAAATATTAAATAAAAATATACAAATTTGAATCGCCAATTTTGGAACTATAAATGAAAAGATATGGATTTTATAAGACAAAGAAAGAAATAAATAAATAAGGAATATTTAAAAGCCAAATTAAATCTTGGCCAAACAAATGAAATGAAAGATTATGGAATAATAAAAAAGAATTAAAGATTATTAAAATAAAATCATAAGGAGACAATTTTATCTAGATAAAGATAATATGCCTAAACTAAATAATAAATCCTAATAAAATTATTTAGGAGACAATTTAAACCTTGAATTAAATCCATAAGAAAATAGAACAAAGATAATCCAAATCCAAATGAAATAAAGGGATAAAGAGTATTCAAATAAAATTATATGGCATTAACCAAATTCAATTCCATTTGAAAGAAGACAAAATCCCTAAAAGAAATGATTAATTAATGATGAGAAAATAATAAAAAGAAATTACCCAAGGTGGATATAAAAGTTATTTAATCAACTTAAATGGAATAAAAGAATCATTTGAATAATATCTATATGGAATTAAAACCATATTTAATTTTATTGGAATAAAGACAAATGCCCAATTTAAATAATTAATAAATCATATTAAAAATATTTCAAATAATTCAAAGTGAATTATTTAACACCCTATTAAATAAATAAAACCTACTGAAAAAGGTTTCGTAAAAATTAAGATTCAAAATAAGAGTTTGAAAATATAAATAAAATCTTATTTGAATAAAAGACAAGTGCCTATTTTCAAATAAATAATAAACCATAAATGAATAAAAGAATTATTCTAGAATGGAATTTAAATACATTGATAAACAATATTAAAAGCTTACTGAAAAGTTTGGAATGTTCTGAATTCAAATGTTTGTTTGACTTGTTTGAACAAATTCAAAACAGAAAAAGAAAAAGAAATAGGAAGGAAAAAATAAGAAAAACCAGCCCAGCCCTACCTGGCCCAACTAAGCCCAGCTACCCACTCCCTCTCCCGCGAACCGTTTTCTTTCTCACTCGGACCCGCACCCACGTAGACACTGATCGCCTGACCCCACCGTTTTCCCTCTCAATCACTGACGATGTTGCCCCACCGCCAGGTCATCGTCTCCCTCACCCGCCCGCTGACCACGCCCCCTCCCGGCCGTTTCTGCCGTGAACTCCCCGGCATAAATTCGCGGTAATGGCTCAGTGATTAACGCTCGCGACCACGCTCGATTTAGCGCATGTCTCTCCTCCCCATTTCCCCTCACTCGGCCCTCCCTCTCTACCTCCAGGCCGTTCCAATTCGAGATGAAACCACCTCTGCCCCGACGACCTTCCGGCGACGATTCCGGCCACTCCCCACCTCCCCTTGCTCCCTGACACCTACTGGCTTTCTCCCCATCGCCAGGCACACACTCCAGTACCAGCCACTCGCCTGCGCGTGCCCCTAACGTCGGCAACGTCAATGCCAGAACGCCACCGCCTCCTGCTCCAACTCCGGCGACACCCCCTGGTAGCATCTAACCGCCCCCTCCCCTCTGACTGTTACTCCCGTGTTCGCCTTTCTTGCACGCATCTAACGACATCGTTTATTTGACTTGGCATGAACCGTACCCTCACCTCCGACGACGAGCAGACGAGCCCGACGCCTTCATGAACTTCGGCGAGCAATACCCGTCGACACCGTGCGGCCCTCGAGTAACGGAGACCACATTGAGCTTCACTACGACCCCTGTGAACTCGGTGAGCTTTCCCCCTCGCTCTCTCGCTTCCTGTATCGCCGGCACCATCACCGCCCGAGCGGGCCACCGCCAGCCACCGTCGCAGCGCCACCCATCCTTGGTCACAGCACCCAGAGCCGTTAGATGTTGATCTAGTGGTCATGATAGAATCACTTAACGAAGGGGTACGAGATCATCTGTGAAGTGCGTTGTTAGTTAGATATGATGGCTATAGTTGCTCGATCCGCACGAATCGTTTTTAGCCAATAGAAACATGACGCGTGGCCAGTGATTTGTTTTAAAAATAGAAATTTGATCTATTAGATGATAGGATTTGTAAAATTCATAACTTTAAATCTACACGTCCAAATTTTGCAAACTTTATATCATTGGATTCAGGAAAAATAATTCTATCCAACCATGCTCTTTGTTTAATGATTTGCGTCTGTAATATTGGTTGTTCTTGCAGAAACATGGGTAGGCATATTTTGAATATAAAAATTATTCTAGAAATATTTTTGGGGTAAAATCTTTTGTAAATGGATTGTTTTGAACCTACTGACCATAGAAACTAACTTGTAGATTTAAAAGTATATTTTGTGAAGCTGAAGAAGAAATCTTTGAATAAAAGCATTTCTAGTTAAATAAAAATACTGTTTATGTTTTAAAAATGCTTTTTGAGTAAAACCTTTGGAAAATGATTTGATTTAAACTCTATGACCCTAAACACCAAGTTTAAGGATTTAAAAATATATTTGGTAAACCCTAGAAAATTATTACTTTGTTTAAAGGCATTTCCAACAAAATAAAATGTTGCTTTGATTTTAAAATGGTTTTTAGATGAAACCTTTGGCAAATGGATTAATATTAAACACTTGACCTTAAAACACTAACATTTGTGTTTAAAAATATATTTGTCAAACACTAGAAAGTACTACTTTGATTTAAATCAATTCTAGCAAAACAAAAATGACTTAAAGTGGCCATTTTCACTAACTTAATATCAAATGGTTTTGCCACTTATATAAATGACCAATAGTTGTTTTAAAATGTTTATAACCTATTAGAATCCACTTTTCCAAATAAAACAATCTTTGGCATGCTTGCATGCATTACTTTGTTTTTATTATTATGTGATGAATTGTTTGAATGCTAGTTTTGAATTTGTGCCTTGCTTGATTGAATTGTAGTGAACTTTGAAGAGTTTGACTATTGCAAGATCAAGGAGTGAACTTATATTCTCTACCAAAAAGGTTAGTGGTGCTTCATACTTATGTCCTAATATTTTCACTATGCATTAGTGATGTTTTGAGTAGGACTTGCATGGAATTTTTTACTAAGTATGCTATGCCATGGGAAATCCTAGTATATGATGCCTTAGTAGAATTTTTCTTGAGTTAAGATCCCTACTACTATCATGCTTAGCTTAGATAGTAGAAAACAAGGGTGGATTATATTCATGCTATGAAATGTTTCTAAGTCAATGACTTGTGTTTTGTTTAATAAAACAACTATGTGAATGAAACACCTGGGTGGAATGGTGAGAATGGATTTATGTTGAGTGGTTACACAAGGCCAGGGGACTGGTGAACCTTGTGTATCACACTTGTGGAAATCCACCCAGGAACAAAGAGATTTGAGATGTCAAATGTTGAGAAGCTTCAAGTGCAGCCACTTGGCATTATGGGCTTTGCCTGGATCATATAGGTTGCACTAACTTAGCCAAATGGACAGTTGGTGGTAGGGGATGATAGGTTTGGGAACGCGTCCATTTTGGTCTAAGGGAAGGTTCTGAAAGATCTTGTCTCGATGCATGTCGAGTCTTGTGGGGAAAGTGCACCACCTCTCGAGAGAGTAAAATATAAGTACTTAGCCGTGTCCCCGGCAATGGACAGTTTGAGCATCAAGACATGGAAGTTATCAAGGATCTCCTCATCCCAATTTCTAAGTTAAAAACATGTGGTTGAACAAGGGTTAAGGGATCACCAATATCTATTGGTAGATGCCTTGGGTGATTTTGACAAACAAAAACTTAGTGTTTTCAAATGATAAGGAAAATCTATTTTGAGCAAAGCAAGCCTAAGCTCCACTTAGCCAAATGCATATAGATGACATATACCACTATTCTACCATAGTATCACTAGCCAATACAATTCAAATGTATTGACCCTTGTGGTTGTAACTTATTATGTTGCAGGTTTGTTTGATGTTAGTGAAGTGTGTTGATTAGGATTACAAGTCTCCAACATGATTGCCTGTGGCACTTTGAAGATGAAGGACTCCATGCTATATAGTTATTTCTGCTGCATTGTAATGTAACACCGCGATTCTGAAAAGACCGAGGCTTCTATGTGACATGCCAATCCCTGGATCGGTTCATTGGCCCACAATAGAATCAGATGAATAACATAGCAAAATATCCGTGTATCATGAATAACGAAGATCCAGAGTACCATTATTACAATAAAAGCTTAGCCCGAGGCTAGCTCAAATTATTCAGGTAGCAACATAAATAAAGTAAATCCTCCATTCTTCAAATTGCCCACAAGTGAACAAGTGCCGAGTGGAGTACCGTGGCCTATATCGATTACTCAGAATCGGAATAACCTGCAACATGAAACGTAGCAGCCCCGAAGGGTCAATACATGGAATGTATGGCAAGTAGAGCTAGTAAAGGAGACAATAGTACTAACATCTACATGCATATCTGGCAAGTGGAGCTGTGTCTGGCTTGCATTTGCAAATATGTTTGTCCTACTTTCATAAACAGTTTTTGATTTTCTTTGAAAAGATCCCAATTAAGTTAACCCAACAATGTTAAAGCAATTATGAAATTAGAATGAGCGAGAAACATGTCATGGAATCAATATCAAGTAACTCAGATGTTCATAACCAGGGACACGGCTAATCGATTAGATTATACACCCTGCAGGGGTTAGTACACTTTACCCATGTGACTTGGCCAGCCCAGTTCGTACCATCACTCTCATCATGGGTGATGATAGGGAGAAGTCCAAGAAGAGACTGTTCGGGAAGTAGCTCCCCAATCCCGACGCGCACCGGTCCAACCTACCAAAATTCTACATCTCTGGATACGCGGGTTCGAGTTACCACAACCTACTAAGTCCAACCAACCGCCCATTTCATTATTGGCACATGGTTGTACACGTAAGCTACCAAATAAAGAAGCCAATCAATTTCTCTAGATACCTAGGTGCCTTTCCGCAATGAAACCACCAAAAATTATCAATACCATCACACCCAGGAGATTCATTGATTAGGTTGTTTTAGATTTCACAAACCAATACTTTTAGAAACAAGTCTCGGTGATGTAACCCAGCCCTCGTACATCATAGCATGGCTAAGCACATCTACAAACGGTGGTTCATCTACAAGGAAAGCCCTACCACATAATAGGACATAGCATAGTGATAGTATCAACCTACACATGCATCTACAAAATACACGACAATGCATAGAAAATAGTAGGACAATATCATGAACAAAATAGCATCTACTTGCCTTGGTTGTAGCGGTCGGAAGAACAATCCACACACGAACAAGCGTTGCACTCGTCACAATCTACACGATACAATTGCAATCATAAACAAGCGATCCACAAGCATATGCAACAAAGATGATGCATGAATGCATGCATGACAAGTGAATTGGTGCTACAACTGCACCACATAATCCTATTCATTAAAGCTACCGATTGCATGCATGGAAAATAGTTTTAGCGCAAGGAAAACTAATATGCAAAATATAGTACTCAAAACTAGAGCCAGAACCCAATTAATTCACTACCGGTAGTATACTGTTTGTAAAATCTTGGGAAAATTATACTGTATAGGCATTGCTATTTAGAAACAGTACCAATTGGAATTACTCAAAAAGGAATTATAAAACTCCCTGAGTAATTAAAACAATGCAGAAAGCCACAAGATAGTTTCTGCAGAAGTTTTTACTGTAAGCCTATCCTTTTAATTCACGATGAGATTCCCCTCGTCCTAGTGAATCCAGGGACATATTATACTCAATTTTTGGAGTTACAGATCTTTTTCTACGAATTAATTACTCCAAAAAGGCCATTAACTCATTTGATTAAACTGTACTAAATCTTGCTGCAAAAGTGTGAAACAATGGTACAGCAAGATTCTACACGACTTACTGAACCTACACATATTTTACTTGCAGTTTTTGGCCCAGCGGATTAATTTCTACGCAATTTACAAGTTTCTATGAAAATGTGCCAATTAAATCGATTAAAGAATTACCCAGTCAACTGTGTCTGTTGACTGGCCCACGTGGCTGCTGACTGGGCGCTGACTGGGCATTTGACTAGTCAGCGCCTGGGGCTGACCGGTCAACGGCCGATCTAGGCCGTTGGATCGCAGATCGGCGGCCAGGAAGCAATGAGGCGGAGCGGTGCTCACCGGCGGCGGCGGCGAGGTCCTCCGGCGGCGGCGGCGGTCGGTGTTGGAGATATGCCCTAGAGGCAATAATAAATATAGTTATTATTATATCTTTGTGTTTATGATAAATGTTTACATTCATGCTATAATAGTATTAACAAGGAAACATTAATACTTGTGTGATTTGTAAACTTAATTTGAAGTCCCTAGTAAAGCCTCTATAAATCACTAGCTTGTTGGTTAATGAATGATTGTGGTTTCCATATCATGAACATTGAGATGTTACTAACAACAAGATCATATCGTTAGGAGAATGATATGATGGACATACTCCTATAGATAAGCGTAGCATAAAGATCAAGTCATTTCAATAGTTCAATTGCTATATGCTTTCTGATACATAGTAACCTAATTCCTTCGACCATGAGATCATGCATATCACCTTTACCGGATGGATGCTTTGATGACATCAAACACCACACCGTAACTGGGTGGCTATAAAGGTGGCATTGTGTGTTCGGAAAGTATTGGTTGAGACACATGGATCAAGAGTGGGATTTGTCCATCCATATGACGGATAGATATACTCTGGGCCATCTCGGTGGAATGTCATCCAATTAGCTTGCAAGCATGTGACTGGCTCACAAGGGATCACATATCACGGGAACGAGAAAAGAGTACTTATCGGTAACGAGGTTGAACTAGGTATGCAGAGATACCGACGATCATAACCTCGGATAAGTAAACTATCGTGAGACAAAGGGAAATTGGTATCGTATGTAAGTGGTTCATTCGATCGCAAAGTAATCGTAGAAATATGTGGGAGCCATATGAATTTCCAGATTCCTCTATTGGTTATTGTTCGGAGAAGTGTCTCGATCATGTCCGCATAATTCACGAACCGTAGGGAGACACACTTAAGGATTCGACGTTGTTTGAGTAGTTATGGTATGATGAGAAAGAGACCGAATGTTGTTCGGAGTCTCGGATGGGATCCGGGATATCATGAGGAGATCCGGAATGGTCCGGAGAATAAGATTCATATAAGGAAAGTCTCGTTTCGGAGTTGGGGAATGATTCCGGTGTTTTCATCGGGAATGTTCTAGAAGGTTTCGGAATGTCCGGCACTCCGGAGGGGAAGGGGTACATGAATGTGTCATTACAAGTTGGAATGATTGCATCATGTACTAAGTGTCATCGCTGTCCAAGATAAAGGGTTTATTCAAATCCTAGTTTGAAAAGTCAAACGGCTAGTTTGAAAAGTCAAACGGCAGTTTTTGGAAAGAGGAGGAGAGGTGGAAACCGAGTTGGGGAGGAGTTCCCTCCTCCAACCGGCAGCCCACCTCCAAGCCGAGTTGTGGAGGGGGTACATGAATGTGTCATTGCATGTTGGAATGATTGCATCATGTACTAAGTGTCATCGCTGTTCCAAATAAAGGATTAATTCAAATCCTAGTTTGAAAAGTCAAATAGCTAGTTTGAAAAGTCAAACGGCTAAAATTGGAAAGAGGAAAAGAGGAGGAAAGGGGAAACCGAGTTGGGGAGGAGTTCCCTCCTCCAACCGGCGGCCCACCTCCAAGCCTAGTTGGGGAGGGACTCCTCTCCCTCCCCTTGGCGCGGCCGGCCCCTCCACCTATCTAAGGAGGGGCAGGGCTCCCTCCTCTAGACACACAAGTCCCTCACCTCAAACCCTAGAAGCTGCAGCCCTCCATAGCCGCCGCCCACCCCTAGGGTTTTGCCCTAGCCGCCGACTTGGGGGTCCCCGGAACCCTAGCCGCCGGCTCTAGCCCCTCCTCCTTGGTGTGTCTAAACCCTAGATCGCCGAGGAGCTCTCTCATACTCCACCATACTCGCTCCGGCTTAAGGCGACGCCCTGCGGGATTTCCCCTCTACTTCCGGTACCACGCCGTTGTGCTGCCGGAATCATGAGGAGAGTGCTACAACCTCCGCTGCCTGCTGGAACAAGGGAGAGGAAGGTCTTCGTCGAGTACCGAACGTGTGACCGACTGCGGGAGCGCTGCCGAAACGCAGCGCCGGAAGGATCGTCTACGCGATCTTGAGATCGGGAAGAGTACGACTACATCACCCACGAGAATCCGCTCTCGTTAAACACTTTGGAATCTTCGAGGGTAAGTTATTCCATCGACTCGTTGCTACAATCTAGTAGATAGATATTGGCTTGTTTGTTTGTATGCGATAGAAAATTTTTGTTTTCCATGCTACGAAACCCTATAGTGGTATCAGAGCCGTGTCTATATGTAGATCTGTTGCACGAGTAGAACACAATGGTCATTGTGGGCGTTGATGCTTTTATTGTCGATTGCTTCTTGTGTACTTTGCATCTTGCGGTATGTTGGGATGAAGCGGCCCGGGCTAACCTTACATGACATCGTTCATGAGACTTGCTCCACGCTTGACATGCAACTTGTATTGCATAAGTGGCTTTGCGGGTGCCTGTTTCTCCTAGCATAGTTAAGATCCAATTTACAACGGGTGATTAACAATACTAGTATCAATGTTGTGGTTCATGTTCATAAGTTAGAACGACACTTATTGAAAGCCCCAAACCACGTAAAACATGCAAAGAAAGTAGAAGCGTCTAACTCTGTTTTGCAGGGGTGTGCAGTGATGTGATATGGCCATGATTGTGATTATATTTGATGTATGCAATGTTCCTTATTGTAAGTTGGCAACCGGCAGGAGCCATATGGTTGTCTTTAATTTATGTTAAGACCCGCGTGTCTATTCAAAGTAGTTGTAATAGTTGAAGCCGGTGGACGACAACCATGGAAGAAGCGTCATTGACCTTGATGCAATACCGGTGATGATGGAGATCATGTTCGTGCTTGAAGATGGAGATCGGAAGCACAAAGAAGAAAGGCCATATCATATCACATATTATGAATTGCATGTGATGTTAATCCTTTATGCATCTTGTATTGCTTAGTAGACGACGGTAGCATTATAAGATGATCCCTCATGCACATGAATTTCAAGTCATAAAGTGTTCACCCTTAGTTAGCACCGTTGCTAAAGCTTGTTGTTTCGAAGCACCACGTGATGATCGGGTGTGTTAGATTCTGCAAGTGTATACAACGTGAGCAAGCCAGATTTGCTCATGCGGAAACTAAGGTTTGATCTTGACGAGCCTAGCATGTACAGACATGGTCTCGGAACACGGATCACCGAAAGGTAAAGCATGAATCATATAGTAGATATGATGAACATGTCGATTGTTCGCCATTGAAACTATGTCAACTCTCGTGATGATCGGTGTTGATGTAGTGGATTTGGTTCGTGTGATCACTAAAACAATGTGAGAGATATTGTTTTGAGTGGGAGTTCACCTAGATTAACTTTATTATTAATTTGAACTCAATTTGTCATAAACTTAGTCTAAACTATTGCAAATATGTTGTAGATCAATGGCAGCCCCTACCATCAATTTTAATGCATTCCTAGAGAAAGAAAAGTTGAAAAACAATGGTAGCAACTTCGCGGATTGGTTCCGCAATTTGAGGATTGTCCTCACAGCTGGTAATTTGACCTATGTGCTGGATGCACCGCTGGGTGACCCACCTGCAGCTGATGCTTCCGATGAAGTAAAGAATGTTTACCTCGCTTCGAAGAATCAATACTCCATAGTTCAGTGTGCTATCTTGTATGGTTTGGAATCGGAGCTTCAGAAAAGGTTTGAGAATTCAGACCCATATGATATTGTCGAGGATCTCAAATTGATTTTTGAGACTCATGCGGCAATTGAAAGCTATGAGGCTTCTGAAAAGTTCTTTAACTGCAAGATGGAAGAGGGAAGCTCAGTCAGTGAGCATGTGCTTAAGATGTCTGGGCACGCAAACAAACTTCAAAGCTTGGGTATAGTGATTCCTAATGCTTTGGGGATTTACCGTGTCCTCCAATCACTACCACCAAGTTACAAGAACTTTGTGATGAACTACAACATGCAGAACATGAACAAGCAGTTGCCAGAACTGTTTGCTATGTTAAAGTCTGCAGAAGTGGAGATCAAGAAAGAGCACCAAGTGTTGTTGGTAATAAGACCACCAAATTCAAGAAAGGCAAGTCTAAGCAGAAGGGACACTTCAAGAAGGGTGGTAAGAAAGTTACCACGCCAGCGAAGAAGACCAAGGCTGGACCTAAGCCTGATACTGAGTGCTTTTACTGCAAGGGAGAAGGTCACTGGAAGCGGAATTGCCCAAAGTACTTGGCGGATCTGAAGAACGGCAACATCAAGAAGAAAGGTATATCCGATATACATGTTATTGATGTGTATCTCACTAGTACTCGTAGTAGTGCCTGGGTATTTGATACTGGTTCGGTTGCTCATATTTGTAACTCGAAACAGGTGCTGCAGAATAAACGGAAGCTAGCGAAGAACGAGGTGACGATGCGCGTGGGAAACGGATCAAAGGTTGATGTGATCGCGGTCGGCACGCTACCCCTTCATCTACCATCGGGAATAGTTTTATACTTAAATAATTGTTATTTGGTGCCTGCGTTGAGCATGAACATTATATCGGGATCTTGTTTATTGCGAGACGGTTACTTGTTTAAGTCCGAGAATAATGGTTGTTCGATTTATATGAGTAATATGTTTTATGCACATGCACCTTTGATAGATGGTCTATTCTTATTGAATCTCGATAGTGGAAATACACATATCAACAACATTGAGGCTAAACGTTTGAAATCAAGCGATAATTCGACCTATATGTGGCACTGTCGTCTTGGTCACATTGGAGTGAAATGTATGAAGAAACTCCATTCCGATGGACTTCTTGAATCACTTGATTTTGAATCACTTGAAAGATGCGAAGCATGTCTGATGGGAAAAATGACTAAGACTCCATTTTCTGGTATGATGGAGCGAGCTACAGACTTATTGGAAATCATACATACCGATGTGTGTGGCCCGATGAGTGTAGCATCGCGCAGTGGTTATCGTTATGTTCTTACCTTCACGGATGACTTGAGTAGATATGGGTATATCTATTTCATGAAACATAAGTCCGAGACTTTCGAGAAGTTTAAGGAGTTTCAAAGTGAGGTAGAGAATCAACGTAACAAGAAGATTAAATTTCTGCGTTCTGATCGTGGAGGTGAATATCTGAGTTACGAGTTTGGCGAGCATTTGAAGAAATGCGGAATACTTTCACAATTGACACTGCCGGGAACACCACAGCGTAATGGTGTGTCCGAACGTCGTAATCGAACTCTCTTAGATATGGTTCATTCTATGATGTCACTTACAGATTTACCGCTATCATTTTGGGGTTATGCATTAGAAACAGCCGCATTCACTTTAAATAGGGCACCGTCTAAATCCGTTGAAATGACACCGTATGAATTATGGTTTGGGAAGAAACCTAGATTGTCGTTCCTTAAAGTTTGGGGATGCGAAGCCTATGTAAAGAAGTTACAGCCGGACAAGCTAGAGCCCAAAGCGGAAAAATGCGTCTTCATAGGATACCCGAAGGAAACTATTGGGTATACCTTCTATCACAGATCCGAAGGCAAAATCTTTGTTGCTAAGAATGGATCCTTTCTAGAGAAGGAATTTCTCTCGAAAGAAGTGACTGGAAGGAAAGTAGAACTCGACGAGGTTGTCGAACCTTCTCTCGAAATTGCGAGTAGCGCAGCACCGGAAGAAGTTCCTGTGGTGCCTGCACCAATAAGAGAGGAAGCTAATGATGGTGATCATGAAACTTCGGTTGAAGTTGCTACAGAGCCTCGGAGGTCAACAAGAACTCATACCACTACAGATTGGTATGATCCCGTTATGAGTGTCATGTTGGTGGATAACACCGATGACCCCGAGACATATGAGGAAGCAATGATGAGCCCAGATTCCAATAAATGGCAAGAAGCCATGAAATCCGAGATTGGATCCATGTACGAAAACCAAGTATGGACTTTGGTGGACTTACCGGATGGCCGGAAGGCTGTCGAGAACAAATGGATCTTCAAGAAGAAAACAGATGCTGATGGTAATGTTACTGTCTATAAAGCTCGACTTGTCGCAAAAGGGTTTCGACAAATTCAAGGAGTTGACTACGATGAGACCTTCTCACCGGTAGCAAAGCTAAAGTCTGTTAGGATTATGTTAGCAATCGCTGCATATTATGATTATGAGATATGGCAGATGGATGTCAAAACAGCATTCCTCAATGGAGATATTGATGAAGAGTTGTATATGATGCAACCCAAAGGTTTTGTCGATCCTAAAGATGCTAACAAGGTATGTAAACTTCAACGGTCCATCTATGGATTGAAGCAAGCATCCCGAAGTTGGAATCAACGTTTTGATAAGGTGATCAAAAGTTTTGGTTTTATACAAACTTATGGAGAAGCTTGTATTTACAAGAAAGTGAGTGGGAGCTCTACAGCATTCTTAATACTATATGTGGATGACATATTGTTGATTGGGAATGATGTAGACCTTCTTAATAGTGTCAAAGAATATTTGAATAATAGTTTTTCAAATGAAGGATCTTGGCGAAGCAGCTTACATATTAGGCATAAAGATTTATAGAGATAGATCGAAACACCAAATATCATTGTCACAGAGTACATATTTGGACAAAGTTCTAAAGAGGTTTGGAATGGAAGATAGCAAGAAAGGGTTCTTGCCCATGTTGCCCAATACGACCTTGAGTAAAACTCAAAGTCCGACATCGGCAGAAGATAGAGAAAGGATGAGTAAGACTCCCTATGCCTCAGCCATAGGATCTCTAATGTATGCCATGCTATGTACTAGACCCGACATTACATATGCTGTTAGTTTAACTAGCAGATATCAAAGTGATCCAGGAGTGGATCATTGGACAACGGTCAAAAACATCCTTAAGTACTTGAGAAGAACTAAGGATATGGTTCTTTCTTATGGAGGTGATGAACAGCTCGTTGTTAATGGTTACACCGATGCTAGTTGGAACACCGATCCGGATGATTCTAAATCACAATCTGGATACGTATTTATTTTGAATGGTGCAGCAGTTAGCTGGAGGAGTGCAAAGCAAAGCGTTGTGGCGAGATCTTCAACTGAATCGGAATACATGGCTGCTTCAAAGGCTTCACAAGAAGCAATATGGATGAAAGAGTTCATTACAGAGCAGGGTGTGGTTCCTAGTGCGCTGGACCCAATGTCTATCTACTGTGATAACATGGGCGCCATAGCCAATGCGCAAGAACCAAGGTCACACAAGAAGATGAAGCATATCAAGCTACGTTTTCACGCTATTCGAGAACATATCCAAGATGGGGATATAAAGATTTGCAAAGTACACACAGATCTGAATGTGGCGGATCCGTTGACTAAACCTCTCCCGAGGGCAAAACATGACCAGCACCAAACTGCCATGGGTGTTCGGTATATTACCATGTAATCTAGATTAGATGACTCTAGTGCAAGTGGGAGACTGTTGGAGATATGCCCTAGAGGCAATAATAAATGTGGTTATTATTATATCTTTGTGTTTATGATAAATGTTTACATTCATGCTATAATAGTATTAACAAGGAAACATTGATACTTGTGTGATTTGTAAACTTAATTTGAAGTTCCTAGTATAGCCTCTA
Organism: Avena sativa; assembly: GCA_916181665.1. Classification (NCBI taxonomy): domain Eukaryota; kingdom Viridiplantae; phylum Streptophyta; class Magnoliopsida; order Poales; family Poaceae; genus Avena; species Avena sativa. Next base: position 381,533,647 of record OV702283.1, on the reverse strand, counting down.
TACATCACTAGCTTGTTGGTTGATAAATGATTGTGGTTTCCCTATCATGAACATTGAGATGTTATCAACAACAAGATCATATCGTTAGGAGAATGATATGGTGGACATACTCCTATAGATAAGCGTAGCATAAAGATCAAGTCATTTTAATAGTTCAATTGCTATATGCTTTCTGATACATAGTAACCTAATTCCTTCGACCATGAGATCATGCATATCACCTTTACCGGATGGATGCTTTGATGACATCAAACACCACACCGTAACTGGGTGGCTATAAAGGTGGCATTGAGTGTTCGGAAAGTATTGGTTGAGACACATGGATCAAGAGTGGGATTTGTCCATCCATATGACGGATAGATATACTCTGGGCCCTCTCGGTGGAATGTCATCCAATTAGCTTGCAAGCATGTGACTGGCTCACAAGGGATCACATATCACGGGAATGAGAAAAGAGTACTTATCGGTAACGAGGTTGAACTAGGTATGCAGAGATACCGACGATCATAACCTCGGATAAGTAAACTATCGTGAGACAAAGGGAAATTGGTATCGTATGTAAGTGGTTCATTCGATTGAAAAGTAATCGTAGAAATATGTGGGAGCCATATGAATTTCCAGATTCCTCTATTGGTTATTGTTCGGAGAAGTGTCTCGATCATGTCCGCATAATTCACGAACCGTAGGGAGACACACTTAAGGATTCGACGTTGTTTGAGTAGTTATGGTATTATGAGAAAGAGACCGAATGTTGTTCGGAGTCTCGGATGGGATCCGGGATATCACGAGGTGATCCAGAATAGTCCGTAGAATAAGATTCATATAAGGAAAGTCCCGTTTCGGAGTTCGGGAATGATTCCGGTGTTTTCATCGGGAATGTTCTAGAAGGTTCCGGAATGTCCGGCACTCCGGAGGGGAAGGGGTACATGAATGTGTCATTGCATGTTGGAATGATTGCATCATGTACTAAGTGTCATCGCTATTCCAAATAAAGGATTAATTCAAATCCGAGTTTGAAAAGTCAAATAGCTAGTTTGAAAAGTCAAACGGCTAAAATTGGAAAGACGAAAAGAGGAGGAAAGGGGAAACCGAGTTAGGGAGGAGTTCCCTCCTCCAACCGGCGGCCCACCTCCAAGCCGAGTTGGGGAGGGACTCCTCTCCCTCCCCTTGGCGCGGTCGGCCCCTCCACCTATATAAGGAGGGGCAGGGCTCCCTCCTCTAGACACACAAGTCCCTCACCTCAAACCCTAGAAGCTGCAGCCCTCCATAGCCGCCGCCCACCCCTAGGGTTTTGCCCTAGCCGCCGACTTGGGGGTCCCCGGAACCCTAGCCGCCGGCTCTAGCCCCTCCTCCTTGGTGTGTCTAAACCCTAGATCGCCGAGGAGCTCTCTCATACTCCACCATACTCGCTCCGGCTTAAGGCGAAGCCCTGCGGGATTTCCCCTCTACTTCCGATACCACGCCGTTGTGCTGCCGGAATCACGAGGAGAGTGCTACAACCTCCGCTGCCTGCTGGAACAAGGGAGAGGAAGGTCTTCGTCGAGTACCGAACGTGTGACCGACTGCGGGAGTGCTGCCGGAACGCAGCGCCGGAAGGATCGTCTACGCGATCTTGAGATCGGGAAGAGTACGACTACATCACCCACGAGAATCCGCTCTCGTTAAACACTTTGGAATCTTCGAGGGTAAGTTATTCCATCGACTCGTTGCTACAATCTAGTAGATAGATCTTGGCTTGTTTGTTTGTATGCGATAGAAAAATTTTGTTTTCCATGCTACGAAACCCTACAGCAACCATTCCACATTGTTATGACACATTCATGTACCCTTCCCCTCCGGAGTGCCGGACCTTCCGGACCCTTCTAGAACATTCCTGGTGAAAACACCGGAATCATTCCCTAACTCTGAAACAAGACTTTCCTTATATGAATCTTATTCTCCGGACCATTCCGGATCTCCTCGTGATATCCCGGATCCCATCCGAGACTCCGAACAACATTAGGTCTCTTACTCAACATTCCATAAGTACTCAACAACATCGAATCCTTAAGTGTGTCTCAGTACGGTTCGTGAATTATGCGGACATGATCAAGACACTTCTCCGATCAATAACCAATAGAGGAATCTGGAAATTCATATGTCTCCCACATATTTCTATGATTACTTTGCGATCGAATGAACCACTTACATACGATACCAATTTCCCTTTGTCTCACGATAGTTTACTTATCCGAGGTTTTGATCGTCGGTATCTCTGCATACCTAGTTCAACCTCGTTACTGATAAGTACTCTTTTATCGTTCCCGTGATATGTGATCCCTTGTGAGCCAGTCACATGCTTGCAAGCTAATTGGATGACATTCCACCGAGAGGGCCCAGAGTATATCTATCTGTCATATGGATGGACAAATCCCACTCTTGATCTATGTGCCTCAACCCATACTTTCCGAATACTCAATGCCACCTTTATAGCCACCCAGTTACGGTGTTGTGTTTGATGTCATCAAAGCATCCTTCCGGTGATGGTGATTAGCATGATCTCATGGTCGAAGGAATTATGTTACTATGTATCAGAAAGCTTATAGCAATTGAACTATTAAAATGACTTGATCTTTATGCTACGCTTATCTATAGGAGTATGTCCATCATACCATTCTCCTAATGATATGATCTTGTTGTTAACAACATCTCAATGTTCATGATAGGGAAACCACAATCATCTATTAACCAACAAGCTAGCATTATGAAGAGGCTTTACTAGGGACTCTAATTTAGTTTACAAATCACACAAGTATTAATGTTTCCTGGTTAATACTGTTATAGCATGAATGTAAACATTTATCATCAAAACAAAGATATAATAATAACTACATTTATTATTGCCTCTAGGGCATATCTCCAACAGTCTCCCACTTGCACTAGAGTCAACTAATCTAGATTACATGGTAATATACCGAACACCCATGGCGGTTTGGTGCTGGTCATGTTTTGCCCTCGGGAGAGGTTTAGTCAACGGATCCGCCACATTCAGATCTGTGTGTACTTTGCAAATCTTTATGTCACCATCTTGGACATGTTCTCGAATAGCATGAAAACGTAGCTTGATGTGCTTCAGCTTCTTGTGTGACCTTGGTTCTTGCGCATTGGCTATGGCGCCCATGTTATCACAGTAGATAGACATTGGGTCCAACGCACTTGGAACCACACCGAGCTCTGTAATGAACTCCTTCATCCATATCGCTTCTTGTGAAGCCTCCGAAGCAGCTATGTATTCCGATTCAGTTGAAGATCTTGCCACAATGCTTTGCTTTGCACTCCTCCAGCTAACTGCTGCACCATTTAAAGTAAATATGTATCCAGATTGAGATTTAGAATCATCCGGATCGGTGTTCCAACTAGCATCGGTGTAACCATTAACAACGAGCTATTCATCACCTCCATAAGAAAGAACCATATCCTTAGTTCTTCTCAAGTACTTAAGGATGTTTTTGATCGATGTCCAATGATCCACGCCTGGATCACTTTGATATCTGCTAGTCAAACTAACAGCATATGCAATGTAGGGTCTCGTACATAGCATTGCATACATTAGAGATCCTATGGCTGAGGCATAGGGAGTTTTACTCATCCTTTCTCTATCTTCTGCCGTTGCTGGACTTTGAGTTTTACTCAAGGTCGTATTGGGCAACATAGGTAAGAAACCTTTCTTGCTATCTTCCATTCCAAATCTCTTTAGAACTTTGTCCAAATATGTACTTTGTGACAATGATATTAGGCATCTCGATCTATCTCTATAAATCTTTATGCCTAATATGTAAGCTGCTTCGCCAAGATCTTTCATTGAAAAACTATTATTCAAATATTCTTTGACATTATTAAGAAGGTCTACATCATTCCCAATCAACAATATGTCATCTACATATAGTATTAAGAATGCTACAGAGCTCCCACTCACTTTCTTGTAAATACAAGCTTCTCCATAAGTTTGTATAAAACCAAAACTTTTGATTACCTTATCAAAACGTTGATTCCAACTTCGGGATGCTTGCTTCAATCCATATATGGACCGTTGAAGTTTGCATACCTTGTTAGCATCTTTAGGATCCACAAAACCTTTGGGTTGCATCATATACAACTCTTCATCAATGTCTCCATTGAGGAACGCCGTTTTGACATCCATCTACCATATCTCATAATCGTAATATGCAGCGATTGCTAACATAATCCTTACAGACTTTAGCTTCGCTACTGGTGAGAAAGTCTCATCGTAGTCAACTCCTTGAATTTTTCGAAACCCTTTTGCGACAAGTCGAGCTTTATAGACAGTAACATTTCCATCAGCATCTGTTTTCTTCTTGAAAATCCATTTGTTCTCGACAGCCTTCCGGCCATCCGGTAAGTCCACCAAGGTCCATACTTGGTTTTCGTACATGGATCCAATCTCGGATTTCATGGCATCTTGCCATTTATTGGAATCTGGGCTCATCATCGCTTCCTCATATGTCGCAGGGTCATCGGTGTTGTCCACCAACATGACACTCATAACGGGATCATACCAATCAGGAGTGGTACGAGTTCTCCTTGATCTGCGAGGCTCTGTAGCAACTTCAACCGAAGTTTCATGATCATCATCATTAGCTTCCTCTCTTATTGGTGTAGGCGCCACAGGAACTACTTCCGGTGTTGCGCTACTCGCAAGTTCGAGAGAAGGTTCAACAACCTCATCGAGTTCTACTTTCCTTCCATTCACTTCTTTCGAGAGAAATTCCTTCTCTAGAAAGGATCCATTCTTAGCAACGAAGATTTTGCCTTCGGATCTATGATAGAAGGTATACCCAATAGTTTCCTTCGGGTATCCTATGAAGACGCATTTTTCCGCTTTGGGTTCAAGCTTGTCCGGCTATAACTTCTTTACATAGGCTTCGCAACCCCAAACTTTAAGGAACGACAATTTAGGTTTCTTCTCAAACCATAATTCATACGGTGTCATTTCAACGGATTTAGATGGTGACCTATTTAAAGTGAATGCGGCTGTTTCTAATGCATAACCCCAAAACGATAGCGGTAAATCTTTAAGTGACATCATAGAACGAACATATCTAAGAGAGTTCGATTACGACATTCGGACACACCATTACGCTTTGGTGTTCCCGGCGGTGTCAATTGTGAAAGTGTTCCGCATTTCTTTAAATGCTCGCCAAACTCGTAACTTAGATATTCACCTCCATGATCAGAACGTAGAAATTTAATCTTCTTGTTACGTTGATTCTCTACCTCACTTTGAAATTCCTTAAACTTCTCGAAAGTTTCGGACTTATGTTTCATAAAATAGATATACCCATATCTACTCAAGTCATCCGTGAAGGTAAGAACATAACGATAACCACCGCGAGACGCTACACTCATTGGGCCATACACATCGGTATGTATGATTTCCAATAAGTCCGTAGCTCGCTCCATCATCCCAGAAAATGGAGTCTTAGTCATTTTACCCATCAGACATGCTTCGCAACTTTCAAGTGATTCAAGAAGTCCATCGGAATGGAGTTTCTTCATACGCTTCACTCTAATATGACCAAGACGACAGTGCCACATATAGGTCGAGTTATCGCTCAATTTCAAACGTTTAGCTTCAATGTTATTAATATGTGTATTTCCACTATCGATATTCAATAAGAATAGACCATCTATCAAAGGTGCATGTGCATAAAACATATTACTCATATAAATCGAACAACAATTATTCTCGGACTTAAACAAGTAACCGTTTATTCTGTAGTACCTGTTTCGAGTTACAAATATGAGCAACCGAACCAGTATCAAATACCCAGGCACTACTACGAGTACTAGTGAGATACACATCAATAACATGTATATCGGATATACCTTTCTTCTTGATGTTGCCATTCTTCAAATCCGCCAAGTACTTTGGGCAATTCCGCTTCCAGTGACCTTCTCCCTTGCAGTAAAAGCACTCAGTATCAGGCTTTGGTCCAGCCTTGGTCTTCTTCGTCGGTGCGGTAAATTTCTTACCACCCTTCTTGAAGTTTCCCTTTTGCTTAGACTTGCCTTTCTTGAATTTGGTGGTCTTATTGACCAACAACACTTGATGCTCTTTCTTGATCTCCACTTCTGCAGATTTCAACATGGAGTAGAGTTCTGGCAACGTCTTGTTCATGTTTTGCATATTGTAGTTCATCACAAAGTTCTTGTAACTTGGTGGTAGTGATTGGAGGACACGGTAAATCCCCAAAGCATTAGGAATCACTATACCCAAACTTTGGAGTTTGTTTGCGTGCCCAGACATCTTAAGCACATGCTCACTGACGGAGCTGCCCTCTTCCATCTTGCAGTTAAAGAACTTTTCAGAAGCCTCATAACTCTCAACTGCCGCGTGAGTCTCAAAAATAATTTTGAGTTCACGGACAATATCATATGGGTCTTGGTTCTCAAAACTTTTCTGAAGCTCCGATTCCAAACCATACAAGATAGCACACTGAACTATGGAGTACTGATTCTTCCAAGTGAGGTAAACATTCTTTACTTCATCGGTAGCAGTAGCTGCAGGTGGTTCACCCAGCGGTGCATCCAGCACATAGGTCAAATTACCAGCATTGAGGACAATCCTCAAATTGCGGAACCAATCCGCGAAGTTGCTTCCATTGTTTTTCAACTTTTCTTTCTCTAGGAACGCATTAAAATTGATGGTAGGGCCGCCATTGATCTACAACATATTTGCAATAGTTTAGACTAAGTTTATGACAAATTGAGTTCTAATTAATAGTTAAATTAATCTAGGTGAACTCCCACTCAAAACAATATCCCTCACACTGTTTTAGTGATCACACGAACCAAATCCACCACATCAAAACCGATCATCACGAGAGTTGATGTAGCTTCAATGGCGAACAATCAACATGTTCATCATATCTACTATATGACTTATGCTTTACCTTTCGGTGATCCGTGTTCCGAGACCATGTCTGTACATGCTAGGCTCGTCAAGATCAAACCTTAGCTTCCGCATGAGCAAATCTGGCTTGCTCACGTTGTATACACCCGCAGAATCTAACACACCCGATCATCACGTGGTGCTTCGAAACAACGAGCTTTAGCAATGGTGCTTACTAAGGATGAACACTTTGGAACTTGAAATTTGTGTGCATGAGGGATCATCTTATAATTCTACCATCGTTAACTAAGCAATACAAGATGCATAAAGGATTAACATCACATGCAATTCATAATAAGTGATATGATATGGCATTTCTTCTTGTGCTTCTGATCTCCATCTTCAAGCACGAACATGATCTCCATCATCACCGGTATAGCGTCAAGGTCAATGTCGTCGTTTCATGATTGTCGTCCACCAGCTTCAACTATTACAACTACTTTGAATAGACATGCGGGTCTTAACGGAATTTAAAGACAACCATATGGCTCCTTTCGGTTGCCAACTTACAATAAGGAACATTGCATACATCAAATATAATCACAATCATGGCCATATCACATCACAGCACACCCCTCCAAAACAAAGTTAGACGCCTCTAATTTTCTTTGCATATTTTACGTGGTTTGGGGCTTTCAATAAGTGTCGATCTAACTTACGAACAAGAACCACAACGTTGATGTTTGAACTATCAAGTGCTCGTTGTAAATTGGATCTATACTATAATGGAAGAGACAGACACCCGCAAAGCCACTTATGCAATAAAAGTTGCATGTTGAGCGTGGAGCAAGTCTCATGAATGATGTCATGTAAGGTTAGCCCGGGCCGCTTCATCCCATCATACCGCAAGATGCAAAGTACACAAGAAGCAATTGATAATAAAAGCACCACCGCGCACAATGACCATTGTGTTCTACTTGTGCAACAGATCTACATATAGACACGACTCTGATACCACTGTAGGGGTTCGTAGCATGGAAAACAAAAAAATTCTACCACATGCAAACAAATAAGCCAAGATCCATCTACTAGATTGTAGCAACGAGTCGATAGAGGAACTCACCCTCGAAGATTCCAAAGCGGTTAACGAGAGCTGATTCTCGTGGGTGATGTAGTCGTACTCTTGCCGATCTCAAGATCGCGTAGACGATCCTTCCAGCGCTGCGTTCCGGTAGTGCTTCCGCAGTCGGTCACACGTTTGGTACTCGATGAAGACCTTCCTCTCCCTTGTTCCAGCAGGCAGCGGAGGTTGTAGCACTCTCCTCGCGATTCCGGCAACACGACGGCATGGTACCGGAAGTAGAGGGGAGATCTTGCAGGGCTTTGCCTTAAGCCGGAGCGAGTATGGTGGACTATGAGAGAGGCCTTGGAGACCTAGGGTTTAGAAGGCACCAAGGGGATAGTGTAACCGGCGGCTAGGGTTTGGGATCACCCCAACATGTAATTAAACCTTGTTTGACATGGTAATATCAAAGGTGTAATTCATAAAACTGCCATTATATTTTAAAGATTAAAAGCTTGAGAGACTACCGTTTTTCCACTGAAAAGAGCTTCATCACAATCCGTTGAAATGACACCATATAAAGTTATGGTTTGGGATAAAAGCCAAGTTATCCTTTCCTAAACATTGGTATGCTATGCATAAGAAAGATGTTTGCAACCAAAGTCGGATGAACCTGTCTTTGTATGTTATTTCGAATAACTGTTCCTCCATAACATCAGAGACAAAAATGTTTGTCGCTTAAAACGTCAAGTTTCTTTGAGAAGGAATTTTTCGTGAAAAGTTAAGTGGGAGGACAATAGAACTTGGATAAGGCTAAAAGAACCTTAGCTATATGTGCAAAGTTGCGCAGCGCCGAAAAGTGTTCCGGAGGCAGCAACAATGCTCATGGCTCACGTGCCTCAAAGGTTGTGGTCACAGAGATCTAAGTTCCTATTGAAACAAGTAGGTCGGGTAAACAATCAAATACCAAGATTTGAGAGTTAAATCATTATTTGACAATAATGATCCGACTACATGCAAAGAAGCGATGATGGGCCCTGACTCCGTCAAATGGCTTGAAGCCATAAAATCCGTGATAGTTCCATATACGAGAGATCAAGCTTTGAACTTGAAAGACCCTCTGGAAAGGTACAAGACCTTACAATCATATTTGGATCTATAAAGAAATAGACATGGATGTTTCACATCTATGAAATTATCGACATATCGGGAAAGAGTTCACGACTATGTTCAAAGAATAGACTATGACAAGATCTGATCTTTCATTAAGCGATATTTAGTCTAGACGGATTAATATAGCAACCACAACATAAAATTTTGTTATATGTTGAATAAACAAAACAAGTTCTTCTAATAGAATTGTTACCTAGAACGTGTGCATAACACGGTCCATAGGGTTTTGTCAATTCAAAGGATGCTAAAAGCATATGCAAACTTCAATGGTTGAAGTAAGCATCGCGGAGTTGGAATCTTCACAATGATGAAACTGTTAAAAGAGTTTAAATTCATCAGAGACGATGAGGATGCTTGCATTTGCAAGAAATTAAGTGGGAGCGCTAAGACATGTTTCTAATACATTATGAGGAAGACATATTGTTGATTGGAAATGATGTATCTTTTATTAACACATATTAAGAATTTCATCCCGATGAAAGATCTAGGCAAAACCCAAATATTTGGCATCTATATCTATATAGATAGATTAAGACACTAATATGGTTGTGCCGAAAGTACATAGATGATATATTGAATGAGTTCAATATAGAAACTACAAGAAAGGTTCTTGTCGCACATAAAGGATTGAATGAGTTCAATATTGATGATATATTCAAGTGTGTTGACACTTGGTAAGTGAAACAAAGATTCAAGTATAGATTGATACTTGATGTATGAAATCACAAAGAGTATTTATATCAATCATACTGTGATATGTACAAATCCAGATATGTCCTATGCTCTAAATGTTATGAGCATATACCAGAATGATTCATAAGATGATCATTGGACGATAGTAAGGATATTCTTATGATCTTTTGGAAGAACTAAGAGTATATTATTTTGTAGAAGTGACAAATAGATGGTTAGTTCATTGTAAAAGTGCTACATTGATACTAGTTTTGTCACAAAGTATAAACTAAGTTTATCTCAATCTAAACTAAGGGTGGCATAATATGATGGAAAGTGAGTTCCATAATAAATTTGGATGAGTTCCAAAGTTAAGACATTGTGACAGATACTACAACAAAAGGCTAAGTATATGACTGCTATAATAGCATCAAAAGAGGGCATTTGTGTCAAGTAGTTTGTTATCAAACTAGGTGTGGTTCACAGTAGGATAGTACTATGAAGATATATTGTACGACAATATTATCAACATGTTTTAACCCCAAAGAACTAAAGGTCTCACCAAAGGACCAAATTTATACAAAGCCATCTCATTAGAGAATGAGTGATGTGTAAAGACGCAAAGACATGCAATTACACACGGACCTGGAAGTGTCAGATCTGGAGATCAGTTGACCACTAGAAATCGTGTACATACAACACCAGAAAGCCATAGGTGTTGAATACACAAAGGTTTGAAACTAGATTATTGACTCTAGTGCAAGTGGGAGACTGTTGGAGATATGCCCAAGAGGCAATAATAAAGTGGTTATTATCATATCTTCATACTTATGATAAATGTTTACATACCATGCTATAATTGTATTAACATGAAACATTAATACTTGTGTGATTTTTAAACATAAAAGAGTCCCTAGTAAAGCCTCTTGTTAAACTAGCTTGTTGGTTAATATATGATCATGGTTTCCTGATCATGAACATAGAGATGTTATTAACAACATGGTCATATCATTAGGAGAATGATGTGATGGACATACTCCTATAGTTAAGCGTAGCATAAAGATCAAGTCGTTTAATATAGTTCATTTGCTATAAGCTTTCTGATACATAGTAACCTAATTCCTTCGACCATGAGATCATGTTAATCACCATCATCGGAAGGATGCTTTGATGACATCAAACACCACACCGTAATTGGGTGGCTATAAAGGTGGCATTGAGTGTTCGGAAAGTATGGGTTGAGGCACATGGATCAAGAGTGGGATTTGTCCATCCATATGACGGATAGATATACTCTGGGCCCTCTCGGTGGAATGTCATCCAATTAGCTTGCAAGCATGTGACTGGATCACAAGGGATCACATATCACGGGAACGAGAAAAGAATACTTATCGGTAACGAGGTTGAACTAGGTATGCAGAGATACCGACGATCAAAACCTCGGATAAGTAAACTATCGTGAGACAAAGGGAAGTTGGTATCGTATGTAAGTGGTGCATTCGATCACAAAGTAATCGTAGAAATATGTGGGAGCCATATGAATTTCCAGATTCCTCTATTGGTTATTGATCGGAGAAGTGTCTCGATCATGTCCGCATAATTCACGAACCGTAGGGAGACACACTTAAGGATTCGATGTTGTTGAGTAGTTATGGAATGATGAGTAAGAGACCGAATGTTGTTCGGAGTCTCGAATGGGATCCGGGATATCACGAGGAGATCCGGAATGGTACGGAGAATAAGATTCATATAAGGAAAGTCTTGTTTTGGAGTTCGGTAATGATTCCGGTGTTTTCACCAGGAATGTTCTAGAAGTGTTTGGAAGGTCCGACACTCCGGAGGGGAAGGGTACATGGATGTGTCATGATAATGTGGAATGGTTGCATCATGTACTAGGTCACTTGGCTGGGCAAAATAAAGAGAAGAAATCAAATCGAAGTTTGAAAGTCAAACGCCAATTTGAAAAAGTCAAATCTCAAGTTTGCTTGGTGGAGGGAGAGTAGGAAACCTACTTGGGGAGGAAGTCCCACTCCCTCCCACCCGCCGGCCTTGAGGTGGAGTTGGAGTAGGACTCCATCCTCCCCAAACCGCCTCTCCCCTCCTATATAAGGAGGGGCAAGGCACACCTCTCTCCACCAAAAATCCTAACCCTAGCCGCCGGCCTCCTGCAGCAGCCGCCGCCCTAGGGTTTGCCCTAGCCGCCGAGTTAGGGTTTCCCCAAACCCTAGCCGCCGATCAAGCCCTCCCCTTGGTGCCCTCTAAACTGTAGATCGCCAAGGCCTCTCTCATACTCCACCATACTCGCTCCGGCTTAAGGCGAAGCCCTGCGAGATCTCCCCTCTACTTCCGACACCACGCCGTCGTGCTGCCAGAATCACGAGGAGAGTGCTACAACCTCCGCTGCCTGCTGGAACAAGGGAGAGGAAGGTCTTCATCGAGTATCGAACGTGTGACCGACTGCGGGAGCGCAGCCGGAACGCAGTGCCGGAAGGATCATCTACGCGATCTTGAGATCGGCAAGAGTACGACTACATCACCCACGAGAATCTGCTCTCGTTAAACACTTTGGAATCTTCGACGGTGAGTTCTTCTATCGACTCGTTGCTACAATCTAGTAGATAGATCTTGGCTTGTTTGTTTGTATGCGGTAGAAATTTTTTGTTTTCCATGCTACGAACCCCTACACCCACATATTTCTACGATTACTTTGCGATCGAATGAACCACTTACATACGATACCAATTTCCCTTTGTCTCACGATAGTTTACTTATCCGAGGTTTTGATCGTCGGTATCTCTGCATACCTAGTTCAACCTCGTTACTGATAAGTACTCTTTTCTCGTTCCCGTGATATGTGATCCATTGTGATCCAGTCACATGCTTGCAAGCTAATTGGATGACATTCCACCGAGAGGGCCCAGAGTATATCTATCCGTCATATGGATGGACAAATCCCACTCTTGATCCATGTGCCTCAACCCATACTTTCCGAATACTCAATGCCACCTTTATAGCCACCCAGTTATGGTGTGGTGTTTGATGTCATCAAAGCATCCTTCCGGTGATGGTGATTAGCATGATCTCATGGTCGAAGGAATTATGTTACTATGTATCAGAAAGCTTATAGCAATTGAACTATTAAAATGACTTGATCTTTATTCTACGCTTATCTATAGGATTATGTCCATCATACCATTCTCCTAATGATATGATCTTGTTGTTAACAACATCTCAATGTTCATGATAGGGAAACCATAATCATCTATTAACCAACAAGCTAGCATTATGAAGAGGCTTTACTAGGGACTCTAATTTAGTTTACAAATCACACAAGTATTAATGTTTCCTGGTTAATACTGTTATAGCATGAATGTAAACATTTATCATCAACACAAAGATATAATAATAACTACATTTATTATTGCCTCTAGAGCATATCTCCAACACACATCTCTTACAATGCCAATGGGGCAAATGGTTTCCTTATTAGCAAGGTGGATAACCACATCAATGTCCTCTAGCTCACAAGAACCAATCTCATGCATAATTTCCCTATAAAGCTCATAAGGAATAGCACTAGAACTAGCACCAATATCACATAAACCATAGTAGCAATGATCACCAATTTTAACAGAAAGCACGGGAACACTAGCTTTTCTAGCCTTATCAGGGTGAGAGATAATATTAGAAGCATCTTCACAGAAGACAATGTGCTCATCCTCTATATTTTAGTGACAGTGTCTTTCACAATAGCTACCACGGGTTCAATATTCGATTGCTTAGAAGGCTCCACAGTTTTCATTGTACCTTTGTTATTTGCACTAATAATCATAGAATACTCCTTTACCTTAGCTGGGAAAGGTAATTTCTCAACATGGGGTTTAGGCACAATATGATTAGTAGTACAAACTTGAGTACTTCTAACTGGAACATGACTAACAACATCTTTATAAGGAGCATGGTACTTATTCCACTTCTTCTTAGGAATTTCTATGTAAGAGGCAAAGGCCTTAAAACAGTTGGCAATACTTTGGGAATCAAGACCAAACTCATTACTAATATCACAGAAGTCATCGGTTCCCATAAAAGATTTAATGCATTCATAATCATAGTCTATACCTGACTTTCTTACTTTATCATTCTCCCAAGCTTCGGTGTTATCTTGAATACGGTCTAAGAGCTCCCATTTAGCTTCTTCCTTCATACGTGTGAATGATCCAACACAAGAAGCATCTAGTAAATCTTTATCATGAAGAGAAATCCTAGCATAAAAGTTATTGAGAATAATATTTTTAGGGAGTTCATGAATAGGACATTTGAGCATTAGTAACTTCCATCTCCCCAAGCTTGAGCTGTACTTTCTCCATCAAGAGGCCAAAAGTTATATATAAGATTTCTATCCTTATGAATTTCACTGGGAGGATAAAATTTAGAGTAAAAGAGAGATGCCATCTCCTCCCATTCCATGGATTGTCCATTCTTCAGCTCTCCCTTTCAAGGATATGGAGAGTAACTTCTTCTTCACCTGTTCAATTGTGATAACTGCACACTTAAACAACCCGCATAATTCATGGATAAAGAGCAAGTGATCACGGGGATGGACGGTTCCATCCCCAAAATAATAATTATCCATAACACGATTAACAATACTTGTAGGTATCTTAAAAGGATCTATCTCAACAGGAGGTGGTTCATATACTACCCTAGCAGTGGTAGTAGTTTTACCAAACAGAAAACCAAGTGAGTTATCCATATTGGAAACAAAGTAACAAGCAGTAACAAAAGCAATACCCATAGCAAAAGTTTCCCTTACCAGTTCCACTCTTCAATAGCGCTTCACTCCCCAGCAACGGCGCCAGAAAATAGTCTTGATGACCCACAAGTATAGGAGGTGTATCGTAGTACTTTCGATAAATAGGAGTGTCGATCCCAATGAGGAGCAGAAGGTGCTGAACAGTGGTATGGAGCAGGAAATCCCTGTGAATACTTAGCAAATGGATTTTTAGTGGTTTTCTGACAAAGCAACAAAACAAGGAGCAAGTAACAAAAGTAACGAACAAATGGAGCAAGTGGCCCAATCCTTTCTTAGCAAAGGACAGGCCGGTGGAAATACTTATAAGGACCAAACGTTCTCGAGGACACATGTGTAACACCCTCAGAATCGGCCCTATGCAAGTTTCAGCGATTCCCGCCAAACCCGCATAGAAACGATTCAAAGGTGCCCACCAGACACTTTCGTGCGGGTGGAAAACGAAGTAATACCATTACACAATAGTCCACGATGGAACCCACAGAACAGATATATATACAACAGCGACTCAATGAGTCAAGAATACAGATATGATATACAAAGATCCAAATCACCTTGAAAATGATAGAGCGTCCGACTACGGACAAGATGCAAATGGGGCTAAGAGCCCTGAAGAATAACCAATGGCGTCCATAACCCTGCCCAGGCCAAGCCGGAAGGGTAACCCTGCTAACGACGTCGATCTCAAAACCTGCTTAAACAAAAAGGGGTGCCGACAAAGGGCAAAGGAAAAAGAGAGAGCGGTCAGTACTGAGGCCAGTACACGGCGAGGCTAGAATTCGGCGGTCCTCGCCTACATAGGTATGGTGGACTGAGCGGCAGCGCAGCGTGCACTAAACAACCTATAGAGACTCGATATAACTGACGGCTATCAGAGAGGGGTAAGAAAGACCTATTCGGAACCAACCTGATACTACCACCAAACATACCCATCCTGGTGTTTCCCCCTCGAGACCAAACGAGGAAGTCCACCGAGGAACTCACACCGTTGGCAGTTTTATTTGTTCCGTTATAGTTGCGGCAATTACTAGTCAGGTATAGATAGTCATCCTGATATAATAAGCAGTGGGCAGTTTTAGTTAACCATTCCGTTGTAGTTGCAACACTTACTAGTCAGATACAATGGTAGCAAGCGGCAACCCAAACAAGCAATTGTTGGCAGTTTTATTTAGCCATTCCATTATAGTGAAGCTGATTACTAGTCATTATAAAGTCAAATTTATAGCACTACTTTAGTTGTAGTTGTCTATGATCGAGATACTGTGCTCCAAGTCGTCCATAACCGTGGACACGGCTTTCAGAAAGTTTTACCCTGCAGGGGTGCACAAATAGCAACACACACTCGATCAACCTCGGAAAAACCAAATCAAAACCCAACGAGGCCTTCACGACAAAGCAATCACAGGATTCAGAAATATTTCAGGGGGCCACCCCATTGAGTACACCCGCAACGAAGTTAGCTGACTCCGAGACGGACTCAAGGTTTGGGTGGACGGCTGTAAACGACTGGGAACCCGAAAGTGTGACTGGGCTTGTCGATACCGCGAAAACATGTCCCAATCCTAAACAGTACAGTGTGCAGTACCTCGCACAATTTAAATAAAGCAGTAAAGCATGGCATAAGTACAGGATAGTAAATAAAACCTCAAACTAGTTTGTGGCCCCAAGAAATAAGAATGAATCAAGCTCTGGCTCAGGGGGGTCCCATAATCCTCCCGGATGTGGATAGCGCGAATATTCAAGGAACAGGTATCAAGTACTCGGGGTCCTACGGGACACAAGTGGACGGTTAACAACCAAATAACATCTATTGCCCACCTGTGCCTCTGCATTTACCTACTTCAATTTTAGTTGTTAAACAGTAATTAAAGTTATGAACATCTCCAACATTAAACATGCGGCAATACTCCAACAACTGTGGTACTCGACGACACGCAACAGCACTTAAGCAAGCGACTGCGACGCGCAGGGCCAACTATCTACCAAACAATAGGTAATAGGATGTGTCCAAGGCAATATAAGGTTGCAAGGGATATCACGGGTACGAAAAACTAGAGCATCGCAACACAGATAGCAATAGATCAACAGGAGGGAATAAATACTATAAAAGTAAGATAGGTAGAAAGGGGGCGATGCTCGCCTGAAAACATTGTCGAAGGTTCATCCGAAGATCGGGTCGACACTCGCATCAACTCAACGGCCTTATCCGCGAAGAACCAAACACTAGAATAAACACCGGATGCAATATTTAAGATTACGGCAGAAGATCGGGCATGATGCATGTATGATGTATGACATGGCAAATGATGCGATGCAATTAGGTCATATTAAACAGAACCAGGGGTCCCGGCAATTAATTAATAGGTTCATGTTATTTAGATACCCCGCAATTTAAATATTGTCTTAACATGGCAAAATATAGTACCGGTTCGATGCACAATTTTAAATGGAACCAATATGAGACTAGATTTGTCCGCATATGGGCCCCATATTTAATTATGAGGTGACTCGGCATAATGCTCCCAAACCACACAAATATGCATGCGAGATGAATGATTTAATTATGCAACAAGTTGTATGTTATTTACAAAATAAGTGTCTCAGGAAAAGGGGTCACACATCTGGGGTTTTGGATCCAGGGTCTCGGGGTTCGGTCTCAGGGTTCGACGGGGATCAGGTGCGGATCAGGGCTACTGGGTCCGAGATGAAGAGCTTGGCGTTCGGCGTCCTTCGGTTTCATGTCGACGTGCTTGGCGTCCACGATGGAGAACTCGGCGTTCCGGGGAGAAGACCTTGGCATGTCAAGGGCTCGGCCTTCGGATCCATGTCGGTGCACTCGGTGTTCCGGGTTGGAGATCATGGTGTTCCGCGAGGTAGATCTTGTCGGTTCCACCCCCGAAGGCCTTGTGGTTCCGTGACGGAGGTCTCCGGGTTCGGACTTTCCATGTTGGCGAACTTGGCTTACCGTGAAGATCTTGCGGTTTTTGTGAAGGAGATGCCTTCGAGGCCACAGTCGTCGGAGACTGGTTCAACGGCGGCGTTCATCGGGTTTGGTCGGGTCGGGTCGATCTTGAGTGCGGCGCTCGAATTGCATCAACACCTCCACGCAATGCTCGCGGGTAGTCACCTGCAAAGGGACCAACACCAGAACGCTGCACGGGGGCATGTCCCACCTGGACATCACCACAAACACCTTATGGGCAAAACCGAAGCTGTCAAGAGGGGGCAGCGGCTTCGCGTGGCACTATGTGGAGGCGACGGGGTGCTCTGGCCATATGGGCCTGAGGAACCTCGGCGACCTGCAGGCGGTGGACAACACAGCTCGGGCCGGGAGGAGGATGGCGACGGCGAGGCCAGCGGCGGCCGACGTCGGGGATGGTGGCGCTCGGGGATGGGGACGCACGGCCGCTGGTACAGAGGCGATGAGGCGCTGGAGACGGCCGGGGGCGGGCTAGCAGGGGGATGAGGAAGGCGGCCGCGTGGCGTCCGGCGCGTCGGTGGAGGCGGCCTACGGGCCGGGGTCGCGCGAGCAGGCCAGAGGCGGGGTCTGGCGAGCTTGGGAGGAGGGCGGCGGTCCGGCGCGAGGGGCGGCGAGGAGGCCGACGGGGGGGCGCGCCGGCGGCGGGGTGGAGATCGGGGCGCATGGAGGTGGTCGGAGAGAGGGCGCAGAGGCAGGGTCACGCGTCGAGGAAGGAGGCGCACGCGGCCGAGGTCGCGGGCGTGCAGGACGGCGGCCGGGGATAGGGGAACGACGACGAGGTGCCCGCGGCCGAGAGAGGCGGGTCCGCTGCAGGGGCGGCCGCGGCGGCTGCTGACGAGGTGAGAGGCGGGGGCGGCCTTGCGAGACGGGGGAGGGAGAAGCGAGGCCGCGCGGAGGGCGGCGGCACAGAGGGAGGCCGGCAGCGGCGGCACTCGGGTGGGGAAGGAGAGAGGGGGTCGAGACGAGGGGGAGAGAGGGGCGGGGGCGGTCGAGAGGGTGGGACCGGGGGTAGCGGTGAGAGAGGTGGGGTGGGCCAGGCGGGAGGGGCGGCCGGCTGTGTGGCTGCGTGTGTGGCGTGTGTGGGCAGGGGGAGAGGGAGGGAGTGGGGGTGAGGTGGCGACCAGCGATAGGAGGGGGTGACGTGGAGGGGGCTGGGTAGACTAGGTTTAGGTATAAAAGGGTTTGGGTAGGGCAGGGCTAGGATTAGGTTTAGATATTTATTTGGGGTAGTAGGCTGCTGCCAGCTGGGCCCTTTGGGCCTGGCCGGTCGCGGCCTTCCCCGAAAACATTTATTTATCTGTTTTGGTATTAATAGACTTTTGCAAATAATTTTTAGACAAACAAAATAATCTGGAAGAGACCAGAGTTTCGTTTGAACTAGAGAGGGAATATCTAGAAAACAAAATTAGGCTTTTTAGGAATAGTTTTAGACAAAACCATGCATGACGACATGACGATGCTCAAATGCAATGTGGCATGATGACATGAGCATGCGGTCATGATGATGCAATGCACAAAAATAACGCGATTTTCTAGCAGTGGTTTTGCGGGATGCCACAACATGGGAATTCTGTCAAGTGCTTTCGCTTCAAATAGCTGAGTACTCTTCTCTGGTGTTGTAAGTGTTGTGTGGGTGAACCTATGCTAATGTACCGACCGTACTTGGACTAATACATATTTGTAATTAAACCCCCTGCAAATATCTGTAACTACAGGAAAGTAATTAAGATATAAATCTAACCACAGCCTTAAACTCTGAGATCCTACGCTCCCTTGTGCAAAGGTGTCCTAACGGGGGTTCAGGTTTCTGTCACTCCGGCAACCCCACAATTAGTATCCAAATACACAATGCATCCCCCTAGGCCCATAAATGGTAAAGTGTCATGTAGTCGATGTTCACGTGACACCACTAGAAGAATAGCACCACAACTTAAATACTAAACCATTGAATAATAACTCATCACAGATTCACTACTAACAACATGACTTTTCCCATGTCCTCAAGAACTAAACGAACTACTCACAAGACATCATATGGATCAAGATCAAAGATGATATGGTAATGGATAACAATCTGAACATAAACAATAATCTAATGGTTCCACTCACAAGCATCAACTACAATAGTAATCAACACCGGGAAAGTTTCCCCTAAGAACTAAAGCAATATCCAACACAATTGTTACAGCGGGACGGAGTGGTGATGATGGTGCTGGTGGAGATGATAGTGTGGATGATGATGATGATGATCCCGATGAATCCTAGCTTGATGGCAGTGTTGATGGCGACGGTCTCCCCTCTCCGGGAAGGAATTCCCCCGGCAGAAATCTGTCTGCTGGAGAGATCTTTCTCTCTTGGTGTTTTCCGCCCCCAGAGGCGGCGGAAATCTATCCGTAGTCGCTCCCCGAGGCTTAGGGTTCCGTAGGTAAGATATAGGCGAATGGGCGGAGTCGAAGGCCGGGCAGGTGAGCCACACCTGCCCTAGGCACGGGGTCAGGTGGGCCCGCGCCTAGGGGTGTGTGGGCCCCCTAAGGCCCTTCTTCGTCCCTCCTTGTGGCTCCCTCATTCTTCTAGAGAAATAATATGTTTCCATATTTTTCTGGTATTTTTTTGATCTTTGCGAAATTGCACCGATACGCCTACTTTTCCATCAAAATCCAGACTCCGGCAGTCCATCCTCCAAGAATCATCCAACATGCATAAACAGATGAAAAAACCATAAGTAAAACCTCATAATAAGACAAATGTCAATGAATATAGGTAAATTATGGTATAGAATGGTGATGCAAATTGGGCGTATCATCCTCCTTCGCCTATAAGAAGCCTCCACCCAAAAACCCTAAATTGTCCAGAAGAAATCCAGGAAAACCTCTGTAGCGCCGCCACCACCGAAAGGGAGATTCGGGGGACAGAAAATCTCTATTCTGGCACCCTGCCGGGACGGGGAAGTGCCCCCGGAGCCATCTCCATCGCCGTTGCTGATTCCCATGATGAGGAGGGAGTAGTTCTTCCTCGAGGCTAAGGGCTCTACTAGTAGCTATGTGTTCATCTCTCTCTCTCTCTCTCTCTGCATGATCTTGTTGTGGTCATGAGCTTTGTAATCAAGTAGATCTACCTTGCTACTCAAGTGCTTCAATAGATCTCTGCTCTCCCCATGTGTGTGAAAGTGATAGCGTGCATGCCATGGTGGCACTTAGGTTTGAGTCTACATAAATACTCTTTGTGCTTTAATAGATCTATGCTTTTCCCCACATGTGTGAAAGTGACAGTGTGCATACCGTGTGTGGCACTTTGTCTAGATTGAATATTTGTTATGAGTTATATTTGGAGGTGGATGTCTTATGAAATTGTGGTGTTTGTTGGAACCATCTAGCGCTCAAGGTGACAGTGTGGGGTTATCTAGATTGGGGAAGGCGGACTTTGAGGAGTGCTGTTATAGCCCTACCGATGATTAGAGTGTCCAACCGGAGAGTAGTTAAGAGTAGTATCATGAAGAGAGGATATTTATATGAGAGAGTGTTCACTAGCGAAAGTATGATCCTTTGGCCTTGTTTATAAAAATTGAAACACTGTTTGCATCTAGATCTGTTGCATGTTTGCTTGCTTTAGTCTTTACCTCACTCACCCACGTTACCCCACGCCAACAACAAGTCAGAAGCTATTTTCTAGCACCGTTACCACTTGTATTTCACCATCTCTTCACCGAACTAGTACACCTATACACCTGACAAGTGTATTGGGTGTGTTGGAGACACAAGAGACTTCTTGTATCTTGATTGCAGGATTGCTTGAGAGGGAATACCGTTGACCACTTCCTCCCTGAGTTTGATAAACCTTGGGTGATCCACTTAAGGAAAACTTGTTGTTGTTCTACAAACCTCTGCACTTGGAGGCCCAACAACTGTCTACAAGAATAGAAGTGCGTAGACATCAAGCTCTTTTCTGGCGCTGTTGCCGGGGAGGTTTTGGTCCTTTTACCTTCCTCCATGTCAAGCTCCATCAAAGGTCTTTTCTGGCGCCTTTGCCGGGGAGGTAAGGTAAAAGGTACTCACATCCTTCGGTGTGGGTGCTCGAAGTTATTTCCTTTAGATTCTGCAATTTTGTCTTTTTGTTTCTTGTTTTCACTAGTTAGGCTTAATGGAAAACAACAAAAAAATTAGAGAGCTCTATAGTATCTATATTGAGTTAGGACATGAAGTGTTTGAAGAGAAAATTAAAAAACCTATGGAGCTTTATTTGCATGCTAATAGCAATGTTATTAGTATGAATTCTTTGGACACCATTATTGCTAATGCTAGGGAAAAGTCTAAGCTTGGGGAAGCTAGTTTTTATGAAAATGATCTTTTTAGTCCCCTAGCTTTGGAATATAGCTATTCTATTGCTTATGATGATACCAAACCTCCAATATATGATGATTACAATGATGAATTTGATATTTTCAGTCCACCTACTATTGAGGAGAAAGTTAGTTATGATTACAGTATGCCTCATATATTTGATGATTATGGTGATGAGAATAACAATGATAGCTATTTTGTTGAATTTGGTCCCACTATAATTAATAAGGATGATTATGCTTATGCGATATTTATATTGTTAATTTTATTCATGTTGCTACTAAAAGTTATGAGAGAGGGAAACATGGTCTTATGCATCTCAAAAATATTAAGTTTCCCCTCTTTATGTTGAAAATTTTGAAGTTGCACTTGTTTTGCTTTCCTACGCTTGTTGCTTGTGCATTCAAGACTTGTTTCTTTACAAGATTCCTATGCATAGAAGTGGGTTAGACTTAAATGTGTTTTGAATTTTCTTCTTGGTGCTCTCTTTTACTTCAAATCATATTTCTTATGTGAGCATCTTCTCAAACTATCAAGCCTAACTTAAAGGCGTTAAAGAAAAGTACTTGTTGGGAGATAACCCAAGAGTTTTCTTGAGTCTTGGAAGTTACTACTTCAGTAATGACCTCTCCTTATCCTTTTTGTTTGCTTTTTGTGCCAAGAATGACCTCTAATGAGAGGGAAGTAAGATTTGGGGAGTTGTTATCCCGAAACAGATTTCTGTCCTCCACCATAAAAATTCGTGAGGAGTATCTGTAAGTCGGATTGAGCTGAAATTTACGAATAAATCCCCCAGTATGTGAGCTAACATTCATTAGTTCAACAACTTTTGATTTGAGCTACAAAAGGCTCTTTAAAAAAATCGGTTTTTACCTGCTGGTTTGTTTTGACAGATTTCTGCCATTATTTGCATTTGCTTCATATTGATTCTTTTTTTTTAGAAATTGAGCTTTTTGAAGGAGCTGCTACGGTAGCTTGTGTATTTAGTGAATTTTTTGCTGTTTTGAAACTAAACCCAAAGGTCTATTATCTTTTGAATACACTAATGTTGCTAATGAAGATTATGTGAAGTTTTGTATGAAGGAAAATTTGCAGGTGTAGAGAAAGAATGATGTAATGAGATGAAGAATGGACAAAAGCTCAAGCTTGGGGATGCCACCCCGGTGTCGCCCTAAGAAATATCCAAGAGGTACAAGCGTCAAAGCTTGGGGATGCCCAAGGCATCCCCTTCTTCATCAATAAAAATCTCAGGTCTTTCTACACACTTTGTTTTTATTATTTCATGCATTGTTGTGTTTTCTTGGAGCGTCTTAGTTTTCGTTTTTGGTTTTCGTTTGCTTAGTTTGCTTGAGTAAGTTGGTTGGTTACAACACACTTCCTTTGGAGAGAGACACACTCTGTTTTCATTGCCTAGAACACTCTAGTTTTCACTCTTATTGTTTTGTGACTGTTCACTTTTGCTAGCACTGCGTTCAGCCTTAGTTTTCTTGTGCTTTTAGCTTAGAACTTTATAGTTCTTCTTTGTGGATTTGTGAGACCAGCTCACTAATCTTTATTGATTATTATCTTTGTGAGTTGTTTCAAATAAGTTGTTTGGTGTTGGAAAAGAGTAGAAAGTTTCATGCTTATAGTGGTACAAAAGGGAGCTTGTTTTGACTATGGCTTAGACTTTATCATGTCATGCTAGATCTTGTTTTGACCTTATGCTTAGTGATTATTGATGTAGCATGAATTGTTCCAAACAATTAGGATTGCTTAATGTGCCTTAAAGGAATCATGCGTTTTTTAGCATACAAAAGCATAGTATTGTGGTATTCTCCTTTGATGCTTTGTTTGGGTTGACTTGGCACATGCTCACACCATGTTATGACTATGACAAGTCATCATAGCCTATATGATCATTTAGTCCTTGACTTTTAGTACCACTCTATGCTTTGATTAGTAATTGTTGCTCTGCATGATTATGGTCATTATTGCTCTCTTAGTTGGTTACTCCCAGTCTTTTGCTAGCCTCCACTTGTATGAGTAAGCTCTACTCATGCTTCCAACTCCCAAGAAACCAAGTTATTCCAAAGTGTCCACTATAAAGTCCTATGCATGGTGTGTTACACCATTCCAAGTATATTCTTGTTTTCAGCTATCTTCCAATTAAAAAGTATTATGTTATGTGAAAACTTAGTGATTAAAGCTCTCATGAACTTGATGGCACACTTTATATTGTTTGCCCCTAATAAACTTGAACCATTGTGCCATCTATGTTGTATATGCTTGCACTTATATGTTGGAATTAGCAGAACCATGTTGTCACGGGGAACGTTTTCAACATTGCACTTGTACTTTGTACTCAGTTGATATCATGCTCTTTTGTCTATGGATGTCACCGGTGTGAAATAAAGAGGGAACTTGTAAGTCCATGGAGTATGTATTTTGTGTTAGAGAAACGCCTGGGCCACTAGCCTAAGCCATGCCTAATCATGGTGGAAACTTGTAGCATCACCATAATGAGCTATCTATGAAGCATCCTCAATAAAAAGCTATGCACATAGTAAATAAAAAGATCGTTGAGATGCTCATTGTCTGCTTGCCTTGTCATTTTGGTTATGGGATAGCTCCTGTACCGTGTGCAAGGGGTACCCCGTTGGCGGATACGCATGTACTTACAATGACAAGAACTTACATGTGACTAAATTTGAGTAGCATGAGGTGTGACCCTCGTATTCAAGGGACCTGAGATTGCCAACTTATACTTTGTCAAGCATATACTCCATAGTTTGTTCACTTTAACCTTAACCACTTCAAGATGCTTATGATAGGGGAAATGAGGGATAAAAACTAACAAGTACCATAATTTTTAGAAGCTCTTTTTGAAACTTGAAATCCCTGCTTCCCTTTATGAAGGGCCTTTCTTCCACCATTATTTGAGTCTCCACCTTCTAACTTTAGGCACCATTAAGAGATCATAGTTGCCATTCTGTGTGCAGTGCCACAAAACTTATTGATTAATGCATATTGTGATATTAATTATTCTTGTGCTACTTGTTTCTAGTCACCCTTGTGAACTTTGAAGGTGTCCTATGCATCTATTTGCTACTCTATGAGGGACAATATGAATGCCACTATGCCATGTTTTCTGTATGTGAAACAAACAAACGTTTTTCAATGCATGTTATTCATGATCTTTGTTTGTAGCCTTTCATGTTTCATGCATAGTTACTATGTCTTATTGTTAGAACTCCATCTTTCATGCACATGTTTAGAGTTCTTTGTTCCTAACTTTCAATGCTTTCAAATGGTTTGATCTTGGTTTTGACGGTGCATGTCACCTCAAAAATTATTCTTTTATCACTTACCTACTCGAGGACGAGCAGGAGTTAAGCTTGGGGATGCTTGATACGTCGGAAACGTATCTATAATTTTTGATGCTCCATGCTTGTTTTATATCATTTGTCTTATGCTTTGTCTATAGTTTGAGGTGTTTTTATATCTTTTCTAGAACTAACCTATTAACAAGTTACCACAGTGCCAGTTGCCTGCTTTCTGCTATTTTTGGTTTCAGAAAGCTAAAAAATGAATATTCTCGGAATTGGACGGGACAAAAACCAAAGTTCATATTTCCCCCGGGGCGATATAGAAAATTGAAGAAGAGACGGAGGAGGAAACCCAGGTGGCCAAACCCTAGGTGGGTGCAGGCCCACCCTAGGCCCAACAACTTGCTGCTGTTCTACAAACCTCTGTACTTTGAGGCCCAACAACTGTCTACAAGAATAGAAGTGCGTAGACATCATGCCTCTCTCATAAACTAGCTTGTTGATTAACAAGATGATCAAGGTTCCCTGATCATGGAGATTGGATGTTGTTAATAACGAGGTCACAACCTTAGTGTAATGGTGTGATGAACATTCATCCGAAGTATAGCATTACGATCAAAGTCATTGAGTTTATATTGCTATAACAACATACGAAGTGATCCTAATCCTTAGACCATTAGATCATGTCAATCACTAACACTGGAAGGGTATCTTAATAACATCAAACGTCACACCGTAACAGGATGATTATAAAGATGGGTTCAATACTACTAAAGTGTTATGTTGAGGCCCATGGATCAAGAGTGGAATTTTTTCATCTCGATGACAGATAGATATGTTCTGGGCCCTCTCGGTGATATCACATTGATTAGCTTGCAAGCAAGTGATTTGATCACTATAATGTTATATCACGGGAACAAGAAAAGAGTACATGTCGGTAACGAGATCAAACTAGGTATGGAGATACCGATGATCGAATCTCGGACATGTAATATATCGCGAAACAAAGGGATTAAGATACTGGCGTAAAAGGTTCTCGCGATCACAAGAAAGTCATCGATGAATGTGTGGGAGTCAGTATGGACCTCCAGGTCCTGCTTCTGATTATTGATATGAGAGGGGTCTCGATCATGTCCGCATTATTCATGAACCATAGGGTGACACACTTACGAGACACTGACATCCATTTGGAGCAAAAGTTTCATGCCGGAAAGAATAACAAGCGCGGGAATTTATTTCACTAGATACCGAAATGGGTTTTAGGGTGAAATTGCAGAAAGTGTTTTTGCATGTGAAATGAAATACTAGCAAGGGGTTATATGTGAATGTTTGTCATTAAAGTAATTGACAAAATTCTGAATAAATAAAAGGAGTTTTATTTAATGAGAGTTTGCATTAAATTTGGTGGAAATTTAATGGAATTTGAGTGGGTTTTTGAGTGGACGGAATTGAAAGGGATTTTTGTGAGTGGAGTGTCCACCCACATGAATGAGGGGAGGGCAAGGGGCAGCCCCCATGCGCCAGCCACCCCCTTGGGGTCCCCCCCTCCTCACTTCTCATACACACCTCCTCGTGAAGGATCTCTCTCCCCCTCTAGTATTTATCCTCCATGGTCTCGGACTAGCGAGATACATGTTCCCGGTGTCTATTCGGCAAGAAAGAGTTGTGCTTCCGCTGCATCGCTGAAGCGAGGAGGCGGGGGTTGCTCGGTGCCTCGGACGTGTGTGCGAGTACGGATGTGCCGCTGATTTGCGGTGCTAGGACTTCCTCTCGATCTTGAGATCGGCAAGAGATCGTCTACATCAACCACGAGTTTAACTCATTAAGCTTTGTCGGTCTTCAAGGGTATGTTCTCTACGGATGTACATCCGCCCGTTGATTGTATCTAGTAGATAGATCTTGGTACATAGTTGTTCCCA
Source organism: Avena sativa (assembly GCA_916181665.1). NCBI lineage: Eukaryota > Viridiplantae > Streptophyta > Magnoliopsida > Poales > Poaceae > Avena > Avena sativa. The sequence goes on along the minus strand of OV702283.1, from coordinate 381,506,493 downwards.
TCGTAGGATTTTTTTTGTTTTCTATGCTGCGAACCCTACACATAGGCCTTGTCAGGTCTTGTTTGTCCTTTGCTTTGTATTCTGGTGATTGTCCTTGGCATCTCCTAGTCATTGGTCTTATCCCTTCCTAAGAACCAGGGAGCATCTCCTGATATCCAGGGAGCATATTCTAAGAACCTAGGAGCATCTTGCAAGTAACGATCTGCATGTGCCAGTCTGAGCCAGTGGGTCTCAAGACTGACATACGATGGAAGGGCTTGCGGTATGTCAAAGTAGATGATGATCATTGTCGTTGCAGTGCAGGAGGTCGAGGTAGCACTACCTGGGGTCGTTGGAGCAAGAGGAAATAGCTTAAACTCAACCTGGAGGGTTGAAACTCGGCCTAGAGGGTAGCTGATTCAGCCCAGGAGAAGAAAAGGGGCCTAGTCGGGTTACCCAAACTTTGCCTAAGGAGAGAAAGGGGCCCATTGGGTCTGCCAAATGATCCCATTCGGGTTTTCTTTGACTCGCCCTAGGCAGAAGGTGCTGAAGAGGCCCAGCCGAGAAAATAACTAGGGGCCGGATCAGGGAACGTCAGCTTATAGTGGGTCGGCTTAGTCGCTGAAGGTGTCGGCCCACCCGGGACAGAGGCGGTGGCGAGGTTGACCATGTGTGGGCCGATTTATCCCGATCTTGGCCCACCCGGGGAGGCGACATTGAGCGGTGTGTGGCTGGGGCGCTGAGGTGGAGCTGGCGTCGGGGTGACGGCGTTGACTCGACGGGAGCTGGCGATGGGGAGGCGATCCAGATGAAACGTCACTGGAAGGTTGGCCTATGGTGGGCCGAGTTAAATTTATCCCGGCCCACCTGGCAGAAGTGGCAACGTTAGCCTAGGGGTCAAACCGTGGTGGGCGGAGTTAAGTTCATCCTGGCCCACCCGAGAGAAGTGGCAACTTTGGCCTAGGGGTCTACCTGTGGTGGGCCGGATCTCCTCAATTCCGACCTATCCATGTAATACTAGGTCGTGTGAGATATTTCCTGTCCAGGTGGGTTTATTCAGGCCTAATTTTCTTTATGTCAGCCCAAGTAAGTCAGTTTCTGTCTTTTTTATTTATGCCACTCTTTATTTATTCACATTAAACATATCGAGTGATTCTTCTTCCCATCAGATAAATGACTAATTCTAGGGTACCCGGGGTCATATCCCCGACAAACAAAGGTTTTGAGAGGTGATCCTGGTGAACTCCTCTTCGAGGCATTATTCCCCATAGTATCATCTATTTACCCTCTTAGGACAGGTTCAACGCTGCTCAACTTTTGAGATGAGAAAAAACGGAAATTAATCCTAGCGTTCCGGCGTGAGAGTCTAGAGCTCTAACCTGGCCTCCAATTGAAGCCCTTATTTTTCCAACAGATGAGATCCAAATTTTCGTGCTGCAAGACACAAATTCTAAGAAAGCGTCTGGTGCAACATGTAACCTTGACGCCTATATCTAAGCGTCTATAGGACGTGGCGGTGCAACATGTAACCTTGATGTCTATATCTAAGCGCCTATAGGCCGGGATTCCTCGAGGAAACTACCGATTCGCTGGGATTTGGACCTTGGCGCCCGCGCTTAGCGTCATCTGTTGTACATGCCCTTACTTTCACTGTTGGCTATTGTTATTCACACCTTACTCAGAGCATTTCTAAAAGTACCCGTAAATAGCAAACCGTAAATGTCCGAGTTCGGGACGCTGAATTCACGATTCCTCGTTTCGCAGGCGGCGGCGCCAAGCAGTCCCCGTAAAACGGAACCGCAAAACAGAATATTCGTATATTCTGTTTTACGGTTCCGGTTTACGGAGACTTCTCGGCAGGATGAAGTGCAAACAAAATCATAAACATTGTTTCGACAATTTCGACATGAAAAGACAGTTTGAATAGCAAATACGATAATTGTTCAAATCAAATAATATAACACAAGAAATTATCCAAATTACAATATTCAACGAATTAAATTACAACAATTGTTCAAATCAAATAATGTAACAAATAAATGAATGGTTCAAATTACATATGTTTTACAAGTACAATATTTTTTTGGGACATCACCTCTTGCCAGATAGCATCCAATGGTGCTCGATGAGATTATTGATGAGTTAGAGATGAGTGCTTGCATCTTCAATTTTCCTATGGGTCTCAAGAAAAGCTAGCAATTTTCCTATAAGTGCTTGCATCTTCACTTAGCAAACCCGGATGACCGTTTTGGCAAACATCGGACACTAGCAATAGTGATATCTTCTCCAATGCGAAGATATTTATCCGTATAATCGACCGAGATGCCATACGCAGTGGCACACATGTCTGCCGAGATTTTTTGGTAAGCACTAAAGCCCATGGTGCCGACGGTATTTCTTGGGCGAGTAAAATAGGGGCAATTTGCTTCACAAGCTTGTACTATGCTCACGAACAAATTACAGCGCATCCGGAACCTTTCACGAAAGAGATACGACGGGTATGTTGGTACCTCAACGAAGTAATCTTGCATGACCATGGCGTGGCCGAGAGCTTGGTTCCGTGGGATGCAAGCGCGGCCGAACTGCGAACCACGGCGCCGGCGCATGAAGCCGATCTTGTCTTGGATCTGCTTGGCGGCGAGGATCATGACCATCATCTTTGTGTCGTCGCCGTTAAGCTCCTCGAGGTCCGAGTCGGAGGAGAACGACGACGAGTCGTCCATCAAGAACTCCATGGTCAGCGAGGTCGGCATCCCATCGCCTAGCTCGCCGAATCCGATCGACTAGCTCACCGTATCCGGTCGCCGCGCGAGATCCAAGCTTTCACGGACGCGATGAGGTGCGGGGCACTCGGGCGTGGTGACCGCGTGGCGGCTACGTTCTGAATCTATGGCGGCTGTCGGCGGCAGCGATGGCGCGAGAGAAATGAATTTGGGAGAGTTGGGAGAAAGAAGATAGGGCCGATTGAAACTTCAGCGCGCCAAAGCTCCCACGCGGATAGAGACTACCGCTCGGTTCGTCCTCTCGCTCCCGCATCACGCAGGTTCCGTGGACGATATTTAACACGTCCCGTAAAACTTTTTCCGGGCTGGATTTTTCCAGAATACCAATAAACGATGGTTATTTTACGGTTTTAGACTATTTACGGGTACTACTGGAAGATGCTCTCGGTCCACATTAGTGAGTGTTGGTTGAAGTTATGTTCGCGCCTCATTCGGTTTTTTAGCAGCCGGGTTATATACGTAGAGCTTCTTTGATTTGAATATAATTTTTCTTATCTTACAAAGCTTTGACTATTCTGTCAAATTTCTTCCTTAGACTATCCTGATCTCAAAACAAACAAAAATAAAGATAGTGATTGTGCTAAGCAAGCTCCATGCGACAGTGCAACAACTCCCTCCCCTTTTCCCCAGCGACCAACGCGGAGTCGCAGAACGTGCGAGCGAGGGAAACTGTCACCCTCGCCACGCGTCTCCACGGCGAGAGACTCCGTCGCGACGGAACTGGGAAGCGACCAGACTCGTCCCACTTGCCTCGCCGCCGTAAAAAACAAACAAACCATTCCTCTCCTCCCCCCTCCTGCTCCCCGTCAGCCCGCTGCGAACCCCGAGGAGCAAGCAACCCCGCCGCAGAGGACCCCGTCGAGCAAGGCCTCTAGATCGAAGCTGACTGAATCTTGGATCTTAATTCCTACGCCTGAGGGAGGCTGCCCCGGGGTTGGTTGGTAGCTTCCTGGTCCACCCACGATCCGTTTCTTGATCCCTGACTGCTTCGAGCAGACCAGGTTTGGTCGTCTCTCACCCATTGGTTGCCGCTGACGGGGTCTCCCCGGATCTCTGCTTCCATTCTTGCTTCGCGGTGTCGGCTGCGCATTGGAGACAAGCTGTTTGGTGTTTGGTGGCACAGGGGCAGAGGACGCTGAGCTAGTTAGCTTATAGCTCCATTGGCATTTCTGAATAGATTGATAGGTAGCCAGATTGCTGGATCTGTTCCAAGAGAAGGCTGTTTGGTAGGTGCGGTATCAGAGATAGATAGATCGGTAGAATCTTGCGAGAGGCCGATTGATGTTCTGCTCTTGCTTGCTTGATCATATGCTTGGATGGTTTCTGTTGATGCGTAGCTCTGAAGCTTTGCCATGTTGAGGAATCCCTGTTAGGTCTGGACAACTTCCACATAGCAGATTTTCATCAAGGCTGAGCCAGACTCTTCTTACTTGTGAGTTATCAGTAGTTCAGTCATGTGGAGACCGTTCAAGCAGCTCTTGCCCAAAGAGCATTCCGGGCCTTCCGGCGGCCTTGAGGGCCGGACCATCGATGTCGGCAACGTCAAGGTGCACGTCCGGGAAGCCATCGCCGAGGGTGGGTTCTCGTGCGTGTACCTCGCCAGGGACCTGACGAACCTGGCGAAGCAGTACGCGCTCAAGCACATCATTGTCCAGGACAGGGAGTCGCTGGACCTGGTCCAGAAGGAGATCACCGTGATGAGGTCGCTAAAGGGGCACCCGAACGTGGTCACGCTCGTCGCGCACGCGGTACTGGATATGGGCCATGGGAGGGAGGCGTTTCTGGTGATGGAGTTCTGTGAGAGGTCGCTGGTTTCCGCATTGGAGAGCAGAGGCGCGGGGTTCTTCGACGAGGAGAAGGTTGCTCTGATATTCCGCGATGTTTGCAATGCGGTCTTCGCCATGCACTGCCAGACGCCGCCTATTGCTCACAGGTCTGCCTTTCATATTCCAACCAGTTGATCTGCGATTATTTTCTGCATAGCCATGCACTGTACAGCTATCTGCTCTACAGCCTTAAAACTAGATAGGACACAGGTACTTACCGCTCATATCCATCGCGTGGCAGCTTGGTTTTGCATAATTCTATGATGTTTCATATATCTTTTCCAGTCTTGATTTCTTTGCTTCATCTATTGCATTACAACTCCAGTTGGTTGTACATCGCAATTGATATTTCATTGTTACCCGTCCTTATTTTAGCGTTCTCAGTCTGAACCCTCCACAAATTGCTAGGTCGAGTTTTCATTTCAGAGACATCACATCAAATATTCTCTGTGTGCAGGGACCTAAAGGCTGAAAATGTGCTTCTTGGTGCTGACGGGGCATGGAAATTATGTGATTTTGGTAGTGTATCAACAAATCATAAGTGCTTTGATAAACCAGAGGAGAGGGGCATTGAAGAAGATATCATCAGAAAGCATACCACTCCTGCTTATAGAGCTCCCGAGGTTTAAATAAATAGCTATTATGGGCTCTTTCTCAAGTCTTTCACATATTTACTTACTGTAAGCTTGTTTGCTGACTGCAGATGTGGGACTTGTACAGGAGGGAAGTTATTAGTGAAAAAGTAGATATATGGGTATACCATCTTTGCAGCCATTACACTATATTTTTTCAGTTTCATGTATTACCTATCTTGTTCTTGAGCTAGTGTTACTTTGTTGTATCTGATTGTCCTTATTAACTGCATATGCTAAGGTGTTTGATTTTTTTCAGGCTCTTGGGTGTCTCATGTATAGAATCTGCTACTTCAAATCAGCTTTTGATGGAGAATCAAAGCTCCAGGTACTCAATGGGAACTATCGTATCCCCGAATTGCCGAAGTACAGCTCTTCCATTACAAGTCTAATTGAAGAGATGCTTCAGTCATCTCCAGATGCCAGACCAGACATTACACAGGCAAGGGCTTTGCTTGATTGGCCATTCACTTCCATGAATTTAGGTTGGTCTTAATTAGTGCATATGACTGAAATTTAAATTCCTTCTGTCTCTCTAATATTGATTCATGAACTGTTATAGGTATGGTTTCGTGTCAATGAATTACTGCCTTTGGAGCTGCAAAAGGATTTACCTGATGGATCCCCATCTGGATCAGCATTTGAATTACATACTACTGAAGATGAAGGTTTGACTTCTTCGATTTTGTCCTTTGGAAGAATGGAAGCCACTGCTGTTAGCATGGTTTCTTGTTTTCATGTTACTTGTTAGGTTTAATTATAGAAAGAAAAATGTAAGGAATGCTGCAGTTATAAAGCTTATCTACTTAGATAATGCAAGGTGCCAAGGAAAAGCCATATTTGTAGCTATTGCTAGGATGCCAAGGAAAAAGCCATGTTGTTATAGTAGTTTCTCAGATCTTTCTTTTCTAGGATTTGTGTGAGAAATTCCATCCACTTTTAATTTTTTCTCATAATGTAAAACTATGTATTTCAGCGCCAAGGCGGTTGGCACATGGGAGGTCCCCGTCACCGTCAAGAGACAACGTGAGGAGTACACCACCTAAAGATCCTTCCAGTCTGAGGTCACAAGTTCCTTTAACAGCTACGGGGAGCAAGGGTTCTGTGGGTGCATTTTGGTCTACTCAGCATGCACAAGAACTAGCTTTTGTGGATGACAAGGGGTCAGCTTTAGATCAAGAGCCCGTATGCGAAGCCACATCAAAGCAACCACAGGCAAAGAACCAGAAGACAACACAGAGCAAGCAGTCTCTTTCTGCATCTATTGATAGTTCTCCTGGGGATTTTGAAATTAGGTTTTCTCCAAATGGTTCAGAATATGGTCTAGAGAAAACCAAAATCACGAAAACAGATAACAAACCCACTGTACAGACTGCCGCTTTTAATTCCTTTGTAGCGGACTTCGATAATGTTAAAGTGAGCTCACAGGATAACACCAGTAGATTAAAAACTTCAAGTCAATTAAAAGAGCAACAGCTGGAAGCTGAAGTGAACTTACTAAAGGAGCAATTGAAGATAGCAAACTTGGAGAAGGATGAAATTTCAATGAAGTTTGATAAGTTGTCAACCATTTGCTCCTCTCAGAGGCGAGAGATACAAGAACTTAAACAAGCCCTTGCCACAGCTTCTGCAACACAGTCACGTAAGGAGTTGAAAGAAAATTCCAAGGTTGAATTCTCCCCACCCAGCACAAGCCTTGACACTCCGGTATGATTTATCCTACATGCCTAACTAACCTTCCCACCATAGTCGACAGTATCCAGGGTTCAGCTTTTCATTTCCTGGCTGGGGTTAACTGGTCAATGAGAATTCATTGTGGAGATGCATAATTAAGCTGGCTACCTTGGCCAAGTTTGTATGATTTTAACTTTTAGCCTCATGATTTAGTCCACTGTTCCAATTAGCACAGCAAATCACCCCTTACTGTAAAATTCTTAACCCTTTGTATCATTTCTCATTTTATATACATATAAGGAAGCTGATATAGTACTGCATTGCTTTTCACAGCCAAGGGAGAAGATTGCAGGAACCCCACCAGAGCTCCGCCAAGGTCTATTTACATCAAGTCCAGGGACACCAAGTCCAGATCTGAAGCCATGGTCAGCTTCTCCTGAAGAGCCGAAAGCTCAACCAGCTACGAAGAGTGCCCACCCGAGGTCAGTCAGAACTCTGAGGGCATCAAACAGCAACAAAGTCAGCTCACCCGGTCAGTCGAACATGAACTCTGGTGCTGACCCCTTTGCCTTTGGTCAAGGTAGCTTTAAGGCTGTACCTTCTGGAACTGTACCTTCTGAGATGTCAAAGTTGGGGAATGCTTCTCAGTCTCTCAACGGTCGGAAAGCTGAAGCGAAGAAAGATGCACCCTACCAACCAGCTGGTTGGACTGGATTTTAATGTGCCACCGTCAAGAAGGATATCAGATATCGGATGAGACTATACTCCAATAGAATTACAGAAATATGGTCCACCCACTGTTCATAATCACATAAATTTTTGTGGTGTTGAGAGGGAGCATAATGAGCCCAACCTAGTAGTTCCAGAATTGACATAGGTACGTCCGCCATTGCTTTTGTGTAGTGGTCTTGGTACTGAGTTCGTATTTTAAAAGCATCCTACTGTAATTTAGATCACGTGTATGTTGGAATTTGCAAATAATTTACTGGAACCTGTACTTTCAGTCGAACTATAATTTGCCAGATATCAGAAATACAAAAGAATAGTTATCTTTTCTTTAGTCGAACCGTCTTGGTGCTACATTTACAATATCTACAATCAATTCTGGACAGATGTGACATGCTATATCTATATATGTTCAAGTGCAGTACTATCAATGGCTGGACATATTTCACACACATACCAATCTCGGTGATTTCTTGTTGTCTTTTGAAATGATTATTCCATAATAGAAATTAATGTTGAGAATCCTTTTCTATTTCGGGGTCAAGACATACATCTTGCAAGCATGAGAATCCACATTTCTCTTCAGGCTTCCTTGCACCGATGATGTAACCTCATCCTGCAAGCACAAAAAAAACAGACAAAAAAGGAGGTTGAAGAACACTTTGTATGTAAATCAGAGAACATTTTATGGGTTTAACCATGGGGCTCATATGATTAGACAAAGTACTTACTGTCCACAGATCATGAGCATCAACAACAGCTGACAGACTTAGACCAATGTTGCTCCAGCTAGCACTAATAGATGCTCCAGCAGGCCCTCTGTTCCACAGCACAATAACCACTCTCCCTCCACTTAATCGCCCAGCCCAAACCTAAACCCAAGTTAATCAAGTATCTATTACTAGCACTAAGTTTAAACATGACATGGTACCGTATTTTTTTTGCCAACCACATGATACAAGAAAGCTTATGTTCTATCCTTGTACTTACTTCTTGATATCCATCTTGTTGCACTTTGTGCCCTTGTACCCCAAGCTCGTCTGATCATGAATCTAAGCTTAGTACCATCTTTAGTTTTCACATGACCATTTTGGAGAAACGACTAGAGTTCCTACCTTGGTTAACTGCTATGACATTCTTGTTGCTGAGGATTTCCTTGGTTTCATTGCTCATCGAGCGGATGTCGCAACCAATCAGCAGAGGTGCCTGGTTCAAATCCAGATCAACACCATAATCTTGTCTAACACTGCAGTTCTGATGGTTTACATTTTATGTCTGATGCAATAAAAGGTATCTCATCATTACCTTGACTAGAGCCCATATGCTGAAATGGGAGCGGTATTCTTCTGTTGCCATCCCCCCGTTTCCTACTTCCAGCATATCTGGGTCTGAAGTAGAAGCATTCAAGAGAGGTCACTGTGAATTGTCATCACAAGCTTTTGAACTTCTTATCGAGAACAAACTCCAGATCCTACGTTCATCTCCCTGCACATTTGGCATGCTCAAATTCTATCGTAGGTCTGAAAAAGACTAACCATTCCATCCACCAGGCCCTGCATATGACGCCCACTTGTTGCTCTGGTCAGCGTTGCTCGTCATGCTGCCCAATTTGTCATAGTATTTCAGGACATGAACTAAAATCTCCGTCTAAACTTTGAAAACATTTGTAGGGACAGTAAAAGTTTGCCAGGATGAAAATTTCTTCACCTGTCCCATGTGTCCTTGATGTCCACTGTTGTCCTCCAACTGTTTCCTATGCCACCTGCCCATGTTGCCGGATCATCCACACCCCTGCACAACAGTTTTTTTTTAACAGATGAATCAAATTCAAACCCTCCATTTGATAAGTTGAAACATAAGAATCAGTTACCATTCACAAAGGGAAAAGAAAATGCTCCTTCCAGAATTCAGTAGCGCTTCACTCATCTTGGTATATCTGCATTTTTGTCATGAATATGTTGATCCGTTTGAATATCTGAATTCAGACAGTCTGATAAATTTGTATAAGTTCTTGCAAAAGCTACCTTGTTATTGGGCTGGTTTTTCTGTTGTGGCAGTTGTCATACTTCAAGTAGTCAATCCCCTTGTAATACAACAATTTGCAAAAATCAGTTTTGAATTCTTTGGAAAGTGTATCAGGAATGACATTTTACATGTCTAAGTTTTAGATGGTCTCATAAACATTTAAAATTGGATTACCCAAGATGCGTAAGTTCTTGCATCTTGCTCTTCGTATCCTAGCGAACCAGGCATCAACTTGCTGCAAGTTCGCACTCTGAAAGGAGAGGGAATAGTGATTTGAGCTAGAGATCCATTTAAGGTTGGGGGAACTTGTCATGTATTCCCAATTGTATAGAAACATTTTTGTGTGTGATTTTGCGAACTTCCTGTCAAATGCATACCCTGCATCGCCGTAGATTCCAAGTTTGAGCCTTTTCCCGTGCACATAATCTGCCAAGGCCATTATTCCTGATGGAAATGTTGATGCATTTGCAACTAGATTGCCCTGTAAGAGAGTAGCCAGATTGTTTATACCAATGGAATGAAACTTACACAAAATTCACCCTTCTAAGGTTGCAGCTCAAAATATTTGTGCCGGTTTTATATGATTGAACATAAATGATTTTAAATTTCGGTTTGCCTTTTCTGTTTGCACATATATTCTAGTATTAACATTTAGTCACCTGGGCGTCTCTGTTAAAGTCCGCCCAACAGTCATCTGCAGTTTCAGAGAAACACATCCTTAAGAAAATAACAATAAACAAGCTAATTGTGGATAGTGCAGTTCTGATTTCTAAACATGAACAATGGAAAAAGGAAAACCAGACAGAGTAAGAAATGTGAAGAGATTACCTATGTTGATATATTCATAACCCAGCTTTGCAAGACCGGTATCCACCATGGCATCAGCTACACAAACACAATATGATTTGCAGCAAGGTAAGGTTTATTAAACACACAATTTGCTGCGGTATTTCTTTTGCCTGGCTAGAACCTGGAGTATTTAAGACAGAGTAAGGGAGAGAAGTTCTTACCGATATCTCGGATTATCGTCTCGTTTATCCCGCAGCCGAAGTGGTTCCAGCTATTCCACCTGAATATATATCATGTTGTCAGTTCCAGCAAAACTTCACCGTTGGAGAAATCTCAAGGAGAAGTATATTAGCCAGTTTCTCATCAAAGGCCATGATGGGAGTTAATCAATTCAGCACTTCAAGAGGTACTCAAGATTCAGAATATCTATACACACATTTGTATCATCTCGTTCCAGAGGGAGATCCAGGAGTTTTAGCAAAGAACATGAGACCCAAACCATATGAACCAGATTACCAAAGACTGCATTTATATGGAAGTGACCACAAAACTGACGGAAGACTGAGGAGATCGCAGATCCATTACCCCATCTGGGGAGTCCGGCCAAGGCCATTCTTCAAGATGGCACCGACACGGGCCGCCGGCGACGTCACCGACAGCAAGATGAAGAAGAACATGGGGAACAAGGGCAGCATTCTCGCCATGACAAGGGATCAATGTGTTTAGAGGAGTGTGTGTGACTCGGTCTTGCAAGTGCTCCACCACTTATATATGCATCTCCGGTTCCCTGGGCAGTTGGGCCAGGTCGTTGGAACAGGACAACACAGTTGTTTCACGAGCTTAGGATCTCACGGTGGACGGTGCCAGAAGGAAGGCGGGAACCACTAGCGGAGACAGGAAATAGAACACACATTTTTTTAGAGACAGTTGATGGTATTTTTGGCAATAATCTTGACAATGAATCTGGATAACGTTGGCAAAACACTCACTAAGCCACTACTAGAGTCACATTAAGTGTTAATAGCATAGAGACGTACAATTGAGCCACATAATTTTGAAAACAGATGAAGGAAGAAAAAAACGTAATTTTTGGGTCAAATTTCTAGCTTCCTGTTTGCACCTGTTCTTGCCGAGGGGATTCGAACCATTGATGTTGAGGATGGCGCGATACGACAACCTCAGGTGCAAATGAAATCATGCAAGACTAAAATGAACATTAAAAATGCTAATCTGGTTTAAAGTTAGAAACTTACACAAGAGTAATGATCTGCTTGAGCCTTCACTCGAGCTAACTACCGACCCACGATGTGTTTTTTTAATAGCGTCCCACGATGCGGTGTTTCCCGATTTAGTCGATATTGACGAGAAGAAGAAAAATATGCAAGATTAGCGAACAATGGTAAGACAGTTGTAGGATAATTTTTTCCTTAATTAAATTGTTAAATTGTTCTTTCTTCCTTTATTCCCTAGCTCTATTAAGCCAACATTGATAAACGACATAACTATATTTGATAATCAATAAATATAGGTGCCAGAAGGAAGGCGGGAACCACTAGCAGAGACAGGAAATAGAACACAATTTTTTTTAGAGGCAGTTGATGGTATTTTTGGCAATAATCTTGACATTGAATCTGGATAACGTTGGCAAAACACTCACTAAGCCACTACTAGAGTCACATTAAGTGTTAATAGCATAGAGATGTACAATTGGGCCACATGATTTTGAAAACAGATGAAGGAAAAAAACCGTAATTTTTGGGTCAAATTTCTAGCTTCCTGTTTGCACCTGTTCTTGCCGAGGGGATTCGACCATTGACGTTGAGGATGGCACGATAAGACAACCTCGGGTGCAAATGAAATCATGTAAGACTGAAATGGACATTAAAAATGCTATACGTACTAATCTGGTTTAAAGTTAGAAACTCACACAAGAGTAATGATCTGCTTGAGCCTTCACTTGAGCGAACTACCATCCCACGATGTGTTGTTTCCCGATTTAGTCGATATTGACAAGAAGAAGAAAATAAGCGAGAGTAGCGAACAATAGTAAGATAGTTGTAGGATAAATTTTTGCCTTAGTTAAATTGTTAAGTTGTTCTCTCGTCTTTTATTCCTAGCTCTATTAAGCCAACATGTTTACTACTGATCTAATGACAATTAATTGAGACTTGCCATTGTCGTATTTCTAAAACAAACTCTTATCTGGTTTCACTTGGGTTCTCCTTGTCGACAGGAAGTGCTCGGTTCGGATAACTTCAGTTTCCGTAGCAGGATCAACAGGAGGGGGATTGGAGGTTTCTCTCTTTCCTTCATTCCCTAGCTCTATTAAGCCAACATTGATAAACGACATAACTATGTTCCTAAATACTTCTCGGCGCGCGGGTGCCAGATCGATAAAACGAGCGCACCCACTACGCGACACGAAAACACAAAGAGCTGAAAAATCCTCTTATCCAATCTCGTCGTCTCTCTCTCCGTTCTTCTGAACTTGTCCCCGCTGACGACTGCTTTCCCTGGCCCGTCCCACCACCGGCCTACCTCTTCCACCGTGTTGCCCGTCCTCGGCCTGCCTATCCCCTATTTCCCCTCATGACCCAGCGCTCTCTCTCTCTGGAAATCTAGGTTCCCCACCACCCCTCCATGGCTGATGTCAGAGCTCTTCACGGAGGTGAATGACGTGGTCGCAATGGAGCAGACGTAGGGAGGAGGTAATGGCGGAGGAATACGGCGTAGACACGGGAGCGGGTGAGCCGGTGGCAGCATCGGAGCCGATGCGATCCTAGGACCTCCCATTTGACCGGACTAGCAACCTTGGGTGCTAACCGCAGCCGTGTGTGGTCTTCCAATCGTGGTTCACCTGGTTTATACATCTACTCCCTTCATACCGGTTTGTTAGACTAACACGAAGTTTAAGAAATGTGTTTGACTACAAATTTGATCAACCAAATATGAATTATATGTCATAAAAACTATATCATTGAAAAGGTATTTCAAATATGAATCCAACGGTATAATTTTTGCGACATATAATTAATGTTTTGTTGACCAATTTTATAGTCAAACTTTTTTCTTAAACTCCATGTTAGCCCAATAAACCGGTATGAAGGTAGTACCATACATGATACATCTATCGTTGCTTATAATGCCAACAAGTTGTCTATCTATACATCTGAGTTGCTTCTAGATATCACTAAATAGATTACGGTTAATGTGAAATTGCCCATAATCCGAAAACCAACTTTAGCATTGAGACGAGCAACTTAAGAACTGACACAAGCAACTAACACAGTCATACACAAGTTGCCTTGTCGGATGGCTTGTCGGGATCCGAACTTCAGAGCCCGATAAGGCAATTTTTGTGTCAGACGAGGCAACTTTTGTCAGGCGAGACAACTTCGGTGCCCGGTGAGGCAACTTTAGAGCCCGATGGGACAACTTCTGTGCCTGACCAGGCAATTTCGGAATCCGATGAGACAACTTTAAATCCCGATGATGTTACTTTGGCGCCCGACGAGATAACTTCGATTTCCGGCGAGGCAATTTCTATGCCCGACGAGGCAACTTCTGTGCCCGACAAGACAACTTCGGAGCCCGATGGGGCAACTTCTATGCCTAACCAGGCAATTTCGGAATCCGATGAGACAACTTTAGAGCCCAACGAGGTTACTTTTGGCGCCCGACGAGGCAACTTTGATTTCCGGCGAGGCAACTTCTGTGCCCGACAAGGCAACTTCGGAGCCCGACGAGGCAACTTTTGCCCGGAGAGGCAACTTCAGTGCCCGACGAGACAACTTTAAAGCCCCGTGAAGCAACTTCTGTGATCGAAGAGGCAACTTCGGAGCCCCGCGAGGCAACTTCAGACTCCAACGAGGCAACTTCAGAGTCCGACAAGGCAACTTTGGAGCCCGGCGAGGCAACTTTGAAGCCCGACGAGGCAACTTTAGAGCTTGGTGAGGCAACTTCATAGCCCTGTGAGAAAACTTATGCCCGACGAGGCAACTTCGGAGCCCGACGAGGCCAACGAGGCAACTTGTGCCCAACTTTGGAGACCGACGAGGCAACTTCGATTCCCAAGGCAATTTCTGTGCCCGACGAGGCAACTTCTGTGTCCGATAAGGCAACTTTGGAGCCCGACGAGGCAACATTTTCCCGTAGAGGCAACTTCGGTGCCCAGCGAGGCAACTTTGAAGCCCTGTGAGGCAACTTCTGTGCCCGACGAGGCAACTTTGGATCCCGCGAGGTAACTTTCGTGCCCGGCGAGGCAACTTCAAAGTCCGACGAGGAAACTTTTGAGACCGATGAGGCAACTTTGGTGCCCGGCAAGGCAACCTCGGTCTCCGGCGAGGCAACTTTGAAGCCCGACGAGGCAACTTTAGAGCCCTACGAGGCAACTTTGGAGCACCGCGAGGCAACTTTTGCCCGGCGAGGCAACTTCCGTGCCCGATGAGGCAACTTCCATGCCTGGAGAGGCAACTTCAGAGCCCGACGAGGCAACTTTTGAGCCCGGCGAGGCAACTTAGGTGCCCGACGAAGCAACCTCGGTGTCCGGCAAGGCAACTTTGAAGCCTGGCGGGGCAACTTCAGAGCCCGGCGAGGCAACTTCGGAGAGCCCAACAAGGCCTGAAAGAGCATTTTCCTATCCCTCTGATTTTGATGTTTGATAACAACACACTTATCGGTTTAACTGTGTGCTAAGTTTATCACAGGATTGATAAGAGGTGGCACAAATATTGGCATATCAATTCCCCTTGCAAAAAACCTCTGTGCCAACCGGTAGTACCAGAACTACAACCGGTACTACCGCTTGACACCGGTACTACCGGTTCCAGTACCGGTTGGCACTGTCCAAAGCTGATAAAGGTGTGTGCTAGTCAGTACCACCCGGTACCACGGAGCGGCACTACCGGTCCAACTGGTAGTACCGCTTGATACAAGCGGTACTACCGCTTGACACGGTCTTACCGCTCGGCAGTACCGAGGCATACTGACTAGCACTCACCCCTCTCCGTTTTGGTCAGTACCAAGCGGTACTTGGGACCAGTACTACCGCCCAAACCGGTAGTACCGCGTCCTACGACCGGTACTACCGCTTGGGGGTAGTACCGCAAGGGCGATACCGCCCAAAACTGAAGAATGCTGATGAACTGAAGCACCTCCGGTACCTGGTCCGGTACTTGACCGGTAGTACCGCTTGCAAGCGGTACTACCGCTTGAGTACCGGTACTACCGGTACATTAAATGCTCCAACGGCCATATTTCGTGGAGGGGTATAAATACCCCTCCACCTACCTTGGGACAAACTGCTCATCTCATTAAAGTCAAAGACCACCATTGGAGTCCATTGGAGCCACCCAAATCTTCAAGATCTCTTCATCCCACCACCCAAAGTCCTTGATCTTTGGGGAATCGAAGGAGGAGGCCCCGATCTACTACTTCACCAAAAGAGATCTTCATTTCCCCCTCATTTCATTGAGGGCCCCTTTGCTCTAGTGTTTTCTTGAAAACCCTAGTTCTTGTTTTGGTTCTTACAAGCTTGTCTTTGATTGCTTTGACAGCTTGCTTGTATTTGGGAGCCTCGGATTAAGTTGTGGATGTGTGCCCCAAACTTGTAACGGTGCCGGCTTCCACCTTGAAGGTTGCCGATATAGTGGAAGGTGAATCGATCCTGTTGGGGTGAGATTCATCGGAGAACAAGGGAGGCCTCTCGTGGCGTTGGTGGTTTGAAACCACCCCCTCTCCAAACGTAGACATACTTCCCCTCAAAAGGAAGGAACTACGGGAAACAAATCCTTGTGTCTCCGCGTCCACTTTTCGTTTACGTCTATCCTTTACCGCACCTTACTTACTTGTTACTACTTTGTGTTGTGGTAGCCCTTGCATAATTTTCATATAGGTAAATTCACCGTAGTTGCATTATCTAGAGAATTTACCTTATTGTCAAACCTTAATTTGAAAAAGAAGAAAATTTGAAGTAGCACCTATTCACCCCCCCTCTAGGTGCCCATACGATCCTTTCAATTGGTATCAGAGCCTCGGCTCTTTATTTGGGCTTTACCGCCTAAGAGAATATGGGTAGCCGCGAAGGGGATGGTGATGGTGAGCCGACCACGGTGACCATGGAAGATCTCAAAAACTTGGAAACAAGATTGGGCTCTTCCTTGGTCAACGAACTCAAGAAGATGCTAGAGCAACTTCTTAAAGACAAAGAAGGCTCATCACCCCCATCTCCTCAAGAGGATCAACCGTCCATTTTACCTAAGGGGAATACGTCAGTATCCTCCGAGGGTGCGATGGTAGGGGGTAAACCAGACAACGCTAATTCCTCCACACACACAATAATGGTGGGAAGGGTGAGCACCGTGACTCATGGTACTCTCCCGACCCTCTAGTCCCTCACCCTCATGTATACAATAGAGGTGAACCACCTAAGCTTGAAGAATCTGCTACTTTTTCTCAATGGCAATCACTAATGAGAACTCATATGCGTAGCTCTTGCATTGAACTATGGAACATCATCGAGCATGGACTCTTTATTAGGGATCCAACCAACTTGACAAGAAGAGAGATTGTTAATAGTCAACTCAATGCCACTGCTCTGCATATGATTCAACAAGGTTTGGGGACAAAGGATTATCCACACATTGAGCACTTTAGCATTGCCAAGGAAGCTTGGGATGCTCTCACTGTGTTGTTTATTGGAAATGAGAGTATGAGTAGGAACCGATATGATGCTCTAAGCAATGAAGCCGAAGGCTTCTACATGAAAGAAGGTGAAGATCACGAAGACATGTACCGAAGTCTCAAGACCACCGCCACTACTTTTAGGAATGTGGGTGCCTCACATGTGGATGATGCATGGATAAAAAGGAAATATGTGAGTGCACTCATGCCTTTTGAGCCCACCGACTTGAAGAGCCTACAAGGAAGACACAACTACCATCTCATGACCTCAAATGAAGTTATGCAAGAGATGGCTACTTTCAAGGTTGCCGCCAAGAATGCCAAAGATGCCCGTGCTCGTGCCCTTGGTATGAGCAATGCTGTCAACGTTGCTTTGAAGGCCAAAGTTGTGGACCATGGGGATGAAGATGATAGTGATGAAGGGCTTTCCATGGATCATCCCGATGAAGTCAAGATTGCTCATGGTCAATATATGGCTTTCTATGCAAAGAACTTTTGGAAGAACCCCGCCAAGGCCAAGATGGAAATGGAACAGAGAAGCAATCCAAATGGGAAAAGAGAGAATACCACAAGGTTGAGAACTTGCTTCAATTGTGGTGGTCGCTACCACTTTGTGGCTAGTTGCCCCTATGAGAAGAGAGAAGATCATGGTGGTAAGCTTGTGTTGAAGAAGACTCTCAAGGACCGTACAAGAAACCTTTCATCAAAAAGAATCCCATCAACAAGAAGCCAGGAGAAATTGTCTTGATCACTCATGAAGAGTACTCCTCCGACAATGAAGATGACGAAGAGGAAACTTCTCATGGTGTGGCTGCTCTTGCCACCACCTCTACTCCGACATTTTCACTCTTCGATTCTCCAAATGAGAACTCTTCCACCAAGAACGTCACTTGCCTTATGGAAAGAGGAACAGAGGTATCCTCGTCATCCCGCTCTACCCACTTAGATAATGATGAAATTGATGATGAGATGTCTCTTGATGTTAAAAAGGAATTAATTGCCTTTGATGAGTTTATGACTAACCTAGAAGGTGATGCTAAGCTACATTTTGGAAACATCTTAGATCAACTCTCACATACTCAAGAGATTCTAGATGTAAGATGTAAACTTGGGCATGAACATATGATTGAGCTAGAGGCCCTAAACAATGCTCTAGAAGAAGAACAAGAAACTAGGTTGTCACTTGAATTAAAACTTGAAGGGCTTGATGAGGCCAATGACATTATTGTGAACAAACTCATTAAAGAGCGTGATCATGCTATTGCTAAATACAAAAGAGATAAAAAGGACAAGGTTGAGTTTGGTGTGGTTCATGAAAGACTTGCCGAGGACTTTAGTTTGCTTAACAAGGCCCACAAGGTCTTGGAGAGTGAACTCTTGTCACTCACAAAGTCCCATGAAACGCTTCAAACTCAATTGTCCAATATTCCTTCACCTAGTAACTTCATTCCATCTAGTAGCACAACTATTCTTGAAGAGAATGCTAGGTTGAAGGGGGAGCTTGCTAAGGCCACATTTCCACAAGGCAACAAGTCCATTGTTGATCTTTTGAGCAAGCAAAGGCGTAGTGGTGATAAAGGGGGCATTGGTTTTGTTTCCAAAACCAAGAAGAAGAACAATAAGAAGAAGAAGGACAAGCCCGCACAAGAGACCAACAAGACCATTGTGGAGAGTAAGACCACAAGTGGTAAAACTATGTCACATGATGACTTTGCGGGTAGTGCTAACCCTCACTATGTTCTAATGCGTGATTACTATGGTGATGTGTATGCACAATATGTTGGTCCTTATGATGGTTATATTGCTTGGTCTATTTGGGTTCCCAAGACCCTTGTTGCTAACAAAAGAGGACCCATTGAAAAATGGGTACCTAAAAATTAGTTTGATCTCTTGTAGACTTATGCTTCCGGTGGGTCAAAGTGGGTGCTCGATAGTGGTTGCACAAGTCATATGACCGGAAGCTCGTCTATTGTCAAGGACTTAAAGCCAAATAATGATCAAATCACCGTGACATATGCCGACAAGTCAAAGTCTAAGGTAATGGGTTTCGGCAAGGTAGTGGTGGCTCACGACATTACACTCGTGAACGTCATGCTTGTTGAGACCCTTGGATACAATTTACTTTCAGTCCATGCTCTTGGAAATATGGGCTTTGCCGTCTTTGTTGATGATGATATTGTGGTCCTCATGTGGAGAAAGTCTCTCAAGGTCGCTTTCGTTGGGTACGTCGAACATGACTTGTATGTGGTGGAATTTTCGGGGCAAGCCACTGCAGGTCCGATGTGCTTATTCGGAAAGGCCGATGTGGGTTGGCTATGGCACCGCCGACTAGCCCATGTCAATATGAGAACTTTGCAAAGTCTCCATAAAGAGGGACATATTGTGGGACTAAAAGAAAATGTTTCCTTTGCCAAAGATCGTGTTTGCAGGGCATGTGTTCTAGGGAAGATGCATGACGCTCCACACAAGCCCACGAACCAAGTCAAGTCTAACAAGATCTTGGAACTCCTCCATGTGGACCTATTTGGTCCTCCATCTCATGCAAGTCTTGGAGGGAAGAAATATTGTTTGGTGATTGTTGACGACTTTTCAAGATACTCTTGGGTTTATTTCTTCAAATTGAAGAGTGAAACTCAAAGGACTTTTATCGACTTCATGAACTTGGTTCAAAGGCAACACAATGTTCCCATGTTGATTATAAGAAGTGACAACGGCACCGAGTTCAAGAACTACACCTTGAATGATTTCCTTAGTGATGAGGGTATTAAACATCAATATTCCGCTGCATACACCCCTCAACAAAATGGTGTGGCCGAAAGGAAGAACCGGACTCTCATTGAGATGGCTAGGACCATGTTGGCGAAGTTTAAATCTCCATACAACTTTTGGGCCAAAGCCATCTCCACTGCTTGCCATGCTTCAAACCGACTCTACCTCCGCAAGAAAATCAACAAGACTCCATATGAGATACTTACCGGTAACAAGCCCAACATATCTTATTTCCGGGTGTTCGGTTGTAAGTGTTTCTATCTCATCAAAGGTGTTCGTTTGTCTAAATTCGAGTCTAAAGCATTAGAGGGTATTTTTGTTGGCTATGGTCTCGAATCTCACACTTATAGAATCTATGTCAAGCTCTCCGGATCCGTCATAGAATCTTGTAGTGTGACCTTCGAAGAATATGATGGTCCCCAAGGGGGGCGTGTTGATGCTTGTGATGCAGATGATGAAATGCCTCAGGATGCCATAGGAAGAATGGGTGTGGGTTATATCCGCCTCGTTGAGGAACCCCTTATGGCGGATCGAGAAGAACTATGCTCCACTCCAGTGGAGCCCTCATCTTTACAACCTCAACATGCTCCATCTACCGAAGAGGACATTGACTCAAGCCAAAGACAAGATGTGGACCCTCAACATAGTGATCAATGTGTGAACTCTAGTCAAAGGGAGCTTGGTCCATTCGATGGGTTGTCAAGTGGTGCCAAGTCAATTTGTCAAGGAAGATCCATCCAAACTGTTTTGAGACAAGCTCAGATTGATGCTAGAAGAGCACTTGATCAAGACCAAGGTCAATCCTTGCCTCCCAATGTAGATGATGACTCCAATGATGATCAAGGTCAAGTTGATGGTCAAGACGATGATCAAAATGATGAAGAGGGTCCTCCAAGAAACAATGAGGAGATCCACGCTCGTCGCGAAGCTAGAAAGGAAAGAATGTTGGAAATAAGAGACCAAACCCTCCAAAATGTTGTTGGAGATCTAAGGAAAGGAATTTCCACAAGAGCACAATTAAAGAGGTTCAGTGAACACCAAGCACACATCTCCATGATTGAACCAAAGAAAGTGTGGGAAGCTCTTGAAGATTCGGATTGGTTAGAAGCTATGCACAAAGAGCTCGACAACTTTGAGAGAAACAAAGTGTGGAAATTAGTTGAGAAGCCAAAGGATTGCCGCAATGTTATTGGAACAAAGTGGATATTCAAGAACAAGCAAGATGAGCACGGAATTATAGTAAGGAACAAGGCTAGATTGGTTGCACAAGGGTATTCTCAAATTGAAGGCATTGATTATGGAGAGACTTATGCACCCGTGGCTCGCCTTGAGTCCATCCGTATCCTTCTTGCTTATGCGGCACATCATAACTTTAAGTTGCAACAAATGGATGTAGAAAGTGCATTCCTTTATGGTCCTTTAAATGAATTGGTATATGTTAAGCAACCCCCGGGATTTGAGGACCCCAACTTCCCAAACCATGTCTACAAACTTGATAAGGCACTCTATGGGCTCAAGCAAGCCCCACGCACATGGTATGAGCACCTTAGAGAGTTATTGTTTGACCGTGGCTTTGAGGTTGGGAAAATCGATCCCACTCTTTTTACTAAGAGGGTCAATGGGGAGCTTTTTGTATGCCAAATATATGTTGATGATATTATCTTTGGGTCATCTACCAAAGCTTTTAATGATGAATTCTCAAAGCTTATGACTAGTAGGTTCCGGATGTCTTTGATGGGGGAGTTGAAAGTGTTTCTTGGCTTTGAGATCAAGCAAGTTAGAGGAGGAACATTCTTCAATCAAGCCAAGTATACTCAAGATATGCTCAAGAGATTCAAAATGCAAGATTTGAATGGAGCTCCAACTCCCATGGCTACAAAGACTCATCTAGAACAAAATCCAAATAGTAAAGATGTGGATCAAAAGGTATACCGGTCTATGATTGGTTCTTTGCTTTACCTTTGTGCATCTAGACCCGATATTGTGTTGAGTGTAGGTGTGTGTGCAAGATATCAAGCGGCTCCTAAGGAAAGCCATTTAATGGCGGTCAAGAGAATCCTTCGATATTTAGTCCATACCCCATTTTATGGTCTTTGGTACCCTCAAGGCTCAACATTCTATCTTTGTGGATACACGGATTCGGATTGGGCGGGAGACAAGGATGATAGAAAATCAACATCCGGGGCTTGCCAATTCCTTGGTAGGTCCTTGGTATGTTGGTCTTCCAAGAAGCAAAATTGTATATCTCTCTCCACCGCCGAAGCCGAGTATGTTGCTGCCGCTAGTGCTTGCACCCAGTTGCTATGGATGAGTCAAACTTTAAAGGAATACAGTGTCCATTGTGACAAAGTGCCTCTTCTATGTGACAATGAAAGTGCCATAAAGATTGCATACAACCCGGTGGATCACACAAGGACAAAGCATATTGAGATTCGACATCACTTCATTAGAGATCATGTTGCTAGAGGTGATATTGATCTATCCTATGTATCAACCAAAGATCAACTTGCCGATATCTTCACGAAGCCACTTGATGAAGCAAGGTTTTGCTACTTGAGGAATGAACTAAATATCGTAGATTCAAGGAGTTTGACTTGATTATCTTGCACTCTCACCTAATACTCGACCCATGTTTGGTTTAGGTGTAGGCATGGACATAGGGGGAGTGCGGTCCTAATTGATTGGACTATCCCTCCCCCCATTATGCGCAAAGTAAACAAAATCATTCCTCTTAATATCATTTTGTGATATGTGAGCTCAATGATGAGTTTCGGTAATGTACCCAATATATATCTTCGTGGTGCCAAGCCGAGTATACTCAAATATGGTGGCCTAGGCCACCGCCCCCTCTCAATCGAGAGGTTGATGTGCTTACTCGTGTTTGTCATCTATTTGAATTGGTTTTCACTCATGATTGTCATCTATTTGAATTGTCTTCATCGTTCTTAGAATCATGCACTCTAGTTTGGTGTTTATTTGCTTCTTCCACTTTTTTTAGTGCATGTGCTTCTCAGCTCACTTGTCTTAACCCAAGCCTCCTTACTCCCTCACGAAAACCTTCTCTCTATCCGCACAAGAATCATCCTTGATCCCTGGCTTTGGAATCAGATGGGACCGGTACTACCGGATGTGCGAGCGGTACTACCGGACCTGGTAAGTTCCCAGGTCGTCTCCTGGAAGAACTACTCCAGGAACGGTACTACCGCCCACATGTCCGGTCCTACCGGTCACCGGTACTACCGGACCTGGTAAGTTTCCACACTGGCCGCACTCGGAAGATTACCTGGATGACTCAAGGTGCTGTCAAGGAAGCTACACTTGCGGAGTTTGCTGCAATCTTGGGGTATAAAGATCGCGCCCGGGATGTTCCTTGTGGTTTTTGCTGTCACATGCGGGATCATCCCTCCAAAAAGGATGTTCTACACCTTTGTATATTCGAGGCCGTGGGGTTGCTGGCAAGATCAAGGATCTACTCCCCACATATGACATTCTCCATCGCATTTTCCGAGAGACTGTTGCTCCTCGTGCGGGCAACAAGGATGAGATACATGGGTTCTCTGTTGACTTGTTGTTCAACACCTTCCTCAACCGAGAATCAGGCTCTCCTCTTGATATGACAGACTTCATATGGAATGAGATGGTTGCTGCTGCACACACTCGGAGGGTTCCACCATTTGCTCCTTATATTATGGCCCTCATTGTGTCAAAGTGCCCCGTCATTGCTAGGACTCTCTCCACTCGCTCTCTCATTGTGCACAGGCCAAAGGCACTCAAGATCAAGACACATGCTAAACCTCGTGTTGCGGCGGGTGAGGAGGATGAGGATGACTCTGAGGATGCTGACAGTGGTCATGATACTGATTATGTTGTCTCTCGTCGCAAGAATGCTAAGCCCTCTTGGGCCAAAAGGATGGAGGTCAAGCTCAATAAGATCTTCTGCTTCCAGGTTGACAACCATAAGCGCATGTATGAGGCGCATGTGTATGCCAAGAAAGCCAATGCTCGGCAGAAGGAAATGATGTCTGCTCAGGGTTTGACCATCTCCGAGGGGTCCGAGAACAACATCACTCCAGAATATCAGTGGATCTCTCAGCACAGCCGTTGGGACGATGATGTCTCTTCCTCGCACCGCGACCCACCCCCGTACGAGGATGAGGAGGAGGATGATTGACTGTCAGGACGGTAGTCTTGCACTTGTCCCTTTTTGGCGTCTTGATGCCAAAGGGGGAGAAGTTGCACTTTAGGCACGGGTGTTGCATGGGAAGTCACAAGCTCGTTCTTCTCTTTGACCCTTTTATTGCTTGTGAACTTCGATTTCCCTCTATTTATGTGTGAGACTATGTGTTTATGTTGTGTGAGACTATGTGGTTACTACGTGGCTATTTCATGGATCCATCTTATGAGACTATGTGGTTTATTTCATTGGATCCATCTTGTGATGTTATGCGGTATCTATTGTCTATATATTCCTCATCACATGTGTTGTGCAAAGGTATATTTTCAAATGCTAGTATCCATATTTGTGCACCCATGTTGGGTTCATCTTATGAGACTATGTGGTTTATTTCATTGGATCCATCTTGTGATGTTATGCGGTATCTATTGTCTATATATTCCTCATCACATGTGTTGTGCAAAGGTATGTTTTCAAATGCTAGTATCCATATTTGTGCACCCATGTTGGGTTTGTAAAATAGAGGGGGAGGTTTGTTTCTACACATCTAGGGGGAGTCCCGTCTCTATTTTACAAATACCATATGCTCACTATTAAAATCATCTTGCAAAAGTGTATTGTCATCAAACACCAAAAAGGGGGAGATTGAAAGAGCATTTTCCTATCCCTCTGATTTTGATGTTTGATAACAACACACTTATCGGTTTAACTGTGTGCTAAGTTTATCACAGGGTTGATAAGAGGTGGCACAAATATTGGCATATCAATTCCCCTTGCAAAAAACCTCTGTGCCAACCGGTAGTACCGGAACTACGACCGGTACTACCGCTTAACACCGGTACTACCGGTTCCAGTACCGGTTGGCACTGTCCAAAGCTGATAAAGGTGTGTGCTAGTCAGTACCACCTGGTACCACGGAGCGGCACTACCGGTCCAAACGGTAGTACCGCTTGATACAAGCGGTACAACCGCTTGACACGGTCGTATCGCTCGGCAGTACCGGGGCATACTGACTAGCACTCACCCCTCTCCGTTTTGGTCAGTACCAAGCGGTACTTGGGACCGGTACTACCGCCCAAACCGGTAGTACCGCGTCCTACGACCGGTACTACCACTTGGGGGTAGTACCGCAAGGGCGATACCGCCCAAAACTGAAGAATGCTGATGAACTGAAGCACCTCCGGTACCTGGTCCGGTACTTGACCGATAGTACCGCTTGCAAGCGGTACTACCGCTTGAGTACCGGTACTACCGGTACATTAAATGCTCCAACGGCCATATTTCGTAGAGGGGTATAAATACCCCTCCACCTACCTTGGGACAAACTGCTCAGCTCATTAAAGTCAAAGACCACCATTGGAGTCCATTGGAGCCACCCAAATCTTCAAGATCTCCTCATCCCACCACCCAAAGTCCTTGATCTTTGGGGAATCGAAGGAGGAGGCCCCGATCTACTACTTCGCCAAAAGAGATCTTCATTTCCCACTCATTTCATTGAGGGCCCCTTTGCTCTAGTGTTTTCTTGGAAACTCTAGTTCTTGTTTTGGTTCTTACAAGCTTGTCTTTGATTGCTTTGACAGCTTGCTTGTATTTGGGAGCCTCCGATTAAGTTGTGGATATGTGCCCCAAACTTGTAACGGTGCCGGCTTCCACCTTGAAGGTTGCCGATATAGTGGAAGGTGAATCGATCCCGTTGGGGTGAGATTCATCGGAGAACAAGGGAGGCCTCTTGTGGTGTTGGTGGTTTGAAACCACCCCCTCTCCAAACGTAGACGTACTTCCCCTCAAAAGGAAGGAACTACGGGAAACAAATCCTTATGTCTCCGCGTCCACTTTTCGGTTACTTCTATCCTTTATCGCACCTTACTTACTTGTTACTACTTTGTGTTGTGGTAGCCCTTGCATAATTGTCATATAGGTAAATTTACCGTAGTTGCATTATCTAGAAAATTTACCTTATTGTCAAACCTTAATTTGAAAAAGAATAAAATTTGAAGTAGCACCTATTCACCCCCCCTCTAGGTGCCCATACGATCCTTTCAAGGCCGACGAGGCAACTTGTGCCAGGCGAGGCAACTTGTGCCCAACTTCGGAGGCCGACGAGGCAACTTGTGCCCGACGAGGCAACTTCGGTTTCCGACGGGCAACTTCTGTGCCTGACGAGCCAAATTTGTCTTATCGGGTACTAAAATTGTGTAGTGCTACACCAAAGTTGATTTGTCGGGCACTAAAATTGTCTAGTGCTACATCAAAGTTGCTTTCTCGGGCACTAATGAGGCAACTTTTGTTCGGCAAGGCAACTTTTGTGCCCGACGAGACAACTTTTGTCGGGCGAGGCAACTTTGGTACCCGACAAGACAACTTTGGAGCCCGACAGGTCAACTTCCGTGCATGACCAGGCAACTTCGGAGGCCGTTGAGGCAACTTCAGAACCCAATGAGGCAATTTTGGTGCCTAATGAGGCAACTTCGCCTCCAGGCGAGGCAACTTTTGTGCCCGATAAGGCAACCTCGGTGCTCGGCGAGACAACTTTAGACCCCGATGAGGCAACTTTTGTGCCTACCTTGTCGGAACACCAAAATTGTCGTGCCGGAAATCCAAGTTAACTCTACTCTACTATGCATATATCGATAATCAATTTAGAATTTACTAACATTGATAAACAATTTAGAATTTACTAACTACACTCTACTATGCATATATTACAACTATATATAATATACCGCTACACAACATATTAACATTTTCTAGCAACCATTACCTGATTTTGGGCAAGAAATTGGTATTAACATGCAAGTATGTGGGACCCGCATATGTCCTCTCGTTATCTTATCTTCTTCCTTCCTTGTCTCTGTATACAGCTAACTTCATCTCTGTTCCTCCCGTCAACACCTCCACGCCCCCCAAATCCCCCAACAATCCTGGCCGTGGTCCGCCTCCTCTGCCCCTGTCGTTGAACGGCGCAGGCCCGCCAGTCTCTCCTCTCCCAATTCCTCACCGCCGGTGTTCTTGCTTCGCCTGCTGCTCCCGAATGAGGCGGGGGTCGCATGGGAAGCCGGCGACGGGTAGGCAAGAAGCCGACGGCGCGAAGCTCGTTCATTTGTGGTAGGCCTTTCCATCCGTGGTCGGTTGATCGAGTCACTTTCCATTTACGGGATGCTCCAAACCCTGCAATCCAGCACCCGGGCGCCTGCTAGACCGACCCAACTATGTTTGATAATCAATAAATATAGGTGCACGTTATTATGGTTTTTTATCTCTACCTTTAATATTCTACCATATTATCTTTTTATACCTAGCATAGACCCAACTCTCCAATGATACCACAAATGATACCCTAGTCTACCGCAGATTTTGGTCACGCTGCCCAGCTGACACAGCGTCGCGTGTCTCATGATCTCCCTCGGGAACGGCGGCGACGTCCCGTCCAATCCAACTGACACAAGCACGCTAAGCCGTCCATCGTCCACGCGTACGAGATCCGGCGCACGCCCGTCCGATTTCTGTTTCGCCCCCTCTAATTTCTCTTTTCTCTCGCTCTCCGAATCCCTTCGTTTTTTTCTCTCTCTCGGGAAGAAGAATCCCCCGGCCTGGTAGCACTTCCCTCCTCTTCCCCCCACTCGGTCGGACCACCTCGCCTCCCCCCTAAATCTCGCCGGATTCCGCCGCCCCGCCGCGTGATTCGGCCGCCCGCGCGCCCCTCGGAGGTGAGCCGGCCTCGGATCCGCGGCCGCCCGCCGCCTGGAGCTCTCCGTTCGGCGTTGGGAGTCAGCGAGGGCTGACTATTCTTCTTTCTTTCGCGTGTCGTTGCAGGTTCGGGGGCTAGCTCGGCGGAGCTCGCGTCGCGTCGCGTCTCCCCCCCACCGGTGGCGCGCCCATGGACTACGGGCCGTCCGACAGTAGCGGTGAGTGGGTTGCTGCTGGGCTACATGCTTCCTCCTCGTGCTAGGGTTTCCAATTCTAGGGTTCTTGCTTGCTTGCTTGAGCTGCTTGCCCGTGGCCGGGGATTGCTCGGGAGGGCGGATGTGGGTTTGTTGCGGTGGGGGGACGAAAGGCCGAGTTTTTAGGGTGTCTGAGGTGAGGTTTTTGGGCGCAATTTCTCGCGGCTTGGGAGGCGCGAGCTAGGGTTTGGGATTGCGTGATGGAAGATCATGGTTAGGCCTACCGTGGGCTTGCTTGGGGAAATATTGGAGCTTTGCGCGGGGGTAGGGTTTTACGCCGATTTCGGGGGCTCGAGTTGTGGCTCTGGAATGTTCTTATTTATTATGTGGATATATATGGTGGTGAACTTGGTATGGTTCGCTACAGGTCAGTTTGAGTGTGTTTAGGGGTTTGGCGCCATTCGTCGCAGGCCTCTTTGATGGCGAGTTGTATTCTCTCGGCTTGCTTGGGCAAACACCGGAGGTGCGATATGCATTCAATTGCTTGGTGACAACCTTCGGGCTGGACATAGCTGAATAAGGGAATTATAAAGCTGCGACGCCTTTGTGAATTTGCCCTAGTTAGCCGCTAACCCTTCTTTAGGTTTGCCCTAAAGTTGATTATTAACTATAAGTAGTCTGTCTTGTAAGGGGGTTATTGCAATATGAATTCTCTTGAGCCCCAAACCAGTACACGGATATACCCTTCTGCTTCACCTCGTCGGTCATTCTTCCTGGTCGCTGCACTGCATGCACAAAAGCCCTAACCTCTCTTCTTTATGTTGCATTTATATTAGCTGCTAACCCTTCTTTAGATTTACCCTAAAGTTGATTATTAACTATAAGTAGTCTGTCTTGTAAGGGTGTTATTGCAATATGAATTCTCTTGAGCCCCAAACCAGTACACGAATATACCCTTCTGCTTCACCTCGTCGGTCATTCTTCCTGGTCGCTGCACTGCACGCACAAAAGCCCTAACTCTCTTCTTTATGTTGCATTTATATTTCTAAGAAATGATTTCGTGATTAATACATCTAATTGTACTTTGCACATCAAAGTTATTACTATAAAACTACACCGATATGTCCATAGAGATTATGACGAACAAAATGGAGGATAAAGAACACACAACAGACACATATCTCTCATTGAAGTATGAAAAGGTACAAGTTGACGGATGGAATATAGGCCTCTAGTATGTGAAGGTACAAGTTGACGGATGGAATATAGGCCTCTAGTCTATAATATCGTGTTATTTGAATGCAGATGCCCCACATGGTTGTGTAGGGGAACCTGTATGTTACGATAGCATAATTTCAAAAGGTTCTATGGTGTTACAGGAACGCTCTCAAAGTTGCAGATCACAGGTTTACCACGAGACACATAGTAATAGAAGCATTGCCTATAAAGCGTGTGATTGTGGCCACAATTGTATTATGTCCTCGTGGTTAATTTAGGAAGTAGAGGGTCGTAGTAGCATCACAGTGACAGTGCCTCCAAGGTATCCACACATACAGGTAATAACACCACGCATCACATCACAGCGTCTATCTGCGTGAGAAGTAGATTGATGGATGGATCAGGTGAACGCTGAAGACTCCCTTGAAGTTATAGAAATGCCATGGCATCCTTTCAAATACTCCTCTGATCCATATTAATGGTCTCAACTTTGTCTAGATACGAATGCATCTAGTCTGAATACTTAACTAGATACATATGAATCTAGATAAAGTTGAGTCCATTAATATGGACCGGAGGGAGTATGGGTGAAAGAACACACGTAGAAGGCTTGTAGTGGGATCGCATATGAAGCCCATGTGCATGTGTTGGGACTTAACATGGGGCCACCCAGAATAACGAGCAAAAAGATAAATAAATTTACGAGTCACATGTCAATTAATATTATTGATATTATTCGAGGAACATATTATCCAAAAAAAATAACATGAAGAAATGTAATCATCATCAATCTCTATAACTGCCTCTAGGGAAAGTTACTGACAGTTCATTGGCTTTAGTGAATGGCATGCTTTTCCATTCTGTTTTGTGTTATTTCCTTGAACATCATGGATCAGTTTTACTTGTCCTATTCGCAAAAACAATATGAACCTCTTTCTGCTATTATGTTAGGAAGTGTGGATTTTTTTCTGCTGTGAAGCGGGTATAGGGAGAGCTCTACAACTTGCACTAATTGGTGGCTCCTCAACTTCTGTGTGATTTGCAGGAACTGATGATGATCTTCCACCATCATATCCGAATAATAGGGGTATAAGAGGAAGTGGGCGTGTTAGTGGTAATGGAAGAGCTATTGTTCCTGTCAGTGGTAATGGAAGGGCTATAGCTCCTGCTACTTCATACCCTAGAGCACAAACTGATATGGAAACACAAATTCAACAGCTTGAGCAAGAAGCTTATTGTTCAGTTCTTCGTGCTTTTAAAGCTCAGTCTGATGCCCTCACATGGGTTGGTAACGCTAAACTTGTGCCTGTTCATTCAGGTGTTTGTGCTATTATTTATATATTGTTTCTGAACGCTGACCTTCGATCAACTTTATCCCTTTGCAGGAGAAGGAGGGTTTGATAACCGAACTTAGGAAGGAGCTAAGGGTATCCGACAAAGAACACAGGGAGGTGCTAAACAGGGTCAATGGAGATGATATTATTCGCAGCATAAGGTAGAATATAGATAAACATTTTTGCCATTCACTGCAATTTTTTCTGTTTCCAGCACCATAAACTCCTGCCTTTGTTTGAATTAAGGGAATGGAGATCAACAGGAGGCCTCCAGGCAAGCTTACCGAATAATCCTCAGCCTATACATCACGATCCTGCGCCTAGCCCTACCACCTCTGGTCGTAAGAGGCAAAAAACATCCCAATCAGTTCCTCCCTTAGCTGCACCAGCTCCTGTTATGCATTCACAACAGATGGCTACACCGACACAACCTTCATCCTCAACAGCTAAAAAAGGATTCCCACCAGGCCCTAATAAAGGCAAAAAGACAAAACCAGTAAGCAGATATTTGATGATTTCCTTCTCTTAAGAAGCAACTCTTTTCTTTATTTGTTGATGGAATTTCATGTGCTTCCAGGGCCAGAAGATACCAGGTGGCTCTGTAGTCAAGTCCATGCCATCTTCAGCAGGTCCTAGCGGAAGGGGGCCGCAGATGAACAGAAACTTTCCTGGTCGCCCTCCTGCTCCTGAACCTTCGCAAGGGCAGCATGTCGATCCATTAATTAACCAAAGAGTCATGACTCGATGGCCCGAAGATAACAGTTTCTATGAAGCCACTATAACTGATTACAACGCAGAAAAGGTGTGCTTTTAGCTCATTAGGATTACGGTTTTGTTAATCCAAGTCCTAGCTTTTCTGAGGGATTCCATTGCAGGGCCTTTATGCACTAGTTTATGACATAAATACAGCTAATGAGACCTGGGAGTGGGTTGATTTTAAAGAGGTACACGACCTTTTTCCATGTGGGCATTCTGATAATTCTTCACAATTTCATACTTGGTGTTTCCTTGCCTTTAACATTGACCTAGAAAAATCGTGTCTAGTTTAAATGTTTTAGGTACAAGCATGATGGCGAATAAGATTATGTGGTTATGCAGGATTAGCTTTCGAAACAGTTACCGAGAAACATGAAAGGGAACTCTTTATCTTTTGACTCTTTTATATGAACCAATCCAGCTTTAGTTGATAGTATATTGCCAAATTGGCCATGTGTGCACACCCACGTCATTCTTGTGTGAAATGGGCCTGTATTAGTGAACTAAGGTAATGAAACTGATCTATTGGGATAAGTAACTGGGTTGTGTTACTGTAGTAAATAGTGCCAACAATATACTTACGGATTTTTTGACCATTTGATATAGCATTACTGTGCTGCCAGGAGTACCATCCACTTTGCGGTTCACTCCATTTTCTTGCCAAATCTTGGGCAAACATTTTGGTAACAGTTTGTGACATCTATGATTGTCCTTGAGAATTGTGTCAAATTTGTAGAGAACATAGTCTGGTACTCTTATTCAGTCATCAGGACACAGATAGCTAGATTCAGATTCTAAGCAAATGTTTTCTGTTTGGCAAGGGAATCTGTTGGCAACCTTATAGCATTTTACCATTGTTATTGTTTTTGCACATGCTTTACAATGTTTGTGCGCGGAAACACTTGATTACTGACAGTTCCTTGGGCCTTGAGTACAGATGAAACCTGACGATATAATATGGAAAGACGGTGATCCAGGGTTATTTCCGGGGAGTCGTGGTGCTCAAGGTAGTGGGGGTAAGAAGTCAGCTAGCCGTGGTATGTCCACACCAGGTACAGGTAGGGGAAGAGGATCCCAAAAGACTTTGTCAAGAAAGGACTTTCCACGTTCGCAAAATGGTGTTGGAAAGAGAAGTTCTGATGACATTGATATACTTCACACTGAGAGCCTCATAAAAGAGGTTAGTTTGAAGAAAGTTTGCTAGCCTCTTTGATCTTAAATATCAGCTAACCGCGTACATCTCACATAGGTGGAGAGGGTTTTTAGTGTTAGCCATCCTGATCCTGTGGAGGTAGATAAGGCAAAGAAAGCGCTGAAGGTAAGCTCGAATATACACATAAATTATTTGGTCAGGAAGCCTTTGGTCTCAACTAATAAACAATGTTTGCAGGAGCAAGAGCAATCGTTGATTGATGCGATAGCAAGGCTTGCCGAGGCATCAGATGGCGAAAGCGGTAAATACTGAATCATTGTTCCTTTACAAAATGGGAGGATCTTTCTGATGTTCCAGAAAACTCTTAAGCCTATTTTCCAATTTAGGACGATTACCCTGAACATTGGGAGCAGTTTGAGGTGTCATGGATGTATTCCTTTTTTCTTTGTATTCACTACTTGGTATATAATTATACCTACTTTCCAATTTAGAGCGGTAGGATCCTTGCAACACAATTGGACAGTTACCCAGAATATGTCCATTTGTAGATAATAATGTTCCTCTTATAAGTGGGAGATATGAGGGTCTATCTTTGGCCTAGAGATTAGAAATTCTGCATTGCACACAGCAAAGGTCAACTCTTTTTTTTTGAGGGAGCAAAGATCAACTTTACAAGCTATGTCATGAACATTATTAGCTGTGCATGTTTGGCACTCATTTCTTTTGGTGGGAACAGATGAGCGCAACCGTGGCCGAAGGATGGGACCTTATACCGGAGGTCATCATCAAGGGAACTATGCAGATGCTATGGCTGTTGATGGTGACCACATAGGCGCTGCCACATAAAACAATTGGTTGCTGGAACATGTATACAACAAGTCCGTTAGAGACCTGTCCTGTTGTAAAATCTTATGGCTGATGTTTATTTAAAACTTAGCTCTAGGCTGGAACCATCTGGTTTTGAGAGAATCGTTTTTTTGCCTTTTTTGGTAGAACCGCTTAACTTGTTGTAAAGCTGCTCTGTGGAGCTATTGTCGCCCGTATTGCACAAGTGATCTAATGTCAGTGCAATGGTAATTGATTGACTTTGACATTTAATTTGTTCCTTTTCAAGTTATTGCTAACCTGTTTGGTCCAAGATCATATCCTTTTTCTTTTATGGAAGCATACCATGTCAAAATCTACGGCAAAACAGACTCCTGGGCTGTCAGTCAGAGTGCATGATAATAACCTGGTGATTGATTGCTTGCGACCCCAAAGGATTGCTTGCGACCCCAAAGGATGCAGTTTTCTGAAAACTGTGATTGAATTGAACATCTCAAGTGTAACAATGAATTAAGGCACACCCCTTTCAAAATCGATATCTAGTTGTTCGCAACCCAAATGGGAAGCCAGTAGTTCCGTTCAAAAAAAAAAAATGGGAAGCCAGTAGTTGAAGCCAAACGCAGAGGAAACCAATTTTGATCGAACTGCAAATGTGGAGTGAGTATGCTGCTCCTCACTAAACCCTAATCTACTATATCTATATCTAATACCAATACGAAAAGACCCAGAGTGGGGTGGTTCAAATAACATTAGCAAGGATCCAGAATCTCCCAATGATGTACTACCTCCGTTCTACAATATAAGCCCTTTTTAGCTTGCCTACTAACAAGGCTTATATCGTAGAACGGAGGAAGTATTCACTTAAGCTATACTCCTGTAATCATTTACTATCAATCCTCTTGATCTAACGATCTAGACCGTCTCATTGTTGTATATCGCTTTAGATAATCCGCTGTCCATTCAAACTATCCACTCAACCTTACCTGATCCGGGCAAATGATCTTCCCCGAACATTCCTGCACGACGATGTGGCCTCCATCTGCTCCGCCCTCCGCTGCTACATGGGGTTTCGCCTTCTTACCGCATCCGTGCACCACTGCTTGCCCACGCCAACCTGCCCTGCGCCGTCACCTCCACCACCAGGTTGTATTATCTTCTTTCTCCATCTCACGGTTCACATGTACCATCAAACTTTCTTTTATTTTTTTGTTAAACCATCAATTTGACAAATCAAATTGTATTCTTGCGATGGTTCGGTACCAGCCCCCCACCCCCCCACCCCCCCACACACAGAGAGGTGTGCAACATTCATCAGCTTATACATATTTGTTCTTCTGATCTGAACTGTAGAGCTAGCTCCTTACATCGTCGCCCCATCCCCATTCCCCACGCCGTCGCGATGGCCTTGAACATCGATGAGGCGGGATCTTTCGCTGTCTTCGCCTTCAATGTCTCATGTCAACATCACCCATTCACCCTTGCACAAAGCAACGTGAGCTGCTACTTAGTAATGTAAGCTGCTATTCCCTCTGCTTGAGTTTGGAAGAAAACCTTTTTAAAACCATATCATCATCCGGATCCTGATTATGTTTACATCATTTTTTGTGAGAACTCTTTTATTATTGTCGAGACCCTTTTGATTTATGCGTAGTTACTCGGAGACAAAAGAAGGTGTAGAACAATTTTTATCGTCTGCCACTCATGTATTTGTTCTCACCCTAGATCGGCTGGAGAGTGTGATTTCATACCATGTATTGGTCTATCATCATGTTATATTTATTTATTATGTCTGTGTGCGGATCGGGAGATGTTAAGAGTATCTCTAGAGGGCCAATCCAAACAGACCGGGTTTCTCAACCCAAATTTGGGATGGCTTTGCGTTAAGCCAGATAGCGAGTGTCTTCAGCCACGTTGCCCTATTTTCCTCTCCTGCCCCGCTTGCCAGCGGCTCACGAAACAGTTCACCTCCTAAAATCGATCTCCACCCGTCGTCGCCCACCTGTTCTATTGCTCGTCATCCCCGTAGCTGCTCTCTCTCGCTTGCCATTGCTCGCTCTCCATGCAGGCAAGCCTCTTACGAGTGTTGGCATAAATTTTCACCGCCCGAAGAGCCCGGGAAGCGCATTTGTCGCTGCTGCCGATCCCTATCTTTATCTCGGTCGCTACTGCCGCCTAAGACCACGTCGTCCCGGGGATATTGCGCTGCTCCTTTTTTTCCGGCAGCCGGCCAAGACATGTCCATTCCATCGGGCGTAGGCTCGAACTCGTCCGCGAACCGCGGCGCCCACGACCTGTTCGGCCAATTCCACTTCCTAAAGTGACGACTACTAGCTCAAGCTCCATCCAGTTCTTCTTCAAGCATGTGGTGGACACATCTTCGGACTCCGACTCCGACGGTGATACCAAGATGCTCATGGTCACGGACACCCTCATCCATGACCATGCAGAGAGAATGCAACCCATCTGCAGGGGCTCGGTGAAGTGATGCAAGGCCAACTTGAAGCATGATCGATAAGGTGGCCATGAACGGATGTACAAGGACTACTTCCATCATAGGATTCATTATACTAGGAGAACACATTCCGAATGTCAAGAAAGTTGTTGTGAACAATTCTCGATGTCATGAAGGACTACGATTCGTAATCCGAATGCAACAACGATTGCACTGGTAAGATCGTCTTCACTTCTTACTAGGAATGTTCTGTAGATATTCGCATGTTTGCATATTAAGTTTCCAGTTATCTTGTTGACGAGTACATGCGCATGAGCGAGAGCACATGCCTAGGATCGATGTACAAGTTCTGCAAAGTGTTTTCAGTAAAGTTTTCCCGAGAGCCAAGTGTTGTTGACACTGCCATCTTTTGTCCATCAACAAGGAAAGGGGTTCCCGAGAAGCTTGGAAGCATAGATTGCATGCATTGAAAGTTAAAGAACTGTCCATTTGCTTGGCACGAGCAGTATGGTGGGCATGTTCATGGGTGCATAGTGATACTTGAGGCTGTTGCATCATAAGATATGTGGATTTGTCACTCTTTCTTCAGCATCACAGGTTCTAAGAATGACATCAACATGCTCCAGCGCTCCCAGGTGTTCTCAAAGCTTGCGGAAGGCAATGCTCTAGTGCTTCACTATGAGATCAATGGTCATGCATATGATAAAGAGTACTATCTAGCTGATGTCATATATCCTGATTGGGCAACACTTGTGAAGACAATTCGTGATCCTAGTGATGAGAAATGTGAGAGGTTTGCGAAGGAACGAGACACTTGTAGGAAGGATGTGGAGCGGGTATTTAGTATGCTCCAATCTCGGTAGGCTAATTTTCATCACCATGCTAGAACATGTAGCAATGAGACCATGTAGGAGGTGATGATTGATTGTGTGATCATGCACAACATGATCGTGTATGATGAACATGATGATAGACTCTTTGACCAAGGGTGGGAATTTGAGGGTCAACTAGTTGAGCCGGTGCAAGGGCAAGCATCTTCGACGAGTTTCTCCACATGCATCATGAGATCCGTGATCGGAACACTCACCATCGACTTCAAGTGGATTTGACTGAGCACACGTGGGGTAACGAGCATAAGTGGGCTCATATAGGAAGCTTTGCTACACATCACCTCTAATTTTATTTATTTATTTATTTATTAGTTGTTTGATTATATGAAGTAGTATGTTGTTTATTTGGTTATGAACTATTTAAATTACTTTAATTGTGAACTATATAATTATTCTCTATTCCAAATAGTTAAAATTGTTAAAACAGAAAGGACTGACTAAAATTGTCTTAGCTGACCAAATAGATTGTGCTGCTGGGACATGTACGAAAAAATGGTCAATTCAGGACAATAGCCAACCGGCCCATACAAACCAATTCAGACATATTCCACGTTCGAAATATGTCGGCCCGCAAGCAAACTAACCTGTAGTTGGGTGGCTAAGAGGGTGACACTGTGTGTTGCATAAAAAACGGAATATTTTTTCAGTGGGAGGCGACGTTCCCATCGATAGCGAGGCGTCCGTGGTGACTTCGTCAATCTCAAGACCCGATCTGCCAGCTTAGTCTCTCGGAGATGCTCGTGGGGTAGGGTATGCATATGTGTTCATAGAGGTGGGTGCATGTACGTATTATGAGGGTCTACGATTGTACCGTGTTTCTCGAGCAATAAATATGTCGGCCCGCAGCACCGCCCGGTCCCCGTCGTGCTTGACGTGCCGACGTGCAGTCGCTGGCTCGTGAGCTGTAGCATCTGTGATTGATCGATGGATGAACCCTGGTCCCTGGTGGCATCTACTGTCAAACCATTTGGACCACCAGGTCACTAGACAGGAAATGGACCGGTCGCATGCATACATTTGTGTCCACATGTTTTCGATCCAGCGGTCGATGATGATGCCCCATGTCGACCTCGCCGAGATGCTAGCTACTACTGTACGTACAAATGGGCTCTAGCTAGCCAATCAATAGATGCAAAGGCAACGAAGAAACAAATATACGGTACGTCGTACGCAATTCGCACCGTATTTCTTATGAAACTGCACGCACGCACTCTGCGAATTTGGAAACTGTGCTGATTTTTTGTTTTTGTTTTGAGTAGGTATATATATATATATCCAAGTAGAAACTACAAACTGGCCAAGTTGCATTGCTGGTACTACATGTGTATCACAAACTCAGAACCGGAGGATCATATCGCATTACAAGTTGGAGCTAAAACCACCCCATGCATCCTCAATACACCAACTCGATCCCTCAACACTAATCACAACAACGATCGAGCATGCAGCACCCCAAGCAGCACGCCCGATCCAACAAATACAAGCAACACGAAATCTCGGATACAGTCGTCCGTCCTTCAGGCGGAGCTAGCCCTCCGCGTCGTCCACGGCGCGGGCCTCGGTCTCGTCGGCGGCGACCGCTGCGGCACGTCCGTCTTTAGCGACGGCCGCGTTGTGGCGGATGGCGGCCCGCTTGGCGGCCTCCACCTCCTGGAACCGCTCCTCCTTCCTGGCCTCCGCGGCCGCCTGGCCGGCCGGGTCGTCGTGCGACTTCGCCTTGTCCACCTGCTCATGCACCACCGCCACGGCCTTCTCCTTGCCCGCCCACGCCGACGCGCCCAGGTTCGCCGCCGCCTCCTTGGCCGCGCCACCCGCGGTCTCCCCGCCCTGCATCTCTCGACCAAACTTTACTTACTATCTCTGTGTAGTGTGATGCTGTCTGCTATGGCCTATGGATGGTCCGAATTTATAGTATGGAGCATCGCTTGCTGCAAGGATACGGACTGAGCGTGGACACGTATCCTCCTCGCAGGTCGGCACGAACAGTGTTGCTGCGGGGCCAGGAGAAGACGATGATTCGGTATTCCCGAAAGTAACAGGAATTAATTTGTTTTGCTGCCTGTGATGATATGTTCTCTCGCTACCACCATTATGGCTTTTTCTTTTCCAACTTGCTGATGTTTTCAGTGATCAAGAGGCACACACACCTAGCTGCGGTTTGAGTGACATACTAATAAAACAACAAATGCTAGGCCTAGCAAAAGAAATGAAGAGATACATGCCAACGTGGACACTAAGAATGCTGCCGTGTCACGATTTTGTAAAACAGATTTTTAACGATGAAATAAAGGCTATAGTCATCAACTGATGCAGAGGCCTAAGCTGCCTCTCTTTTTTTTTTAAAAAAAGAAGGAGAGTATTGGCCAGTGACTACATGCCACAAGAGTGGCAGCGAAATTATAAATGGCATAATAATTGAAAAATTAAACCATTTTGATATAGTACGCCGAGACCCTCTTTCTGCAATCGTGATTCATCATTCATTCCGGGGTGACATCGGCGCCACTTAATTTCCTACTGCTAATATTCGCCGGCGAACTTCCGCCACCGTTCCGGTGGGTACCGGCCAACGCCGCTGTCTCCCTCTCCCTGCCCTCCGCAGCTGTCGCCCGGAGCTCCTCCACCTCCTTTCTCAGCTTCTCGTTCACCTTCCTCACCTTCTCCACCGCCGCTTCCTCTTGCACCGCAACCTCCGGCGCGGCCGGCGGCTTCCCTGCCCTTGTCTCCACTGTCACCTTGCCGAGAACCAAGAATGGCAGCCTCCGCAGAGTCACCCCGGCGGCCGCGCCTGCCCCCCCGCCGGCGGTAACCTCGGCGGGTATCCTCACGCCCCACCGGACCCTCACCGTCGCCGCGTCGCCGCGCACCGGCAGGACGCTCCTCATCGTCAACTCCGATGCCGACGCCCCGCCGACCGACTCGAACCGCTTGCGCACGGCGAAGTCGCCGACCGAGGGCTTGAGGGAGAGCGAGAAGGAGACGGCGCCCGCGGCGGTTACCTCGACAGCCATGGTGATGGCTGAGGCTGAGGCGCCGGCCGGCGCGGAGGAGGGGCAGCCGCCGGGGCCGGGGCCGAGGACGAGGGCCAGGGACAGCGGGGAGGTGCCGGCGGGGCGGTTTGGCGCGTAGGAGAGGCGGAGGGACGGGAGCGACGCGGCGGCGGTGGCGAGGGAGAGGCGGAGGTCGGCGGGGTCGCCGGC
The DNA here is from genome assembly GCA_916181665.1 of Avena sativa. NCBI lineage: Eukaryota > Viridiplantae > Streptophyta > Magnoliopsida > Poales > Poaceae > Avena > Avena sativa. The sequence continues at coordinate 381,466,726 of OV702283.1, read as the reverse complement.
GGTGAGCGACGCGGCGGCGGTGGCGAGGGAGAGGCGGAGGTCGGCGGGGTCGCCGGCGGTGAGCGACGCGACGGCGGGCACGGAGAAGGGCGCGACGGGGAGCTTCGCGCGGAGCAGCGGCCCCGCGTCGTCCCGGAGCTTCAGCGAGGCCTTCATGGCTCCGTGGCCGAGGAGCACATCGCGCGCGTGGACACGGGCTGCACGTACGTGTGGGGCGGTTCGCTTCGCTGGCCGTCGCCGTCGACGAGAAGGTACTAGCTAGCTAGCTAGGGTCGTGTCGTAGGTCGTCGCGCACTGGCGGTTTTACTTGTTTCGTACCGTGGGTCACATGTGGATGTACGGTTGGGCTCTATGTGGTTTAATTCCGTGGCCACGGAAGACGTGTTGTTCGTGGCCATGCGTGAGCAAACATATCAAATCAGGGTATGATGAGTTGAGGCAAGAGAGCAGAACATCACAAACACAAAAACAAAAGAAGTGTCTCTCAAAAAAAAAAAAAACAAGTCTGAAAAAATCCTACTGCTCCACCATTTAGAACGCAACAAAAAAAGATGCTAAAGATTTATCGAAATTCGTATGTATTTATATATTAAAACACGTAGATATATATGAACTGCGACATTATCCTTCCCAGAAGGAGGATACATTGACTAATGCTTGGTGGAGGAGGTCGACTCATGCAAGAGACAAACATTTTCTCACTGACGCCAAAGCTCATGTTAGTATAATTTTCTACGCGTCGAGTCATCACATAACAAATTAAACATTAACTAGTTTCTTAATTATTATTAGAAAACAAAGCTATTGGTGTTCCTAGTTTCTATCAAGTTCGAACTTCAGAACTCGGGCCCAGTAGTATCAAGTGTGTTGCAACATCCTATCCAAAAAAAAAGTGTGTCGCAACATGCCTAGTCGCAGCTTTTAGATCTCATGTCCGTTTTCGGTCACCAAGGAAAGTGTATTTTTGTTCCTCAAAAGGTGTAGAAATGTTTATTTTGTTTGATTTTGGTGTTGTGGCAACGTTGTTCACACGGTTATTTGGTGGTATTGTCTTGGTCATAACAATCCACTGATTCCAGTCTTGTTTGGGTGACGGTTGGTTTGGTGTAACCAATGAACTTGATAGTTTTTACCCCACCGGTCTACATGGACGACACATTTGTTCTCGCTGATATTTGTTGGTATGGATCTATGATGTGCACTAAAAGCAACATCACCATCTTCAACAACCCATTTTTTTTTAGAGTTTTTGAGAGCAAGATCATCGGTCATGTAATAATGTTGCTGCATGTGTACATCAGGATGGTTTTCTTGTGGTGATTACCAATCTATGGTTGGTGTGATGACCAATCTCTATCATACATGGCATAATTGATCTCCACATGTCTTTCAGTATTGTCCATCACAAGCATGGACCTCTAGAACAATGTTTACAATCATAAGTTAAAAGAACTAGACATTAAAAGAACTCGTGCAACTATAGCTCAGACTTGTGAAATATTATAGCCCTTTGGAGTGTAAACTGGTCATGCCCGCCAACCAAACCAGTACATCAGACACACCCAAAGAAACACAACACTAGCTAATTGTCAAACCATTTTACAAGCAAATAGTCGTGGAGAAATCCCATTGGAAATCCGACCCACCAGAACATAAAAAATGTATGTGTGCTAATTAGACTTTGCATGTAGTTTACATAGAGAAATCCATGATTAACACGTTATCTTAATGAAACATAACACATACCCTAAAACCTAAAATGTAAACCGTAAACCCTAAAGAAAACATGGAGCATTTAAAGCCCTTGTCTATTTTTCTTGCCAAACCTAATAAATGGACAAATGGGGCATCTAGAATGCAAGACACTAGAAAACGTAGGATAATTAGGACGTCATGGCTTGCTAAATACTCTATATGATACTACAAGACACACAAAAAATCATGCAGTTGTTGCTCATGCTAGACAATTTTGTTATGGGTTGAGTCATTGCATGAGATTTTGGAGATTCTAGTGGTCGAAAGAGAGCATTATAATCAAGTTTATGAAATTTCCTAGGCAACAAACCATATGAAGTTGTCGATTTCTGTTTAGGAAGATAAAGCTAATGCCAATTTCCATGCTACCTGGGTATGTGCAGTGGCGGCCTCCCGTGGATATCAAAGTCAAGCGCCTCGACGTAGTTGTTTGAGGTTTACACATGATTCTTGCCGTCCTTACTCAGAGCCCCCCCCCCCCCCTCAATTCATGGACGCTAGCCTCGCTGAGGAGAGGGCTTGTCCCCCTTTTGGGATTGCAGCTACATGCTAGATAGAGGAGATTGGTCGAGCCCAATGCTAACTTCTCCGAAAAAAAGATGACACGCTATATAGGCCAACATGTTGGCCAAAGTTTGTTCGGGAAGGGAGAAGGGAGGACGAAGTATGGACTAAAAGTTGTGACATATGATCACGACTACCCTTTCATAGTAACGATGCAATGTTTGATCACTTCCTTCCGGTTAGTTTTGGGCTTTCAACTCTCCCTTGTATATATGCACCTTAATTTTCAGCGGCTAGTTTCCAAATATATTTGAACTTTCTTTTTTGTGTGCACATATTTTAGTAATAAAATATCATAACAGTAATGTGATAACTGCATTTTGTGAGGCCTCCTCTACCCGCTACTTGTAAATGTAAGTCCCGTCATTTAAATGCCTACAATTTAACATATTATGGAAATTTGTTTAGACAAGTGAGTCTTTCTTTATCTATGATTCTTTTTTTTCAAGAATTTACATTTTTATATCTATCAATGTTTAGCGACATATTTGACAACACAACAGTATAATTGTTTCCAATAGCAACACATGAGAATTACCGTGCATCTTGTTCAGTCTCTCTTCTGTCCTCGTCTACTACTACCACCTATATAAGTTGACACATGAACAATTGCTTGGTAGGACTCGTCTACATGCATGATAACACAAGAATCTACCGTGCACCTGCAAATGCAGAAGCTATTGCATTAGTAACACGCAACCTTTAGCAAAATTTTGAAAGCATATGTGATTTTTTTGTTTTAGAGAAAGCATATGTTAAATTTCATTGATACTTTTAAATTTGTGAAATCGTAATAAAATTTGTGTGCTTTGTTTTGTTGAAATGTGAAAGCATCTGCGAAACTTAACCGGACTCGTCGAAATTTGTGTGATTCTAGAACAACTATGTGAAATTTGAAAGTTGACTCCATAAATTGCTATGCCATGTCGGTCAAACCTGCATGCACATATTCTAAACCGCTTTGTAAAAAAATATTATGAAACTTGTAGTGAACTTTTTAGAAATTTTAAATTTGGTCGGTAATTACTCCAAAGCTTGTCTCAGACTAGAGGAAAGAAGAGAGACATAAAGTGGAAAAAAAGGGAGTGTGTGCAAATGAGAGATTTTTGAGAGTTCTGAATGTGGGATAGGAAAAGAGGCCGATATAGAGAGAATTGTTTTTTGAGACAAGACCCTCGTTGAATTGCTCGCGTGAATAGTGGGCCTTGGAAGTGGAAGACCGACTGACCGACGGCCAGCCTGCTCTCTTCCCAACCTACTAATACTCGCCCTTCCAATAGAGCAGTCCGGGAAATGTACTGCTCTAGGCCATCGTAAATTTGGAGATTTTTATGTGAAGGAAGGGATATTCTAAACTTGGGTCTTATCAAGCGAGTGGGTGATGGTTCTAGCACCGACATTTGGACGAGTAATTGGATACCAAGAGATTTTAACCTCAGGCCCATTTGCTGCATGTCAACGGATGATCCGCCTCAGAAGGTCTCAGAATTGATTTGTTCAGCGACAAGGACATGGAGAATAGAAGTGCTAGAAAAATTCCTAACGCCAATGGACATGGAGGCGGTTAAGCAGATCCCGATCAGCTTCCTGCACCAATCGGACCTATGGGCTTGGCACTATGATCGACTGGGTATTTTTTTCGGTTCGGTCTGTATATAAAATGCTAGCTTTAAAGCGAAGACGGGAGAGCTATTTGAAGGCGCATGCGGAATCCTCCAAGTCAGAGGAGGAGAAGTCCTGGAAAAAGTTTTGAAAGGTTAAAGTTCCTTCAAAACTGCGGATCTTTGCTTGCCGTTTGGCTAGAGCTTCCTTGCCAACGGGAGAAGTCAGAGCTCATAGGCATATGGCAAATTCTGCAAGCTGCCCGGTGTGTAATGCTGCTGTAGAGACATGGCGACACTCCCTGCTTGAGTGTGATATGGCGACTAGTGTCTGGGCACAAAAGATAGATGACCTTATGCTGCCTGTTTTTGGAGAAGAGGGTCAGGATCCGAAGCACTGGTTGTTTGCTCTCAGTAATACACTATCCCATTCACAGTTCATAGAGGTTTTAGTAACCCTTTGGGCCATCTGGTGGGCAAGGAGGAAACTGATACATGAGGGTATTCAACAATCACCATTGTCGACTCACCATTTTATTATGAGATACCTGGCAGAATTGAAACAGGCAGAACAAAGTTCTGGTCATGCTAAACCGCATGGGACAACAGGGACACGTGCCATTTGGGAGCCATCCCAGGCTGGTATTATGAAGGTTAATTGTGATGGAGCAGTTGCCAGGTCAAATTTGAGGGGAGCCGTGGCTTGTATCAGCAGAGATACCAATGGGATTTTTCAGGGTGTGTCAGCTATGGTGTTTGATAGCATAACAGGTCCTAAAGTTTTGGAGGCACTTACAGTTTCAGAAGCATTGGCCTTGGCTGAGAATATGCACATGAATAAGCTGCTAGTGGTTTCTGATTGTTTAAATGTCATCAATGGGATAAATGGCGGGAGCAGGATGGGGCAACATGCCATAATTATAAAGGAAATATTGGTGAGGGCACAAGGTTTTGAGGCTAAGTTTAGCCATGAATGGAGGGAAGCAAATGGGGAAGCACATCGCCTAGCGCGATCAGCAACTACCTTAGATATTTTTAGGCATGTTTGGTTTGAACCCCCAACTCATTTGAAAATTCTTGTAAACTCTTTGAATAATCAATAAAGCTTCCAATCGTTCATGCTAAAAAAAAAATACTAATACTCGCCCTTCCGATCTCCATGTTCCTCCGCTCCACGGCGGAAGAAGAAACCCCCGCCCGCTGATCCTCAGCATCTTCGTCGACTTCAAGGTGCGTACGAAGCTCTTCTTCTTTCCTATCCCTACTACTAGCTGGTAGCCGCATCCCTGTTATGGTGTTCGCTGATCTCTAGAGCCTACCGTCAGTGTCCGGTAGGGTTATAAATGGAGGCCGGGTTGGCTCGTCGAATTTGCGGTTGCGGCTCATCTGATATGATTCGTTAGATTCTAGGGCTGGTTGGATGCTGAATATTGTAATTGTTCACCGTTTTTCTTGCGGGTGAAATTGTTCAACTACAAAACGGTGGAGTAAGAGTAGTAATTGGACATGGGCTCCCTGTCGTGTCCTTGCCACAAAATCAAACAAATTAGATACTTCCTCGGACCCATATTAGTTGACTTGGATTTTTTAAAATTTGGATGAACTTATATACTAAATAGTGTCTAGATTCATTCAAATTTAGACAAACTTGAGTCAACTAATATGGAAGGGACTATTTTTTTTTAATTCCACATGTGTATTGGCCCCCCTTTGAGGATATACTACCTGCTAGGACTATAAGGCGTTTTGTGTATTGTTCTCTAACCTAAATAAAATCTGGACGAAAGCACGTGTGCTGCTCAATTTAGTTGGTGGTGGGGATATTGTGGTTTTCAACTAGATTTGATAGGTTATAATCCTGAAGTATGCTATGCGCTAGCTTCTGTACCGTTAGTCTTAGCTCATTTGGCATTCGCCTGTTGTTTGTTCTGTTTCAGTAGAAATTGCTGGTCAGTTGATTCAGAAAATTGCCATATTCATTCGAGAAAATTCCAAAAAACCACCACATTTCAGCGTGAAATACGCAAAGCCACCGCTTTTATGCGGAATTGCAAAAATCCACCGGTTTTGAGGAGATCCGTTCCAATATGCACTGATGGTAGAATTGAGGCCGCTTAACACGATTTCTGACCGGTCGGGCCCACTGTCAGCACTAGTGGAGACGGACGGCTTGTGCTGCCGTTGCCCAGCCGTTAACTGAGAAGTGGGTCCCATCGTTGCACACAAAACCCTAGCCTCTGGTCGGAACCAGTCGGTTACTTCTCTCACTCCATGCGCGTACTCTATCCACCCTCTCCCCCATGTCGACAAGTGGTGGCGGAGGCGCCGGCGCCGGAGAAGATGCTGTAGGTGGAGGAGGCGGCGGCGAGGATGTAGTGGGAGGCGGTGGTGAGCTTCATGATGTTCCCCTGGAGTTTTCTGAGATCTGCGGCAGCACAAACCCTACAGCCGACGACGACTCCCTGTTCCCGGCGGCTGCGTCGGCGCTGGCCAAGGCCTGCAAGGGTTGCCCCACTGATAGCTTTCGGTTTACGTCATCTCTCGGTGGCTTGGAGTAAGTATCTGAATCCTTCCCCCTGTCACCTGTAGATTCAGAGTTTCTTTCCTCTGTAGTGTTGTCCATCTAAGATGCATAGGTTAATTAGATGTGCTATTTCTGTAGACTGGATGATGAAGTCTGGGAGGTTAGGTTCCACTTAGATGGCAAAGACAACTTGGAGAGGAGCATTGGTAGAGCAGATATCACTGTATGTAATCTGTTAGCACTGATAGAGGGAGAGGGGTTTGGATGGGGTGACAACATGTATTATGTCAGAGAGCGGGGGCAGGCAGTTCTGGTATGGCATTGGTTGAAAGCATGAAGGATGTTGAAGAAATGCTTTCCATTTATCAAGATGTGCAGTGTGTTACAATTACTGTCATTAAGGGTAAATGTGGTTTACCTGAGTCCTTTAATAAGAGGGACTATGAAGAATAGGTCCATGTGTCTGACTTAGGAGATCCTCCTGTAGTTTACTCTGTTGATTTATCTGGTTCCTTGTGTAAAAGTCAAGATTCAGAAATGCAGTATCTGCCTACTCAACAGAGCAATAACCAGCTTAAAGGTAAGCAGATTGTTCATGTGGAGACAGGGTAGGAGTATATGCTGACACAACAAAGCTATATTCCTATTATCCCAATAAATTCAGGAGAAGATGATGACATTAATGAAAGGATTATAGACCTGAACAGGAAGAGGCAAACAAAGCCACAGCAGAAGGAGGATTATTTCTCAGAGGCTGAAGAACTATACAATGACCTAGAGCAAGAATCAGAAGACAGTGAATTCATTATTGAGACAGAGCGGTTTGAGAAGGAGGAGGCAAGAAATGCAGGACCTACTAGTAGATCTCACTATGAGGAAGGCACTAGCTCATTTCTTGATTATGTGCCATCTAGTGATGAAGGAGAAGATGATTTTTTATCTGATGATGATGATAGATTTCAGGCACTAAATTTTGTGCTTCCAAAGGGGAAGAAGAGCAGAGCCAAAAAGATGAAAGAAAGAACGTGGTATGATGAGCAGAGGTTGCAACCTGAGGAGCAGCTTTGTTTGAAACTGTGCTTTGTATATGTATATCAGTTTAGGAGGGCAGTCCAGCAGCTGCACATAGCACAACTTAGGAATTATTATTTGCACAGAAACTGCAAGGATAGAGTGATAGTAAAATGCCTTGAAGAAGGCTGTCCTTTTTTCATGGTTGGTTCTCAAGTAGGCTCTGAGAAAACATTTTGCTTGAGGAAGATGAATCTGGAGCACATTTGTGGGCTAGTAGGAGAAGGATGCAAAGTCAGTGCTAAGTAGGTGGCTAGAGCTTGTGAGAAAGCTATAAGAACTGATGTTACCACCAAAGTTGACACCATTATTGAAAATGCAAAGGACAAACATGGTGACGAGGTTTGATCTCATTAATGCCCATTGTTATGGACTTGGGTTTTGGAGAAGATGAGGATGCTGGAGATCGTGGAACGGTTAGCAAACAAGCAACACGGGGACACAAGGTTTACCCAGGTTCAGGCCCCCGGAGGGAAAACCCTACTCCTGCTTGTCTGCTCTTGATTACGGCGAAACCAAAAGTTACAAGGGTGCGCAGATGCAATCTGGCATGGAGGTGTGTATGCGAAAGTATGAGTCGAGAGATCTAGGTCGTGCCCTCCTGGCCTTTATATAGACTTAGGCAGGTCCCGGGCATAGTCCTAGTCGGTTACAGGTTCTAGGGTTTTACCCCTTTGAATTTCCTATCTACTCTAGTCTTGCTCTCCAAGGATCCGAAGGCGCCATGGGCCTGGGCCACCCGAAAGTCTTCATGGGCCAACGTACTTTTTGCCGTGGGCCTTCCTTGGGCTGGACTAGGTATGCTGAGATCACGTACCCGTAGGGTATAACCATGTCAGTAGCCCCTGAGTGATCAGTCGAATCGTAGATTCGGCTGAGGACTCTTCAATCCTTCGGGTGCAACTATGTATTAACAGTATGTGTGTAGGGATTGTTGATGCGTGTGCCTGACTCACCCGATGGATCAGGGTCAGTTAACTGTCTTAGGACGAAACAACACGATCTTCCTCAGGTTCGAGTCCCTCAACTCGAAACTGGAACATATGCTGGCGTAATTCGACTCAGGCCGCGGAGGACTTACATGAGTGGAATTCCAGTGATTTTAATTGATGTACCCAACGCGTCCGTCGGGATTTTTCATCGCACCTGTTAGCACGGGTTTTTACTAGCAGAGCGCAGTCGTGTGCGTTGCCAGGCCATCAGATGATATCTGTAGGTCTTATCTTTGTGTCGCAGACACAACATCTGAATGTTTTTCACCGCGGAGGTGTTTCGGGTGGCCAAGGAGATCGTTGCTCACTAAGAGTTTTGTTGGGGCAGAGTTGCCGAAAAGTTTTTGCATGCTGATCCGAAAGATCACAGTCGAAGATTTCATAGGGTGCGCGACCAGCGCTCCCTATGGGAGTAGCCCCCGAGTGTCTGTTCGAGTCGTAGACTCGAGCGGAGACTTTAGTTCAAACATTGCTCAGTTATTAAGTCCGTAGGACACAAAAAATTTCGGATGCTTAAATCCATCTTCCCTATGGGAGTAGCCACCGAGTCCGTAGTGGAGTCGTAGACTCGACGTAGGACTCGAAGAAATAGTTCGTTTTTCGGGTGCGCGGCCAGCACTCCTGATAGGAGTAGCCCCCGGAGTATTTAGTTGAATCGAAGATTCGAGTGAGTACTCTTAGCCGTGGAGCCGAAGAATTGTAGTTGGTGCTAGTATAGCTTTTGATGACATCAGTGCTGACGATCGATGACCTCAAGCGTCTGCTACGCCAGAGATGACTTGACTGGACGAACGTGGGTCCCACTTGCTGACCTTGAATTGACCGGTCACGCGCGACGTGGAGATAATTACGACGTATCCTCGATTTCCGCGTGTAGTGGACGGCGTGGTAACGACGGTTCGTTGTGATGCTGACACGTGTATGGTCAGATCTGCCGTTGGCGTTAGGTCTTCTGGATGGACGGCTGCCGTGCATCGTCTTCGCCGTTATAATCATTGGGGAAAGCTGCAGTTTGTTTTCACCGCATCAGTTCTTGTTTTCACTGCCTCCTTGTGCTCTAGCGATTCTTGCTACGCGCTGGGATTTCCTTCCACATTTCCATCTTCCCTTCTGCGCTTTCACCGCCGGCGCCGCCGTAGCGCGATGGGGAAACCGAAGAAATCGTCATCTGCAGTTGGCACCAGCGCCGCCGGAGGAAAGAAAAGCGCCACCGCTACCCGTGTCACCGACGGTGGTTGGCGGCGATCAGAGACCCGGGAGAGTGATCTCCGCAAGCTTCACGAGCGGGGTTTGATCCCGCAGGATAGGGAGGCCGTCAGACTCCCCGGCAACGAGGTAATCCCCCGTCCCCCAGCTGGGTATCGGGTAATGTTTCTCGCCTTTGTTATGCGTGGGTTTTCTTTTCCAGTCCACAACTTCCTCCGTGGACTGCTCTTTCTCTATGGCATTTAGCTTCATCATCTGTCGCCCAATTCTCTTCTTCACATTGCTTGCTTCATCACTTTCTGCGAGTGCTGGCTCGGAATTGAGCCGCACTTTGGCCTCTTCCGGAAACTTTATTCCGTGAAGAGGCAGTCTGGTTCGGATGGTGTTTATACCATTGGGGGTTGCATCATCTCCCTTAGTCCCAATCTTCTTTTCTTTTCTTTTTCCATGTCCGAATCTGTCCAGTACTGGCGAAGGCGATGGTTTTACATCCACGACTCCGTAGTGCCTAGGCAAGATTTTGGTCTTGTTCCTTTTGACCCCTCCCAGATAATCGAGCCAAAAAGATCCTGGAAAAACCAGATTTTGGATGGCGAGACAGAGGAGATAGAGGCCCTTTACCGTCGGGTGGAGGATCTCCAGCTGATTCTGGAGAAGGAAGTAAACGGCGTGGACATCATCCGGACGTTTCTTGAGCGTCGGGTGCAGCCTCTCCAAGCGAGGGCGCACTCGATGTTTCTTTATTCTGGGCGCCGTGATCCGACAAGGGTTTCGGCTGAGAAAATCTCTGAGGGGGATCTTGACAGGACCCTTCGCGCGCTGCTGAAGTTCAAGGCCGGAGAGGAAATCCCGGGGAAGTCGCTGACTCCTCCGTTTTCTTCGACGCTGGCCGTTCCGCATGTGTAGATTCGTGCGCGTAGCGCTTTTTGTCGACTGCATATTTGTTTTCCTTGGTTTGCTTAACAAAGTACCCTCTTTTTGCAGAGCTTCAAGGTGCCGGGCATGGTGCCGCCATTGCCTGAGTTATTTCCGAATGCTCGGGATAATGACGTGGTGGATTCCGTGTCCGAGCTGCCGTCGGCGCGATCTCCGGCGGAAGATGCCGACGAGTCGAGTGAGGATCAGACGCGCAAACGATCACGGAGCTCCAGCGAGTCTTCGGATGCCTCGACTCCTCCGACTCCCAGAAACCCTCTGTGCCTTGGACGTCATAGTGACGGGCATGGAGGCTCTTCCTCTCCCATTCCTGCCATTCATGTGCGGGCTGTAGCGCCACACCCGCCAGCGAAGCGGAAGAAGGAAGAGAAGAAGGTGGAGAAGAGAGCCCGAAGGACTCCTCCTGTCTTTGACCTGAGCTCGCTGGACTCGTAAGTTTCTTGTCTTATTGTTGTCCTTTTTCCTTCTTGATTTTGCACTTGTACTGATTGCTTCGTATGCAGGCATTCCTCCCATGATTCCTCCAGCGATGGTGCTCGGGAGATGATGGGGGAGTCGAAAGTTGCGTCTCCTCCTCCTCAAACGGTGGCAACGTCAGAGGGTGCCGCTCCGAATCCTCCGTTGCAGGAGGTGCAGGTGGTTGCGCCTCAGAATTTCACCAGCGGGCCTTCGGAGTCGCCATCAGAGCATGTAAGTACCTATGCTTCGTACCACGGGGGGAGCCCCCGGGTGTCTGAAAAATTTCGTGTCTTGGTCTTTTTTCGAATCTTCGGGGGGGGGGGGGGGGGAGCCCCCGAGTGGCTTCGTGTTCGAGTTTTGCCTTTATTCCTTAATGTTTGGGCACAGCCCCCAAGTCCTTTTTCTTAATGGTGTTTCTTTCTCTGCAGCCTTTTATGGAGGAGGCCAAGCGGCTGGTGCAGGAGCGCCTGGTGCTAGAGGCTAACCTCCGACAGCTTCAAGGTACCTGTTTGTTTCTGGTGCTTCTTTCGTTTATTCTGGTCTTGCTCTCTGACGTTTGCTTGTTTTGAATGTAGAGGAGCATAATACTTCTCTCCGTGAGGTCGACGCTCTCAAGAAGAGCCTTGGTCAATCGGAGAAGAAGGCCGAGGCCGCCGTTGGTGCAAAGGAACGCCTCGAGCTAGAGCTGACCAAGGCAGCCGAGGCTAAGGAGCATCTGCACCAGGAGGCTGCGGACCGTGAGGAGCAGCTGGCCACTGTTGCGGCTGCGCGCGAGAGAGAGGTGGCAGGCAAGCTCATGGCTGCTGCCAAGGCTCTTTCGGGTGAGTGTTGTACTTGTGATTCTTTCTTCTTGTCTTCTTCTGCGTTGCTTTTCATCATGTCCCCTTTTTTTTGTCTCAGATGCCGCAGGCATCGAGTTTGACCAAGGCGCTCTGGAGCACAGGAGTGCTCTGGATGATGCTACTGCAGCGGTCGAAGATCGTTGCAGCACCGTCGTCAGCTCCCTTGCCAAGGCGAAAGAGGTCCTTGGCCGCTTCTACAAGGAGCTTGTCCCTAAGGGCGCATCCCTTGATGATGTGGATGCTCTGGCGGAGGCTTTGTCAGCCGAAGCGCCTGCGGCGTACAAGCGCAAGCATAAGGGCATCGGCGTGTCCGTCGGGCTGGCGATGGATTTGGCGGCTGGAGCGGAACTGGACCTGCCCCAGATCACCTCCCAGATGCCGATGACCGTAGACGGATCCGAGGTAGCCTTTGCTGCCTACTCTGCTCGCTGCAAGCGATATGGGACGAAGCTCATTGATTTGCTGTCTGAGTATGCGCTGCGGCAGCAAGGGGAGGCCAAGGCTAGGCAGTCCGGCTCCGAGGCGACTCAGGGTGCCGCGTCTTAGGCGTTGTAGATGTAGGATAGTTTGTAGTCTGCTTTTGCTGTAAATATTTTGAAGAACACAGTCCTCGTGCCACGTAGTGGCCTTATATGCTTAATGAATTCTTCTGAGTTGTGCACTATCACTGCCTGAATGTTTATGTCCTTTGCTTTTCTGCTGTGCTAGGTTCCTTCGGGTGCTGACCCTGTTGACACCTCGCCTGCAGCGCAACTGCGTCCATCTTTGGATGATTCCTCGCAACTCGCTTTTCTTTGGGATCGTGTTCGTAGTCTTGAGAGGGAGTTGCTTGGATTGCAAGGTCACACTGATGTTTGGAATTCCAAGGCGGATCGTGGTGCAGCCAGAGAGGAGTACTTGATGGCAGAACTGCTTCGGCTGTCTGAGCAGCTTCAGTGTAAGTTGATCTTTGTTTCGAGCTGCAGCTCAGTTCTTCGAATGAGCCTGCTGGCCTTGCCTCTTATTTTGTGCAATTGTCGCAGGTGCTAACCTTGCTCCAAGGGAAGAGAAGGAGCGTGTCGCTGTTCGGGTCAATTGCTTGACTCAACAGGACATGGAGGCTGGTGGCTTATTCTGGATGGATCGTGACCGTGCCATGGCTCTGGCGACGGTGCAGGATCGTGTGCACCAGGTTTCACGGGTGCTTCGCCAAGTGCAGACGTCGCTTGCCTTGGTGTTGCACGTCATGTTTCCTTTGGATGCCGTACCGACGAGCCTTGCGGGTCTTCTGTCGAAGTTTCAGAGTGTGAGCAATGTCAAAGAGTTGGTGCGGCAACAGCTCGTCGCAGGAGTGAAGGCTGCTTTGTCTCTCGTGAGAATCCACCAGCCTGATGTAGATTTGACTGTTGTGGCAGCTGGGCCACCTCCTCGGCCGGATGGTGATGAGTGGGACATGCGCCCGCATTACGCGGCTGTAAGGCAGTATGCCGAACATGTCGTAGATTTGTTTGAGCAGCGTGCTCAGGTTATTCTTTAGAATAGGTAGTACCTGTAAAAGAGATAGATGTAAAATTTGTATATTTCGACTGGGCGTGTTGTGCCCTTTGTTGTAAAGATTTGTTTGTTGTAAGCACGCAGTGCTTTGTTTGGGTACGTGTCCTTTTCGTTTGCCTGACGTTGTCAGCTACTCAGGTGTACACGCGTAATCCTCGGTTGATGAAATCGCGAGGTGGGGGAGCCCCCGAGTGCGTTTGTAGCATAAAGTAAGGTTGCAAATAATGAACGGAAGTTTGGGGCGAGACACTTAGCTTTATTTATATCGTAATGGAGGAAGTACATTGTTTGGCTGAATAGCCTTGGCTGAAAAGCCTTATTGAAAGTAAAGGGGTAGGTAGCTAGGGGTAGAATCGTTGCAAGTGCGCGATGTTCCATGGATTGGAGTATGCGACTCCAGACTCCACATGCTTGAGGCGATAGGCGCCACCTGGGATCACTTCGGTGATGACATAGGGTCCTTCCCATGGTGACTCGAATTTCTTCGGTCGCTCTTGCTTGAGTCGCAAGACGAGGTCTCCTTCGACGAAGGACCTTGGGCGCAGCCGGCGGCTGTGGTAGTTGCGGAGACTCTGCTGGTACACCGCTGATCGAGCTGCTTCTATGTATCTTGCTTCGTCGAGTGTGTCGACGGCGTCTTCGACTGCAGCCGTGGATTCGGCTTCGCTGTAAGTGACGACCCGGGGGGCCTGGTGGCGTACTTTGGCTGGTAGCACGGCGTCAGCTCCGTGCACCATGAAGAACGGTGTGTAGCCTGTGGAGCTATTTGGCGTGGTCCGTAGGCTCCACTGGACGGATGGTAGCTCTTTCGTCCAGGCTCCGGCTTTCCGTTCGAGTGGACTCATGAGGCGCTTCTTGATGCCAGCGCCGATTAGGCCGTTGGCCTTTTCCACTTGCCCGTTCGTTTGCGGGTGTGCCACTGAGGCGTACGTGATGTTGATCCCAAGGCCTTCGCAGAAGTCCTGGAACTCCTTTGAGATGAAGTTCGATCCATTGTCGGTGATGATGCTGTGTGGTACGCCGAACCTGTAGACAATGGACTCGAAGAACTTGACGGCAGTTTTGCCTTTCTGGTTGGTAACCGGCATGGCCTCGATCCACTTGGTGAATTTGTCGACTGCGACCAGGAGGTAAACGTTTCCCCCTTTCGAGGACTTTGGCAGTTTGCCGATCATGTCGAGGCCCCATTGAGCAAAAGGCCAGGCTATAGGTATGGGTCTGAGCTCGGACCCGGGTGCATGCGGTTTGTCGGCGAACCGTTGGCTCCCGTTGCATCTTCGAACTATGTCCTTTGCGTCGCTCATGGCCGTTGGCCAGTAGAATCCGGCTCGTAGAGCTTTGGCGACTAGGGAGCGGCTGCCCGCGTGATGGCCGCAGATGCCCTCATGGATGTCTTGGAGGATGGCTTTTCCGTCACCGATGGTGACGCACCTTTGTAGTACACCCGTAATACTGCGCTTGTACAACTCGCCATTGATGATGGTGAAGGCTTTTGACCGACGAGATATGCGCCGGGCATCTGTCGGGCTGTCAGGCAGCTCTCCGTGTATCAAGAACTTGAGGTATGGTCGCGTCCAAGTTTCTTCGACTGCCATGACCTGCATTAGGTTGACCATGGCGACCTCTGTGTCTAGTTTCTCGGGTCCTTCATGTCCTTCAGTCAGCGTAACCCCCGAGTGTTCTGCTTCTTCGGGTGATCCCTTGGGGAATTTCCGCTTGATGGATGGCACGCAGATCTGTTCGAGGAACACACCTGGTGGCACCTTTGCGCAGGTGGAGCCGATGTTGGCAAGTCTGTCGGCCTCCTCGTTGCTTTCTCTTCCAACGTGCCGAAGCTCGCAGCCGTCGAATTCTCCTTCGAGTGCGTTGTAGAGCGCGCGGTACGCGATCATGTTTTCGGCGTGTGCGTCGCACTCGTTCATCGTCTGCTGGACGACGAGGTTGGAGTCACCGTAGATGACCAGGCGCGTTGCGCCGCATATCTTTGCCATTCTCATGCCGTGGATGAGGGCTTCGTATTCGGCCTCATTGTTGGAGGCTCGGAATTTCATCCGGAGGACGTACTTCATCTGGTCGCCCTGCGGGGAGGTCAGTATGACCCCGGCTCCTGCTCTAGCTTCGCGCTTGGAGCCGTCGAAGTGCATGGTCCATGACTGCGACATGTCTGGGGTGTCTAGCAGCTGCAGCTCCATCCAGTGTACGAGGAAGTCCGGAAGGACTTGAGACTTGATTGCGAGGCGCTTCTCGTAGATGATGTCCAGGGGTGACAGCTCGATGCCCCATAGGGCCACGCGTCCTGTGGCTTCTGGGTTATTCAGGATGCTGTTCAGGGGTGCCTCATTGACGACCATCACCTGGTGCTCCTGGAAGTAATGGCTCAGCCGTCGAGCCGTCATGAACACGCCGTAGTCGAGCTTCTGGTAGTGAGGGTACCTCTGCTTTGTTGGTGTCAGTACCTCGCTGAGGTAGTAGATTGGGCGCTGGACCCCGTGGGTCTTGCCTTCTTCGGGTCGTTCGACCACTAGTACGGTGCCGACCACCTGGTGTGTGGCTGCTATGTACAGCAGCAGTGGCTCGCGCTCCTTTGGCGTGACCAAGACGGGCGAGGTGGAGAGAAGCCGCTTGAGGCTTTCGAATGCATCGTTGGCTTCCGGCGTCCACTCGAATTTATCTGATTTGCGTAGCAGCTGGTAGAATGGTAGGGCCTTCTCGCCCATGCGGCTGATGAATCTGCTTAACGCTGCTATTCGCCCTGCGAGCTGCTGGACGCCTTTGAGGTTTTTCGGCTTCTCCATCGTCATGATGGCTCTGATTTTCTTCGGGTTCGCCTCAATCCCTCGCTGAGAGATGAAGTACCCAAGCAGCTGACCCGATGGGACGCCGAAGGCGCACTTTTCGGGGTTTAGCTTGATCCTGTAGCGGTCAAGGTTGTCGAACGTCTCGCGGAGATCGTCGATAAGCGTCCTTGCCTCCTTGGTTTTTATGACTTTGCGACCGATCTGCTCCTTGAGGCAGGCCTGCATGCATCGCTGGTACGTGGCACCTGTGTTCTTTAGCCCGAAAGGCATTGTGTTGTAGCAGAATACTCCGAACGGTGTGATAAACACTGTTTTCTCCTGATCTTCGACCTTGAGTCGAATCTGGTTATAGCCTGAGTAGGCGTCGAGGAAGGAGAGTTTCTCGCAACCTGCAGTCGAATCGATGATCTGATCGATCCGAGGGAGAGGGAAGTGGTCCTTCGGGCAATGCTTGTTTAGCGACATGAAGTCCACGCACATCCATAGGATGTCTGTGTCCTTCTTTGGGACCATGACTGTGTTTGCAAGCCACTCACTTTCTTTGATTTCCCTAATGAAGTCTGCAGCGAGTAGTCTGTTGATTTCCTTGCCGATAGCTTCGGCTCGTGGCTCGGACAGTCTTCGGATGAACTGTTTGACGGGCTTGGTGTCTGGAAAGACGTTGAGTGCGTGCTCGGCGAATTCCCTGGGAACTCCTGGCATGTCCACAGGACACCAGGCGAAGATTTCCCACCGCTCACGGAGGAATTCGACGAGCGCGCCTTCCTATGCGGGGCTGAGGTCGTTGGCGATCAGCGCCGTCTTGGAGGCGTCCGTCGGGTGGATCTGCACCTTCTTTGTGTTGACCGTGGAGTCGAAAGACATGTCAGGTGCGTTTTGTCGTGCGACTGGGGGTGCCCCATTGTCCGTCACATCGCGGAGCCTAAGGAGCTCCTCCTGCATTCCGAATGATTGGGAGATTCTGTTGAAATCTCTGTCGCATTGGTCTGATCGGGTCAAGCTCCCGTGGACTGTGATGACGCCCTTCGGTCCTGGCATCTTGAGTAGCAGGTATGCATAATGTGGGACAGCCAGGAACCTTGCGAATGCTACATGCCCGAGGATGGCGTGGTACTGTGATGGCCAGTCCACCACTTTGAATTCGAGCCGTTCCAGTCGGAAGTTGTCCGGCTTGCCGAAGATGACGTCAAGCCATATCTTGCCCAGGGGAAATATGCCCTTCCCGGGAACGATGCCATGGAACGTTGTGTCTGATTGTTCCAGGCTGCACTGCGGGATCCACATTGCTGCTAGAGTGCTTGCGAACATCAGGTTGATGCCGCTGCCGCCGTCCATGAAGACGCGACTCATCTCGAAACTTCCGATCTGTGCGTCCAGCACCAGGGCAGCATGACCTGGGCGAGGGATCTGGCAAGGGTGGTCCGAACGAGTGAACGTGATGCAGGACTCCGATCCGCTGAGGTACTCAGGGATGGCGGGTGGAGTTGCCACGGCCAGGCTGATTTGTCGGGTGATTTTATTCTGCACCCTATTTGTAGGGCGCCCCTTCTGGATCATCAGTGATCCTTTTGGCAGGGGATACCCGTTTCCAGCGTTGTTCTGTGCTGGCGCGACTGGTTGGTTCGGGCCTCCTACCGGTGGCGGTGGAGGAGCTCCATGCGCTATCTCTCCTGGCGCGGGTGCGTTTCCGAACGCAGGGATTGGAGCCTGCTGCCTCATCTGCACCATGCTTTCGCTGAGCTTCTGGAACTCACGGCAGTCCTTGAGCATGTGGCTCGCCTTCTTTTTGCCATCCTGCTTGTCGATGTAGAAGTGGATGGTGCATGGTCCCGAAAGCTTTGCGTATGCTGAGGGTCCGTTATCGCGGTCGCGGCGTTGCCACGACTGCGCTGGGCGTCCTCCATCGCGGAAGTTTCCTCCGCGGTATCCTCCGCTGTTGCGGTTGGTGTCGTTGCGGCGATCGGCGTAGACGGCCGCGACCATGTCGGGTCCGTCGCGATCCTCGTAGACGCGCGATCTCCGCTTGCTACAGCGTTCCCGTCTTCGGCCGTAGTCGTCCTCTTCATCCGATTGTGCTCGGTGAATGGAGTCTTCTCCGTCAGCCCACCTGTTGGCGATGTCCATGAGGTGATCAAGCGTTTTGGGCTTGACGCACCCAAGCTCCTCCTTGAAATCTTGGCGCTTGACGCCGTCCCTGAAGGCGTCGATGGCCCTCTCTTCGGAGATGTGTGATGCGGAGTTCTTGGTGTTAGACCAGCGTAGTATGTATGAGCGAATGGATTCGCCCGTTCGTTGAGTGCAGGCGCGCAACTCTTCGATTGAGGCGGGCCTCTTGCTGGTGCCCTTGAAATTTCGGATGAAGCTGTAAGCTAGCTCCTCCCAGCTTCGGATGGATCCTGATGATAGGCTGCTGAGCCAGATCTGTGCCGCGCCTGTCAGCTGCAGCTGAAGGCATTGCATGGCGGTTTCTTTGTTACCGCCGTGCAGCTTGACGGATGACAAATGGTCACTGAGCCATGATTTTGGATCTTGCGTGCCGTCGAACTTCGGAGTATCCGAAGCAAGCTTGAAATTGCGTGGCATTCGCGTTCGTCGAACGGATCTGCTGAAGCATCGGGCTCCACAGAGTTCTCCTTCGTCTTCGTCCATCTCGGATTCAGACGAGCATGCGCGCTTGGCTCGTGCTTTGTCGATTTTGCGTTGTGTGAGCGCGTCTAGTCGCGTTTATGGTGACGCGAGCTCTTCTTCCTTCGAGGGAGGTCGTGTTCCTCTTCCTCTTCGGATGAAGGGGTGGGGCTCCGAGCGTGCCTGGCCGGAGCCTTCTTATTCGGCTCCGCAGGAGCGTCTTGGTGGAGCGCAGCTCCGACAAGTCCGAGTCCGGTAAGTGCGGACTTATGCATGGCCCTCTTCGGTTCCCCCTCGGGAGGTGGGTGGGCCGCGAGGTACGCGGTGGCTGCCATGATCGCAGCCTGCGGTGTTTTCGGGATGACGTTGCCGTCGGCGTCCATCTCCATGAAGGATGTGTGGAGAGTTCGCGTCAACTCGCGGCGCTCCTTGGGATCCATGTTCTCCATCCGAGAGCGGTGCTTGTTGCCTGGGTTGGCGTTCGAGCTGGAGCCGATGCCCATGGAGGAGAGCGCGGCTCGTCGCGCGCTGGACTCTGAGGCTGCTTGCTTGCGTTTGTCAAGCACCTCCTGCATCTTGACCTGCTTCTTGTGCTCCTCGATTAGGAGTAGGTGGTAGGCCATCAGCATATCTCGCGAGGCGTCTGCGGGCAGTACTATGTTGCCTGCCACAGCTTCGCGGACCTGGGTCCATCCCAAGGCGGATGACGTGGCCGCCGTTGTTTTCCCCTTCGGGTGGGGGAGATTGGCTTCTTCTGTTCCCACCGTTTCGTTCTGGCGGGTTGGGCGCTTGTGTTGGAGATATGCCCAAGAGGCAATAATAAAGTGGTTATTATCATATCTTCATACTTATGATAAATGTTTACATACCATGCTATAATTGTATTAACAGGAAACATTAATACTTGTGTGATTTGTAAACATAAAAGAGTCCCTAGTAAAGCCTCTTGTTAAACTAGCTTGTTGGTTAATATATGATCATGGTTTCCTGATCATGAACATAGAGATGTTATTAACAACAGGGTCATATCATTAGGAGAATGATGTGATGGACATACTCCTATAGTTAAGCGTAGCATAAAGATCAAGTCATTTAATATAGTTCATTTGCTATAAGATTTCTGATACATAGTAACCTAATTCCTTCGACCATGAGATCATGTTAATCACCATCACCGGAGGGATGCTTTGATGACATCAAACACCACACCATAACTGGGTGGCTATAAAGGTGGCATTGAGTGTTTGGAAAGTATGGGTTGAGGCACATGGATCAAGAGTGGGATTTGTCCATCCATATGACGGATAGATATACTTTGGGCCCTCTCGGTGGAATGTCATCCAATTAGCTTGCAAGCATGTGACTGGCTCACAAGGGATCACATACCACGGGAACAAGAAAAGAGTACTTATCGGTAACGAGGTTGAACTAGGTATGCAGAGATACCGACGATCAAAACCTCGGATAAGTAAACTATCGTGAGACAAAGGGAAATTGGTATCGTATGTAAGTGGTTCATTCGATCGCAAAGTAATCGTAGAAATATGTGGGAGCCATATGAATTTCCATATTCCTCTATTGGTTATTGATCGGAGAAGTGTCTCGATCATGTCCGCATAATTCACGAACCGTAGGGAGACACACTTAAGGATTCGATGTTGTTGAGTAGTTATGGAATGATGAGTAAGAGACTGAATGTTGTTCGGAGTCTCGGATGGGATCCGGGATATCACGAGGAGATCCGGAATGGTCCGGAGAATAAGATTCATATAAGGAAAGTCCTGTTTCGGGGTTGGAGAATGGTTCCGGTGTTTTCATCGGGAATGTTCTAGAAGGTTCCGGAATGTCCGGCACTCCGGAGGGGAAGGGTACATGAATGTGTCATTGCAAGTTGGAATGATTGCATCATGTACTAGGTGTCATCGTGTACAAAATAAAGGGTTTAATCAAATCCTAGTTTGAAAAGTCAAACGCCAATTTGAAAAGTCAAACGGCTATTTTGGAAAGTGGATAAGAAGTGGGAAACCGAGTTGGGGAGGAGTTCCTCCTCCACCGCCGGCCCACTAGGGATCCGAGTTGGGGAGGGACTCCCTCCCCTTGGCCGGCGCCTCCCTCCACCTATATAAGGAGGGGCAGGGCTCCCCTCCTAGACACACAAGTTGCCTCCCTCTAAACCTAAACCCTAGCCACAGCCTAGGGATTTCTCCCAAGCCGCCGAGTTAGAGCTTCTTATTGCCCTAGCCGCTGGTTTAGCCCCTTCTAATTGGTGTGTCTAAACCCTAGATCACCAAGGCTATCTCATAGTCCACCATACTTGCTCCGGCTTAAGGCGAAGCCCTGCGAGATCTCCCCTCTACTTCTGGTACCACGCCGCCGTGCTGCCGGAATCGCGAGGAGAGTGCTACAACATCCGCTGCCTGCTGGAACAAGGGAGAGGAAGGTCTTCGTCGAGTACCGAATGTGTGACCGACTGCGGAAGCGCTGCCGGAACGCAGCGCCGGAAGGATCATCTACGCGATTTTGAGATCGGCAAGTGTACGACTACATCACCCACGAGAATCTGCTCTCGTTAACCGCTTTGGAATCTTCGAGGGTGAGTTCCTCTATCGACTCGTTGCTACAATCTAGTAGATAGATCTTGGCTTGTTTGTTTGTATGCGGTAGAAATTTTTTGTTTTCCATGCTACGAACCCCTACAGCTTGCTGATCCACGTCGCTTTGGATGACTGCGGCGCATTGGTAGCGCTCGTAGATTGGCCCGCTGCTGCCGCAGCTTTCAGATCCGGAACCGTAGGTCCCTGCATCCGATGGCGGATCGCACAGATCGGAGTTGTAGCTGCTGCTTTCATAGGAATCATCTGCTGATGATGTTATGCGTAGCACGGGGTGTGGGGCCCATGAAGCGGGCCTGATTGATGGTAGGGGCACCCGCTCAGGTAGGCGGAGGGTGCCAGTTTTCCCCACCTGGAAGCAGAAGCTCCCGAACAAGATTTCGAGTCCGTCGCCTACGGGCTCGAAGTCCTTCATGGTGGCCGGCGAGTGGGCGGTGAAGTCGAAAGCACCGAAGAGGAGATGACTCTCCGTTGCTGCAGCGTTGTAGATCGATCGGGTTGGGACCGTCACGATCGCACAATCAGCGCCCCCAGTTCCCACAGACGGCGCCAATTGACGAGGTTTGATCTCATCAATGCCCATTGTTATGGACTTGGGTTTTGGAGAAGATGGGGATGCTGGAGATCGTGGAACGGTTAGCAAACAAGCAACACGGGGACACAAGGTTTACCCAGGTTCAGGCCCCCGGAGGGAAAACCCTACTCCTGCTTGTCTGCTCTTGATTACGGCGGAACCGAAAGTTACAAGGGTGCGCAGATGCAATCTGGCGTGGAGGTGTGTATGCGAAAGTATGAGTCGAGAGATCTAGGCCGTGCCCTCCTGGCCTTTATATAGAATTAGGCAGGTCCCGGGCATAGTCCTAGTCGGTTACAGGTTCTAGGGTTTTACCCCTTTGAATTTCCTATCTACTCTAGTCTTGCTCTCCAAGGATCCGAAGGCGCCATGGGCCTGGGCCACCCGAAAGTCTTCATGGGCCAACGTACTTTTTGCCGTAGGCCTTCCTTGGGCTGGACTAGGTATGGTGAGATCACGTACCCGTAGGGTATAACCATGTCACATGGTGTGTCAGTCCCAAGAACTATGGCATACAGGGCAAAGAATGAAGCAATAAGAGTTGTGCTTGGTGATCATGTTGAGCAGTACAGGAGATTGAGAGATTATCTGAACACAGTCATTGAAACTAACCCTGGTAGCAGATGCATTGTGGCTACCAAAATGCAACTAGAAAACCCCAACAGTAACCCTAGGTTTCATGGGATGTTCATGTCCCTCAATGCATCTATACAAGGTTTCTTGAATGGATGCAGACCATTTATTGGTAAGTCATTAGTTTTGTTTCCTTTTTTAGTTTGTTCACTAGATTTATTTGTCTTATTTGCAATATTTATTTGTCACAGGGTTGGATGGATGTTTTGTGAAGCTGACCACAGGGCAGCAAATCCTTGCTGCCACAGGTAGGGATGGGAATAACAACATTTTCCCTATTGCCTTTGGATTAGTTGATAAAGAAGATAAAGCTAGCTGGTGCTGGTTCCTCACCCAACTCAAGTATGCAATTGGAGGAGAGTCTGGAAAATTTGGAAACTGCACTATAATATCTGATAGGCAAAAGGTATATTCTCTGCTATGTTCTCTACTACTTTTTCTGCTATATTATCTTTTAACTGATAGAAAAATTTGTAAACAGGGTCTGTTGCATGTAATCAACAAGATTTTCCCAAGCTGCCCACAAAGATATTGCCTTAGGCATATCTATGCAAATTTTCAGACTGCTGGTTTCAGGGGAGAGGAGCTGAAGAAGTTGATGGACCAAGCAGGCTACTCCTACATCAAGCATGGATTTGACACAACTATGGCTCTGTTGCATGAAGAAAGTGAAGAGGCACACAATTGGCTGAGCAACATTCCAGTGGAGTGCTGGGCAATGTATGCCATGGATACTAATTGCAAGACAGATATAGTTGTTAATAACCTCAGTGAGGTTTTCAACAGAATGATCCTAGATATCAGGGGCAAACCAGTTAGGACAATGTTTGAGGGCATTAGGAATAAGATCATGAGCAGGCATGAGACAAAGAGAACATGTGCAACAGCTGCAAGGTGGGCCATCACTCCTACTTACACAGAAAAGCTTGAAGAAGCAAAGAAATGGAGCAGACAATGCAATGCAAAGAAATCAGCTGATGATTTGTGGCAAGTGAGCACAGTTGAAGACAGGGTCTATGCAGTTCATCTTGGGAACAGAACTTGTGGTTGCAGGAGGTGGGACATGACTGGCATCCCATGCATCCATGCAATCTCTACTATTTACAAGTCCAAGCAGCATCCAGAAGATTTTGTTAATGACTTTTTCAAGAAGGAGATGTACCTGGATGCCTACAACCCAGTTGTGTACCCTGTACCTGGTGAAGACCTGTGGATAAGAACTCCTAGTCCAGATATTGATCCACCAATATTCAAGGTAGACTTGGGCAGAAAACAGTACAAGAGGAGGAAGGGAAAGTTTGAACCACCTCAACCCAAGGTTTCTTCAAGAATGGCAACAATAACTTGCAACAACTGCAATTTAGAAGGACATAGGTATACTAATTGCAGTGTACCTCTCAATCCATCTCTCCAAATGAGGAAAAACCATCATCAGGTAACTTCATAAAATCATAGTATAGCTTCTTATGCAAATTACAACATTTGAATGGACATCACCATCACCTCTTATGCATGTTACAACATTTTTGTAGGGAAGTATAGCTTCAGATGCTAGATTTGAAGGGACAGCACCATCACCTACTCCAGTTACCCCTGGTAGTTCAGCTTCTTCAGCACCCAGGTCTGCTCCAACTACTGCTCCAAGGCCAGCACAATCTACTCCAGCACCAAGGCCTGCACAATCTACTCCAAGGCCTGCACAATCTACTCCGGCACCTAGGCCTGCACAATCTACTCCAGCACCCAAGTCTGCTCCAACTACTACTCCAAGGCCAAGAGGTCCATTTGCAGCAGGTGCTAGTTCCAGGCCTACAAGGAATAGGAAGCTCCCTCACAGGCTAAATGGGTACTTCACAGCCAGCAGGATCCATGAGAAATCTGCTGAGGATCTCATGAAGGAGTAGTGTTCCCTGTCATTTGTCAAACTTTGTGTTAACTGATATTTGTGAGACCATATGCATGTTGCAGACTATGTGTGAGTATTCTATGTGTGAGACTATGTGTATTCTATGTGTGAGACTATGTGTGAAATTATGTGTGAGACTATGTGTGAAATTATGTGTGAGACTATGTGTATTCTACGTGTAAGACTATGTTTGAAAATATGTGTGAGACTATGTGTACCCATCATGGTGCATTTCTGATTTTTTTTGTCTTTTAAAGATGGTGTGGATGGTTGTCGAGAACCCTCGACAACCCTCGACACCCCTATGCCTTTATTTAAAGATGGTGTCATTGGTTGTCGAGACCCCTCGACAACCCTATGTCTTTTAAAAATGGTGTGGATGGTTGCCGAGGGGTTCTCGACAACCCTCGACACCCCTATGTCTTTATTTAAAGATGGTGTCATTGGTTGTCGAGACCCCTCGACAACCCTATGTATTTTAAAGATGGTGTGGATGGTTGTCGATAACCCTCGACAACCCTAAGCAAATATTTAAAACCACAAGATAGTAACATTAACATAAATAATTCTAAGTAATCATCACATAACAATTGAAACATCACATAATGTTCAAATTTATACATTCATCCTCATTATAAAGAGGTTCACAGGATACAAGGCACTAAGCCAAATTTAATAGGGTTCACAACTTAAAGAGATTCTACCTTATTATAAAGAGGTTTAGTGCTTACAGTGCACTAAGCTAACAAAAACTATTACAACATAGCAGTACATAATAGGATCACTCATTGCATATAGCCTTGATCTCTCCAATTTCTCCTTGTTGTCATTGTTGACCTTAAACAGATCATACAATGCATACTCCACCTTCCTATTTTCATCCTTCAGTTGCTGCTTTTCTTTCTCCCATTCCATCTTGTTGGCTTTCATAATGTCAGCTTGAGTTTTCTGGACTTGCCTTAGATCATCTACTTCCTTCCTCAGTTGTTCAAGTTCATCATGATCTCCAGACATGATCATCTGATGGTTTTTCTCCACAGCCTTCCTCTCTACATCGTCAACAAAATTCCTTACATCTTCCAGCAAAGTTGCATGCTTCTTCTCTAGTTTCTTCTTCTCTGTTGTCAGTTCTTCAATAAACTTTCCATGCTCTAATTTCTCATCAATCCTACTACTTTTGCTGCTATGATACATTCCCCAAAGTTTGAGAATACAGTTCTTTAGTCTATCACACCACTCATCATCTATCCAAGAATGGAAACCACAATTCTCAACATGCTGCAAATTTATAAACAGAGACACTCAGAATGCTTTAGAATAATGCTCATATCACTATCTCCTTAACTAAATTATGTTGAAACACATATATGTACATAGACACTCACATTCTCCACTTGGCACATCAGGAATCGACGGCCAGTGTCAGTTCCATCAAATGCCACACATTGGCGCGGCTCTAGCTTGTGGACGCTACAAACAGTGCCACATCCTACTGCAATGCCGTTGAAGGAAGGGTCCAAAATGGTGTCCGGCGCTTAGTCCATAGGGGTTAGGTCCTAGTAGTCAACGGAAGTCCTTAAATCTAAGCACATGGACAAGAAATCGAACGAATCCCCCAAATATCAGAAATATGAAACCCTAGAAACTGAGGAAGGCGACCTTACCCCGAGAATGGAGATGCTCGAGTTCGAGCCGTCACCCCAGCTAGGCATCCCTTTCCTCGACGGCGGCCCGCAAGGAACGCAGCGGCAGATCCCCAGGCGGCGGCGCTCCAGAGCTGCGGCGACAGCGCTCGGGAGGGAGAGACAAAGAGTGAGGAGGAAGAAGAGTGAGGACGGGGCAGACCGATACTTACACGTGTGCAATTGTGGGACCCACTTCTCAGTTAACGGCTGGGCAACGGCAGCACAAGCCGTCCGTCTCCACTAGTGCTGACAGTGGGCCCGACCGGTCAGAAATCGTGTTAAGCGGCCTCAATTCCACGATCAGTGCACATTGGAACCAATCTCCTCAAAACCGGTGGATTTTTGCAATTCCGCGCAAAAGCGGTGGCTTTGCGTATTTCACGCTGAAATGTGGTGGTTTTTTAGAATTTTCTCTATTCATTCAATGTGCATAACTGAGTGAACCATGTAATGTTTCTTGATTGCCCAGGACTTAACTTTGCATGTGCAGAAGGTATCTGTTATTGCTTCTGCTATTTTTAGATAACCGGTTGTTGCATCAACTGTGGTCTAATAAAAGCATTTTTTTTAGACTGATAGTATGTTCCAGTAATCCCGAAGTATGCTATACGCTTAGCTTCTGTAACGTCAGTCTTGGCTCATTTGACATTCGCCTATTGTTGGTTCTGTTTCAGTAGAAATTGCTGGTCAGTTAATTGGGAATTGCCTATTCACTTCATTGTACTGAACTGAGTGAACCAAGTAATGTTTCTTGATTTCCCAGGACTTAACTTTGCATGTGCAGATGATTTCTGTTATTGCTTCTACTATTTTTAGATAACCAGTTTTGCACCAACTATGGTCTAATAAAAGCATTTCTTTTGTCTAAACATTGTCGTGTGCTCCGTTCAGAATGCAACTATTCGTGAAGAGCCCCACTGGCAGGACAATCTGCCTCAAGGTCCGCCCATCAGATACCCTCCACACTGTCAAGGCAAAGATTCAGGAACAACACCGCCTTTTCTTTGATGGAGTGCAGCTAGAGGACAACCTTACCTTGGCTGATTATGGCATCCAGCATCAGTCCACTATTGACCTCCAGGAAACTATGCAAATCTCTGTAATGGAGACCCTAGCGGGCAGGACCATCACTCTTGAGGTTGACAGCTTAGATACCATTGACAAGGTGAAGTCCAAGATTCAGGATAATGAGGGCTTCCCCAAGGATCGCCAGTGCCTCATCTTTGACAACAAGCAGCTGGAGGATAACCGCACCTTCCTTGGCAGACCTCAACATTTGGAAGGACTCCACTCTTCTCCTCGTCCTCAAGGTTTTGAATTTCGGCCTATATTACTGAAATTTCACCGAAATTCAGCCATTTTGGCCAGGGCCGATAAGAGAATTTACCTAATGAAAACTTTCTAAATTTGGGGATTTTTTGCTGAATTATCTAAAATATTTTATATTTGGTAGAATTTTATTTGAAACTCTAAATTTTGGTCTAATTTCCGCCAAATTTCGTTTCAAAATTTAAATTTTCATTCTTTCATTTCATTGAAGATTTGACCGAAATTCACCGAAATAGCTGAATTTCGACCATTTCGCTCGGACCCGATAAAAAACCAAAACCGAAATCCAAAACCCTACTCGTCCTCCACCCTGCTAATCCAGGAGGCAAGATGCCCGTCTACGTGCACAGCTTGGGCGGAAAGAGAGTCCGCCTTCAGGTTGAGAGCTCAGATACCATCGAGGACATCAAATGTAAGATCTATGAGGTGGTGGGAACTCGCCCGATACAGCAACGCATCATTTATCATGGCAAGCAGATGGAGGAGGGCCGCACCCTGGCGCAATATGACGTTCAGAAGGAAGATACTCTCCATTTGATTGAGTGCCTTTGTGGTTGTTGAGATGGATGCTATAGTCATTCGAGGAGTCTTCGTTCTTTCGGGCAGTCTTATTTCTAGCGCATTTATCAGTAAAACAAACTGTTGTTGCAGTATTTGCTTTCCTGTAGTGACAGTAAAGCTATCATGTCTAGTAGTAGTACTGTTGGTACTTTCTAACCAGAAAGAAAGCGTGAGATCTTTTTGTATCAGGTGCCCTTGGGTCTTTGTTGGCATCAATTGGTTGAGTGATATATAGTCAGCAGTCAGCAGTGCCTTTGCTCTAGTTCCTGTCTGTTTTCGCATCCATTCCTTGACCTTTTTATATCAGAAAATTGCAGTCTATGCTCTAGTTACCTGTCTTCAATCCTCATCAGTAAAACTACTGCTTCTGCAGTCTTCTTGTTCATCAGTATAGCAAGCGGCGTTGAGCTAGAGAGGCGCATGGCATGTTTGTAATTTTTACTTTCATTGAAGCTAGAGAACCGAGGGCTGGCTCAGTGCCAGGAGTTCAGGTGCTGAACCCGCTCACCCGAGTTCGAATCCTGCGTAAGGCGTGGTCCCCTCAGGGATGCTATTTGTGCTGAAAAAGTACAGAAAGATCTCATATCTATCTAACAAATTTATAACCGGCCACGTTTTTTTTATGAGGCTGAACTTACTTAATAGCTTATGGTCTTTAAAAAGTGTGAAATGGTTGAAAAGTCTCTTTTGGCGTATGAAATGGTTGAAAAGTCTACTTGACTCCTGATCTCCAATGATCCCTCTATATTAAAAGAAATTGAAAACAATATTTTAGGTTTCAAAAAATAAAAATACTTCTAGGCATAGTCAAATGACATATCCCACAAGCAAGCAAAATCGCAATGCAAAATTCCTTTTATTACGCGCCACAAAAATATAAAATCTGATATTTGTTTTGGATATTTGAGAATGTGTATGTTCACTATTTCGGATCTAAACTTTGATCGCTTTTGTGTAGCTCAGAATGTGAAGTAATTGAACTGATATTTTCCACGTATGTGAGATGCTACATCCAGATTTTTCATAATTTTTGGAACTCGGAATATGTTTTTATAATATTTTTAAAATAACACGCAAGGAGCCAGAAATCTCGACTCATGTAATGGTATCCTAGATTCATTTAAAAAATAAGTACTGATAATTGTGATCACATATTTTCAGTTTACATAGAGAAATTCTTGATTAACATATTATCTTGATGAAACCTAATAAGTACATGCCAACAAACAAGAAGGCATGGAGTACTTATTAGAGCAACTCTAGCAGATCCGGCAAATATGACAAAATTGTAGAATAACTCCTAGTTTTTAGTTTGAGATAAAAAAAACGTCCTGGGTAGATTTTGTAAACACGTCTGACCTGTATTTTTTTATCCGTGGAGAAACTCTTCCCACGACCTCTACATATGAGGGCAGCGTGCGGGAGGGACATTTTAGCTCCACTTTTTCCCGCGTCTGCACTGTTGATCTCCCCCACTCATTGTCCACCGCCGCCCACCGGATTCGAATCCATGGACCTCGCTGACCTTCCGCCGGCTGCTGCTGAGGTGGCGCTGGCTCAACCCCCAAATCCCGCCGCTGGATTTGGCGCGGGTTCCCCGACCACCGGATCGGTTGCGTAGATGATTGGCGCCGCCGTGGCAAGACGAAGAGGAAGCGCTTGGTCAGCCATGTCATCAACATGGTTGAACATTGCCCAATCTAGCTTTGGGACAATTTGATGTAAAAACTATGAAGTATTGCATCTTTTGATTGGATATTGATCAACCTTTGACAAAAATGTTATATACTGTTCCAGAAGTGACTGGTCGCAGTTTGTGGGAGCTCACCTGTTTACCGTATTTGCTATAGTTGCTCTTAGATCAAGATTTAAAAAGCACAACATTTAAAACGCACGCACAACACACTTTAGAGTTGAGAACATAGGATAATTATAGAACGTCACGGCTTGTTATAGAACTCTACACGATACTACAAGACACAGACATTTTGTCATACCGCATTACAATCAAGTTCACAGATTTTCCTCGGCATCGTAACCACACCTTGCTAGTAGTAGCAAGTGTCGAACTTGCAATATGACCATCGGAATTCAGAACCAGATCGAGGATCGAAACCCATTACACAAATCACGACATTCATAATTATGTATTGTACTATTGTTCACGTACTCGAGCAAACACAAACGGTAGCTGATCGTCATTTTGGCAAGCCTTTTCACGCGCAGATCGCCGTGGATGAATGAATCTCAGACGAACTCTCCCACCACGTCTCCCTCCACAAAACCACAATGGGTAACATAACTAGAGATCTTTAGAGTTCAAACTAGACAAGCCAGCCAACAAAACCAGTATACCAGTAGTATACATCACTCTCACACTCGAACAAAGGCCAAGCCATTTCACACGCTTATAATTAAGTCGCCGTGGAGAAATCTCAGACGAGCTACATCATTCACGCGGAGCGGCCGCCGGCCGTGCCACGCGCGTGCAGGGTGCCCACCGCGTGCCCCGCCCCCGCGGGGAGGTACCCGTCGTCGCTGCTGCTCCCCGCACGCGGCCGTGCGCCCTCCACCTCCACGGCGCGGGCCTCCGTCTCCGTGGTGGGGTGGTAGGTGGCGGCGGTGGCGTGCTCCTTGGCGGCGGCGTTCTGTCGCATGGCGTCCTGCTTGGCGGCCTCCACCTGGAGGATCCGGTCCTGCTTCCTGGCCTCCGCGGTGGCCTTGGCGGCCGGGTCGTGCGCCTTGGCCTTCTCCACCTTCTCCTGCACCACGGCCTTGGTCTTCTCCTTACCCGCCCACGCCGACGCGCCCACGTTCGCCGCCGCCTCCTTCGCCGCGCCCACCGCGCTCGAGCTCTTACCGCCCTGCATCTCTCTCTAAATCAACGCGATCTGTTTACGTGTCCCGTATGTCGTATGATTGTTGTCGTAATTGGACACAGTTCGGTGGTAATATATGGAGCGCTCGTGAGCACGGTACGAGGGGGCCACGTACGTGTACCAGGTCGGCACGTACGTGGTGCAGCTCGCTGAGGGGCACGTGTGCCGCGTCCAGAAGCCGCTGTCGGCGCGTGTGGAACCCCGTACGTGTGCAGTCTCTGGAAGAAGTATCGATTCGCGAAAGCAACAGGGATTGGTTTTGTTTACAAGCTCAAGACAAAAGCTCTAGCTAGTTCTTATTAGTAGTAACCGCCATAACAACCTCCTCTGATAACTTGCTCGTGTTCACAGCTCAAGAGATAAACAGTCAAGAGTGTAGATATCGATCCAAATTAAAGTATGCAAAATTAGATCCGTCTCCCAAGCCCATATGTACCCTCACCAACAAGTAAATTCGAAACAAAAACTCAAAAGTTCCCAAAATAAAATGATTCTTTTGCAACAAACATGTTCAACTGTTCTATGTGGGTGGCTGGGGCCTGGGTGCAAAGTTCCGTGAAGATATGGCATCCGTGGTGCACTGCGAAGAAAACAATGTCGACACTCTCGAGACAGACTTTCGTCATACTTTTAAAAAAAGCAAACAACCGCAAAAATCGGGACAATAGCTCAAAAAGGAAAAGAAATGAAAGAAACAGCGAGTCGACGAAACAAGGATGACCCGTCATCGCTGGGCTCTTCGGATTTTTCTCACCACGCTTCTAGTACACCGAAACGCCCAGTGCCAAACTGCACATCCAAGAAGGGAAACACCGTCGACACGACGCTGCTGTCCGGGCCAATGCACTAGACCTAGGGTTTCCCTCAGCACACGAAATAGAGTGGACCAGGGATATCCGCGACGCCCTCCAAGAAAGAATGGTGCCACCCGAAGACGGCACCACGATAGAGTCGGACTGGCCAATAAGAATTTCTCCCTAACCCCACCCACAAAAAATTCTCGGGCGATTCGACGCACCACCACCAACCTTACCGCCGACCAGCGCGCACAACCACGATCTTGCGGTCACCATCGTCGTCGTCTCCTTGTGGATACTTGCGAGCAGCCCGCAAGACGAAGGTACACGCCCTTGTTCGAGCTAGGGATGCCGAGAAACTGGTAAAAACGTGCAGAGGCTACCAAAAGTATGCCCGTCAAGCACACGTGTCGACTGATCAACTGCAAAAAATCCCTATTACATGGCCATTTGCGGTTGAGATTTCTATTTTCGTGCCCCTGGTTCGTTAGCTGTAACAGCCTAAGTTTGTATATATGTAAATAGTACTTAAGCATGGCATGCATCTATTTAAATCAATACAATACTTGCATGTGGTCAAGTGTGTTGAATAAATGCAAATTCAAAACCCTAAACCTCCCCTCTCTTTGAAACTTTATTCAAATGGTGTTTGAATCTTGGTAAGTATCAAAATGTTTGGAGCCCAAAAGGATTAATAGGGCCCCTGCAATATTTCAAATATTTCTATCAAAGTCTTGTATTTTCGAATTATTCAACACAGTAAGTGAATTTGAAACTACAAAACTAAATCAAATCAGAAAAAAAGGAAAAGCTTCTGTTTAAAAAAATAGAGCCAGAGGGCAATCCAGGCCGCAGCCCAGCAAGCCTCCTCCCCTATCTCCCTCTCCCGTGGCCCAGCCAAGGCCCACACGGCCCCGTACCACTTCGCAGGGCGTCGTCATCGTCGACGACGAAGCTCTGCTTCGCTGTCGCCGGCGATGTCGTCCGCCGCCGCGCCGCGCGCCAAGATTCGCGCCACCGACGCTGCCGGCGACTACAAGGACCCCCCTGCCGCCGAGGAGAACCCTACCCTTCTTTCTCCCCCTCGCGCGCTCTCTTTCTTCTCTGCACCGCGCATGGCCGAACCCTAGCCGACGAGCCTCGCCGCCTCCGGCCACCCCGAGCCCAGCCAACACCACCTTGAGCTCCGCCTCGCTGACCTCGTTCTCCCTGCCCAAGCACGCAAGAGGGGAAGCCCGCTGCTCGCCGGAATCGAGCCCGGAGTGCCGTCGGCCGCCGCGCTCGTCTGCGTCGATTCGCCGTACTCCGACCTCGCCTCGCTTCCTCGACCGCTCCACCGTGTTCGTGGTGACCTCCCCGTCCTCCTGGACCTTCTCCCTTGCCCCCACTCCCTCTGGTTCGCCGTCTCGTCGTGCGCCTCCGCCAACCGCCGCAGCACATGGTCGCCGGCGATGCTCCGGTGACCAAATCTGGGCGGCGCCACCACTATAATGTCCGCCTCGGCCCCCTCTTTCGAACGAGACCAACCACGCATCCACAGACGCCTCCAATCGCTCACCCCTCTCTCGATCTGAGAGGATCAGCCATTGATGACGTCACAGTGACGTCATCATGATGCAATAAATCTTTTTCTCTTTATTTAAATGATTTTAGTAATTCATTTCTGTAATAGATAAATGCTGACGGGTGGGCCCTGTCTGTCAGGGTTTTAACTTTTTAGTAAATCATTTCTGAAATTAATAAAAGTCTGACATGTGGGCCTCAGTTGGAAAATAATTTAAATATTCCAAAAATAATTAAAATGAATTGAAATTTGAGAAATTCATAACTAATTCATTTTAAATCAGAAAAATACAAATAATATATCAAAATGTTCAGAAAAATGAGAGATATCCAATAGAGCTATAATCATGCATTGTTAAGCAACTTACATGACAAGTTTAATTATAAGAACATAGTAACCCCTCATAGGTGATTTCGGAGTTTTCCCGAGTTAGGGTTTTCACCCCTCGGAACCCCGTTTAAGTTGTCAAGCATGCCTTAGGGTTTCATTTCAACGCAAGTTAACTTGTCATATCATCCATATTGATTGAGCATTGCACATGCCATATATTGAATGTTGCTTCTCCCTTTCCGGTATTTGGTTCTTCGTGATAGGATCTGAACCCGAAGTTGAAGTCAACAACACCGAAGATCCGTACCTGTCTTCTGACGGGCAAGGCAAGCGTAGCCTCTCATTCTGAACCTACTTTTACAAAGTATATTACTTTCTCGCTATGATGCACACGATTCCAATGTGGTCTTTTGTCAGTAGTTAGGGTTACATATCTGCTGCATAGTTCCCCTATTGTAGCCTTATACTCCTGATCCACTGCTCCTAGCATACCTAGGTTTGGCATCTGAGCGTTGCTAGAGCTTCGGAGATCGACAGCTTAGCCATGCATAGTATCAACGTCTGATCTATCTGATTGATGAATCAGAGGTGCCGGAGAATCTAGAAAGGTAGGAGTTGGTGACATTCCCGAAGGAGTTAACTAAATCTGCTAAGGCTTGTATGGGAGGCCACGTTGGGCGTGGTTTTTGTAGTTCCATGCTCGCCACTACTAGGAACTGAGTTCTTACCTTTGGAACCAAGACGAGCGTGCAACCACACGGGGCCTGGACAACCTCATGACTGACTAACTTGCCTAGTAGATTCCATGAGTCACATAGTTCGGGCGTTCCATTCGACATATGCATAGAAAATCTTTTGAAAGATTTGCCGGGTGAAGTTGGTGCATTCATAACAGGTAGGTAAGCGTGGCCGAGGTTGCTTGGGGTAGATAGCGCCCCTGGTAAACCAACCTCGCCTCACATCTTTAAGTACCGGCTTCGGGATTTGACCCATTACGACGGAACCATACTTATTGTGTGACTCATGGTCTCGGCGAAAGCAAGGTAAAGGTCGTGGTCAACCACCCTCTGATGTCCTTCCAAGGAAGAGGGCTAATAATTTGGTATTAAGAGTCGGTTGGTGCGTGTGGGTAAAGTTGTACACCCCTGCAGGGTTAAATATTTTCGAAAAGCCGTGTTCACGGTTATGAACGACTTGGCGACCGAACTTAAGATCATAGATAACATTAACCACTATAAAACTTGCTGATCCACGTGTGCTTAAGGATGCTTCCTCCGGGTCGAGGGGGTGATCCTAGATAGGAGATTCTGATGAAGCTGGTGGTTACCAAGATGTGATGAACAAGATGAAGAAGTCGCTATCTTATCCCTTTTAAAAGATTCTAAGTAGACGAGCCTCTTATCTCTCTTGTTTTCAAATAAAGATTGCTTTCCACAAAAGAAAATCCAAAGAAAGCTTTTCTAGCCAGAGCATGTAGATACTAGGT
Source organism: Avena sativa (assembly GCA_916181665.1). Taxonomy (NCBI): domain Eukaryota; kingdom Viridiplantae; phylum Streptophyta; class Magnoliopsida; order Poales; family Poaceae; genus Avena; species Avena sativa. The sequence goes on along the minus strand of OV702283.1, from coordinate 381,431,464 downwards.
TATCTAAGTCTTGCGGAGTACATTCTCGTACTCAGCCTTGCGCCATTGTTGTTCTCTACATACGACCTGGATGCAACTGAAGGTGGCTTCTACGTTGACATCGACGAGTAGTTGGGGGTCCCAGGTAGCAGCCTGAGGACAATGAGATGGACGTTGCTTTTGTTTATGACCTCTTAGGCCTTTTGCTAAGTTGTTGTGTAGAACAACATAATTTGCTTTCGTTGTGTGATGTAATGTTGGGTCTTTGACCTCTGGGTTGTAATAAATCTAATATCTTACTCTGTTAAGAGTTTAAACTTATGCTGTTGAATCCCTGTGTTCTGTAATGCTACCGAATCATACTGTGATCTTCCGTGTTTGGAGTTGAACTTATCTTAGATGATGATCTGAGGTTAGTTTAACCCTAACCCCGGGGGGTGCTATAGGTTTTGGTATCAGAGCAGGAATGACTATAGGAAACCCTTTTATTGGTCGATGTTGAGTCTAGAAGTTGACAAAACTATTTAAAAAAACTACTTGCAGAAACTCTGACTAGGATTCTTTTTACTCCTTCTCTGGTGTGTTTCTGATGCTGGAGTTTCTCTTACCTTATTTGGTTTGAAAGGTTTTCAATCCTTATCTTATATCTCAAAACTTTTAGGATCGTGGTTTTGGGGCTGTTTTTCTAAAAGTACTCCATACTTGGTTGTTATCCTCAGAGTTCCAAGATATCTCAGTTTTGCTTGGTGTGTAACATCTTAGCATTCCATTGTTATGGTTTGTAAGTCAGCTGGTTAGTGTATATATTAGTATGCTCTGATACTACCATGCTTGATAAGATGATACTTTTAAATCAAGTAATCCTTGTTCATCTTTCCGTCTTGTTCCTTTGGATCCCTTGTCTAACCTTCCTCTTGTTCTTTCAGGATGGGTGACACTTCTCGTGCCCGTACTCGTGCTCATGCTCGGGGTGCTGCAAATGAGGGTGAATCTTCCAACCTTCCTCCACCACCGTCCATGGTTCAACTCATGGCCATGTATGAAACCAACCGTGCTGACAACATGAGGCTCCTTGAAAGGATTGAGCGCAACACTGCTCAACGCCAGAACAATCAAGTTGGAATCAAGGACTTCACACGTCTCACTCCGCCAGTTTTCATCTATTCCACTGAGCCACTTGATGCGGACTACTGGCTTCGCACCATGGAGCGTAAACTTCAGGTTGGTCATGTTGCTCAAGCTGATTGGGTGACTTTTGCTGCCTATCATCTGGAGGGAGCAGCCAACTCTTGGTGGGAAAACTTCTTGGCTATGCAAGAAGCTCAACATGTTATTACATGGCAAGAGTTCACTGAAGCCTTCTGAGTTTATCATATTCCGGAGGGTCTGATGGATCAAAAGAGGGAGGAGTTCCTCAAGCTTAAGCAGGGCACTGGCTCCATGTGTGATTATCAGCGCAACTTTAATCGTCTTGCCTGCTATGCTACTGAAGAGGTCTCCACTGATGTTAAGAAGCAAGCTCTGTTCTGCAAAGGACTGGATCCTGAGGTTCGTCGTGATCTCCATCTCATGGACTTTGTTAACTTCCAAGGTCTTGTTAATAAGGCTATGAAGGCCGAGAGTGGGAAGGTGGAGTATGAAGAAACTCGTAAGCGTCCTTAGGAGGGGTACAACAAGGCTGGTTTTGGTAATAAGAAGCGTCGTGTCTTCGTGCCTTACAGTGTTGTGCCACGTGCTCCTTATGCTCCAAGGACTTCTGGATATGCTCCTCGTCCGAATACTACTCCAAGCAATACTGGTGGATCAAATTATCCTGTTGCTGGTACTGGATCAGGCCTCATATGCTTCAATTGTCGCCAGCCTGGCCACTATGCAAGAGACTGTCCTCAAAAGAGTGCTGCTGAGAAGGCACAACCCCAAAGAAGAATGATAAGTATCCAGGTGCTGCAAAAGGACGCCTGAACCACATCTCTGCTGAGGAGGCTTAGGAAGATCCAAGCGTCATTATGGGTACGCTTCGTATCAATCAAATTCCAGCTAAAGTTTTGTTTGATTCTGGAGCATCGCATTCATTCTTGTCACAAGCTTTTGATCAAATGCATGGGATAAGTTTTGAGGGGTTATTTGTTCCTCTGCTAGTTCATGCCCCTAGTTCTAGTTGGCGTTCTACCATGGTTAGTCATGGGAATTTAATCGAAGTTGCATTTCAACTTTTCCCCACTTCTTTGATCGCCCTCAAGTCAACTGATATTGACATCATTTTGGGCATGGACTGGTTGACCCGTTATCAAGCCATTCTTGATTGTACAACCAAGTCTGTGACTCTGACTAGTCCTGCTGGCGTAACAGTCAAGTACTGGACCGTAGGGTCACTATCTCCTTCAGCTATTTCTATTCCTGAAGCAGAGTTGTATGCTCTTGAAGTTTTACCTCCGTTAGAGATCCAAGATGTTTCCGTGGTCTGTGAGTTTTCAGATGTCTTTCCTGAGGAGTTGCCTGGCATGCCACCTGATCGAAGTGTGGAGTTTGTCATAGAGTTAGTTCCTGGAACTACTCCTGTTTATAAAAGGCCCTATCGTATGCCTCCTCATGAGCTTGTGGAGTTGAAGAAGCAATTAGAGGAGTTAGAAGGAAAAGGATACATCCAGCCCAGCACATCTTCTTAGGGATGTCCTACCATCTTTGTCAAGAAGCGGGATACCAATATACCGCATCTGGTTGTGGATTATCGCCCACTCAATGCTGTGACTATCAAGAACAAGTATCCTCTCCCTAGGATCAACGATCTCTTTGATCAGTTAAGTGGCGCCACTGTCTTTTCCAAAATGGATCTAAGGTCAGGGTATCACCAGATAAATATCCATAAGGAAGATATTCCAAAGACTGCTTTCACCACTCGTTATGGTCTTTATGAGTATACAGTCATGTCCTTTGGTCTTACCAATGCTCCAGCCACTTTCATGCGGCTCATGAACTCTGTATTCATGGAGTATCTTGACAACTTCGTCGTGGTTTATATCGATGATATTCTGGTCTATTCCAAGACTGAAGAAGAGCACGCTGAACATCTCTGTTTGGTGTTGACAAAACTCCGAGAACATCGTCTCTACGCTAAGTTTTCCAAATGTGAGTTCTGGTTACAAGAGCTCGTATTTCTTGGTCATGTTGTTTCCGCCAAAGGGGTTGCTATTATCCCCGATAAGGTTCAAACTATCCTCGACTGGGAGTCTCCTAAATCCGTTAAGGATGTCCGAAGTTTTCTCGGGATGGCTGGTTATTACCGTCGATTCATCGAGAACTTCTCCAGGATTGCAAAGCCAATGACTGATCTTCTCAAGAAGGATAAGAAGTTTGAATGGTATGATAAGGCTGAAGAAAGCTTCAAGTTGTTGAAAACCAAGTTAACCACTGCACCCGTGTTGGTTCTTCCGGACACCAGCAAAGACTTCGTTGTCTTTTGTGATGCTTCCCACCAAGGTCTCGGATGTGTGTTGATGCAAGATGGGCATGTGGTGGCTTATGCCTCCCATCAGCTAAAACCACATGAGAACAACTACCCAACTCATGATCTTGAGCTTGCAGCCGTTGTTCATGCTCTTAAGCAATGGCGACATTACCTTCTCGGTAGTCGTTCCGAGTTATACTCGGATCATCAGAGTCTGAAGTACCTTTTCACACAACCTGATCTGAATCTCAGGCAAAGAAGATGGTTGGAACTCATCAAGGACTATGATTTGGGTCTCAACTATCAACTTGGGAAAGCCAATGTCGTTGCTGATGCGTTAAGTCGTAAGTCTTATTGCAACAATTTGATAATCATACAATCTCAACCTTCTCTTCATGAGGAATTCGCTCGATTGAATCTTGAAGTAGTTCCTCGTGGATTCCTTTCTACCCTTGAATTGAAGTCTTCTATAGAGGATGACATCAAGCTTGCTCAGAAACATGATTCTGAAATTGCTGAGATCAAAGGGAACATTGCTAGCGGAGTTGCTAAGTGTTTCTCTGTTGATAAACAAGGTACCGTTTATTTTGGTGACCGTCTGGTAGTGCCGAAGAGAACAAAATTGAGGGATTTAATTCTCCAAGAGGCTCATGAATCACCTCTTTCTATCCACCCTGGAGGTACCAAGATGTATCGGGATCTTCGTCAAAGATTCTGGTGGTCTGGTATGAAGAAGGATATCGCTCATTTTGTTGCTGAATGTGACGTATGCCGTCGCGTCAAAGCTGAGCACCAAAGACCCGTTGGCCTCCTGCAACCACATAAAATACCTGAGTGGAAATGGGATGAAGTTGGTATGGATTTCATCACTGTTCTTCCTAAGACTCAGAAAGGAAATGATGATATCTGGGTAATCGTTGACTATCTGTCCAAGGTTGCTCACTTTCTACCTGTTCACGAGAGTATCAATGCTAGTCAGTTAGCAGATTTATATATCTCTCGAATAGTTGTTCTTCATGGGATTCCGAAGAAAATCATCTCTGACCGAGGGAGTTTGTTCACCTCAAGGTTCTGGACAACCTTCCAAGCTGCTACGGGAACTCGCCTCTCCTTCAGCACGGCCTATCATCCTAGTACCGGTAGTCAAACCGAAAGAGTGAATCAAATCCTTGAAGACATGCTAAGAGCGTGTGTCATATCTTTTGGTAAGAACTGGGAGAAATGCCTTCCTTTTGCTGAATTCTCCTACAACAACAGTTTCCAATCCAGTATTGGTATGGCACCTTTCCAATTTCTATATGGAAGAACCTGTCGTACTCCTTTGAACTGGTCAGAAACCGGCGAAAGAAAATTCTTTGGTCCGGATATGATCCAGGAAGCAGAAGAACAAGTTCGTATCATTCGAGATCGTTTGAAAACTGCTCAGTCTCGCCAGAAAAGATATCATGATCGTCACCATCAACATGTTGAATATGAAGTCGGTGATCAAGCTTATCTCTGGGTCACTCCTTTGAAGGATGTCCATCGTTTTGGTAGCAAAGGCAAACTGGCTCCTCGCTATGTTGGTCCTTTTCGTGTTCTATCCAAACAAGGTAACCTCGCAAACAAGTTGGAGTTGCCTGCAAACTTTCCCGAGGTGCATGACGTCTTTCATGTGTCACAACTTAAGCGTTGCTTCAAAGACCCTATCTGTGGTGTTGATCACCAAACTCTCGATCTTTCGAAGGATCTGACTTATCGTGAGTATCCTGTTCGTATCCTTGATGAAACCAAGCGCAAAACTCGTCGTCAAAACATCAAGTTCCTGAAAGTTCAGTGGTCTCATCACTCCGAGAACGAAGCAACCTGGGAACGAGAAGATCGTCTTAGATCTGAGTACCCTGCCTTCTTTTCTAAAACTTAGGAATCTTGGGACGAGATTCTTGTAAGGGGGGTAGAGCTGTAACAGCCTAAGATTGTATATATGTAAATGAAGGGTTTCGCGGCATAGTAAATCAAAATTTTCTACGGATGCGAACAGAGGGAAGCCAAGATCTAATCTAGGAGATGCAAACAACGAGAGAGATTGGATTAGATCTTCATACCCTTGAATATTCGCACAGCGGAACGTTCGTCGGAACGTGGGTGATGTAGTCTTACTCGCTTCTCCTCCTCGCGATCCGATCCGATCTAGCACCACAAGTGGTGATGCCTCCGTGAGATGCACACGTGCGGCACCTCGACGTATCCTCCTTCCTTGGTCCAGCAAGTATGGTGGAGAGATGGGTTGGATCTACAACGCGACGGCGCGGTGCAATTGGTGGAGAATTTCTGCAGCAGGGCTTCGCCTACAAGCAGTCGGGAGGGAGAGAGGAGGGCAGCAGGGCGGCTAGGGTTGGAGGGGAAGGTGTAGGGGGTTGGTGCGCCCCCATCCCTCTATATATAGAGGGGTGGGCGCAGCCCTAGCCCCTCCCCCAAGCCAAGGCCGGCGGCCCCAAGGAGGAAGAGTGGGGGGCAAGGAAACCCCCCCCTTCTAGAAGCTCTATCTAGAGTTTAAACCTCTCTTGGCCGGCTGGGCCCTATGGGGCCTTGTGCCCCTGGCCCAATGCGGCCAGGGCACTCCCTCATAGGCCCATGCCCCCTCCCGGAAGGTGGGGCCACGTTGGTCCCCTTCCGGAAGGTTCTAGAAGCTTCCGGTACAATACCGATTAACCCGGAACAATTCTGAACTCCAAAAACTGCACTGCCTTATATGAATCTTATTCTCCGGACCACTCCGGAACCTCTCGTGATGTCCCGGATCCCATCCGAGACTCCGAACAAAAAATCATAAACCAATTATCCAATCTATCCTAGCGTCGAGACACGTTAAGTGTGTGACCCTGCGGGTTCGACAATATGCAGACATGATCTTCTATCAATAATCAACAGCGGGGTCTGGAAACCCATATTGACTCCCACACATTCATCGATGATCATATCGGATGAACCACGATGCCAGGATTCAATCAATCCCATATATATATTCCCTTCGTCTCGCGATATTTGTACTTGCCCGAGATTTGATCGTCGGTACCGTCATACCTAGTTCAATCTCGTTCACATCAAGTACTTTACTTGTTCCGTAATCCGATATCACTTTGTGATTAACTCCTTAACCACATGCTTGCAAGCGGTGTTGATATCGATTACCGAGTGGACCCGAAGTATATCTCTCCGACTTGGGAGGGACAAATCCCATCTCGATACATACAACCCAACAGATACTTTCCGATCACCTGAGAGACACCTTTATGATCACCCTCTCATAGGATTACGTTTGATGACCTCAAAGCTTTCTTCCGATACCAGGGAGTTGTATTATCTCATGGTCTAAGGAATACAATATTTGACATAATAAAAGCTTCGCAAAGAAGAACACGATGACACGATCTAATTGATTCGCTTAGTTTGGGTCTGTCCATCATATCATTCTCCCAATGATATGATCTCATTATCAATTGACAACTCATGTCTATGGTTAGGAAACCTTAACCATCATTGATCAATGAGCTAGTCCATAGAGGCGTACTAGGGACACGGTGTTGTTCACAAACCACACAAGTATTAAAGTTTCCGCTTAATACAATTCTAGCATGGAATATAAACATTATCATGAACAAGAATTATAATAATAACATCTTTATTATTGCCTCTAGGGCATAATTCCAACAGTCTCCCACTTGCACTAGAGTCAATAATCTAGTTTACATTTGGCAACAATCTCACACCCATGGCACTGAGGTGCTGATCATGTTTTGCACGCGGAAGAGGTTTAGTCAACGGATCTGCGACATTCATATCTGTATGTACTTTGCTAATCTTCAGATCTCCATCTTCTATATAATCTCGGATTATATGAAACTTGCGGTTGATATGCTTGGTCTTTGGATGATATCTTGGTTCCTTAGCGAGTGCTATGGCGCCAGTGTTGTCACACAATATCTCCAGTGGGTCCAATGCACTTGGAACCACGCCAAGCTCAGTGATGAAGTTCCTGATCCAAACTCCTTCACTTGACGCTTCTGCAGCAGCCATGTATTCCGCTTCTACTGTAGATCCCGCGATCACGCTTTGCTTGCAGCTTCTCCAGCTCACAGCTCCTCCATTCAAAATATACACGTATCCTGTCTGAGATTTAGAATCATCCTTGTCGGTTTCAAAACTAGTGTCGACGTAACCTTTTACGACGAGCTGTTCATCACCCCCATAGACTAAGAACATTTCTTTAGTCCTATTTAGGTACTTTAGGATGTTCTTCACGGCTGTCCAGTGTTCCACTCCTGGATCACTCTGATATCTGCTCGTCAAACTAAGAGCATTGGACACATCCGGTCTAGTACACAGCATGGCATACATGATCGAACCTATGGCCGAGGCATAAGGCACTTTGCTCATAGCTTCCCTATCATTTACCGTAGCTGGACACTGAGCCTTGCTCAATATCTTACCTGACAACATAGGCACTGAACCTTTCTTTGCCTTATCCATTCTGAACCTTTTCAGAACTTTGTCTAGGTATGTACTCTGGCTTAAAGCTATCAGGCGTCTTTGTCTATCTCTATAGATTTTGATGCCCAATATATAAGCAGCTTCACCTAGGTCTTTCATTGAAAAACACTTGTTCAAATAACTCTTCACATCGTTAAGCATGTTAATGTCATTTCCAATAATCAATATGTCATCCACATATAGTACCAGAAATGTCAACGAGCTCCCACTCACTTTCTTGTAGATACAAGCTTCGTAGCAATTTGGAACAAATCCAAAGCTCTTGATCACTTGATCAAAACGAAGGTTCCAACTCCGAGATGCTTACTTCAGTCCATAAATGGAACGCTCAAGCTTGCATACTTTATCAGCATCCTTAGGATCGACAAAACCTTCGGGTTGCATCATATACAACTCTTCATCAATGTTGCCATTGAGGAACGCAGTCTTGACATCCATCTGCCATATTTCATAATCATGAAACGCAGCAATTGCTAATAAAATCCGAATGGACTTAAACATCGCTACGGGAGAGAAATTCTCATCGTAGTCAACACCTTGAACTTGTCGAAAACCTTTCGCGACAAGCTGTGCTTTATAGACGGTAACATTACCATCCGCGTCCGTTTTCTTCTTGAAGATCCATTTGCACTCAACGGCCTTTCGATCGCTAGGAGGGTCCACCAAAGTCCATACTTGGTTTTCGCTCATGGATCCCAATTCGGATTTCATGGCTTCTAGCCATTTCTCAGAGTCTGGGCTCAACATCGCTTCCTCATAGTTCGTAGGTTCACTGTCTTCTACTAACAAGACAGTCAAGACAGGGTTGCCATACCACTCAGGAGGGGCACGTGACCTTGTCGACCTGCGACGTTCAGTAGCAGCATCGTCCGAAGCTTCATGATCCTTGTCATTAGCTTCCTCTATTGTTGGTGCAGGCGGCATTGGAACAATTTCAGGTGCTGCGCTACTCTCCAATTCAAGAGAAGGTTCAATAACCTCGTCTAGCTCTACTTTCCTCCCACTCACTTCTTTCGAGAGAAACTCCTTCTCAAGAAAGGAACCGTTCTTTGCGACAAACACTTTGCCTTCGGTTCTGTGATAGAAAGTATACCCAATAGTTTCCTTAGGGTATCCTATGAAGACGCATTTCTCCGCTTTGGGTTCGAGCTTGTCCGGCATCAACTTCTTGACGTAAGCTTCGCATCCCCAAACTTTAAGAAACGACAACTTAGGTTTAGCACCAAACCACAGTTCATACGGTGTCGTCTCAACGGATTTTGATGGTGCCCTATTTAAAGTGAATGCAGCGGTTTCTAATGCATAACCCCAAAATGATAACGGCAAATCAGTAAGAGACATCATTGATCGGACCATATCTAATAAGGTTCGATTCCGGCATTCAGACACACCATTGCGCTGTGGTGTTCCGGGTGGCGTGAGTTGTGAAACAATTCCGCTTGCTTTAAGATGCGTGAGAAAATCATAACTCAAATATTCACCTCCACGATCGGATCGTAGAAACTTAATCTTTCTGTTATGATGGTTCTCCACTTCATTCTGAAATTCTTTGAACTTTTCAAACGTTTTAGATTTATGTTTCATTAAATAGATATACCCATATCTACTTAAGTCATCGGTAAAAGTGAGAAAATAGCGATATCCACCGCGCGTCGAAACACTCATCGGTCCGCATACATCGGTATGTATGATTTCCAACAAGTCCGTTGCTCGCTCCATCATACCGGAGAACGGGGTTTTGATCATCTTGCCCATGAGGCATGGTTCGCATGTGTCAAATGATTCAAAATCAAGAGACTCCAAAAGTCCATCAGAATGGAGTTTCTTCATGCGCTTTACACCAATATGACCTAGACGACAGTGCCACAAATAAGTAGTATTATCACTATCTACTTTGCATCTCTTAGCCTCAATGTTATGGATGTGTGTTTCATCCCTTTCGAGATTTAGAAGAAATAAACCATTCACAAGAGGTGCATGACCATAAAAGATGTTACTCATATAAATAGAACAACCATTATTCTCCGATTTAAATGAATAACCGTCTTGCAATAAACACGATCCAGAAATAATGTTCATGCTCAACGCAGGCACATAATAACATTTATTAAGGTTTAAAACTAATCCCGAAGGTAAAACTAAGGAGAGCGTGCCGACGGCCATCACATCAACTCTTGATCCGTTGCCAACGCGCATCGTCACCTCATCCCTCGCAAGCCGCCGTCTATTCCGTAGCTCCTGTTTCGAGTTACAAATATTAGCAACTGAACCAGTATCAAATACCCAGGCACTACAACGAGGGCTAGTAAGGAAAACATCAATAACATGTATATCAAATATACCTTTGATGGTGCCAGCCTTCTTGTCCGCTAAGTACTTCGGACAGTTGCACTTCTAGTGACCCTTGTCCTTGCAATAGAAGCACTCAGTGTCCGGCTTAGGACCAGACTTGAGCTTCTTCTCAGCAGGGGCAACGCTCTTGCCGCCGCCTTTCTTGAAGGGCTTCTTTGCACCCTTACCTTTCTTAAAGGAGGGCTTGTTGACCATCAACACATGATTATCCTTATTGATGTCCACCTCCGCAGCCTTCAGCTTTGCGAAGAGCTCGGTGATCGTATCAGTGGAACCAATCTGATTATGAGTCACTACAAAACTTTTGTAGCTGGGAGGGAGTGATTGCAGAACCCTGTCAATCTTGAGCTCCTCTGGAATCGTGCATTCCAGTTGCTCAAGGCGTTGAGTGTAGCCCGTCATCTTAATGGCGTGCTCACTAACGGAACTCCCTTCCTCCATCTTGCAGTTAAAGAACTTCTCAGAGATCTCATATCTCTCAGAACGGGCCTGAGTCTGAAACATGGTTTTCAGCTCTTCGAGAATCTCAAAGGGCCCGGGATAGTCTTCAAAACGATTTTGAAGTTCCGGTTCCATAGCAAACAACATGGTGCTCTTAATCACACCATAATCATCTTTGCGCGACTGATAGACAGCTTTCTCATCAGTTGGCGCAGTTGCAGCAGGGGGGTCACCTAACGCTTTCCCAAGGACATAGTCCTTTTGACCGCCAGAGAGAACGATTCTTAGATTGCGGAACCAATTGGTGAAGTTAGACCCATTGTTCTTAAGCTTTTCTTTCTCAGTGAAAACGTTGAAGTTGAAGTTGGACTTATCCATGTGATCTACAATATTTGCAAGTACAAATTAGACTATGTTCATGATAACTAGTTCAACTTTTAATCAAATTACTAGATGAACTCCCACTAAATTCAACATACCTAAAGTTGTTTAGTGAACACGATCCAAATTCACCACACCTAATCCGATCATCACGAGAAGAGATGTGGTTTCAATGGTGGACAACGAAGTGTCGATCATATCATTTATATGACTCATGCTTAACCTTTCGGTTCTTGTGTTCCGAGGCCATGTCTGTACATGCTAGGCTCGTCAAGTTACACCCAAGTATTTCCGCGTGTGCAAAAACTGGCTTGCACCCGTTGTATGTGAGCGTAGAGTCTATAGCACCCGATCATCACGTGATGCTTGGACACGACGAACTTTCGCAACGGTGCATACTTGGGGAGAACACAGTTTTTATCTTGATCTTTAAGTGAGGAATCATCTTATAATTCTACCATCGCGATCTAAGCATAATAAGATACATAAAAGGATAAACATCACATGCATATAACTTTATGTAACATGGTATAGCCAATCTTCGCCCAATGATCTCCATCTTGTGCGTTCCGACATGATATCCATCACTCCACCATGATTGCCTCCACCACGAATAGCAACTACAACTATTGCTAACTACTTAGCGATAAAGTAAAGCTATTACATGGCGTATAAGAAGTTGACTCGCAGGTCATACACAATTATAAAGACAACCATATGGCTCCTGCCGGTTGTGTACTCATCGACATGCAAGTCGTGAAACATTACAAAACATGATCATCGCATATAATATACACATCACATCTTGGGCCATACCATATCACAGAAAACACTCCCTGCAAAAACAAGTTAGACGCCTCTACTTTGTTGTTGCATGTTTTACGTGGCTTATGGGAGTAGATGCTAAGAACGATTCTTACCTACGGAAAGCCACAACGGTGATATTATGGTTGCCAAACTCCGGTGTTAATACCATGACAACTATAGTGAGAGAAACTGACATCCACCAGCCGCATGTGTGGAACAAGCCACACGTCAAGTGCGGAGCCGGTCTCGCGAACGACGTCGCGTAAGGTTGGCCTGGACCGCTTCAATCTCACTATCCCGCGTCATAAGAAGAACACAAACAAGAGGCTTTCAACAGAAAACATCAACGCCCGCAACAACCATGTTGTGTTCTACTCGTGAAACACATCTACGCATAGATCTAGCTCTGATACCACTGAAGGGTTTCGCGGCATAGTAAATCAAAATTTTCTACGGATGCGAACAGAGGGAAGCCAAGATCTAATCTAGGATATGCAAACAACGAGAGAGATTGGATTAGATCTTCATACCCTTGAAGATTCGCACAGCAGAACGTTCGTCGGAACGTGGGTGATGTAGTCTTACTCGCTTCTCCTCCTCGCGATCCGATCCTATCTAGCACCACAAGTGGCGATGCCTCCGTGAGATGCACACATGCGGCACCTCGACGTATCCTCCTTGCTTGTTCCAGCAAGTATGGTGGAGATATGGGTTGGATCTACAACGCGACGGCGCGGTGCAATTGGTGGAGAATTTCTGCAGCAAGGCTTCGCCTACAAGCAGTCGGGAGGGAGAGAGGAGGGCAGCAGGGCGGCTAGGGTTGGAGGGGAAGGTGTAGGGGGTTGGTGCGCCCAAAGACCTATATATATAGAGGGGTGGGAGCAGCCCTAGCCCTTCCCCCAAGCCAAGGCCGGCGGCCCCAAGGAGGAAGAGTGGGGGGCAAGGAAACCCCCCCTTCTACAAGCTCTATCTAGAGTTTAAACCTCTCTTGGCCGGCTGGGCCCTATGGGGCCTTGTGCCCCTGGCCCAATGCGGCCAGGGCACTCCCTCATAGGCCCATGCCCCCTCCCGGAAGGTGGGGCCACGTTGGTCCCCTTCCGGAAGGTTCTAGAAGCTTCCGGTACAATACCGATTAACCCGGAATAATTCCGAACTCCAAAAACTGCACTGTCTTATATGAATCTTATTCTCTGGACCACTCCGGAACCTCTCGTGATGTCCCGGATCCCATCCGATACTCCGAACAAAAAATCATAAACCAATTATCCAATCTATCCTAGCGTCGAGACACGTTAAGTGTGTGACCCTGCGGGTTCGACAATATGCAGACATGATCTTCTATCAATAATCAACAGCGGGGTCTGGAAACCCATATTGACTCCCACACATTCATCGATGATCATATCGGATGAACCACGATGCCAGGATTAAATCAATCCCATATATATATTCCCTTCGTCTCGCGATATTTTTACTTGCCCGAGATTTGATCGTCGGTACCGTCATACCTAGTTCAATCTCGTTCACAGCAAGTACTTTACTCGTTCTGTAATCCGATATCACTTTGTGATTAACTCCTTAACCACATGCTTGCAAGCGGTGTTGATATCGATTACCGAGTGGGCCCGAAGTATATCTCTCCGACTTGGGAGGGACAAATCCCATCTCGATACATACAACCCAACAGATACTTTCCGATCACCTGAGAGACACCTTTATGATCACCCTCTCATAGGATGACGTTTGATGACCTCAAAGCTTTCTTCCGATACCAGGGAGTTGTATTATCTCATGGTCTAAGGAATACAATATTTGACATAAGAAAAGCTTCGCAAAGACGAACACGATGACACGATCTAATTTCTTTGCTTAGTTTGGGTCTATCCATCATATCATTCTCCCAATGATATGATCTCATTATCAATTGACAACTCATGTCTATGGTTAGGAAACCTTAACCATCATTGATCAATGAGCTAGTCCATAGAGGCGTACTAGGGACACGGTGTTGTTCACAAACCACACAAGTATTAAAGTTTCCGCTTAATACAATTCTAGCATAGAATATAAACATTATCATGAACAAGAATTATAATAATAACATCTTTATTATTGCCTCTAGGGCATAATTCCAACAGTAAATAGTACTTAAGCATGGCATGCATCTGTTTAAATCAATACAATACTTGCATGTGGTCAAGTGTGTTGAATAAATGCAAATTCAAAACCCTAAACCTCCCCTCTCTTTGAAACTTTATTCAAATGGTGTTTGAATTTTGGAAAGTATCAAAATGTTTGGAGCCCAAAAGGATTAATAGGGCCCCTGCAAAATTTCAAATATTTATATCAAAGTCTTGTATTTTCGAATTATTCAAAAAAGTAAGTGAATTTGAAACTACAAAACTAAATCAAATCAGAAAAAAAGGAAAAGCTTCTTTTTAAAAAAAATAGAGCCGGAGGGCAATCCAGGCCGCAGCCCAGCAAGCCTCCTCCCCTATCTCCCTCTCCCGCGGCCCAGCCAAGGCCCACACGGCCCCGTACCGCTTCGCAGGGCGTCGTCATCGTCGACGACGAAGCTCTGCTTCGCTGTCACCGGCGATGTCGTCCGCCGCCGCGCCGCGCGCCAAGATTCGCGCCACCGACGCTGCCGGCGACTACAAGGACCCCCTGCCGCCGAGGAGAACCCTACCCTTCTTTCTCCCCCTCGCGCGCTCTCTTTCTTCTCTGCACCGCGCATGGCCGAACCCTAGCCGGCGAGGCTCGCCGCCTCCGGGCACCACGAGCCCAGCCAACACCACCTTGAGCTCCGCCTCGCTAACCTCGTTCTCCCTGCCCAAGCACGCAAGAGGGTAAGCCCGCTGCTCGCCGGAATCGAGCCCGGAGTGCCGTCGGCCGCCGCGCTCGTCTACGTCGATTCGTCGTGTTCCGACCTCGCCTCGCTTCCTCGACCGCTCCACCGTGTTCGTGGTGAGCTCCCCGTCCTCCTGGACCTTCTCCCTTGCCCCCACTCCCTCTGGTTCGCCGTCTCGCCGTGCGCCTCCGCCAACCGCCGCAGCACATGGTCGCCGGCGATGCTCCGGTGACCAAATCCGGGCGGCGCCACCACTATAATGTCCGCCTCGCCCCCCTCTTTCGAACGAGACCAACCACGCAATCACAGACGCCTCCAATCGCTCGCCCCTCTCTCGATCTGAGAGGATCATCCATTGATGACGTCACAGTGACGTCATCATGATGCAATAAATCTTTTTCTGTTTATTTAAATGATTTCAGTAATTCATTTCTGTAATAGATAAATGCTGACAGGTGGGCCCTGTCTGTCAGGGTTTTCAATTTTTTGTAAATCATTTCTGAAATTAATAAAAGTCTAACATGTGGGCCCTAGTTGGAAAATAATTTAAATATTCCAAAAATAATGAAAATGAATTAAAATTTGAGAAATTCATAACTAATTCATTTTAAATCAGAAAAATACAAATAATATATCAAAATGTTCAGAAAAATGAGAGCTATCCAATAGAGCTATAATAGTGCATTGTTAAGCAACTTACATGACAAGTTTAATTAGAAGAACATAGTAACCCCTCATAGGTGATTCCGGAGTTTTCCCGAGTTAGGGTTTTCACCCCTCGGAACCCCGTTTAAGTTGTCAAGCATGCCTTAGGGTTTCATTTCAACGCAAGTTAAATTGTCATATCATCCATATTGATTGAGCATTGCACATGACATATATTGAATATTGCTTCTCCCTTTCCGGTATTTGGTTATTCGCGATAGGATTCGAACTCGAAGTTGAAGTCAACAACACCGAAGATCCGTACCTGTCTTCTGACAGGCAAGGCAAGTGTAACCTCTCATTCTGAACCTAATTTTACAAAGTATATTACTTTCTCGCTATGATGCACACGATTCCAATGTGGTATTTTGTCAGTAGTTAGGGTTACCTATCTGCTGCATAGTTCCCATGTTGTAGCCTTATACTCCTGATCCACTGCTCCTAGCATACCTAGGTTTGGCATCTGAGCGTTGCTAGAGCTTCGGAGATTGACAGCTTAGACATGCATAGTATCAACGTCTGATCTATCCCATTGATAAATCAGAGGTGCCGGAGAATCTAGAAAGGTAGGAGTTGGTGACATATCCGAAGGAGTTAACTAAATCTGCTAAGGCTTGTATGGGAGGCCACGTTGGGTGTGGTTTTTGTAGTTCCATGCTCGCCACTACTAGGAACTGAGTTCTTACCTTTGGAACCAAGACGAGTGACATGGTTATACCCCGCGGATGCATGATCTCAGCATACCTAGTCCAGCCCAAGGAAGGCCCACGGCAAATGTACGTCCACCCATGAAGACTTTCGGGTGGCCCAGGCCCATGATGCCTTCGGATCCTTGGAGAGCAAGACTAGAGTAGATAGGAAATTCAAAGGGGTAAAACCCTAGAACTTGTAACTGACTAGGTCTATGCCCGGGACCTGCCTAAGTCTATATAAAGGCCAGGAGGGCACGACCTGGGTCTCTTGACTCATACTTTCGCATACACACCTCCATGCCAGATTGCATCTGCGCACCCCTGTAACCTTCGGTTCCGCCGTAATCAAGAGCAGACAAGCAGGAGTAGGGTTTTCCCTCCGGGGGCCTAAACCTGGGTAAACTTTGTGTCCCCGTGTTGCTTGTTTGCTAACCGTTCCACGATCTCAAGCATCACCATCTTCTCCAAAACCCAAGTCCATAACAATGGGCATTGACGAGATCAAACCTCGTCAATTGGCGCCGTCTGTGGGAATTGGGGGCGCTGATTGTGCGATCGTGACAGTCCCAACCCGATCGATCTACAACTCTGCAGCAACGGAGAGTCATCTCCTCTTCGGCGCTTTCGACTTCACCGCCCACTCGCCGGCCACCATGAAGGACTTCGAGCCCGTAGGCGACGGACTCGAAATCCTGTTCGGGAGCTTCTGCTTCCAGGTGGGGCAAACTGGCACCCTCCGCCTCCCTGAGCGGGTGCCCCTACCATCAATCAGGCTCGCTTCGTGGGCCCCACACCCCGTGCTACGCTCAACATCATCAGCAGATGATTCCTACGACAGCAGCAGCTGCAACTCCGATCTGTGCGATCCGCCATCGGATGCAGGGACCTACGGTTCCGGATCTGAAAGCGGCGGCAGCAGCGGGCCAATCTACGAGCGCTACCAATGCGCCGCAGTCATCCAAAGCGACGTGGATCAGCAAACACCCAACCCGCCGCCTAACCCGCCAGAACGAAATGGTGGGAACAGAAGAAGCCAATCTCCCCCACCCGAAGGGGAAAACAACGGCGGCCACGTCATCCGCCTTAGCAAATAAGGATGGACCTAGGTCCGTGAAGCTGTGGCAGGCAACATAGTACTGCCCGCAGACGCCTCGTGGTATATGTTGATGGCCTACCACCTGCTCCTGATCGAGGAGCACAAGATGCAGGAGGTGATTGACAAACGCAAGCAAGCAGGCTCAGAGTCCAGCACGCGACGAGCCGCGCTCTCCGCCATGGGCATCGGCTCCAGCTCGAACGCCAACCCAGGCAACAAGCACCGCTCTCGGATGGAGAACATGGATCCCAAGGAGCGCCGTGAGTTGACGCGAACTCTCCACACATCCTTCATGGAGATGGACGCCGACGGCAACGTCATCCCGAAAACGCCGTAGGCTGCGATCATGGCAGCCACTGCGTACCTCGCGGCCCACCCACCTCCCGAGGGGGACCCGAAGAGGGCCATGCACAAGTCCGCACTTACCGGACTCGGACTCGTCGGAGCCGCGCTCCACCAGGAAGCTCCCAAGGATACGAAGAAGAAAGCTCCGGTCAGGTTCGACTGCAGCCCCACCCCTTCATCCGAAGAGGAGGAACATGACCTTCCCCGAAGGAAGAAAAGTTCGCGACGCCGCGACCGTGACTACGACGCCAGAGATGCGCTCACACAGCGCAAAATCGACAAAGCGCAAGCTAAGCGCGCATGCTCGTATGAATCCGAGATGGACGAAGACGAAGGAGAACTCTGCGGAGCTCGATGCTTCAGCAGATCCATCCGGCGGACACGGATGCCGCGAAATTTCAAGCTTCCTTCGGATACTCCGAAGTTCGACGGCACTCAAGACCCAAAGGCTTGGCTCAGCGATCACTTATCATCCGTCAAACTGCACGGTGGAAACAAGGAGACCGCCATGCAATGCCTTCAGCTGCAGCTGACAGGCGCAGCCCGGATCTGGCTCAGCAGCCTATCCTCAGGGTCCATCCGAAGCTGGGATGAACTAGCTTACAGCTTCATCCGAAACTTCAAGGGTACCAGCAAAAGGCCCGCCTCAATCGAAGAATTGCGAACCTGCACTCAGCGAACGGGCGAATCCATTCTCTCGTACATACTACGCTGGTCCAACACAAAGAACTCCGCATCCCACATCTCCGAAGAGAGGGCCATCGACGCCTTCAGGGACGGCGTCAAGTGCCAAGACTTCAAGGAGGAACTTGGGCGCGTCAAACCCAAAACGCTCGATCACCTCATGGACATCGCCAACAGGTGGGATGACGGAGAAGACTCCATTCACCGAGCACAATCGGAAGAAGAGGACGACTATGGTCGACGGCGAGAGCGCCGTAGCAAGAGAAGATCGCGCGTCTATGATGATCGCGAAGGACCCGACATGATCGCGGCCGGCTACGCCGATCACCACAACGACGCCAACCGCAACAGCGGATGATACCGTGGAGGAAACTTCCGCGATGGAGGACGCCCAGCGCAGTCGTGGCAACGCCGCGACCGCGATAACGGACCCTCAGCATACGAAAAGCTTTCGGGTCCATGCACCATCCAGTTCTACATCGACAAGCAGGATGGCAAAAATAAAGCGAGCCACATGCTCAAGGATTGCCGCGAGTTCCAGAAGCTCAGCGAAAGCATGGTGCAAATGAGGCAGCAAGCTCCAATCCCTGCGTTCGGAAACGCACCCGCGCCAGGTGAGATAGCGCATGGAGCTCCTCCACCGCCACCTGTAGGAGGCCCGAACCAACCGGTCGCACCAGCACAAAACAAAGCTGGGAACGGGTATCCCCCGCCGAAAGGAGCACTGATGATCCAGAAGGGGCGCCCTACGAATAGTGTGCAGAAGAAAATCACCCGACAGATCAACCTATCCGTGGCAACTCCACCCGCCATCCCTGAGTACATCAGCGGATCGGAGTCCTGCATCACGTTCACTCGTTCGGATCACCCTTGCCAGATACCTCGCCCAGGTCATGCTGCCCTGGTGCTGGAGGCGCAGATCGGAGGTTTCGAGATGAGTCGCGTATTCATGGACGGCGGCAGCGGCATCAACCTGATGTTCGCAAGCACTCTGGCAGCAATGCGGATCCCGCAGTGCAGCCTGGAACAGTCAGACACAACATTCCACGGCATCGTTCCAGGGAAGGGCATATTCCCCCTGGGCAAAATATGGCTCGACGTCATCTTCGGCAAGCCGGACAACTTCCGACTAGAACGGCTCGAATTCGAGGTGGTGGACTGGCCATCACAGTACCACGCCATCCTCGGGCGTGTAGCATTCGCAAGGTTCCTGGCTGTCCCACACTATGCATACCTGCTACTCAAGATGCCAGGACCGAAGGGCGTCATCACAGTCCACGGGAGCTTCACCCGATCGGACCAATGCGACAGAGATTTCAACAGAATCTCCCAATCATTCGGTATGCAGTAGGAGCTCTTTAGGCTCCGCGAGGTGACGGACAATGGGGCACCCCCAGTCGCACGACAAAACGCACCCGACATGTCTTTCGACTCCACGGTCAACACAAAGAAGGTGCAGGTCCACCCGACGGATGCCTCCAAGACGGCGCTGATCGCCAACGACCTCAGCCCCGCATAGGAAGGCGCGCTCGTCGAATTCCTCCGTGAGCGACGGGAAATCTTCGCCTGGTGTCCTGCGGACATGCCAGAAGTTCCCAGGGAATTTGCCGAGCACGCAGTCAACGTCTTTCCAGACACCAAGCCCGTCAAGCAGTCCATCCGAAGACTGTCCGAGCCACAAGCCGAAGCTATCGGCAAGGAAATCAACAGACTACTCTCTGCAGACTTCATCAGGGAAATCAAAGAAAGCGAGTGGCTCGCAAACACAGTCATGGTCCCAAAGAAGGACACGGACATCCTCGGATGTGCGTGGATTTCACGTCGCTAAACAAGCACTGCCCAAAGGACCACTTCCCCCTTCCTCGGATCGATCAGATCATCGATTCGACTGCAGGCTGCAAGAAACTCTCCTTCCTTGACGCCTACTCAGGCTACAACCAGATTCGACTCAAGGTTGAAGATCAGGAGGAAACGGCGTTTATCACACCGTTCGGAGTATTCTGCTACAACACAATGCCCTTCGGGCTAAAGAATGCAGGTACCACGTACCAGCGATGCATGCAGGCCTGCCTCAAGGACCAGATCGGTCGCAACGTTCAAGTCTATGTTGACGACATAGTCATAAAAACCAGGGAGGCAAGAACACTTATCGACGATCTCCGCGAGATGTTCGACAACCTTGATCGCTACAGGATCAAGCTCAACCCCGAAAAGTGCGCCTTCGGCGTCCCATCGGGTCAGCTGCTTGGGTACTTCATCTCTCAGCGAGGGATCGAGGCGAACCCGAAGAAAATACGAGCCATCATGGCCATGGAGAAGCCAAAAAACATAAAGGGTGTCCAGCAGCTCGCAGGACGAATAGCGGCATTGAGCAGATTCATCAGCCGCATGGGCGAGAAGGCCTTGCCATTCTACCAGCTGCTACGCAAGGCAGATAAATTCGAGTGGACGCCCGAAGCCAACAATGCATTCGAAAGCCTCAAGCGGCTCCTCTCCACCTCGCCCGTCTTGGTCACGCTAAAGGAGCGTGAGCCTCTGCTGCTGTACATAGCAACCACACACCAGGTGGTTAGCACCGTACTAGTGGTCGAACGACCCGAAGAAGGCAAGACGCACGGGGTCCAGCGCCCAATCTACTACCTCAGCGAGGTACTGACACCAACAAAGCAGACGTACCCTCACTACCAGAAGCTCGCCTACGGCGTGTTCATGGCGGCTCGACGACTGAGCCATTACTTCCAGGAGCACCAGGTGATGGCCGTCAACGATGCACCCCTGAACAGCATCCTGAATAACCCAGAAGCCACAGGACGCGTGGCCCTATGGGGCATCGAGCTGTCACCCCTGGACATCATCTACGAGAAGCGACTCGCAATCAAGTCTCAAGTCCTCCCGGACTTCCTTGTACATTGGATGGAGCTGCAGCTGCCAGACACCCCAGACATGTCGCAGTCATGGACCATGCACTTCGACGGCTCCAAGCGCGAAGCTGGAGCAGGAGCTGGGGTCATACTGACCTCCCCGCAGGGCAACCAGATGAAGTACGTCCTCCGGATGAAATTCTGAGCCTCCAACAATGAGGCCGAATACGAAGCCCTCATCCACGACATGAGAATGGCAAAGATCTGCGGCTCAACGCGCCTGGTCATCTAAAGTGACTCCAACCTCGTCGTCCAGCAGACGATGAACGAGTGCGACGCACACGCCGAAAACATGATCGCATACCGCGCACTCTACAACGCACTCGAAGGAGAATTCGACGGCTGCGAGCTTCAGCACGTTGGAAGAGAAAGCAACGAGGAGGCCGACAGACTCACCAACATCGGATCCACCTGCGCAAAGGTGCCACCGGGTGTGTTCCTCGAACAGATCTGCGTGCCATCCATCAAGCGGAAATTCCCCAAGGGATCACCTGAAGAAGCAGAACACTCGGGGGCTACGCTGCCCGAAGGACATGAAGGACCCGAGAAACTGGACACAGAGGTCGCCATGGTCAACCTAATGCAGGTCATGGCAGTCGAAGAAACTTGGACGCGACCATACCTCCAGTTCTTGATGAACGGAGAACTGCCTGACAGCCCGACAGATGCCCGACGCATATCTCGTCGGTCAAAAGCCTTCACCATCATCAATGGCGAGCTGTACAAGCGCAGTATTACGGGTGTACTAAAAAGGTGCGTCACCATCGGTGACGGGAAAGCCATCCTCCAAGACATCCACGAGGGCATCTGCGGCCATCACGCAGGCAGCCGCTCCCTTGTCGCCAAAGCTCTACGAGCCGGATTCTACTGGCCAACGGCCATGAGTGACGCAAAGGACATCGTCCGAAGATGCAACGGGTGCCAATGGTTCGCCGACAAACCGCACGCCCCGGGTCAGAGCTTAGACCCATACCTATAGCTTGGCCCTTTGCTCAATGGGGCCTCAACATGATCGGCAAACTGCCAAAGTCCTCGAAAGGGGGACACGTTTACCTCCTGGTCACAGTCGACAAATTCACCAAGTAGGTCGAGGCCATTCCCGTCACCAACCAAAAAGGCAAAACCGCCGTCAAGTTCTTCGAGTCCATTGTCTACAGGTTCGGAGTACCGCACAACATCATCACCGACAATGGATCGAACTTTATCTCCAAGGAGTTCCAGGACTTCTGCGAAGGCCTCGGGATCAACATCACGTACGCCTTAGTGGCACACCCGCAAACAAACGGGCAAGTGGAAAAGGCCAACGGCCTAATCGGCGCTGGTCTCAAGAAGCGCCTCATGAGTCCACTCGAACGAAAAGATGGAGCATGGACGAAAGAGCTACCATCCGTACTGTGGAGCTTACGGACTACGCCAAACAGCTCCACCGGCTACACGCCGTTCTTCATGGTACACGGAGCCGAGGCCGTGCTACCAGCCGAAGTACGCCACCAGGCCCCCCGGGTCGTCGCTTACAGCGAAGCCGAATCCACGGCTGTACTCGAAGATGCCGTCGACACACTCGACGAATCAAGAGACGTAGCAGCAGCTCGATCGGTGGTGTACCAGCAAAGTCTCCGCAACTACCACAGCCGCCGGCTACGCCCAAGGTTCTTCGTTGAAGGAGACCTCGTCTTGCGACTCAAGCAAGAGCGACCGAAGAAATTCGAGTCGCCATGGGAAGGACCCTACATCATCACCGAAGTCATCCTAGGTGGCGCCTATCGCCTCAAGCACGTGGAGTTTGGAGTCGCATACTCCAACCCATGGAACATCGCACACTTACGGCGATTCTACCCATAGTTACCTACCCCTTTACTTTCAATAAGGCTTTTTAGCCAAGGCTATTCAGCCGAACAATGTACTTCCTCCATTACGATATAAATAAAGCTAAGTGCCTTGCCCCAAAATTTCGTTTTGTTATTTGCAACTTTACTTTATGCTACAAACGCACTCGGGGGCTCCCCCACCTCACGATTTCATCGACTGAGAATCACACGTGTACACCCTGAGTAGCTGACAATGTTAGGCAAACGAAAAGGACACGTACTCAAACAAAGCACTGCGTGCTCACAATAAACATAAACCTTTATAACACAGGGCACAACATGCCCAGTCGAAATATACAAATTTTACATCTACCTCTTTTACAGGTACTACCTATTCTGAAGAATCACTTGAGCACGCTGCTCAAACAAATCTACTACATGTTCAGCATACTGCCTTACAGCCGCGTAATGAGGACGCATATCCCACTCACCACCATCCGGCCGAAGAGGTGGCCTAGCTGCTACAAAAGACAAATCTACATCAGGCCGGTGCAGCCTCACAAGGGACAAAGCAGCCTTCACGCCCGCGACGAGTTGTTGCCGCACCAACTCCTTGACATTGCTCATGCTTCGAAACTTCGACAGAAGACCCGCAAGGCTTGTTGGTACAGCATCCAATGGAAACATGACATGCAACACCGAGGCAAGCGACGTCTGCACCTGACGAAGCACCCGTGAAACCTGGTGCACACGATCCTGCACCGTCGCCAGAGCCATGGCGCGGTCACGATCCATCCAGAAGAAGCCGCCAGCCTCCATGTCCTGTTGAGTCAAGCAATTGACCCGAACAGCGACACGCTCCTTCTCTTCCCTCGGAGCAAGGTTAGCACCTGCGACAATTGCACAAAATAAGAGGCAAGGCCAGCAGGCCCATTCGAAGAACTGAGTTGCAGCTCGAAACAAAGAACAACTTACATTGAAGCTGCTCAGACAGCCGAAGCAGTTCCGCCATCAAGTACTCCTCTCTGGCTGCACCGCGATCCGCCTTGGACTTCCAAACATCGGCGTGACCTCGCACCCGAGCAACTCCCTCTCAAGACTACGAACACGGTCCCGAAGAAATGCGAGTTGCGAGGAATCATCCAAAGATGGACGCAGCTGCGCTGCAGGCGAGGTGTCAACGGGGTCAGCACCCGAAGGAACCTAGCATAGCAGAAAAGCAAAGGACATAAACATTCAGACAGAGAAGAGCATAACTCAGAAGAGTTCATTAAGCATATAAAGGCCACTACGTGGCACAATGATTGTGTTCCTCACAAATATTTACAACAAAAGAAGACTACAAACTATCCTACATCTACAACGCCTAAGACGTGGCACCCTGAGTAGCCTCGGAGCCGGATTGCCTCGTCTTGGCCTCCCCCTGTTGCCGCAGCGCATACTCAGACAGCAGATCAATGAGCTTTGGCCCATATCGCTTGCAGCGAGCAGA
Organism: Avena sativa; assembly: GCA_916181665.1. Taxonomy (NCBI): domain Eukaryota; kingdom Viridiplantae; phylum Streptophyta; class Magnoliopsida; order Poales; family Poaceae; genus Avena; species Avena sativa. The sequence goes on along the minus strand of OV702283.1, from coordinate 381,406,935 downwards.
ATAGGCAGCAAAAGATACCTCGGATCCATCCGCGGTCGTCGGCATCCGGGAGGTGATCTGAGGAAGGTCCAGCTCCGCTCCAGCCGCCAAAGCCATCGCCAGCCCGACGGACGCGCCAATGCCCTTCTGTTTGTGCTTGTACGCCGCAGGCGCTTCGGCTGACAAGGCCTCCGCCAGGGCGTCAACATCATCAAGGGTCGCGCCCTTAGGGACAAGCTCCTTGTAGAAGCGGCCAAAGACTTCCTTCGCCTTGGCAAGGGAGCCGACGACGGTGCTGCAGCGATCTTCGACCGCTGCAGTAGCATCATCTAGAGCACTCCCGTGCTCTAGAGCGCCGCGGTCAAACTCGATACCTGCGGCATCTGAGGCAAAACAAAAAGAGAAGACTGAGGACAGTAACACAGAAGAAAGGCAAGAAAACGAATTTACAGAAGCAAAAATAAGGTACTCACCCGAAACAGCCTTGGAAGCAGCCATGAGCTTGTCGGCCACCTCTCTTTCACGTGCAGTCGCAGCCATGGTAAGCTGCTCCTCGCGGTCCGTAGCTTCCTGCTGCAGACGCTCCTTAGCTTCGGCTGCCTTGGCCAGCTCCAGCTCAAGGCGCTCCTTCGCATCAGCGGCGTCCTTAGCCTTCTTCTCCGATTGACCAAGGCTCTTCTTGAGAGCGTCGATCTCACGGAGAGAAGTATTATGCTCCTCTGCACTCAAAACAATCAAACATCAGAAAGCAGGACAGAAATAAAGGAAAGAAGCACCCAAAGTATACGGGTACCTTGAAGCTGTCGGAGGTTGGCCTCCAGCACCAGGCGCTCCTGCACCAGCTGCTTGGCTTCCTGCACAAAAGGCTGCAGGAAGAAGAACCACCATTCAGGAAAAGGACTCGGGGGCTATGCCCAACAGAGAAAGCAGAAGAAAACGACTCACACGAAAACACGTGGGGGCTCCCCCCGAGACTCGAAGAACAAACTAAGAGAACCCTTTTACACACGCTCGGGGGCTCCCCCAGTGATAGACGACTTACATGATCCAACGGTGATGCTGAAGGCCCGCTGGCGAAATTCAGAGGCGCAACCACCTGCACCTCCTGCAGAGGAGGGTTCGGAGCAGCGCCCCCCGAAGTTGCCAACGTCTGAGGAGGAGGAGACGCAACCTTCGACTCTCCCATCATCTCCCGAGCACCATCGCTAGAGGAGTCGTGGGAGGAGTGCCTGCACATGAAATATTTAGCACAAGAACAAAAAGTCAACAGCAGAAAGACAGCAGTATAAAGGAAACTTACGAGTCCAGCGAGCTCAGGTCGAAGACAGGAGGAGTCCTTCGGGCTCTCTTCTCCCCCTTCTTCTCTTCCTTCTTCTCTTCCTTCTTTTCTTCCTTCTTCCGCTTCGCTGGCGGGTGCGGCGCTATAGCCCGCACAGGAATGGCAGGAATGGGAGAGGAAGAGCCTCCATGCCCGTCACTGTGACGCTCAAGGCACAGAGGGTTTCTCGGAGTCGGAGGAGTCGAGGCATCCGAAGACTCGCTGGAGCTCCGTGATCGTTTGCGCGTATGGTCCTCGCTCGACTCGTCGGCATCTTCCGCCGGAGATCGCGCCGACGGCAGCTCGGACACGGAATCCACCACATCATTATCCGGGGCATTCGGATATTTTTCAGGCAATGGCGGTACCATGCCTGGCACCTTGAAGCTCTGCAAAACCAGAAGGGACTTTGTTAGCAAACAAAGGAAAATACATACGCAGTCGACGAAAAGCGCTACGCGCACAAATCTACACCTGTGGAACAGCCAACGCCGAAGAAAACGGCGGAGTCAGCGACTTCCCCGGGATTTTCTCTCCGGCCTTGAACTTCAGCAGCGAGCGAAGGGTCCTGTCAAGATCCCCATCGGAGATTTTCTCAGCCGAAACCCTTGTCGGATCACGGCGCCCAGAATAAAGAAACATCGGGTGCGCCCTAGCCTGGAGAGGCTGCACCCGACGCTCGAGAAACGTGTGGATGATATCCACGCCGTTCACTTCCTTCTCCGGAATCAACTGGAGATCCTCCACCCGATGGTAAAGGGCCTCTATCTCCGCCTCCTCGCCATCCAGGATCTTGTTTTTCCAAGACCTTTTTGGCTCAATCTTTTGGGAGGGGTCAAAAGGAACAAGACCAAAATCTTGCCCAGGCACTACGGATTCGCGGATATAAAACCATCGCCTCCGCCAGTACTGGACAGATTCGGACATGGAAAAGGAAAAGAAAAGCAGATTGGGACTGAGGGAGATGATGCAACCCCCAATAGGATAAACACCATCCGAACCAGACTGCCTCTTCACGGAATAAAGTTTCTGGAAGAGGCCAAAGTGCGGCTCAATGCCGATCCAGCACTCGCATAAAGTGATGAAACAAGCAATGTGAAGAAGAGAATTGGGCGAAAGATGATGAAGCTGGATGCCATAGAGAAAGAGCAGTCCACGGAGGAAGTTGTGGACTGGAAAGGAAAACCCCACGCATAACGAAGGCGAGAAACATAACCCGATACCCAGCTGGGGGACGGGGGATTACCTCGTTGCCGGGGAGTCTGACAGCCTCCCTATCCTGTGGGATCAAGCCCCGCTCGCGAAGTTTGCGGAGATCACTCTCCCGCGTCTCTGATCGCCGCCAACCACCGTCGGTGACACGGGTAGCGGTGGCGCTTTTCTTTCCTCCGGCGGCGCTGGTACCAACCGCAGATGATGACTTCTTTGATTTCCCCATCGCGCTACGGCAACGCCGGCGGTGAGAGCGCAGAAGGGAAGATGGAAATGTGGAAGGAAACTCCAGTGCGCAGCAAGAATCGATGGAGCACAAGGAGGCAGTGAAAACAAGAACTGATGCGGTGAAAACAAACTGCAACTTTCCCCAATGATTATAACGGCGAGGACGATGCATGGTAGCCGTCCATCCAGAAGACCTAACGCCAACGGCAGATCTGGCCATACACGTGTCAGCATCACAACGAACCGTCGTTACCACGCCGTCCACTATGCACGGAAATCGAGGAGATGCCATAATTATCTCCACACCGTGCGTGACCGGTCAATTCAAGGTCAGCAAGTGGGACCCACGTTCGTCCAGTCAAGTCATCTCTGGCGCAGCAGACGCTTGAGGTCATTGATCATCAGCACTGATGTCATCAAAAGCTATACTAGCAACAACTACAAGTTCTTTGGCTTCAAAGCTAAGAGTACTCACTCGAATCTACGATTCGACTAAATACTCGGGGGCTACTCCTATTAGGAGCGCTGGCCGCGCACCCGAAGGATGAATACGAACTATTTCTTAGAGTCCTACGTCGAGTCTGTGACTCCACTACGGACTCGGGGGCTACTCCCATAGTGAGGGCGGATTTAAGCATCCAAATTTTTTTGTGTCCTACGGACTTAACAACTGAACAATGTTTGAACTAAAGTCTTCGCTCGATTCTACGACTCGAACAGACACTCGGGGGCTACTCCCATAGGGAGCGCTGGTCGTGCATCCTATGAATTCTTCGACTGCGATCTTTCGGATCAGCATGCAAAAACTTTTCGTCCATTCTGCCCCAATAAAACAATGAGTGAGCAACGATCTCCTTGGTCACCCGAAACACCACCGCGGTGACAAACATTCGGATGTTGTGTCTGCGACACAAAGATAAGACCTACAGATATCATCTGATGGCCTGGCAACGCACACGACTGCGCTCTGCTAAGTATGAACCCGTGCCAACAGGCGCGATGAAAAATCCCGACGGACGCGTTGGGTACATCAATTAAATTCACTGGAATTCCACTCCTGTAAGTCCTCCGCGGCCTGAGTCGAATTATGCCAGCATATGTTCCAGTTTCGAGTTGAGGGACTCGAACCTGAGGAAGATCGTGTTGTTTCGTCCTAAGACAGTTAACTGACCCTGATCCGTCGGGTGAGTCAGGCACACGCATCAACAATCCCTACACGTGAACTATTGAAATACATAGTTACACCCGAAAGATTGAAGAGTCCTCAGCCGAACCTACGATTCCACTGATCACTCAAGGGCTACTGACATGGTTATACCCCACGGATGCATGATCTCAGCTTACCTAGTCCAGCCCAAGGAAGGCCCACGGCAAATATACGTCGGCCCATGAAGACTTTCGGGTGGCCTAGGCCCATGATGCCTTTGGATCCTTGGAGAGCAAGACTAGAGTAATAGGAAATTCAAAGGGGTAAAACCCTAGAACCTGTAACCGACTAGGTCTATGCCCGGGACCTGCCTAAGTCTATATAAAGGCCAGGAGGGCACGACCTGGGTCTCTCGACTCATACTTTCGCATACACACCTCCACGCCAGATTGCATCTGCGCACCCCTATAACCTTCGGTTCCGCCGTAATCAAGAGCAGACAAGCAGGAGTAGGGTTTTCCCTCCGGGGGCCTGAACCTGGGTAAACTTTGTGTTCCCGTGTTGCTTGTTTGCTAACCGTTCCACGATCTCCAGCATCCCCATCTTCTCCAAAACCCAAGTCCATAACAATGGGCATTGACGAGATCAAACCTCGTCAACGAGCGTGCAACCACACGGGGCCTGGACAACCTCATGACTGACTAACTTGCCTAGTAGATTCCATGAGTCACATAGTTCGGGCGTTCCATTCGACATATGCATAGAAAATCTTTTGAAAGATTTGCCGGGTGAAGTTGGTGCATTCATAACAGGTAGGTAAGCATGGCCGAGGTTGCTTGGGGTAGATAGCGCCCCTGGTAAACCAACCTCGCCTCACATCTTTAAGTACCGGCTTCGGGATTTGACCCGTTACGACGGAACCATACTTATTGCGTGACTCATGGTCTCGGCGAAAGCAAGGTAAAGGTCGTGGTCTACCACCCTCTGCCGGCCTTCCAAGGAAGAGGGCTAATAATTTGGCATTAAGAGTCGGTTGGTGCGTGTGGGTAAAGTTGTACACTCCTGCAGGGTTAAATCTTTTCGAAAAGCCATGTTCACGGTTATGAACGACTTGGCGACCGGACTTAAGATCATAGATAACATTAACCACTATAAAACTTGTTGATCCACGTGTGCTTAAGGATGCTTCCTCCGGGTCGAGGGGGTGATCCTAGATAGGATATTCTGATGAAGCTGGTGGTTACCAAGATGTGATGAACAAGATGAAGAAGTCGCTATCTTATCCCTTTTAAAAGATTCTGAGTAGACGAGCCTCTTCTCTCTCTTGTTTTCAAATAAAGATTGCTTTCCGCAAAAGAAAATCCAAAGAAAGCTTTTCTAGCCAGATCATGTAGATACTAGGTTATCTAAGTCTTGCGGAGTACATTCTCGTACTCAGCCTTGCGCCATTGTTGTTCTCTACAGAGGACCTGGATGCAACTGAAGGTGGCTTCTACGTTGACATCGACGAGCAGTTGGGGGTCCCAGGTAGCAGCCTGAGGACTATGGGATGAACGTCGCTTTTGTTTATGTCCTCTTAGGCATTTTGCTAAGTTATTGTGTAGAACAACATAATTTGCTTTCGCTGTGTGATGTAATGTTGGGTCTTTGACCTCTGGGTTGTAATAAATCTAATAGCTTACTCTGTTAAGAGTTTAAACTTATGTTGTTGAATCCCTGTGTTTTGTATTGCTACCGAATCATACTGTGATCTTCCGTGTTTGGAGTTGAACTTATCTTAGATGATGATCTGAGGTTAGTTTAACCCTAACCCCCAGGGGTGCTACATTAGCCGTACTCACTTTTCCCCAGCCGTTTAACTTTTCCTTACTTTTGCCTAGCTCCTTATCCGAAACTCTCACATCGGTCCGAAACTCGCTCTCCATCGGGTCCCGTTAGTGGACCCTCGCTGTAACGTGCTGACAAGTGGGGCCGCATTCAGGTGGGTCCCGTAGTGTACCCTCGTCGTTACGTTCTGACAAGTAGGACCCCCCCTGTTACGTGCTGACAAGTAGGACCCCCTGTTACGTGCTGACAAGTGGGACCACATTTAGTCGGGTCCCGTAGTAGGACCACCCCTCCCCCCATGTTGGACTGCGGGGGCGCGGCTTGTTGGGAATCCGTTTTGAGGGATGTGGTGTGGGACCATGTGGGGCGCGTTTGGTAGTTACGTGCGCCATGTCGCCTAAATTGGAAGATTTTTTTGTTATTTTTATGATTGGCCTTTTTAAGAGCGCCTTTTCCCCTTTATGTCGCTAACAGTTATTATTTTTTCCCCAAAAGGCAGCGAATTTAGAGCAGCTTTTTTCTTCATTCATGGTTCCTTTTGGCCCTTGTATTTTCCCAATCTGGTAGCAAATCTAACTAGCACCATAAATATGTAGATAAACAAAGCAGATGTAGATAAAGCAGCTAATATAGGATTATATAATACGGTACTTAAACGAGGTTCGACAATTAGGTTGCTCAGCAGCAGCAGCTTACAAGTTCAACACAGACAACAAAACAAAAGAAGCTGTTTTACAGCAACATCACTAGCACAAGATCAGTGTCCCCTCATGGCCTCCGCTAGGAGGGCCTCCGCCTCCTCCCTCTAGCGCTTCCTCCACTTCTTGTTGCCTAGCCTAGTCCCTTGACCTTGGGCGCCTTGGGCTTGATCAGGGGCATGCGACCCTCCTCGATGACCACCTTCTGGAGGTTGTAGAGGTGAAAACCGAGCGCCTTGTGTTGGGCTCTGAAGGCGTTGGCGTTCTTTGATGGGCCGCAGGTCTTCACGTCCTCGGCATGCATCATGAGGGAGTTGAAGTCGGTGGCGAGGCTCCTGGTGCAGAAGGGGCACCTGTAGACGTCGCTGACGAAGAAGTCGTTGAACTGGCCGGACTTCATCTTCCTTAGCAACTGACGAGTCTTGGTGTCCATGGACTCGTCGTCGCTGCAGACGTCGCTGCTATCCACCTATTACAAAAAAAACAGTACCGTGCAATAAGGACATGATTAAGATACCGTGATTATCGGGATTGATTACTTGCATAAATTAACCGATTGAGATCCCCTAATTATTTCCTAGTCCCCAAATCTCAAACCAAATCGAAATACTGATCCCAACTACAGATCGGTGCTAGTACTGATCACAACTACAGATCGGTGCTAGTACTGATCCCAACTAGGGGCATTCATCGAAATACGAGATCTAAGTATCTAACACAAGAGGATTAGCTACTGTAAAAATACCTAGCATCCACCACTTGAAAATACGAATAGCCGAGCCCTAATAACACACGATCTAGCATCCAACGATGGGAATGGGGGGAAGAACAAAGGAAGGGGAGAAAACCCTAGTTATCTCCGACCATGGGTCGGCTAAGCTGGTGTCGAAGGGGTTCTTCGGCCTTATGTAATTGTTGTCCTCGTAGGGGTCCCAGCCGTGCGGGATCTGCAGGAGAATGGCGGGGCCTATACGGGGACGGGGGGATCCTCGCTAGCGGCTACGGCAGAAGCGGGGACAGGGGGTCTGGACGGGGATGGCGACTGCCTTCAATGCCTCGACGGGGGCCAGTACGGGGACGGGGGCCTCCTCGTCGGCCGCCTTGGAGGCGACGATGGCCACCGGCCGTTCTTCTCCATCGCCGGAGTGGTTGGGGTTTTCTTGGGGGTTTGCAGAAGGTGATGGACAGTGGACATGGTTGCGTGAGTAAGTGAGCGAGTGAGTGATGAGTGAGAGTGAGGAGGCCTCTATAAAGGTGAAGGGAGGAGACATTTCGTTGCACCACCCGTGCACCGCGTAACCATGTGCGCTACTGCACCGTGCACGGCCACACGCGTCCGCTACCGCCCCATGCACCGCGACACGCGTACCATGCATCATGTTTCTCCCCTTGTGTCTAACCTTGGCCACTTAGTTGTGCGCAGTTATACCCTCGAGTTTAGCACTAGCAGTTTGGTTGTACTCAGTTTTGCCCTCTAGTACTAACACTGTCGTGTGCAATATACTCACTTTTACCCTCCGGTAGCTAGTCAACAGAGAGTCAACGAATGGGGTTTTAGCTAGCTAGTTGAGTCATTTTATGCACAACAAATTCAAAAAGATCAAAACATAGTGGCATCTACCCAGGGAATCTTATTATATGACCTGCCACCATAAGAAATGTATATAAACTAAGTTTTAACCTAAATCACCACTTCTCAAATCACCTACTATCTATGAAGGTTCATGGCTTTCTACTCAAGCCTCTTCCCAAAACATAATTTGTCTGAATGAGGCAATAATTGTCAAACTGATGTATATTTGAATTGCAAATAGTTTGATGTATGCCAATATGTATTTTATTGTATAAAAGAAGCATTTTCCATTTTTTATATCTCTTTTTGTTTTCTATTTGAACCCCCTTATCAGTTTTGTACTTGGTTTTAAAGTTCTACTCAGTTTTGCCCTTGATTTTTAAGTTATACTCAGTATTCCCCTCCCTCTTAGTGACAAACTCCCACACATGTGCTCATCTTGGCTGCTACGCTCTGATTGGTCAAGACAGTTGTCACGCGGATCGTACCCACCAACCGTTGATCCTCTCATTGATCCTCTGTGATCTAGCGGACAGGATAACCCCTGTATCTGTCGGGGGGCACCCTCTATCCATACAAAATAACGAGTTGTCCACCGATGCTTTAACTCCATAAATAAATGATTTTGAATATAATTTGAAGGGAAAGTGTTCAAAGGTGTATAATTTTTGCATTATATTTCACTCTGTCCTAAGTGCGATTTCAAAGAGTTCAAAGGTGTATAATTTTTGCCATATGCAAGTTTGTGCATTACGTCCCTACATTCTATGAAAATGATAATCTCTCAAGATTTTCTTAGCACGTCATTATCATGTATTAAGTGCGATTTTAAAGTGTTCAAAGGTTTATAATTTTCGTATACGCAAGTTCAGGGATCACTTTTCACACTATAAAAATGGCAAACACCCTTTTCCTTTATATTAAGAGTTGTATAATTTTTCAATTTGAAAGTGTTCAAGAGTAGTGTCAATTATAAACACTCTTTTACATTAAGAGTTGTATAATTTTTCAATTTGAAAGTGTTCAAGAGTAGTGTCAATTATAAACACTCTTTTACATTAAGAATTGTATATTTTTTTAATTTGAAAGTGTTTAAGAGTAGTGTCAATTATAAACACCCTTTTACATTAAGAGTTGTATAATGTTTTTAATTTAAAAGTGTTCAAGAGTAGTGTCAATTATAAACACTCTTTTATATTAAGAGTTATATGATTTTTTTCAATTTGAAAGTGTTCAAGAGTTGTGTCAATTATAAACACTCTTTTACATTAAGAGTTGTATGTTTTTTTAATTTAAAAGTGTTCAAGAGTTGTGTCAATTATAAACACTCTTTTACATTAAGAGTTGTATAATTTTTTTAAATTTGAAAGTATTCAAGAGTTGTGTCAATTATAAATACTCTTTTACATTAAGAGTTATATAAAAAAATTAATTTGAAAGTGTTCAAGAGTTGTGTCAATTATAAACACTTTTTTACATTAAGAGTTGTATAATTTTTTTAATTTGAAAGTGAATCGCTAGCCATGCGAGAGTTGTGCCAATTATAGTTTCAGACCGCACGAGAGTTTCATAATTATAAACACTCTTGCAAACCAACTGAATCGCCACTGCTCCATAGGAATTTACAATAGATTTTAGGGAGATTTTATCTATCTCTGAGAGTTATGGAGGTCGAAACCACCGCTGTGAAGTAAATCCAGAGAGATATTGTTCACAACCACGAATTACGCCAGCACTGGATCAATCCTATTCGAAAAGCAAGGCAGTTAGTTGAGCACCAGCGATTCGCGTTCAAATACTGCCAATAATCAATAACAAAAGGGAAACGATGTTTACCCATATGGAATCCATGCGTTAGATCCCTGCGATTCCACTCGATCTTCTCTGTGCTCGACGGGGATGAACGGTGCACCATCTGGCGTTGCATACTGTTCCGCGAAAGGGGTAGATCTAGCATGGGCGGGAGCAGAGCCGAAGGTGGAGTGGGCTCCACGGCTAGGAGGAGGGGGCGGCTCTAGGGCCGAGGCCGACATAAGGTAGGAGGACACAACGACGGGGCAGCTGAGCGGCGGTGTGGGAGTTGTTCCAGGCTCGAGGGAAACGAATGCCCATGCGCAGGATCCGTCCCAACACAGCCTCACCAATCAGGCATATAACGGTCAAGGCCTCGTAACGTAACGCTCAACGCTCGACCCGCCCCAACGCGATCCCACCAGTCAGCATATAACGGTCAAACATTTGATCTGACGGCATCCCTTCATCCGAGCGCCTACGAGGATTTCTTAACATGACGAGAGGAAAAGTGAGGAAAAATTAAACAGCAGGGAAAAAGTGAGTACAACTAACGAAACAAGCGCACGAAAATAGAATCCCTTATTTTGAATTTACTGTTCATGGGGTGCATATGAGATCAGGAGCTGAATTGAATTTCCGAAAAGTAGGTACAAATTACCAAATGCAATCTCCTTTATTACTTCTCACTTTCTTTCATTTTTTTGTCTCCTCTTCAAGATCCATGGGATAACATGAAAAAAAAATACAGAACAATGGACTGCACCACTAACAACACACTACTATTTTTACTGACTGTCCGGAGTAGCGAAAACAAGGCACACAGTCGTCCATCCTCCACAAAGTTTCTATCCTGCTACGATCTCTCTCTTAAATATCATCTCAACAATCTAGTCTCGAACTAAACGGACAGCCTGATTTGGAGTGGACAAGCGACGAACTACTCCAGTTCGAACTCACGAAAGCATATTAAGAGATCAAGAGAATGCTCAGGTGGATAGAGTAGGGCTATCGACCGCGATAGCCATTGTGTTGAGTCCGTTGTCGACATAAACGGTTGAGCCAGTGATGGCAGACGCCAACGGAGACACTAAAAATGCTGCTGCGTTCCCCACTTCATCTGCCCAACACGCGACAATTTGTAAATAATTTGTGGAGGGGTTATTCTCAAGAATGTAAGAGGAAAACGATACGAGTACATACCTGCCAAGAGTTCCTTCTGCAAAGGAGCGTTAACGTAAGAGTACTCTATCATCTTCTCGATGAAGCCAATAGCTTTGGCAGCTCGGCTCCCCAGTGGACCTAAGGAAATAAGAATAAGGATACATTCAATGCATAGATCATTATCATGATGATGAAGGAACACGGATAGAACAGCTACTGAATTGTTGATGAAGCTAAGCTTAAAAAACTTGACTGCTACATAACAAGAATTGCAACGTAACCTATCCAGATCCAACAAGCGCCCAACAGATGAGATAGATGCCCTAAACCACTATATCTGTTAATTTAGTACACAGATGATGCTTTCTAATTGATAGCTTTATGCCAAAAAGTTTCCTGCAAACAAGAAAATATTTTAATCCTTCACAAAGAAGATACCTGCTGATATAGTGTTCACTCTAATTTTGCCTTTACGGCCTGCTTCATAAGCAAGAACCTACATAGCAAAGACAGCTTTGAAGTTAATATACACATTTACAAATCTGCTGGACATCATACTGAATCATGTCACAGAGAAGTGCATACTCTGGTATCACTCTCAAGTGCTGCCTTAGCTGAACTCATGCCACCACCATACCTACAAAGCAACCACCAAACAGATGGTAAGTACAAGTACTTTGCTTCATAGCCATGAAATCATTAGAAGAAGATTTACCCAGGAATTGTCCTTTCTGAAGCAATGTATGTCAGCGAGATACTTGCACCTCCTATTAAATATTGAAAATTTAAAACACAGCAAGGGCCACCTCCCGTGATATACATTGAAATAAGAGAAGACAGTGCGGACAAATAGTTTCTAATCTGACTATTCTCCACAGCAAAATTGCACATTCTGTTTACTTTCTTATGGCCCCAAAAATACAAGCTTAGCAACTTGGCATTGTTGATGCTTGGCCAACTCACGCAAGGACTTCTTGAACGCCAAAGTGAACGGAAATAAACACTAGGCAGATTGTTCTTATTTTTTATGTGGCGTATTTTTTCTACAACTAAATATATAACCCTCTCATTTAGCAAGGTTAAATTTGCAGCCATATAATAATTCATAGAGGGCATCAGGCAGATTCACATTGACATTTGCACTTTATCCAACAATCAATCCAACCGAAGAGCAAGTGTACTAGATAAAGACTGATAAGCTTTGCCAATTTAAATTCAGAATGTAGCACAACAGCGAAAGAAAACACCATCAGAATAAGAACAGAAAGCATATCAGTAGGGATTATTACCTGGATTCATGATGGGGAGGAAGTGCTTGAGTAAAGAAATATACGAGTAACTAGATGCTGACACTGCAGCAAGATAGCCGTTTCTTGATGTCTCCAGCAAAGGTTTGGTTACCTTTAAAGTAATAAAAAATGAGGTTATAAAAATAAAATAAATGATGGCCTGCATGTGTGTTTGCATCTGTGTGTGAGAGATGCTTCACCTCAGGACCATTGGCAAGAGAATGCACAAGGATGTCAATGCTGCCAAAATCATCCTTTACAGTCTCAACAACTTCCTATCAAATGAAGGCATACAGGAGTTAGGCCTTCGATAAGAAGTATTATGCAGCATAGTCTTAATCATATCACCAGTATTGAGTTTAAGAGACATGTTGTAACTCACCTTCACAGTCCATTTTGAGGATCCCGCATACCTTTTATTTGTTTTAACCTACACCAGGAAAAAAGTGTCAATAAATCAAGAATTATAATTGACAAGGAGAATATCCTAAAGAGATATGAGCATTACATGTTCAGGAACATCCTCCAGGGTGTCAAAAACTGCATCCAGTGGATAGACTTTAGTAATCTCCATAAGAGATCCATCAGGCAGCCTGCATCGAATGATTGTCAAACACTAGACAGGGGGTAATAGATCCAGCAAGGAACACTGAAGTGGACGAAATGAAATTATGGTACAACTAGATTGACGTACTTCCGTGATTCATCAAACTTTCCACGTCTCAGGCTCGTCTCAAATATGTTTAGTGCCTGAAAATGCAGATGATCTGTAAGATTTTTCACTAGAATAACCACCAAATAAATGAAATTTCATGAAAGAGATCAACTTACAGGCACCCATGTACCAACAAGAATTTCAGCACCAGCTGCAGCAAGAGCCTTGGCTATTGCCCAACCATAACCATTATCGTCTGCGACTCCAGCAATAAACGCTCTTTTACCTGAAACAATGGCACATGAACTAGTAAATCTAGAGTACTTAGCTCAGATCATTTCCTCCAAAAAACAGCCAGGGTTGCTTTTATGGTTGTAAAATTGCATATAACTCAAAAAAGCTGAAAGTGCCATATTAATAAAGTAGCCTAATCAATTCTACCTTAATAGTAATAAAACACATGTTTTTGCTACTAAGAAAAAGAGTTCATCGTTGAATTTACCGTGCTAGCAACCATCACATTTCACACAGTAGGATCTGTACAACTCAACCCAATCCAATGCAAACTAAAAATTCTGGGTTATATTTTCGCCAACTGAGCTTCAAAGATGGTACAGTGACATCCCTATCATTAAATTTGCTACCAATTTTAAAATATAGAGAGGTGGCTGCCTTATGGGGTGCACTAGATCAAAACAGACTAGGAAACATGAAGTTAGAGAGTACCAGTTCCGCGATTAGCTCTCCGAAGTGTTCAAATTATAATTTCAGTAGAAAGCAAGGTATGTCTGTAAATGTCAACTATTGTACAATCTTGTGCATATAAGCATTCTCCTGAGATCGTTAATGAATCACAGAGGTACAGAAGGACCAATTTGGAGCTCCAACTTCATGCAAGTCCAAGCCCCGAGCAGATCCTTGGAGCTCCAACTTCGTGCTAGTTTGGCTACCCTTTTGGCAAGGAATGTGGATTGCGGAGGATCCTCGGTTGCGGTGTTTCGGTTGCATGGATTCACTCGACGGGGGTGGCTGACGGCTGCTGGCTTATGTTGCAACAATGAAGATCGCGGTGGTGGGCGGTGGTGCTGCTTCCTGAGTGTCTTCTCCAAAACCGGAGTGGTCCAATTCTGCCCTTCTTTGCGGATTGGATTCTCCCTCCTGTGGTGGGGCTCATGTTCAGTGTGCGCATCTAGACTAGGGTTTGTTTGGTGGCGTCGGTTGTAATGCTCGCCTAGCGGCCTCGGGCATGTACTGTATTGAGTGAGTCGGGTGTGCGCCCTTTGGCGCCTGTGTATACTTTGTACAAAACTCTCTTTTTCTATCAATGAATCGAAACGCAAGGCTTCTGCGTTTTCGCGAAAAAAGGACCAATTTGGTAAACGAACAACATCCAAAAAGGGATCCAATTCGCAATGAAAAGGGATACTGATTGAAAGGCTAATGCAAATTTAGGGACCTATGGTGAAAAATAGTCATGACCAAGGCAGCAACACTACCAAGGGAGCACCACTATGTGAATGGGAGAACTTGGGATTTACAAAATAACCAGGTTCAACGTGGTGAAGAAAAGATTTATAGTATTATCTATTTTGTTTATTGTTTTCTTAGACAGAATATTTGGAACTTTCTTCTGTCAACTCAAGCAAAGCATAATTCAGAATGGATGTATCTGACATTGTAGCTAAACAGTTTTGACTGGTATATTATAATCTTCAAGCTATACTCTTATTTTTGCTTCCTAGTGGCATTTGAATGTTTGTCTTTAGATTCTATAGTGGCATTTCATCTGAATTATCTCAGCATTCCATTTTACATATTCTCTTACAAATGATACTAAACTCGGAAGTTCTGCAAAATCCGTATTATCTTAAATTCCTGGTGGGCCACATCAGCTGAAGCAATATTCAATGAACTATAACAGTTCCAGAGTATATTTCTACTTTTCTAGTGTTGCTAATGGCAAAGCACGTTACACGTTTTCACCTAAGTCTGAAGTTGGCCCAGCTCAGTTGTATAATATATTGCATACACATGATAAATTTAATTGCTATCACAGAAGCACAACTGAAGCATACAGTATACCGTATGATAACACAAAGGTACAAAAATAGCAAGAACAAGCTATTAGGCAAAATACATTAACCCTTTCAGTCCAGCAATAACCATCTATCATGTTGTGAATTTCTTTGAGAACTGAATTTCGCTTACCTCTGAGATCAATGGGGAGTCCTTGGACAGCTCCCTGAGACATGGCCCTCACAGCAAACCTCTTGTAATTTGAAGCAACAAGTGGTCGTGCGGATGCAGTTTGCACACAGCTCGCAAAGCCAGTTCTGGTGCTAAGTGCCCTCCCGAATGCAGAAACTACAGATCTTGACCCAAGAACTCGCTGGCAGGCAGGGATGCAAGGGCTTGCCGCCACCATCTGCATACCAGTAGCTGCGGACGCACCCATTTTGCTTTGTGTAGAAACACAGCAGATGTGGACTGCAACAAGAACGGGTGTGTGTCATGTATTGAACCATAAATCATGAACAGTTCCATTATCTGGATTTAATGGATATATTTGGTAACATGAGAAATAATTTCAGTTTTATCGTACAGTAGTAGGAAATCTGCAGGGTTAGATGATTTGACACAAGCACGAACATATAAAGCCATTTATCTACCTCCTATTTAAAATTTCCACAGCAGCAGAAACTACATCTGAAATTCAAACTGCTACAACTAAAGAACAAGAGGCGGCCGTTCTATGCATCCAAGTCGAAACCGAAGCAGCATTGAACCGGCTGCTCCCGTGGGCAGCAGAAGATTTGGCGAGAGAACCTCGCGGCGGAGCAAAGGGGAAGGGAATGCACCCACCCACGCGATGCGGCGCGGCGCGGCGAGGCGTGGCTCCTTACCTCGGGGGAATGCGATGGGGCGAGGACTGCGGGACAGGGATCCGATCCGATCCGATCCGATCTGGGGCGGAGAGCACGAGGGAGAGGACTGTGCTTTGCTGCTGCTGCGGGTGGGGAACAGACAAGGGATGAGGCCGCCGAGGGGAGGGAGTGGGGAAGGGAAGGTGGCGAGGGTTTCGATGAGACCGAGGGGGTTTTGTTCGGGTTGGCTGAAGCCTCAGCAACCGAGGAAGATAGATACTGACAGCTGGGTCTAGGGCTGGACAGGGTCCAGTCGGACCACATCTACGGTGGAACCTGATTGATCAGGCCCAGTAATTTATTGTACTCCCTCTCTGTCTTAAAATAAGACGTTAAAAAATAATAAGACGTTAAAGAAATGAAAATGTTTGGGCTCTCTTCGAGGATCGCTAGTTTCTATCCCCAGGTCGCACAGCTAGGCTTGGAAACGGACATACACGGGAGTGTGGGCCTGACCTTATCTCTTCCCCTTCTCCTACCTTCCTCACAACAAAACTCCCAACAAAAATCTCTGCTGCCCAGCCGTGATGCTGTCGTCCAGCCGTGTCCCTCCGCCTCGCGGCGCCGCCGTGCTCCTCCGTGACTCTCTCCTCCATCAGGCCCTCCTCCGCCATGCCTCCTCCTCCGCGCTTGCATGGTGCTCGTGACTGGTGCCGCCGCGCGCTTGCACCACCTCTTCTGTTCTGCTCGACACTAAGCTTGTGAGGCAGTGCTGCAACGACGGCTGGTGTTGCTACCGCTGGCGGCGAGGGCGGGCGGTGCTGCAACCATGGTGGGCGCCCTTGCAGCCGACGGCGGGCGGTGCTGCAATGACGGCGGGCGGCGCTGCTAACATATGGTGGCGACCGACGCTGCCTGCTACAGACGACGGGCGGCGATGCTATATAGGCGCGGCGCCCCTGCTACAACTGTCGGTATGCCCTGCTACAGAGGTACAGCGACGCTGCTACAACTCGCGGCAGGCCCTGCTACAGAATCCCGTCGACGCTGCTAGAGAGGCGCAGAGGCGTTGCTACAAGCGGTGTAAGGCTCTGCTACAAGAGATGTCTGGTGTTGCTACAGGGGTACAATGACCTTGCTACAAACGGTGTGAAGCCCTGCTACAGGGGCACAACGGCCTTACTACAGAGGCACGGGGGAATCTTCTCCTCCGTCGACAGACCTTTTTTGCTACAATTGTTAATTTATTTTGCTACAGACGTTTTATGAATTTGCTACAGCAGCGCAATTTTTTTGCTACAAAGTCTCCGGCGAGATCTTCCGACGAAAGTCTCCGGCGAGATCTCTGGCGAAGTTGGTTTTGCTACATTAGTACTTTTTTTGCTACAAAGTCACCGGCGAGGTCTAGTCTTTTTTCTATTTTGTGAGTCAAACCATTTTTTGCTACATGTAGCAAAAGCGGGATGTTTTGTAGCAAAATTGGTACGTTTTGTAGAAAAAGCGGGATTTGACAGAAAATAGGAGACACGTGATTGGCTGGGGACCCGGGGATAAAAACCACAAATCCCCCGGGGGACGCCTAGTATCGCCCTTAAAGAAAACTATACACAAATTTCTTCACTTGCTCCATAAAAGTTTCGGGTTTTCCCAATTTGCCCTCGCGTCGTGATCACCCACGCAGGCCTTACTCCTCTTTCGGTCTCTCCTGATACCTTCTCACTCCTCTCTTAGTAGGAAGAGAGCGCCACCTGATCCAGATGGCGGGCCGTTGGCACTGTCCTCGATGGCTCCCCCTCTCCTTGCTGCCGGCAGGGCTTCCCGTCTTCGTCTTCAAATCCCAAACCAGCGGCATCCCGGTCCGCCCATGGATTTGTTCCCCTTCTCTTGGAGCAACCTTTAACTCTCAAGGTCAAAATTCGCATTTTGATGCGCCAACGTGCCCAACCGTGCCTTGGGTCGTCATCTATGTCAACAACCCACCCACGAGGCTGCCCTTGCACTGGATTCCAGCTTGACTACGTCGATAATCTTCCTTCATGGCCGTCTTTATAACGTGTGGAGTTTCGAGACCTATTTATGAAGGTATATGCATGACTGGAGAACACTTGGAGAGATTTTTAACCCAATATGAATGTCAGCGTAATCTTCGGATCATTCCTCCACCGAAACTTTCTCATTATTGACTCGCCTAGATTTTCTTTTTTCTTACTTTTGGATATGTGGCAGTTGTGTGTGTCCTACTTATACAGAAGCCAGCTGTAATGCTTAAAACTCTCTTTAAGTAATACGTCACTTTTTATCGAAAAAATGAACAACATCGTAGTTTAAATTAAAACCGAAAATTGTACAAATGACATAGAAGGAAAATACCGAATCCTAAAGCAAATACAATGGGATTAACACAACAATAACCCCCTTAAGCTTGGTGTATCTGCTCCTTGGTGCCCATGTGGATTATGTCCCTCGTCTCTAGGAACTTTATTCTCTCAGGGCTCCTTTGATTTGGATAAATCATTGGAGAAATGCATAGGGTTAGGAATTTTTTCATAGATGTTACTGTTCATTCATTTGATTCATAGGAATGTCACAAAGGAAAACTAGAGGAAATTTTCCTACAGGTTTTACTTTGAAGACAATGCATAAAGGAAATAAAAAATTCACTTTCAATACTATGCACAAGGAACTGGAAAAGTTTTACACCAGCCACCATTTCCTATTTATATCCCTTTTCTATTACTTCGATTTTCCTTTCATATGAATCAAAGAGTCCCTCAGTGGTTTTCATTAGAATATCAACAAGCTGATCATGTGTGCTCACGTAGTCACGTGCTCCACTGCACCTGATTCAACACACTCGTGGACATGATGAATGTGTATCAATGTGATTACTTCGGTTATGTCGATCTGAATTATTTCTCAGGGCAATTGAGTATTGTTTTTCACTTTTTAACAACACTAGTAATCATGTACGTGCACGCACGTTTGGACTAATGCATATTTTGCTAAACATATTACAAGCGCTAAAATTGTAGAATTAGCTTTAGAATTTAAAATGATGTTTGTAATCAAATATTTGTAGATCCAGTAATCATGTACATGCAATGCACATATCGACCAAATATACAAAATTATATTGTACATATTCAGTAAACAAATCTTACTCATATTCAAGCTAGTAGTAATGTCTACAAATATTTTTAAGCACGTTACCAAGTAACACATATCATATCCATGTCTGCAAATCTATCTTATAAGCATTAGACAATCCACACCTAACAATTCCATTCTTCTCTCTTATATACTTGTTTTGATGCTTGAAACTTAAGTCACAGTAGTCATGTACATATATTTAGAATGAAGTGAAAAACTAGTCAGAGAGACATGAGAATACAATCAGTATTGGTCCTGCAAACGAAGCAACATTGAGAAATTTTATATGAAATTCCTTCTTCATGTTTAGAGGTATCCACTACACATCCAGTGTCACCTCTCGGGACTCGCTGAGCTGCAACTTCAGAGAGACATGCTTATA
Source organism: Avena sativa (assembly GCA_916181665.1). Taxonomy (NCBI): domain Eukaryota; kingdom Viridiplantae; phylum Streptophyta; class Magnoliopsida; order Poales; family Poaceae; genus Avena; species Avena sativa. The sequence goes on along the minus strand of OV702283.1, from coordinate 381,387,658 downwards.
CATATTTCCAACAGCAACCATGACACCGTTGTCCTTGGAACTGAGCCACCAGCTGATTTACAAATCACCGGGTAGTTCAAAACAAAAAACACACTCCTGCCCGGAGACCATTCTTTGCTTCTCTAGCACCGGCTCCAAGGGTCCAACAGGCATGAAGACGACGATAGCTGCCACGTGGGCTGCGGTGTTTGGTCACAGAGCAAGCTGCACTCACCTTTTAGCCATGAAGGCTAGCTACAATGGCAATGCAAATGATGTCATCACAACTCCAAGCCTCGTGCTCTTGTGGAACATATTGAAGAATGGTCGATGTAACAAATCAAGCAATAAATCATTTGTATCAAATCATGATAGACCTTTCTTCACTTGACAGTAAAATACTTTGTTACCAGAACTGAACAACACTAACATATGTGAACCACTGCATGGAATCAAGGGCAAACAAGATAGTGTAGATAATTTGAAATTATAAATTTGGTGGAGAACATTAAGCTCCCATTATCAACATGCCAAAAACTACACTAAAATTCTCCACACCGTACTGAACCTTCAAGGCACCGCCATTCCACTGCACAAGTACGAACATATGTACAGAACCAACATTATATTTGGAAATTTCAAAATTGCATACCTTTGTTTTGATCTCCACATTTTTTGTTTTTCGTCTTTTATGAATGGTGTGGCAATTCGGGTTTGAACTATCTGATGGTACCAAGCTAGACAAAGAAGAAGGGTAAAACAAATTTAACACTGAGTGAAAAAAAAAGAATTCATGATCTTCTCATAATTAAGGCCCTGTATTCTAAAAAACTGATAGGGATAATTCTCTACTACAATCTGAAGACCCTATAAAGGAATAAGAAAATTGGCAAATTTGTCCCATGTATCAGAAATGAAGTTATTCAGTTGTCAACAAACAGTTTACACCTCGCCATGGACAAACAAACAAAGATCCTCTTCCCGACCACCTCAAAAACTTCACAAGGTTCGCACAGAAGAACCTTCCCAAATCCTGGAAGATCATAAGTATACAAACATATTACCAATTTGGAGACATACATTTGTTGAACCATCAACATCAACATATAGGGGACATAAAGTAAATTCGGTCATTATCGAAGAGACACCTTTTTCTTCCCCATGAGATGCGTGCTTGGTTTTCCTCTTACTTCCTATATCCATGGTATTGTGTATCAACTATAAATGAACTTCATATTAGCAGCCAAAATTGTGATAGTGAAAGAAAAAAATTACTGAATACAAATGTATATAAATGAAATGTAGCATCACATTCTGCAGCTATGGGTGTGTCTGATTTTAATGCCCAGGGAACAATTAACAACACCGCGGTTCATCATAATGATTTGCATCTCTTTGGCTGGCTCCTGGCCAAGGATCTTCCCTTAACACATCACACAGTTCCAAATGCGTCAGATTCGGCTCAAAAGTTAGACGACTATTAGATCCTAATCCCAAATCCTAACAACACAACATAGGCGCAGGACCTACGGATTCACCCAGCGGAGATCAACAAGTAAATGGCAGAAAAACTGAGGAAAGCAGTATGTGTACCGAGATGTGCAGCCAAACGCTGCTACTCCACATCACCACCCCCAGCAACGTCCATGCCCGCCATCGACGGTCAACCGACTTATCAATGTCAACGGCGAGACCTAGCCACCGTGTGCAACAGACAGATGCGCTCCTCGACCATCGCCAGCCCTGCGCTAGCCTGCACGCCATTACCCTCTTCCTTCTGCCACTTGTCGTGTGGCATTCTTGTCGCTGCCTTTTGCGTCCTTCGTGCTCCGCCAAGGCAGGGAAGAATGGTTGAGGGAGGGGCGAAAGAGTTGGAGAGAGGGATCCGGTGGGATGGTTTTGTAGGGGTTCGTAGCATGGAAAACAAAAAATTTCTACCGCATGCACACAAACAAGCCAAGATCTATCTACTAGATTGTAGCAATGAGTCGATAGAAGCACTCACCCTCAAAGATTCCAAAGCGGTTAACGAGAGCAGATTCTCGTGGGTGATGTAGTCGTACACTTGCCAATCTCAAGATCGCGTAAACGATCCTTCCGGCGCTGCGTTCCGGCAGCGCTTCGGTAGTCGGTCACACGTTCGGTAGTCGATGAAGACCTTCCTCTCCCTTGTTCTAGCAGGCAGTGGAGGTTGTAGTTCTCCCCTCGATATTCCGGCAGCATGACGGTGTGGTGTCGGAAGTAGAGGGAAGATCCCGCAGGGCTTCGCCTAAGCCGGTGCGAGTTATGGTGGATTAGGGTTTCCCGGAGATCTAGGGTTTAGATGACCGGGAGGAGGAGGAGGTGTTGGCGGCGGCTAGGGCGGCGGCGACGATCCGGTGGCAGCGCGAGGCGGCGGCGGCGCGGCGGCGCGGGGAGGCGGCGACGAGCGGCGGCAGCGGGGCTGCGACGGCGACGGCTCGTGTGCGAGGAGAGGGGCTAGGGATTGTGTGTGTTGGGGAAGCCCTCCCCCTCTATTTATGAGAGGGGGCAGCCTTGGGAGGGGTGGGTTTGAATCCAAACCCAAACCCAAGTTGGATTGAGAGAAGGACTTGTTTCTTCTCCCACTAGGAAACCATTGTTCCAGTTTGACTTTTCAAACTCCCGCTTGACTTTCAATTTAGAGCTTTAATTCTCTCTCGCAAATGCACACACCAAGTGACCTAGGACATGATCCAATCATTCCACTTATCCAAGACATATTCATGGACCATTCTCCTTCCGGACCGGTGAACTTTCTAGAACCTTCTAGAACCTCTCCGATGAAAACATCGGAATGTTTCCCGAACTCCGGAATCGGACTTTACTTATATGAATCTTATTCTCCGGACCATTCCGTATCTCCTCGTGATATCCTGGATCCCATCCGAGACTCCGAACAACATTCAGTATCCCTATTAACATTCCATATCTACTAAACAACATCAAATCCTTAAGTGTGTCTCCCTACGGCTCGTGAATTATGCGGACATGACCGAGACACTTCTCCGATCAATAACCAATAGAGGAATCTGGAAATTCATATGGCTCCCACATATTTATACGATTACTTTGCGATCGAATGAACCACTTACATATGATACCAATTTCCCTTTGTCTCACGATAGTTTACTTATCTGAGGTTTTGATTGTCGGTATCTTTGCATACCTAGTTCAACCTCGTTACCGATAAGTACTCTTTTCTCTTTCCCGTGACATGTGATCCCTTGTGAGCCAGTCACATGCTTGCAAGCTAATTGGATGATATTCCACCTAGAGGGCCCAGAGTATATCTATCCGTCATATGGATGGACAAATCCCACTCTTGATCCATGTGCCTCGACTCATACTTTCTGAACACTCAATGCCACCTTTATAGCCACCCAGTTAAGATGTGGTGTTTGATGTCATCAAAGCATCCTTCCGGTGATGGTGATTAGCATGATCTCATGGTCGAAGGAATTAGGTTACTATGTATCAGAAAGCTTATAGCAAACGAACTATTGAAATGACTTGATCTTTATGCTACGCTTATTTATAGGAGTATGTCCATCATACCATTCTCCTAATGATATGATCTCGTTGTTAACAACATCTCAATGTTCATGATCGAGAAACCACGATCATCTATATTAACCAACAAGCTAGTATTATTAAAGAGGCTTTACTAGGGACTCTAATTTAGTTTACAAATCACACAAGTATTAATGTTTCTGGTTAATACTGTTATAACACGAATGTAAACATTTATCATAAACACAAAGATATAATAATAACCATTTTTATTAATGCCTCTAGGGCATATCTCCAACAGTCTCCCACTTGCACTAGAGTCAACTAATCTAGATTACATGGTAATATACCGAACACCCATGGCGGTTTGGTGATGGTCATGTTTTGCCCTCGGGAGAGGTTTAGTCAACGGATCCACCACATTCAGATCTGTGCGTACTTTGCAAATATTTATGTCACCATCGTGGACATGCTCTCGAATAGCGTGAAAATGTAGCTTGATGTGCTTCAGCTTCTTGTGTGACCTTGGTTCTTGCGTATTGGCTATGGCGCCCATGTTATCACAGTAGATAGAAATTGGGTCCAGCGCACTTGGAACCACACCAAGCTCTGTAATGAACTCCTTCATCCATATCGTCTCTTGTGAAGCCTCCGAAGCAGCTATGTATTCCGATTCAGTTAAAGATCTCGCCACAACGCTTTTCTTTGCACTCCTCTAGCTAATTGTTGCACCATTCAAAGTAAATACGTATCCAGATTGTGATTTAGAATCATTCGGATCGGTGTTCCAACTAGCATCGGTGTAACCATTAACAACGAGTTGTTCATCACCTCCATAAGAAAGAACCATATCCTTAGTTCTTCTCAAGTAATTAAGGATGTTTTTGACCGCTGTCCAATGATCCACTCCTAGATCACTTTGATATCTGCTAGTCAAACTAACAGCATATGCAATATCGGGTCTAGTACATAGCATGGCATACATAAGAGATCCTATGGCTGAGGCATAGGGAGTCTTACTCATCCTTTCTATATCTTCTGCTGTTGTAGGACTTTGAGTTTTACTCAAGGTCGTTTTAGGCAACATGGGCAAGAACCTTTTCTTGCTATCTTCCATTCCAAACCTCTTTAGAACTTTGTCCAAATATGTACTCTGTGACAATGATATTAGGCGTCTCAATCTATCTCTATAATTCTTTATGTCTAATATGTAAGCTGCTTCGCCAAGATCTTTTATTGAAAAACTATTATTCAAATAATCCTTGACACTATTAAGAAAGTCTACATCATTCCCAATCAACAATATGTCATCTACATAAAGTATTAAGAATGCTAAAGAGCTCCCACTCACTTTCTTGTAAATACAAGCTTCTCCATAAGTTTGTATAAAACCAAAGCTTTTGATCACCTTATCAAAACGTTGATTCCAACTCCGGGATGCTTGCTTCAATCCATATATGGACCGTTGAAGTTTGTATACCTTGTTAGCATCTTTAGGATCGACAAAACCTTTGGGTTGCATCATATACAACTCTTCATCAATGTCTCCATTGAGGAACGCCGTTTTGACATCCATCTGCCATATCTCATAATCATAATATGCAGCGATTGCTAACATAATCCTCACAGACTTTAGCTTCGCTACTGGTGAGAAAGCCTCATCGTAGTCAACTCCTTGAATTTGTCGAAACCCTTTCGTGACAAGTCGAGCTTTATAGACAGTAACATTACCATCAGCATCTGTTTTCTTCTTAAAAATCCATTTATTCTCGACAGCCTTTCAACCATCCGGTAAGTCCACCAAAGTCCATACTTGGTTTTCGTACATGGATCCAATCTCGGATTTCATGGCTTCTTGCCATTTATTGGAATCTGGGCTCATCATCGCTTCGTCATATGTCGCAGGGTCATCGGTGTTGTCCACCAACATGACATTCATAACGGGATCATACCAATCAGGAGTGGTACAAGTTCTCGTTGACCTGCGAGGCTCTGTAGTTACTTCAACCAAAGTTTCATGATCGACATTATTAGCTTCCTCTCTCATTGGTGTAGACGCCACAAAAACTACTTCCGGTGCAGCGCTACTCGCAAGTTCGAGAGAAGGTTCAACAACCTCGTCGAGTTCTACTTTCCTTCCAGTCACTTCTTTCGAGAGAAACTCCTTCTCTAGAAAGGATCCATTCTTGGCAACGAAGATTTTGCCCTCGGATCTATCATAGAAGGTATACCCAATAGTTTCCTTTGGGTATCCTATGAAGATGCAATTTTTCCGCTTTGGGTTCAAGATTGTCCGGCTGTAACTTCTTTACATAAGCTTCGCAACCCCAAACTTTAAGAAACGACAATTTAGGTTTCTTCCCAAACCATAATTCATACGGTGTCATTTCAACGGATTTAGATGGTGCCCTATTTAAAGTGAATGCGGCTGTTTCTAATGCATAACCCCAAAATGATAGCGGTAAATCTGTAAGTGACATCATAGAACGAACCATATCTAAGAGTTTCATTACGACGTTCAGACACACCATTATGTTGTGGTGTTTCCGGCGGTGTCAATTGTGAAAGTATTCCGCATTTCTTCAAATGCTCGCCAAACTCGTAACTTAGATATTCACCTCCATGATCAGATCGTAGAAATTTAATCTTCTTGTTACGTTGATTCTCTACCTCACTTTGAAATTCTTAAACTTCTCGAAAGTTTCGTACTTATGTTTCATGAAATAGATATACCCATATCTACTCAAGTCATCCGTGAAGGTAAGAACATAGCGATAACCACCGCGCGATGCTACACTCATTGGACCACACACATCGGTATGTATGACTTCCGATAAATCCGTAGCTCGCTCCATCATACCAAAAAATGGAGTCTTAGTCATTTTACCCATCAGACATGCTTCGCATCTTTCAAGTGATTCGAAATCAAGTGATTCAATAAGTCCATCGGAATGGAGTTTCTTCATATGCTTCACTCCAATATGACCAAGACGATAGTGCCATATATAGGTCGAGTTATCACTTAGTTTCAAATGTTTAGCTTCAATGTTATTAATGTGCGTATTACTACAATCGAGATTCAATAAGAATAGACCATCTATCAAAGGTGCATGTGCATAAAACATATTACTCATATAAATCGAACAACCATTATTCTCGGACTTAAACAAGTAACCGTCTCGCAATAAACATGATCCAGATATAATGTTCATGCTCAACGCAGGCACCAAATAACAATTATTTAAGTATAAAACTAATCCCGATGGTAGATGAAGAGGTAGCGTGCCGACCGCGATCACATCAACCTTTGATCCATTTCCAACGCGCATCGTCACCTCGTTCTTCGCTAGCTTCCATTTATTCTGCAGCACCTGTTTCGAGTTACAAATATAAGCAACCGAACCAGTATTAAATACCCAGGTACTACTACGAGTACTAGTGAGATACACATCAATAACATGTATATCAGATATACCTTTATTCTTGAAGTTGCCGTTCTTCAAATCCCCCAAGTACTTTGGGCAATTCCGCTTCCAGTGACCCTCTCCCTTGTAGTAAAAGCACTCAGTATCAGCCTTAGGCCCAGCCTTGGTCTTCTTCTCCGGTGCAGTAACTTTCTTACCGCCCTTCTTGAAGTTTCCCTTTTTCTTATACTTGCCTTGCTTCTTGAATTTGGTGGTCTTATTGACCAACAACACTTGGTGCTCTTTCTTGATCTCCACTTCTGCAGACTTAAACATGGAGAAGAGTTCGGGCAACGACTTGTCCATGTTTTGCATATTGTAGTTCATCACAAAATTCTTGTAACTTGGTGGTAGTGATTGGAGGACAGGGTGAATCCCCAAAGCATTAGGAATCACTATACCTAAGCTTTGAAGCTTGCTTGCGTGCCCAGACATCTTAAGCACGTGCTCACTTATGGAGCTGCCCTCTTCCATCTTGCAGTTAAAGAACTTTTCAGAAGCCTCATAACTCTCAACTGCCGCGTGAGCCTCAAATATCATTTTGAGTTCACGGACAATATCATGTGGGTCATGGTTCTCAAACCTTTTCTGAAGCTCCAATTCCAAACCATACAAGATTGCACACTGAACTGTGGAGTACTGATTCTTCTGAGCGAGGAAAACATTCTTTACCTCATCGGTAGCATCAGCTGCAGGCGGGTCACCGAGCGGTGCATCCAACACATAGGTCAAATTACCAGCATTGAGGATAATCCTCAAATTGCGGAACCAATCCGCGAAGTTGATTCCATAGTTTTTCAACTTTTCTTTCTCTAGGAACGCATTAAAATTGATGGTAGGGGCCGCCATTGATCTACAACATATTTGCAATAGTTTAGACTAAGTTTATGACAAATTGAGTTCTAATTAATAGTTAAATTAATCTAGGTGAACTCCCACTCAAAACAATATCCCTCACATTTTTTTAGTGATCACACGAACCAAATCCACCACATCAAAACCGATCATCACGAGAGTTGATGTAGCTTCAATGGCGAACAATTAACATGTTCATCATATCTACTATATGACTCATGTTTTACCTTTCGGTGATCCGTGTTCCGAGACCATGTCTGTACATGCTAGGCTCGTCAAGATCAAACCTTAGTTTCTGCATGAGCAAATCTGGCTTGCTCACGTTGTATACACTCGCAGAATCTAACACACCCGATCATCACGTGGTGCTTCGAAACAACGAGCTTTAGCAACGGTGCTTACTAAGGATGAACACTTTAAAACTTGAAATTGTGTGCTTGAGGGATCATCTTATAATGCTACCGTCGTGAACTAAGAAATACAAGATGCATAAAAGGATTAACATCACATGCAATTCATAATATGTGATATGATATGGCCTTTCTTCTTTGTGCTTCCGATCTCCATCTTCAAGCACGAACATGATCTCCATCATCACCAGTATGGCGTCAAGGTCAATGGCGCCGCTTCATGTTTGTCGTCCACCAGCATCAACTATTACAACTACTTTGAATAGACACGCAGGTCTTAACGGAATTTAAAAGACAACCATATGGCTCCTGTCGGTTGCCAACTTACAATAAGGAACATTGTATACATCATATATAATCACAATCATGGCCATATCACATCACAGCACACCCCTGCAAAACAAAGTTAGACGCCTCTAATTTTCTTTGCATGTTTTACGTGGTTTGGGGCTTTCAATAAGTGTCGTTCTAACTTACGAACAAGAACCACAACATTGATGTCTGAACTATCAAGTGCCCGTTGTAAATTGAATCTATCCTATGATGGGAGAGACAGACACCCGCAAAGCCACTTATGTAATACAAGTTGCATGTTAAGCGTGGAGCAAGTCTCATGAAACGATGTCATGTAAGGTTAGCCCGGGCGCTTCATCCAATCATACCGCAAGATGCAAAGTACACAAAAAGCAATTCATAATTAAAGCACCACCGCTCACAATGACCATTGTGTTCTACTCGTGCAACAGATCTACATATAGACACGGCTATGATACCACTATAGGGGTTCGTAGCATGGAAAACAAAAAATTCTACCGCATGCACACAAACAAGCCAAGATCTATCTACTAGATTGTAGCAACGAGTCGATAGAAGCACTCACCCTCGAAGATTCCAAAGCGGTTAACGAGAGCAGATTCTCGTGGGTGATGTAGTCGTACACTTGTCGATCTCAAGATCGCGTAGACGATCCTTTCGGCGCTGTGTTCCGGCAGCGCTTCCGCAGTCGGTCACACGTTCGGTACTCGATGAAGACCTTCCTCTCCCTTGTTCCAACAGGCAGCGGAGGTTGTAGTTCTCCCCTCGAGATTCCGGCAGCACGATGACGTGGTGTCGGAAGTAGAGGGAATATCCCGCAGGGCTTCGCCTAAGCCGGTGCGAGTTATGGTGGATTAGGGTTTCCCGGAGATCTAGGGTTTAGATGACCGGGAGGAGGAGGAGCGGCAGCGGCTAGGGCAACGGCGCGAGCGGCGGGGCTGCGGCGGCGGCGGCTCGTGTGCGGGGAGAGGGGCTAGGGCTTGTGTGTGTGGGGGCAGCCCTTCCCCTCTATTTATGAGAGGGGGGCAGCCTTGGGAGGGTTGGGTTTGAATCCAAACCCAAACCCAAGTTGGATTGAGAGAAGGACTTGTTTCTTCTCCCACTAGGAAACCATTGTTCTAGTTTGACTTTTACAACTCCCGTTTGATTTTCAATTTAGAGCTTTAATTCTCTCTCTCAAATGCACACACCAAGTGACCTAGTACATGATCCAATCATTCCACTTATCCATGACATATTCATGGACCATTCTCCTTCCAGACCGGTGAACTTTCTAGAACCTTCTAGAACCTCTCCGATGAAAACATCGGAATGTTTCCCGAACTCTAGAATCGGACTTTCCTTATATTAATCTTATTCTCCGGACCATTCCGGATCTCCTCGTGATATCCCGGATCCCATCCGAGACTCCGAACAACATTCGGTATCCCTATTAACATTCCATATCTACTAAACAACATCGAATCCTTAAGTGTGTCTTCCTACGGCTCGTGAATTATGCGGACATAACCGAGACACTTCTCTGATCAATAACCAATAGAGGAATCTGGAAATTCATATGGCTCCCACATATTCCTACGATTACTTTGCGATCGAATGAACCACTTACATACGATACCAATTTCCCTTTGTCTCACGATAGTTTACTTATCCGAGGTTTTGATCGTCGGTATCTCTGCATACCTAGTTCAACCTCGTTACCGATAAGTACTCTTTTCTCTTTACCGTGACATGTGATCCCTTGTGAGCCAGTCACATGCTTGCAAGCTAATTGGATGACATTCCACCAAGAGGGCCCAGAGTATATCTATCTGTCATATGGATGGACAAATCCCACTCTTGATCCATGTGCCTCAACTCATACTTTCCGAACACTCAATGCCACCTTTATAGCCACCCAGTTACGGTGTGGTGTTTGATGTCATCAAAGCATCCTTCCAGTGATGGTGATTAGCATGATCTCATGGACGAAGGAATTAGGTTACTATGTATTAGAAAGCTTATAGCAAACGAACTATTGAAATGACTTGATCTTTATGCTACGCTTATCTATAGGAGTATGTCCATCATACCATTCTCCTAATGATATGATCTCGTTGTTAACAACATCTCAATGTTCATGATCGAGAAACCACGATCATCTATTAACCAACAAGCTAGTATTATTAAAGAGGCTTTACTAGGGACTCTAATTTAGTTTACAAATCACACAAGTATTAATGTTTCCGGTTAATACTGTTATAGCATGAATGTAAACATTTATCATAAACACAAAGATATAATAATAACCACTTTTATTATTGCCTCTAGGGAATATCTCCAACAGGTTTATCTCCGTGATTTTTGTAAAGGCGTTATCCGGCAAGTGACGAGGTTTGATCTCGTCAATGCCCATTGTTATGGACTTGGGTTTTGGAGGAGATGGGGATGCTAGAGATCGCGGAACGGTTAGCAAACAAGCAACACGGGGACACAAGGTTTACCCAGGTTCAGGCCCCGGGAGGGAAAACCCTACTCCTGCTTGTCTGCTCTTGATTACGGCGAAACCGAAGGTTACAGGGGTGCGCAGATGTAATCTGGCGTGTAGGTGTGTATGTGGTGGTATGAAGTGCCCTCCTCGTCGTGCCCTCCTAGACTTTATATAGAGATAGGCAGGTCCCAGGCACAGATCGAGTCGGTTACAAGTGTTAGGGTTTGCCCCTTTGAATCTTCTATCTACTCTAGTCTTGCTCTCCAAGGATCCGAAGGCGTCATGGGCCTTAGCCTCCCGAAAGTCTTCATGGGCTGGCGCATATTCATCGTGGGTCTTCCTTGGGCTGGACCAGGTATGCTAAGGTCGTGTACCCGCAGGGTATAACCATGTCAGTAGCCCCCGAGTGTTCAGTCGAATCGTAGATTCGGCTGAGGAATCTTAAATCTTTCGGGTGCAGTTGTCTCTGTCCTTTAGAGAAATTATTCTAGTGTGTAGGGATTGTTGATGCGTGTGCCTGACTCTCCCGATGGATCAGGGTCAGTTAACTGTCTTAGGACAAAACAACATGATCTTCTTCAGATTCGAGTCCCTCACTCGAACCCGGAACATATGCTGGCGTAATTCGACTCAGGTCGCGGAGGTCTTACAGGAGTGGAATTCCAGTAAATTTTAAATGATGTACCCAACGCGTCCGTCGGGATTTTTCATTGCGCTTGTTGGCACGGATTCTTGCTTGCAGAGTGCAGTCGTGTGCGTTGCCAGGCCATCAGATGATATCTGTAGGTCTTATCTTCGTGTCGCAGACACAACATCCGAATGTTTATCACCGCGGAGGTGTTTTGGGTGGCCAAGGAGGATGCTACTCACTTAGCATTAATTGGGGCAGAGTTGCCGAAAAGTTTTTGCATGCTGATCCGAAAGATCGCAGTCGAAGAATTCATAGGGTGCGCGACCAGCGCTCCCTATGGGAGTAGCCCCCGAGTGTCTATTCGAGTCGTAGACTCGAGCAGAGACTTTAATTTAGTATTTATTGACTTTTCGGTTCGTAGGACACAAAATTTTCGGATGCTTGAATCCATCCTCCCTATGGGAGTAGCCCCCGAGTCCGTACTGGAGTCGTAGACTCGACATAGAACTCGAAGAATAGTTCAATGGTGTAGTATGTTGATCGTTTTTCGGGAGCACGGCCAGTGCTCCTGATAGGAGTAGCCCCCGAGTAGTTAGTCGAATCGTAGATTCGAGTGAGTACTTTTAGCTGTGTAGCCGAAGAATTGTAACCGTTGCTAGTATAGCTTTTGATGACGTCAGTGCTGACGATCGGTGACCTCAAGCGTCTGCGGCGCCAGAGATAACGTGACTGGACGAACATGGGTCCCACCTTCTGACTTTGAGTTGACTGGTCACGCGCGGCGTGGAGATAATTACGTTGTCACCTCGATTTCCATGCGTAGTGGACGGCGTGTGAGCGACGGTTCGCTGCTGTGCCGACACATGGACGGTTGGATTTGGATGTTGGCTTTAGGTATTCCCGATGAATGGTCGTCGTGCATCGTCCTCGTCCTTATAATCATTGGGGAAAAGTTAGTTTGTTTTTCACTGTAGCCATTCTCTTTTCACTGCTCCCATCTTCTTTGAGCTTTTCTCGCTACGCGCTGGAATTTCTTCGAACCTTTCCTTCCTTGTTTCTGCATGCTCATCATTGCCACCGCCGAACTGTGATGGGGAAGTCCAAGAAGGCCTACACCGCAGTTGGTACTAGTGATGCCGCCGGTGGCAAGAAGGGTTCCGCTGCCACTCGCGTCACCGATGGTGGCTGGCGACGATCAGAGACTCACGAGGGCGATCTCCGCAAGCTCCGTGAGCGGGGTCTGATCCCGTAGGATAGGAAGGCCGTCCGGATTCCCAGTGACGAGGTAATTCCCCGTCCTCCCGCTGGGTTTCGGGTCATGTTCATCGCTTTTGTCCTTCGGGGCCTTTCTTTCCCGATCCATGATTTCCTCTGTGGATTGGTTTTATTTTATGGCATCCAACTCCATCATCTTTCGCCGAACTCTCTTCTTCATGTCGCCTGCTTCATCACCTTCTGTGAGTGCTGGCTCGGTGTTGATCCGCACTCTGGCCTCTTCCGGAAGCTCTATTCCGTGAAGAGGCAATCTGGCTCCGATGGCGCTTATCCTACCGGCGGCTGCATCATTTCCCTTAAATCCAACCTTCTCTTCTTTTCTTTCTCTATGTCGGAGTCCGTATAGTACTAGCGGAGGCGATGGTTTTATATCCGCGACTCCACAGTTGCCGGTCAGAACTTTGGTCTTGCTCCTTTTGACCCCTCCCAGAAAATCGAGCCGAAAAGGTCCTGGAAGAATCACATCTTGGACGGTGAGGTGGCGGAGATAGAGGAGCTCTATCGTCGGGTGGAGGATCTTCAGGTGATTCCGGATAAAGAGGTGAATGGTGTGTATATCATCCGCACCTTCCTCAAACGTCGGGTGCAGCCGCTCCAGGCTAGGGCGCACCCGATGTTTCTTTATTCTGGCCGCCACGACCCGACTAGGGTTTTGACTGAAGAGTTCTCCAGGGGGATCTTGACAGGATTCTTCGGCCGCTGCTGAAGTTCAAGGCTGAAGAGGATCTCCCGGGGAAGTCGCTGACTCCTCCGTTCGCCGCCTCTCGTTTGGTTCCACAGGTGTAGATCTGGGGCGTGCGCATAGCGCTTTTTTCGACTGAGTTTTTCTTACGCTTGCTTTTGTTCTGAAAGTTTGTTTCTTTTGCGCAGGAGTTCAAGGTACTGGGCATGTCTCCTCCACTACCCGAACTGTTTCCGGATGCACCGGACAATGAGGTGGTGGATTCCATGTCTGAGCTTCCCTCGGCGCGATCACCAGCGGAAGAAACTTGTGAGTCTAGCGAGGAGCAGACTCGAAAGCGGACGCGGAGCTCGAGCGAAACGTCGGATGCTTCAACTCCGCCGACCCCTAGGAACCCGCCATGCCTTGAGCGTCACACTTGGGGTCATGGTGGCTCTTCCTCTCCTATTCCGGCCGTGCCCGTGCTGTAGGGTTTCGTAGCATGGAAAACAAAAATATTCTATCGCATACAAACAAACAAGCCAAGATCTATATACTAGATTGTAGCAACGAGACGATGGAATAACTCACCCTCGAAGATTCCAAAGTGTTTAACGAGAGCGGATTCTCGTGGGTGATGTAGTCGTACTCTTCCCGATCTCAAGATCGCGTAGACGATCCTTCCGGCGCTGCGTTTCGGCAGCGCTCTCGCAGTCGGTCACACGTTCGGTACTCGACAAAGACCTTCCTCTCCCTTGTTCCAGCAGGCAGCGGAGGTTGTAGCACTCTCCTCGCGATTCCGGCAGCACAACGGCGTGGTACCGGAAGTAGAGGGGAGATATCGCAGGGCTTCGCCTTAAGCCGGAGCGAGTATGGTGGACTATGAGAGAGCTCCTCGGCGATCTAGGGTTTAGACACACCAAGGAGGAGGCTTGGCCGGCGGCTAGGGTTAGCTAGGCGGCGGCGGCTTGCCCTAGGGCGGCGGCGGCTGCAGGAGGGCCGGCGGCTTAGGGCTAGGGTTTGCGGGTGGAGGTGTTGGGTGCTAGGAGGGGCAGCCCTGCCCCTCCTTATATAGGTGGAGGGGCCGCGCCAGGGGAGGGGAGTCCCTCCCCAACTCGGTTTCCCAAGGGGGCCGGCGCTGGAGGGGAGGAACTCCTCCCCAACTCGGTTTCCACCTTCCCCTCCACTTCCCAAAATAGCCGTTTGACTTTTCAAATTGGCGTTTGACTTTTCAAACTAGGATTTGATTAAACCCTTTATTTTGTTCAGCGATGACACCTAGTACATGATGCAATCATTCTAACTTGGTATGACACATTCATGTACCCTTCCCCTTCGGAGTGCCGGACATTCCGGAACCTTCTAGAACATTCTCGATGAAAACACCGGAACCATTCTCCAACCCCGAAACAGGACTTTCCTTATATGAATCTTATTCTCCGGACCATTCCGGATCTCCTCGTGATATCCCGGATCCCATCCGAGACTCCGAACAACATTCGGTCTCTTACTCATCATTCCATAACTACTCAAACAACGTCGAATCCTTAAGTGTGTCTCCCTACGGTTCGTGAATTATGCGGACATGATCGAGACACTTCTCCGAAAAATAACCAATAGAGGAATCTGAAAATTCATATGGCTCCCACATATTTCTACGATTACTTTGCGATCGAATGAACCACTTACATACGATACCAATTTCCCTTTGTCTCACGATAGTTTACTTATTCGAGGTTATGATCGTCGGTATCTCTGCATACCTAGTTCAACCTCGTTACTGATAAGTACTCTTTTCTCGTTCCCGTGATATGTGATCCCTTGTGAGCCAGTCACATGCTTGCAAGCTAATTGGATGACATTCCACCGAGAGGTCCCAGAGTATATCTATCCGTCATATGGATGGACAAATCCCACTCTTGATCCATGTGTCTCAACCAATACTTTTCGAACACTCAATGCCACCTTTATAGCCACCCAGTTACGGTGTGGTGTTTGATGTCATCAAAGCATCCTTCCGGTGAAGGTGATATGCATGATCTCATGGTCGAAGGAATTAGGTTACTATGTATCAGAAAGCATATAGCAATTGAACTATTAAAATGACTTGATCTTTATGCTACGCTTATCTATGGAGTATGTCCACCATATCGTTCTCCTAACGATATGATCTTGTTGTTAATAACATATCAATGTTCATGATAGGGAAAATACAATCATTTATTAACCAACAAGCTAGTATTATAAAGAGGCTTCACTAGGGACTCTATTTTAGTTTACAAATCACACAAGTATTAATGTTTCCTTGTTAATACTATTATAGCATGAATTTAAACATTTATCATAAAAACAAAGATATAATAATAACTACATTTATTATTGCCTCTAGGGCATATCTCCAATAGTCTCCCACTTGCACTAGAGTCATCTAATCTAGATTACATGGTAATATAGCGAACACCCATGGCAGTTTGGTGTTGGTCATGTTTTGCCCTCGGGAGAGGTTTAGTCAACGGATCCGCCACATCTAGATTTGTGTGTACTTTGCAAATCTTTATGCCCCCATCTTGGACATGTTCTCTAATAGTGTGAAAACGCAGCTTGATGTGCTTCAGCTTTTTGTGTGACCTTGGTTCTTGCGCATTGGCTATGGCGCCCATGTTATCACAGTAGATAGACATTGGGTCCAGCGCACTAGGAACCACACCCAGCTCTGTAATGAACTCTTTCATCCATATCGCTTCTTGTGAAGCCTCCGAAGCAGCCATGTATTCCGATTCAGTTGAAGATCTCGCCACAACGCTTTGCTTTGCACTCCTCCAGCTAACTGCTGCACCATTCAAAGTAAATACGTATCCAGATTGTGATTTAGAATCATTCGGATCGGTGTTCCAACTAGCATCGGTGTAACCATTAACAACGAGCTGTTCATTACCTCCATAAGAAAGAACCATATCCTTAGTTATTCTCAAGTACTTAAGGATGTTTTTGACCGCTGTCCAATGATCCACTCCTGGATCACTTTGATATCTGCTAGTTAAACTAACAACATATGCAATGTCGGGTCTAGTACATAGCATGGCATACATTAGAGATCCTATGGCTGAGGCATAGGGAGTCTTACTCATCCTTTCTCTATCTTCTGCCGTTGTCGGACTTTGAGTTTTACGCAAGGTCGTATTGGGCAACATGGGCAAGAACCCTTTCTTGCTATCTTCCATTCCAAACCTCTTTAGAACTTTGTCCAAATATGTACTTTGTGACAATGATATTAGGCGTCTTGATCTATCTCTATAAATCTTTATACCTAATATATAAGCTACTTCGCCAAGATCTTTCATTGAAAAACTATTATTCAAATATTCCTTGACACTATTAAGAAGGTCTACATCATTCCCAATCAACAATATGTCATCTACATATAGTATTAAGAATGCTACAGAGCTCCCACTCACTTTCTTGTAAATACAAGCTTCTCCATAAGTTTGTATAAAACCAAAACTTTTGATCACCTTATCAAAACGTTGATTCCAACTTCGGGATGCTTTCTTCAATCCATAGATGGACCGTTGAAGTTTGCATACCTTGTTAGCATCTTTAGGATCGACAAAACCTTTGGGTTGCATCATATACAACTCTTCATCAATGTCTCCATTGAGGAACGCTGTTTTGACATCCATCTGCGATATCTCATAATCATAATATGCAGCGATTGCTAACATAATCCTCACAGACTTTAGCTTCGCTACTGGTGAGAAAGTCTCATCATAGTCAACTCCTTGAATTTGTCGAAACCCTTTTGCGACAAGTCGAGCTTTATAGACAGTAACATTACCATCAACATCTGTTTTCTTCTTGAAAATCCATTTGTTCTCGACAGCCTTCCGGCCATCCGGTAAGTCCATGAAAGTCCATACTTGGTTTTTGTACATGGATCCAATCTCGGATTTCATGGCTTCTTGCCATTTGTTGGAATCTAGGCTCATCATCGCTTCCTCATACGTCGCAGGGTCATCGGTGTTGTCCACCAACATGACATTCATTACGGGATCATACCAATCAGGAGTGGTACGAGTTCTCGTTGACCTGCGAGGCTCTGTAGCAACTACAACCGAAGTTTCATGATCATCATCATTAGATTCCTCTCTTATTGGTGTAGGCACCACAGGAACTTCTTCCGGCGCTGCGCTACTCACAATTTCGAGAGAAGGTTCGACAACCTCGTCGAGTTCTACTTTCCTTCCAGTCACTTCTTTCGAGAGAAATTCCTTCTCTAGAAAGGATCCATTCTTAGCAACGAAGATTTTGCCTTCGGATCTATGATAGAAGGTATACCCAATAGTTTCCTTCGGGTATCCTATGAAGACGCATTTTTCCGCTTTGGGTTCAAGCTTGTCCGGCTGTAACTTCTTTACATAGGCTTCGCAACCCCAAAGTTTAAGGAACGATAATTTAGGTTTCTTCCCAAACCATAATTCATACGGTGTCGTTTCAACGGATTTAGATGGTGCCCTATTTAAAGTGAATGCGGCTGTTTCTAATGCATAACCCCAAAATGATAGCGGTAAATCTGTAAGTGACATCATAGAACGAACCATATCTAAGAGAGTTCGATTACGACGTTTGTACACACCATTACGTTGTGGTGTTCCCGGCGGTGTCAATTGTGAAAGTATTCCGCATTTCTTCAAATTCTCGCCAAACTCGTCACTTAGATATTCACCTCCACGATCAGAACGTAGAAATTTAATCTTCTTGTTATGTTGATTCTCTACCTCACTTTGAAATTCCTTAAACTTCTCGAAAGTTTCGGACTTATGTTTCATGAAATAGATATACCCATATCTACTTAAGTCATCCATGAAGGTAAGAACATAACGATAACCACCGCGCGATGCTACACTCATTGGACCACACACATCGGTATGTATGATTTCCAATAAGTCCGTAGCTCGCTCCATCATACCAGAAAATGGAGTCTTAGTCATTTTACCCATCAGACATGCTTCGCATCTTTCAAGTGATTCGAAATCAAGTGATTCAAGAAGTCCATCGGAATGGATTTTATTCATACGCTTCACTCCAATGTGACCAAGACGACAGTGCCACATATAGGTCGAGTTATCGCTCGATTTCAAACATTTAGCCTCAATGTTATTAATATGTGTATTTCCACTATCGAGATTCAATAAGAATAGACCATCTATCAAAGGTGCATGTGCATAAAACATATTACTCATATAAATCGAACAACCATTATTCTCGGACTTAAACAAGTAACCGTCTAGCAATAAACAAGATCCTGATATAATTTTCATGCTTAACGCAGGCACCAAATAACAATTATTTAAGTATAAAACTAATCCCGATGGTATATGAAGGGGTAGCGTGCCGACCGCGATCACATCAACCTTTGATCCGTTTCCCACGCGCATCATCACCTCGTTCTTTGCTAGCTTCCGTTTATTCTGCAGCACCTGTTTCGAGTTACAAATATGAGCAACCGAACCAGTATCAAATACCCAGGCACTACTACGAGTACTAGTGAGATACACATCAATAACATGTATATCGGATATACCTTTCTTCTTGATGTTGCCGTTCTTCAAATCCGCCAAGTACTTTGGGCAATTCTGCTTCCAGTGACCTTCTCCCTTGCAGTAAAAGCACTCAGTATCAGGCTTAGGTCCAGCCTTGGTCTTCTTCGTTGGGGCGGTAACTTTCTTACCACTCTTATTGAAGTGTCCCTTTTGCTTAGACTTGCCTTTCTTGAATTTGGTGGTCTTATTGACCATCAACACTTGGTGCTCTTTCTTGATCTCCACTTCTGCAGATTTCAACATGGCAAAGAGTTCTGGCAACTGCTTGTTCATGTTTTGCATATTGTAGTTCATCACAAAGTTCTTGTAACTTGGTGGTAGTGATTGGAGGACACGATAAATCCCCAAAGCATTAGGAATCACTATACCCAAGCTTTGAAGTTTGTTTGCGTGCCCAGACATCTTAAGAACATGCTCACTTACGGAGCTGCCCTCTTCCATCTTGCAGTTAAAGAACTTTTCAGAAGCCTCATAGCTCTCAATTGCCGCGTGAGTCTCAAAGATCAATTTGAGATCACAGACAATATCATGTGGGTCTGAATTCTCAAACCTTTTCTGAAGCTCCGATTCTAAACCATACAAGATAGCACACTCAACTGTGGAGTACCGAGTCTTCCGAGCGAGGTAAACATTCTTTACTTCATTGGTAGCAGTAGCTGCAGGTGGGTCACCCAGCGGTGCATCCAGCACATAGGTCAAATTACCAGCTGTGAGGACAATCCTCAAATTGCGGAACCAATCCGCGAAGTTGCTTCCATTGTTTTTCAACTTTTCTTTCTCTAGGAATGCATTAAAATTGATGGTAGGGGCCGCCATTGATCTACAACATATTTGCAATAGTTTAGACTAAGTTTATGACAAACTGAGTTCTAATTAATAGTTAAATTAATCTAGGTGAACTCCCACTCAAAACAATATCCCTCACATTGTTTTAGTGATCACACGAACCAAATCCACCACACCAACACCGATCATCACGAGAGTTGATGTAGCTTCAATGGCGAACAATCGACATTTTCATCATATCTACTATATGATTCATGCTTTACCTTTCGGTGATCCGTGTTCCGAGACCATGTCTGTACATGCTAGGCTCATCAAGATCAAACCTTAGCTTTCGCATGAGCAAATCTGGCTTGCTCACGTTGTATACACTTGCGGAATCTAACACACCCGATCATCACGTGGTGCTTCGAAACAACAAGCTTTAGCAACGGTGCTTACTAAGGGTGAACACTTTAGAACTTGAAATTCATGTGCATGAGGGATCATCTTATAATGATACCGTCGTTTACTAAGCAATACAAGATGCATAAAGGATTAACATCACATGCAATTCATAATATGTGATATGATATGGCCTTTATTCTTTGTGCTTCCGATCTCCATCTTCAAGCACGAACATGATCTCCATCATCACCGGCATTGCATCAAGGTCAATGACGCTTCTCCATGGTTGTCGTCCACCGGCTTCAACTATTACAACTACTTTGAATAGACACGCGGGTCTTAACATAAATTAAAGACAACCATATGGTTCCTGCCGGTTGCCAACTTACAATAAGGAACATTGCACACATCAAATATAATCACAATCATGGCCATATCACATCATTGCACACCCTTGCAAAAAAAAGTTAGACGCCTCTACTTTCTTTGCATGTTTTATGTGGTTTGGGGCTTTCAATAAGTGTCGTACTAACTTACGAACAAGAACCACAACATTGATACTAGCATTGTTAATCACCCGTTGTAAATTGAATCTTAACTATGCTGGGAGAAACAGGCACCCGCAAAGCCACTTATGCAATACAAGTTGCATGTCAAGCGTGGAGCAAGTCTCATGAACGATGTCATGTAAGGTTAGCCCGAGCCGCTTCATCCCAACATCCCGCAAGATGCAAAGTACACAGGAAGCAATCGACAATAAAACCATCAATGCCCACAATGACCATTGTGTTCTACTCGTGCAACAGATCTACATATAGACACGGCTCTGATACCACTGTAGGGTTTCGTAGCATGGAAAACAAAAAATTTCTATCGCATACAAACAAACAAGCCAAGATCTATCTACTAGATTGTAGAAACGAGACGATGGAATAACTCACCATCAAAGATTCCAAAGTGTTTAACGAGAGCGGATTCTCGTGGGTGATGTAGTCGTACTCTTCCCGATCTCAAGATCACGTAGACGATCCTTCCGGCGCTGTGTTCCGGCAGCGCTCCCGCAGTCGGTCACACGTTCGGTACTCGACGAAGACCTTCCTCTCCCTTGTTCCAGCAGGCAGCGGAGGTTGTAGCGCTCTCCTCGTGATTCCGGCAGCACAACGGCGTGGTACCGGAAGTACAAGGGAGATCTCGCAGGGCTTCGCCTTAAGCCGGAGCGAGTATGGTGGACTATGCGAGAGCTCCTCGGCGATCTAGGGTTTAGACACACCAAGGAGGAGGCTTGGCCGGCGGCTAGGGTTAGCTAGGCGGCGGCGGCTTGCCCTAGGGCGGCGGCGGCTGCAGGAGGGCCGGCGGCTTAGGGCTAGGGTTTGCGGGTGGAGGTGTTGGGTGCTAGGAGGGGCAGCCCTACCCCTCCTTATATAGGTGGGGGGGCCGCGCCAGGGGAGGGGAGTCCCTCCCCAACTCGGTTTCCCAAGGGGGCCGGAGGTGGAGGGGAGGAACTCCTCCCCAACTCGGTTTCCACCTTCCCCTCCACTTCCCAAAATAGCCGTTTGACTTTTCAAATTGGCGTTTGACTTTTCAAACTAGGATTTGATTAAACCCTTTATTTTGTTCAGCGATGACACCTAGTACATGATGCAATCATTATAACTTGGTATGACACATTCATGTACCCTTCCCCTTCGGAGTGCCGGACATTCCGGAACCTTCTAGAACATTCTCGATGAAAACACCGGAACCATTCTCCAACCCCGAAACAGGACTTTCCTTATATGAATCTTATTCTCCGGACCATTCCGGATCTCCTCATGATATCCCGGATCCCATCTGAGACTCCGAACAACATTCGGTCTCTTACTCATCATTCCATAACTACTCAAACAACGTCGAATCCTTAAGTGTGTCTCCCTACGGTTCGTGAATTATGCGGACATGCTCGAGACACTTCTCCGAACAATAACCAATAGAGGAATATGGAAATTCATATGGCTCCCACATATTTCTACGATTACTTTGCGATCGAATGAACCACTTACATATGATACCAATTTCCCTTTGTCTCATGATAGTTTACTTATCCGAGGTTATGATCGTCGGTATCTCTGCATACCTAGTTCAACCTCATTACTGATAAGTACTCTTTTCTCGTTCTCGTGATATGTGATCCCTTGTGAGCCAGTCACATGCTTGCAAGCTAATTGGATGACATTCCACCGAGAGGGCCCAGAGTATATCTATCCGTCATATGGATGGACAAATCCCACTCTTGATCCATGTGTCTCAACCAATACTTTCCAAACACTCAATGCCACCTTTATAGCCACCCAGTTACGGTGTGGTGTTTGATGTCATCAAAGCATCCTTCCGGTGAAGGTGATATGCATGATCTCATGGTCGGAGGAATTAGGTTACTATGTATCAGAAAGCATATAGCAATTGAACTATTAAAATGACTTGATCTTTATGCTACGCTTATCTATAGGAGTATGTCCACCATATCATTCTCCTAACTATATGATCTTGTTGTTAATAACATCTCAATGTTCATGATAGGGAAACCACAATCATTTATTAACCAACAAGCTAGTATTATAAAGAGGCTTCACTAGGGACTCTATTTTAGTTTACAAATCACACAAGTATTAATGTTTCCTTGTTAATACTATTATAGCATGAATGTAAACATTTATCATAAACACAAAGATATAATAATAACTACATTTATTATTGCCTCTAGGGCATATCTCCAACACGTGCGGGCTGTGGCGCCGCAGCCGCCGGCGAAGCGGAAGAAGGAAGAGAAGAAAGAAGAGAAGAAAGAGGAGAAGAAGGGCAGGAGGACCCCTCCTGTCTTCGACTTGAGCGATCTCTACTCGTAAGTTTTCTTCAGTTGCTTTTTGCTTTCTTTCGATTTTGCTTGCTTGTACTTGTCTGATTTTTTCTTTTGTAGCCACTCCTCCGATGGATCCTTCAACGATGGCGCTCGGGAGATGGTTGGGGAGTCGAAGGTTGCTCCTCCTCTTCCTCAGGCGGTGGCCACCTCTGAGGGCGCTGCTCTGAACCCTTCTCTATAGGAGGCTCGGGTGGTTGTCCCTCATAAGACTACAACCGGACCTTCGGAGTCGCCATCTGACCATGTAAGTCTCTTCGTTCTTACCATGGGGGGGGGGAGCCCCCGAGCGTTTTTCGGATGATCTGCTGATACTTTTTGTTTTGTGTCTCGGGGGGGAGCCCCCAAGCATCTGTCGGATGATCTGCTGATCGTGCTTTTCTTTTTTGTACGTGCCTCAGGGGGATCCCCCGAGCGTTTTTTCGTATGTGTAATTTTCCTTGCTAGTTCCTTGGGCGCAGCCCCCGAGCCTTTCTTTTGACGAGTTGTGTCTTTTTGCAGCCTTTTGTGCAAGGCGCCAACCAGCTGGTGCAGCAGCACCTGGTGTTGGAGGCCAGCTTCAAGCAGCTTTAGGGTACGTTCATGAGTTGGTCTTTTCGTCTTCCTATACTTCCTTTTCCTTCGATCTGATGACTGTTCTGTTGTTTGCAGATGAAAACAATACCACCCTCCGCGAGCTTGATGCTCTCAAAAAGAGCCTTGGGCGAGCGAAGAAGAAAGCCAAGGACGTCATTGCTGTGAAGGAGCGCCTCGAGCGGGAGCTAGCCGACGCAACTGCGACCAAGGAGCGCCTACAGCAGGAGGCTACGGACCGCGAAGAGCAACTCGCCACTGCTGCGGCCTCGCGCGATAATTAGGTAGCCGGCAAGCTGATGGCTACTGCCAAGGATATTTCGGGTGAGTGGTTTTGTCTGTTCCTTTTTTGGCTTCCTTGTATTTCTTGTTTTGCTTGATTTTCACGTTGCTTCTTCCGTTTGTTTAGATGCCGCAGGCATCGAGTTTGACCATGGTGCCCTAGAGCACGGAAGTGCTCTGGATGATGCCACTGGATCGGTCGAAGACCGCTGCAATACCGTGGTCAGCTCACTTGCCAAGGCCAAGGAGGTTCTCGGGCGCTTCTACAAGGAGCTCGTCCCCAAGGGCGTCGCCCTCGAGGATGTTGACTTGTTGGCGGATGCGCTGTCAGCTGATGCGCCTGCGGCGTACAGGCGCAAGCAAAAAGGCATCGGTGCATCCGTGGGGCTGGCGATGGCCCTGGCGTCTGGGGCGGAGCTGGATCTTCATCAGGTCACCTCCCAGATGCCAACGGCTGCTGACGGATCCAAGGTAGCTTTTGCCCTCTACGATGCCCGTTGTAAACGTTATGGGCCGAAGTTGATTGACTTACTGGATGAGTACACGGTGAGGCAGCAGGGGGAGGCCAAGAGCAGGCAATCCGGCTCCGAGGCTACTCAGGATGCAGCTTCTTAGGCCTAGTAGTTGTAGGATAGCTTTTTTTTATTTTGTTGTAATATATCTATGAACACTCCTTGTGCCATGCAGTGGCGTTTTGCTGCATATAGTGAATCTCCGAGCTATTTGTTTATTCGTGTGTTTGTTCATATCCCTGCCTTCTTTTCCTCTAGGGACCTTCGGGTGATGATCCCGTTGATACTTTGTCTGCGCCGTAGCTGCGGCCATCATTGGATGATGCGTCGCAGCTTGTGTTTCTTCGTGACTGCATCTGTAGTATTGAGAAAGAATTGCTTGGAGTGCGCGACCACGCCGATGTTTGGAAATCAAAGACAGAGCGAGGCGCTGCCAAAGAGGAGTATTTGATGGGGGAGTTGCGTCGTCTGGCCAAACAGCTTCAATGTGAGTTTTTCGAGTTGCTACTCATTTTTTCGGATGCGCCTACTGGGCTGTCATCTTACTTTGCGGGTGTTGTAGGTGCCAACCTTGTTCCTAAGGAGGAAAAGGAGCGTGTTGTTGTTCGGATCAACTGCCTGACCCAACAGGACATGGAGGCTGGCGGTTTTTTCTAGATGGACCGCGATCGTGCCATGGTCCTTGCGACTGTGCAAGATCGTGTTCACCAGGTGTCGCGGGTGCTGCGTCAAGTGAATACTTCGTTGGTGTCAGTTCTGCACGTGATGTTTCCCTTGGATGAGGCACCATCGTCTCTCTGGGGCCTGCTGGCGAAGTTTCGAGATGTGCATCATGTGAGGGAGCTGGTGCGGCATCAGCTGGTCGCGGGGGTGAAGGCCACGCTTTCCCTCGTGTGGCTACACCGTCCAGATGTAGATCTTACTGCTGTAGCAGCTGGGCCACCTCTTCGGCCGGATAGTAGCGAGTGGGATATGCGTCCATATTATGCGGCTGTAAGGCAGTATGCCGAACAGATTATAGATCTCTTTGAGCAGCGTGCGCAGGTGATTCTTCAGAATAGGTAGGACCTGTAAAAAGATAGATGTAAAATTTGTATGTATTCGACTGGGCGTGTTATGCCCTTTGCTATAAAGGTTGATTGTTGTTTAGCACGTGGTGCTTTGTTTGTATGCGTGTCCTTTTCGTTAGCCTGACGTGGTCAGCTACTCAGGTGTACACGCGTTATCCTCAGTCGACGAAGTCGTGAGGTGAGGGGAGCCCCCGAGTGTGTTGTAACATGAAGGAAATGCGAATAATAGACAATTTTTTTGGGGCGATACACTTAGCTTTATTCATATCGTAAGGAGGAGGTACATTGTTCGGCTGAATAGCCTTATTGCAAGTAAAAAGAGGGGGGTAGCTAGGGGTAGAAGCGTCGCCGTTGTGCAACGTTCCATGGGTTGGAGTATGCGACTCCGGACTCCACGTGCTTGAGGCGATAGGCGCCACCTGGGATGACTTCGGTGATGACGTAGGGTCCTTCCCATGGTGACTCGAATTTCTTCGGTCGCTCTTGCTTAAGTTGCAAGACTAGGTATCTTTTGACGAAGGACCTTGGGCGCAGCTGACGGCTGTGGTAGTTGCGAAGGCTCTGTTGATAGACCGTTGATCGAGCTGCGGCTATGTCGCGTGCCTCGTCGAGTGTGTCGACGACGTCTTCGAGTGCGGCCGTTGATTCGGCTTCGCTATAGGCGACGACCTGTGGGGCCTTGTGGAGTACCTCTGCAGGCAGCACGGCTTCGGCTCCGTGCACCATGAAGAAGGGCGTGTAGCCAGTTGAGCTGTTTGGCGTCGTGTGCAAGCTCCAGAGGACGGAGGGTAGCTCTTGCGTCCAGGCTCCTACGAGTCGCTGGAGTGGGATCATTAGGCGCTTCTTGATGCCGCTACCGACGAGGCCGTTGGCCTTTTCGACCTGCCCGCTTGTTTGCGGGTGCACCACAGAGGCGTATGCGATGTTGATTCCGAGGTCTTCACAGAAGTCCTGGAATTCTTTTGAGATGAAGTTCGACCCATTGTCGGTGATGATGCTGTGCGGCACACCGAACCTATAAATAATGGATTCGAAGAACTTGACGGCCGTTTTGCCCTTTTGGTTAGTGACGGGCATGGCCTCGATCCACTTGGTGAATTTGTCGACTGCGACCAGGAGGTAGACGTGCCCTCCTTTAGAGGACTTGGGCAGTTTGCCGATCATATCAAGGCCCCATTGGGCGAAAGGCCAGGCTAGAGGTATGGGCCCGAGCTCCGATCCGGGTGCGTGCGGTTTATCTACGAACCTTTGGCACCCATTGCATCTTTGGACGATGTCCTTGGCATCGTTCATGGCCGTTGGCCAGTAGAATCCGGCTCATAGAGCCTTGGTGACAAGGGCGTGGCTGCCCACGTGATGGCCGCAGATGCCCCCGTGGATGTCTTGGAGGATGGTTTTGCCGTCACCGATGGTGACACACCTTTGGAGTACACCCGAAATGTTGCACTTGTACAGCTCGCCATTGATGATGGTGAAGGCCTTGGACCGACGAGATATGTGTCGGGCATCTGTCGGGCTCTCAGGCAACTACCCGTCTATAAGATATCGGAGGTATGGCTGTGTCCATGTTTCTTCCACTGCCATGACCTGCATAAGGTTGACCACTGCAACCTCTGTGTCGAGTTTTTCTGGTCTTTCTTGTCCTTCGGGTAGCGCAGCCCCCGAGTGCTCTGCTTCTTCGAGTGATCCCTTTGGGAATTTCCTTTTGATGGATGGCACGCAGATCTGTTCGAGGAACACACCTGGTGGCACCCGTGCGCAGGTGGAGCCGATGTTGGTGAGTCTGTCGGCCTTGTGAGCTCCTCTTGCATGCCGAAAGACTGGAAAATTCTGTTGAAGTCCCTGTCGCAGTGATCCGATCGGGTGAAGCTCCCGTGGATGGTGATGACGCCCCTTGGTCCTGGCATCTTGAGTAGCAGGTAGGCATAATGCGGTACTGCCAGGAACCTTGCGAATGCCACGTGTCCGAGGATAGCGTGGTATTGTGATGGTCAGTGCACCACTTCAAACTCGAGTCGTTCGCACCGAAAGTTGTCAGGCTTGCCAAAGATGACGTCGAGCCATATCTTTCCCAGGAGGAATATGCCCTTCCCTGGGACGATGTCGTGGAAGTTGTGTCGGATTGTTCCAGGCTGCACAGCGGGATCAGCATTGCTGCTAAGGTTCTAGCGAACATCAGATTGATGCCGCTGCCGCCGTCCATGAAGACGCGACTCATGTCGAACCCTACGATCTGCGCATCGAGCACCAGGGCAGCATGACCTGGGCGAGGGACCTGGCAAGGGTGATCCGAACGGCTGAACGTGATGTAGGACTCCGATCCGCTGAGGTACTCAGGGATGGCGGGTGGAGCGGTCACAGCCAGATTGATCTGACGGGTGATCTTCTTTTGCATCCTGTTCGTTGGGCGCCCTTTTTGGATCATGAGTGATCCTTTCAGCGCGGGGTACCCGTGCCCACCGTTATTCTGCGCGGGTGCGATTGGGTGGTTCGAAGGTCCCGCAGGTGGTGGTGGAGGAGCTCCGTGTGCGATCTCACCTGGTGTGGGTGCGTTCCCGTATCCAGGGTTCGGGGCTTGTTGCCTCATCTAAGACATGCTCTCACTGAGTTTCTGGAACTCGTGGCAATCCTTGAGCATATGGCTTGCCTTATTTTTACCATCCTGCTTGTCGATGTAGAAGTGGATGGTGCATGGACCCGACAGTTTGTCGTATGCTGAGGGTCCGTCGTCACGACCGCGACGTTGCCATGACTGCGTTGGGCGTCCTCCGTCACGGAAGTTGTTTACGCGGTATCCGCCGCTGCTGCGGTTGCCGTCGCTGCAGCGGTCGGCGTAGCCAGCCGCGACGATGTCGGGTCCATCGCGATCGTCATAGACATGCGATCTTCTCTTGCTACGGTGTTCACGTCGCCGGCCGTAGTCACCTTTCTCCTCCGAGTGCGCTCAGTGGACGGAGTCCTCGCCATCTGCCCACCTGTTGGCGATGTCCATGAGGTGGTCGAGTGTCTTGGGCTTGACGCGCCCAAGTTATTCCTTGAAGTCCTGGCGCTTGACGCCATCCTTGAAGGCGTCGATAGCTCTCTCCTCACAGATGTGCGCCCGCCGTGGAGTTCTTGGTGTTGGACCAGCGCAATATGTACGAGCGAATGGATTCGCCCGTTCGTTGGGTGCAGGTCCGCAGCTCCTCGATCGAGGCTGGCTTCTTACTGGTGCCTTTGAAGTTTCGGATGAAACTGTATGCCAGTTCCTCCCAGCTTCGGATGGATCCCGAGGATAGGCTGTTGATCCAGATCCGGGTTGCGCCTGTCAGCTGCAGCTGAAGGCATTGTAGGAAGGTGTCCTTGTTTCCGCCGTGTAGTTTGACGGACGACAGGTGGTCGCTGAGCCACGCCTTGGGGTCCTGTGTGCCGTCGAACTTCGGAGTGTCCGAAGGAAGCTTGAAGTTCCATGGCATCCGTGTCCACCGAACGGATCTGCTGAAGCATCGGGCTCCGCAGAGTTCTCCTTCGTCATCGTCCTCCTCGGATTCGGATGAGCAGACACGCTTGGCACGCTCTTTGTCGATCTTGCGCTGGGTGAGCTCGCTTCGAGCGTCGTAGTCGTGGTTGCGGTGGCGCGAGCTCTTGTGCCTTCGAGGTAGGTCGTGCTCTTCATCCTCGGATGAAGGCGTGGGGCTGCGGTTGAATCTGACCGCAACCTTCTTCTTTGGCTCCGCAAGAGCTTCTCCGTGGAGCGCAGCTCCAATGAGTCCTAGTCCGGTAGCACGGACTTGTGCATGGCGCTTTTCGGGTCCCCCACCAGAGGTGGATGGGACGCGAGGTATGTGTTGGCTGCCATGATCGCAGCTTGCGGTGTCTTCGGGATGACGTTGCCGTCGGCATCCATCTCCATGAAGGACGTGTTGAGGGTCCGAGTCACCTCGCGACGTGCCTTGGGATCCATGTTCTCCGTGCGATAACGGTGCTTGTTGCCATGGTTCCCGTGCGAGCTTGAGCCGCCCATGGCAGAGAGCGCAACTCGCGGCACACTGGACTCTGAGGCTGCTTGCTTGCGTTTGTCAAGCACCTCTTGCATCTTCACCTGCTTCTTGTGCTCTTCGATTAGGAGCATGTGGTACGCCATCAGTAGGTCCCGTGAGGCACCCACGGGCAGGATCTTGTTGCCTGCAACGGCTTCGCGTGCTTGAGCCCATCCTTCCTCACTGAGGTGGATGATCCGATTGGGATCGGTGTCGTCCTCGTTGGGCAGGGGAGGGACTGGTTTCTCCTGTTCTTGCCGTTCCTACCCTGCGGGTTAGGTGGCGGGTTGGGTGCATGCTGTTCCACGTCACTCTGGATGACTACGACGCATTGGTAGTGCTCGTAGATCGGGTCGCTGCTGCCTCAGCTTTCGGATCCGGAACCGTAGGTCCCTTCCTTCGATGGTGGATCGCACAGATCTAAGTTGCAGCTGTTGCTGTCATAGGACTCATCTGTCGATGGCGATGTGCGTAGCACGGGGTGTGGAGCCCATGAAGCGGGCCTGATCGATGGCAGGGCACCCGCTCTGGGAGACGAAGAGTGCCGGTCTGCCCCACCTGGAAGCATAAGCTCCCGAACAGGATCTCGAGTCCATCGCCAACGGGCTCGAAGTCCTTCAGGGTGGCTGGTGAGTGGGCAGTCGAAAGCGCCAAAGAGGAGATGACTCTCCGTCGCCGCAGAGTTGTAGATCGCTTTGGTTGGGACCGTCATGATCGCACAATCAGCGCCCCCAGTTCCCACAGACGGCGCCTGACGAGGTTTAATCTCGTTAATGCCCATTGTTATGGACTTGGGTTTTGGAGAAGATGGGGATGCTGGAGATCGCGGAACAGTTAGCAAACAAGCAACACGGGGACACGAGGTTTACCCAGGTTTAGGCCCCCGGAGGGAAAACCCTACTCCTGCTTGTCTGCTCTTGATTATGACAGAACCGAAGGTTACAGGGGTGCGCAGATGTAATCTGGCGTGGAGGTGTGTATGCAGTGGTATGAAAAGTTGCGATCTGTAGATCTATTGTGGAGGTGGAGATCGTAGATCTATCTATTGGGGGGTTTATGGCGTGCGTAGGTCGTGCCCTCCTTGTTGGACCCTCCTAGCCTTTATATATGGGGAGGCTAGGTCTCGGGTGCCAATACGATTTGGTTACAAGTTATATTCAAACTCTAGTCTTGAAATTTCCTTGTCTTGTGCGCTGGGAGTCCGTGTCCATATGGGCTTCATAGCAGCCAAAACGTCGTAGGCGTCATGGTCCCTGACAGGTCGTCGAGTGGGCCTTCCATTGAGCTGGACCAGGTATGCTAACATCGGGTACCCGTAGGGCATATCCATGTCAGTAGCCCCCGAGTGTTCAGTCGAATCGTAGATTCGGCTGAGGACTCTTCAATCTTTTGGGTGCAGTTGTCTCTGTCCTTTAGAGAAATGATTCTAGTGTGTAGGGATTGTTGATGTGTGTGCCTGACTCTTCCGACGGATCAGGGCCAGTTAACTGTCTTAGGACAAAACAACACGATCTTCGTCAGATTCGAGTCCCTCGACTCGAACCCGGAACATATGCTAGCGTAATTCGACTCAGGCCGTTGAGGACTTACAGGAGTGGAATCCCAGTAAATTTCGAATGATGTACCCAACGCGTCCGTCAGGATTTTTCATCGCGCCTGCTGGCATGGATTTTTACTAGCAGAGCGAAGTCGTGTGCGTTGCCAGGCCATCAGATAATATCTGTAGGTCTTATATTTGCGTCGCAGACACAACATCCAAAATTTTATCACCGCGGAGGTGTTTCGGGTGGACAAGGAGGATGTTACTCACTTAGCGTTGGTTGGGGCAAAGTTGCCAAAAAGTTTTTGCATATTGATCCGAAGGATCGCAGTCGAAGAATTCATAGGGTGCGCGACCAGCGCTCCCTATGGGAGTAGCCCCCGAGTGTCTATTCGAGTTGTAGACTCAAGCAGAGACTTTAATTCAGGCGTTGTTAGCTTCAGATCCGTAGGACACAATTTTTTCGGATGCTTGAATCAATCCTCCCTATGGGAGTAGCTCCCGAGTTCATACTGGAGTCGTAGACTCGATGTAGGACTCGAAGAATAGATCGTTGGTGTAGTACCTTAATCGTGCGTCGGGTGCGCGGCCAGCGCTCCTGATAGGAGTAGCCCCCGAGTCCTTAGTCGAATCGTTGATTCGAGTGAGGAATCAAAGCGTGCCACTCGAAGATCTTCTGTGTGCGCGATCAACGCCCTAGTTTGGAGTAACCCGAGTGTCTGGCGGAGTCGTAGACTCGGGCAGAGACTCGAGTCTTGTATTGTGCAGTTGTAGTTTGGCAATCTCGTGGGCGTACCGTTATCCCGGAAGTACAACGGGTGCGCGACCAGTGCTCCTGATAGGAGTAGCCCCCGAGTGTCTAGTCGATTCGCAGACTCTAGTGAAGACTCATGCGAGGAGAAACCACTGACCCGGAAGTGCATCGAGTCAGCGTCTCATGCAAAAGGAGCCAAGAGTCGATGTAGCAGAGTCGTGCGGCGTTTAGCCGGAAGGACTCGACGTTCCGGATGAGGTCGATGTCGTTGCTTCTGTCGGGTATGTGTCTAGCGTCACGTCTTTGTAGAATCAAGCGATGCGACCATCCGAGGAGGAACTCGACTCGGGTATTTAGTCTATGGCGTAGCCACTCGTTTTGTCGACTCCTGTTAGAGGACTCAGTTGAATAGCTCAACGCAGTCGACGTCTTTATAAGCTGCAAAAAACATAAAGAATTGTGAAGTACTTGTATATTGTAAAGAATATTTGCCTGTCGGCTTGTAAAGCAAAATTCTGGTGCCAATCGAGTCGACACTTTTGCACTATATGCTAGGCCTTTTCGTTAGCCTGATTACCCTTAGTCTCAGTACCTTGCCGAGGCACTCGGAGTTCAAGGATTCGATGATCAGGCAGAATCAGCTACTCGGGCTGTCGCGCGTTCGAGGTGCTCGAGTGCATGGAGCCGATGGCACATTAGGTTACTCGAAGAGGGCGCAACCCCCGAGTGTTTTGAGTGCGGTTAAAAAGGAAATCAGCTCTGAGTAGTCAACTTAGCTTTGTTTGTTGTTGTCATGGAGAAGTTGACGCGGTAGCGGATCACGTGGCGGACGTAGTCGACGCGGCGGACCGAAGTCGCGTGGTGATGACGAGTTGCCGTATACGGAGATTGTAACGAGCCACAATAGTCGAAGACCGCATCGGGTTGCCGCATCCGAAGACCACAGCGGGTCATTGCAGCGAAGACCGGAGAAGGTCGACGGAGTCGAAGACCATAGCGGCAAGTCACCGCAGCTGAAGATCGCAACGGGTTGTGCGGCGGAGTCAGCACAGCCCCCGTCTATAGAATCGCACGGCCGACGGAGTCGAAGTAGCGGCGGGTCGCCATAGCTGAAGACCTTAGCGGCTCGTACCAGCCAAAGACCATAGCGGGTCGCCGCAACCGAATGTTCAGCGGATCACACGGCGGAGCCATCAAATATTTTTTGTACGAAGTTGATGTAGAGGATGCGTACCCGACGCGGCGGGCCAGTAGTCAACGCGGCGGTCAAAGTTGTGCAGCGGACAGGGTCGACACGACCAGACTAAATCTGCATGACTTTTTGTGCTGCCGCATGTTTGGCTACTCCAGATTGCCTAGCGCCCTCGATCTCTTATCGGTGAAGATAAAAAATGGCCGCCGCAGTGATGCCGAGGGAGAAATCCGGCAAGCCGATGTAGGTGTCTTGATCAGATGCGATCTGTCCGCTGTTGACGGCGAGGGATCCCGCTTGGAGGAAGATCTGTTCTTGAAAACCAAAAAATTGTAGATCGTCGATGATGGGACCGTCACGATCGCACAATCAGCGCCCCCGATTCCCATAGACGGCGCCAATTGACGAGGTTTAATCTCGTCAATGCCCATTGTTATGGACTTGGGTTTTGGAGAAGATGGGGATGCTAGAGATCGTGGAACGGTTAGCAAACAAGCAACACGGGGACACGAGGTTTACCCAGGTTCAGGCCCCCGGAGGGAAAACCCTACTCCTGTTTGTCTGCTCTTGATTACGGCGGAACCGAAGGTTACAGGGGTGCGCAGATGTAATCTGGCGTGGAGGTGTGTATGCGGTGATATGCGGTGCTCTCCTCGTCGTGTCCTCCTAGCCTTTATATAGAGATAGGCAGGTCCCAGGCACAGATCGAGTCGGTTACAGGTGTTAGGGTTTGCTCATTTGAATATTCTATCTACTCTAGTCTTGCTCTCCAAGGATCCGAAGGCGTCATGGGCCTTAGCCACCCGAAAGTCTTCATGGGCTGGCGCATATTCGTCGTGGGCCTTCCTTGGACTGGACCAGGTATGCTAAGGTCGTGTACCCGCAGGGTATAACCATGTCAGCAAGGAGAGGATGACGGGTTCCGGTGGGGAGTACTTTTTTCCGCGAACAGATTAGACGTGATTTTAGGGGCTGCCGGCTGCGGAGGCGGAGTTTCATATTTTCTCTGCCGGTGGAATCTGGTCAGTCAACTTAAATTACTAAGAGCACACTAGATAAGAATTAGATCAATTGTAGCCATTTGATGAAGTTTACTGGGCCTAATCATACGGTGTAAATAGGTCTATGTACCTTTTGTAGGGTGAGTTTAGAAAAAATTATGTTTGCTCTTTTATTAGTAGTAGAGATTTTCTTCACCTCTCTGCTAGGATGGCTCTAGTACCTTGGCAATTGCTTCGGCCGCTTCAGCATTTGGGCAATGGGGTACATGTGGTTCATGATCCAATGGGATCAATGTTGTGCTTTCCTTTTTTCCATCCGGGATGGAGACAACTATCATAATCATCAATGCTATTTTGTGATGGTGTATCCATCTATTGTTCTGTGTGATGAATTTATCCTCTAATTTTAGTGGTTAGAGTATATGCATATTGTATCTCCTTTTTTAAATTTAGACCTGGCAAGTTTATGATGAGGGGACAATAGGTACACAATGGATATTAGACGAGGTGAACTGATAGCTATTATTAGCATAGTGACAGAAAAGATTAACACACTTGCATGTTGGTAGTATATATCCTGGATCGCCCCACTATAACAATAAAATGTGTGTTATCCTTTGCCATATTGCTATGAGTAGAATCAGTTCTCATCATCGTGTCATCTTACTAAATGCAATCCTCTGTTTTTAATATATAATATCTAGATGCATGCCATGGTCATTGGGAACCATACAGATGGAGCATTAAAAAAATGTAATTTCATGGTATTTGATATATGGATTTATCAACGTGTTGTCTACATAATTTTTAATATACTTTATATAAGGTCTTACATATATTTGTACACTATTTATTTTTGTCACCGTATTTACGAGATGCTACTACTGAACTGATGAACTCTGACCCTACTTTAATAAAAAATAACAACCAAAACAAACTTTAGTAACTTTTTTTCGAAATGTAATTTTTTGTTATTAATTAGTCCAAAAATATATAACACTTCTATTCTCAAGTTACATTTTTCTTAGTTCATAACTTTATGCATGATACAATTTTGTACCACCCTACTGCTCTACTAATTTTCTTAGGACACGTCCTAGTGGAATTCAGCATTATCACTGAATAACATAGCAAGTGACTGCACGCAGCCGTTCGTGAAGCCTGCCTATGCCAGACCGCCATGAGGTATCTGTAAGGACAAAGGAGGCTCTTCATCAGGGATTCGCAGAAATCCATACACATTTGTGCTAGAAGTCAAAGTTCGCCGAGGCAGATCAGATAAAAGTGGTATAAACAAGTTTAGACCCAAACTACATGCGGTCGACCCACGCCCAATTGTGTGTACCCTGCCGCCAAGCGAGTGGAGACAGTATCGCTGCACACCGTTTTATCGGAATCCGTTGGTGACACTCATGAAATTTGGAGATAAAAAGTGGAGATCATATTCATATCGAAGAGTAATTTTTTTTTGACACAATTATGGAACATTATTGATCAAGGCAAATCATTACAAATAGTCTGCTGGATGCAATCCGGAATAGAATTTCTAAAACAAATTGAAACAAACTGCTCCGCTGAGCGAGCTAGAGTGTGTGCTGCAATATTAGACTCACGGAAAATATGAGAAAAAGATACTGCAGGAAAATTGGTCTCCAGAACCTTGATATCCTGTACGACCACGCCAATGGGACTTCTGTCCATTTCTGAAGAGTTGATTCTCTGAATTAATGACAAGCAATCAGAGACAACCATCAGTTTGTCGAAACCTTCGCCTCCGGCAAGGAAAACAGTGCGTCGAAGAGCCAACGCTTCAGCCAATTCCGGCGTTGTGACCTCCATCAAGAGCTCGTTGCAAGCAAACAAGCACTCACCAGTGTGGCTTCGGATCACAACACCAATTCCCATTTGACGCGAAGATGTAAAGAGAGCAGCGTCCACATTAACAAACACCGTTCCTTCAGGCGGCGGAGACCATTTAGGTGTAGAAGATCCGGTCTCACGTCTATTTGAAGTATCCAGTGAAAACAAATGCTGTTCAATCATGTCGACATATGCTTTGCTTTGTTCTGCAACAGTCTGCGGTGGCTTCATATTTTCACCATTACGTACACTGTTTCTGGCCAACCACAGGTGCCAAATCATCACCGTAAGCACCATGCACTCCCTCTCTGTCGATCTAGCCAGGAAATCAAAGACCCAAGATTTTGGATTTGTGAAAAATTTCCGGCGCAGCTGGAAACCATACAAGGGTTTTATCTCCCGCCACACTTCCTTAGCATACCGACAGAATAAGAAGTATGTGCAAATGTCTCCTCATGTGCACAGACAACACAAGCCATGGAAGCTGGAATGTGCCTACGGCAAAGTTGAACACCAGAAGGAAAACAATCATGAACAAAACGCCACAGGTTAATTTTCATTTTGCCCGGCGCTTTGATTGCCCAGAGTTTTTTCCATAGCAGGTTCTCGTCCTGCAAACTCAAGTGTGCGCCACCTCCCTGCTTACTTTGGTTAATGAAGAATTTCTCCTCCCTAGCCAGATGATAGGCAGATCAGACCGAGTACACACCATATTTTGTGAAGGGCCAAGAAATAAAGTCATCTCCGCCCCGCCGACTAGTAGGGATTTCAAGAACCCGGTTCACAATGTCCTCTTCAAAAATGGCACGCACCACCCCCGCGTCCCATGAACCATGGTCATCACTAAGTAGACAGTCCACGGTTGCGCCAATTGGAATTGGCGTCAGGGTCCGAAGCGTACATGGGTTTACATTAGGTATCCATCTGTCAGTCAGCACCTTAATTCTTTTCCCGCCTCCAACACTCCACCGAACCCTTTGCTTTACTACGGCACACTTTCTAACTACATTTGTGATTTCATCTCTTAGCTGCATGCATGCTTGGAATGGTGTAAATTTTGAGTTGACATTGGTATTTTGGCTCTAAATTGATTCTTTTTTTTCGAAAAGGGGATGTACCCCGGCCTCTGCATCGGTCGATGCAGACAACCTTTTATTAAAAATTCAAACTTCAAAAGTATTACAAATCATCAATCGCTTAAGGTCGACACCAAAATCAACAAGCAAAAAATAATAAAAAAGCGACTAAAAATCATAATCCAATCTATCAGAATGCATCCAAGCAGACTGACTGAAGATGTGCCCAGCGACCATCAGGAGACGGCTGCACCCAGTAGCCATAATATCCCGCTGGTTTGGTGTAGATAGGAATGCCCAAAGCTGCACCCAATGTGCCACCATGTGGATAACCTGCATAAAATTATTATTTTTGGATTTGTTAAAGATAATATCGTTCCTACATCTCCAAATAGACCAACATAAGGCTGAAGCACCGATGCCGAATCCTAGCCTTAGATGACTGATCAAAACTACGTAACCAATTACCAAACATGTTTGCAATATTAGTCAGAGGGGGTAAATCATAAGCAAAATGGATAATTCGCCACAAAAGGCGAGCAAAAAGGTAAGATATAAATAAGTGTTCTATGATTTTCCGAGACCCACAAAAACAACACTTCGTACATCCTATCCAATTTCTTTTAACCAGATTATCCTTTATGAGCAAAACCTTATTATTAAGAAACCACATAATTTTTTTGATTTTGAGAGGAATTTTTAATTTCCAAAGGTATTTCCGAAGAAAGACAGTATGATCATTCATAAGGTCTTCATACATGGACTTAACCGAGAACACCCCGGATGATGTCAAGTTCCATACAAACTTATCATGGTCATCCGACGGCTGAACCGTCATGAGCCTTTGGCATAAGTGTAACCAATCATCCCACTTATTACCAACAAGTACCCTTTTGAAACCAATGTTTAGGGGTATTTGAGATAGTACTTGTGCAACCGTCACGTTCTTTTTTTTGCATAATATTGTACAATGATGGATATTGCTGTGCTAAGGGAGTATCTCCCAACTATGTGTCCTCCCAAAACCTAGTACATGAACCATCCCCTACTTTGAAATGGCCTCTGGCGAAGAACTCATTCTTCACCTTCATAAGTCCCTTTCAAAATGGAGAATCAGTCGGTTTTATGTGGGCTTCAGACAAGGTTTTTTGACTAAGATATTTGTTACGCAGCAATTCTTGCCACACCCCTTCTTCAAACAAAAGTTTAAAAAGCTATTTGCTTAGTAAACATTTATTTTTAATCTCCAAGACCTCAATTCCTAGACCTCCCTGATCTTTTGGTCTACAAATAATATTCCATTTAGTTAATCTATTTTTTTTTATTTTCATCACTTTGCCAGAAAAAGCGAGACCTAGAAAAATCCAAACGTTTCCTCACCCCCTTAGGAATTTCCAGAAAAGATAGCATAAACATAGGTAAACTTGTCAAAACAGAATTTATTAGGACTAAGCAATCACCATATGATAATAACTTGCCCTTACAACAACCCAATTTACCTTCACATCGAGTTTTCATTGGATACCAATCTGAATTTTTAAGTTTTCTATAATGGATAGGTACACCAAGGTACCAAAAAGGCAAAGCACCAGCCTCACAACCAAAAAATTGTTTATACTGGAGTTCTTCATCCTTTGCTTTACCAAAACAGAATATCTCGCTTTTATGGAAGTTAATTTTTAAACCAGATAGCTGTTCAAAGATACATAATATTAGCTTCATGTTCATGGCTTTCTGTAGATCGTGTTCCATAAATAATATAGTATCATCCGCGTATTGTAGAATTGAGACCCCTCCATCAAAAAGATGTGGAATGAGGCCTCCGACTTGTCCATCCTCTTTTGCCTGTGCAATTAGAATGGCCAACATATCTACAATTATGTTGAAAAGCATTGGAGATAAAGGATCACCCTGTCTTAGAACCTTTTTAGTTTGGAAGTAATGTCCAATATCATTATTAACCCGAATCCCAACACTCCCTCCTTAAACAAATTGCTCAATTAATTTGCACCACTCTTGTGCAAATCCCTTCATGCGAAACGTTTGTTGAAGGAAAGGCCATTTCACTTTGTCATATGCCTTCTCAAAATCTATTTTAAACAAAACCCCATCTATCTTCTTCCGGTGAAGCTCATGGATGGTTTCATGAAGGACAACCACCCCCTCGAGTATGTGTCTTCCGGGCATAAAAGCAGATTGAGTGGGTCTAATTACTTTTTGGGCAATCCCCGTGATGCCGATTAGTACCCACCTTAGTAAATATTTTAAAACTGACATTCAACAAACAAATAGGTCTATATTATTGTATTTGTATCGCTTCTTTTTAGGAAGTAAAGTGATAACACCAAAATTCAATTTAAAGAGAGGCATTTCCCCTGCAGGTAATTGATTAAATAGTGTCAATAGGTCCACCTTAATACTTCCTAGAACTTTTGATAAAACTCCGCTAGAAAACCATCTGGACCAGGTGCCTTATTGTGTTCCATTTGGAAGATAGCCTCATACACTTCCTTTTCGGTAAATTGAGATTTTAAAGCGAATTGTGCCAATTGAAAATTTTCAGTGGGAGATGTTTCACCTTCATAACAATGTTTTCAGGGTCAAGTTCCCAAATAAAAATGAAGTCAACCGAGTTTTGGCTTTTCGTGTGCTTCAAGTTCCTAAGCGAGATACTAATTTAGTTTTTGATATTTGGTCGGCTGCGGAGGAACCCTTATATATGTTGCCGGAGGTGTGGGTGCAAGTCTCAGGAATCCCGTCTGACATTAGAAGAGATTTTCTATCCCTTTGGGGGGTGGGGACTCTTTTTGGAAAGACAAAGGCAGTAGGCATGGCATACACCAGGAAAAATAAGGTCTTGTGTATTCAGATTGGATGTGTTAATTCTTCTCTCATACCAGACACAATGGAAATTTTCATTAAACGGGGATTCTTTAAGTTGGATTTTGAAGTTGAACAAGTGGTGGCCACACAGGATGAGCACATGCTTGATGCTCACGAGGACAGGAATCGCAAGGACGATGGAGATGACGGAAATAAAGGAAAATAAAATGACATGGAATTGGATAATGTGGATACTCAAACAAAGCAAAAAAAATCAGACTGCTCGGAATGATTCGATGACTAAAGAAACGACTGATGAAACTAAGTATGACGGTAAACAGCGGAGCTGTTCTTCACCTATTAAATTTGGATGTTTTGATGTGATATTTACAAGTAAAGGTGTGGCCAGCTATGACCCTACATGTTCTTGTGATACTGATTCAATATGTGTCCATACTAATAATCAGATAGCTTCCGATGTTACTAATGCAAAGATGCTGAATTTTCATGCTACAGGGACTTTGTCGCAGCAACATGTTCTTATTGCATGTGACACGGGTGATCAGGTGGAGTCTGACTCGATATTGTCCTCCGGTGTGGTACCTGTAGCTGTTCCATGCTCGGTGTCAGCTGCTCTTGTTGTTGATGCACACGCAGCCTTGGTGCAGAACGCTGTTGCGGACGTGACAGACGCTGTCCCGGCTCTTGCTGGTTTCAAAAAGGGCGGACACAACTGGGATAGGCCAGGACGATGAGCGGCTTCTAGTCCCTCCTAGGTCAAACACTGTGATCAAACGACTGACGACACGACGACACCGATTGCTGCAGTATGAGACACTGTTGGCAAACAATTTGTTTCTGCATGCTAGGGATCTTTTGTGAAAACGATGAATAAAGGTATGGCTGTGATTTTAGATTCTAATGTGAGCTCTGTCGTTTCGAGTATGATTAAGAGAAACTTTTCAGGAGCTAATTTAGTTACAACAGATATGACCGCGAACAAACCATATGATGTGAAGGGAAGTAGCAAGATGAATGATGGGGACCAGGTGATGGGTGTGTTGACCCCTGCGACTGGTATGAACTCTTCTGATTCTACTAATTTACAATTTATGGGTCTAAATGGACTGGATGATATTAATTATGTTAAGTCGGTAGAACTTTTAGTACACCTCCCAAATATGTACCAACTATGAAGGAGGTTATATCTTTTGGAGGTATTCCAATGTCAGCCGGTAACATAAGGACGAGCTCACGTATTCAAGCTCAGCCAAATGCAGACGAGACACAAGTGGAGGGAGCTCTATGTAATATGCAAAACCGTAATAACTACTCTGGTTCAGGTAATAATTCAGTACCTACTCTTTCTATGTTGTCACTTGATGATAACGAATTTGTGGAAAGGGCAAATCGAATTGGTGTTTCGCTAGGGAATTCAGTGCGGCAATCTAAAGAATCTGTTAGGGGAATTAAGAGTTTGGAACATGATAGAACTTTATTCTTGTTGCAAAAAAATATTTCTGACTCAATGGATGGGGATATTGGCCCCTCCAATTTAGTCATGTCAAAAGTGCCCAATTTATGTAAGGATTTGATTGAGGACGAGGAGGATGAACAAGTGTTCGATGATCAATTGGATCTTCCAACACTGAACGATAATCCAAAAAAAACTCGACAGAAAAAGGTGTATGATGTGTCCAATCTGCGGAGGAGTAGTAGGAAAAGAACTAAAAAACATTCTCTTAATGCAGAACATAAAAGGTATGACATGGAATAGTGAGAGGTTCCGAGACCCTGCGAAACATAATTTTGTTAAAGAGGCTATTAGGGAGCATCGTTTAGACTTCATTGCCTTGTTGGAGACAGGAAGATCTAACTTTGCGGTACTGTTTTTAAATCAGCTCGCGGCTGGTTTCGATTTTATATGGTTTTGTCTACCACCTTATGGTAGGTCGGGTGGGATTCTGGTTGGCGTTAACACCGCTACTCTTCAGGTTCTAAAGGTGAGCACTGGAGATTACTGTGTTAAGTTACACTTTAAATGCAAGAATAATGGTTTTGAGTGGGTTTTTATGCCTGTATATGGGGCTGCCCAAGATAATCATAAAGTGGATTTCTTGGCTGAAATGGTTCGTGTATGTGAGTCTGACCTCTTCCTATGCTAGTAGGTGGAGATTTCATTATCATATGATCTCGAGAGGAAAAGAATAACAATAATTTTAATGCACATTGGCCTTTTGTTTTTAATGCTATCATTGAGAGCCTTAATTTACGTGAAATTATTCTCTCGGGGAGGAAATTCACATGGGATAATCGCAGTGATACGCCCACGTACAAGAAGCTTGATCGTATTTTGGCTAGTGCAGAATGGGAGCAAAAGTTCCCCCTGGTATCAGTACGGGCTTTGACCCGCACTGGATTGGATCATACTCCGCTCCTTATTGATTCTGGAGTTAAAGCTCATTTAGGGAATAATCCATCTTTCTCCTTCGAGTTGTATTGGTTACGACAAGAAGTTTTTTTTTGAGATGGTGGCAACAGAATGGAATGTTGTTTCTAAAGGGCGAACTCCTATCGAGATATGGCAGAATAAAATACGACATCTGAGACGATTCTTAAAAGGGTGGGCCAAAAATATGAGTGGGAAATACAAGAAGGAAAAAGAAAGGCTAATTTCAATTATTGATGATCTCGACTTAAAGGCTGAAAGAAATACGTTAAGTATTGTTGAGCATGATTCACTAAGGAAAACAAATGAACGGCTAACAACACTTAGGAGAGAGGAGGAAACAAAATTGGCTCAACGAGCTAAAGTAAAACATATACAGGAGGGGGTAATAACACCAAGTACTTCCATTTGATTGCAAATGGAAAGCACAGAAAAAAAATATTTTTCAACTCGAACAGGATGAAGGAACGATTGTGGGAGAAGAGAATTTAAAATTTTACATAACTGAATTTCATAAAAATCTTTTTCGGGAGTCAAACCAAACAAATATTACGTTGATGGAGGGGGTCACTCAAGATATACCACAACTCACGCAAGAGGAAAACAGTATTCTTACAACTCTAAATTGGTTCTAGGTGGTTGTATAATGCATTAATGCATAGACGAGTACTGAGAATCTTTACAATATCAGTGGTATTAGTCGGCCCTGTGAACTAATAAATAGGTTCATTGAATTTTTATAAGTAAAAGAGAGAACAATAACACTCTAAATTAGCATAAGTGCTAAACTCAATATGTTTTCCACTCTACTTCTTTTATTGGAAAGCCTATCGATGAGCAGAATATAGCCATGGTCTCTACTATCATTAAGTAGAACGAGCACGCAAGGATTAACCTC
The DNA here is from genome assembly GCA_916181665.1 of Avena sativa. Classification (NCBI taxonomy): domain Eukaryota; kingdom Viridiplantae; phylum Streptophyta; class Magnoliopsida; order Poales; family Poaceae; genus Avena; species Avena sativa. The sequence goes on along the minus strand of OV702283.1, from coordinate 381,344,355 downwards.
AAATAATGATCCGGTACCCCCACCTAAGGACCATCATCTTTATGCGATTGCTCTCCGGCTTTTATAAGGAAGCGAAAGTGGAGCTAGGTTTTTGCAGAGTGTGCACGCGAGAGTGACGACTAATCATTTTAGATCATGTATTGGCAAGGATAAACAAAACGGAGTGTACTAGCTTCCTCTTACGTTTCCCTTAATTTTTTCTGGATAATATCCATGTACCGCATCCATGATACTAGGCATTGAATTGATAGTCATGGCAATGGAAGGCAGCAGGAATCAGCCCTGATACATCGGTGTCCGAAATTCTGAACCTAAGAGCGCGCATGGTGCTACTTTGTTTTCTAATGCTAAAAGAGAGGGGAAGAACATCACAACTTATGTGTTGTTGACTAACTTCATCCAGTAGAGCAGTGCGAGACGAAAACCGCTGACAAGTAAGTCCATTGTGACATTGAGATTTTCCAGATGTTTATTGATTTAATGGATCGCAATTCATACATGAAATGGATCATGAACCATAAAGTCTAGCACTATGTGATTAAATAATACATAAACTATTTCTTAGAATGTTAACCATACAGTAGGCTGTTAATGCATTGACTCTTAGAGCGCTCTCTTAGGATTTCTTTACTATTAAAGCAGAACTTGCGGTAATAGTTCGTCTGGTGGTGTCACATTTCATATTAATTACATACCAAATGCTACCGCACTCACGTCTACATTACCTCTCTGCCCTGCGCTGGTGAATCGCTCACGGTATCTAATCTATCCAAAGAATGAACGTACAAGTATATCTCACCACAAGTTATCTTACTAACAAACCTTCTTTTTGAGTGGATGGCCAACGAACTTTTGTTTATGTCTCCTTAGAAAACTTCACAATATCAGTGGTATTAGTCAGCCCTGTGAACTAATAAATAGGTTAATTTGATTTTTATATATAAAAGAGAGAACAATAGCACTCTAAAATAGCATAAGTAAGCTAAACTCAATATGTTTTCCACTCTACTTCTTTTATTGGAAAGCCTATCGATGAGCAGAATATAGCCATGGTCTCTACTATAATTAAGTAGAACGAGCATGCCAAGGACTAACCTCAAATAATGATGAATAATGATCCATGTATCCATGACTAACTGTCAATCTACCTACCTAAGGACCATCACCTTTATGTGATTGTTGTCCGTCCGGGGCTTCTATAAGGAAGCGAAAGTGGAGCTAGGTTTTTGCAGAGTGTGCACGCGAGAGTGACGACTATAATCATTTTAGATCATGCATTGGCAAGGATAGACAAAACGGAGTATACTAGCTTCCTCTTACGTTTCCTTAATTTTCTGAACTGCATCCACATCCATGTACTGCATCCATGATAATAAGTACTAGGCATTGAATTGATAGTCATGGCAATGGAAGGCAGCAGGAAACAGCCCTGATACATCGGTGTCCGAAATTCTGAACCTAAGAGCGCGCATGGTGCTACTTTGTTTTCTAATGCTAAAAGAGAGGGGAAGAACATCACAACTTATGTGTTGTTGACTAACTTCATCCAGTAGAGCAGTGCGAGACGAAAACCGCGGACAAGTAAGTCCATTGTGACATTGAGATTTTCCAGATGTTTATTGATTTAATGGATCGCAATTCATACATGAAATGGATCATGAACCATAAAGTCTAGCACTATGTGATTAAATAATACATAAACTATTTCTTAGAATCTTAACCATACCAGTAGGCTGTTAATGCATTGGATTTCTTTACTATTAAAGCAGAACCTGCGGTAATAGTTCGTCTGTGTGGTGTCACATTTCATACTAATTGCATATTAAATACTACCGCACTCACGTCTACATTTCCTCTCTGCCCCTGCAATGTTGGATCACCCGCGCTATCTAATCTATCCAGAGAGGATAATCGTACATGTATATCTCAACACAAGTTATTTTGCTAACAAACCTTCTTTTTTAGTGGATGGCCAACAAACTTTCGTTTATCTCCCCTTCAGAAAAGAACTTTCGTTTATCTCAACAAACACGTACTCTGTGCAACCACTTTGTTGCTAACCTTGTTCTTATAAGAGCCGGAACCACTTTGTTGCTAACCTTGTTCTTATATTTTCTGATTTTCTCCTCTCTCACTTGCCGCCGCCGCCGGTCGTTGTAGCCATATATAGTGTGGCTAGCATCGGTGTAGGAAATAGCACCATAGCACACCGCCAGACCGGCAGGTCCTGGCCGGCACACGCTCAAGTATTGTGTGATGTGCCATCAGGCCGTCACCCCGTTCAGTCGTTCCACATTTGGAACTCATATCACGAAGCCAAGACCTTGGTTCTGAACCCGAATAGCAGAATAGGCATGGCCACAAAGCGAGCATTGAAGGGGCCGTAGTAGCTCTACAAGATCCATAAATTCTCAAGAGTTTTTCTGCATGCATTGCAATAATATTTACTTTGATAAGATTTCTATGTAGCTCTAGAGGAACGAATAGTTCGTTTTATTGTTGTATGTAGCCATTTATTAACCTTATATAATATATGTAATATGGCTCTTAGTCACTCGTACAATCCGGCTACGAGTCCACTTGGAGGAGACAAGTGTGGCATTGTCTTGCATGCTATATTGGAGAATCTAGGAATTGCTCATATAGATCAGCCTGATTGGGGTTTGGCCTAGCTTTGAACAAGAATATATGGAAGATATAATTTTCCAAGGTAAGGTAAACAGTTCAAAAAGTAAATATGTTCAATTCATTATATATGGCTGTTGGTTATCATTCTTCCAGATTTTTTTGTTGGTTGTCATAAATGATGTTCTGTTGCACATTTTCCACTTAGTTTTTAACTATATGTTTTAGCCTTTGTACCATGGATACACATCCCAGATGGAAGAATGTTTATATAAAGAATAGTTCCATTTTGTAGTTGTAAAGGCATTTGATATGTGTTCATTTCAAAGTGTCTCAAAAAGTATTGATATCTTGCTACTGATCCTTTTTAATTATAATTTTTGTTCTTAGTGCTAACTATTTCTGTTTTAAAAAGCCTCAAAATATTATAAAAAAAGTCTCAAAAGGTTGTAAGTTAAGTAGAATATGATATAGTCGAAAGATGGCAAAATAGCTTGTTGGTTTTTATGTAGGAATAACAATTTTTGTTAAGTTTGTATTATCCGTCACCAACCGGACATACAACAGCAGCAAGTTCCATGTCTTGTTCAATTGTTAATTTATTTATTATCCAACTATGTCAATAGTGAGTGTTATACGATAAAGTTAAATATCTTCTAATAGATAACAGTAAAATATAATACATGCATTCGCTACACGGAACTATCTATTTTAGCAATGATTTACTTTTCATCTTCTTTCGTAGTGAGAACATCATGAATTGCACAGTTTAAGATAGATAAATGTGCTATGTCTGCAGATATTCGAAGATGGTAAACTTAAAAGTTGTTCAGTCACGTCCCTTTTAAATTTATATTATGAAAGCTAGTATATACTAAGGATCGGAAGACTTTCAAAATTGCCTCCCTGTAAAGGGAAGAGTACAGGAACAACATTTTTATGGCATATAGGTATCATATCTTATGATTGTTTTCTAATAGATAGATGATGAAGATAAAAAAGCCTCTCCTATTTCTTTACAGGGGAGGATGCACAAAGGTGATTCAGATTGCAATTGATCTTTACTAACGTAAATATGTACTCTCAATAAGATCTTACTTAATTTCTTTAATGATATACATGTTAACACAAATAGAAGGGATCCAGAAACTATGTCAGGCACACATGTTAGAGACTTACATTCCTTGAGCAGTTTCACCAGTAAGAATAATGATTTGATCAACAACTCAAACTACAATTTCTTTATCAGACCTGCCTGTGTTTGAGTTGTAAGGCATTATTAATAGAAGGGAATATTCATAAACATCTACATTGTGGAGCAACTTGAAACTTCATCTTCAAGGCAATCAACGGTGACACCCATCTTCCCTAATTTCATTACTTCCTGGAAAAACTTGGTCATTGTCCTGGGATACAAACTAACTAGTTTCTACAAGGAGATGGATCAAGGAAAACATAAGCTTCAACTTACCTTTTGTTACAAATGTATATGTATTTGATGGCATGTTTTAGACAGATGGAAAAGAAAAGGAAATCTCAAAATAATCTCTTTTCATATGTTTTTTAAAGGATTAGATTTCAAGCTACACACGGTATCTCGCAAATAGCCATAATAAATAATGGCAAATAGAAAAAGTTCATGATCAACTCAACCCTGTTATATGGTAGTCCTGCATGTCAAAGCAAGATCTACATTCACAGAATTCGTGCTTACTTTATTGCTTCATAGTTTGCACGATCCTTTCCTTGTAAACTAAAATGAACCAAGAAAAATCCACCTCATTACAGACAAATGACATAAATCAAATTATATTGATAGACTCATCTAACAAAATATATGCAATAGTTAAATCACTCATGGACCAAAAAATGATATCTGAATGCAAGATGTCATATATAATGCCAATAGATAAATTTGCATGCCTTATTCATGGGGGCATGTAATATATAGTTCACACATTCTTTCTTGGTTCAATTATATTAACCTCTAAGTACATAAATAGTCCATACATGTCAACAAGGAGCAATTCAGAACACAGTATTGGCTTGATCTGAATCTATCAGGAATGCTGAGCATTGTTGTGGTTCATAATTACCGATTAGTCTTTTCAACTCATTTTTCATATTTCGATTATTTGTATGTTTATCCGTGTTACTTTTCACTCTTGCGAATGATTCACAAAACTAATCATATATCTTAACTTATTAGACGAGAAAAAAATAGAATAGGAAGCGATACAAAGTATTAACAAAAGTAAATAACCCAGGAAGGCTCCTTCCTACTATTCTACTGCCTCCTCCCTCCCTATGTCCTTTATGTCCATCTACTCTGCTCCATTTATTCTTAGATTCATAGCAAGAAAAATGTGGTCCAATTGGATTTAGTCAGGGAACTTAGTCGTTGGATCTCGCCTAGGTGGATGGGGAGGGAAGTACTGAAGAGGTGGCATGGGCCGGTGTGAATGGAGATGCTGGAGAGGTGGCAAGGGCTGGCGGAAAAGGATGTGCTAGGTAGTGGCTTGGGCCACCGGGGAGGGAGGGGTAGTTTTTAGTTATAAAAATATTACCAAAATGTATGTGAGTATAATATAGAAAAGAAGTCATGTTCTAGAAAATGGCTCTATATAGAAATATAATAGATTATTTCTAGGAAAGCTGCCGGACTTGTTCCATAGGGTCAAGATGGGAGGATGGGAGTGAGGGGAAGTGGCTTGAGAAAAGTGCATTTTACCATGTGCTGATATTCACATTTCAATGGAAAAAAAACTACTTCAATTACAATGTACATTACCATATGGCTATGTCACTTTGTATTATATGTTGGTTTACTAATATACATAGTGCTATGGTTTGGAATTTTTTATGTGTCTAGAAAAAGTATAAATAATTATAGTATGCCTAATTATGCCCGAGTCCAAGAAAAAAATTACGTTGATCTGTATAAACACATGCATACATTATATATGCTTCAATTTTATGTGTGTTATGTTCACTTGCAAGAATGAAAAAAACTTAAGGACCGTAGCAACACATTGACATTCAACTTGTATACATTATCTCTACTGCCTAAAAAAGATTTCGCGTTCCGTCTCCGCCGATACGTCAGCGCTTCGTCGTCAATCCTGCCCCGCACGAAAAACCCCGCCCCGCACGAAAATAGCGCTAGCAAGTTAATCCCCTCACTTCCTCTCCCAAACCCCCACGTACTAATCTCCTCCCAATCCGAACTCCCTCCTGACTACCCGCCTCCATCCCCTGGACCAGCCATCGGCGGCGTTCTCTCAACTCCGCTGGCACCCTCCCAACTCAGCCACCGCTGGCGCCCTTCCAACTCGGCCACAGCCGGCAGAGGCCTCCTCCCGCACTCCTCCAGCCCTATCCAGCCGTAGGCCGTGGCAGAGGCCCGCTGAGGAAATCCAAATCCAAGATCAGGCATTCAAGCACTTGGTACAGCTCGATCCCGAATATGTTGATTGGGGGCCGTCGGGTCTTAGGACTGGCTGGCCGTTCTTGGTCGAAATCTGGCCAGTCTTGGACGGGAATTGATGCGGGGAGAGCTGGTGAGGGCCTGGCCGCGAGGAATCGTTCTTGTGCAGCGTCGGCTCGCCGGATTATAGTCGTGTCCACCGGAGGGGAGAAGGACAGGCTGCCTGCAAGACCATAGGATAGAGGTGGCGTTTCAGATTTGACGATTTGGTTTCAACCAGAAAATTACGATGGTGAGTGGTGATTACCTTGTGGCTAAATATTTGGAATGTATATGGACTCACCAAGATGAATTATTGTGTAGTTCATTTGACTATTTGATTAGTTCTTGATTAATTTAGCTTCACTGTTCGAGTGGTCATGCTATTGCAGAGGAAATCACATGTATCTAGACTGTTGTTTTGATTCTTCGTTTGGATCTCTGATCCATATACCACAATTTTCTGCACTAGACATGTAGGATCTCTTTTGTTTTCTTTGCTCCGCGGTTATTTCTCGGACAGTGAGCGAGGGGCTATACGAATTCGACGTTGTTATGTACATCAATTCGTAGGAACATAGTTGTGGCCGAAAGGTTGGTACTCAGGACTATGTAAGTGTACATCTTGATTGTACAATGATTTGGAATCTATCATACTATGTTGCAGGAGAATTTCAAAAAGTAGGCCATGAAGGCGAAGGCCCTGTCCACGAGCACTTTGTCAAGACCAGCTTATCCTCTAGGGACTCTACAAGCAAGCCACCATAGGGATTGTGAATACAGCCAATACGTACGCGAGGTGATGCCGAACTCGATCGAGTTTGTAGGTTTGCAGCATATCCGAAAGCAAGGTAATTCAGTCATGGTAACATGCAACAAAACATGTTTAGGTATTTCTCTGCTGATGCTACAAATTGTTCCTATCAATTGTTCCTATCGATGCTATCTATGAAGTTTGGATGGGTTCTCGAAGTTGGCCCCGAATCTGTAGACTTTTAGTGAGTACGGCCACTATTTACAAGAATCTTTATCACAACCAATAAAATCTGCCATTCCGTCATACTATTCTCATGCTTTCAGTCCTTGGATACCAAGACTCAGCCTCCGCGCTGCGCCGCACACGGGAAAGTTCCCACTCGCGCGCGGATGTCGTGCGTTGTGTGATGGGGACGTATGAGCTCCTCCGTCGTCCCCCCGCGCATCAGGATGCCAAACCTGCCGCACAAGGGCCAGTTCCCATGGCTGGGATGTGATCCCGCCGCCCATTGTCGCAACGAACGGCATCTCCGCCTCAGCCGTTCCTCCATGCGGTTGGAGATACAGACGCTGCTGATGTTCTTCCATGGGGCTGGGGACGACGCATACTTTGCCTCCCTTCCTCCGCACGTCCGGGAGGCGGCGACGCAGCAGACTTTGCCGCCCTTCCTCTGCGGCATCCGGGACACAGATGCCTCCCTAGATCGACGACTTGAACTTTTGTGTGAGTGTTGTTGATTGTGTCTCCTTTTCAGTTCTATGAAACTGCGAGTTTTATTTATTCCGTCGCATGGTTGTCATCTGAGATCTCCTAACGCCGACCTCTCCCTCTGAAACAGGAGTAGCAAATTTGCACGAGACATGTGTCAGCTTAGGAGATGCAGCCTAAGCTGCGTATTCAGAATAGTCAAATTTGGTGAAATTCAGAATTATTATCGGTGATTTTTTTCAGGTGCTGATTTTTCTATTGATGTTTTTGGCATGGATCAGAGCATTGGTTCGTTGGAGAGGAGCTGGAGAAGGAAGGTAGCGAGGCAGCACCCGTTCAATCTAAAGACAGAGATATCCATGACATCAAAAGAGAAATTGTACGTCTCAGTTGGGTATATTTTGGAGAGCGGGTTCACAAGTTGGATATGGCTGGTGACTGAACAAACTGTACCTCTCTTTTCTCATGTTTGGCAAAGATGAAAGATGAAGGAAATCAATTTTGTGGAGAGGATGAGGATGCTTCTGCTGGAGGAGAGATTACGCAACTGTCCCGTGGACCACCGATGCCGGAGGTACGTGAACTGTGAATCATGCCAGAGCATGGTCACCATGGTAAAACACATGAATGTTAACTGAAAAAACATTAAGTTCTTTCAGTAAAGTTCAGTATCCGACCATCTTTTCTTGTGACCGAAATTTCCATGTTTGTTCAAGTGCAACGTAGCTTTAATTTACTTTTTCTAGGTGTAGAATCTTATGAGGTTGCCGACGAAAGATCTCACTGAACCGTTCGATGTTGTGCTCCATAGCACTGTTCACGCAGTCGATTGTGCCATGTTTGATCATCAGGTAAGTACCCGCGCATTACATTTGGCATGTGCTGGCGACAAGCTGCTGGAAATGATGGGGATTTTGAGGATGATGCAATATGTTTTTGAGAAGAATCAGAGAGTTAGTGCGCTTATGCTTTGCTGCTACAGCTTATGTCAATTTATTCATGTGTAGTTGCTTATCTTGTAGTGAAATTAATATGTTTATGTTGCTTTTGGTAAGCCTCTTCACCACTTTACTTGATGAATTTTACACATTCGTGAAATCGCTAACCAGTTGTATAAACTTGAATATGTACGCCCCATGAAAAACTGGTGGTGGCTGCTGAACTTCATGCTTCTCTAGGGAAGCTCCATCTTCTTCCACATCGAGAAGCAGGAACTATGATGTCCAAGTGTTCAAGGAAAAGATTACGTGCTTCCAAGGTACACCAAATTTTTCATTTGAATATGTTGCTTATCTCCCAAACAAATATTTTATGGGCAGCTGCCATATGAAATTGGAGAACTAGGCTAAATATTTTGTCAAATTTGGATGTGTTTTTATTCAGGTTGAAATAGTGATTGTGCAAGGTTGATAAGTTGCAGAGGCCTGCATTACATCATTGACTCGAAGTGGTCAAGCAATGTGGAGCCTGTTGACGCTTGAGCAAAGGGAGGGCACAATGGCGGTTGCAGGCCTCCACCGCTATGGTCCTTCAATATCAGAGCTTATGTAATTGTCTGGGGCTTCTGTTTGCTTCTGTAGTAGCTTTTTTTACGGGTTTAGGCCTTGATAATGTTACATGATGGTTTTGTTTGTCGATTAATTTTACATTCTTATAATACAGTAGATGCATCTACTTATCTCTACTATCTAAAAAGAACTTATGGTTCTGTTTCTACAACTACGTCACCCCTTCGTTTGAGGCACCGTCCCGCTTGCTCTTCTCTCCCAAGGCGACCCCCTTTAATGCTCACACGCAGTCGTCAACCTAAATCCCGAAATTATTGCATAGTCAATTGTTTTAGTTAATAAAAACATTGTCTCTACTACCTAAAAAAGATTTCGCGTTCCGTCTCCGCCGATACGTCAGCGCTTCGTCGTCAATCCTGCCCCGCACAAAAAATCCTGCCCCACACGAAAATAGCGCTAGCAAGTTAATCCCCTCACTTCCTCTCCCAAACCCCCACGTACTAATCTCCTCCCAATCCGAACTCCCTCCTGACTACCCGCCTCCATCCCCTGGACCAGCCATCGGCGGCGTTCTTTCAACTCAGCCACCACTGGCACCCTCCCAACTCAGCCACCACCGGCGCCCTTCCAACTCGGCCACAGCCGGCAGAGGCCTCCTCCCGCACTCCTACAACCCTATCCAGCCGTAGGCCATGGCAGAGGCCCGCTGAGGAAATCCAAATCCAAGATCAGGCATACAAGCACTTGGTACAGCTCGATCCCGAATATGCTGATTGGGGGCCGTCGGGTCTTAGGACTGGCTGGCCGTTCTTGGTCGAAATCTGGCCAGTCTTGGACGGGAATTGATGCGGGGAGAGCTGGTGAGGGCCTGGCCGCGAGGAATCGTTCTTGTGCAGCGTCGGCTCGCCGGATTATAGTCGTGTCCACCGGAGGGGAGAAGGACAAGCTGCCTGCAAGACCATAGGATAGAGGTGGCATTTCAGATTTGACGATTTGGTTTCAACCAGAAAATTATGATGGTGAGTGGTGATTACCTTGTGGCTAAATATTTGGAATGTATATTGTTGGGTTTCGTAGCATGGAAAACAAAAAATTTCTACCGCATACAAACAAACAAGCCAAGATCTATCTACTAGATTGTAGCAACGAGTCGATGGAATAACTCACCCTCGAAGATTCCAAAGTGTTTAACGAGAGCGGATTCTCGTGGGTGATGTAGTCGTACTCTTCCCGATCTCAAGATCGCGTAGACGATCCTTCCGGCGCTGCGTTCCGGCAGCACTTCCGCAGTCGGTCACACGTTCAGTACTCGACGAAGACCTTCCTCTCCCTTGTTCCAGCAGGCAGCGGAGGTTGTAGCACTCTCCTCGCGATTCCGGCAGCACAACGACGTGGTACCGGAAGTAGAGGGGAGATCTCGCAGGGCTTCGCCTTAAGCCGGAGCGAGTATGGTGGACTATGAGAGAGCCCTCGGTGATCTAGGGTTTAGACACACCAAGGAGGAGCAAGGCTGGCGGCTAGGGTTTGCCTAGGCGGCGGCGGATTGCCCTTGGAGGCGACGGCAGCAGGAGGTGGCGGCGCCGGCGGCTAGGAGCTAGGGTTTTGGGTGGAGGTGTTGTGTGCTTGGAGGGGCAGCCCTGCCCCTCCTTATATAGGTGGTGGGGGCGCGCCAAGGGGAGGGGAGTCCCTCCCCAACTCGGTCTCCAAGTGGGACGGCGGTGGAGGGAGGGAACTCCTCCCTAAGTAGGTTTCCTACTTCCCCTCCACCTCACAAAATAGCCGTTTGACTTTTCAAACTAGGATTTGATTAAACCCTTTATTTTGTTCAGATATGACACCTAGTACATGATGCAATCATTCCAACTTGATATGACACATTCATGTACCCTTCCCCTCCAGAGTGCCGGACATTCCGGAACCTTCTAGAACATTCCCGATGAAAACACCGGAACCATTCTCCAACCCTGAAACAGGACTTTCCTTATATGAATCTTATTCTCCGGACCATTCCGGATCTCCTCGTGATATCCCGGATCCCATCCGAGACTCCGAACAACATTCAGTCTCTTACTCATCATTCCATAACTACTCAAACAACGTCGAATCCTTAAGTGTGTCTCCCTACGGTTCGTGAATTATGCGGACATGATCGAGACACTTCTCCGAACAATAACCAATAGAGGGATCTGGAAATTCATATGGCTCCCACATATTTCTACGATTACTTTGCGATCGAATGAATCACTTACATATGATACCAATTTCCCTTTGTCTCACGGTAGTTTACTTATCCGAGGTTATGATCGTCGGTATCTCTGCATACCTAGTTCAACCTCGTTACTGATAAGTACTTTTTTCTCGTTCCCGTGATATGTGATCCCTTGTGAGCCAGTCACATGCTTGCAAGCTAATTGGATGACATTCCACCGAGAGGGCCCAGAGTATATCTATCCGTCATATGGATGGACAAATCCCACTCTTGATCCATGTGTCTCAACCAATACTTTCCGAACACTCAATGCCACCTTTATAGCCACCCAGTTACAGTGTGGTGTTTGATGTCATCAAAGCATCCTTCCGGTGAAGGTGATATGCATGATCTCATGGTCGAAGGAATTAGGTTACTATGTATCAGAAAGCATATAGCAATTGAACTATTAAAATGACTTGATCTTTATTCTACGCTTATCTATAGGAGTATGTCCACCATATCATTATCCTAACGATATGATCTTGTTGTTAATAACATCTCAATGTTCATGATAGGGAAACCACAATCATTTATTAACCAACAAGCTAGTATTATGAAGAGGCTTTACTAGGGACTTCAATTTAAGTTTACAAATCACACAAGTATTAATGTTTCCTTGTTAATACTATTATAGCATGAATGTAAACATTTATCATAAACACAAAGATATAATAATAATTACACTTATTATTGCCTCTAGGGCATATCTCCAACAGTATCCCACTTGCACTAGAGTCATCTAATCTAGATTACATGGTAATATACCGAACACCCATGGCAGTTTGGTGCTGGTCATGTTTTGCCCTCGGAAGAGGTTTAGTCAACGGATCCGCCACATTCAGATCTGTGTGTACTTTGCAAATCTTTATGTCCCCATCTTGGACATGTTCTCGAATAGCGTGAAAACGTAGCTTGATGTGCTTCAGCTTCTTGTGTGACCTTGGTTCTTGCGCATTGGCTATGACTCCCATGTTATCACAGTAGATAGACATTGGGTCCAGCGCACTTGGAACCACACCCAGCTCTGTAATGAACTCTTTCATCCATATTGCTTCTTGTGAAGCCTCCGAAGCAGCCATGTATTCCGATTCAGTTGAAGATCTCGCCACAACGCTTTGCTTTGCACTCCTCCAGCTAACTGCTGCACCATTCAAAGTAAATACGTATCCAGATTGTGATTTAGAATCATCCGAATCGGTGTTCCAACTAGCATCGGTGTAACCATTAACAACGAGCTGTTCATCACCTCCATAAGAAAGAACCATATCCTTAGTTCTTCTCAAGTACTTAAGGATGTTTTTGACCGCTGTCCAATGATCCACTCCTGGATCACTTTGATATCTGCTAGTCAAACTAACAACATATGCAATGTCACCAGTGGCGATTCTATCGGGTGGGCTTCGATAGGCTGAAGCCTACCCTGCTGCGATCTGGCAAAAAAAAATTAGCGATGTGTGCGTAATATAGCCGTGTAAGGTAATCAAAACAGAGATTAACTTAATACGTCTGCGTGCAGCACCGCTCCTGTATCTGGACGAAGCAAAATAGCAGTTGGGCCTTGGTCCCGGTGGCCCAACTAGCTGGCTGTCTAAATATTACTGTAGATTATCTTATTAAAATTATAAGAAAAAACATCTAGCTGGTGCCTGGTGGGGGTATCGATCATCTCTCTGGGCAATCGACATGCTGCACGCCAGTAGCAAGGGACGCGCATGCGACTTCTTTACGCTATTAACTCATTTTTTCCTTCATATTTCAAGTAGGAGTAATAAATTTGCTTGAACTGTTGGCATACATCTTTCATAAATAAAAATGCATTTCTCAAGATTATTTCTAGGAATTTGATTATCAATACGTGGGTTACATGGTTTAAAATTTCCAAAATGTGAATGTACGATTATAAATCATACTTTAGCAATTTATTTCTTGATTCAGGCTAGTGTATTAGTTTTGAGCCCACCCTTCATTTTCATCCTAGATTCGCCACTGAATGTCGGGTCTAGTACATAGCATGGCATACATCAGAGGTCCTATGGCTGAGGCATAGGGAGTCTTACTCATCCTTTCTCTATCTTCTGCCATTGTCGGACTTTGAGTTTTACTCAAGGTCTTATTGGGCAACATGGGCAAGAACCCTTTCTTGCTATCTTCCATTCCAAACCTCTTTAGAATTTTGTCCAAATATGTACTTTGTGACAATGATATTAGGCGTCTCGATCTATCTCTATAAATCTTTATGCCTAATATATAAGCTGCTTCGCCAAGATCCTTCATTGAAAAACTATTATTCAAATATTCCTTGACACTATTAAGAAAGTCTACATCATTCCCAATCAACAATATGTCATCTACATATAGTATTAAGAATGCTACAGAGCTCCCACTCACTTTCTTGTAAATACAAGCTTCTCCATAAGTTTGTATAAAACCAAAACTTTTGATCACCTTATCAAAACGTTGATTCCAACTTCGGGATGCTTGCTTCAATCTATAGATGGACCGTTGAAGTTTGCATAATTTGTTAGCATCTTTAGGATCGACAAAACCTTTGGGTTGCATCATATACAACTCTTCATCAATGTCTCCATTGAGGAACGCTGTTTTGACATCCATCTGCCATATTTTATAATCGTAATATGCAGCGATTGCTAATATAATCCTCACAGACTTTAGCTTCGCTATAGGTGAGAAAGTCTCATCGTAGTCAACTCCTTGAATTTGTCTAAACCCTTTTGCGACAAGTCGAGCTTTATAGACAGTAACATTACCATCAACATCTGTTTTCTTCTTGAAAATCCATTTGTTCTCGACAGGCTTCCGGCCGTCCGGTAAGTCCACCAAAGTCCATACTTGGTTTTCGTACATGGATCCAATCTCGGATTTCATGGCTTCTTGCCATTTATTGGAATCTGGGCTCATCATCGCTTCCTCATATGTCGCAAGGTCATCGGTGTTGTCCACCAACATGACACTCATAACGGGATCATACCAATCAGGAGTGGTACGAGTTCTTGTTGACCTGCGAAGCTCTGTAGCAACTACAACCGAAGTTTCATGATCATCATCATTAGCTTCCTCTCTTATTGGTGCAGGCACCACAGGAACTTCTTCCGGTGCTGCGCTACTCGCAAGTTCGAGAGAAGGGTCGACAACCTCGTCGAGTTCTACTATCCTTCTAGTCACTTATTTCGAGAGAAATTCCTTCTCTAGAAAGGATCCATTCTTGGCAACAAATATTTTGCCTTCGGATCTATGATAGAAGGTATACCCAATAGTTTCCTTTGGGTATCCTATGAAGACGCATTTTTCCGCTTTGGGTTCAAGCTTGTCCGGCTGTAACTTCTTTACATAGGCTTCGCAACCCCAAACTTTAAGGAACGACAATCTAGGTTTCTTCCCAAAACCATAATTCATACGGTGTCGTTTCAACGGATTTAGATGGTGCCCTATTTAAAGTGAATGCGGCTGTTTCTAATGCATAACCCCAAAATAATAGCGGTAAATCTGTAAGTGACATCATAGAACGAACCATATCTAAGAGAGTTCGATTACGACGTTCGGACACACCATTACGCTGTGGTGTTCCCGGCGGTGTCAATTGTGAAAGTATTCCACATTTCTTCAAATGCTCGCCAAACTCGTAACTTAGATATTCACCTCCACGATCAGAATGTAGAAATTTAATCTTCTTGTTACGTTGATTCTCCACCTCACTTTGAAATTCCTTAAACTTCTCGAAAGTTTCGGACTTATTTTTCATGAAATAGATATATCCATATCTACTCAAGTCATCCGTGAAGGTAAGAACATAATGATAACCACCGCGTGATGCTACACTCATTGGACCACACACATCGGTATGTATGATTTCCAATAAGTCCGCAGCTCGCTCCATCATACCAGAAAATGGAGTCTTAGTCATTTTACCCATCAGACATGCTTCGCATCTTTCAAGTGATTCGAAATCAAGTGATTCAAGAAGTCCATCGGAATGGAGTTTCTTCATACGCTTCACTCCAATGTGACCAAGACGATAGTGCCACATATAGGTCGAGTTATCGCTCGATTTCAAACGTTTAGCCTCAATGTTATTAATATGTGTATTTCCACTATCGAGATTCAATAAGAATAGACCATCTGTCAAAGGTGCATGTGCATAAAACATATTACTCATATAAATCGAACAACCATTATTCTCGGATGTAACACCCTCAGAATCGGCCCTATGCAAGTTTTAGCGAAACCCGCCAAACCCGCATAGAAACGATTCAAAGGTGCCCACCAGGCACTTTCGTGCAGGTGGAAAACGAAGTAATAACATTACACAACAGTCCTCGATGGGACCCACAGAACAGATATATATAACAGCGACTCAATGAGTCAATAATTCAGATATAATATACAAAGATCCAAATCACCTTGAAAATGATAGAGCGTCCGACTACGGACAAGATGCAAATGAGGCTAAGAGCCCTGAAGAATAACCAATGGCGTCCATAACCCTGCCCAGGCCAAGCCGGAAGGGTAACCCTGCTAATGACGTCGATCTCAAAACCTGCTTAAACAAAAGGGGTGCCGACAAAGGGCAAAGGGAAAAGAGAGAGCGGTCAGTACTGAGGCCAGTACACGGCGAGGCTAGAATTCGGCGGTCCTCGCCTACATAGGTATGGTGGACTGAGCGGCAGCGCAGCATGCACTAAACAACCTATAGAGACTCGATAAAACTATCGGCTATCAGAGAGGGATAAGAAAGACCTATTCGGAACCAACCTGATGCTACCATCAAACAAACCCATCCTGGTGTTTCCCCCTCGAGACCAAACGAGGAAGTCAACCGAGGAACTCACACAGTTGGCAGTTTTATTTATTCCGTTATCGTTGCAGCAATTACTAGTAAAGTATAGATAATCATCCTGATAAAATAAGCAGTGGGCCGTTTTAGTTAACCAGTCCGTTGTAGTTGCAACACTTACTAGTCAGATACAATTAGCATGAGATATCCCAAAACCCAGCAGTTTTTGGTACTTTTATTTAGCCATTCCGTTATAGTTGCAATACTTACTAGTCAGATACAATTAGCAAGCGACAACCCAAACAAGCAATTGTTGGCAATTTTATTTAGCCATTCCATTATAGTGAAGCTGATTACTAGTCATTATAAAGTCAAATTTATAGCACTACTTTAGTTATAGTTGTCTATGATCGAGATACTGTGCTCCAAGTCGTCCATAACTGCGGACACGACTTTCAGAAAGTTTTACCCTGCAGGGGTGCACAAATAGCAACACACACTCGATCAACCTCGGAAAAACCAAATCAAAACCCAACGAGGCCTTCACGACAAAGCAATCACAGGATTCAGAAATATTTCAGGGGGCCACCCCATTAAGCTACCCGCGACAAAGTTAGCTGACTCCGAGACGGACTCAAGGGTTGGGTGGACGGCTGTAAACGACTGGGAACCCGAAAGTGTGACTGGGCTTGTCGATACCGCGAAAACGTGTCCCGATCCTAAACAGTATAGTGTGCAGTACCTCGCACAATTTAAATAAAGCAGTAAAGCATGGCATAAGTACAGGATAGTAAATAAAACCTCAAACTAGTTTGTGGCCCCAAGAAATAAGAATGAATCAAGCTCTGGCTCAGGGGGGTCCCATAATCCTCCCGGATGGGGATAGCGCGAATATTCAAGGAACAGGTATCAAGTACTCGGGGTCCTACGGGACACAAGTGGACGGTTAACAACCAAATAACATCTATTGCCCACCTGTGCCTCTGCATTTACCTACTTCAATTTTAGTTATTAAACAATAATTAAAGTTATGATCATCTCCAACAATAAACATGCGGCAATACTCCAACAACTGTGGTACTCGACGACACGCAACAACACTCGAGCAAGCGACTACGACGCGCAAGTCCAGCTATCTACCAAACAACAGGTAATAGGATGTGTCCAAGGCAATATAAGGCTGCAAGGAAATCACGGGTACGAAAACTAGAGCATCGCAACACAGATAGCAATAGATCAACAGGAGGGAAATAAATACTATAAAAGTAAGATAGGTAGAAAGGGGGAGGTGCTCGCCTGAAAACATTGCCGAAGGTTCATCCGAAGATCGGGTCGACACTCGCATCAACTCATCGGCCTAGTCCGTGAAGAAGCAAAGCACTAGAAGAAACACCGGATGGATTATTTAATACTATGACAGAAGATCGGGCATGATGCATGTATGAGGTATGACATGGCAAAGGTGCAATGCAATTAGGCAGTATTAAGCGGAACCTGGGTCCCGACAATTAATTATAAAGTTCATGTTGTTTAGATACCCCGCAATTTAAATGTTGTATTAGCAGGGCAAGATAAGTTACCGGTTCGCTACACCAATTTTAAATAGGGTCAATATTAGACTAGATTCGCCCACATATGGACCCCATATTTAATTATATGGTGAATCGGCATAATGCCCCCAAACCACAGACAAGTATGCATGCATGAACAATTTTATATGCAACAAGTAATATTATTTATAAAATATAGGTCACGGAAAAGAGGGTCGCACTTTAGGGTTCGGCGAACTTGGGCTCCGAGGGGTTCAGGGTCGGTCTCAGGGTTCGACGGGAGAATGGCTCGACGAGATCGGTCTCGGACAACGGAAGTCGATCTCGTCGCATCCGAGAAGAAGAACTTGGTTGGCGTCGGGGGCACATCGGATCCGCCCTGGTCGGTGCCGATCTTATCGTCACGAAGATCTTGTCGGGTCCTCGTATCGGGTCGGTCTTGAAGTTCGGGAAGAGGAACTTGGCGTGCGACGTCGTCGGCATCGGTGCGGGAAGGAGGTCTTGCCGTTCCGTGTCGGTGACCTTGGCATCCGGGTTCTCGGCGAGCTTTGAGTCCGGGAAGGAGTACTTGTCGCACCGGGGTCTCGGGGTTCGACGAGGTTCGGGTCTCGCCGGGATCGGTCTTCGGGGTCTGTCTTCGCGTTCCGGGGGGGGGGGGGAGATCATGCTGTTCCACATCCTTCGGTTCCATGTCGGCGTGCTTGTCGTCCAGGATGGAGAACTTGGGTCCGAAAACAGGGCTTCGGACACCATGAAGGAGGCTACGGATGTTTGGCTTCAATTGCCGATGGCATTCAGGGAATCTTGAATAGAAACACAACATCACCACAAGGCATCGTACCATCCCCATACACCACTTCTCTAACACACAACAACATCACCGCTTCGATTTCTTCACCATGTCAACCACACATGGGAACAACGAATCCAACAAGCGAAGGAAGCAGGGGCTCCGCGACGCTGGGAAGTCTGAGCAGACTGGCCACGGCCAGGAACTGAGCAGGGACACGGGACAGCGCGACCGAGGCGGCTCGGCAGCGGCCAGGGAGAGAGCGCCACGGGGAGGAAAGGCGCTCAGGGGATGGAGGCGGCTATGCTCTAGGTGGCGACTGGAGAGGTCGATAGAAGCAGAGGCGAGGGCGGACGGCCACAGCGGAGGGAGCTGGCAGGGTGGGTCGACGGCCTGGCGGACGGGGTGGATGCAGGGGAGTTCGATAGGGAGGGTGCGGGCGACGCTCGGAGGTGGGGATCGGAGAAGAGAAGAGGGGAGAGGCGGCGGGCGAGGTCGCTGGCGGCGGAGCACGGGCGACGAGGGCGAGGCCGATGGAGGAGGTGGCCGCGGTGGCGGACAGGGACAGATGGAGGCGGCGGCGCAGAGTACTGTCGGTGGAGGCGCGGCGTACTCGGGCCGCGGCCCAGAGGAGGCGGTGCGGCGTCTGTATGGCCAGGAACGAATAGGAGGAGGCCGCAAGGAGATGGTGAGGTCGGGAGGTTGCTGGGCGGAGCGAGGGGACGAAGGGGAGGGCGAGCGGCGGATATTCCAGGGCTCGTGCCGGGGTGGGGGTTGCGGGAGCGAGAGAGGGGATGGGTCCACACGGGACGGACGGGTGTGGGTCGGTGGGACCGGGGTGGAAGGGAGAGGAGGTGGGGAGTGGACCAGATGGCGACGTGGGGCTGCTGGTGGGTTAGGGGTGAGGTGGCAGGCCCTGATTGGGTGGGGTTTGGCCAGGGGGATGTGGCGAGCCGTGAGTGGCTGTGGTGATGTGGAGGGGGCTGGGTAGACTAGGGTTGGGTAGAAAAGGGTTTAGGTAGACCGGTTTTCGTACTGGGGTGGCCGACTGGGTCAGATCGGCCCGGTTCGGCTGCCCCCTAAAAATATTTAAACATTTTATTTATTTAAACCGGGACTTTTGAAAACCGGGGGTGGACAAAACGAAATAAACCGGAGACCCAGGTTTGAGTTTAATTAAAGACGGGGTATTTATAAAACAAAAATAGGTTTTTCCGAAAATAGTTTTATGCGAACAAATGCAAGATGATGACGATGCTCAAATGCAAGGTGGCATGATGACATGAGCATGCAGTCATGATGATGCAATGCACAAAAACAACGCGATTTTCTAGTAGTGGTTTTGCGGGATGCCACAATTCGACACCACTAACAATGGATCTCGCCCTCGAGGTCCGCCTCATGGTATCGGGAAGAAGGGCGGCGATCTGAATCTCCTCGCATCGTGTAGATCCTCGCGACACCACTAACAAGAGGTCGTTGTCCGTGATCGTCGAGAGAACACTCCGGGAACAAAAGGTCGAAGGTAGAGGTATCAACAAATAAAGCCACCTCTAGCTTCGATGGAAAGAGGGAACCGATGCATTCTCATCCACTTCAATGTACACAAGCGAATAGAGTGAGTAGTCGGCATGGGGGCCAATCCATCACGCACCCAAACTATTACTCTGCACAATCAGTAGAAAAGCGTGCAACCATTCTCGGAATCAGACTGAAGATCTCGACAATCGAGGTTCAGAAACAAAGGAGTGATGCAGACTCTGCGTCGGATCTGGCGTAGATGATGTCGTCGCATCGGAAAACACCGGAAGGCACAAGAAGGAACAAAGAGAAGTCCCCCAGAAGAAGGATTCCTCGGATAGCATGAAGACCAGATGTAGCAACACCGTTACCAAAGGAGGAAGCGAAACCCTGAAGGTACGACGAAAACCCAACCACGAGAATTCCTGGACTCGAAGAGAGAGAAGAGAACGGATTCAAAACACGCAGAGGTGAGAGGAGAGCAGGAGGGGGTAAGGAGTAAAATCAGACCTAATCAGAACTATCCAACCGATTTTACAAAAATAGTTTTGACACTCTACTTCGGCCGTTAGCTAGGTTATCCTACAGGATGGACTTGTGGGGTATCGCAATTGCTGAGCTCTGATACCACTCTGTAACACCCTCAGAATCGGCCCTATGCAAGTTTTAGAGAAACTCGCCAAACCCGCATAGAAACGATTCAAAGGTGCCCACCAGGCACTTTCGTGCGGGTGGAAAACGAAGTAATAACATTACACAACAGTCCTCGATGGGACCCACAGAACAGATATATATATAACAGCGACTCAATGAGTCAAGAATTCAGATATAATATACAAAGATCCAAATCACCTTGAAAATGATAGAGCGTCCGACTACGGACAAGATGCAAATGAGGCTAAGAGCCCTGAAGAATAACCAATGGCGTCCATAACCCTGCCCAGGCCAAGCCGGAAGGGTAACCCTGCTAACGACGTCGATCTCAAAACCTGCTTAAACAAAAGGGGTGCCGACAAAGGGCAAAGGGAAAAGAGAGAGCGGTCAGTACTGAGGCCAGTACACGGCGAGGCTAGAATTCGGCGGTCCTCGCCTACATAGGTATGGTGGACTGAGCGGCAGCGTAGCATGCACTAAACAACCTATAGAGACTCGATAAAACTGTCGGCTATCAGAGAGGGATAAGAAAGACCTATTCGGAACCAACCTGATGCTACCATCAAACAAACCCATCCTGGTGTTTCCCCCTCGAGACCAAACGAGGAAGTCAACCGAGGAACTCACACAGTTGGCAGTTTTATTTATTCCGTTATCGTTGCAGCAATTACTAGTAAAGTATAGATAATCATCCTGATAAAATAAGCAGTGGGCCGTTTTAGTTAACCAGTCCGTTGTAATTGCAACACTTACTAGTCAGATACAATTAGCATGAGATATCCCAAAACCCAGCAGTTTTTGGTACTTTTATTTAGCCATTCCGTTATAGTTGCAATACTTACTAGTCAGATACAATTAGCAAGCAACAACCCAAACAAGCAATTGTTGGCAATTTTATTTAGCCATTCCATTATAGTGAAGCTGATTACTAGTCATTATAAAGTCAAATTTATAGCACTACTTTAGTTATAGTTGTCTATGATCGAGATACTGTGCTCCAAGTCGTCCATAACCGCGGACACGGCTTTCAGAAAGTTTTACCCTGCAGGGGTGCACAAATAGCAACACACACTCGATCAACCTCAGAAAAACCAAATCAAAACCCAACGAGGCCTTCACGACAAAGCAATCACAGGATTCAGAAATATTTCAGGGGGCCACCCCATTAAGCTACCCGCGACGAAGTTAGCTGACTCCGAGACGGACTCAAGGTTTGGGTGGACGGCTGTAAACGACTGGGAACCCGAAAGTGTGACTGGGCTTGTCGATACCGCGAAAACGTGTCCCGATCCTAAACAGTATAGTGTGCAGTACCTCGCACAATTTAAATAAAGCAGTAAAGCATGGCATAAGTACAGGATAGTAAATAAAACCTCAAACTAGTTTGTGGCCCCAAGAAATAAGAATGAATCAAGCTCTGGCTCAGGGGGGTCCCATAATCCTCCCGGATGTGGATAGCGCGAATATTCAAGGAACAGGTATCAAGTACTCGGGGTCCTACGGGACACAGGTGGACGGTTAACAACCAAATAACATCTATTGCCCACCTGTGCCTCTGCATTTACCTACTTCAATTTTAGTTATTAAACAATAATTAAAGTTATGATCATCTCCAACAATAAACATGCGGCAATACTCCAACAACTGTGGTACTCGACGACACGCAACAACACTCGAGCAAGCGACTACGACGCGCAAGTCCAGCTATCTACCAAACAACAGGTAATAGGATGTGTCCAAGGCAATATAAGGCTGCAAGGAAATCACGGGTACGAAAACTAGAGCATCACAACACAGATAGCAATAGATCAACAAGAGGGAAATAAATACTATAAAAGTAAGATAGGTAGAAAGGGGGAGGTGCTCGCCTGAAAACATTGCCGAAGGTTCATCCGAAGATCGGTTCGACACTCGCATCAACTCATCGGCCTAGTCCGTGAAGAAGCAAAGCACTAGAAGAAACACCGGATGGACTATTTAATACTATGACAGAAGATCGGGCATGATGCATGTATGAGGTATGACATGGCAAAGGTGCAATGCAATTAGGCAGTATTAAGCGGAACCGGGGTCCCGACAATTAATTATTAAGTTCATGTTGTTTAGATACCCCGCAATTTAAATGTTGTATTAGCAGGGCAAGATAAGTTACCGGTTCGCTACACCAATTTTAAATAGGGTCAATATTAGACTAGATTCGCCCACATATGGACCCCATATTTAATTATATGGTGAATCGGCATAATGCCCCCAAACCACAGACAAGTATGCATGCATGAACAATTTTATATGCAACAAGTAATATTATTTATAAAATATAGGTCATGGAAAAGAGGGTCGCACTTTAGGGTTCGGCGAACTTGGGCTCCGAGGGGTTCAGGGTCGGTCTCAGGGTTCGACGGGAGAATGGCTCGACGAGATCGGTCTCGGACAACGGAAGTCGATCTCATCGCATCCGAGAAGAAGAACTTGGTTGGCGTCGGGGGCACATCGGATCCGTCCTGGTCGGTGCCGATCTTGTTGTCACGAAGATCTTGTCGGGTCCTCGTATCGGGTCGGTCTTGACGTTCGGGAAGAGGAACTTGGCGTGCGACGTCGTCGGCATCGGTGCGGGAAGGAGGTCTTGCCGTTCCGTGTCGGTGACCTTGGCATCCGGGTTCTCGGCGAGCTTTGAGTCCGAGAAGGAGTACTTGTCGCACCGGGGTCTCGGGGTTCGACGAGGTTCGGGTCTCACCGGGATCGGTCTTCGGGGTCTGTCTTCGCGTTCCGGGGGGGGGGGGGGGGGATCATGCTGTTCCACATCCTTCGGTCCCATGTCGGCGTGCTTGTCGTCCAGGATGGAGAACTTGGGTCCGAAAACAGGGCTTCGGACACCATGAAGGAGGCTACAGATGTTTGGCTTCAATTGCCGATGGCATTCAGGGAATCTTGAATAGAAACACAACATCACCACAAGGCATCGTACCATCCCCATACACCACTTCTCTAACACACAACAACATCACCGCTTCGATTTCTTCACCATGTCAACCACACATGGGAACAACGAATCCAACAAGCGAAGGAAGCAGGGGCTCCGCGACGCTGGGAAGTCTGAGCAGACTGGCCACGGCCAGGAACTGAGCAGGGACACGGGACAGCGCGACCGAGGCGGCTCGGCGGCGGCCAGGGAGAGAGCGCCACGGGGAGGAAAGGCGCTCAGGGGATGGAGGCGGCTATGCTCTAGGTGGCGACTGGAGAGGTCGATAGAAGCAGAGGCGAGGGCGGACGGCCACAGCGGAGGGAGCTGGCAGGGTGGGTCGACGGCCTGGCGGACGGGGTGGATGCAGGGGAGTTCGATAGGGAGGGTGCGGGCGACGCTCGGAGGTGGGGATCGGAGAAGAGAAGAGGGGAGAGGCGGCGGGCGAGGTCGCTGGCGGCGGAGCACGGGCGACGAGGGCGAGGCCGATGGAGGAGGTGGCCGCGGTGGCGGACAGGGACAGATGGAGGCGGCGGCGCAGAGTACTGTCGGTGGAGGCGCGGCGTACTCGGGCCGCGGCCCAGAGGAGGCGGTGCGGCGTCTGTATGGCCAGGAACGAATAGGAGGAGGCCGCAAGGAGATGGTGAGGTCGGGAGGTTGCTGGGCGGAGCGAGGGGACGAAGGGGAGGGCGAGCGGCGGATATTCCAGGGCTCGTGCCGGGGTGGGGGTTGCGGGAGCGAGAGAGGGGATGGGTCCACACGGGACGGACGGGTGTGGGTCGGTGGGACCGGGGTGGAAGGGAGAGGAGGTGGGGAGTGGACCAGATGGCGACGTGGGGCTGCTGGTGGGTTAGGGGTGAGGTGGCAGGCCCTGATTGGGTGGGGTTTGGCCAGGGGGATGTGGCGAGCCGTGAGTGGCTGTGGTGATGTGGAGGGGGCTGGGTAGACTAGGGTTGGGTAGAAAAGGGTTTAGGTAGACCGGTTTTCGTACTGGGGTGGCCGACTGGGTCAGATCGGCCCGGTTCGGCTGCCCCCTAAAAATATTTAAACATTTTATTTATTTAAACCGGGACTTTTGAAAACCGGGGGTGGACAAAACGAAATAAACCGGAGACCCAGGTTTGAGTTTAATTAAAGACGGGGTATTTATAAAACAAAAATAGGTTTTTCCGAAAATAGTTTTATGCGAACAAATGCAAGATGATGACGATGCTCAAATGCAAGGTGGCATGATGACATGAGCATGCAGTCATGATGATGCAATGCACAAAAACAACGCGATTTTCTAGTAGTGGTTTTGCGGGATGCCACAATTCGACACCACTAACAATGGATCTCGCCCTCGAGGTCCGCCTCATGGTATCGGGAAGAAGGGCGGCGATCTGAATCTCCTCGCATCGTGTAGATCCTCGCGACACCACTAACAAGAGGTCGTTGTCCGTGATCGTCGAGAGAACACTCCGGGAACAAAAGGTCGAAGGTAGAGGTATCAACAAATAAAGCCACCTCTAGCTTCGATGGAAAGAGGGAACCGATGCATTCTCATCCACTTCAATGTACACAAGCGAATAGAGTGAGTAGTCGGCATGGGGGCCAATCCATCACGCACCCAAACTATTACTCTGCACAATCAGTAGAAAAGCGTGCAACCATTCTCGGAATCAGACTGAAGATCTCGACAATCGAGGTTCAGAAACAAAGGAGTGATGCAGACTCTGCGTCGGATCTGGCGTAGATGATGTCGTCGCATCGGAAAACACCGGAAGGCACAAGAAGGAACAAAGAGAAGTCCCCCAGAAGAAGGATTCCTCGGATAGCATGAAGACCAGATGTAGCAACACCGTTACCAAAGGAGGAAGCGAAACCCTGAAGGTACGACGAAAACCCAACCACGAGAATTCCTGGACTCGAAGAGAGAGAAGAGAACGGATTCAAAACACGCAGAGGTGAGAGGAGAGCAGCAGGGGGTAAGGAGTAAAATCAGACCTAATCAGAACTATCCAACCGATTTTACAAAAATAGTTTTGACACTCTACTTCGGCCGTTAGCTAGGTTATCCTACAGGCTGGACTTGTGGGGTATCGCAACTGCTGAGCTCTGATACCACTCTGTAACACCCTCAGAATCGGCCCTATGCAAGTTTTAGAGAAACTCGCCAAACCCGCATAGAAACGATTCAAAGGTGCCCACCAGGCACTTTCGTGCGGGTGGAAAACGAAGTAATAACATTACACAGCAGTCCTCGATGGGACCCACAGAACAGATATATATAACAGCGACTCAATGAGTCAAGAATTCAGATATAATATACAAAGATCCAAATCACCTTGAAAATGATAGAGCGTCCGACTACGGACAAGATGCAAATGAGGCTAAGAGCCCTGAAGAATAACCAATGGCGTCCATAACCCTGCCCAGGCCAAGCCGGAAGGGTAACCCTGCTAACGACGTCGATCTCAAAACCTGCTTAATCAAAAGGGGTGCCGACAAAGGGCAAAGGGAAAAGAGAGAGCGGTCAGTACTGAGGCCAGTACACGGCGAGGCTAGAATTCGGCGGTCCTCGCCTACATAGGTATGGTGGACTGAGCGGCAGCGCAGCATGCACTAAACAACCTATAGAGACTCGATAAAACTGTCGGCTATCAGAGAGGGATAAGAAAGACCTATTCGGAACCAACCTGATGCTACCATCAAACAAACCCATCCTGGTGTTTCCCCCTCGAGACCAAACGAGGAAGTCAACCGAGGAACTCACACAGTTGGCAGTTTTATTTATTCCGTTATCGTTGCAGCAATTACTAGTAAAGTATAGATAATCATCCTGATAAAATAAGCAGTGGGCCGTTTTAGTTAACCAGTCCGTTGTAATTGCAACACTTACTAGTCAGATACAATTAGCATGAGATATCCCAAAACCCAGCAGTTTTTGGTACTTTTATTTAGCCATTCCGTTATAGTTGCAATACTTACTAGTCAGATACAATTAGCAAGCGACAACCCAAACAAGCAATTGTTGGCAATTTTATTTAGCCATTCCATTATAGTGAAGCTGATTACTAGTCATTATAAAGTCAAATTTATAGCACTACTTTAGTTATAGTTGTCTATGATCGAGATACTGTGCTCCAAGTCGTCCATAACCGCGGACACGGCTTTCAGAAAGTTTTACCCTGCAGGGGTGCACAAATAGCAACACACACTCGATCAACCTCGGAAAAACCAAATCAAAACCCAACGAGGCCTTCACGACAAAGCAATCACAGGATTCAGAAATATTTCAGGGGGCCACCCCATTAAGCTACCCGCGACGAAGTTAGCTGACTCCGAGACGGACTCAAGGTTTGGGTGGACGGCTGTAAACGACTGGGAACCCGAAAGTGTGACTGGGCTTGTCGATACCGCGAAAACGTGTCCCGATCCTAAACAGTATAGTGTGCAGTACCTCGCACAATTTAAATAAAGCAGTAAAGCATGGCATAAGTACAGGATAGTAAATAAAACCTCAAACTAGTTTGTGGCCCCAAGAAATAAGAATGAATCAAGCTCTGGCTCAGGGGGGTCCCATAATCCTCCCGGATGTGGATAGGCGAATATTCAAGGAACAGGTATCAAGTACTCGGGGTCCTACGGGACACAAGTGGACGGTTAACAACCAAATAACATCTATTGCCCACCTGTGCCTCTGCATTTACCTACTTCAATTTTAGTTATTAAACAATAATTAAAGTTATGATCATCTCCAACAATAAACATGCGGCAATACTCCAACAACTTTGGTACTCGACGACACGCAACAACACTCGAGCAAGCGACTACGACGCGCAAGTCCAGCTATCTACCAAACAACAGGTAATAGGATGTGTCCAAGGCAATATAAGGCTGCAAGGAAATCACGGGTACGAAAACTAGAGCATCACAACACAGATAGCAATAGATCAACAAGAGGGAAATAAATACTATAAAAGTAAGATAGGTAGAAAGGGGGAGGTGCTCGCCTGAAAACATTGCCGAAGGTTCATCCGAAGATCGGTTCGACACTCGCATCAACTCATCGGCCTAGTCCGTGAAGAAGCAAAGCACTAGAAGAAACACCGGATGGACTATTTAATACTATGACAGAAGATCGGGCATGATGCATGTATGAGGTATGACATGGCAAAGGTGCAATGCAATTAGGCAGTATTAAGCGGAACCGGGGTCCCGACAATTAATTATTAAGTTCATGTTGTTTAGATACCCCGCAATTTAAATGTTGTATTAGCAGGGCAAGATAAGTTACCGGTTCGCTACACCAATTTTAAATAGGGTCAATATTAGACTAGATTCGCCCACATATGGACCCCATATTTAATTATATGGTGAATCGGCATAATGCCCCCAAACCACAGACAAGTATGCATGCATGAACAATTTTATATGCAACAAGTAATATTATTTATAAAATATAGGTCACGGAAAAGAGGGTCGCACTTTAGGGTTCGGCGAACTTGGGCTCCGAGGGGTTCAGGGTCGGTCTCAGGGTTCGACGAGAGAATGGCTCGACGAGATCGGTCTCGGACAACGGAAGTCGATCTCGTCGCATCCGAGAAGAAGAACTTGGTTGGCGTCGGGGGCACATCGGATCCGTCCTGGTCGGTGCCGATCTTGTTGTCACGAAGATCTTGTCGGGTCCTCGTATCGGGTCGGTCTTGACGTTCGGGAAGAGGAACTTGGCGTGCGACGTCGTCGGCATCGGTGCGGGAAGGAGGTCTTGCCGTTCCGTGTCGGTGACCTTGGCATCCGGGTTCTCGGCGAGCTTTGAGTCCAGGAAGGAGTACTTGTCGCACCGGGGTCTCGGGGTTCGACGAGGTTCGGGTCTCGCCGGGATCGGTCTTCGGGGTCTGTCTTCGCGTTCCGGGGGGGGGGGGGGGATCATGCTGTTCCACATCCTTCGGTCCCATGTCGGCGTGCTTGTCGTCCAGGATGGAGAACTTGGGTCCGAAAACAGGGCTTCGGACACCATGAAGGAGGCTACGGATGTTTGGCTTCAATTGCCGATGGCATTCAGGGAATCTTGAATAGAAACACAACATCACCACAAGGCATCGTACCATCCCCATACACCACTTCTCTAACACACAACAACATCACCGCTTCGATTTCTTCACCATGTCAACCACACATGGGAACAACGAATCCAACAAGCGAAGGAAGCAGGGGCTCCGCGACGCTGGGAAGTCTGAGCAGACTGGCCACGGCCAGGAACTGAGCAGGGACACGGGACAGCGCGACCGAGGCGGCTCGGCGGCGGCCAGGGAGAGAGCGCCACGGGGAGGAAAGGCGCTCAGGGGATGGAGGCGGCTATGCTCTAGGTGGCGACTGGAGAGGTCGATAGAAGCAGAGGCGAGGGCGGACGGCCACAGCGGAGGGAGCTGGCAGGGTGGGTCGACGGCCTGGCGGACGGGGTGGATGCAGGGGAGTTCGATAGGGAGGGTGCGGGCGACGCTCGGAGGTGGGGATCGGAGAAGAGAAGAGGGGAGAGGCGGCGGACGAGGTCGCTGGCGGCGGAGCACGGGCGACGAGGGCGAGGCCGATGGAGGAGGTGGCCGCGGTGGCGGACAGGGACATATGGAGGCGGCGGCGCAGAGTACTGTCGGTGGAGGCGCGGCGTACTCGGGCCGCGGCCCAGAGGAGGCGGTGCGGCGTCTGTATGGCCAGGAACGAATAGGAGGAGGCCGCAAGGAGATGGTGAGGTCGGGAGGTTGCTGGGCGGAGCGAGGGGACGAAGGGGAGGGCGAGCGGCGGAGATTCCAGGGCTCGTGCCGGGGTGGGGGTTGCGGGAGCGAGAGAGGGGATGGGTCCACACGGGACGGACGGGTGTGGGTCGGTGGGACCGGGGTGGAAGGGAGAGGAGGTGGGGAGTGGACCAGATGGCGACGTGGGGCTGCTGGTGGGTTAGGGGTGAGGTGGCAGGCCTTGATTGGGTGGGGTTTGGGCCAGGGGGATGTGGCGAGCTGTGAGTGGCTGTGGTGATGTGGAGGGGGCTGGGTAGACTAGGGTTGGGTAGAAAAGGGTTTAGGTAGACCGGTTTTCGTACTGGGGTGGCCGACTG
Organism: Avena sativa; assembly: GCA_916181665.1. Taxonomy (NCBI): domain Eukaryota; kingdom Viridiplantae; phylum Streptophyta; class Magnoliopsida; order Poales; family Poaceae; genus Avena; species Avena sativa. The sequence continues at coordinate 381,314,683 of OV702283.1, read as the reverse complement.
GGTCGGATCGGCCCGGTTCGGCTGCCCCCTAAAAATATTTAAACATTTTATTTATTTAAACCGGGACTTTTGAAAACCGGGGGTGGACAAAACGAAATAAACCGGAGACCCAGGTTTGAGTTGAATTAAAGACGGGGTATTTAGAAAACAAAAATAGGTTTTTCCGAAAATAGTTTTATGCGAACAAATGCAAGATGATGACGATGCTCAAATGCAAGGTGGCATGATGACATGAGCATGCAGTCATGATGATGCAATGCACAAAAACAACGCGATTTTCTAGTAGTGGTTTTGCGGGATGCCACATCGGACTTAAACAAGTAACCGTCTCGCAATAAACAAGATCTCGATATAATGTTCATGCTTAAAGCAGGCACCAAATAACAATTATTTAAGTATAAAACTAATCGCGATGGTAAATGAAGAGGTAGCGTGCCGACTGCGATCACATCAACCTTTGATCCATTTCCCACCCGCATCGTTACCTTGTTCTTCGCTAGCTTCCGTTTATTCTGCAGCACCTGTTTCGAGTTACAAATATGAGCAACCGAACCAGTATCAAATACCCAGGCACTACTACGAGTACTAGTGAGATACACATCAATAACATGTATAACGGATATACCTTTCTTCTTGATGTTACCGTTCTTCAAATCCGCCAAGTACTTTGGGCAATTCCGCTTCCAGTGACCTGCTCCGTAAAAGCACTCAGTATCAGGCTTAGGTCCAGCCTTGGTCTTCTTCGTCGGCGCGGTAACTTTCTTACCACCCTTCTTAAAGTGTCCCTTTTGCTTAGACTTGCCTTTCTTGAATTTGGTGGTCTTATTGACCATCAACACTTGGTGCTCTTTCTTGATCTCCACTTCTGCAGATTTCAACATGGCAAAGAGTTCTGGCAACTGCTTGTTCATGTTTTGCATATTGTAGTTCATCAAAAAGTTCTTGTAACTTGGTGGTAGTGATTGGAGGACACGATAAATCCCCAAAGCATTAGGAATCACTATACCCAAGCTTTGAAGTTTGTTTGCGTGCCCAGACATCTTAAGCACATGCTCACTAACGGAGCTGCCCTCTTCCATCTTGCAGTTAAAGAACTTTTCAGAAGCCTCATAGCTCTCAATTGCCGCATGAGTCTCAAAGATAATTTGAGATCACGGACAATATCATGTGGGTCTGAATTCTCAAACCTTTTCTGAAGCTCCGATTCTAAACCATACAAGATAGCACACTGAACTGTGGAGTACTGAGTCTTCCGAGCGAGGTAAACATTCTTTACTTCATCGGTAGCAGTAGCTGCAGGTGGGTCACCCAGCGGTGCATCCAGCACATAGGTCAAATTACCAGCTGTGAGGACAATCCTCAAATTGCGGAACCAATCCGCGAAGTTGCTTCCATTGTTTTTCAACTTTTCTTTCTCTAGGAACGCATTAAAATTGATGGTAGGGGCCGCCATTGATCTACAACATATTTGCAATAGTTTAGACTAAGTTTATGACAAATTGAGTTCTAGTTAAATTAATCTAGGTGAACTCCCACTCAAAACAATATCCCTCACATTGTTTTAGTGATCACACGAACCAAATCCACCACATCAACACCGATCATCACGAGAGTTGATGTAGCTTCAATGGCGAACAACCGACATGTTCATCATATCTTCTATATGATTCATGCTTTACCTTTCGGTGATCCGTGTTCCGAGACCATGTCTGTACATGCTAGGCTCTTCAAGATCAAACGTTAGCTTCCGCATGAGCAAATCTGACTTGCCCACGTTGTATACACTTGCAGAATCTAACACACCCGATCATCACGTGGTGCTTCGAAACAACAAGCTTTAGCAACGGTGCTTACTAAGGATGAACACTTTAGAACTTGAAATTCATGTGCATGAGGGATCATCTTATAATGCTACCGTCGTTAACTAAGCAATACAAGATGCATAAAGGATTAACATCACATGCAATTTCCATGTTTGTTTAAGTGCAAGTAGCTTCAATTTACTTTTTCTAGGTGTAGAATCTTATGAGGTTGCCGACGAAAGATCTCACTGAACCGTTCGATGTTGTGCTCCATAGAACTGTTCACGCAGTCGATCGTGCCATGTTTGATCATCAGGTAAGTACCCGCGCATTACATTTGGCATGTGCTGGCGACAAGCTGCTGAAAATGATGGGGATTTTGAGGATGATGCAATATGTTTTTGAGAAGAATCAGAGAGTTAGTGCGCTTATGCTTTGCTGCTACAGCTTATGTCAATTTATTCATGTGTAGTTGCTTATCTTGTAGTGAAATTAATATGTTTATGTTGCTTTTGGTAAGCCTCTTCACCACTTTGCTTGATGAATTTTACACATACGTGAAATCGCTAACCAGTTGTATAAACTTGAATATGTACGCCCCCATGAAAAACTGGTGGTGGCTGCTGAACTTCATGCTTCTCTAGGGAAGCTCCATCTTCTTCCACATCGAGAAGCAGGAACTATGATGTCCAAGTGTTCAAGGTAAATATTACGTGCTTCCAAGGTACACCAAATTTTTCATTTGAATATGTTGCTTATCTCCCAAACAAATATTTTATGGGCAGCTGCCATATGAAATTGGAGAACTAGGCTAAATATTTTGTCAAATTTGGGTGTGTTTTTATTCAGGTTGAAATAGTGATTGTGCAAGGTTGATAAGTTGAAGAGGCCCGCATTACAGCATTGACTCGAAGTGGTCAAGCAATGTGGAGCCTGTTGACGCTTGAGCAGAGGGAGGGCACAATGGCGGTTGCAGGCCTCCACCGCTATGGTCCTTCAAGATCAGAGCTTAGGTAATTGTCTGGGGCTTCTGTTTGCTTCTGTAGTAGATTTTTTTACGGGTTTAGGCCTTGAGAATGTTGCGTGATGGTTCTGTTTGTCGAGTAATTTTACATTCTTATAATACAGTAGATGGATCTACTTATCTCTACTATCTAAAAAGAACTTATGGTTCTGTTTCTACAACTACGTCACCCCTTCGTTTGAGGCACCGTCCCGCTTGCTCTTCTCTCCCAAGGCGATCCCCTTTAATGCTCACACACAGTCGTCAACCTAAATCCCGAAATTATTGCATAGTCAATTGTTTTAGTTAATAGAAACATTGCCTAGAGATGTCTGTCAAGGTATGTAATTATCACATAGGTAAGTGTTGATTCATTTAGAAGGTACGTGTTTATCAATGGTTTGTTAAATGTTACACTTAATACTTATGTTTGTTCTAAGGAATAGTTCATGTAGATGACATACTAGAGTTTTTCTTTACTTTTCTCATTAAATATATAAGGATGCTAGATATATTGTAATATGTCCAATATATATACGATGTCTATACGAAATTCTTTTTAGGTAGTATAGATTTTAGGGTAATTTGATATATTCTTAATTAATGTTCTTAGATGGATTCGGATGCGCAATATAAGCGTATCTGGGCCTTGTAAACCAGGTCAGGAAAATATCTACTAAGTCGCTCTATGATGTGATGTTGGATCCGGGTAGAACGGATCGGTGTATGCTAGGCTTATGGAAAATCAAATGCTGCTAAAGAAGAATTCACTTGGTGTGTTTGGGTCGCATCCAGGTGGTTGAAGAACTTCAAATGAAAAGATGAAGCGAGCAGGTACGTTGCAGGTTTCTTGGAGAGCCTAAATCGGTGGAACCACCTGCTGTTACTTTGGTTTCTAAGGTGTCTTGGGCCTCTATGGCAGATGCTTGCGATGGTCAGGAGTGCCAATTTTTTTTGAGTAGATGCCTATTGTTAGGGCATAATTTTCTTTTTTTGATTGCTCAGTGAGCTTATGCCATGTTGATGGATGCATTGCACATTTATGATGTGACCAAGTAATTGAATGACCATCCTGAGGGTGCTGATATCCTGCTTGCGATGATTGGTACTGCTGCTACTCTCCTCCCGATGTCCCTTGGTCAACATTTTTAATTTTCGGTTGGGCAGTTTGATTATATATGATAATCTGCTTGAAGGTAAGTACGTATATAAAAAATGAGTTTGAAGATACAGGCCACAACAAGTGTGCGAACGAGGTAATGCAGGATTATTTTATTTGGGAGTTGGACTCAACAAAATGTATAACATCTTTGAGTTGGAGGTTTTCAAGAAGGATCAGGACATGAACTTTGCCAGCAAGCTGGTGCCATGCACCTGCGCAATATTAGGTCATTCCGGTAGAAGTACTCGAGATGTTAGCGGTTGGTGCCAGATTGAACATTTGCAGAAAGTAACAATCAATTATAGGTTGATTGATGAAGGATCATTTTGGGTGAATCAACCCATTTATAGCTGGTTATGGATGAAGACTATGTACTTCTATTTAAAGTGCAACACATGATATTTCTCCACCAAATTGGTGGTACTATTTTGTTAGTATGTCATTTTATGGATGGATTTGTTAGAACTCATGTGCGCATTGTAAACCACTCTTGTGTTCTTGATCCAGCTGCTGCTAGCACTATATTTTTCCACGCCACGGCTGCTATTTGGTTTGCAAAGGCACCACAACACCGGTTCTTGGGTATATTTGATTTGCAAGGGCACCACATCACTGGTTTGAGAATTTTTCAATATCTTGCTTCCTTCTCGAAAAACAAAAACTGAATATTTCTGAAGACTATATTTTTTGATCCAGCTGCTGCTAGCACTATATTTTTCCACGCCGCGACTGCTATTTGGTTTGCAAAGGCACCACAACACCAGTTCTTGGATATATTTGATTTGCAAGGGCACCACATCACTGGTTTGAGAATTTTTCCATATCTTGCTTCCTTCTTGAAAAACAAAAACTGAATATTTCTGAAGACTCAAAAGAGAAGAACCTCCATGTGTATAAGAACATGTTATGTATGAGCAAATTTTGGGTGTATGCATGGAAGATGTTGAACCATTTTGCTTAATTGAACACAATTAGTGTGGATGGATATGCATATTGACTTCAACCGGGGTATTCCAGCTTCACACTACGTTTGCTTTATTTACGTACTGCTTTATTATAATGTCGTTCCATAGGTAAAGATACCAGCTTAATCATAATACATATTATTTTCCATTGTTTTCTTGAAGATATGCATCTTGTGAAATAATTGTCTTTGCTCAGAAACTTAAAATAATGCTTGATGTGCACGAGTGTATTAAATTATATGTTTGACACGATTACTAAAATATTTATGCCCCGTTGCAACGCACGGGCATGTTTCCTAGTATCTTTAAAGTATCTAAGGGAGGTTTCATTTAATTGGTTTAGGGGTCATACTCGTTTTTCAACATCGTGGTCTAGTTGTGATATGAACAAACACTAAACATGTTTTCAGGCGCATGCACTCACGCAAGCAAGAAAAGGCATAAACTTAACATTTAACGGTTTCATAAAAAATACCATTATCGTTAAAAATATACCAAAATATATTGTAGGCTAATTGTTTTAATTATGTATGAGTTATTATGTATTTTTTTAGGGGAGTAATTATGTATTTTAGAGTCTCTTTGTAGTACCTTGGTGAATTTTTTGGCAAATTTTTATCGCACAATGGCTAGTGTAATTTTTTTTAAACGTGTCCACCCTACATTTTTTTAATGCGTCCACCACTACCCCATGAATGAACACCTATTAAAAATTGCCGTACTTGGCTTTCAAGCTACATAAATATATTATGGAAAAAAACCCTCAATTATGCTCTATCAAGTTATGATAATATATGAAGCTCAATTTCAAACAAAATAATGTTCATGACTTGTTCCTAGCCGTCAGTGTTAAGAAATAATATTCATAACTTGTTCCTAACGCTATCAATGCTAAGAGCGAGTAATAAATAGGTTAATTTGGATTGCTCTATACAAACAAGAGAATGATGAACAACACTTAAATAAAGCATAAGTAAGCTAAAATTGATATGTTTTGAGCTCCTATTTTTATCTCCAAACATAACAATGAGCTGGTCGTAGCCATGATGTCTACAAGAGTTAAATACTAGAGGGAGTAGGAGTAGTACCACGTGAATGTGGTTACGCCAATTAATAAAAGCTAGAGGGAGTAGGAGTAGTACTTTTTTCTTCATACTAGAATTAAGTACGACCAGTATCAAAGGACTAACCTCAAATGTCTCCAAATTCAGGGGTAAGTAATCATCTTCTCCTACCAACCTAAGGACCAATATCTTGATGCGATTTATTTTCATGAGGCTTATATAAGGAACCGAAAGTGAGATGCTGGTGTTTGCACAACAAACTAGTGCACACACGAGTGATGAGTAGTCTTTTAAGATCTTACATTCGCAAGGATACAAATAACATAGTAGACCAGCTTTTTATGTTCTTTCCTTAGTTTCCAGTGCAAAATTCCTGGTACTTCATCTGTAAAACTACGCATTTGGATTTGATAGACATAGCAATGGAAGGCAGCGGGAATGAAGACTGATGCATGGTTGTCCGAGAACTTGAACTTAAGAAGCGCCATAAATGTTGGTTGTAGAATCCCAAAAGAATATCAAAGCCTTATTGTTGCTCGACCGCCAGCGTAGATCATGCCGGGAAAATGAGGCGATCCTAGAAAAACAACAAAAGTGCATCTATAGGTACTGGATGTAGAACTGGACAGGTCTCTAGGACTGCCAAAAGGTCGTTACATTCTGAAAAGCGTTGTCTCAGCACATGAAATTATTCATGAGGTGCATAGTAAGAAAAAATAAAGCATAGTAAAATTGGACTATGAAAAAGCGTATGATAAAGTAGATTGGTTCTTTTTGGACAAAATGTTAATACAAAGAGGCTTTAGCCCACAATGGTGTAATAAAATCAGGAACAACTTGGTTCAACGGGGGTCTGTTGGAATGCGCATAAATGATTGTGAGAGTCACACTTCTTTTTATTAAAAATGATTTGGAACAAGCCCAAAACTTGAAGTGGTTATTTTCTATTTTTGAACAATTATCGGGGATGAGAATAAATTTTAATAAAAGTGATCTGGTACATATTAATGTGCCAGTTGAGGAGGTAAATGTGTTAGCACAAGTGTTTGGGTGCAAAGTTAGATGACTTTCCATTGAAATATCTAGGGGTGCCGTTACATTTTGGTAAGCTATGAAAAGAAGATATCCGACCATTAATTGACAGTATTATCAAAAGGATAGCAGGATGGCGAGGGGCTTTTGAACCATGCTAGTAGACCGGTTCTAATCAGATCCTGCTTAGCTAGTATTTCAGTTTACTTACTTTATTTCCTTAAATTTCCAAAATGGACTGTGAAAGCAATAAATTTGCAGATGGCTCATTGTTTGTGGGACAATTATAAAGGGCACCACAAATATCTCTAGCTCATTGGGATTTGGTGAGTATGAAACATGAGTCTGGGGGTTTGGGTATTCCAAATATCAGAGATTTGAATATATCCTTATTATCATCATGGATTAGAAGGTTTAATATGGATAATCATAAGATGTGGAAAGACATTGTGCAGTACAAGTATATGACTCAACCTCCAAATATTTTTGCTTGCAGTAAGGTGAATGCCTCTCCTTTTTGGAAAGGTGTTTTGGGCTTTCATATCAGCGAAGTTTGGGTATCAATGGTTGGTTGGAAATGGGCAGAACATTAAGTTATAGGAAGATCAATGGTTCGGAGGCACTAGACTAGCTATACATTTTTGGCAGTTATATATAATATGTAATGAACAAACTAAAACTATTTGCGAAATATGGGATGGAACATAACTGAAACTTTCCTTTAGGAGATGCTTTGGTGAACGTTTAATGCAGTGGGAAGAGTTAAAATCCATTGTGGATCAATTGAATTTATCTGAGGAACCTGACCATATGGTGTGGAAGTTGCACGTGTCTGGGACATATACTTCTCACTCTCTATATGCTATAATTAATTTTAGAGGAGTTAAACATGTCTTTATACCCGCTATATGGAAACTAAATATACCTCCTAGGGTGAAGGTCTTCCTCTGGTTAGTTTCACATAATAAAATCTTAACTAGAGATAATCTAGCCAAGAGACAAAGTGTACAGGACACTAGGTGCTTGTTCTACTCGGAAACTGAAAGTGTAAGACATTTATGTTTTGACCGTGATATCGTTAAAATTGTGTGGAGCGTTGTGTCTGATCTTGTCAACAAAACAGTGGGTACAAATTATGAACATGTCGCTAGACTCTGGGTTAGTAACGAAACAAATGGTGCAGTGAATATTATTTCGTCTACGGTCATCTGGAACATGTGGAAAATGAGGAATGAGATTCACTTTGGTCATCTAATTTGGTCTGGTCTACAGGTGATATGGAGGAGGATTGCAAATTTACTCAGGAAATGGATACCAATGTATAAGGACAAGTGGAGAGTAACAATAGGAAGCTGGAGCGAGGAGCTGGAGAAGAAAGCAAAGGAACTTCCCCAAGTAGGATGGTGATAAAGAAAAGAAGAATTAATGTCAAGATGCTTGGACCAGCGACCCCGACGCCCGGGGAGAACTCAAAATGAAGGCTTGAAGTGGAAATTTGCAGTTTGAATTCTTCCTGTAGTTTCCTGAAGATGTGGGTGGTTGGTTTTTTCTACAGTGTTTCCTCTGTAAGAGGTGTAAAGGTCCAAAACTGATGCTGAAACCTGTTGTTTCATTTCAATTGAAATGGGACCGGGCGGAAACGCCTTTTATCTAAAAAATGTCTAGGATCATTAGTCCATTAATTAAAGAGAAAAGGATAACATGCTAGCTAGCAGAGTTAACTAAGTTTCCCCATCCGGTCGGATGCCGGCCTCCTCCTTAATGTCCAATGTCACCCAAATTCATAAATGGATAATTGGCATTTCAGTTATGTGAACACAGTAAGGATATGGGAAATAATGAAGTAAGCGAGTTCATGTTACAAAATTCATGTACTATATATGCATGTTGCCTTTTCTTTTCCATCCTAATGTGTTATTTTCCTTTTGTTGGTGCATATTGATTACCATAAGCGTCAGATCCAGAGTTTTTCAAGGAAGAAAATGCCCAAATTCAATATTTATTAAACGGTATGTAAATCTTGCAATTAGAATCCATTCGACTTCATGAAAAAGGCAGCTCCATACTACTGGTGGCCACATTATTTATAACATTGGATCTTTATGATAGAATTTTTACAACACACTTGTTCGAGCACACTCAGTACTCTTGGATAGGGATTCCTTAAGGATTGTTGCAATTTGGCCTACACGAATACATATGACCTCTTTTTCTAGGGAGACCCGATAGCTTCCTTTGCCCAAGGGCTATATAAGGAACATCAGGAGAGTGGGACAATATAGTTGCACTAACTTTTCAATGTTCTTTGATGGCTCACACTAGTAGAAAACGGACCTTTGGTCCAGAGCATTAGTCCCGGTTTTGCCCTGGTCCCAACGGCTAGAAACGGCCGCAGGGACCAGAAGACATTAGCCCCGGTTCATATGGGAACTTTAGCCCCGGTTTGACAAACCGGGGCTAAAGGGTCTGGCGCTGGAAAAGAGCAGATGCGTGGACCTTTAGCCCCGGTTTGTTTCTCAAACCGGGACTAAAGTCCTCGACTATATCTTCTTCCCCTTCCCAGCCCGAGCCATTTCAAGCTCACATAATCATCCCTCTCAAATTTCTCCCCTCAATCTCGAGTTCTTCCCCATTTTTCTCAAGATCTGTGAAGATTTTTTGGCTCCACATCTATCAAGGGTCCTAAGAGGTTAGCAACTTCATCATTTCAGCTCTCATTGCTTGTTTTAGCTCATTTCATGCTCTAGAAATGGATATATTTTGTGTGGGTTCTATCTCTGTATATCTGGTTAATTTGGCACATATAGTTCTCCAAATTCATTTGATTCATCGAAGCACATAGATATATGAGTTCATCCTATATACATATCTTGGTTTGACACGTTGTCTTGAAATCCGGTCGGTTCACAGTGCATCATGTCACCGTCGAGCAACAAAATATTCTTCTTTCTTCTACCTGTCGTCACAAAATCCATTGAAACAAAAATAAGTACCAAAACTATGAAGGCACACATATATATAGTGGCGCCCTAGCATTTTAGTTAATCATCGGCTAGTTAAGAAAGAAATTAAGAACAAAAACATGAACACACCAAGGAGCTACCAAATTAAATTAGGGAGTGTCTCTATGGCGAGCTCCTCAAAGATGTCTGAGGACGAGGCATCCTAAGACATCTTCGAGAAGCTCTGCCATAGTGGTGTCCCTGCTCTCGCACACCATCTTTCAGTTCATATCTTTTCTAGCTAAATTAGTATGCTGGTGGAGCTAACTAATTTCACATATTAGGGAGTGCCTCTACGGCGAGCTCCTCGAAGATGTCTGAGGACGAGGTCCTAATACATCTTCGAGAAGCTCCGCCGTAGTGGTGTCCCTGGTCTCGCACACGATCTTCCTTACAGTTGATAGTTCACAAGGAAGCCTATTTATAGATTAAGCAGCACAACATAGTGTCGACACTCATGACATAATGTCGACACTCACCCCTGTCATAGTGTCGCCACCCACTGAAACAGTGTCGCCACTCACTGGCATAGTGTCCACTCACGACATATAGTGTCGTCACCCACTTTTAGTCCCAATTGGAGACACCATTCGGGACTAAACGGGCTCATGTCGGCCCCAGCCTGCCGCAACCCCTTTAGTCCCGGTTGGTGTGTCCAACCGGGACTAAAGATGTAGTAGAAATTTTTTTAAATCAGTGCTTGTTTGATGTATACAATGTGTTCTTTTATTTTTAGACTAGTAATACTCTTAGCATCGTGATTTTGTTTGATGAAATTATAAAATGCAGATGAGATGGCAATGGATGTACGCTGACCGAATCTCTGACGAGTCCATTAAAGGCGTGCATTCTTTTCTCGTTGTGGCAGAGGCAAACAAGCGGAATGGTTTTATCTGTTGTCCATGTGGTGAGTGTCGGAATCAGAAGGAATACTCTTCCTCAAGAGTCCTTCATGGCCATTTGTTTCGATTCGGTTTCATGTCTGGCTATAATTGTTGGACCAAGCACGAAGGAAGACAACGAAGATGAAGATAATGATGACAGCTATCCGATGTCCCCTGAATACGATGGTACTACAATTGAAGACAATGATGAAGAAGAAGCAGAAGAACGTGCATCATATGAGCCAGATGATGATCTTGGTCGGGCCATTGCTGATGCAAAGGGAGAATGTGATATTGAAAGGGAGAGGTTGAAATTTGAGCAGATGTTAGATGATCGCAAAAAATTGTTGTACCCCAATTGCGAAGATGGCCACAATAAGCTAGGCAGCACACTGGAATTGCTGCAATGGAAGGCAGAGGTCGGTGTGCCTGACAAGGGATTTGAAAAGTTGTTGAAGATAATGAAGAAGCTGCTTCTAAAGGATAATGAACTGCCCGCCAGTACTTACGAAGCAAAGAAGGTTGTCTGCCCTCTTGGATTAGAGGTACAGAAGATACATGAATGCATTAATGACTGCATCCTCTATCGCGGTGAGCAGTATGAGAATTTGGATGCATGCCCGGTATGCACTGCATTGCGGTATAAGATCCGACGAGATGACCCTGGTGATGTTGAGGGGGAGCGCACGAGGAAGAGGGTTCCCGCCAAGGTGATGTGGTATGCTCCTATAATACCACGGCTGGAACGTTTGTTCAGAAACGAAGAGCATGCCAAATTTTGCGATGGCACAAAGAAGATCGTAAGAAAGACGAGATGTTGAGACACCCCGCTGATGGGTCGTAGTGGAGAAAAAATGAGAGAAAGTACCCGGACTTTGCAGGTGACGCGAGAAACTTATGGTTTGGTCTAAGTACGGATGGCATGAATCCCTTTGGGGAGCAGAGCTGCAGTCATAGCACATGGCCTGTGACTTTGTGTATGTATAACCTTCCTCCTTGGTTGTGCATGAAGCGGAAGTTCATTATGATGCCAGTGCTCATCCAAGTCCCGAAGCAACCCGGCAACGACATTGATATATACCTAAGGCCATTAGTTGAAGAACTTTTACAGCTATGGCACGGACAAGGTGTACGTGTGTGGGATGAGCACAAACGTGAGGAATTTAACCTACGGGCATTGTTGTTCGTAACCATCAATGATTGGCCTGCTCTTAGTAACATTTCAGGACAGACAAACAAGGGATACAATGCATGCACACACTGTTTAGATGACACTGAAAGTATTTATTTGGATAAGTGCAAGAAGAATGTGTACCTAGGGAATCGTCATTTTCTTCCGCCCACGCATTCCCTAAGAAGGAAAGGCAAGCATTTCAATGGTGAAGCAGATCACCGGAGTAAGCCTGTCCGTCATACTGGTGATGCTGTATTTGATATGGTGAAGGATTTAAAAGTAATCTTTGGAAAGGGTCCTGGCGGACAGTTCGTTCCGAAGGATGCTGGCAGACACGCACCCATGTGGAAGAAGAAATCTATATTTTGGGAGCTACCCTATTGGAAAGTCTTAGAGGCCCGCTTTGCAATCGACGTGATGCACCTGACGAAGAATGTTTGCGTGATACTGCTAGGATTCTTGAGCGTGTATGGAAATAATAAAGATACACCAGAAGCACGATAGGACCAACAACGTATGAAAGACCGAGAAGGCATGCATCCAGAGTTGTTTCAAGGCACTGCCAGCTACGCTCTTACCAAGGAAGAGAAGGAAATCTTTTTTGAATACCTGAGTAGTATCAAGGTTCCTTCTGGCTTCTCGTCCAATATAAAGGAAATAATAAATATGGCAGAGAAAAAATTCCAGAACCTGAAGTCTCATGACTGCCACGTGCTTATGACGCAGTTGCTTCCGGTTGCTTTGAGGGGGCTTCTGCCGGAAAATGTTAGAGTACCCATTGTGAAGCTATGTTCGTTCCTCAATGCAATTTCTCAGAAGGTAATCGATCCAGAAAGTCTACCAGGGTTACAGAAAGATGTGGTCCAGTGTCTTGTCAGTTTTCAGTTGGTGTTCCCACGATCCTTCTTCAACATAATGACGTACCTTCTAGGTCACCTAGTCGAAGAGATTACCATTCTCGGTCCTGTATTTCTATACAATATCTTCCCCTTTGAGAGATTCATGGGAGTCTTAAAGAAATATGTCCATAACCGTGCGAGGCCAGAATGAAGCATCTCCAAGGGATATGGAACAGAGGAGGTCATTGAGTTTTGTGTTGACTTTATTCCTGACCTTAAGATGATCGGTGTACCTGAATCACGGCATGAAGGGAGACTTAGTGGAAAAGGCACGCTAGGAAAGAAAGCAAAGATATGTATGGATGGACATTCTTTCACTAAAGCACACTATACAATTCTAAAAAGTTCCACCTTGGTGGCTCCATATATCGAGGTACACAAGAATATTGTACGCTCAAACTACCCGGGGCAGTGTGACAGGTTGATTAGAGATGAACACATGAAGACTTTTGGCGGTTGGTTCCAGACACATCTCATGAATGACACCACTGTTGGAGATCAGTTGTACTTGTTGGCCAGGTCTCCATCTTCAACTATATTGACTTTCCAAGGGTATGAGATCAATGGGGATATATTTTACACGCACGCCCAAGATAAAAAGAGCACCAACCAAAACAGTGGTGTCCGATTTGATGCAACGGATGAGAATGGGAAAAAGGACACATATTATGGTTACATAGAGGACATATGGGAACTTGACTATGGTCCTAATTTCAAGGTCCCATTGTTTCGATACAAATGGGTCAAGATGACAGGAGGTGGGGTAACGGTAGACCAGCCGTACGGAATGACAACAGTGGATCTCAATAATATTGCTTACGGAGACGAACCATTCGTCCTTGCCAATGATGTGGCTCAAGTTTTCTATGTGAAGGACATGTCTACTAGACCGAGAAAAAGGAAAGATAAGCAAAAGAATATAATATCATACGATGAGCCAAAGCGCCACATAGTTCTTTCAGGAAAAAGAAACATGGTGGGAGTTGAGGACAGGACAGACATGTTAGAAGATTATGACAAATTTCATGAAATTCCGCCATTCAAAGTGAAAACTGACCCAAGCATATCGCTAAATAAGGAAGATGCTCCATGGTTACGAACACGAAGAGAACCAAAACACTAGATGTGGATGTTGGTGATGTAATGTATTAATCCTTTTGTGAATTAATCCTATTTTTGATTTATTAAAGGAAGATGCTCCATGGTTAATAAAGGAATTTCTGAGATTGCTGTAGGCAGGTACCAAAACTGTAGACTAGGTAACACTTAGACATTTATTAATATTAAAAACCGGGACAAACCGGGACTAGCTTACACTGAGGACTAAAGCCACCCCTTTAGTCATAATCATGCCTAGTCCTATAGTACACAGCTTCAGGGTCTTCTTCGTCATCGTCATCATCATCGTCATCGTCACCTGCCACTCCAGAGATCCTCAGCCCAGCCATGGCATATACCGGGGCACCTGCCACTCCGGCCTCGAATTCACGGCGGGCGGGGGAGAAGTATCCTGGAAGACGATGCCGCTACCTCCGGGCGGGGGAGGGGCCTTCTTGTGGCTCTGTGGCGGGTAGACTTGTGGGCACCGCAGACGAGGATGGTCTCCCCCGGTGATGTAGCGCATCACGCCAATGATAGTATGGTTCGCCCACCACAGACGCCGACCGGCTTCATTGTGTTTCGCTGGGGGCGGGCCATCACCCTTGTACCTGGCGAGCTCCCTTTCCCGTCGGTTAGCAAAGAAGGCATTCCAGGTGTGATAGTTGCCGGGATCCCACTAGGGATCCATCCGCTGCTCCGGCGTGAGCTCGTGGTAGAAGTGGTTCGTGATGGCCGCCTGTCGGGCGGAGCCTTGAGGCACATGAGGGACAGGAACCCCTCCAGCGCTTAGCATCCAGCCGGCGGCCGGCCGGTAGCCCGGCAGGCAAGGGTAGTTGGAGGCCCACAACGCCTGGGTCTCCTCGAGGGTCAGAATGGCCCAGTAGGCACTGTCCATAGTTGTGAGAGAGGAAGGTGTGGATGTATGGATAGCCATGGCATGGTCGGCCTATATATAGATGGAAAGTGCTGGAAAACATGGCGGGAAACGGTGGGATATGGCGGGAAATATCTTTAGTCCCGGTTAGTGGCTACAACCGGGACTAAAAGCACCGTTCAGAGGGAAAGGGCGGGAAAACATGGCGGGAAGCGGTGGGATATGGCGGGAAATATATTTAGTCCCGGTTAGTGTCTACAACCGGGACTAAAAGCACCGTTCAGAGGGATACGGCGGGAAGCGGTGCTCCAAGAGACCTATCATGTTCGAGGTTTCATGGCTTTCGGTCCAAGAGACGGATGTTATGTGTTGAATCGCGACATAGTTTGTGATACGGTGCCCATATTATGCATGCATGTGTATATTGGTATGTAGAACAATGTTGCAGGAGGAAGTTTTCCTTTTCGTCGCTCGGAAAAGCCATTTTCCATTTTCCGAGCGCAAAAAGACGGGTCGTTTTGTGAAGCAGCCACCAAAATGCAGTTACAGAATGCTACCATCCCATTTTTCTAAAATAGTAGACCACGTTACGTGAACTATATCCCAACCGGGGGATCTCAAACCTTTCTGTCCTTCCCACGTGTAAAAGACTAATGTTTGCCGAATCGGTAGGAAGTCGGTCCGGTTTGCACTACAGGTACATGATCTAACGTCCGTGATTTTTTGAAAAAATCATTTTTAGACTCACAATATGTCATTTTTTCAGAGATCCAATGCAAGTTCTAACATTCTCATCCCCTATCTTCACGCACGCCGTTTTGACCTAAGTTCGAAACGGCAAAAAATTCAAAACGGGCATAAAAAATTCAAAAAAGGTCCGACCAATGTAACTCCTTCGCGTGGTGTGATATTATGTGACACAGTTGCAAGGAAAAATATCAAACTTGGTATAGTGATTATGTCTCCAAAAAACCTTCACAAAATGACCTATCATGTTCGAGGTTTCATGGCTTTCGGTCCAAGAGACGGATGTTATGTGTTGAATCGCGGCATAGTTTGTGATACGGTGCCCATAATGTGCATGCATGTGTATATTGGGATGTAGAACAATGTTGCAGGAGGACGTTTTCCTTTTCGTCGCTCGGAAAAGCCATTTTCTATTTTCCGAGCGCAAAAAGACGGATCGTTTTGTGAAGCAGCTACCAAAATGAAGTTACAGAATGCTACCATCCCATTTTTCTAAAATAGTAGACCACGTTACGTGAACTATATCCCAACCGGGGGATCTCAAACCTTTCTGTCCTTCCCGGGTGAAAAAGACAAATGTCTGCCGAATTGGTAGAAAGTCGGTCCGGTTTGAACTACAGGTACATGATCTAACGTCCGTGATTTTTTGAAAAAATCATTTTTAGACTCACAATATGTCGTTTTTTCAGAGATCCAATGCGAGTTCTAACATTATCATCCCCTATCTTCATGCATGCCGTTTTGACCTAAGTTCGAAACGGTAAAAAATTCAAAACGGGCATAAAAATTCAAAAAAGGTTCGAACAATGTAAATCCTTCGCGTGGAGTAATATTATGTGACATAGTTGCAAGGAAAAATATCAAACTTGGTATACTGATTATGTCTCCAAAAAACTTTCACAAAATGACCTATCATGTTCGAGGTTTCATGGCTTTCGGTCCAAGAGACGGATGTTATGTGTTGAATCGCGGCATAGTTTCTGATACGGTGCCCATATTATGCATCCATGTGTATATTGGGATGTAGAACAATGTTGCAGAAGGAAGTTTTCCTTTTTGTCGCTCGGAAAAGCCATTTTCCATTTTCTGAGCGCAAAAATACGGGGAGTTTTGTGAAGCAACCACCAAAATGCAGTTATAGAATGCTACCATCCCATTTTTCTAAAATTTTAGACCACGTTACGTGAATTATATCCCAACCGGGGGATCTCAAACCTTTATGTCCTTTCCGGGTGAAAAAGACAAATGTCTGCCGAATCGGTAGGAAGTGGGTTTGGTTTGAACTACAGGTACATAATCTAACGTCCGTGATTTTTTGAAAAATCATTTTTTGACTCACAATATGTCGTTTTTTCAGAGATCCAATGCAAGTTCTAATATTGTCACCCCCTATCTTCACGCACGCCGTTTTGACCTAAGTTCGAAATGGCAAAAAATTCAAAACGGGCATAAAAAATTCAAAAAAGGTCCAAACAATGTAAGTCCATCGCGTGGTGTGATATTATGTGACACAGTTGCAAGGAAAAATATCAAACTTGGTATACTGCTTATGTCTCCAAAAAAACCTTCACAAAATGACCTATCATGTTCGAGGTTTCATGGCTTTCGGTACAAGAGACGGATGTTATGTGTTGAATCGCGGCATAGTTTGTGATACGCTGCCCATATTGTGCATACATGTGTATATTGGGATGTAGAACAATGTTGTAGGAGGAAGTTTTCCTTTTCGTCGCTCGGAAAAGCCATTTTTCATTTTCCGAGCGCAAAAAGACGGGTCGTTTTGTGAAGCAACCACCAAAATGCAGTTACAGAATGCTACCATCCCATTTTTTTAAAATAGTAGACCACGTTACGTGAACTATATCCCAACCGAGGGATCTCAAACCTTTATGTCCTTCCCGGGTGAAAAAGACAAATGTCTGCCGAATCAGTAGGAAGTGGGTCCGGTTTGAACTACAGGTACATGATCTAACGTCCGTGATTTTTTGAAAAAATCATTTTTAGACTCACAATATGTCGTTTTTTCAGAGATCCAATGCAAGTTCTAACATTCTCATCCGCTATCTTCACGCACGCCGTTTTGACCTAAGTTCGAAACGGCAAAAAAATCAAAACAGGCATAAAATTCAAAAAAGGTCCGAACAATGTAAATCTTTCGCGGTGTGATATTATGTGACATAGTTGCAAGGAAAAATATCAAACTTGGTATACTGATTATGTCTCCAAAAAACCTTCACAAAATGACCTATCATGTTCGAGGTTTCATTGCTTTCGGTCCAAGAGACGGCTGTTACGTGTTGAATCGCGGCATAGTTTGTGACACGGTGCCCATATTGTGCATGCATGTGTATATTGGTATGTAGAACAACATTGCAGGAGCAAGTTTTCCTTTTTATCGCTCGGAAAAGCCATTTTCCATTTTCCGAACGCAAAAAGACGGGTCGTTTTG
This sequence comes from Avena sativa, assembly GCA_916181665.1. NCBI lineage: Eukaryota > Viridiplantae > Streptophyta > Magnoliopsida > Poales > Poaceae > Avena > Avena sativa. Next base: position 381,296,525 of record OV702283.1, on the reverse strand, counting down.
TGAAGCAGCCACCAAAATGCAGTTACAGAATGCTACCATCCCATTTTTATAAAATAGTAGACCACGTTACGTGAACTATATCCCAACCGGGGTATCTCAAACCTTTCTGTCCTTCCCACGTGTAAAAGACTAATGTTTGCCGAATCAGTAGGAAGTCGGTCCGGTTTGCACTACAGGTACATGATCTAACGTCCGTGATTTTTTGAAAAATCATTTTTAGACTCACAATATGTCATTTTTTCAGAGATCCCATGCAAGTTCTAACATTCTCATCCCCTATCTTCACGCACGCCGTTTTGACCTAAGTTCGAAACGGCAAAAAATTCAAAACGGGCATAAAAAATTCAAAAAAGGTCCGACCAATGTAACTCCTTCGCGTGGGGTGATATTATGTGACACAGTTGCAAGGAAAAATATCAAACTTGGTATTGTGATTATGTCTCCAAAAAACCTTCACAAAATGACCTATCATGTTCGAGGTTTCATGGCTTTCGGTCCAAGAGACGGATGTTATGTGTTGTATCGCGGCATAGTTTGTGATACGATGCCCATATTGTGGATGCATGTGTATATTGAGATGTATAACAATGTTGTAGGAGGTAGTTTTCCTTTTCGTCGCTCGGAAAAACCATTTTTCATTTTCCGAGCGCAAAAAGACGGGTCGTTTTGTGAAGAAGCCACCAATATGCAGTTACAGAATGCTACCATCCAATTTTTCTAAAATAGTAGACCACGTTACGTGAAATATATCCCAACCGGGGGATCTCAAACCTTTCTGTCCTTTCCGGGTGAAAAAGACAAATGTCTGCCGAATCGGTAGGAAGTGAGTCCGGTTTAAACTATAGGTACATGATCTAACGTTCGTGATTTTTTGAAAAAATCATTTTCAGACTCACAATATGTCATTTTTTCAGAGATCCAATGCAAGTTCTAACATTCTCATCCCCTATCTTCACGCACGCCGTTTTGACCTAAGTTCGAAACGGCAAAAAATTCAAAACGGGCATAAAAAATTCAAAAAAGGTCCGAACAATGTAAATCCTTCGCGTGGTGTGATATTATGTGACATAGTTGCAAGGAAAAATATCAAACTTGGTATACTGATTATGTCTCCAAAAACCTTCACAAAATGACCTATCATATTCGAGGTTTCATGGCTTTCGGTCCAAGAGACGGATGTTATGTGTTGGATCGTGGAATAGTTTGTGATACGGTGCCCATATTGTTCATGCATGTTTATATTGGGATGTAGAACAATGTTGCAGGAGGAAGTTTTCCTTTTCGTCGCTCGGAAAAGCCATTTTCCATTTTCCGAGCACAAAAAGACGGGTCGTTTTGTGAAGCAGCCACCAAAATGCAGTTACAGAATGCTACCATCCCATTTTTCTAAAATAGTAGACCACGTTACGTGAACTATATCCCAACCGAGGGATCTCAAACCTTTCTGTCCTTTCCGGGTGAAAAAGACAAATGTCTGCCGAATCGGTAGGAAGTGGGTCCGTTTTGAACTACAGGTACATGATCTAACGTCCGTGATTTTTTGAAAAAAACATTTTTTGACTCCCAATATGTGCTTTTTCAGATATCCAATGCAAGTTCTAACATTCTCATCCCCTATCTTCACGCACGCCGTTTTGACCTAAGTTCGAAACGGCAAAAAATTCAAAACGGGCATAAAAAATTCAAAAAAGGTCCGAACAATGTAACTCCTTCGCGTGGTGTGATATTATTTGACACAGTTGCAAGGAAAAATATCAAACTTGGTATACTGATTATGTCTCCAAAAAACCTTCACAAAATGACCTATCATGTTCGAGGTTTCATGGCTTTCGGTATAAGAGACGGATGTTATATGTTGAATCGCGGCATAGTTTGTGATACGGTGCCCATATTGTGGATGCATGTGTATATTGGGATGTAGAACAATGTTGCAGGAGGAAGTTTTCCTTTTCGTCCCTCGGAAAAGCCATTTTCCATTTTCCGAGCGCAAAAAGACGGGTCGTTTTATGAAGCAGCGACTAAAATGCAGTTACAGAATACTACCATCCCATTTTTCTAAAATAGTAGACCACGTTACGTGAACTATATCCCAACCGGGGGATCTCAAACCTTTCTGTCCTTCCCGGGTGAAAAAGACAAATGTCTGCCGAATCGGTAGGAAGTGGGTTTGGTTTGAACTACAGGTACATAATCTAACGTCCGTGATTTTTTGAACAATCATTTTTTGACTCACAATATGTCGTTTTTTCAGAGATCCAACGCAAGTTCTAATATTCTCACTCTATCTTCACGCACGCCGTTTTGACCTAAGTTCGAAACGGCAAAAAATTCAAAATGGGCATAAAAAATTCAAAAAAGGTCCAAACAATTTAAGTCCATCGCGTGGTGTGATATTATGTGACACAGTTGCAAGGAAAAATATCAAACTTGGTATACTGATTATGTCTCCAAAAAACCTTCACAAAATGACCTATCATGTTCGAGGTTTCATGGCTTTCGGTCCAAGAGACGGATGTTATGTGTTGAATCGCGGCATAGTTTGTGATACGGTGCCCATATTGTGCATGCATGTGTATATTGGAATGTAGAACAATGTTGGAGGAGGAAGTTTTCCTTTTCGTCGCAAAAAGACGGGTCGTTTTGTGAAGCAGCCATCAAAATGCAGTTACAGAATGCTACCATCCCATTTTTCTAAAATAGTAGACCACGTTACGTGAACTATATCCTAGCCGGGGGATCTCAAACCTTTCTGTCCTTTCTGGGTGGAAAAGACAAATGTCTGCCGAATCGGTAGGAAGTGGGTCCAGTTTGCACTACAGGTACATGATCTAACGTCCGTGATTTTTTGAAAAAATAATTTTTAGACTCACAATATGTCGTTTTTTCAGAGATCCAATGCAAGTTTTAAAAAATGTTTTTTAAAAAGGTTTTGAAAAAGGTTTTAAAAAAGGTTTTTAAAAAGGGTTTTAAAAAAGGTTTTGAAAAAAGGTTTTTGAAAAAAGTTTTAAAAAAGGTTTTTTAAAAAGGTTTTGAAAATGGTTTTTAAATAAGGTTTTTAAAAAGGTTTTTTGTTTTTAAAAAGTTTTAAACAGGCATATAATAATTAATTTTAAAAAAGGTTTTTAAAAAGCTTTTAAAAAGGACCTTTAGCCCCGGTTTGGGGTGCGGGGCTGCGCGCGAAACGCGGCGCGCCGAAAACCCTTTAGCCCTGGTTTGTGCTACCAACCGGGGCTAAAGGTCCCCCTTTAGTCCCGGTTTGTGCTACCAACTGGGGCTAAGGGGGGTGGGTATAAATACCCTCCCCGTGCGCCACGGTTCGGTGCACGAACCGGAGCACACAGATCGACCAGAGCCACCGCGCCGCCGCGCCGTCAACCACCGCGTAGCGCCCGCGCCCCTCCTCGCGCCGCCCTCCCCTGTGCCGCCCGTGCCCGTGCGCCGCCCGTGTCGCCCGCGCCCCGTGCCGTCCTGCTCCGGCGCCGCCCCTTCCCCAGCACGCCGCCGACCGCCCGGCGCCGTCCCTCAGCGGAGCCCACCGCGCCGCCCGCACCGTCCACCACCACCGGAGCCGCCCCTCCCCAAGGTAAGCTCTAGTTAATTAGTAGTGTTAATTTTGTTAGTGTTAATTAGTTAGTGTATATAATTTTGTTAGTGTATTTTAGGGTTAATTAGTTAGGGTTATTTTAGGGTTAATTAGTTAGTAAGTTTAGTGTAATTTTTTCTTAGATATTTTAGTTAGTGTTTAATATATTTTATTTTGAGTTAGTGTAATTTAGTTTATTTTAGTTAGTGAATTTTTCTTAGTTAGTGAATTTTAGGATTTTAGTTAGTGTTTAATATAGTTTATTTTAGTTAGTGAATTTAGTTAGTGTTTAATATAGTTTATTTTAGTTGATACTATTTATTTTCATCATGTTTAAAGTATATAGGTTTAATTTAGTGTTTAGGAATATGTCGATTCCTCATCCTCGATCACTCGGCATGACCCCGGAGCGCTACTAGACAGTGTCACCGGGCATCCACGGGGCTGGGCTCTGCCGGGCTGGCACTGGGAGGTGCTACCAGCCGGGGGACGTCGTCTCGTGAGGAATCCGTGTGTCGTCGTCGACCCGGATCTTCTGTGGTGGTGGCCGAGTGGTCCAGGTGCGATGCAGAGGGAGCCGGCCCCCGACGAGGTGCTACAGCGTCGTGTCAGGGAGGAGGACGAGCACGTCCGGTGCTACATGCACATTTTAGGAGTCCGGGACGCCAATACCTGGCAGCTTCTTCAGGAACCTTACCCGAGATATTCTCCGGTGATGGTTCCTACACTTTGGGTGCACACCTCCCGCGGCTCAGTAGCCGGAGCTCGACATCTTCGCTGAGCTAGCTAGATGTGTAATAGGGTTGTATTATTGTTTAATTGGTACTTTATTGTTGTACTAGCTGGATTATTCGAGATGTATTGTTGTTTAATTGGTACTTTATCTTTCTTTATAGCATTGTTTAAGCTGGATTACTTTATCTTCCTTTATTTTATCATATTAAGCAAAATGGTTTTATCTTTCTTCTGTATTAGTTAAGTTATGGACGGTAGAGACAACAAAGAGCACATCATGTACAACATGATAGATGAGGGTACATGAGATTACCATTATGATGGAGCAGATGATGATGGAGATGATGATGGCTCCCAATACCTCAACTTGGATGAAGCCGACGAAAGAGACGACTATGAAGAATTCTTTGGTGGAGACGACGGTGGAACTGACGGTGGAGACACTACCATAGCAAAGACCGGCGAGGTATATAAAGCCTCTGCTGATCACGAGCTAGTAGATGCATTAGTTGATTCATATATATATATATGTACTAACAACTGTTTCTTCTCTTAGACCTCCGCATCGGCCGAATCTTCTGCAAGGAAACGAGGCCCGACCAAAAAGTTGGCCGATGGTATGCGTTTCACCATTGATCTAGTGTCTGAGGTCGGCGAACCTTTGGAGCCGAAAGAGGCCGCAAGTGTATTTGTATACCAATGCGGAGCGATAGTCAGGGACGCCATCCCGATCACTACTCAGAAGTGGAATAAGCCAGGAAAGAAAAGTGATCGAGTTGGAGAAACTTTTGTCGATGACAGAGCCAAAGACGGTCTTTGGAATTCACTCATGGCACACTTCTCTCTGCCTGAATTGGACACTCTTGAACTCACTGATGCATTGAGGTTGTAAGTCAGAAAGTGGGCCCTTAATAAGATGGGCAGACAGTTCAAGGACTGGAAGAAAAGATTGTACAACAACTTTGCCAAGAAGGGGCTGACTCCGCCATTCACTGGCCCGCTGGAGAAGCAGCGGGATAACTGGACCCCATTTGTGAAATACAAGGAATCAGAAGCAGCTACAGCCAAGTCAAAAAAGAATAAGATAAATGCGGCCAAAAATAAATATCACCATACTATGCGGACAGGTGGCTATAAGACGGCCGCGCCGAAGTGGGACAAAATCGAGGAAGAAATGCGTAAAAAAGGGGTCACGCCAGCTACAAACAAGTGGCCCGTGAGGTCAAAAAATTGGCTCCTTGGGCATGGGGGGTTGTATGACACTGAAACCGGGGAGATTATTGTTACAAAGGAGGCCATTACTAAACCCAAAGATGAACTTGTTAAAGTGATACAACTGAGAAAAGATGGAAAGTTCATTCCCGACAGAGAGAACGATGAGCTGACATATGCCCTCGGGAATCCTGAAAAAGTCGGACGAACACAAGGCTTTGGCCCATCTGTTCCATGGAAGACAGGGTTTCCCGCTGACATCGACACTTATAGAAGCCGATCCAGAAAAATGAACCGGCAGAAGGCGAAGGAGGCAGCGCGGTTGGAGGCGGTTGAAAAAAGGAATGAGGAATTTCAAGCCATGTTCAAGCTGCAGCAGGAGCAGATTAATGAATTTAGAGTACTGGCCCGACAGCAAGATCCTGCGTTAGACAGTCCGGTGGGCCCATCTCAGCGAAGAAGCAGCGTGGCTTCCACGGAGGTACAAGCTAATAATCCAATGCTGATGGACAATAATGCACCAGTGATAGATGATACGGCCGGTGCAACGATGGTTCGCTACCCCGTGGATGAAGTCGAGGCAAGGACATCTTGTGAGCTACATGTCACAGTGAAGAACATTTCTATGAAGGCGGCGCTCAGCTTTGCTTTACCTTGTCCACCGGAAGCGACCTACCATGGAAGTCAGATTCCAGCTGGCTATGCTCATGTCGGTGTGGATGAAGTTGAACTGACATGTCGATCACCTGAGCTTGACATCCTTGTAGGCGAAGGGGAGAAAACACTTGGAGAAGTGGAGGGTGGGATCATTCTTTGGAAAAAACAACACATCGTGTTTCCAGGCTGGGAGCCAAGGAAATCTTCTCCTCCGAGAAGAAATCCATCACCTCCAAGGCCACCATCACCTCCGAGTCCACCGTCTCCACCAAGAAACAATAGTCCACCCCTTCCTGAGAGGGATCGCGGTGCGACTGCATCTCCATCCTCCAGCCCCTCCGCCTCTGCCCACTGAATCAAAGGGAAGAAAGCGGAAGAATAACACCGCTACGTCGAGGGAGACGCGACGCCGAAAACGACAAGATGCCCTCCCAAGAGTACCGCCGTCTCCTCCCAAGAATACCGCCGTCTCCTCCCAAGTTAGCTTATCATCGGACTGGTGAGGAAAGCGCGGTGATCTCCCGGGCCGAAGTGAAGGCCCATTTTGCACCAAAACAACCCGAGCCACAGGTGCTAGTTGATCCAAAAGTCAAGAAGCACTTCAAGGCATTCCTTGAGCAACCACCCCAACATGTGTTAAATAGGAAAGATGACTATATACGCTGTCTTACGAAGACACTAAAATAGAAGTCATCAAGCAGTACTGCAAGTGGGAGAAAATCAAAAGAAGTTGCCCAGCTCGGCAAACAGGCAAAACAATCCATTGCCCTGCTCAAGGTGTTACCCCAGCCCACACAAGGTGGAATAGATATGGAATTAGCTATTAAATTAGCCAAGGAGTGTAACGTGCCGGTCGAAGCACTTCTAGCCGGTGAAGATAATGTCGCCAAGGGACCAATAGCACGAAAATTTGTCTACGGGGAGCCTCTGGTCAGCGATGAGGTATTCGATGATCTGCCAACACATATGCGACTGTTGCATATCTCGTACTTGAATGTCACAAAGGAAGGGAGACAATTTCTCCTATGTAAAGTTGGAGAGGAGTACTTCCGTCCAGACAAGATCTCCATTGAACTTTGTGAACTATTTCAGTTATTCAACCTAGACGCCCTCGACAAGTCCCTCCTCAGCATATATTATCTATAAGTAATTAAGTCACTAACTTAGCTCGTTCAATTCATTTCCTATCGTTATCCTCACTATAGCTCATTCTGTATGCTATTATATATGCAGAATGAAGATTCAAGAATATAGAAGAAAGTCAATCTACAACATTGGGTTCGTTGACCCAAACAGAGTTAATGGACATACGCTAATAAATAATCTCGAGAAAACGGAGGATAACTTGCTAATGTTTTTAATGGAGCAACATTACAAGACACAAATACTATTTCCTTACAACTATGGGTAAGAGTCTTACTATCTTGTACACATTTAATTTTTGTTTACTCGATGTTAAGTGTATATAAACGTGCGCAGCTTCCACTGGATTCTTCTAAACATTGACGTTGACCGTGCAAAAGTTGAAATCTCGGACTCGTTAAAGAAGCCGATGGAAGACTACCGCAGCATAATTGATTGCCTCCAAAAATAATTTCAATCACTATATCTGTCTCTTTCGTTCTCTCTGCGATGTAAACTAATTAATAACTCATTCATTTCTTTTTTGCCGGACAGGGTTTGGAAAAGGTTCACGAAGGAGGTTCATGGTGAATGGCGTGAGGAGCTCACTTTTCGTACGATCCCGGTAAGTAGTACGAGAGTTAGGGGACTAATTTATGTGGATATTACAATTATCATTCTTACAATTATCATGCTTGGTTATTATCTGATTGAATTATATTCTCGATCGAAAAGTGTGCGACGCAGCCACATGAGACTAATTTATGTGGATATTACGTATGCGAGTTCATTCATGGGTGTATGGAGCAGGGCACAGACTTTCTTCAAGTACATAAACAATATATTCGCAATTTATTCTATACCATAGTTTTGTTGAGTTCCATTCATAATGATCTACTTCTTTATATATAGTTGGATGCGATGCGGGATAAGCTCCTACCACATGAATGCCTACTAGCAATTCAAGAGGAGTTGTTGGAATTTTTGCTCAGGGACGTCATAAACTCAAAAGGAGAGTATAACGTAAATAGACCTTCGTGTAATCGTGGATAGACACAAAAGGACATTATCTGTTGTAATGATGATCTTGGTGTAAATCAATTAGACGAGCTCTAGTCTCGGTTGTGTATATATTTATGTTATCGTGAGTGAAATTATATTATATATGCATCAATGTATACAACATGTAGTAGCGTAGAATAATATGTATATGAAAACACAAAATGAAAAATAATCAAACACAAAAAAAGAAAACCCTAAAACCCTAAAACCCCACCTCCTGCCGTGGCAACAGTTTGGTGCAAAACGCTGCCGCGGCAAAAAAACTTTAGTTCCGGTTCGTGTTACGAACCGGGACTAAATATCCTCCAGCTCAGCACGCGCAGCGGGGCCACGTGGAGAAAATCTAGTCCCGGTTTGTAACAGAACGGGGACTAAAGGCCTAATCTTTAGTCCCGATACGTTAGTCCATCCGGGACTAAAGCTTCTTACAAACCGGGACTAGTGTCCTGTTTTCTACTAGTGTCATTTCTAATTCTATGTCACTTGCATCGATTTTCATCCAATTTCATGCTTTCTTTGTTGTAGTTGTGAAAACTAGGTGATGGGATTTGACAGATTTGGGATTTGAGAGCGTCATAAACTAAACCTAGTTAGTGTGTTGGTTTCAACAGACGGGTTTTGCTGGTGACATAGAGGAGGCATGCCTTTGGGCATTTGAGGAATAATCAAGTTTATTTTGTGGTTCTTGATATGTAAACTTATCCCATATGGGCATAAAATCTTTGACATACACGCGATGTATCAATACTTTATGTTGTAAAATCCAAGGGTACGTTTGTTTTCATTGTCGTTACCCTACATCATTATTGTTCCGGCTATTTGGTGAAGGATTGTTCGCCCTTGGTTGGTCAAATATTTGACAACAACGATTTGTGAAGGCAATACCAAAATATTCCTAGGCATCCAAAAGAAGTTAGGACCAAATCAAACAAGAGATAAAGCATTTGATGATAAATATTTTTGGGTAGGCTGAGCGATGTGTGTGGGTGGGGGGTGGGGGGTGGGGTGTGTGTGTGTGTGTGGGGGGGGGGGGGGGGAGGGCAGTGGGAGAACAAACCATATAGACCCCAACTATCTAATACCCCTCCTGATCCAACAATTGTGACTAACTAGAGGGCAAAGCACTTTAAATTACTCGGGATCTCTATCCACCCACTTGATATTGGGATGATAACAAGCCTGCAGCTACAAACGACAACAAATAAGGCATGCAAGGGGAAACCTGTATGTTTCATTTCGAAAAGGGGGAAACTGTATGTAGAACTTCAACATTAAATAAGCTAAATTTAATGCGTACCCATGTTCTTGTCTTTACAGTTAAGCATGATATTGTCAGTATTTGGCTTTCTAAAACAGAAAGTCTAACAAATTATGTTTTATCTTTGCTTGTTGTCCCTTGAAGACTTGTTAAATAGTGAAATGTGCATAATTTGTTTCAATCTCAGTTATGAAGCAGCCTGGTCATAAGTCAGAGCGGCGCTACACAATTGTCTTCCCATGCAACGCTTTCAACTTCTCCCATGGATGCAAATGATGACGCTTCCAATATTTTTAAAATTCGTAAGCTTGAAAAGCTATCATCTTACCGATTGATATTCCATTTTCATTGCTGGTTTGTTTGCCACGAGACGTTTAAAACCACATCCCATATTGACATGCTTATAACTTTTTTCTTGAATCCATAATTTTTTTTTGAGAATTAACTAGGCTGCTTTTATTCCACATCCGTGTCAGGTACCAACAGGTTCATTACAAATTCCGGTGGATGACCCATCCAGGAATCAGAGACTTTATTAACACAGACCTCTTTAGCTAAACGATGTGCAACTACATTACCCGAACGTCGCACATGATTGATCGAAGACGCTTCAAACTCTCGTAGCATCTTCTTGATTTCTTCCACCAACAGCCCATGAATCGACCTGTCTAATTCCTTGCTTGTCAGATTTGCCACCGCTCCCAAGCAATCAGTCTCCAGATCCAGCTTGAGGACACCCCCCCTTCTTTGCCAATTGAACAGATCGATGGCATGCCAGACGTGTTGAATAAAAGAGCAATTTACCAAGCGAATTATTCATAATAAACGCTAGATAAAACATGATTAGAATAATAGGGAATATACTAATCATGTGAAATAGCGAATATATATTAAGGCATATAACCAAACAAATCGCAAGGCGTAAAACTTTAGATACGATCAGAACAAGATTGAGAAAGAAGATATACACGGCAGTAGCAGAAGAGGAACCGCCGACGTTGGAACCGTCGTTGGCCGTGTCGACGAGGAAGAGGGTGCTGATATCGGGAAAGAAGTCCTCGTCGGCAAAGACGTCGTCGCAGTCGCTATCCGTGTGGGAGTCCGTGACGAAGCCAATAGTCGCGCCGATAGCGATCCCCAAAAACCTTATCGTCCTTGTTCCGTACAGGACTCGAAGCAGCGGGGTCTCGGAGGCCTACTGTCCCGGCTCGCGGTGCACGCCGCAAGACGGGATGGGGAAGATCTAGTAGCGCAGTGCTCTGAAACTTGAGGCGCAAAAAAGTATGCGACGATGTGTTGCAGTGTATCTGAGAGGAGGCACGACCTCTCTCTTATATAGACACAGAGGGGTAGGCAGACAGGCTGCGCAGAAGATGAAACGAACGGATAGGAGTTGAAGCGAACATGCGGCAACCCACCGGACAGCCTCCACTCAGTTCGTATTAAAAGTCCACTCGAGCAAAATGTTTTAATTTCTGTACGACTGTTCATATACCATTTATGCGTGGCAAAATAAAGCTCGGCTCGGCGAGATTCCCGCACCCCGCGGCGCGCGTCGTGACGAGGCGTGGCGAGGAGGAGGAGCGCGCGTGTGTAACTCTCTCCTTCTCCTTCTCATCCTTTTTCGCAAGTGGTAGGAGAGCTCACCTTATAAGCTGGTCTAACTTCCACTCAACTAGCAACATGAGACTAAACATTTGTCACAGCTCTTGCCTTACATGAATAGGCCAAATGGGCTTTTAGGATTTCAGAAATTTATTGACATATAATAAATGAGCTAGACCTATTTAGTCAAAAATTCCAACAAGAAACGCCTTTTCCGGATCAGACACAACGGGGAAAAACAGCTAGAGATCCTGTGATAGGAACGCCATGGTGATCGCGAACGATCGCACCACCACCGCCACTTCCGTACGCAGCCGAGAAAGACCCATCGGCGTTAGCCTTATGTCATCCCTCGCTCGGCGGACACCAGTGTGCCACCGGCTTTGCCTCCTTGACATTGTTTGCTCGATTTGCATCTTTCCATTCTTCCACCAGGGACAAAATTCTAGAGGCAGTCTTCTCGGGGTTTTCAATCATTGGCTCATCCCTCGCGTTATTCCTAGCAAGCCAGATATGGTATAGGGTTGTCATCGCCATCGATAGTTCATCTTCTTTTTGACCGCTCAACCAGCTCAGAAACCAGTTCTCCAGCTCTCGGTGAGACCGCATGTCAGTTGGAGGCTCGTTCAGCTGCAAGGACGAGCGAGACCGGAGAAAATCCCACACCCTGACAGCATGTGGACACCTCCAGAAACGGTGCACCAGATTATCTTCTCTATTGCAAACAATGCACCTAATATTCTTCTTGATCCAACGTCTCTCTAGCTCAGCTCCAACGGCCAAGCCGTTTTTTACTAGTATCCAGCAATGGACCTTTATCTTGTTGGCCACATCCACTGACCAAATTTTCAGCCAGCCTTGGTGATCAGCAATATTCAGAGATGAACCAGCACCCAAACTCGCCTCCCTCTTAAGACGTTGTTTGAGGAGATATGCAGACTTTACAGTAAAGATTCCATTTTTGGTGTAATTCCAAGCGATGTAATCGTATGATCCAGCCCTACCAACCGGAATCTTCAGAATGTCTGCAATATCAACCTCGAAAAAGCATTCGTTCAGCTTCTCATGATCCCAACCCGAGTCGTCCGCCTGAAGCAGCTCCTTAACCAAATTAACCTTTATGCCCGGCGTACAGCTTAGCGGTCTCTGGGCATACGACCAAGGTATCCTGTTCTGTTCCCACACATCTACCTTCTCTCCATCTCCAATCCTCCATATCACCCCCTCTTTTAGCAGATTCCTTCCATGCAGTATACTCCTTCAAGTGTATGATGATTTTTTCGGACACCCCGCACTCCAAAAGGAACCCTCTTGGAAATACCGTGCCTTTAAAACCCTAGCACGGAGCGAATCTGGCCTGGTTACTAATCTCCACGCTAGTTTTGCTAGAAGGGCCTGATTGAAATCTTCATTCTCGCGAAAACCCATGCCCCCATTCCTCTTTGGCACACACATCCGCTTCCAGCTAATCCAGTAAACCTTCCTCTGGCTATTTTTGTCGCCCCACCAGAATTGAGCTGCTACCGATGAAAGTTCTTCGCATTGCCCTTTGGAAAGTTGGAAACACCCCATCGAATAGGTAGGAACAGCTTGGAGGACCGATTTCACTAGGATCTCTTTTCCCGCCTTGGACAGACCTTGTCCTTTCCAACTAGACACCTTCCCTCGCGAGCGATCTGTGAGGTGCTTGAAAGCACATCGTTTTGATCTACCCACCACCGTTGGTAGGCCTAAATATCGCTCCGATAAAGCTTCACACTGGATCCCAATCCTGTTCTTCAAGTCTGCACGGGAGTTCTCCAAGCACCCCTTGCCAAAAAAATAGAAGACTTCTGAAATTAACCTTTTGGCCTGAGCAGTCCTCATCATTCCGCAAAAATCTTCCCAATGCTTCCATGCTCTCCCGGCTCGCTTCCATGAACCACTATAGGATGGGAAGCTACGCCGACGGCCGGTCGCGTCCAGGCCAGCCCCGTCAAGCAGCCGTCGGCGTAAAATTGCCCTCGGCATATTCTATGCTACGCCGACGGCTGCCCTCGGCGTAGCTATTTTTTATTTTATCTCATTAAACTTTAAAAAATCATAACTAAATCATTCTAATTCGGAAAAATACAAATAATATATCAAAATTTGCAAAAAAATAAGACCTATCTATCTACACTCAAATATTACACATTTATAAATAAAAATTAAGTAAAACATAAAACATTATATATAGTTTAAAACGGGCATAAAAAATTCAAAAACGATCGAAACAATGCGAAACCTTCGCGTGGTGTTATATTATGTGACATAGTTAGAAGGAAAAATATCAAACTTGGTATATTGATTATGTCTCAAAGAAACCTTCACAAAATGACCTATCTCATTCGAGGTTTCTTGGCTTTCGGGTCAAATGACCAATGTTATGGCTAGAATCAAGGCATAGTTTGTGATAATATGCCCATATTGTGCATACACATGCATCATGGGATAGCGAACAATGTTGCAGGAGGAAGTTTTCCTTTTCGTCGCACCAAAAAGCCATTTCCCATTTTCCGAGCATAAAAAACGGACGGTTTTGTGAAGCAACCACCAAATGGCTAATTCAAAATACTACCACCATATTTTATAAAAATACTATACCACCTTATATGGAAAATGTACCAACAGGGGGATCCAAAACCTTTCCGTCCACCTTTGGTGAAAAAGACAAATTCCTGCCGAATCGGTAGGAAGTGGGTCAGATATGAACTACAAGTACATGATCCGATGCTTATGTTTTTTTACAAAAATTATTTTTAGGTTCACAATATGCTATTTTATTAAAGATCCAATGCAAGTTTAGCGAGGCTCGGCCCCGAGCTAAGAATCTTTATGTCCGCCGTTTGACAAAGTTTGACGATAGTTTAAAACGGGCATAAAAATTTTAAAAACGATCGAAACAATGCGAAATCTTCGCGTGGTGTCATATTATGTGACATAGTTATAAGGAAAAATAGCAAACATGATATATTGATTATGTCTCAAAAAAACCTTCACAAAATGACCTATCTCATTCGAGGTTTCTTGGCTTTCGGGTCAAATGACCAATGTTATGGCTAGAATCAAGGCATAATTTGTGATAATATGCTCATATTATGCATACACATGCATCATGGGTGACGAACAATGTTGCAGGAGGAAGTTTTCCTTTTCGTCACACCAAAAAGCCATTTTCTATTTTTCGAGCATAAAAAACGAACGGTTTTGTGAAGCACTCACCAAATGGCTAATTCAAAATGCTACCACCATATTTTACAAAAATACTATACCACCTTATACGGACAATGTACTAACAGGGGGATTCGAAACCTTTCCGTCCACCTTTGGTAAAAAAGACAAATTCCTGCCGAATCGGTAGGAAGTGGGTCAGATATGAACTATAGGTACATGATCTGAAGCTCATTTTTTTTACAAAAAATATTTTTGGGTTCACAATATGCTATTTTATCAAAGATCCAATGCAAGTTTAGCGAGGCTCGGCCCCGAGCTAAGAATCTTTATGTCCGCCGTTCGACAAAGTTTGACGATAGTTTAAAACGGGCATAAAAAAAATTCAAAAACGATCGAAACAATGTGAAACCTTCGCGTGGTGTCAAATTATGTGACATAGTTATAAGGAAAAATAGAAAATTTGATATATTGATTATGTCTCAAAAAAACCTTCACAAAATGACCTATCTCATTCGAGGTTTCTTGGCTTTCGGGTCAAATGACCAATGTTATGGCTAGAATCAAGGCATAGTTTGTGATAATATGCCCATATTATGCATACACATGCATCATGGGATGGCGAACAATGTTGTAGGAGGAAGTTTTCCTTTTCGTCGCACCAAAAAGCCATTTTCTATTTTCCGAGCATAAAAAACGAACGGTTTTCTGAAGCAACCACCAAATGACTAATTCAAAATACTACCACCACATTTTACAAAAAATACTATACCACCTTATATGGACAATGTCCCAACAGGGGGATCCGAAATCTTTCTGTTCACCTTTGGTGAAAAAGACAAATTTCTGCCGAGTCCGTAGGAAGTGGGTCAGATATGAACTACAAGTACATGATCCGATGCTCATGTTTTTTAAAAAAAATCATTGTTAGGTTCACAATATGCTATTTTATCAAAGATCTAATGAAAGTTTAGCGAGGCTCGGCCCCGAGCTAAGAATCTTTATGTCCGCCGTTCGACAAAGTTTGAAGATAGTTTTAAACGGACATAAAAAATTCAAAAACGATCGAAACAATGCGAAACCTTCGCGTGGTGTCATATTATGTGACATAGTTATAAGGAAAAATATCAAACTTGATATATTGATTATGTCTCAAAAAAACCTTCACAAAATGACCTATCTCATTCGAGGTTTCTTGGATTTCGGGTCAAATGACCAATGTTATGGCTAGAATCAAGGCATAGTTTGTGATAATGTGCCCATATTATGCATACACATGCATCATGGGATGGCGAACAATGTTGTAGGAGGAAGTTTTCCTTTTCGTCGCACCAAAAAGCCATTTTCTATTTTCCGAGCATAAAAACGGACGGTTTTGTGAAGCAACCACCAAATGGCTAATTCAAAATACTACCACCACATTTTACAAAAATACTATACCACCTTATATGGACAATGTTCCAATAGGGGGATCCGAAACCTTTCCGTCCACCTTTGGTGAAAAAGACAAATTCCTGCCGAATCGGTAGGAAGTGGGTCAGATATGAACTACATGTACATGATCCGATGCTCATGTTTTTTTTCAAAAATCATTTTTAGGTTCACAATATGCTATTTTATCAAAGATCCAATGCAAGTTTTCCTTTTCATCGCACCAAAAAGGCATTTTTTATTATCCGAGCGCAAAAAGGGAATTTTCTAAAGCAACCACCAAATAGCTAATTCAAAAACGGAGTGTTTGTGATTAGTTGACATGGATATAATATTTGGATTCCTCTCATTTTTCTGATCAATTTAGACATATTATTTGTTGAATTTCGATTTACAGATCTAAAGATATTAATTATTCTATATTAAATAGAAAAATACAAAAAAAAAATAAAATTATTATATTTTTATTTGAATTCAATAATATTTTTACTTATTCATTAATATTTACTTAAATAATTGTTTGTAATTTAAAAAAATACAAACATGTGACATGATGATATAAGAGTTAATAGGATTGATATCATAGTATTGACACCAATGTATGAATTACTTTGCGGAAACGGATTCTGAAGGAACGAGGAAGTTAAGCGTGCTGAAGCTGGAGTAGTATTAGAATGGGTGACCTACTGGGAAGTTTGACTAAGATTGGAATTTAATCAAATATTAAGTATAATTAGTGTTAAAAATGTTCAAAGTAGGAGATTAATAAGTGAAACAATTCAAAGAATAAAAAAATTGAGAAAAAAATAAAAATAAAATATTTTTTTTCAAAAAATAATGTTTTTGCAACCGGCCGATAGGCTATGCCGACGGCCGCTACGCCGACGGCAAAGCCCTCGGCGTAGCATACGCCGACGGCATTTCGATACGCCGACGGCTTGAGTGTGCTCCGCCGAGGGAGATCTTTGCCGAGGAGGCTACGCCGAGGGCAGCCCTCGGCGTACCATACGCCGAGGGTATTTTGGCCTACGCCGACGGCCTTTTGCCCTCGGCGTAGCGCGCGCGTCTCGTAGTGAACACAATACTATCATCCGCGAAGAGAAGGTGAGTAATAGTAGGCCCATCTCTTCCAAACTTCACCCCAGCAAGCTCTTTTTCTTGTTGTGCCTGCTTGAGCAGCGATGAAAATCCCTCAACACAGAATAAGAAAATATACGGCGACAGGGGGTCACCCTGCTGCAAACCCCTCGTTGGGCAGAACATATCTGAGAGAGATCCATTCACCTTCACCGAGAATCTGACCATGAGCACACAGCGCATCACCATCTTGACCTAACCACCAGAAAATCCCAAAGTCAGCAACACTTTCTCCAAAACTCCCATTCAACATGGTCATACGCCTTCATCATGTCGAGATTGACTGCACACGGCCCCTTCTTCCGTTTTGTGGTCCTAATTGCATGAACACATTCATAAGCAATGTAAACATTGTCTATAATGAGCCGCCCAGGGACAAAGGCGCTCTGTTCTTCAGAAATAAGAATGGGTAGAACCTCCTTTAGTCTATTAGCAATCACTTTGGAAGCTAGCTTGTACAACACATTGCAAAGACTAATCGGACGGAACTGAGAGAGCACATCTGATGCATTAATCTTGGGGATTAGCACCAAAATAGTATCATTGAAATCTTCTGGGCATTCTTTACCTGCCAGGAAGACTCTAACAACCGCGCACACATGCTTCTTTAGCAGAGACCAGTGTCTCTGATAAAACAGCGCTGGCAGGCCATCCGGCCCTGGGGTCTTCGTCGGTCCCATCTAGAACAAGGCCCGAGCGATCTCCTCATCCGTCCACTCCTGCAAGAGGGCCGCATTCATTTCGTCTGTAACCGCCTGGCCCATTAGATTCAACACCCGCTCAGCGTTAACTAAGCCCTCTTTCGCATAGAGCGTCTGGTAGAAAGATTGTGCCAGTGCACACATTCCTTCATTTGTATTGCAAATGGATCCATCCTCTCGCCGCAGGCCCAAAATTGTATTTTTTTGGCGCCTGTGAGAGCACCGTTTCTAAAAGAATTTTGTATTCTTGTCTCCCGCCTTAAGCCAATTGATGTGCCTAGTTGATGTAGGAGCGCTTCGTCGGGAAACCCCAAGAGCAAGGTGTGATGCAACACAGCAGCAAGTCTTCCCTCAGTAAGAAGCCGAGGTTATCGAACTAGTAGGAGGAAGGAAACGTCACACAAGTGTTGCAAGCAACGTGGAAACCTGCACAACACAAACTCAAGACTTTGCCCCAACGAACAGTGAGGTTGTCAATCTCACCGGTTGCTGTAACAAAGGATTAACTGTATGGTGTGGAAGGTGATGATGGTTTGCAGCAAGTAAACAGTGGAATATGTATCAATGGTAAGGTCCATAGTTCACTTGAGGTGCTGTCCTTAGATAAACAAACATGACATGAAGGGTAAACAAATTACATCAGGGCAATTGACAGGAACTGAGCAAGGCATAACAATGCAATACTAGACATAAAGATCCTATAAGATTCGATTGGGCAATACAACAATATACATAGACCGCCATCCAACTACATCTATGACTAGAAGTCCACCTTTGGGTTATCATCCAAACCCCCTCCAGTATTAAGTTACAAGCAACAGACAACTGCTTTAAGAAAAGTATGTAAGTTAAACAGTCCACATATTCCATGAACAAGAGACCGTTGTTTTCTCCCTAGTGGCAACAACACATCTACAACCGAAGAGATTTCCGTCACTTCCCTTGAAAACTAGAGTCATGAACCCACTATCGAGCATAAATACCCCCTCTTGGAGAGACAAAATGTGAAGAATTTGATCATTCTTTTATCAAAACTTTTTGCCCAAGACGGTTTGATCAGTTTGTTTATGTTCCATATGTTGGTGCTTCTGGTGGATTAATAGTTTTATGGAATAGCTCTGTTTTTGTGGGATCTTTAATGGAAATTACAGACTCAGCAATAAAAATCAAGTTTTCCTCAACCCATAACTCAGATACCTGGACACTTGTAAATGTATATGGGCCATGTAGAGGATTGAAGAGGGATTTGTTTGTACAATGGTTATTTGATTTAAATATCCCAATCCATGAAGACTGGCTACTTTTGGGGGATTTTAACTTCATTAGATCACTGGATAATAGAAATAAGGATGGGGCTGATCTCAATGACATCTTCCTTTTTAACAGCATCATTAGCCACCTTGGTTTGTTAGAACTGCCTTTAAAGGGAAGAAATTTTACTTGGTCAAATATGCAAGGAAATCCTTTGTTAGACCAATTGGATTGGTTTTTTACAACTCCTGGCTGGACCTTGAAATTTCCAAACACTTTGGTGAATCCTTTATCAATATCAACTTCTAACCATGTACCTTGTGCGGTCAGTATTTCAACCACAATCCCAAGAGCAAAAAAAATTCAGGTTTGCGAATATTTGGATTGAGCAGCCTGGGTTCTTCCAAGTAGTGGAACAGGCCTGGAAGCAACCTAATAGGCAGGGATATATTGCTCATATCATTACTGCAAAGTTTAAAAATCTAAGATATGCTTTGAAAAGATGGGGGAAAAGACGGTCACACATTAAGATTCTGATTGATAAGTGTAACAAATGCATCCTTCAGCTGGATGCCATTGAGGATAAGAGGCATCTAAGCATACCTGAGTTTAACTTCAGAAATATTGTTAAATTGCACCTCAAGAAGCTGCTCAACACGCAGTCTATATATTGGAAAAACAAATGCACAATTAGATGGGTAAAATTTGGAGGGGAAAATACTAAATACTTTCATGCTAAAGCTACTGAAAGATACAGGAACAATGTTACCAATCAAATTAAGGATGAAGATGGAAATATTTTGGTACAACATAAAGACAAGGCAGAGGCTTTATGGAATTGCTATAAAAACAGAATGGGGGTTTCTTTCCCTACTGAATGCAGGTTAAATATATCTGGCTTTGTCTCAAAAGTTGATGATCTTGATTGCCTTTATGAGGAGTTCAATACGTATGATATTGAAGATGTTGTCAAGTATATGAAGACTGATAAAGCTCCTGGGCCTGATGGTTTCAATGGGATGTTTGTGAAGAAATGCTGGCACGTAATTAAGGATGATTTCATTAAATTATGTCATGATTTTCACAAGGGTTTAACACCTTTAGCAAGCATTAATGGTTCTTTCATTACATTGGTCCCCAAGAAGAACTCTCCTGAGTCTGTCAATGATTTCAGGCCTATCTCTCTTACAAACACATGTCTTAAGTTCCTAACAAAATTGGCTGCAAACAGGTTACAGAAGCAAATAAAAAGGTGCATTCATGAGAACCAATATGGATTCATCAAATGCATAACAATACAAGATTGTTTGGGATGGACCTTTGAATACTTGTATCAATGTCATGCTTCAAAAAAACAGAGTGTGGTAATAAAATTGGACTTTGAAAAGGTATTTGACACAATTGAACATGAAGCAATAATAAGAATTTTGAAGTGCAAGGGTTTTGATGATATTTACATTGGTTGGGTTAAAGAAATACTTGTTTCTGGTTCTTCAGCTATTTTACTGAATGGAGTACCTGGCAGAAATTTCATCTGTAAGCGTGGTGTTAGACAAGGTGATCCTCTCTCTCCACTGTTATATGTTCTTGGGGGAGATTTTCTATAGAGTTTCATTAACAAGGCTTTCAGTGAAGGGAGGTTAATTGCACCAATCCCCAATAGGGGCACATATGATTTTCCTGTGGTACAATATGCTGATGACACTATTATTTTCATGCAAGCTGATCCACAACAATTACACACTCTGAAATAGATTCTTGAAGAATACACATCATTCACTAGACTAAAGTTTAACTATCATAAATTTAAAAACACTTATGACTTTATGGAATTTCAGGAAAATAAGGAAGAGCCTTAAAAATGTGTAAAAATCAATCTTGTGTATAAAAAGAACTCTACTATTTTATAAAAAATACTAACTTAGAATTTTACAAATAAAACATAAAGCAAATATTTAAAGACACTTAATTCTTTAAATATTTTTATAAAAATAAAGATAATACTTAAAAATAAATAAAATTCATTTTTAAGATCTTAAATAATTATATTTTACTAGAAACATACTATGTATATTATTCAAAAACATTTTAATAACCTTAGATAATAAAATTCATTTACCTATTTTACTAAAATGAAATAACCACTTTGTTAATTATTTAAATTTATTTACTAAGAAAGAAATAATCACATTTCTTAATAAAACACGAAATCCTTTAAGTTTAATTACTAAGTATAAATCCATAATTATAATTCATACTCCCTCTGATCCATTTTACTTGTCATTAAAATGGATGTATCTCGCACTAAAACATGTCTTGATACATCCATTTTAGTGACAAGTAATATGGACCAGAGGGAGTAATAAAACTTAAGTATAACTATTAACTTTTACATACTCTTTTTAAATCTTAAATTCAAATTAAACGGCTTTTAAATAAATATTATATATCACTCATGTATAAGATGGTGAATAATCTTCATCTCTTAACCACTTTTAAAATGACTCTAAACCTTAACAAATTTATAAGATCATCTAATTATGCTCCCATTAATAAGTTGCATGTTATTAAACTCATCTCTCACTTAAATTAAAAGGAATCATCCATAATCATATTTGTCAAAACCCTAAAACTAGATGATGTTCTAAAACTCACTACATCTTAAGATTCACTTCTATTTTTATAGTTAACTTTGGTCTAAACAATCATAAACATCTCATTTGAAGTTTATTCATGTTTTTATAGTTAACTTTGGTCACTTGTACCATCAATTAAAATATGATAACCCAACATCATTCATAACCATCACAAAACCTAATAAACCTCAAGACTGATTAACTGATACGTCCAATTTGCATCACCATTCTATATCATAATTTGCCTCTATTCATTGATATATGTATTATTATGAGGTATTACTTATGTCTTTTCCACTGTTTTTGCATGTTGGATGATTCTTGGAGGATGAACTGCTGGAGTCTTGATTCTGAAGGAAACAAAGGTGTTTTGAGGCAATTTCGCGAAGATCAGAAAAATACCAGAAAAATATGGGAAAATTATATTTTCTCGGAAGACGAAGGAAGCCATAAGGGGAGGCGTAGCCGGGCCACAGGGGCCCCACCCCCTAGGCGTGGGCCCACCTTGCCCCGCGCCTAGGGCAGGTGTGGCTGATACGTCCAAAATGTATCTACTTTCTCGAACGTTTTGCTATTGTTTCTTCTCTAAACTTGTGTGATTTGGATACAACTAACACGGACTGACGTTGTTTTCAGCAGAATTACCTTGGTGTCTTGTTTTTGTGCTCAAAATCAACTATCAGGAAAAATCCCGAAAAATATGCCAAAAACTATTTTCACCAGAAGATCCACGGAGCCAGAAGGGGAGACAGAGAGGAGGCCTGGGGGGGGGGGGGGGGCAGACCCACCCCATGCATGGGCCCACCTTACCCCGCGCCTGGAGGGGGTGCTGCCACCCCAGGGAGCTCCCCGACCTCCCTCTGCGCCTATAAGTTGCCTTTCGATCTAAAAACCGAGGGGGTTCGATAGTTTTCCAAAAAGAGTTCCGCTCCGCCGCCGCCACCAGAAACCAAGATTCGGATCCAGAAACTCCGTTCTGGCACCCTGCCGGGATGGGGAATTTGGAGAGGATCATCGCCATCGTCATCACCAACGCATCTCCATCAACCATCGATGTTTCTGATGATCCACAAGTATAGGGGGTGTATCGTAGTACTTTTGATAAATAGGAGTGTCGATCCCAACGAGGAGCATAAGGTGCTGAACAGTGGTATGGAATAGGAAATCCATGTGAATACTTAGAAAACAGATTTTTAGTGGTTTTCTGACAAAGTAACAAAACAAAGAGAAAATAATAGAAGTAACGAACAAACAGTGCAAGTGGCCCAATCCTTTCTTAGAAAAGGACAATCCGGTGGAAATACTTATAAGGACCAAACATTCTCGAGGACACATGGGAATTCTGTCAAGTTCTTTCGCTGCAAATAGCTGAGTACTCTTCTTTGGTGTTCGTAAGTGTTGTGTGGGTGAACCTGTGCTAACATACTGCCCTTCCTAGGACTAATACATACTTGTGATTAAACCCCCTACAAACATCCGTAACTATAGGAAAGTAATTAAGATATAAATCTAACCACGGCCTTAAACTCTGAGATCCTACACTCCCTTGTGCAAAGGTGTCCTAACGGAGGTTCAGGTTTCTGTCACTCCAGCAACCCCACAATTAGTAGCCAAATACACAATGCATCCCCCTAGGCCCATAAATGGTGAAGTGTCATGTAGTCGATGTTCACATGACACCACTAGAAGAATAGCACCACAACTTAAATACTAAACCATTGAATAATAACTCATCACAGATTCACTACTAACAACATGACTTCTCCCATGTCCTCAAGAACTAAACGAACTACTCACGAGACATCATATGGATCAAGATCAAAGATGATATGATAATGGATAACAATCTGAACATAAACAATAATCCAATGGTTCCACTCACAAGCATCAACTATAATAGTAATTAACACCGGGAAAGTTTCCCCTAATGAACTAAGCAATATCCAACTCAATTGTTACAGTGGGACAGAGTGATGATGATGGTGCTGGAGGAGATGATGGTGTGGATGATGATGATCCCGATGAATCCTAGCTTGATGACGGTGTTAATGGCGACAGTCTCCCCTCTCCGGGAAGGAATTCCTCCGGCAGAAATCTGTCTGTCAGAGAGATCTTTCTCTCTCGGTGTTTTTCGCCTCCCAGAGGCGGCGGAAGTCTATCTGTGGTCGCTCCCCTGGTGTTAGGGTTCAGTAGGGAAGATATAGGCGAAGGGGCGGAGTCGGAGGCCGAACAGGTGGGCCAAACCCACCCTAGGCACGAGTTCATGTGGGACCACGCCTAGGGGGTGTGGGCCCCCTAAGGCCCCCCTTCGCTCCTCCTTCTCGCTTCCTTCGTCTTCCGGTAAAATAATATGTTTCCATATTTTTCTAGTATTTTTCTGATCTTCGCAAAATTGCACCGAAACGCCTTCTTTTACATCAGAATCCAGATTCCGGCAGTCCATCCTCCAGGAATCATCCACCATGCATAAACAGATGAAAAACCATAAGTAATACCTCATAATAAGACAAATATCAATGAATAGAGGTAAATTATGATATATAATGGTGATGTAAATTGGGCGTATCAACTCCCCCAAGCTTAGACTTCGCTTGTCCCCAAGCGAATACTGATCTCAGTAAACATGTCCACAGGTTTATGGAGTGAAGTGTCGATAAAAATAATACGAACAAGAAGCATCACACTTACCTTTGCACAACTCATAGAAGAAAGCAACTCACCATTATATAACTTAGCTTGCAACCAAGTACAACCGTCACAATAGAGATACATAAAGATAAATCATAATTGGAATTGGCAAGCTTGTTCTTGGTCAAAGAACACCTGATAAAAATAGTTTCACAAAAGCTTTTTGTAGAAGTTTCAAAACAGGAGAACTCTTTGCTCAAAAAGGTTTTTCACAAGTGAAGGCTTTCAAAGTAATACTCAATAGATAAGAGTTTTGTGCAAACAAGGAAGATAAAGAACATGATCGAATAAATCACCATATGAATGCTTGAAACACAACAACTCAAAAGCTTGTTGGAGATAGAGAGGAAGTGGGTTTACTGACTCAACTGGTAACTGGAGAAAGGTCCCTTTATAGAGGGTAGCAGGGATTACAAGTCATAAAGAGCTTTCAAAAGATTATGATACTTACTAGATTTGAGCCCTCATTGCCCCTAACATAAGCAACTTGAGATGATTAAGGTTAAAGTGAACAAAGATGGAGTATATGCTTGACGAAATATAAATTGGCAATATCATGTCCCTTGAATATGAGGGCCACTCCTCATGCATACTCAACTTTGGATCCATGTAAGTTCTTGCCATTGTAAGTATTTGCATATCATTGAGAACCGCCAACGGGGTACCCCTTACACATGGTACATGAGCTTTCCCATAACCAAAATGACAAGGCAAGCAGACAATAAGCACCTCAGCAATCTTTTTTATTTACTATGCATATAGCTTTTTATTGAAGATGCTTCATAGATGACTCACTATGGTGATGCTGCAAGTTTCCACCATGATTAAGCATGGCTTAGGCTAGCGGCCCAGGTATTTCTCTAACACAGAATACAAACTCCATGGACTTACAAGTTCCCTCTTTATTTCACACCATTGACATCCATAGACAAAAGAGCACGATATCAACTATGTACATAGTACAAGTGCAATGTCGAAAGCGTTCCCCGTGATAGCACGGGTCTGCTAATCCGAACGTATAGATGCAAGCATATACAACTTCGATGTCCACAATGGGTCAAGTTTATTAGGGGCAAGTAAATAAGGTGTGCCATCAAGTTCGTGAGAGCTTTACTAACTAGTTTTCACATAACAAAATACTTTTTCTTTCGAAAGGTAGATGAAGCTTGAGAATTTTCTAGGAATAGCAATAGCTATTAGGTAGATATGGTGGACACAAGTGGCAATTTTTTTGGTTCAAAGGGTTTTGGAAACATGAGAAGTATGCCTTCTCAAAATAGGTTTTTGGCTAGCAAGGCTAGGTAGCAAGCAAGAGAGTTGAAAGAAACAAGCAAACATACAAGTAATAAAGCCAAACATGCAATCTTTCCTTGCAGACACAAAAGAATCTTAAATAAAGAATACTAAGATTATGAGCCAACAAGAAAGAAAACAAATGATACCAAATACCTGAAGCTTTTTCTTTCTTTCTTTCTTTCTTTTTCTTTCAAATTAATGCCACTGACCAGAACTCAGTTTGCCCAAACAAATTTAGATCCTCTTGATGATCCCAAAGTAGTGCCAATACTGAACAACAAGATCCATCATAAAATAGAGATTGCAAACTAAAAATAAGAAGTGCAAAAAGTAAAAGATGAGACTTCTCATTAATATTCCAAATAAGGAACTCACTCCAAGGGATACATAGATAATCAACTAAAGGAGATATACTTCCACATGCAAACCAAACTATAAGATAAGTTCTCTACCACAGATATGAATCCACTAAAAAGGTAAAATATGAAAGATAATGGTGGTGATACCGCGACACTCCCCCAAGCTTGGAACAAGCCAAGGGGATGCCAAACCTGATGACGATTCAATCCTTCTGTGGTGGTGTTCTTACAACTCTATCTCCACGGGCTTCTTGCCTTTGTCGTTGGTGGAGGCCATGGTGCTCTAAACTTGAGAAGATTTCCTGACAGAAATAGATTGAAACGAAAACACGACGAGAACATGATGCACGAATCTCGGGGGATCCGGGGGTTATATATTACGAAGAATCAATACATAAGGAAGGTTTTGACACGGAAACGAAGCGGAGACAGAGTCTGGGGGTGGAACACCCCCCTCAGGTGCGGCCAGGCTGGGCCCACGCCTGGGGTGGGTTTGTCCACCCTGGGCTCCATTTCCTCTTCAGTTTCATCTCATAACTTCCGTTATGTACTAAAAACATCAAAAATATAAAAAAACTGGAGATTCGCAAACCTTCTGTTTTCACCACTCTTTACCTATTTGAAGACGAACTCTGCAGTTTTTGGTGTTTGGTTCTTGATAAATTCTTCTAGAGTCACCATTTGAATGACATCCACTTCTTCATTTGTAACAACCCAAGTTTGTAACATATGTAAGTAGTACTTAAGCATTGCATGCATCTGTTTAAATCAATAAAATATTTGAATGTGATCAAGGGTGTGAATTAAAATATAAGTACAAAACCCTAAACCTCCCCTCTCTTTCTGAAATGCATTCAAAAAGGTTTTGTATTTTGAAAAGTGTCAAAATAATGGAGCCCAAATGGTTTACAAGGGCCCTGAATATTTTATATACTTTACAAAAGTCTCTAGTATTTTTGAATAATTCAAAAACATAATTCAAATGAAAATACAAAGAGGAAATACAAAACAGAAATGGAAAAATAATTTTACATAATTTTTTTAGCAAACCCTAGCTACCTGGGCCGAGCCCACCCTGTTCCTCTCCTCTCTGTCGCCAGCGCGCGCCCGCAGCAGGCCCAGGAGCAGCCCACTCTGGTCCGTACCCCTTCGTTCCTTTCTTCTTTCTTTTTCCTCCCCAGAAGGATGCAGGCGAAGCACCTGCGTGTTCCGCCGCCGGCCGTCGATTCCCCGCGCTCTACGATGCCCGCTGCCGCCTCTGGATGTGAGGATAAGAACGCCCTTGCCCAGCTGCCTCTCCCCATACCCGTTTCCCCTCCTCTCGCTTCCTTTGCTGGATTTCCCCTTCCGACCATAACCCTAGCCGCAGCAGCCATTCGCCGTCGCCATATACGGCCACCCCGGGCCAAGCCAAGGCTATAGTCGAGCTCCCCGTGTTGTCCTAGGTCGCCTCACCAAAGCAATCGAAGCCCAGCGCCCTCAGTTGATCTTCCCGTCCGCTTCTTCTCCGACGACGGTCGCCGTTGTTGCCGACGATTCAAGCCACGCCTCGCCTCATCGACCTTCCCACGAGCATCCTGGTGAGCTAGTGGTTCTCTGGAGCCTCCCTACTGTCTCCCTCTCTCTCTGTAGCTCACTTCCGCCGTGCACCGACGCCCACTTCCGCAGTATTGCTCGCCGCCGGCGATTCCCGCGACCAGCTTGCCCAGCGCCGCCAGTTTCTAGATCCTCGCACCCGTGCGCATCCAAACCCCCAAACACGCGCGCGAACCCCCAACCTCCTGCCCCGCGCTTGATCTGAGAGCATCACCATTGCTGACGTCAGTATGATGCAATAAAGCTTTCTTTTTCTTTTAATCTTTTCTGTAATTATTTTCTGGAATATAAATAAACCCCTGTGGGCCCTGTCTATCGGGGTTTTAATCTTTTTGTAAAATCAGTTGTGAAATTAATAAAAGTCTGACATGTGGGCCCAAGTTGGAAAAATAATTTAATTATTCCAAAAATAATTTAAAATGAATTAAAATTGGAGAAATTCATAACTAATTCATTTTAAATTAGAAAAATACAAATAATATATCAAAATGTTCAGAAAAATAAGTGCTATGCAATAGCAACACAATCTTATATTGTTAACCAACTTTCATGACAAGTTTAATTAGGAGAACCAATTGAACCCCACAGGTGATTCCGAGGATCCCCCTGTTCTAGGGTTTGGACCTCTCGGACCCCGTTTAAAGTGACCAAGCATGTTCTAGGGTTCATTTCAACACCATTTAACTTGTAATATCATCCATATTGTATGAGAATTGCACATGCCATGTATTGAATGTTGGTTTCCCTTTTCTGGTATTTGGTTCTGCGCGAATAGGAACCGAACCCGAAGCCGAAGTCAACAACACCGAAGATTCATACCTGTCTTCTGACGGACAAGGCAAGCGTAACCTCTCATTCTGAACCTACTTTTACAAAGTATATTACTTTCTCGCTATGATGCGCACGATTCCAATGTGTTCCCTTGTCAGTAGCTAGTGTTACCCATCTGCTACACTGTTTCCCTTTTTTAGCCTTATACTCCTGATCCACTGCTCCTAGCATACCTAGGTCTGGCATTTGAGCGTTTCTAGAGCTTATATGACCGACGGATTAGCCAGGCATAGTAACAACGTCTGATCTGTCCAAATGATGAATCAGAGATGCCGGAGAATCTAGAAAGTTAGGAGATGGTGACATCATCGAAGGAGTTAACTAAACATGCTAAGTCTTGTATGGGAGGCCACGTTGGGTGTGGTTTTTGTAGTCCCATGCTCGCCACCATTAGGACCCGAGTTCTTGACTCTTGAACCAAGACGAGGGTACAACCACACGGGGCCTGGAAAACCCCACGAGCAACTAACTTGCCTAGTAGATTCCATGAGTCACATAGTTCGGGCTTTCCATTTGGCATACGCATTGAAAACATTTTCGAAAGAGGAGGTGAAGTAGGTGCATCATAATAGGTAGGGAAGCGTGGACGTAGTTGCTTGGGGTCGATGGAGCCCCTGGTGAACCAAACTCGCCTCACATCTTTAGGGACCGGCTTCGGGACTTGACCCGTTACGGCGGAACTGTGGCATCCCGCAAAACCACTACTAGAAAATCGTGTTGTTTTTGTGCATTGCATCATCATGACCGCATGCTCATGACATCATGACACATTGCATTTGAGCATCGTCATCATCTTGCATTTGCTTGCATAAAACTATTTTCGGAAAAACCTATTTTTGTCTTCTAAACGCCCCGTCTTTGTTCAAACACAAACCCGGGTCTCCGGATTATTTTGTTTTGTCTGCCAACGATTTGCAAAAGCCCCGTTGGGAATAAATAAATTGTTTAATTATTTTTAGGGGGCAGCCAACCGGGACGATCCGACCCAGTCGGCCACCCCCAGTTCAAAACGGTCCACCTAAAACCTAGACCCTTTTCTACCTAGTCCTAATCTGCCCAGCCCCCTCCACCTCACCCCGACCAACCACAGCTCGCCACCTCACCGTTCCCTCCAACTCATCCTCAGCTCAGCCACCTCACCAATCCCTGCTCCACCCCACCCCCTGGCCCCACTCCCCACTTCCCTCAACCGACCAGCCCCACCTGGGCGGGGCCCCCACCGCCACCTGGCCAACCCCCCCTCTCTCTCTTCCCCCTGGCCCACTCCCTCCCTCACGCACCAACCCACACGCGCGCGCGCAGCCAGCCATCCCGCAGCGGCCCCCACCCGCTCAGACCGACCCCGCTCCTCTCTCTCCCCTCCCCATCCTCTCTCTCCCCAACCCCATCGCCCTGCTCCCGCTCCCTCACCACCGCCGGCCTCCTTCCTCCCCGGCGCCGCCGAGCAGCCCCGCGGTCCCGCGCCCTCGCCTCCGTCGCGCCTCACCCCTCCGCCCCGCCGGCGCCGCCAGCATCTCCCTCTCCTGAGCTTGCCCCGCCGTCGACAGCGCCTCATCACCGCCTCCTTCCTCCTCTGCATCGCGCGCCCTCCCCAACCCCGCGTCCGCCCTCGACCTCCCCGTCGGCCGCGCCCTCGCCGCCGTCGGCGAGCCCGCCTCCGGCCCGCGTTTCCAAGCTCGCCCCTCTCTGCTTCCGCGCCACCGCCCTCCTCGCCGGCCCCGCCTCACGCCCTGCAGCGACCTGCGGCTACGCGCCCTGCTGCCAAGCTCGCCGTCTCGCCTCCCGGCCACATCAACGCCCCCCGCGCAGGTCCCCTCTCCGGCCGCCGCATGCCCCCTCGTCGCCGTCGACTCGTCCCCGGTGCCGGCCCCGTTTCCGGCCGTCGAGCCCTGCTGCCTATGTGCCTTCCCGTCGATGCGCCCTGGCACTGTGCCGCCTAGGATGTTCCTACAGGGTGTTGCGGCAGTTTCTGTGCCCAAGTCGTGTGTACCCGCATAGTGTGCCTGCGTTTGTCAAATCCGGCGCTACCAAGTTGTGCATCCCAAATCCCAATATTTTCCGATACCAACAAGTGATGTTGTGACAATGTGACCCGTGAGCCACTGACGCGGAACCCCAAGATCTTCTCCTGGGCCGACGAGTTCTTCCTCTCGGACACGCCAAGTACTTCCTCAAGGACACCAAGTTCGTCACCCTGAACGCCAAGACCGAACCCGATAACCGCCAAGGCCGCCAACACGGATACACCGAGTTCTCCATCTAGGACACCAAGACCGTTGACATGGAACCGAAGGACGTCAAGCACTTCACCCCGGACGTCAAGTCCGACCCGACCCACGGACCCGACAAGATCTTCGCGACGATAAGATCGTCACCGACCAGGGCGAGTCCGATGCGCCCCGATGCCACACCAAGTCCTTATTCCCGGAACGCCAAGCTCTTCATCTTGTATCCGACCTTCGAAGACCGATCCCGCCGAGACCGACCCTCCCGAAGATCCGAAACCCTGAGACCAACCCCGAACCCTCGGCGAACCCCAAGATCGTCGAACCCTAATGTGTGACCCTGATCCGAGCCCCTATTTTTTTTATAAATGCCATCTATATAAATTGTTGCATATTAAATTGTCATACTCGCATGCATATTTGTGTGGTTTGGGGGCCTTATGCCGATTCACCATATAATTAAATATGGGGCCCATATGCGGGCAAATCTAGTCTCATATTGGCCTCATTTAAACTGTTGTGGCGAACCGGTGCTATCTTTTGCCTTGTTAAGACAACATTTAAATTGTGGGGTGGCTAAACAACTTGAACCTATTAATTATTTGTCGGGACCTTGGTTCCGCTTAATATTGCCTAATTGCATTGCACCTTTGCCATTTCATACATCATACATGCATCATGCCCGATCTTTTGCCGTAGTATTAAATAGTGCATCCGGTGTTTCTTTTAGTGTTTTGCTTCTTCGCGGATAAGACCGTTGAGTTGATGCGAGTGTCGATCCGATCTTCGGGTGAACCTTCGGCAATGTTTTCAGGCGAGCATCTTCCCCTTTCTACCTATCTTACTTTTATAGTATTTATTCCCTCCTGTTGATCTATTGCTATCTGTGTTGCGATGCTCTAGTTTCCGTATCCGTGATATCCCTTGCAGCCTTATATTGCCTTGGACACATCCTATTACCTGTTGTTTGGTAGATAGTTGGACTTGCGCGTCGTAGTCGCTTGCTCAAGTGCTGTTGCGTGTCGTCCAGTACCACAGTTGTTGGAGTGTTGCCGCATGTTTAAGGTTGGAGATGATCATGGATTTCATTATCGTTTACTTTAATTACTGTTTAACAACTAAAATTGAAGTAAGTAAGCAGAGGCACAGGTGGGAAATAGATGTTATTTGGTTGCTAACCGTCCACTTGTGTCCCGTAGGACCCCGAGTACTTGATACCTGTTCCTTGAATATTCGCGCTATCCACATACGGGGGAATTATGGGACCCCCCTGAGCCAGAGCTTGATTCATTCTTATTTCTTGGGGCCACAAACTAGTTTGAGGTTTTATTTACTATCCTGTACTTATGCCATGCTTTACTGCTTTATTACGATTGTGCGAGGAGCACCTGTACTGTTTAGGTAAGCGGAGTGTTTTCGCGGTATCGACAAGCCCAGTTTTGGGTTCCCAGTCGTTTACAGCCACTGGCGCAAACCTTGAGTCCGTCTCGGAGTCAGCTAACTTCGTTGCGGGTGTACTCAATGGGGTGGCCCCCTGAAATATTTCTGAATCTTGTGATTGCTTTGTCGTGAAGGCCTCGTTGGGTTTTGATTTGGTTTTTCCGAGGTTGATCGAGTGTGTGTTGATATTTGTGCACCCCTGCAGGGTAAAACTTTCTGAAAGCCGTGTCCGCGGTTATGGACGACTTGGAGCACAGTATCTCGATCATAGACAACTATAACTAAAATAGTGCTATAAATTTGACTTTATAATGACTAGTAATCAACTTCACTATAATGGAATGGCTAAATAAAACTGCCAACAAATGCTTGTTTGGGTTGTCGCTTGCGACCATTGTATCTGACTAGTAAGTATTGCAACTACAACGGAATGGCTAAATAAAAGTACCAACAACTGCTGGGTTTTGGGATATCTCATACTAATTGCATCTGACTAGTAAGTGTTGCAACTACAACGGAATGATTAACTAAAACGGCCCACTGCTTATTTTATCAGGATGATTATCTATACCTGACTAGTAATTGCTGCAACGATAACGGAATAAATAAAACTGCCAACTGTGTGAGTTCCTCGGTTGACTTCCTCGTTTGGTCTCGAGGGGGAAAAACCAAGATGGGTATGTTTGGTGGTAGTATCAGGTCGGTTTCGAATAGGTCTTTCTTGCCCCTCTCTGATAGCCGACAGTTGTATCGAGTCTCTATAGGTTGTTCAGTGCATGCTGCCGCTGCCGCTTCAGTCCACCATACCTGTGTAGGCGAGGACCGCCGAATTCTAGTCTCGCCGTGTACTGGCCTCAGTACTGACCGCTCTCTCTTTTTCCTTTGCCCTTTGTCGGCACCCCTTTTGTTTAAGCAGGTTTTGAGATCGACGTCGTTCGCAGGGTTACCCTTCTGGCTTGGCCTGGGAAGGGTTATGGACGCCATTGGTTATTCTTCAGGGCTCTTAGCCCCTTTGCATCTTGTCCGTAGTCGGACGCTCTATCGTTTTCAAGGTGATTTGGATCTTTATTCTGTATATCTGTATTCTTGACTCATGGAGTCGCGTTGTATATATATATCTGTTCTATGGGTCCCATCGAGGACTGTTGTGTAATGTTATTACTTCGTTTTCCACCCGCACGAAAGTGCCTGGTGGGCACCTTTGAATCGTTTCTATGCGGGTTTGGCGGGAATCGCTGAAACTTGCATAGGGTCGATTTTGAGGGTGCTACAGGAACCATCCCTAGGGCGTGACTCATGGTCTTGGCAAAAGCAAGGTAAAGGTCGTGGTCAACCACCCTCTGCCGGCCTTCCAAGAAAGAGGGCTAATAATTTGGCATTAAGAGTTGGTTGGTACGTGTGGGTAAAGTTGTACACCCCTGCAGGGTAATAATCTTTTCTAAAAGCCGTGTTCACGGTTATGAACGACTTGGGAACGGACGTGATGATCATAGAGAACTATAACCTAAGTAAAACTTGTTGATCCACGCGTTCTTAAGGATGATTCCTCTAGGTCCAGGGGGTGATCCTAGATAGGAGGTTCTGATGAAGCTGGTGGTTATCAAGATACGACGAACAAGATGAAGAAGTCGTTATCTTATTCCTTTTAAAAATATTATGAGTAGACGATCCTCTTCTCTCTCTTGTTTGCAAATAAAGTTTGCTTTATGCAAAAGTAAATCCAGAGAAAGCATTTCTAGCCAGAGCATGTAGACACCAGGTTATCTAAGTCTTGCGGAGTACATTCTCGTACTCAGCCTTGAGCCATTGTTGTTTTTCTACAGATGATCTAGTTGCGACTGAAGGTGGCTTCTACATTGACATCGACGAGTAGTTGGGGGTCCCAGGTAGCAACCTGAGGACCATGGGATGGACGTCACTTCTGTTTATGGCCTCTTAGGCCTTTTGCTAAGTTGTTGTGTAGAACTACATATTTGCTTTCGATGTGTGATGTAATGTTGGGTCTATGACCTCTGGTTTGTAATAACTCTAATATCGTACTCTGTTAAGAGTTTAAACTTATGTTGTTGAATCCCTGAGTTCTGTAATGTTACCGAATCTTACTGTGATCTTCCATGATCAGAGTTGGGCTTATCTTAGATGGTGATCTAAGGCTAGTTTAACCCTAATCCCAGGGGTGCTATGGATTTTGGTACCAGAGCAGGACCGCCTGTAGGAAACCCTTTTATTGGTCGATGTTGAGTCTAGAAGTTGATAAAACTACTTGAAAGTGAAAAACTATTTGCAAAAACTCTGACTAGGACTCTTTTTACTCCTTCTCTGGTGTGTTTCTGATGCTGGAGTTTTTCTTACCCTATTTGGTTTGAAAAGGTTTTCATTTCTTATCTCATATCTCAAAACTTTTAGGATCATGGTTTTGGGGTTGTTTCTATAAAAGTACTTTGTACTTGGTTGCTATTCTCAGAGTTCCAAGATATCTCAGTTTTTGTTGGTGTGTAACATCTTAGCATTCCATTGTCATGGTTTCTAAGTCAGCTGGTTAATGTATACATTAGTATGCTTTGATACTACCATGCTTGATAAGATGATACGTTTATATCAAGTACTCTTTGTTCATCTTTCCGTCCTGCTCCTTTGAATCCCTTGTCTAACTCTTTTTGTTCTTTCAGGATGGGTGACACCTCTCATGCTCGTACATGTGCTCATGCTCGTGGTGCTGCAA
Organism: Avena sativa; assembly: GCA_916181665.1. Taxonomy (NCBI): domain Eukaryota; kingdom Viridiplantae; phylum Streptophyta; class Magnoliopsida; order Poales; family Poaceae; genus Avena; species Avena sativa. Next base: position 381,261,786 of record OV702283.1, on the reverse strand, counting down.
ATGAGGGTGAATCTTCCAACCTTCCTCCACCGCCGTCCATGGTTCAACTTATGGCCATGTATGAAACCAACCGTGCTGACAACATGGGGCTCCTTGAAAGGATTGAGTGCAACACTTCTCAACGCCAGAACAATCAAGTTGGTATCAAGGACTTCACATGTGTCACTCCGCCAGTTTTCAGCTATTCCACTGAGCCACTTGATGCGGACTACTAGCTTCGCACTATGGAGCGCAAACTTTAGGTTGGTCATGTTGCTCAAGATGATTGGGTGACTTTTGCTGCCTATCATCTGGAGGGAGAAGCTAACTCCTGGTGGGAAAATTTCTTGGATATGCAAGAAGCTCAACATGTTGTTACATGGCAAGAGTTCACTGAAGCTTTCCGAGCTTATCATATTCCGGAGGGTCTGATGGATCAGAAGAGGGAGGAGTTCCTCAAGCTGAAGCAGGGCACTGGTTCGGTGTGTGAATACCAGCGCAACTTCAATCGTCTTGCCTGCTATGCTACTAAAGAGGTCTCCACTGATGTTAAGAAGCAAGCTCTTTTCTGCAAGGGACCGGATCCTGAGGTTCGCCATGATATCCACCTCATGGACTTTGGTAACTTCGAAGGTCTTGTTAATAAGGCTATGAAAGCTGAGAGTGGAAAGGTGGAGTATGAAGAAACCTGTAAGCGTCCTCAGGAGGGGTACAACAAGGCTGGTTCTAGCAATAAGAAGCGTCGTGTCTTCGTGCCTTACAACGCCGTGCCACGTGCTCCGTACACACCAAGGACTTCTGGATATGCTCCTCGTCCAAATTCTACTCCAAACAATGCTGGTGGATCAAACTACCCTTCTGCTGGCAATGCATCAGGTTTTATATGCTTCAATTGTCACCAGCCTGGCCACTATGCAAAGGAGTGTCCTGAAAAGAATGCCGCTGAGAAGGCACCACCACCAAAGAAGAATGACAAGTACCAAGGTGTTGGAAGAGGTCGCTTGAACCATATCTCTGCTGAGGAGGCTCAGGAAGATCCAAGCGTCATCATGGGTACGCTTCGTATCAATCAAATTCCAGCTAAAGTTTTGTTTGATTCTGGAGCATCGCATTCATTCCTGTCACAAGATTTTGCTCAAATGCATGGGATAAGTTTTGAGGGGCTATCTGTTCCTCTATGGGTTCAATGTCCTGGTTCTAGTTGGCGTTTCACCATGGTTAGTCATGGAAATCTAATCGAAGTTGCATTTCAACTTTTCCCCACTTCTTTGATTGCCCTCAAGTCAACTGACATTGACATCATTCTGGGCATGGAATGGTTGACCCACTACCAAGCTATCCTCGATTGTACCAACAAGTCTGTGACTTTGACTAGTCCTGCTGGCATAACCGTCAAGTATTGGACCGTAGGGTCACTATCTCCTTCAGCTGTTTCTATTCCTGAAGCAGAGTTGTATGCTCTTGAAGTTCTACCTACACTGGAGATCCAAGATGTTTCCGTGGTCTGTGAATTCCCAAATGTCTTTCCTGAGGAGTTGCCTGGCATGCCACCTGATCGAAGTGTGGAGTTTTTCATAAAGTTAGCTCCTGGAACTGCTCCTATTTCTAAAAGACCCTATCGTATGCCTCCTCATGAGTTTGTAGAGTTGAAGAAGCAATTGGAGGAGTTAGAAGGAAAAGGATACATTCAACCTAGCACATCTTCTTGGGGATGTCCCACCATCTTTGTTAAGAAACGGGATACCAATATACCGTGTCTGGTGGTGGACTATCGCCCACTCAATGATGTGACTATCAAGAATAAGTATCCCCTCCCTAGGATCAACGATCTCTTTGATCAGTTAAGTGGTGCCACTATCTTTTCCAAAATGGATTTAAGGTCAGGGTATCACCAAATAAAGATCCATAAGGAAGATATTCCAAAGACTGCTTTCACCACTCGTTATGGTCTTTACGAGTATACAGTCATGTCCTTTGGTCTTACCAATGCTCTAGCCACTTTTATGCGGCTTATGAACTCTGTCTTCATGGAGTATCTTGACAAGTTTGTTGTGGTCTACATCGATGATATTATGGTCTATTCCAAGACTGAAGAAGAGGACGCCGAACATCTTCGTTTGGTGTTGACAAAACTTCGAGAACATTGTCTCTATGCCAAGTTCTCCAAATGTGAGTTTTGGTTACAAGAGCTCGTATTCCTTGGTCATGTTGTTTCCGCTCAAGGGGTTGCTGTTATCCCAGATAAGGTCCAAACTATTCTCGACTGGGAGTCTCCCAAATCCGTCAAGGATGTCCGAAGTTTTCTCGGGATGGCTGGTTATTACCGTCGATTCATCGAGAACTTCTCCAGGATTGCAAAGCCAATGACTGATCTTCTTAAGAAGGATAAGAAGTTCGAATGGTCTGATAAGGCTGAAGAAAGCTTCCAGATGTTGAAAACCAAGTTAACAACTGCTCCGGTGTTAGTTCTACCAGACACTAGCAAAGACTTTGTTGTCTTCTGTGATGCTTCCCACCAAGGTCTCGGATGTGTGTTGATGCAAGATGGGCAAGTGGTGGCTTATGCCTCCCGTCAGCTAAAACGACATGAGAACAACTACCCAACTCATGATCTTGAGCTTGCAGCTGTTGTTCATGCTCTTAAGCAATGGCGACATTACCTTCTCGGTAGTCGTTGCGAGTTATACTCGGATCATCAGAGTCTGAAGTATCTCTTCACACAACCTGATTTGAATCTCAGGCAAAGAAGATGGTTGGAACTCATCAAGGACTATGATTTGGGTCTCAACTACCAACCTGGCAAAGCCAACGTCGTTGCCGATGCGCTAAGTCGTAAGTCTTATTGCAACAATCTGATGATCAAACAATCTCAACCTTCTCTTCATGAGGAATTTGCTCGACTGAATCTTGAAGTAGTTCCTCGTGGATTCCTTTCTACCCTTGAAGTGAAATCTTCCATAGAGGATGAAATCAAGCTCGCTCAGAAGAATGATTTTGAAGTTGCTGAGATCAAAGGGAACATTGCTAGCGGAGTAGCTAAGTGTTTCTCTGTTGATAATCAAGGTATTGTTTACTTTGGTAACCGCCTGGTAGTGCCGAAGAGAACAAAGTTGAGGAATTTAATTCTTCGGAAAGCTCATGAATCACCTCTTTCTATTCACCCTGGAGGTACCAAGATGTATCGGGACCTTCATCAAAGATTCTGGTGGTCTGGTATGAAGAAAGATATCAGTCGTTTTGTTGCTGAATGTGACGTTTGTCATCGCGTCAAAGTTGAACATCAAAGGACCGCTGGTCTCCTACAATCACATCGTATCCCTGAGTGGAAATGGGATGAAATCGGTATGGACTTCATCACTGGTCTCCGTAAAACTCAAAAAGGAAATGATGCAATCTGGGTGATCGTTGACTACTTGTCCAAGGTGGCTCATTTTCTTCCCATCAAGGAAAGCCTTCGAGCCAGTGAACTGGCTGATCTCTACATCTCTTGGATTGTTGTTCTTCATGGTATTCCTAAGAAGATAACATCTGACCGTGGAAGTCTGTTCACCTCCAAGTTCTGGGAAAGTTTCCAAATTGCTATGGGAACTCATCTCTCCTTCAGTACAACTTATCATCCTAGTACCGGTGGCCAGACCGAGAGAGTGAATCAAATCCTTGAAGACATGCTAAGACCGTGTGTCATATATTTTGGTAAGAATTGGGAGACATGCCTTCCTTTTGCTGAATTCTCCTACAACAACAGTTTTCAGTCCAGTATAGGTATGGCACCATTCCAATTTTTATATGTAAGAACCTGTCGTACTCCTTTGAACTGGTCAGAAACCGGCGAAAGAAAGTTCTTTGGACCGGATATGATCTAGGAAGCAGAAGATCAAGTTCGTATCATTCGAGATCGTTTGAAAACTGCTCAGTCTCGCCAGAAAATCTATCATGATCGTCACCATCAACATGTTGAATATGAAGTTGGTGATCAGGCTTATCTTTGGGTCACTCCGTTAAAGGGTGTCCATCGTTTCGACATCAAAGGCAAACTAGCTCCTCGCTACGTTGGTCCTTTTCGCGTTCTGTCCAGGCAAGGTAACCTCGCATACAAACTGGACCTGCCCGCCAACTTCCCTGAGGTGCATGACGTATTTCATGTGTCTCAACTCAAACGTTGCTTCAAAGATCCTGTCTGTGGTGTTGATCACCAAACTCTTGATCTCCAAAAGGATCTGACTTATCGTGATTATCCTGTTCGTATCCTTGATGAAACCGAGTGCAAGACTCGTCGTCAAAACATCAAGTTCCTGAAAGTTCAGTGGTCTCATCACTCTGAGGACGAAGCAACCTAGGAACGAGAAGATTGTCTTCGATCTGAGTACCCTGCCTTCTTTTCTAAAACTTAGGAATCTCGGGTCGAGATTCTTGTAAGGGGGGTAGAGCTGTAACAACCCAAGTTTGTAACATATGTAAGTAGTACTTAAGCATTGCATGCATCTGTTTAAATTAATAAAATATTTGCATGTGATCAAGGGTGTGAATTAAAATATAAGTACAAAACCCTAAACCTCCCCTCTCTTTCTTAAATGCATTCAAAAAGATTTTGTATTTTGAAAATTGTAAAATAATGGAGCCCAAATGGTTTACAAGGGCCCTTAATATTTTATATACTTTACCAAAGTCTAGTATTTTTGAATAATTCAAATGAAAATACAAAGAGGAAATACAAAACAGAAATGGAAAAACAATTTTACAGAAAAAAATTAGCAAACCCTGGCTACCTGGGTCGAGCCCACCCTGTTCCTCTCCTCTCCGTCGACAGCGCGCGCCCGCAGCAGGCCCAGCACCAGCCCACTCTGGCCCATACCCCTTCGTTCCTTTCTTCTTTCTTCTTCCTCCACCAGAAGGACGCAGGCGAAGCACCTGCGTGTACCGCCGCCGGCCGTCGATTACCCACGCGCTACGATGCCCACCACCGCCTCTGGACGTGAGGATAAGAACGCCCCCGCCCAGCTGCCTCTCCCCATACCCGTTTCCCCTCCTCTCGCTTCCTCTGCTGGATTTCCCCTTCCGGCCGTAACCCTAGACGCAGCAGCCGTTCACCGTCTCCATCTCCGGCCACCCCGGGCCAAGCCAGGGCTACATTCGAGCTCCCCGTGTTGTCCTAGGTCGCCTCACCGAAGCAATCGAAGCCCTGCGCCCTCAGTCGAGATCTCCGTCCGCTTCTTCTCCGATGATGGTCGCAGTCATTGCCGATGATTCAAGCCACGCCTCGCCTCACCGACCTTCCCACGAGCATCCTGGTGAGCTGGCGGTTCTCTGGAGCCTCCCCACTGTCTCCCTCTCTCTATAGCTCGCTTCCGCCATGCACCGACGACCGCCGCCGTAGTATTGCTCGCCGCCGGTGATTCCCGCGACCAGCTTGCCCAGCGTCGCCAGTTTCTGGCTCCTCGCACCCGTGCACATCCAACGCCCCCAAACACGCGCGCGTGAGCCCCCAACCTCCTTCCCCACGCTTGATCTGAGAGCATCACCATTTCTGACGTCAGCATGATGCAGTAAAGCTTTCCTTTTCTTTTAATCTTTTCTGTAATTATTTTTTGGAATATAAATAAACCCCAGTGGGCCCTGTCTGTCAGGGTTTTAATATTTTTGTAAAATAATTTCTGAAATTAATAAAAGTCCGACATGTGGGCCCAAGTTGGAAAAATAATTTAATTATTCCAAAAATAATTTAAAATGACTTAAAATTGGAGAAATTCATAACTAATTCATTTTAAATCAGAAAAATACAAATAATATATCAAAATGTTCAGAAAAATAAGAGATATGCAATAGCAACACAATAATACATTGTTAACCAACTTTCATGCCAAGTTTAATTAGGAAAACCAATTGAACCCCATAGGTGATTCCGAGGATCCCCCTGTTCTAGGGTTTGGACCTCTCGGACCCCGTTTAAATTGACCAAGCATGTTCTAGGGTTCATTTCAACACCATTTAACTTGTAATATCATCAATATTGTATGAGAATTGCACATGCCATGTATTGAATGTTGGTTTCCCTTTTCCGGTATTTGGTTCTTCGCGAATAGGAACCGAACCCGAACCTGAAGTCAACAACACCGAAGATTCATACCTGTATTCTGACGGACAAGGCAAGCGTAACCTACTTTTACAAAGTATATTACTTTCTCGCTATGATGCACACGATTCCAATGTGGTCCTTTGTCAGTAGCTAGTGTTACCCATCTTCTGCACTGTTTCCCTTTTTTAGCCTTATACTCCTGACCCACTGCTCCTAGCATACCTAGGTCTGGAATTTGAGCGTTGCTAGAGCTTCTGTGACCGACAACTTAGCCATGCATAGTAACAAAGTCTGATCTGTCCAAATGATGAATCAGAGATGCCGGAGAATCTAGAAAGGTAGGAGATGGTGACATCATTGAAGGAGTTAACTAAACATGCTAAGGCTTGTACGGGAGGCCACATTGGGTGTGGTTTTTGTAGTCCCATGCTCGCCACCATTAGGACCCGAGTTCTTGCCTCTTGAACTAAGACGAGTGTACAACCACACGGGGCCTGGAAAACCCCACGAGCAACTAACCTGCCTAGTAGATTCCATGAGTCACATAGTTCGAGCTTTCTATTTGGCATACACATTGAAAATGTTTTTGAAAGAGGAGGTGAAGGAGGTGCATCATAACAGGTAGGGAAGTGTGGCCGCGGTTGCTTGGGGTCGATGGATCCCCTGGTGAACCAAACTCGCCTCACATCTTTAGGGACCAGCTTCGGGACTTAACCCCTAGGGCGTGACTCATGGTCTTGGCGAAAGCAAGGTAAAGGTCATGGTCAACCACCCTCTGTCGGCCTTCCAAGGAAGAGGGCTAATAATTTGGCATTAAGAGTCGGTTGGTACATGTGGGTAAAGTTGTACACCCCTGCATGGTAATAATTTTTTTTAAAAGTCGTGTTCACGGTTATGAACGACTTGGGAACGGACGTGATGATCATAGAGAACTATAACCTAAGTAAAACTTGTTGATCCACGCGTGCTTAAGGATGCTTCCTCTGGGTCGAGGGGGTGATCCTAGATAGGAGGTTAGTATGAAGCTGGTGGTTATCAAGATACGACGAACAAGATGAAGAAGTCGTTATCTTATTCCTTTTAAAAAGATTCTGAGTAGACGAGCCTCTTCTCTCTCTTGTTTGCAAATAAAGTTTTCTTTACGCAAAAGTAAATCCAGAGAAAGCATTTCTAGCCAGAGCATGTAGACACGAGATTATCCAAGTCTTGCGGAGTACATTCTCGTACTCAGCCTTGCGCCATTGTTGTTTTTCTACAGATGATCTAGTTGCGACTGAAGGTGGATTCTACATTGACATCGACGAGTAGGTGGGGGTCCCAGGTAGCAGCCTGAGGACCATGGGATGGACGTCGGTTCTGTTTATGGCCTCTTAGGCCTTTTTCTAAGTTGTTGTGTAGAACAACATATTTGCTTTCGTTGTGTGATGTAATGTTGGGTCTATGACCTCTGGTTTGTAATAACTCTAATATCATACTCTGTTAAGAGTTTAAACTTATGATGTTGAATCCCTGAGTTATGTAATGTTACCGAATCTTACTGTGATCTTCCGTGATCAGGATTGAGCTTATCTTAGATGGTGATCTGAGGTTAGTTTAACCCTAATCTCGGGGGAGCTACATCATTGTAAGAATCTCTAGACATATAATGTTTTAGTCTTTGACCATTAGCCACCTGTGTTGTGTCATCTTTCAGGGAAGAGATTTTGATGGCACCTGAACGGTACACTTTCTTGATAACAAAAGGTCCTTCCCATTTGGAGAGTAGTTTCCCTGCAAAAAATCTGAGACGAGACCTATACAAAAGAACTTTCTCACCAACATGGAACTCCCTTTTGAGAATTCTCCTATCATGCCATCTTTTTACTTTTTCCTTAAAGATCCTAGCATTTTTGTAAGCTTCCCCTCTCCACTCATCTAGATTACTTAAATCGAGCAGTCTTTTCTCACCAGCAAGTCTAAAATCTCTATTCAACTCTTTCACTGCCCAATAAGCTTTGTGTTCTAATTCTAAAAGCAAGTGACAAGATTTCCCATAGACCATTTTGTAAGGAGACATCCCCATAGGATTTTTATAAGCAGTTCTATAAGCCCACAAAGCGTCATTCAACTTTTTAGCCCAATTTTTTCTAGATCTATTGACAGTCTTCTACAAGATAGATTTGATTTCCCTATTGGAAAGTTCTACTTGCCCACTAGTTTGGGGGTGATAAGCTGAGGCTATTCTGTGGTTTATGTCATACTTAGCGAGAGTTTTTATAAAAACCCCATGAATAAAATGGGGAGCCTCCATCAGTCATGAGATATCTGGGTACACCGAACCTAGGAAAAATGACATCTTTGAGCATTTTCAAAGAGGTCTTGCCATCAACACCGCTCGTAGGTATGGCTTCTACCCACTTTGTAGCATAATCAACAACAACAAGAATATGAGTATACCCTTTTGAAGGAGGAAAAGGCCCCATAAAGTCGAATCCCCAACAATCAAATGGTTCAATAACAAGAGAATAATTCATAGGCATTTCATTGCATCTAGAGATGTTACCTACTCGTTGGCACTCATCACAGAATAAGATAAACTTCCTTGCATCTTTAAAAAGAGTAGGCCAATAAAATCCAGATTCTAAAACCTTCTGTGTAGTCCTATCTCCAGCATGATGTCCTCCATAAGCACTGCCATGGAATTTTCTCAATATCTCTTGTTGTTCAAATTTTGGAACACATCTTCTCATAATGCCATCTACTCCTTCTTTATATAGGTGTGGGTCATCCCAAAAGTAATGGTTTAGATCATAGAAGAATTTCCTTCTTTGTTGGGCTGTAAAGGTTGGAGGCAAATACTTGGAAACAATAAAGTTAGCATAATCAGCATACCAAGGATTATCATGTGGACTTACCCTTATTGCAGTTAACTGCTCATTAACAGGCAAAGGGTCAAAAGAAATGTTTTCCAAACGAGATAAATTATGAGCAACCAGATTATCAGCACCTTTCCTATCCACAATATGCAGATCAAACTCTTGCAAAAGCAAGACCCACCTTATAAGCCTAGGCTTAGCATCCTTCTTTGTCATAAGGTACTTAATAGCTGCATGGTCAGTATGAATAGTAACCTTAGAATCAACAATATAAGGTCTAAACTTATCACAAGCAAAGATTATTGCTAAGAACTCTTTTTCAGTAGTAGCATAATTCTTTTGAGCAGCATCTAGAGTCTTGCTAGCATAATGAATAACATTTAGCTTCTTGTCAACACGTTGTCCAAGGACAGCACCCACAACAAAGTCACTAGCATCACACATGATTTCAAAAGGTAAACTCTAATCAGGTGGTTGGACTATAGGAGCAGTTGTTAAAGCTTTCTTCAAAGTTTCAAAGGCTTCCTTACAATCATCATAAAAAACAAAAGGTACATCTTTTTGAAGAAGATTAGTAAGGGGCTTTGAAATTTTGGAGAAATCTTTAATAAATCTCCTATAGAAACCAGCATGACCAAGGATACTACGAATACCTTTGATATCCCTAGGACAAGGCATATTCTCAATTGCTTCAATTTTGGCTCTATCAACTTCAATACCTCTTTCAGAGATCTTATGTCCAAGAATAATTCCTTCATTAACCATGAAATGACATTTCTCCCAGTTAAGAACAAGGTTTGTTTCTTCACATCTCTGCAAAACTTTATCAAGGTTGTGCAAACAGTTATCAAAAGAAGTTCCATAGACGGAAAAATCGTCCATGAAAACCTCCACATTTTCTTCACAAAAACCATGAAAGATAGCAGACATACATCTCTGAAAGGTAGAAGGAGCATTACATAAACCAAAAGGCATACGCCTATACGCATAAGTACCGTAGGGACAAGTGAAAGTGGTTTTCTCCTGGTCCTGTGCTTTCACAGCGATTTGAGAAAACCCAGAATAACCATCAAGAAAGCAAAAGTGAGTCTTTTTGGACAGCCTCTCGAGCATTTGATTAATAAAGGGCAAATGATAATGATCTTTCTTAGTAACTTTATTAATCTTTCTAAAATCAATGCACATTCTATACCCAACTACTACTCTCTGAGGTATAAACTCATTATCCTCATTAGGCACAACAGTAATTCCTCCTTTCTTGGGAACACAATGAACAGGGCTAACCCATTGACTATCAGCAATAGGATAAATAATACCACCATCAAGGAGTTTTAATACCTCATTTCTTACCACTTCCTTCATTTTAGGATTTAAACGACGCTGGTGCTCAACAACTGGTTTCGCATCAGGCTCAATATTAATAGCATGCTGATATATAGTGGGAGAAATTCCTTTTAAATCATCAAGAGTATAACCCATAGCTCCTCGGTGCTTCTTCAGTACCTCCAATAGCCTTTCTTCTTCCTTCCCTGATAGTTTAGAACTAATAATAACAGGATATATCTCCTTATCATGAAGATAAACATATTTAAGATCATCAGGTAAAGGTTTTAATTCGAAAACAGGATCCTCTTTGGGTGGTAGTGTGGTACCCAAATCTTCCACAGGTAAATTATGCTTAAGAAACTCAGGCTGATGAAGGAAAACCTCATCAATCTCATCTCTTTCCTTCATAAGGTCATCACTTTCATGATCTTCCTTGAATTGCTGCAAAGCATTGTTAGGAGCAAGAGAAATAGAAGACAGTTGTTCAACCTTGAAATCCTCATCAGGTAATTCATTTCATAAGGGGTTTTGGCAAATTCAGAAAAATTAAACTCATAAGATTCTCCATCAAACTTAGTCAAAACTTTTTCCTTCCTACAATCTATGATAGCTACACAAGTATTAAGGAAGGGTCTACCAAAGATGATAGGATAGGTTTTACTAGCTTCTTTACCAAGTACTAGGAAATCAGCAGGATATTTAACCTTACCACAAAGAACCTCCACATCCCTTACAATACCAATGGGGCAAACTTGCTCTCTATTGGCAAGGTGAATAACCACATCAATGTCTTCGAGCTCACAAGGACTAATCTCATGCATAATTTCCATGTAAAGCTCATAAGGAATAGCACTAGAACTAGCACCAATATCACATAAACCATAATAGCAATGATCACCAATTTTAACAGAGAGCACAGGAACACTAGCTTTTCTAGCCTTACTAGGATGAGGGATAACATGAGAAGTGTCTTCACAGAAGACAATATACTCATCCTCTATATTTCTAGTAACAAGATCTTTCACAATAGCTACTACAGGCTCGATATCAATCAGCTCACTGGATCCTACGATTTTCTTTGCGCTTTTGATAACCACATTAGCCAAAATAGAGTGCTCCCTTACCTTGGAGGGAAAAGGGATCTTCTCAACATAAGGTTCATGGAAAATAGGACCAACAGTACAAACCTCTACACTAGCAGGAACATGGGTAACAACGTCTTTATAAGGAGCATGGTACATGTCCCACTCTTTCTTAGGAATCTCAATATAAGAGGCAAAAGCATTAAAACATTCCGCAAGAACTTGAGGATCAAGGACAAACTTATTGCTAATATCACAGAAGTTATTAGTTCCCATAAAAGATTTAATGCACTCATAATCATAGTTTATACCTGACTTTGTTCCTCTGTCATTCTCCCAAGCCTCGGTATTATCTTGAATACGGTCTAGGAGATCCCATTTATCTTCTTCCATCATACTTGTGAATGATCCAGCACAAGAGGCATCTAGTAAACCTTTATCCTGAAGAGAAAGCCTAGCATAAAAGTTATTGAGAATAATATTGTTAGGGAGTTCATGAATAGGACATTTAAGCATTAGCAGCTTCAATCTCCCCCAAGCTTGATCTATATTCTCCATCAAGAGGCCAAAAGTTATATATAAGACTTCTATCCTTTTGGATTTCACTGGGAGGATAAAATTTAGAGTAAAAGAGAGATGCCATTTCCTCCCATTCCATGGATTGTCCATTCTTTAGCAGCTTATACCATGCCTCAGCTCTCCCTTTCAAGGATATGGAGAGTAACTTCTTCTTCACCTGTTCAGTTGTGATACCTGCACACTTAAACAACCCGCATAATTCATGGATATAAAGCAAGTGATCACCAGGATGGACAGTTCCATCCCCAAAATAATAATTATCCATGACACGATTAACAATACTCACATGTATCTTAAAAGGATCCATCTCAACAGCTGGTGGTTCATCTACTACCGTAGAAGTGGTAGTAGTCTTCCCAAACAGAAAACCAAGTGGGTTATTCATGTTGGAAACAAAGTAACAAGCAGTAACAAAAGCAATACTCACAGTAAAAGTTTCCCTTACCATTCCACTCTTCAATAGTGCTTGACTCTCAGGCAACGGCGCCAGAAAAAAGTCTTGATGACCCACAAGTATAGGGGGTGTATCGTTGTACTTTCGATAAATAGGAGTGTCGATCCCAACGAGGAGCAGAAGGTGCTGAACAGTGTTATGGAATAGGAAATCCCTGTGAATACTTAGCACGCGGATTTTTAGTGGTTTTCTGACAAAGTAAAAAAACAAAGAGCAAGTAATAGAAGTAACAAACAAACAGAGCAAGTGGCCCAATCCTTTCTTAGCAAAGGACAAGCCGGTGGAAATACTTATAAGGACCAAACGTTCTCGAGGACACATGGGAATTCTGTCAAGTGCTTTCGCTGCAAATAGCTGAGTACTCTTCTTTGGTGTTCGTAAGTGTTGTGTGGGTGGACCTGTGCTAACATACTGCCCTTCCTAGGACTAATACATACTTGTGATTAAACCCCCTGCAAACATCCGTAACTACAGGAAAGTAATTAAGATATAAATCTAACCACAACGTTAAACTCTGAGATCCTACACTCCCTTGTGCAAAGGTGTCCTAACGGGGGTTCAGGTTTCTGTCACTCCGGCAACCCCACAATTTGTAACCGAATACACAATGCATTCCCCTAGGCCCATAAATGGTGAAGTATCATGTAGTCGACGTTCACATGACTCCACTAGAAGAATAGCACCACAACTTAAATACTAAACCATTGAATAATAACTCATCACAGATTCACTACTAACAACATTACTTCTCCCATGTCCTCAAGAACTAAACGAACTACTCACGAGACATCATATGGATCAAGATCAAAGATGATATGATAATGGATAACAATCTGAACATAAACAATAATCCAATGGTTCCACTCACAAGCATCAACTACAATAGTAATTAACACTGGGAAAGTTTCCCCTAATGAACTAAGAAATATCCAACACAATTGTTACAGGGGAACAGAGTGATGATGATGGTGCTGGAGGAGATGATGGTGTGGATGATGATGATCCCGATGAAGCCTAGCTCGATGACGGTGTTGATGGCGACAGTCTCCCCTCTCCGGGAAGGAATTCCTCTGGCAGAAATTTGTCTACCGGAGAGATCTTTCTCTCTCTGTATTTTCTGCCTCCCAGAGGCGGCGGAAGTCTATCTATGGTAGCTCCCCTGGTGTTAGTGTTCTGTAGGGAAGATATAGGCGAAGGGTTAGAGTCGGAGGCCGAACAGGTGGGCCAAACCCACCCTAGGCGCGGGGACATGTGGGCCCGCGTATAGGGGGGTGTGGGCCCCCTGAGGCCCCCCTTAGCTCCTCCTTCTGGCTTCTTTCGTCTTCCGGTAAAATAATATGTTTCCATATTTTTCTGGTATTTTTCTGATCTTCGTGAAATTGCACCAAAACGCCGTATTTTCCATCAGAATTCAGACTCCGGCAGTGCATCCTCCAGGAATCATCCAACATGCATAAATAGATGAAAAACCAAAAGTAATACCTCATAATAAGACAAATATCAATCAAAAGAGGTAAATTATGATATAGAATGGTGATGTAGATTGGATGGTAGGGATTGGGTGAGTAATACCTCATAATAAGACAAATATCATCCATGAGTGAGTAATCCCCCACTGTAGGCTTGGGGATGGTAGGGATTGGATGAGTTCTATCATGTAATCGAATAAGATATGTTAGGGCATAATGCCTAGTATCTCTATTAGTGCTATTTGACTTTGTTGCAACTTGTTGTGCTTAATGCTTGTCACTAGGGCCCGAGTGCCATGATCTCAGATCTGAACTTATTATTGAATCATTATGATAGTATTGTTTGTGATCTTATCTGCAAGTTATGTACACATATCACTGTCCAGATCCAAAGGCCCCAAAGTGACAATAATTGGGACAACCGGAGGGGATGGCTGTTGTGTGAGGATCACATGTGTTCATGGAGTGTTAATGCTTTGCTCCAGAGCTCTATTAAAAGGAGCACCTTAATTGTCAGTAGTTCCCTAGAGGCCTCGCTGCCACGGGCTGGCTGGATAGAAGATGTTGTGCAAGTTCTCATTACGAGCACGTATGACTATATTTGGAGCACATGCCTAGGATTGTTTAGTACTTGGATGCTTGTTGTTATTTATTTGCAATGCCCTAGATCTTGAAGTTACATGTTTAGACTTGTCCACGCAACGCCCGTCCATCCATCCCTATGCCTACCACACTCGAATCCAATTGTTATCGTTACTGTTACTATTGCTACTATTTCACTGTTGTTGTTTCACTGCTGCTATTGCTTTGCTGTTGCTACTACAAACTGTTGCCACTGATAAAATTTTGTGAGCAATAACTATTTCCAGGTGCAGCTGAATTGACAACTCAGTTGTTAAGGCTTGCAAGTATTCTTTGGATCCCCTTGTGTCGAATCAATAAATTGGGTAATACTACCCACGAAGATTGTTGCGATCCCCTACACTTGTGGGTCATCAGTGGCCCACCTGGTCGGCTCCCAACTCCGCCCTCTTGATGACTGTCTACACACAGCTTGTTGGGAACCCCAAGAGCAAGGTGTGAAGCAGCAAGCAGCAAGTTTTCCCTCAGTTGAGACCGAGGTTATCGAACCAGAAGGAGGAAGGAAACGTCACGCAGGTGTTGCAAGCAACGAGGAGACCTGCACAACACAAACTCAAGACTTTGCCCCAACGAACAGTGAGGTTGTCAAGCTCACCGGTTTGCTGTAACAAAAGATTAAACGTATGGTGTGGAAGGTAATGGTTTGCAGCAAGTAAACAAGTAACAGTGGAAGATGTATCAATAGTAAAGATTGGACCGGGGTCCATAGTTCACTAGAGGTACTCTCCCTAGATAAACAACATGGCATGCAGGGTAAACAAATTACAGCAGGGCAATTGACAGGAACTATGCAAGGCATAACAATGCAATTACTAGTCAGAAAGATCCTATGAGATTCGATTGGGCAATACAACAAGATACATAGAAAGCCATCCAACTACATCTATGACTAGAAGTCCACCTTCAGGTTATCATCCGAACCCCCTCCAATATTAAGTTGCAAGCAACAAACAACTGCTTTAAGCAAAGTGTGTAAGGTAAACAGTCCACATGTTCCATGAACAAGAGACCGTTGTTTTCTCCCTAGTAGCAACAACACATCTACATGTTGGGCCACACAGAGATAAAACAAAACTTTTTCACTCTAACGTGGTGATCCCAAGATCTAGCTGAGGTAGAAGGCCACGAGGTTTACCACTAGACGCGCAGTTGCGGATTATTGATGAAGCGCGTTAGTTGATGCAGTGCAGTCCTTTGCGATCTGATCGTCCTGGTGCTGATCGTATAGCACCTCTGCTGGTATCCACACGTACAAGGAGGAGCACCGGCGGTGAACTGCTAGGTTCAATACGACGGTAGGACTGCTGTGGAGCTAGGGTTTCCAACACATGGAATGACCTAACCGAACAACGATTAACCTTTCTGGGTTGCGGTGCTCCACTATATATAGGGAGTGAACGTGGGCTCCACTCTTGTAGCCCATTCACTAAATCCCATATAACACTAGTCACCGTGAGTCTAACTCACTAACTCAGTCCTAATCCGGCTTAGGTCCAACCCAACAAGATTACTGGTTCAGATCCAATCCGAACTTGCTGCCGCTCTTAAGTGTGTGACCCCGCAGGATCATGGTTACTTGGACATGATTGGAGTCCGACTCTCAACCGATCAGTTGGTAGTGGCTCCTAGCAGAACGTGCCGAATCCCAAGTACCAAAGAGTCATGACGACTTGCCTTTCTAATGTGACTTGCGTCCGAGTCCCTTTTGCCTCACGATATACCTTGTCAGACTATAGGCGAATAATTGTCATCCCTTAAGTAGTCCGACTCTCTTCTCGATCTGAGATAAGTGATTCACCAAACTAACTCTTAGTCGATCGCCTCAGTTAACAATTAACCGAGTCGTGCATGGCCATGCTTTCCGAATCATATCTCACAAGAGGGCCCAAAGAATATCTCTCCGAGTGGAGGGGCAAAATCCCATCTTGGTTATTCACATCACGCAGCTTGATTCTCAGTCGACCCGAACCCTGCCTTTATAACTGCCCAGTTACGGATCAGCGTTTGATAGAACCTAAGTTGATGATCCTCAACTCGGACTATGCAACAATCTCAGGTCTAAGGATTACATTGATTGAGATATACAATTGACAACTTGTTCGTTGTACCTCAATATGGGTCAATCTGAATCGCTGAACTCTTTAGCCGAATCTGTGCAAGTTGGAATAACATCTCCATGCCCATGACAAGTGGAACCGAGTCATCAAGCCAACTTTCACATTGGTCTATGTTGTGTGTCCAGCACAACCTCAATGACCAAGGATATTTAGTACAAACAACATGAATGTATAGTTCCACAACTGAATCACATATTCAATGATACACATCAGATGTTTATACAAGGACTACTTAATATCTTTATGAATACAATGGGAAATCTCATCATACATGATTGCCTCTAGGGCATATTCCCAACAGTCTCCCACTTGCACTAGAGTCAATCTTCCAACATCACATGTCTAAGCATCTAATGCCCATGGCTCTCAGGTGCGCCTCATGCTTCGGCTGTGGTAACGGCTTTGTCAACGGATCCGCAATATCATCCGTGTGTACCTTGCATAACTTGATATCACCCTGATCCATGAACTGGCGAATCAGGTGGTACCGCATGAGTATGTGCTTGTTCTTCTGGTGTTGTCTAGGTTCCTTGGCTTGTGCAATAGCACCATTGTTGTCACAATACACGTCCAATGGATTGGACGAGCCCTGAACCACACCAAGATCCATGAGGAAATTCCTCATCCAAACAACTTCCTTTGCTGCCTCCGAGGCGGCAATATACTCAACCTCTATTGTAGATGCAGACACAGTCTCTTGCTTGGAACTCTTCCAGCTCACATCACCTCCGTTTATAATAAACACGTATCTGGATTGCGAACGAGAATCATCATAGTCGATAAGATAACTCACATCCGTGTAACCCTTTACACCGAGTTCATCTTCACCACCATAAACCAAAAACATATCCTTAGTCCTTCTTAAGTACTTTAGGATATTTTTAGCCGCTGTCCAGTGGATTTCTCTAGGATCAGCCTGGTATCTTCTCACAACACTTAGAGCATATGAAACATCCGGCCTAGTACAAATCATGGCATACATGATGGATCCGACTGCAGAAGCATACAGAATCGCACTCATCCGACTTTTCTCATTAGTTGTCGAAGGACACTGAGTCTTGCTAAGTTTTACACCATGGGATATTGGTAAGAATCCCTTCTTAGACGATTCCATGTTGAAATTCTTCAACACTTTGTCCAAATAAGTACTCTGACTCAATCCAATGAGCCTCCTTGATCTATCTCTATAGATCCGGATTCCGAGTATGTATGTTGCCTCACCCAAGTCTTTCATTGAGAAACTCCTTTCCAATGATTCGTTGGTTTCTTGCAACATCTAGACATCATTTCCAATCAGTAATATGTCATCCACATATAAGATTAGAAAGTTTACTTTGCTCCCACTAAACTTCTTGTATAAACAAGAATCATGATCACTCTTGATGAAGCCAAACGATTTGACTACCTCATCAAAGCGAATATTCCAACTCCGAGATGCTTGCTTCAACCCATAAATCGATTTCTGAAGTTTGGATACTTTTTTAGCATTATTCGGATCGAAAAAACCCTCGGGCTGTATCATATACACGTCCTCGGTTAAATTTCCGTTAAGGAAAGCTGTTTTGACATCCATCTGCCATATCTCATAGTCGAAATAGGTTGCTATCGCTAACATGATCCTAACTGATTTAAGCATCGCTACGGGCAAGAAAGTCTCATCGTAATCAACTCCTTGAACTTGTCGGATCCCCTTCGCGACAAGATGTGCTTTATAGATGGAAACATTTCCATCCATATCTGTTTTCTTCTTAAAGACCCATTTGCACTCGACGGGTCTTGCACCGTCTGGCAGGTCAACCAAGTTCCAAACTTGATTTTCATCCATGGACTTTAACTCGGATCTCATGGCTCCAAGCCATGACTCGGAATCAGATCCCACCATCACTTCCGAATAATTTGTCGGCTCATCACTGTCTAACAGGAATACATCACAAACACTTCGTAATCTCGTCGATCTTCGTAGTATAGGTGCTGCTGCCAGCTCAGCTACCACTACCGGCTCAACCTCCAAGGTTTTTGCCGACTCGCTACTAGCCGGTTCCTCTCGAATTTCTTCGAGATGCACCGTGCTCCCACTTACTCCCTGCCTGAGAAACTCTTTCTCAAGGAAGACACCGTTCCGAGCGACAAACACTTTGCCCTCTTCTCGGTTGTAGAAGTAGTAACCCAAGGTTTCCCTCGGATACCCCATGAAAATACACCTATCCGACTTGGCCGTAAGCTTGTCTGACTGAAGTCGCTTGACAAATGCTTCACAACGCTAAATCATAAGAAAAGACAAACTCGGCTTTTTGCCTGTCTACATCTCATACGGTGTCTTCTCTACCGACTTTGATGGTACTCTGTTTAGTGTGAACGCCGCTGTTTCTAGACAATAGCCCCAAAATGATAAAGGCAGATCTGTCCGACTCATCATTGATCGTACCATGTCCAACAAGGTCTGATTCTGCCTTTCCGAAATACCGTTCCTTTGCGGTGTTCCTGGCGGAGTAAGTTGAGGAACTATTCCACAACTTTTCAGATGGTCATCAAACTCATGGATCATGTACTCACCTCCTCGGTCCAACCGAAGAAACTTTATTTTCTTGCCGAGTTGATTCTGTGCTTCATTCTGGAATTCTTTGATCTTTTCAAAGGCTTCCGACTTATGTTTCATCAAGTAGATATATCCATACCTACTTAAATAATTAGTGAAGGTAATGAAGTACTCATAACCACCCTGGCTGTCGTGCTCATTGGTCCACATACATCACTATGTACTAGTCCCAATAAGTCGGACGCCCTTTCACAACTCTTTGCAAAAGGTGTCTTGGTTATTTTGCCAAGTAGGCAAGATTCGCATGTCTCGAACGACTCCAAGTCGAACGAAGTTAGGAGTCCATCATCATGGAGCTTCTTCATGCGTTTCCAACTTATATGACCAAGTCGACAGTGCCAAAAGTAAGTCATATTCAGATCATTTGGTTTCAACCTTTTAACATTTATGTCATAAACCGACTCACCATCAAGATTCAAAATAAATAACCCGTCCTAGACGGGTGCAAAGCCGTGAAACATATCATTCAAATACAAAGAACAACCATTATTCTTGATATTCGACTCATAGCCTTGCCTCATCAAACATGAAGCAGAAATAATGTTTCGACTGAGCACTGGAACATAATAACAATTATTCAGTTCCATAATGAATCCGGAAGGTAAATGAAGTTGCATCGTGCCGACTTCCAACGCAGCAACTCTTGCTTTGTTGCCGACTCGAATATCAACCTCGCCTCTTCCTACGCTCCTAGTTCTTACCAGTCGCTACAACGAGTTGCAGATGTGAATAACTGATCCGGTATCATATACCCAAGAACTATTAGGTGCATCATCAAGATATATGTCTATAACATTGCAAACAAGTGTACCTGAGTCAGAAGTCATACCTCCACTCTTGGCTTTATCAGCCAAATACTTGCTGCAGTTCCTCTTCCAGTGGCCATCTGCCTTGCAGTAAAAATAAGTGGATCCGGATGAAGGAGATGGCTTAGTCCCCGAGGAAGCGCTTGGGACCGGGTCTTGAGCCTACTTTCCTCCCGACTTAGCCTTCTTCTTAGTCCAAGAACTCTTCTTGAACTTAGCCTTATTCTGCACCATCAACACTTGACTGGCGCCCTTCTTGAGATCCGCCTCTACCTGCTTGAGCATCCCATGCAATTCAGTGAGCTTCTTATCCATACCATGCATGTGGTAGTTCTAAATGAACTGCCCATATGCACTAGGAAGAGAGTTCAGAATTTTATCCGCAGCGAACTCTTTGCTAATGGGGTAGCCAAGCCTCTCTAGAGACTGCACATAACCAACCATTTTGATCACATGCGGACTCAGTGGATCACCATCCTTAAGCTTGAAACTCAGCAAAGCCTGAGAGACTTGATACCTCTTAGTCTTCGCCTGAGCCTGGAACATACTTTTGAGGCTTTCGATCATATCGTAGGCCTCAACATGCTCGAACTTCTTTTGCAAGTCTAGTTCCATGTGAGCAAGCATAAGGCAGCTAATATCCGTGGACTCATCCTTAGCCCGACGGTAGGCATTGGTGGCAGCGACAGTCACATTCTCATTCGGCTCATCTGGAAGTGGGTTGTCTAGGACATGGTCCTTCTTTTCTTGTTTGAGAACAATTCTTAGATTTCGATACCAGTTGGTAAAATTAGTGTCATTCAGTTTATATTTCTCAAGAATGGTTCTCAACGCAAAACCGGATATCTAAGAGTGACTGCTACTTGGTGCCATGATCTACAACAGAAAATATGCAAAACACTTAAGACATGTATTCATAAAAGAGCAAGCATATTAAACATTTTAATATTTTATGCTCCCACTAGAACCAACACCCCTCCGATGGTTACTTAGTGATTCAGGATCCTAAATAAGCAAGTCGGCAAGTGAGCTTTAGCATCACCGCTAGCTGCCAAGTGATCTAGGTAGACAACTCCTTGTCAATCGCATCTCATACGACTCCTGTTGGATGGGTGGCATCACATGCCCCGGCTCCCATCCGACTTTTCCCCGAGTCCCACAACCATTGTGATAGACCCGTCTAGCTTACCGAGTGTTTCCGCAGTAAGAGTCCGACTCAAACCCACCTAGTCGGAAAGAATTGGCAGCACCTCAATTTTATGAGCCCACTACAAAAAATGCCCAACTTGTGATGGTGCAAACACTGGCGGGAAAACCGACTAGACCTTCTTTGAGGGATTAATTTTTACCGACTATCTAATAGAGGTAAACCAGAGACATAACAATAACACAAAATAAAGCAATTATAATGTGAAATGGTATGGATCCCTTCATGGCGATCTCGATCTCAACAAAGCCTGTAATCCGACTCGTGCCAACTCTTGTCACTTGCCGTCTTACTCCATGTCGTCGACATGTACAACGCCTTGCATGCCTTCCGGGTTCTCCAAACAGCTACACTAGCTTAGTAAAGTAAATTAGATAGAGAATCCGACACGCAGGTCGTTATACAATAAAATGACAGCACCTAGGCTCCAGCCGGCTGACAAAAAAACGTGATTCGCAGATCACGTATGGATTACACACATACATCACATGCACATGAACCATACCATTCACAACTTCCTGCAAAAACAAGTTATGCATAGAAAAAATATCTACAGGCGTTGTGAAACTCGCAACAACATCTAAGGCGCTACGACAGGGCGAAGCCGGCGGTCCGGACATGGATTTTTCCGAAAACGTAGATCTCATCTACGATCCGGACATGGATTCCGACCATTGTTCCGATTCGATCAAACTTTTTGATCTTCGATCACCGCCTCTGGATTTACGTGTCACAGTCTACCCCGATGGCGGAAGTCGACCGGTAGGGGTATGTCGTTCCACGACCTCAGCAGTATGATCACTAAAATCAGATCTACCATTTCCCGAGTACAGTTGATCCAATCAACCTCGTACAAAACTGATCTATCTCATAGATCGACCACCAAAACAGCACATAGATCTCATCTACAGCCAACAACATATCACATATGCGAGATCTCGAGCCTAAAACCATAATCTATCGCTCTGATACCACTTTTGGGCTACGTAGAGATAAAACAAAACTTTTTCCCTCTAACGTGGTGATCCCAAGATCTAGCCGAGGTAGAAGGCCACAAGGTTTACCACTAGACGCGCAGTTGTGGATTACTGATGAAGTGCGTCAGTTGATGCAGTGCAGTCCTTTGTGATCCGATCGTCCTGGTGCTGATCGTACATCACCACTGCTGGTATCCACACGTACAAGGAGGAGCACCGGCGGCGAACTGATAGGTTCGATATGATGGTACGACTGCTGTGGAGCTAGCGTTTCCAATACATGGAATGACCTAACCGAACAACGATTAACCTTTTTGGGCTGCGGTGCTCTACTATATATAGGGAGTGAACGTGGGCTCCACTCTCGTAGCCTATTCACTAAAGTCCATATAACACTAGTCACTGTGAGTCCAACTCACTAACTCAGTCCTAATCCGTCTTAGGTCCAACCCAACCAAATTACCGGTTCAGATCCAATCCGAACTTGTTCCCGCTCTTAAGTGTGTGACCCTGCAGGCTCGTAGCTACTAGGACACGATTGGAGTCCGAATCTCAATCGATCAGTCGGTAGTTGTCACATCCCAAGATTTTCTAAATATTGTTATGTGAAAAATAAATAAACAAAATAAACAATTGTTGAAAATTAGGGTGAAAAGAAACTTTTGAGTTTAAATGGAAACTTAAAATCCCATCTGGAACAAACTTTGGTTAATATTTGAATCCAACTAAATCCAAATCAAGTGGAATGCATTCTCCATAAATGCAGCTGGAAATTTAAAACACTTGGAAATTAAACCAAAATCCTAGAACCCAAATGGAAGAGAGTCATTTCCAAGTTATCTCCAAGCCTATGGATTTGATCCATGTAAAAATTTGTCAACAAACATTTTCAAATGATCAAGAAAGACAAATGGAAATATTATAAAACCATAGAAATTGATTTCACTTAATTTGGAACCTTAGATAAAATCTTATGAATATAATAAGATAAGGAAATTAAATTTCCAAAGCTAATAAAGAACCTATCTATAAATCCATAACAAATGGTGAGAAAATAATCCTAAAGATATTTAAAAGGATAAATAAATCTCAAATAAGATTTTACAAATTGGAATCACCAAGTTTGGATCTCTAAATAAAAAGATATGGATTTTATAAGATGAAGAAAGAAATATTAAATAAGGAATATTTAAAGACCAAATTAAATCTTGGCCAAGACCATAAGCAAATGGAATGGATTTAATCCAAATCCAAATAAAATAAAAGGATAAAGAATTTCCAAAATAAAATAAAATGGCTTATACCAAATTCCATTTGAATAATGACAAATCCAATTTTAAAAGATTAATAAAATCATATTAAAAACTTTTCCAAATAATTCAAGATGAATTATTTGAACCCAAATAAACAAATAAAAACCTACTGAAAAGATTTGGAAGGTTTAAGAATTCAAATGGTGTTTTGAAGATATTATTAAATCTTATTGGAATTAAAACAAAGGCCTAATTAAATAATTAAAAGACCCCAAAAAGAATAAAGTTTTATTCCCAAAATTGACTTCAGAATATACTATTAATCAGTATTTGAGTCTTCAAACAAAATTGGTTCGTAGCATGGAAAACAAAAATTTTCTATCGCATACAAACAAACAAGCCAAGATCTATCTACTAGATTGTAGCAACGAGTCGATGGAATAACTTACCCTCGAAGATTCCAAAGTGTTTAACGAGAGCGGATTCTCGTGGGTGATGTAGTCGTACTCTTTCCGATCTCAAGATCGTGTAGACGATCCTTCCGGCGCCACGTTCCGGCAGCGCTCCCGCAGTCGGTCACACGTTCGGTACTCGACGAAGACCTTCCTCTCCCTTGTTCCAGCAGGCAGCGGAGGTTGTAGCACTCTCCTCGCGATTCCGGCAGCACAACGGCGTGGTACCGAAAGTAGAGGGGAAATCCCGCAGGGCTTCGCCTTAAGCCGGTGCGAGTATGGTGGAGCTTATGAGAGAGGCTATTAGTGGTCTAGTAATTAGACACACCAATTAGAAGGCTCTAAACCAATTAGAAGGCTCTAAACCGCTGGCTAAAGCAATTAGAAGCTCTAAACCAAAACGGCTCTAAACCGGAGATTTAGAGGTGGAAACTTGTGTGTCTAGGAGGGGAGCCCTGCCCCTCCTTTTATAGGTGGGGAGGCGCGGCCAGGGGAGGGGAGTCCCTCCCCAAGTCGGCCTTGGGTGGTGCGCCGGCTTGGGGAGGAGACTCCTCCCTCAAGTCGGTTCCCAACTCCTCTTTCTTGTTTCCCACAGTTTCTTGTTTTAGCCGTTTGACTTTCAAACTGGACATTTGACTTTTCTGTTTTAGGATTCAAATTAATCCTTTATTTGGGACAGCAAGAACACTTAGTACATGATGCAATCATTCCAATATGTAATGACACATTCATGTACCACTCCCCCCCCGGAGTGCCGGACAATCCGGAACCTTCTAGAACATTCCCGATGAAAACACCGGAATCATTCCCGAACTCCGAAACGGGACTTTCCTTATATGAATCTTATTCTCCGGACCATTCCGGATCACCTCGTGATATCCCGGATCCCATCCGAGACTCCGAACAACATTCGGTCTCTTTCTCATAATACCATAACTACTCAAACAACGTCGAATCCTTAAGTGTGTCTCCCTACGGTTCGTGAATTATGCGGACATGATCGAGACACTTCTCCGAACAATAACCAATAGAGGAATCTGGAAATTCATATGGCTCCCACATATTTCTACGATTACTTTGCGATCCAATGAACCACTTACATACGATACCAATTTCCCTTTGTCTCATGATATGTTACTTATCCGAGGTTATGATCGGCGGTATCTCTGCATACCTAGTTCAACCTCGTTACTGATAAGTACTCTTTTCTCGTTCCCGTGATATGTGATCCCTTGTGACCAAGTCACATGCTTGCAAGCCAATTGGATGACATTCCACCGAGAGGGCCCAGAGTATATCTATCCGTCATGTGGATGGACAAATCCCACTCTTGATCCATGTGTTTCAACCAATACTTTTCGAACACTTAATGCCACCTTTATAGCCACCCAGTTACGGTGTGGTGTTTGATGTCATCAAAGCATCCATCCGGTAAAGGTGATATGCATGATCTCATGGTCGAAGGAATTAGGTTACTATGTATCAGAAAGCATATAGCAATTGAACTATTGAAATGACTTGATCTTTATGCTACGCTTATCAATAGGAGTATGTCCACCATATCATTCTCCTAACGATATGATCTTGTTGTTGATAACATCTCAATGTTCATGATATGGAAACCACAATCATTTAATCAACCAACAAGCTAGTGAAGTATAGAGGCTATACTAGGGACTTCAATTTAAGTTTACAATTCACACAAGTATTAATGTTTCCTTGTTAATACTATTATAGCATGAATATAAACATTTATCATAAACACAAAGATATAATAATAACTATATTTATTATTGCCTCTAGGGCATATCTCCAACAGTCTCCCACTTGCACTAGAGTCATCTAATCTAAATTACATGGTAATATACCGAACACCCATGGCAGTTTGGTGTTGGTCATGTTTTGCCCTCGGGAGAGGTTTAGTCAACGGATCCGCCACATTCAGATCTGTGTGTACTTTGCAAATCTTTATATCCCCATCCTGGATATGTTCTCGAATAGCGTGAAAACGCAGCTTGATATGCTTCAGCTTCTTGTGTGACCTTGGTTCTTGCGCATTGGCTATGGCGCCCATGTTATCACAGTAGATAGACATTGGGTCCAGCGCACTTGGAACCACACCCAGCTCTGTAATGAACTCTTTCATCCATATCGCTTCTTGTGAAGCCTCTGAAGCAGCCATGTATTCCGATTCAGTTGAAGATCTCGCCACAACGCTTTGCTTTGCACTCCTCCAGCTAACTGCTGCACCATTCAAAATAAATACGTATCCGGATTGTGATTTAGAATCATCTGGATCGGTGTTCCAACTAGCATCGGTGTAACCATTAACAACGAGCTGTTCATCACCTCCATAAGAAAGAACCATATCCTTAGTTCTTCTCAAGTACTTAAGGATGTTTTTGACCGCTGTCCAATGATCCACTCCTGGATCACTTTGATATCTGCTAGTTAAACTAACAGCATATGCAATGTCGGGTCTAGTACATAGCATGGCATACATTAGAGATCCTATGGCTGAGGCATAGGGAGTCTTACTCATCCTTTCTCTATCTTCTGCCGATGTCGGACTTTGAGTTTTACTCAAGGTCGTATTGGGCAACATGGGCAAGAACCCTTTCTTGCTTTCTTCCATTCCAAACTTCTTTAGAACTTTGTCCAAATATGTACTCTGTGACAATGATATTTGGCGTTTCGATCTATCTCTAAATCTTTATGCCTAATATGTAAGCTGCTTCGCCAAGATCCTTCATTGAAAAACTATTATTCAAATATTCCTTGACACTATTAAGAAGGTCTACATCATTCCCAATCAACAATATGTCATCCACATACAGTATTAAGAATGCTACAGAGCTCCCACTCACTTTCTTGTAAATACAAGCTTCTCCATAAGTTTGTATAAAACCAAAACTTTTGATTACCTTATCAAAACGTTGATTCCAACTTCGGGATGCCTGCTTCAATCCATAGATGGACCGTTGAAATTTGCACACCTTGTTAGCATCTTTAGGATCGACAAAACCTTTGGGTTGCATCATATACAACTCTTCATCAATGTCTCCATTGAGGAATGCTGTTTTGACATCCATCTGCCATATCTCATAATCATAATATGCAGCGATTGCTAACATAATCCTCACAGACTTTAGCTTCTCTACCGGTGAGAAAGTCTCATCGTAGTCAACTCCTTGAATTTGTCGAAACCCTTTTGCGACAAGTCGAGCTTTATAGACAGTAACATTACCATCAGCATCTGTTTTCTTCTTGAAAATCCATTTGTTCTCGACAGCCTTCCGGCCATCCGGTAAGTCCACCAAAGTCCATACTTGGTTTTCGTACATGGATCCAATCTCGGATTTCATGGCTTCTTGCCATTTATTGGAATCTGGGCTCATCATCGCTTCCTCATATGTCTCGGGGTCATCGGTGTTGTCCACCACTATGACATTCATAACGGAATCATACCAATCTGGAGTGGTACGAGTTCTCGTTGACCTCCGAGGCTCTGTAGTAACTTCAACCGAAGTTTCATGATCACCATCATTAGCTTCCTCTCTTATTGGTGCAGGCACCACAGGAACTTCTTCCGGTGCTGCGCTACTCGCAATTTCGAGAGAAGGTTCGACAACCTCGTCGAGTTCTACTTTCCTTCCAGTCACTTCTTTCGAGAGAAATTCCTTCTCTAGAAAGGATCCATTCTTGGCAACGTAGATTTTGCCTTCGGATCTATGATAGAAGGTATACCCAATAGTTTCCTTCGGGTATCCTATGAAGACGCATTTTTCCGCTTTGGGTTCAAGCTTGTCCGGCTGTAACTTCTGTACATAGGCTTCGCATCCCCAAACTTTAAGGAACGACAATTTAGGTTTCTTCCCAAACCATAATTCATACGGTGTCGTTTCAACGGATTTAGACGGTGCCCTATTTAAAGTGAATGCGGCTGTTTCTAATGCATAACCCCAAAATGATAGCGGTAAATCTGTAAGTGACATCATAGAACGAACCATATCTAAGAGAGTTCGATTACGACGTTCGGACACACCATTACGCTGTGGTGTTCCCGGCGGTGTCAATTGTGAAAGTATTCCGCACTTCTTTAAATGCTCGCCAAACTCGTAACTTAGATATTCACCTCCACGATCAGAACGTAGAAATTTAATCTTCTTGTTACGTTGATTCTCTACCTCACCTTGAAACTTCTTAAACTTCTCGAAAGTTTCGGACTTATGTTTCATGAAATAGATATACCCATATCTACTCAAGTCATCCGTGAAGGTAAGAACATAACGATAACCACCGCGCGATGCTACACTCATTGGACCACACACATCGGTATGTATGATTTCCAATAAGTCCGTAGCTCGCTCCATCATACCAGAAAATGGAGTCTTAGTCATTTTACCCATCAGACATGCTTCGCATCTTTCAAGTGATTCAAAATCAAGTGATTCAAGAAGTCCATCGGAATGGAGTTTCTTCATACGTTTCACTCCGATGTGACCAAGACGACAGTGCCACATATAGGTCGAATTATCGCTTGATTTCAAACGTTTAGCTTCAATATTGTTGATATGTGTATTTCCACTATCGAGATTCAATAAGAATAGACCATCTATCAAAGGTGCATGTGCGTAAAACATATTACTCATATAAATCGAACAACCATTATTCTCTGATTTAAACAAGTAACCGTCTCGCAATAAACAAGATCCTGATATAATGTTCATGCTTAACACAGGCACCAAATAAAAATTATTTAAGTATAAAACTAATCCCGATGGTAGATGAAGAGGTAGCGTGCCGACCGCGATCACATCAACCTTTGATCCGTTTCCCACGCGCATCGTCACCTCGTTCTTTGCTAGCTTCTGTTTATTCTGCAGCACCTGTTTCGAGTTACAAATATGAGCAACCGAACCAGTATCAAATACCCAGGCACTACTACGAATACTAGTGAGATACACATCAATAACATGTATATCAAATATACCTTTCTTCTTGATGTTGCCGTTCTTCAAATCCGCCAAGTACTTTGGGCAATTCCGCTTCCAGTGACCTACTCCCTTGCAGTAAAAGCACTCAGTTTCAGGCTTTGGTCCAGCCTTGGTTTTCTTCGTTGGCGTGGTAACTTTCTTACCACCCTTCTTGAAGTGTCCCTTTTGCTTAGACTTGCCCTTCTTGAATTTGGTGGTCTTATTGACCATCAACACTTGGTGCTCTTTCTTGATCTCCACTTCTGCAGATTTTAACATAGCAAATAGTTCTGGCAACTCTTTGTTCATGTTCTGCATGTTGTAGTTCATCACAAAGTTCCTGTAACTTGGTGGCAATGACTGGAGGACGCGGTAAACCCCCAAAGCATTAGGAATCACTATACCCAAGCTTTGAAGTTTGTTTGCGTGCCCAGACATTTTAAGCACATGCTCACTGACGGAGCTGCCCTCTTCCATCTTGCAGTTAAAGAACTTTTCAGAAGCTTCATAACTTTCAATTGCCGCATGAGTCTCAAAAATCAATTTGAGATCCTCGACAATATCATATGGGTCTGACTCTTCAAACCTTTTCTGAAGTTCCGATTCTAAACCATACAAGATAGCACACTGAACTATGGAGTACTGATTCTTCCGAGCGAGGTAAACATTCTTTACTTCATCGGGAGCATCAGCTGCAGGTGGGTCACCCAGCGGTGCATCCAGCACATAGGTCAAATTACCAGCTGTGAGGACAATCCTCAAATTGCGGAACCAATCCGCGAAGTTGCTTCCATTGTTTTTCAACTTTTCTTTCTCTAGGAACGCATTAAAATTGATGGTAGGGGCTGCCATTGATCTACAACATATTTGCAATAGTTTAGACTAAGTTTATGACAAATTGAGTTCAAATTAATTAATGAAATTAAACTAGGTGAACTCCCACTCAAAACAACATCCCTCACATTGTTTTAGTGATCACATGAACCAAATCCACTACATCAACACCGATCATCACGAGAGTTGATATAGTTTCAATGGCGAACAATCATCATGTTCATCATATCTACTATATGATTCATGCTTTACCTTTCGGTAATCCGTGTTCCTGAGACCATGTATGTACATGCTAGGCTCGTCAAGATCAAACCTTAGCCACCGCATAAGCAAATCTGGCTTGCTTACGTTGTATACACTTGCGGAATCTAACACACCCGATCATCACGTGGTGCTTCGGAACAACAAGCTTTAGCAACGGTGCTAACTAAGGGCGAACACTTTATGATTTGAAATTCATGTGCATGAGGGATCATCTTATAATGCTACCGTCGTCTACTAAGCAATACAAGATGCATAAAGGATTAACATCACATGCAATTCATAATATGTGATATGATATGGCCTTTCTTCTTTGTGCTTCCGATCTCCATCTTCAAACACGAACATGATCTCCATCATCACCGGCATTGCATCAAGGTCAATGACGCTTCACCATGGTTGTCATCCACCGGCTTCAACTATTACAACTACTTTGAATAGACACGCGGGTCTTAACATAAATAAAAGACAACCATATGGCTCCTGCCGGTTGCCAACTTACAATAAGGAACATTGCATACATCAAATATAATCACAATCATGGCCATATCACATCACTGCACACCCCTGCAAAACAAAGTTAGACGCTTCTACTTTCTTTGCATATTTTACGTGGTTTGGGGCTTTCAATAAGTGTCGTTCTAACTTACGAACAAGAACCACAACATTGATACTAGCATTGTTGATTACCCGTTGTAAATTGGATCTTAACTATGCTAGGAGAAACAGGCACCCGCAAAGCCACTTATGCAATACAAGTTGCATGTCAAGCGTGGAGCAAGTCTCATGAACGATGTCATGTAAGTTTAGCCCGGGCCGCTTCATCCCAACATACCGCAAGATGCAAAGTACACAAAAAGCAATCTACAATAAAAGCATCAACGCCCACAATGACCATTGTGTTCTACTCGTGCAACAGATCTACATATAGACACCGCTCTGATACCACTGTTGGGGTTCGTAGCATGGAAAACAAAAATTTTCTATCGCATACAAACAAACAAGCCAAGATCTATCTACTAGATTGTAGCAACGAGTCGATGGAATAACTTACCCTCGAAGATTCCAAAGTGTTTAACGAGAGCGGATTCTCGTGGGTGATGTAGTCGTACTCTTTCCGATCTCAAGATCGTGTAGACGATCCTTCCGGCGCCACGTTCCGGCAGCGCTCCCGCAGTCGGTCACACGTTCGGTACTCGACGAAGACCTTCCTCTCCCTTGTTCCAGCAGGCAGCGGAGGTTGTAGCACTCTCCTCGCGATTCCGGCAGCACAACGGCGTGGTACCGGAAGTAGAGGGGAAATCCCGCAGGGCTTCGCCTTAAGCCGGTGCGAGTATGGTGGAGCTTATGAGAGAGGCTATTAGTGGTCTAGTAATTAGACACACCAATTAGAAGGCTCTAAACCAATTAGAAGGCTCTAAACCGCTGGCTAAAGCAATTAGAAGCTCTAAACCAAAACGGCTCTAAACCGGAGATTTAGAGGTGGAAACTTGTGTGTCTAGGAGGGGAGCCCTGCCCCTCCTTTTATAGGTGGGGAGGCGCGGCCAGGGGAGGGGAGTCCCTCCCCAAGTCGGCCTTGGGTGGTGCGCCGGCTTGGGGAGGAGACTCCTCCCTCAAGTCGGTTCCCAACTCCTCTTTCTTGTTTCCCACAGTTTCTTGTTTTAGCCGTTTGACTTTCAAACTGGACATTTGACTTTTCTGTTTTAGGATTCAAATTAATCCTTTATTTGGGACAGCAAGAACACTTAGTACATGATGCAATCATTCCAATATGTAATGACACATTCATGTACCCCTCCCCCCCGGAGTGCCGGACAATTCGGAACCTTCTAGAACATTCCCGATGAAAACACCGGAATCATTCCCGAACTCCGAAACGGGACTTTCCTTATATGAATCTTATTCTCCGGACCATTCCGGATCACCTCGTGATATCCCGGATCCCATCCGAGACTCCGAACAACATTCGGTCTCTTTCTCATAATACCATAACTACTCAAACAACGTCGAATCCTTAAGTGTGTCTCCCTACGGTTCGTGAATTATGCGGACATGATCGAGACACTTCTCCGAACAATAACCAATAGAGGAATCTGGAAATTCATATGGCTCCCACATATTTATACGATTACTTTGCGATCCAATGAACCACTTACATACGATACCAATTTCCCTTTGTCTCACGATATGTTACTTATCCGAGGTTATGATCGTCGGTATCTCTGCATACCTAGTTCAACCTCGTTACTGATAAGTACTCTTTTCTCGTTCCCGTGATATGTGATCCCTTGTGACCAAGTCACATGCTTGCAAGCCAATTGGATGACATTCCACCGAGAGGGCCCAGAGTATATCTATCCGTCATGTGGATGGACAAATCCCACTCTTGATCCATGTGTTTCAACCAATACTTTCCGAACACTTAATGCCACCTTTATAGCCACCCAGTTACGGTGTGGTGTTTGATGTCATCAAAGCATCCATCCGGTAAAGGTGATATGCATGATCTCATGGTCGAAGGAATTAGGTTACTATGTATCAGAAAGCATATAGCAATTGAACTATTGAAATGACTTGATCTTTATGCTACGCTTATCAATAGGAGTATGTCCACCATATCATTCTCCTAACGATATGATCTTGTTGTTGATAACATCTCAATGTTCATGATATGGAAACCACAATCATTTAATCAACCAACAAGCTAGTGAAGTATAGAGGCTATACTAGGGACTTCAATTTAAGTTTACAATTCACACAAGTATTAATGTTTCCTTGTTAATACTATTATAGCATGAATATAAACATTTATCATAAACACAAAGATATAATAATAACTATATTTATTATTGCCTCTAGGGCATATCTCCAACAAAGGGGTATGCTTGTTTCTGCGCCGCACGATCTGTTTAGATCTAACGGCCGTATATGCTGATCCGCGCGAAACGGTATGCACCAGTAAGAAAGCGCCACGTGGCCTTGTTTATTTGAATAAAACCAGAAATGATCTATGTGTTGTTCCAATTTGAAAAATTCATAACTTTCAAACCACACGTCCAAGTTTTGCAAATTTTATATCAATGGATTCAGCAAGACAAGTACTTTCTGACCATGCACTTTGTTTAGTAAAATGCTTCTGTTAAATTGATTGATTTTGCAGAAACTTGTGTATGCATGTTTAGAATATAAAAATTGTTCTAAAATGATTTTTTTGAGATAAAACCTTTGGCAAATGGTTTGTTTTGAACCTACTGACCATAAAAATCATTTGGTGGTTTCAAAAATGTATTTGGTGAAGCAAAAGAATGAATAATTGATTTTAAAACATTTCTAGCCAAATAAAAATGTTGATTATGGTTTAAAAATGATTTTGGAAGAAAATCTTTGGGAAATGTTTTGGAATAAACTCTCTAACCCCAAGCACCAAGTTTTATGATTTGAAAATGTATTTGGTGAACCCTATAAAGATAGTTACTTTGTTAAAGGCATTTCTAACCACATAAAATAATGCTTTGGTTACAAAATGGTTTTTAGATAGAATCTTTTGCAAATGGTTTTGCCACTTTATAAAATGACCATTAGGTGTTTTCACATGTTTATGACCCATTAGAAACCACTTTTACAAATAAAACAATCTTTTGCATGCTAGCATGTATTGTTTTGTTTCTATCATTTTATGTGATGTTTGCTTGAATGGTAGATTGAAATTGTGCCTTGTTTGATTAAATTGTAGTGAGTTGAAGAGTGTGAATATTGCAAAGATCAAGGAGTGAACTTATATTCTCTACCAAAAAGGCAAGTGATGCTTCATACGTTTGTCCCATTAATTTTCACTATGCATTAGTGATATTTCTAAGTAGGACTTGCATGGAATTTTTGCTAAGTGTAAACTATGCCATGGGAAATCCTAGTAGATGAAACCTTAGTAGAAATTTCCTAAGTTAAGATTCCTACTACCATCATGCTTAGCTTAGCTAGTAGAAAACAAGGGTGGATTATATTCATGCTATGAAATATTTCTAAGTCTATGACTTGTGTTTTGTATAATAAAACAACTATGTGAATGAATCACCTGGGTGGAATGGTTGTGAATGGTTTGTGTTGAGTGGTTCAAAAGGCCCATTTCTATGGTTTACCTTGTGTATCTCACTTGTGGATGGCCACCCAGGAACAAAGAGATTTGAGATGTCAAATGTTGAGAAGCTTCAAGTGCAGCCACTTGGCATTATGGGCTTTGCCTAGATCATATAGGTTGCAATAACTTAGCCAAATGGACAGTTGGTGGTAGGGGATGATAGGTTGGAACGCGTCCATTTTGGTCTAAGGGAAGGCTTCTGAAAGATCTTGTCTTGGGAAACCAAGTCTTGTGGGGAAAGTGCACCACCTCTGTAGAGTGAAAAATCTAAGTACTTAGCCATGTCCCTGGTAAAGGCCAATTTGAGCATCAAGACATGGAAGCTATCAAGAATCTCCTCATCCCAATTTCTAAGTTAAAATTTTGTGGTTAAACAAGGGTTGAAGGATCACCAATTTCTATTGGGAGATGCCTTGGGTGATTTTGTCAAGCAAAAACTTAGTGTTTTCAAAAGTTAAGGAAAATCTATTTTGAGCAATGCAAGCCTAAAGCTCCACTTAGCCAAATGCATATAGATTATAGACTCCACTATACTATCATAGTATCACTTGCCAATACAATTCAAATGTATTGACCCTTGTGGCTGTAACTTATTATGTTGCAGGTTTGTTTGATGTTAGAGAAGTTTATTGATTTAGGATTACAAGTCTACAACCAACATGTCTGCCTGTGGCACTTTGAAGATGAAGGACCCCATGCTATTGTTATATTCTGCTGCATTGTAATGAGATAGCCAAATGAGCTATGTAAGATGTAATAAATTATGTTATTCCTGGTTATAAAGTTGTATTATGACCTTTGTTTCTTGATATTACATCTTAACTGTGGATGCTAGCTATTGATCCAGGGACTAGCATTGTAAACACAGGGATCTCTACCTTATTAAAGGTTGGGAACCTTGCAGATGGTATCAGAGCATTGTGTTGCCTGTAGGATTTGTAAACCTAGGATTGGACAAACCCCTTAGAAAAATAGGAGTTGTATTTGTTCCAAAAAATTATTTATAAACAATCTTGTAAACTCTTTCCTCAACCATTTTGGTTTTGATTCTACATCTCTTCTATTTCAAACTTGATGGACAAAGCCTACCCCATGGCCAAAGACTTCACCATGAGCAAAGGACTTCATCAACTCTAATGACTTCAACATCTTCAATTGATTTCAACCTTATTCTCAACAAGGACTTCAACCTTGGATATCACTAAGGACTACAAGTGAGACAAGAAAAGTTACTCAAGACTTGAGGACTAAGGAAACACAACTTAGAAGGAATCATCATCACCTTTGAAGCTTTGTGACCAGGACACAAGGAATTCCCAAGGAAACCATGATCTCATTCAAGAAGAATCAACCAAGAAGGATAGAATGATCTCAAATGAACCATATAGATGGACCACCATATTTATTTTAAGTCAAACCCACCAACTTAAGTGGTGTAACAAAAATATTTTTGTTTGCCTAAAAATATGCTTGAGACTTGTTGTTTGAGTGGAATGTTTGTTTGTGATTGCTTGCACTTTGCTTGAGTGAATTGTGATGTGTGTGATTAGAATTGATTCCTTAGAAATATTTTGCCTATTCTAATCCCAATCCAACCCAAACAGATGACTTCTCCAAGAGACTCCAACATCAAGAATGACAACAACAACAACCAAGAGATGCACATGAGAGAACAACTACTAGCAAACCAAACCCAGTTGAACCAAGTGACAACTCAGTTTTTAGCCAACAACAATGAGTTATACCCAACCATGCAAAAGTTTTTGAAAACTCAATCCCAATTGTTGCAAGGGATGGCCACTCAAATGATCAACATGGGAGACAACCTTTCCCAAGGAGTTTGTGACAACAAGGATGTCAAGGATGATATTTTAGAAGGAACCCAAGCTTTCAATATTTGTGGAGACAAGGATCACACTTCCAAAGAGCATGAAGATCAATGCCCCAATTGTGAAGAGAAACATCCAGCTAATCAATGCCCCACATCTCAAGCTACTTGTTACCTATGTGAAGGAAATAATCATGTCCCTATCCAATGCCCCATCTATTCCATAGTTCAACAAAGGAAACAAGGTGGAATGCAACAGTTTGTAAACCCTCATGAAGGAACAACTTCTACCAAGAAGGATGAAGGCAAAGTCAAAACTATGCATTATAAGGCCAAATCCAAAGTGACCATAAAGTGTTGCTACTCTTGTGGAGAAGAAGGTCATATCTCTAGTAAATGCCCCAAGAAGAGAGAAAGATTTCCCACCTTTGTGGTGAAGTATGAAGAGCATGAACTAGAAGAACTCCTAGCTTTGGAGAGACCCAAAAATAAGAAGGACATAATCCAGTTGCAATGTTACAATTGTAAAGAAATGGGACACTATGCCAGTGATTGCCTAGAAAAGAAGAAGAACCAAGGAAATAAACAAGAAGAATTGATACCAAAGAAGAAGAAGGATAATAGCCAAGTGATGTGTTTCAAATGTAAAGAGCTAGGCCATTATGCAGACAAGTGTCTAGAGAAGCTTCATCAAGACCACAAGCAAGCCAAGATGTAATCTAGTTGGAAAATTTTTAAGGGTGGTAGTACCCTAGTTGTTTTGAGCCAACTTGTAACCCCTATCCTCCCCAAATCTCGGGACGAGATTTATTTTAAGGGTGGTAGCCTGTCACATCCCAAGATTTTCTAAATCTTGTTATGTGAAAAATAAATAAACAAAATAAACAATTGTTGAAAATTAGGGTGAAAAGAAACTTTTGAGTTTAAATGGAAACTTAAAATCCCATCTGGAAACAAACTTTGGTTAATATTTGAATCCAACTAAATCCAAATCAAGTGGAATGCATTATCCATAAATGCATCTGGAAATTTAAAACACTTGGAAATTAAACCAAAATCCTAGAACCCAAATGGAAGAGAGTCATTTCCAAGTTATCTCCAAGCCTATGGATTTGATCCATATAAAAATTTGTCAACAAACATTTTCAAATGATCAAGAAAGACAAATGGAAATATTATAAAACCATAGAAATTGATTTCACTTAATTTGGAGCCTTGGATAAAATCTTATGAATAAATAAGATAAGGAAATTAAATTTCCAAAGCTAATAAAGAACCTATCTATAAATCCATACCAAATGGTGAGCAAATAATCCTAAAGATATTTAAAAGGATAAATAATTCTCAAATAAGATTTTACAAATTGGAATCACCAAGTTTGGATCTCTAAATAAAAAGATATGGATTTTATAAGATGAAGAAAGAAATATTAAATAAGGAATATTTAAAGAAAAAATTAAATCTTGGCCAAGACCATAAGCAAATGGAATGAGTTTAATCCAAATCCAAATAAAATAAAAGGATAAAGAATTTCCATAATAAAATAAAATGGCTTAAACAAAATTCCATTTGAATAATGACAAATCCAATTTTAAAAGATTAATAAAATCATATTAAAAACTTTTCCAAATAATTCAAGATGAATTATTTGAACCCAAATAAACAAATAAAAACCTACTGAAAAGATTTGGAAGGTTTAAGAATTCAAATGGTGCTTTGAAGATATTATTAAATCTTATTGGAATTAAAACAAAGGCCTAATTAAATAATTAAAAGACCCCAAAAAGAATAAAGTTTTATTCCCAAAATTGACTTCAGAATATACTATTAATCAGTATTTGAGTCTTCACAAAATTTGGCAAAGATTTGAATTCAAATGAATGTTTAAATTGTTTAAACAAAATCAAAACAGAATATTAGAAACAGAAAAAGAAAAAACAAAGCAGTAGAAAAAAATGGAAACAAGCCCAACCCACCTGGCCAGCCCACT
This sequence comes from Avena sativa, assembly GCA_916181665.1. Lineage (NCBI taxonomy): Eukaryota > Viridiplantae > Streptophyta > Magnoliopsida > Poales > Poaceae > Avena > Avena sativa. The sequence continues at coordinate 381,223,895 of OV702283.1, read as the reverse complement.
AAGCCCAGCAGCCCACTCCCTCTCTTCTTCAGCAGAAAACGTTTCGAACCAGAGAACTCACCCGCTCAGTCACCGATGCGTGGACCCCATCTCTTCTCTTCCTCTCTCACTGTCAAATGGACCCCACTCGACCATGTCATCGTCTTCCTCCCCGCGATAAACTCGCCTGCCAGTTTCTGCCATTGATTTGCTCAAATGAATACGCGTAAATGGCCCAGTAAATTCCCCCTGCGACCACGCCTTCTTAATCACCTCTCCCTCCTCTCTGTTTCCCCTTCAGTCCCTCACCCTAGCGCGCCCCAGGATGCTAAATTTTGCACTTCACCGTCACTGTCTCCGGCGAGCACCACCTCCAATTCAGGCCAGTCGCCGTCGCGCCTCGCTCTCTAGACCACTCAGGCATGATCCCCATCAACCACCGCACCTCCCAGTGGCCTCATCTTGCTCGCGCTTGACCCCCAGCCTCGACAACGACCAAGACCGTCACCGCCGCCGTCTGTCTCCAACTCCGGCGACCCTCCCCGTAAGTACTGACCGTGCCGTTTTCCCCCGTTGACACTCTCACGCTTCCCTCTCTCGCGCGCGTCTAACGGACCTCCTATTTTGCCTTCCCATGGACATTAGCCTCGCCAACCACAATGCTAGTGCGTGCCCGACGCCAGGCAGAACTCCGGCGAGAAATTTTGGTCGTCCTCGTGCGCCCCTGTCCAGGGTAAGAACACGTCGAGAATCAGCACAACCCTGCGAACCTGGTGAGCATCTCCCCTTGATTTCTCGCTTCTTGCATCGCCAGCGCCGCCACCGTCTGACCGCTCCGCCGCCACCTTCCACCGTCAGCGCCGCCAGATCCTGGCAAGCACGCTGTAGCCGTAGGATGCAGATCCAACGCACACGATAGAACATTAAGCGAAGGGGTATGCTTGTTTCTGCGCCGCACGATCTGTTTAGATCTAAAGACCGTATATGCTGATCCACGCGAAACGGTATGCACCAGTAAGAAAGCGCCACGTGGCCTTGTTTATTTGAATAAAACCAGAAATGATCTATGTGTTGTTCCAATTTGAAAAATTCATAACTTTCAAACCACACGTCCAAATTTTGCAAATTTTATATCAATGGATTCAGCAAGACAAGTAATTTCTGACCATGCACTTTGTTTAGTAAAATGCTTCTGTTAAATTGATTGATTTTGCAGAAACTTGTGTATGCATGTTTAGAATATAAAAATTGTTCTAAAATGATTTTTTTGAGATAAAACCTTTGGAAAATGGTTTGTTTTGAACCTACTGACCATAGAAATCAATTGGTGGTTTCAAAAATGTATTTGGTGAAGCAAAAGAATGAATCATTGATTTTAAAACATTTCTAGCCAAATAAAAATGTTGATTATGGTTTAAAAATGATTTTGGAAGAAAATCTTTGGGAAATGTTTTGGAATAAACTCTTTGACCCCAAGCACCAAGTTTTATGATTTGAAAATGTATTTGGTGAACCCTATAAAGATAGTTACTTTGTTAAAGGCATTTCTAACCACATAAAATAATGCTTTGGTTAAAAAATGGTTTTTAGATAGAATCTTTTGCAAATGGTTTTGCTACTTTATAAAATGACCATTAGGTGTTTTCACATGTTTATGACCCATTAGAAACCACTTTTACAAATAAAACAATCTTTTGCATGCTAGCATGCATTGTTTTGTTTCTATCATTTTATGTGATGTTTGCTTGAATGGTAGATTGAAATCGTGCCTTGTTTGATTAAATTGTAGTGATTTGAAGAGTGTGAATATTGCAAATATCAAGGAGTGAACTTATATTCTCTACCAAAAAGGCAAGTGATGCTTCATACATTTGTCCCATTAATTTTCACTATGCATTAGTGATATTTCTAAGTAGGACTTGCATGGAATTTTTGCTAAGTGTAAACTATGCCATGGGAAATCCTAGTAGATGAAACCTTAGTAGAAATTTCCTAAGTTAAGATTCCTACTACCATCATGCTTAGCTTAGCTAGTAGAAAACAAGGGTGGATTATATTCATGCTATGAAATATTTCTAAGTCTATGACTTGTGTTTTGTATAATAAAACAACTATGTGAATGAATCACCTGGGTGGAATGGTTGTGAATGGTTTGTGTTGAGTGGTTCAAAAGGACCATTTCTATGGTTTACCTTGTGTATCTCACTTGTGGATGGCCACCCAGGAACAAAGAGATTTGAGATGTCAAATGTTGAGAAGCTTCAAGTGCAGCCACTTGGCATTATGGGCTTTGCCTGGATCATATAGGTTGCAATAACTTAGCCAAATGGACAGTTGGTGGTAGGGGATGATAGGTTGGAACGCGTCCATTTTGGTCTAAGGGAAGGCTTCTGAAAGATCTTGTCTTGGGAAACCAAGTCTTGTGGGGAAAGTGCACCACCTCTGCAGAGTGAAAAATCTAAGTACTTAGCCATGTCCCTGGTAAAGGACAATTTGAGCATCAAGACATCGAAGCTATCAAGAATATCCTCATCCCAATTTCTAAGTTAAAATTTTGTGGTTGAATAAGGGTTGAAGGATCACCAATTTCTATTGGGAGATGCCTTGGGTGATTTTTTCAAGCAAAAACTTAGTGTTTTCAAAAGTTAAGGAAAATCTATTTTGAGCAATGCAAGCCTAAAGCTCCACTTAGCCAAATGCATATAGATGATAGACTCCACTGTACTATCATAGTATCACTTGCCAATACAATTCAAATGTATTGACCCTTGTGGTTGTAACTTATTATGTTGCAGGTTTGTTTGATGTTAGAGAAGTCTATTGATTTAGGATTACAAGTCTACAACCAACATGTCTGCCTGTGGCACTTTGAAGATGAAGGACCCCATGCTATTGTTATATTCTGCTGCATTGTAATGAGATAGCCAAATGAGCTATGTAAGATGTAATAAATTATGTTATTCCTGGTTATAAAGTTGTATTATGACCTTTGTTTCTTGATATTACATCTTAACTGTGGATGCTAGCTATTGATCCAGGGACTAGCATTGTAAACACAGGGATCTCTACCTTATTAAAGGTTGGGAACCTTACAGTAGTGGCTCCTAGCAGAACGTGCCGACTCCCAAGTACCAAAGAGTCATGACGACTTGCCTTTACAATGTGACTTGCGTCCGAGTCCCTTTTGCCTCACGATATACCTTGTAAGACTATAGGCGAATAATTTTCATCCCTTAAATAGTCTGACTCTCTTCTCGATACGAGATAAGTGATTCACCCGACTAACTCTTAGTCGATCGCCTCGGTTAACACTTAACCGAGTCGTGCATGGCCATGCTTTCCAAAGCATATCTAACAAGAGGGCCCAGATAATATCTCTCCGAGTGGAGGGAAAAAATCCCATCTTGGTTATTCACATCACGCAGCTTGATTCTTAGTCGACCCGAACCCTGCCTTTATAACTGCCCAGTTACAGATCAACGTTTGACAGAACCTAAGTCGATGATCCTCAACTCGGACTATGCAACAACCTCAAGTCTAAGGATTACATTGATTGAGATATACAAATGACAACTTGTTCGTTGTACCTCAATATGGGTCAATCCAAATCGCTGAACTCTTTAGCCGAATCTGTGCAAGTTGGAATAGCATCTCCATGCCCATGACAAGTGGAACCGAGTCATCAAGCCAACTTTCACATTGGTCTAAGTTGTGTGTCCAGCACAACCTCAATGACCAAGGATATTTAGTACAAACAACATGAATGTATAGTTCCACAACCGAATCACATATTCAATGATACACATCAGATGTTTATACAAGGACTACTTAATATCTTTATGAATACAATGGGAAATCTCATCATACATGATTGCCTCTAGGGCATATACCCAACACTACAACCGAAGAGATTATTATCACTTCCCTTGAAAACTAGAGGCATGAACCCACTATCGAGCATAAATACCCCCACTTGGAGTCACTAGCAACTAATTGGCCAAGATAGCTACTAACAACAAAGAGCATGCAAGATCACAAACAACACAGACATGATAGAATCATAAGGACAAAACCATTAATCAAACCAACATAATAATCTCAATATCCATTAGATCCCTGCAAACACAACATGCATGATTACAAATAGATTACATCTTGATCATGAACGGAGCTCAGAAGATCTATACATGAAAGCACAAAGGAGGAGATACAACCATCTAGCTACTACATGGACCCATAGTCCAAGGTGGAACTACTCACGCATCATACCAGAGAGAAGGCCTCCGGGATGATCTCCCCTTCGACAGGGTGCCGAGAAGAACTTCAGATCCCCTCGATCTAGGGATAACGGTGGAGGCGGCTACAGATGGTTTCGTGGATATTTGATCAAATTCTTAGGGTTTCTGCATCGGGGGATTCTTATAGGCGAAGGGGGAGACCGAGGAGGCGACCAGGGTTCCCAAACCCTAGTCAGGCCCGGGGCTGGGCTCACCCGCGCCTGGGGTGGGTCTAGCCCTTCTGGCTGGCCCCTCCGGCTCTCCTCTGGACTTCTTGTTCCCCACGGAAAGTAATTCACTTTGGCGTTTGTCCCGTCCAATTCTGAGAATATTTCTTTACTAACTTTTATGAAACCAAAAATAGCAGAAAACACTCATCTGGCACTGTTGCAACTTTTTAATAGGTTAGTACCAGAAAACATGTAAAAAGCACCTCAAAGTGTAGACAAGCAAGGCAAAGTAGATAAAAAACAAGCATGGAGCATAAAAAATTATAGATACGTTTCCAACGTATCAACATCCCCAAGCTTAACTCCTGCTTGTCCTCGAGTAGGTAAGTGATAAAAGAATAATTTTTGAGGTGACATGCACCCTCACAATAAAGATCCAACCATTTGCAAGCATTGAAAGCTGGGATCAAAGAACTCTAAACATGTGGATGAAATATGGAGTTCTATCAATAGGACATAGTAACTATGCATGCAACATGACAAGCTACAAACAAAGATCATGAATAACATGCATTGAAAAACATTTGTTTGTTTCACATACAGAAAACATAGCATAGTGGCAATCAGCTTGTCCCTCATATAGTAGCAAATAGATGCATAGGACACCTGCAAAGTTCACAAGGGTGACTAGAAACAAGTAGCACAAGAACAAGTAATACCACAATATGCATCAATTAATAATCTTTGGAACACTGCACATAGAATGACAACTATGCTCTCTTAATGGTGCCTAAAGGTAGAAGGTGGAGACTCAATAATGGTGGAAGAAAGGCCTTTTTTGTAAAGGAAGTAGTGATTACAAGTTTCAAAAAGAGCTTCCAAAAATTATGGTACTTGTTAGCTTTTAGCCCTCATTGCCCCTATCATAAGCATCTTGAAGTGGTTATGGTTAAAGTGGCAAAGATGGAGTATATGCTTGACAAAGTATAAGTTGGCAATCTCATGTACCTTGAATACGAGGACCACACCTCATGCATATTCAAGTTTGGGTCCAGGTAAGTTCTTGTCACTGTAAGTATTTGCATATCATTGAGAACCGCCAACGGGGTACCCCTTGCACATGGTACAGGAGCTTTCCCATAACCAAAATGACAAGGCAAACAGACAATGAGCATCTCAACAATCTTTTTATTTACCATATTCATAGCATTTTATTGAGGATGCTTCATAGATAGCTCATTGTGGTGATGCTGCAAGTTTCCACCATGGTTAGGCATGGCATAGGCTAGCGGCCCAGGCGTTTCTCTAACATAGGGTACAAAATCCATGGACTTACAAGTTCCCTCTTTATTTCACACCGGTGACATCCATAGACAAAAGAACATGATATCAACTGGGTACAAAGTACAAGTGCAATGTTGAAAACGTTCCCTATGACAGCACGATTCTGCTAATTCCAACTTATAAGTGCAAGCATATACAACAAAGTTGTCACAATGGTTCAAGTTTATTAGGGGTAAAGAATAAAGTGTGCCATCAAGTTCGTGAGGGCTTTAATCACTAAGTTTCCACATAACAAAATAGTTTTTAATTGGAAGATAGTTGAAAACAAGAATATACTTGAAATGGTGTAACACACCATGCATAGGAGTTTATAGTGGACACTTTGGAATAACTTGGTTTCTTGGGAGTTGGAGGCATGAGTAGAACTTACTCATACAAGTGGAGGCTAGGAAAAGACTGGGAGAAACCAACTAAGAGAGCAATAATGGCCATAATCATGAAGTGCAACAAAGCATACTAATCAAAGCAAAGAGTGGTACTACAAGTCAAGGACTAAATGATCATAGAGGCTAATGGTGACTTGTCATAGTCATAACATGGTGTGAGCATGTGCCAAGTCAACCCAACCAAACATCAAAGGAGAATACCACAATACTATGCTTTTGCATGCTAAAACAACGCATAATTTCTTCAAGGAACACTAAGCAATCCCAATTGTTTGGAACAAGACATGCTACAACAATAATCACTAAGCATAAAGTCAAAACAACACCTAGCATGTCATGCTAAAGTCTAAGTCACAGTCAATCCAAACTCCTCTTGCACTTCAAGCAAGAACTTACTACTCCTTTCCAACACCAAGCAAACTTATTTGCAAAACAAAACAGCGAGAACAAGTAACAGTGGAAGATGTATCAATGGTAAAGATTGGACCGTGATCCATAGTTCACTAGAGGTTCTCTCCTTAGATAAACAACATGGCATGAAGGGTAAACAAATTACAGCAAGGCAATTGATAGGAACTGAGCAAGGCATAACAATGTAATTACTAGTCAGAAAGATCCTATGAGATTCGATTGGGCAATACAACAAGATACATAGACCGCCATCCAACTGCATCTATGACTAGAAGTCCACCTTTAGGTTATCATCCGAACCCCCTCCAATATTAATGTCACATCCCAAAAATTTCCAAATTTTGAAATGTGAAAAATAAATAAACAAAAGAAATAAGTGTAGAAATTTAGGGTGAAAAGAAACTTTTGTTTCAAAATGGAAACATCAAAACCCTTCTTGAACACACTTTGAATAAAAGGGAATCCAAAATTATTCAAATCAAATGAAATGCAGTCATCAATGAATGTACCTTGAAATTTAAACACTTTGAAAAGTTAAACCAAAACCCTAAAACCCTAATGGAAGAAAATCATTTCCAAGATCTCTCTCTAAGACTATGGATTTGATCCATATAAAAATTCAACAACAAACATTTAGAAATGATCAAAAATGATAAACAAAAATATTATAAAACCATAGAAGTTGGTTTCATTAAATTTGGAGCCATAGATAAAAACTTATGAATTTAATAAGATAAAAGGAAATAATTTCCAAAGCTAAAATCCATACCAAAATCTTGAGCAATATAATCCTAAAAGGATTTAAAAAGATATTAAATAAAATTATATAATTTGGAATCACCAATTTTGGATCTATAAATAAAAAGATATGGATTTTATAAGACAAAGAAATAAATAAATAAATAAAGAATATTTAAAAGCCAAATTAAATCTTGACCAAAATCCATAAACAAATAAAGTTATGGAATAATAAAAAGGAGAAAAGATTTATTTTAATAAAATCATAAGGATTAAACAATATCCAATTTTACTTAAATAAAGATAAATTGCCTAAACTAAATAAATAATAAATCCTAAGAAAATTATTTAGAAGACAATTTAAATCTTGAGATAAATCCATAAGAAAATGGAATAAAGATAATCTTAACAAAATAAAAGGACAAAGAATATTCAAATAAAAACCAAATTTAATTCTATTTGAATAAAGAAAAATTCCCTATTTAAATAAATAGTAAATCATATTATAATATTTTGAATAATTCAAAGTGAATTATTTAACACACTAGTGAATAAATAAAACCTACTGAAAAAGGTTTGGTAAAAATAAGAATTCAAATAGAAGTTTGAAAATATATTTAAAATCTTGTTTAAATAAAGACAAGTACCTATTTTAAATAAATAATAAACCATAAATGAATAAAAGAATTATTCGAAAATGGACTTTAAAAATACATTAATAACCAGTATTGAAACTTAATGAAAGTTTAGAAAAGTTCTAGATTCAAAAGGGTGTTTGAATTATTTGAACAAATCAAAAGAGAAATTAAAATCAGAAAAAGAAAAAGAAAGAGGAAGGAAAAAATAAGAAAAATCAGCCTAGCCCAACAAGGCCTTAGGCCCAACAAGCATAGCCCACCAGGCATATTCCTCTCCCACGTGAAGCGTTTTCTTACTCAAAACCCGACCCACATAGCCACTGACGACCAGACCCCACATGCAATCACTCAACTCACTGACCGCTGGACCCCACTGCTGCACTGTCATCTTCTTCCCCGCGGAGACCATGTCCCGATTCTTCCCGGCCATTTCTGCCATTCAATGTCACATCCCAAGATTTTCCAAATCTTGTAATGTGAAAATAAATGAATAAAATAAAACTTTGTTTGATTTTCAGAGCTAGAAGAAACTTTTTGAATTCAATTGGACCTTCAAACCCATTTGAATTAAATAAAAAAACCCAAAGGGATTTAAAAGATAAACATTTAATAAAAGGAAAAATAAAAACATTTGGAAATATTATTTTGAAACAATTAAATGAAAAGATTTGTTTTCAAATGAAATAGAAGTTTCATAAATAAAGATTATTTTATAAAGCCAAATTAAACCTTGGCCAAGCTTTGGAATTAAAACATTTTATTTTAAATAAAATTAGCAAAAGTTGATTTAAATAAATTAATAAGGATTTAATATCCAACTTTATTTAAATAAAAGGTTTTACCAATTTAATTGAAACATCAAAACTTATTAATTATTTAAAATAAATTTTCCCAATATGTGCTATTCACAAATAAAACTTACTAAAGTGTTTTGGCTTTATTTTTAGATTTTAAAATAAATATCTCAATAAAACAAATCCTATTTGATTTAATAATGAAAGTCTATTATACTTAATTAATAGTGGACTCTAAAATAAAAGGTTATTTTGTTTTAAAACAAGTTTCCAAGTATTCTATATTTCCCAAACAAACCTACTGATTTGGTTTTGAAAATATTTATGTTTCAAATAAAGATTTTATTAATAAAATCAAACTCTATTTTAATAACTAAGGCCCATTTTATTTAATTATTAATGGACCCTAGAGTAAAAGGTTATTTTGTTTTAAACAAGTTTTACAAATATTCTTTATTTCAAATACAACCTACTGAATGGTTTAAAATTACTTAGTTCTCAAGTGGAGCTTTGAATTAAATCAAAACCTATGGATTTAATAATTGGTACATCCATTTAATTAAATAGTAATAACCCCTATTATTAAAATTATTAATTTGAATTTGGATTTTGGTTCATGTTACTAAACAGAACTAATTTCAATATTACAAAGTTTGGGTGTTGTTTGAATTGATTTGGACATTGTTTGTTTATTTGAAAATTCAAAATAGAAAATAAATTCAGAAAAAGAAAAGGGTTCAGATTAAGAAAAAAATAAAGTTTTGTCGACCCAACCCAGCAAGCCCAATAAGCCCAGCAAAGCAGCGCAGCTCCCCTCCAGAAAGAAAACGTTTCGCACTCCTTTTTGAACCCATGGAGCAACTGACATGTGGACCTTCTTCCCCCTCTCTTTCCCACTGACTGACCGACCCCACTTGTCACTGTTCTTCTTTCCCACCCACACGACCCCTTCTTCCTCCCTCGCTGTCGTTGCTGCCTTCAATCCGCGGATTCAATACGCCATAATGCCGCGGCTTTACCTCGCCTTGACCATGCAGGATAAATTGCCAGCGTCCCTTCTTCATTTCCCCTCTGGCTCCTTCCCCAATCACGCCCCCAGGCCGCCTCAATTCCTCCTCGAGCCCCTCTGTTCCAACGACCTTCCTCGTCGAATTCCGGCCAAGTGTCACTGCCCCTTGCCTCCCTATGCAACCTAGCAACTTCCCCACTTCCAGACACTCCTCCCCGTACCACCCGTTCGACCGCGGACGCCCCTGAGCCTCGCCAACGACAACCTCCAGTACTGCCGCCATCTGCTTCTTCTCCGACGAGCCTCACAGGTAATTTCCGACCACCCCGCGTCCTCTCCTTCACGCACACATCGTCGCCATAGCCTTACGCATCTGAAACTGTCTTCTGTTTGTCCTAGCAAGCACCGTAGCCTCGTCTCCGACGACGCCCGAGCGAACCCGACGCTAGCAGGAACTCCGGCGAGCGATTAGTACCGCCCCAGTGCACCCCTCACCTCCTCGAAACCACGTCGAGCTTCCCCCACGACCCGGCGATCACGGTGAGCCTCTCCTCCTCTTCTCTCGCTTCCTAGAACGGCCAGACCACCTCGGACAGAGCGTGCGCCGCCAGTCGTCGCCGCCGGCGCCGCCAGTTATTGGTCAACCACCTATGAACCGTTAGATCGTCATCCAGCGGCTAGGAAAGAAAGTGAGCGAAGAGGTATCGAACAATCTGCGCCGTGCGATCTACCCAGATCCTGCGGTCCACGTTGCCGATCCAGCCGAAACGGTACCGGCCAATCACAGCTTGACACGTGGCCAGTATTTGAATTAAAACAGATTTTTGAAACAGAATTATTTGCAAACTTCAAACCTTTGTATCTTTGGATCCACACGTCCAAAAATTGCAAATTTTATATCAATGGATTCAGTGGAACAAGCCCTAGCCAACCCTACCCTTGGTTTAGTAAATAGTATCTATTAAATTGCTTGTTTTTGCAGATTCTTTTGTGTGCTTATTTAGAGTATAAAAATTGTTTAAAATTGTTTTTAGGGTTAAAACTTTTGAAAATTAGTTTGTTGTGACCTTACTGACCCTAGGAACCAACCCTTGGTGTTAAAAATGATTTTGGTAAGAATTAGGTTGGATTACTTGACTTAGCCATTTTCTAGCCAAATAAAAAGAATGGTTTTTGTTATAAAAATGTTTATGGAAAGAAAACCTTAAGGAAATGGTTTAATCAAACCCACTGAACCAAAACACCAAGTTTTGCAAATTAGCAACTCATTTGGTGAACAACTTAAGAGTTTTGCCTTAATAAAAACATTTTTCACCACATGAAATGATGAATGGATTTTAAAAATAGTTTTTGGACAAAAACCTCTTGTTAATGACTTTGCCACTTTGGTAAATGACCAATTTGGATCTTACAAAGTTTAGAAACCCCATAGAGACCCCTTTGCAAAATAAAACTATCTTGTGCATACTCCCATGCATGAATTGGTTTCCATTGTCTTGTGTGTGTGAATTTGTTTGAGTGAATATTGGTTTGGAATGTAAATTGAATTGGTGTTTGCTTGATTGACTTGTAGTGAAGTGTGAGACTAGCAAGATCAAGGAGTGAACCACCATTCCCTACCAAAAAGGCAAGTGATGCTTCATACTTTCTATCCCATTACTTTCCCTATGCATTAGTGATTTTGCTAAGTAAAACTTGCATGGATTTTGCTAAGTATAGACCTTGCTATAGGAAAACCTAGAAGATGAATCCTTAGTAGGATTTTCCTAAATTAATATTCCTACTACTATCAAGCTTAGCCTAGCTAATAGAAAACATGGGTGGAATATATATTCACACTATGGAAAAATATTCTAAGTCTGAGGACTTATGTTTTGTTTAATAAAACAACTAAGTAAATGAATCACCCGGGTGGAATGGAAGGATTGGGTTATGTTGAGTGGTTCACAAGGCACATGTTTATGGTTGACCTTGTGTATCTCACTTGTGGATGGCCACCCAGGAAACAAAGGGATTTGAGATGTCAAATGTTGAGAAGCTTCAAGTGCAACCACTTGGCAATATGGGCTCTGCCATGATCATATAGGTTGCAAGAACTTAGCCATATGGATAGTGGGTGGTAGTGTTTGATAGGTTGGAACGCGTCCATCTTGGTCTAAGGGAAGTATTCTGAAAGATCTTGTCTTGGGAAACCAAGTCTTGTGGGGAAAGTGCACCACCTCTGCAGAGTGTAAAATCTAAGTACTTAGCCATGTCCCTGGTAAAGGACAATTTGAGCATCAAGACATGGAAGCAATCAAGAATCTCATCATTCAAATTTCTAAGTTAAAACTTGTGGATTGAACAAGGGTTGTTTGAAATCTTAAATCTTTGATTGGTAGATGCCTTGGAAAGGATCTTCAATCTTTGATTGAGAAAAATGATTTTGTCAAGCAAAAACTTGTATTTTCAAAATGATAAGAAAAATATATTTTGAGCAATGCAAGTCTCAACTCCACTTAGCCAAATGCATATAGATGATAGACTCCACTATACTACCATAGTATCACTTGCCAATACAATTCAAATGTATTGATCCTTTGTGGCTGTAACTTGTATGTTGCAGATTTGATTGTTTTTTTTAGTGAAGATTGATTGATTAGGATTACAAAGTCTACAACCAACATCTTCCTGTGGCACTTTGAAGATGAAGGACCCCATGCTTATAGTTATTCCGCTGCAATGTAATGTAATAGCCATATGAACTATGAAAGATGTAATAAAATTATGTTATTCCTGGTTATAAAGTTATATTATGACCTTTGTTTCTTGATATTACATCTTAACTATGAATGCTAGCTATTGATCCAGGGACTAGCATTGTAAACACAGGAGGGATCAATCTTATTAAAGGTTGGGACCTCTACATTCAATCACGGCTTCAACTCGCCTAAATGCCACAGCCATTACTCACTGCGACTACGCACGATAAACTGCCTCCCTCTTCCCTTCCTTTCCCCTCAGGCCCATCCCACCAAAGCCACCAGGCTACTGCAATTGCAACCTCGAACCCCCTCTGTCCGAAGAGCTTCTTCCCCCGATTCCGACGAGCACAACCACCCCCACTACGCCTGACTCACCCGAGCATGCTCGCCAGTGTCTCTCGCATCTGCTAGTAGCCTCCACTTGACCGCGCGAGCCCCCTAGCGTTGGCAACCTCGATGACAGAGCGCCACCGCTGTCTGCCCCCTCTCCGACGAGCTACCCCGGTAAATTCTGACTGCACCTCCCCCTCTCTTTTACACTCGCGACTTCGCCTCTCTATTGCGCGTCTAACGCTTCCCTACTTTGGCTTTCCCATGATTCGTAGCCTCACCTTCATCGACGAACAAAGCGCACCGTCATAGAAACTTCTCTGGCGAGCAATAGATTTGGGGATGATAGGTGGTAGGGGATGATAGGTTTGGAGCGCGTACATTTTAGTCTAAGGGAAGGCCCCAAGAAGAGAGAAAGATTTCCCACCTTTGAGGTGAGATATGAAGAACATGAACTAGAAGAACTCCTAGCTTTGGAGAGACCCAAAAAGAAGAAGAAGGACAAAAACCCAGTGCAATGTTACAATTGCAAAGAGAAGGGACACTATGCATCACATTGTCCAGAAAAGAAGAAAGATATTAGCCAAGTGATGTGTTTCAAATGCAAAGAGCTAGGCCATTATGCAAGAAGTTGTCCAGAGAAGCTACATCAAGATCCCAAGTAAGACAAGATGTAATCTAGTTGGAAATTTTTAAGGGTGGTAGTACCCTAGTTGTCTTGAAGCCAACTTGTAACCTCTAGCCTTCCCAAATCTCGGGACGAGATTTATTTTAAGGGTGGTAGCCTGTCACATACCAAAATTTTCCAAATTTTGAAATGTGAAAAATAAATAAACAAAAGAAATAAGTGTAGAAATTTAGGGTGAAAAGAAACTTTTGTTTCAAAATGGAAACATCAAAACCCTTCTTGAACAAACTTTGAATAAAAGGGAATCCAAAAAAATTCAAATCAAATGAAATGCATTCATCAATGTACCTTGAAATTTAAACACTTGGAAAAGTTAAACCAAAACCCTAAAACCCTAATGGAAGAAAATCATTTCCAAGATCTCTAAGGGGATGATAGGATTGGAGTGCGCCCATTTTAGTCTAAGGGAAGGCTTCTGAAAAATCTTGTCTCGATGCATGTCGAGTCTTGTGGGGAAAGTGCACCACCTCTCGAGAGAGTAAAATCTAGGTACTTAGCCGTGTCCCCGGCAATGGACAATTTGAGCATCAAGACATGGAAGTTATCAAGGATCTCCTCATCCCAATTTTTATGTTAAAAAATTGTGGTTGAACAAGGGTTAAAGGATCTTCAATCATTGATTGGTAGATACCTTGGGTGATTTTGAGAAACAAAAACTTAGTGTTTTCAACTTATAAGGAAAACCATATTTTTTACCAAAGCAAGCCTAAGATCCACCTAGCCAAATGCATATAGATGATAGATACCACTATTCTACCATAGTATCACTTGCCAATACAATTCAAATGTATTGGCCCTTGTGGCTGTAACTTATGTTGCAGGTTTGTTTGATGTTAGTGAAGTGAGTTGAATAGGATTACAAGTCTACAACCAACATGATTGCCTGTGGCACTTTGAAGATGAAGGACTCAGTGCTATATAGTTATTTCTACTGCATTGTAATGAGATAGCCAAATGAGCTATGTAAGATGTAATAAATTATTTTATTCCTGGTTATAAAGTTGTAGTATGACCTTTGTTTCTTGATATTACATCTTAAACTGTGGATGCTAGTTATTGATCCAGGGACTAGCATTGCAATCACAGGGACCTTTACCTTTACAAAGGTGGGGTCTTACAATTAAGTTGCAAGCAACAGACAACTGCTTTAAGCAAAGTGTGTAAGGTAAACAGTCCACATGTTCCATGAACAGGAGACCGTTGTTTTCTCCCTAGTAGCAACAACACATCTACAACCGAAGAGATTATTGTCACTTCCCTTGGAAACTAGAGGCATGAACCCACTATCGATCATAAATACCCCCTCTTGGAGTCACTAGCAACTACTAGGCTAAGATAGCTACTAACAACGGAGAGCATGCAAGATCACAAACAGCACAGACATGATAGAATCATAAAGACAAAACCATTAATCAAACGAACATAATAATCTCAATATCCATCGGATCCCCGCAAACACAACATGCATGATTACAAATAGATTAGATCTTGATCATGAACGGAGCTCACAAGATCTATACATGAAAGCACAAAGGAGGAGATACAACCATCTAGCTACTACATGGACCCATAGTCCAAGGTGGAACTACTCACGCATCATACCAGAAAGAAGGCCTCCAGGATGATCTCCCATCCGGCAGGGTGCCGGGAAGAACTTCAGATCCCCCCGATCTACTGACGATGGTGGCGGCCGCTACAGATGGTTTCGTGGATATTTGATCGGGTGCTTAGGGTTTCTGCATCGGGGGCTTCTTATAGGCGAAGGGGGAGACCGAGGAGGCGACCAGGGTTCCCAAACCCTAGCCAGGCGCGAGGTTGGGCTCACTGCGCCTGGGGTTGGGCTGGCCCACCTGGCTGGCCCCTCCGGCTCTCCTCTGGACTTCTTGTTCCCCACGGAAAGTAATTGACTTTGGCGTTTGTCCTGTCCAATTCTGAGAATATTTATTTACTAACTTTTCTGAAACCAAAAACAACAGAAAACAGGCATCTGGCACTGTTGCAACTTGTTAATAGGTTAGTACCAGAAAACATGTAAAAAGCACCTCAAAGTGTAGACAAGCAAAGCAAAGTAGATACAAAACAAGCATGGAGCATCAAAAATTATAGATACGTTTCCAACGTATCACCTCTCGCCTATATTTTCCTCACGGAACCCTAACACCAGGAGGGCGACCACATATAGATTTCCGCCGCCTCTACGGGGCGGAAAACACTGAGAGAGAATGATCTCTCCGGTAGACAGATTTCTGCCAGGGAAATTCCTTCCCAAAGAGGGGAGATCGTCGCCATGAACACCGTCATCAAGCTAGGCTTCATCGGGATGATCATCATAATCATCCACACCATCATCTCCACCAGCACCATCATCACCACTCTGTACCACTGTAACAATCGTGTTGGATCTTGCATTAGTTCTTAGAGGACATGGGAGAAGTCATGTTGTTAGTAATGGATTTGTGTTGAGTTATTATTTAATGGTTTAGTATTTAAGTTGTGGTGCTATTCTTCTAGTGGTGTCATGTGAACATCGACTACATGATACTTCACCATTTATGGGCCTAGGGGAATGCATTATGTATTTGGCTACTAATAGTGGGGTTGCCGGAGTGACTGAATCCTGAACCCCCGTTAGGAAACCTTTGCACACGGGAGCATAGGATCTCAGAGTTTAAGGTTGTGGTTAGGTTTATATCTTAATTACTTTCTTGTAGTTGCATATGCTTGCAGGGGGTTTAATCACAAGTATGTATTAGTCCAAGTAAGGTCGGTACATTAGCACAAGTTCACCCACACAACACTTACAACACCAAAGAAAAGTACTTAGCTATATGAAGCGAAATCACTTGACAGAATTCCCATGTGTCCTCGAGAATGTTTGGTCCTTATAAGTATTTCCACCGGCTTATCCTTTGCTAAGAAAGGATTGGGCCACTTGTTGCAGTTGTTCATTGTCTTTATTACTTGCACTTTGTTTTGTTGCTTTATCAGAAAACCCCTACAAATCCATTTGATAAGTATTTACAGAGATTTCCTGCTCCATACCACTAGTCAACACCTTCTGCTCCTCATTGCGATTAACACTCCTATTTATCGAAAGTACCACGATACACCCCCTATACTTGTGGGTCATCATTAACATTAACTAAACACTAGTTTCTTCAAATGTTATTCTTTTTGCCATTTCAAACAACAACCCTAGAGTAAGTCCTTTAACTCTTAACAACCTAATACATTGAATTTTAGCATAGTCATCAGTTGGCAATCAACCTCAATCTTAGGTTATAATGATATCCTATTTTCATATCTTATATGTCAAGATTTAAGTTCCTTATAGAGGTAAACTACTTATGAAATAAACTTAAAGATAAACCCAATCTTAAAGAAAATACCTAAGATCAACTCATTTATAATGCTGAGGGTTTCACTTTGGGAATTATAAAATTGCATAGCATTATTTATGCATAATGGCATCTTGCTTCTTTAAACATTAGTCCTTACCGGACCAATGATGATGATTTCAGATATTGGATCTTCTAGTGTTCCGAAGACCGTGAATGCATAATGTTGCAATCACAAAAGGCAAGTTCACACTTTCTCATGTCCTTTGATTATTTTCTGTAAAGTATTTTGCACATCTAGTGTTGTCATCACCTGCATTTCAAAAGGGTAAGAAAACACTATTTTCATAATAATATGATTATAGGTTATTTACCATGAGGTAATAGCCTTCTATGGAAGTTCCGGTGGTAAAGGAACATATTATCTTGGACTTAACAACCAATGTCGCTAGTGATTCTTGCACCGTATATTACGCGTTAACCATGAGATTGGAATGGGACGGAGAAGTCAGCTGGATCGGCTCCCTTTCGCATGCCAACGGATGACCGGGCCGTTGCTGTAACTCCTCTTATAGAGGGTTGGCAGAATATTGGTGGGATCCCTCAACGTCCCACGGCTTCTGGTATCTATGAGGGTTGTACACCTTAGGCTGCTATTGGAAACAAATTTTATCCTAGGCCTGATGTGCAATCCGTAGGATATGCGGAGTCGCGGAGAAGGACAGTGATTGGCTTGGATCATAGTATGGGCCTCACACCAAGGAAGTGTGAACGAGCCTATAACTCAGATGTGCAACAAATCTAAGATATCTCATGGGTAAAGTAACACACCTCTGGAACGTGTAAGAACTGTAACTTGTTACTCCCTGTTCCGGGAAGGAGCTACGAACGCAGCAGGAAAGGAACTCCATGAAAGTTCTAGTAAACCTGTGAAGGCTAACGGACATAGTTTTTCAAAATAAAAGCAAACTTTGAAGAAATGTGTAACATCCCAAAAATATTAATCAAGGTTATTAAATTACAATCACCAAAATTAGGGTTAACAAAAACTTTTGTTAATCAAAATCAATATGAATGCATGTGTGGATATGATGAATGTATGAATGCATGAATGGACTTGTTTGATTGTTGGGAATAGCAAGGAATTGTTTAAAGATGAAAACAACATCATCTAAACCAATTACAAGCAGAAACAAATCAAGAGAAATTCAAAAACAAACAAAACAAGCAAATGGTCATTTTTGCCAATCTTGCTCACTAGAGCACTTTGAGTGTTTCTAGTCCACAATTTCAAACATAAACAATTCTATTTCTTTTTACCCCTTGCTAGACGAAGTGAAAGTGAACCCAAGCCCACTTTGCAAACTCACAGAAACATTTGGCAACTTGGATTCAAATGACAATTCAAAATTGAATCTATATCATATGGGAAGATCACAATTTCTCAAAACCCCACCAAACTAGTTCACCTTGACCATTCCAAGCAACGAGAGACTACATAGTATGTGACTAGTACACCCACCAAGTTTCATCCAAAAATTCAAATTCAAATCTCTTGCGGCCATTTCATCAAACACCTTCGGAACACAAATCAAATAAAACATGAAACACTATAGTGAGCAGTGTTGTGCCTAACTTGTTCCCTCTCTAGATCACAACACACTCTCAGTAGATGATCTAACTTATTTAACAAGCCCTAGGTCACTGTAAACTTGACAATATCATCAATGGTGACCATGCCCGGACCTAACTTGCCACCCTAATGTCGACAACAAGCTAGGATCCTCACCAAGCCTAGCCACCTTGTCTGGGAAACAAACCACCGTCCACTGCCACATCATGTCCAGAGCCCAAGCCTTGCTATCCACTGGACCACTCAAAACGAGCGTGCCTAGTCTCTCTGCAACCATGCCGAGAGTGTGCCAGAGCGACGCGCTTGACACACGAGCACAGACCGTGCCCCGCCTTCGCCGCCCTCATGCGTGATCACCACCGCTAGGGAACCGCCCAGACATGCCCGTTTGCCGCCACGCGGACCGTAGACGATGTGCGCCATTAAATTTCCTTTCGTACCCGTCAAGAGCATCGAAGTGTTCCGACCAATTCGCACCGCGCCACGCCTCGCCACCATGCCGTTGAGCTTCGCTAGGAGGCAGCGCACCGTCCCCTACCCCATCCATGCCGTTAGCTCGCTGTGTAGACGACCACGACGAGCTCCACCCGCACCCTTCGGTCCCCTCTTGGCACTATAAATAGAGGCCTTACCCGTTTGATTTCAGCACACCATCTCACTCCCCACCTCTCACTGATCACACCCACTCATCCCCGGAGCAAGGCGAGCACCAGGTGGTCGTAATTTCGTTGGAGCTTGCCGCTGCTGGAGTATAAGCGAGCCGTCGATTGGAGCCACCCCAGGAGGAGCCACCAGTACTAGGAGGACACTGTCGTCGACCTCGTCATTCGCCCCCATCGCCGACCATCTCCGGTGCCCCGGTGAGCCCCCACTGACCCCCACTGACCGTGCTAGGATTCGACCTTGCCGCGTTCTGTTTAGACGTGGACGATGAACCTCAGCCATCGATCGCACTTCTAATTCTACGACCCTAATCGCCCTGTACCGCTTCGCCACTCTCTGTCTCACTAATGAGTGGGGACAACCACTTAACCAGCCCACACATGTTGTGCATAGTGGGTTGGCCCAGTTAGCACTCCCGCGTGATCCAGTAATTCAAACTTTGGTTTTTCCATTTAGTTTCAAACTTAGTTCTGCCTCCAGATTCAAAAATCATTTCAGAGAGATTCACTGAATCAAATTGCATGAAACTAATTTTTCTAGAAAGGTACTGAAATTCTTAATCCAAGCCCATTGGACTCAAATCAATTAGAACTATAGATCACCTATAGTAAAAATAACAAGGCAAAGACTTTTCCGCATTCAAACATTGTAAGGTTCCCAACCTTTAATAAGGTAGAGATCCCTGTGTTTACAATGCTAGTCCCTGGATCAATAGCTAGCATCCACAGTTAAGATGTAATATCAAGAAACAAAGGTCATAATACACCTTTATAACCAGGAATAAAGTAATTTATTACATCTTACATAGCTCATTTGGCTATTGCATTACATTGCAGCAGAATATCTATAAGCATGGGGTCCTTCATATTCAAAGTGCCACAGGCAGACATGTTGGTTGTAGACTTGTAATCCTATTCAATAACTTCACTAATATCAAACAAACCTGCAACATAACAAGTTACAGCCACAAGGGTCAATACATTTGAATTGTATTGGCAAGTGATACTATGGTAGTATAGTGGAGTCTATCATCTATATGCATTTGGCTAAGTGGAGCTTAGGCTTGCATTGCTCAAAATAGATTTTCCTTATCATTTGAAAACACTAAGTTTTTGTCTTGACAAAATCACCCAAGGAACCACCAATAGAAATTGGTGAACCTTAAACCCTTGTTCAACCACAAGTTTTTAACTTAGAAATTTGGATGATGAGATTCTTGATAGCTTCCATGTCTTGATGCTCAAATTGTCCTTTGCCAGGGACATGGCTAAGTACTTAGATTTTTCACTCTGCAGAGGTGGTGCACTTTCCCCACAAGACTTGGTTTCACCAACACAAGATCTTTCAGAAGCCTTCCCTTAGACCAGAATGGACGTGTTCCAACCAATCATCCCCTACCACCAACTGTCCATTTGGCTAAGTTATTGCAACCTATATGATCTAGGCAGAGCCCATAATGCCAAGTGGCTGCACTTGAAGCTTCTCAAGATTTGACATCTCAAATCTCTTTGTTCCTGGGTGGCCATCCACAAGTGAGATACACAAGGTAAACCATAGAAATGGTCCTTGTGAACTACTCAACACAAACCATTCCTTCCATTCCACCCAGGTGATTCATTCACTTAGTTGTTTTATTAAACAAAACACAAGTCCTCAGACTTAGAAATTTTTCCATGGTGTGAATATATATTCCACCCTTGTTTTCTATTAGCTAAGCTAAGCATGATAGTAGTAGGAATCTTAACTTAGGAAAATTTTCTACTAAGGTTTCATCTACTAGGATTTCCCATAGCATAGTTTACTCTTAGCAAAATTCCATGCAAGCCCTACTTAGAAATATCAGTAATGGATAGTGAAAATAATGGGACAAAAGTATGAAGCATCACTTGCCTTTTTGGTAGAGAGTATAAGTTCACTTCTTGGTCTTTGCAATGTTCACACACTTCAAGTCACTACAATTTAATCAAGCAAACAATATTTCAAACTACCATTCAAGCAATTCAACACATAAAATAATAATAACAAAACAATGCATGCAAGCATGCTAAAGATTGTTTTATTTGGAGAAGTGGTTTCTAATGGGTCATAGACTTTGTAAAACACCTAATGGTCATTTTGTAAAGTGGCAAAATCATTTGTATAAGATTTTACTTCATAAACCATTTTTGATCAAGTCATTATTTTATGTGGTGAAGAAATGCTTTTAATAAGGCAAAATTCTATAGGTTTCACAAAATATGTTTTAAAACCATGAAATCTTGTGTTTAGGGTCAGAGAGTTTATTTTCAAAACATTTCTCAAAGGTTTTCTTCCAAAACATTTTTAATAATTAAACCATATTTTTATTTGACTAGAAATGGTTTAAATCAAAGATTTATTCTTTTGCTTCACCAAATACATTTTTGAAACCACAATTTGTTTCCTATGGTCAATAGGTTCAAAACACACCATTTGCAAAAGGTTTTATCCTCAAAATAATTTTAATTTTTTTTTGTATCCTAAACAAGCACTCACAAGTTTATGCAAAAACAAACAATTTAACAGAAGCTTTTTACTAAAAAAAAGTGCATGGTTGGCTAGGGCTTGCTTTTCTGAATCCATTGATATAAAGTTTGCAAAATTTGGACGTGTAGATTAAAAGTTATAGATTTTACAAAATGGAACAACTAATAGATCAAATCTGTTTTAATTCAAACTAGCCGAGACACGTGGCGTGTTCTAATTCGCCGGTACCGTTTCGGTTGGATCAAGCATTGAGAGGCGTTGGATCTAAGTTAGATCGTGCGGCACAGAGGCGCTACTTACCTCTTCGTCTAGTTTCTATCCTGTCCTTTGGATCTGCATCTAACGGCTCTAAGCGTCTGGTCATGGTTCGGCGGCGCTAGCAACGGTGAGCGGAGGTGATGCGTTCAGGCGGTGGCGCTCCGGCTAATACAGGAAGCAAGGGGGATGGGGAATAAGGTCACCGAGTTCGCTGGGTCGCGGGGATGCTCAAGGTACTCGCGGTTGGTCAAGGGGCGCACTGGGGTTTCAGGAATTCCTCGTCGGAGTTGAGCCGTGCCTCGGGTGCGGTCAGACGTCGACGGGGGCGAGTCTCTGGAACGCAAACGAGAAAAATAATGCATCAGGAAGGTGCGCACGAGTTCAAGGATCGCGAGAATACTCACCAGTGAGCAAGGGGCGCGCAGGTTGGGCGTCAGTAGCTCGCTAGAGAGGTAGCAGGCGGCGGCGACGCTCAGGCATGGTTGTTGCCGAGCATAAGGGGCACACGCGGATGATCTAGAGCTATTGGTAGATGCGCAAGAGAGAGGGGGTCATGCTCGTGGGGGTTAGAGGCAGAGGGGTGGTACGGCTTGGTCGGAATCGAGGAAGAAAGCTCGTCGGGGCCGCGAGGTTGTACAGAAAATCTGGGATGGCCTGATGGCTCTGGTCGTGTGATGCTCGAGGGGAATGAAGGAGGGGAGGGAGGCAGTTAAGTGGGAGTAATCGCGGGGAGGAATTACTGGCGCGTTTATGCCAATTCATTCGCAATCAACGCCTGCAGAAATAGTAGAGGGCGAGGTCAGCGGCGGGTGAGGAAGAAGGAGCTGGCGGTGGGGCCGTTTCGTCAGCGAAGGGAGATAGGGGAGGTGGGGGTCCGTCTGTCAGCGTCGCTACGGTTGAGAGTTTGAGTAGAAAACGCTTCGCGCTGCGAGAGAGAGGGAGTGGGATGCGGTTGGGCTTAATGGGCTAGTTAGGCTGGGCTGGGTCCTTTCACATTTTTTATTCTGTTTGTTTTTCTTTTTCCTTTTCCTTTATTCTGTTTGGATATTGAACAACCAATTCAAACACTTATTTGAATTCAAACCTTTGCCAAAATTTGGGTAGGTTTAAATATTGATTGGTAGCACATTCTGATGTTAATTTTGGAAATTTATTTTATTCCTTTTGGGGTCTTTTTAATTAATAAAAATGGCCCTTGTTTTAAATCAAAATAGGATTTAATAATGTCTTTAATTTCCATTTGACTTCTAAATTCTTCTAAAACATTTCAGTAAGTTTTGTTTACTTAAAAGGGTGTCAAATAATTCATCTTGAATTATTTGGAAAAGTTTTTAATAAGATTTATTAATCATTTAAGATTGGGTATTTGTTTTAATTCCAATGGAATTAAAAATGGTTTTAATTCCCTAAAGTTTATTTGGAAGATTTCCTTAATCTTATTTAAGTTGGATTAAACCACTTTTATTTCTTTTGGGTAAATTCCAAAATACTATTTTCTCATGAATTATATAATAATTCTTATTAGAGATTTGTCTTTATTAAGATAGGGATAGAATGGTTATTGCCATTTTATTTTATGTTGGAAATTCTTTATCCTTTTATTTTATTTGATTTGGATTATATTCATTCCATTTTCTTGATGGATTAGGTCAAGATTTATTTTGGTATTTAAATAATCCTTATTTAATCTTTCTTTCTTCACCTTATAAAATCCATATCTTTTTATTTAGAGATCCAACTTGGTGATTCCAATTGGTAAAATCTTGTTTAATATTTGTTTATCCTTTTAATTCCCTTTAAGATTATTTTCTCACCATTTGGTATGGCTTAATGGTTAGGTTCTTCATTATCTTTGGAAATTTAATTTCCTTATCTTATTAAATTCATAAGATTTTATCCATGGTTCCAAATTAAGTGAAACCAATTTATATGGTTTTATAATATTTCTATTTTGTCTTTCTTTTTCATTTGTAAATGTTTGTTGACAAGATTTTATATGGATCAAATCCATAGGCTTGGAGATAACTTGGAAATGATTTTATTCCATTAGGATTTTAGGGTTTGGTTTTTATTTTCCAAGTGTTTAAATTTCCAGATGCATTTATGAGGAATGCATTTCTCCTGATTTGGATTTTTGTTGAATTCAAACTTTAATTAAAGTTTGTTCAAGATGGGATTTTAAGTTTCCATTTAGAAACAAAAGTTTCTTTTTACCCTGATTTTCAACAATAATTTATTTTGTTTATTTATTTTTCACATTACAAGATTTGGAAAATCTTGGGATGTGAGAAACATTTTTCAAAATTCAACCATAAAAGCTATTGAGTTGATTCCAACTCTCAAAAATCACATTTAACAAGACCTTTCTGAATATATAAAAATATATAGGTTTACTTGCAGAAATAATGGATAAGTAATAAAAGAATGCCCCATAGGCATTTCTAGTCACTTTATTTAATTAAAATAAAAAGGTTAATCCTTATTAAATTATGACACCACTTTAAATCACATTCCCAAGTTCTGAAATATGTGGTGATGACATGTGTCAACATGATCCCATGATTTAGTTGGAGAATATTAAATCTTATATAGTTTTTCTGTGAGTAGAAATTACTTTTCTGAAATAAAATAATTGAAACTAGTGCTTTATTTCTTGTGATAATAGTGATGATGCTAGATCATCTAGTGTGAACCATTGTGTGCTAAATAGAGTAGTTAAGAATTGTCTGGTGATTGTGTACCTCGTGTTTATTTATAGACGCTAGTACTAACCTAGGATACGAGGAGGAAGGAGGATACTACGAGGAAGAAGCAGAGGAGAACTTCAACCACTGCCCTACACAAGGCAAGCTAGAACTTTGCAAGTTAACCCTTGCATTATAATTGTGCAAACTAGAGGCACTAGACATGCATTAGTTATACCACCTTACTATACCCAATCCTAGTTTTAATTGTAAGCTTAGTTATTTTATTTCTTTATGAAAGCTTCATATTTGTGTTTACTTAGTGAATTGTAGATTTTAGAAAGATTATGAAAGGTAGCATAAAGAGCATAAAACTTGGCCTAAGTTAGATAAATCTTGATGTCATCCTAAGGCATGAGATTAAACTTAGATAAGGCACACTTGATTATTCCCCCTCATTAGTGTTTACCCCCAACTTTAGTGGATAGTACTAAGCCTAAAACTTGATCACTTTAGATGGGAATACTTGGTGAAAATGATTATGAAAACCTTAGAATTATGAGTCATTCTAATGAAATGTTTTGACATGTGTTCTTAAACACCAGATGGGTTTTGATGATGAAAATGTTGAGGCATGAGCCTTAGCCCTTTATAAAACTGATGGTTGTCTGGATGCGATACCATTCCAATTTTACCATACAACGACAATACCCAAAATTGGGTAGGGCTTGACCGGAAGTTTATATACCTTAGTATGGGTTCCCTTGCAGCCAGTGTTTGAGTTGAGGCTACCTTCTGAAGATTGACCACCTATGCAGTTCCCAAGATGACAGATGGTCATGGTTGGGAGGCCAAACTCATAGGAGAGGTGCCTATACTAGGTCGTGTAATTGAAAGGTTAGGATTGATTATCCGCATATTGAGTATGGTGAATTCAGGATTGTTCCTGACGGATGTATCGAATATTGTGGTGAAAGTGTACCACCTCTGCAGAGTGTCAAACTATTCGAATAGCCGCGTCCGCAGTTATGGACAGTTCGAGTGGCCGTATCGTTCCGTCGTCAGATGTTTTCAAAATGACTTGTGAAATGAATCATGACTTTGACTTGACCACAAGAGGGTTGTGATATGAAAACTCAAGTTCCCACTTAGGTGTTATAAAACTTTCAACTAGCTTTCTTTGCTTCTGAACTCAGTTAGGGTAAATCTGGCTTCTTGCAAAACAACCTAGAGCCTAGTATTTCCCACTCAAAACCATTTCACTTGTTAGTCTTAGTTTGCGAGTACTTAAAGATTACTCATGGCTTTGTCCCTGGCTATTCCCGTGACCATACTATGAAGAGGATTATCAGGAATATGGACAACAGGAAGGTTACGACAACTAGGATCATCTCCCATCATCAGCATTGCCTGTGACCATGAAGATGGAGCTTCGCCCATGCTATCATTATTATATTATTCCGCTACTTTGATTATACTAGGAATAGATCATGTGATCCTTTATTTGTTGTAAGACCTTATATATGGTTTGTAATGGATGATGTACTGTGATATCCAATCTGTTATGTCTCACAAAAATGGTAATCCTGGGATTGCGATGTATGACATAACAGGCATCTGGGATTAAAAATCCGGGTGTTGACAAGTTGGTATCAGAGCCATCATAACCATATGAGACCCTAGTTTAGAATGGGCGTTTGAATCAAAAACTTAGTTTTAAAACAAAAGAAGTGAGTATTTATGAAAACTTATTCTCATTCTTATCACTTAGATTCTTTCAAGAAAATTCATGTTCCTAAAAAATTCTTGCAAACTTACATAAAATTTGACACACTTGATCACTCTACTAACTTACTTGTCCTACATTCTTATATATGGACGTGAAGTATAGCAAGTTCTATCAGTTGGTAAATGGAGGAGATCTCATCTTTGACCGTGACGTGGACCAGCTTTCAAAACTTCTAGAGCGCCCACACCCCGAGTTCTTCAGAGCTCATCTCAACGATCAGGAAGGAGAGGAATTGCAATGGTTGATTGTTGCAAGTCTCCGAGGAAAGATTGAAGCCCCCACCTCAGAGGGAATTTAGTTCACCTTGAAAGAGAAGAATTGGCTCGATGGACTTGCTAGGGTCATACAGGAAGATCTTGCCCGTCTGTGTGGGCAGAGTATTAATCATATCAAGGGTACCCGATTTGAGTTCTTCCCAAGGCGTGATGTTATGGGACAGCCACTGGAGGCACCATATCACCCTGAGCTGAAGAATCAAGTGGACCACCTCATCTTCATGATGTATGACTGGCACAAGGAGTTAGACAATGCCCTCTCCTATGCCAACCACAACTATGCCATCGACGTCAAGAAGGATCAGACCATCACCATGCTGGTGAAGGATCGCCAGTCTCGTCGTCATCATCTCGACAAGCAGGAGCGTGATGCAGCGCTGAGTTGATGTAGGAGCGCTTCGTTGGGAACCCCAAGAGCAAGGTGTGAAGCAGCACAACAACAAGTTTTCCCTCAGTAAGAAACCTAGGTTAGCGAACCAGTAGGAGGAACGAAACATCACACAGGTGTTGCAAGCAACATGGAGACCTAGACAACACAAATTCAAGGCTTTGCCCCAACTAACAGTGAGGTTGTCAATCTCACCGATTGTAAAATAAAGGATTAAACATATGGTGTGGAAGGTAATGGTGGTTTGCAGCAAGTAAACAAGTAATAGTGGAAGATGTATCAATGGTAAAGATTGGACCGGGGTCCATAGTTCACAAGAGGTGCTCTCCTTAGATAAACAACATGGCATGAAGGGCAAACAAAATACAACAGGGCAATTGACAGGAACTGAGCAAGGCATAACAATCCAATACCAGACAAAAAGATCCTATGAGATTCGATTGGGCAATACAACAATATACATAGACCACCATCCAACTGCATCTATGACTAGAAGTCCACCTTCAGGTTATCATCCGAACCCCCTCTAGTATTAAGTTGGAAGCAATAGACAACTGCTTTAAGCAAAGTGTGTAAGGTAAACAATTCACTTGTTCTATGAACAAGAGACCGTTGTTTTCTCCCTAGTGGCAACATCACATCTACAACCGAAGAAATTTATGTCACTTCCCTTGGAAACTAGAGGCATGACCCCACTATTGAGCATAAATACCCCCTCTTGGAGTCACTATCAACTACTTGGCCAAGATAGCTACTAACAATGGAGAGCATGTAAGATCACATACAACACAGACATGATAGAATCAATAAGACAAAACAATTAGTAAAACTGACATAGTAATCTCAATATCCATCGGATCCCCGCAAACACAACATGCATGATTACAAATAGATTAGATCTTGATCATGAACGGAGCTCACAAGATCTATACATGAAAGCACAAGGAGGAGATACAACCATCTAGATACTACATGGATCCATAGTTCAAGGTGGGACTACTCACGCTTCATACCGGAGAGAAGGCCTCCGGGATGATTTCCCCTCCGGCAGGGTGCCGGGAAGAACTTCAGATCCCCCCCGATCTAGGGTCGATGGTGGCGGTGGCTATAGAAGGTTTCGTGGAGTTTTGATCGGGTGCCTATGGTTTCTGCATGGGGGGATTCTTATAGGCGAAGAGGCGAGGCTAGGAGGCGGCCAGGGCCCCCACACCTACCCAGGCGCGGGGTGGGCCCACCCGCGCCTAGGGGGGTCTGGCCGCCCTGGTTCGCTTCTCCGTCTCGTCTTCTGGCTTCGTGTCCCCCATGGTAAAATATTTACTTCGGCTTTTGTCCCGTCCAATTCCGAGAATATTGATTTCTGCCTTTCTAGAAGCAAAAACAGAAGAAAACAGTCAACTGGCATTGTGGCAACTTGTTAATAGGTTAGTTCCAGAAAATATATAAAAACACCTCAAAGTGTAGTTAAAGCAAATCAAAGTAGATACTAAA
Organism: Avena sativa; assembly: GCA_916181665.1. Classification (NCBI taxonomy): domain Eukaryota; kingdom Viridiplantae; phylum Streptophyta; class Magnoliopsida; order Poales; family Poaceae; genus Avena; species Avena sativa. The sequence goes on along the minus strand of OV702283.1, from coordinate 381,195,366 downwards.
CAAGCATGGAGCATCAAAAATTATAGATACGTTTCCGACGTATCAAGCATCCCCAAGCTTAAATCCTGCTCGTCCTTGAGTAGGTAAGTGATAAAAGAATAATTTTTGAGGTGACATGCATCATCAAAACCAAGATCAAACCATTTGCAAGCATTGAAATCTGGGATCAAAGAACTCTAAACATGTGCATGAAAGATGGAGTTCTATAAATAAGACATAGCAACTATGTATGCAACATGAAAGGCTACAAACAAAGATCATGAATAACATGCATTGAAAATTGTTTGTTTGTTTCACATACAGAAAACATGGCATAGTGGCATTCAGCTTGTCCCTCATAGAGTAGCAAATAGATGCATAGGACACCTTCAAAGTTCATAAGGGTGACTAAAAACAAGTAGCATAAGAACAAGTAATATCACAATATGCATCAATCAATAAGTTTTGGGACACTGCACACAGAATGACAACTATGATCTCTTAATGGTCCCTAAAAGTAGAAGGTGGAGACTCAAATAATGGTGGAAGAAAGGCCTTTCATAAAGGAAGCATGGATTTTAAAAGTTTCAAAAAGAGCTTCCAAAAATTATGGTACTTGTTAGCTTTCAGCCCTCATTGCCTCTATCATAAGCATATTGAAATGTTAAGGTTAAAGTGAACAAAGATGGAGTATATGCTTGAAAAAGTATAAATTGGCAATCTCAAGTCCCTTGAATACGAGGGCCACACCTCATGCTACTCAACTTCAGTCACATGCAAGTTCTTGTCATTGTAAGTATATGCGTATCATAGAGAACCGCCAACGGGGTACCCCTTGCACATGGTACAGGAGCTATCCCATAACCAAAATGACAAGGAAAGCAGACAATGAGCATCTCAGCGATCTTTTTATTTACTATATGCATAGCTTTTATTGAGGATGCTTCATAGATAGCTCACTACAGTGATGCTGCAAGTTTCCACCATGATTAGGCATGGCTTATGCTATCATCCTGATGACCCACAAGTGTAGGGGATCGCAACACACAACAAGAAATGTGGCAAATATGACCTTCTGATAGTGACCGTGAATAAAATCGTCATAGATCTATGATGATTTTGCACTAGATAGTCATAAGTCGTTCGAAGGGGTCAAAAGCTTGAAAAATTAAGACGTTTTGACTCGAAAACGTCATATTTGCCCTAGATAAAATCGTCATAATATGGCGGATGTAGCCTACGACATTTATTATAGCTGATTACGACGATTTAAATTGGTCATAACGTCTAAAATAAAATAAAGTTGAAATGAGTAAGCATTTGTCCCACCATTTTCATCTATGTGGCATGTCTACGTGTTAGCTTTTGCATATGTGGCATACCTATGTGTCAATATTTGGTTTTAGGACACCCCACAAATTAAACTCACGAGTGCAGGAATAATAAGCAAAAAAGGGCTACAAGGACACTCGAACCAGAGACCTCCCCACAGATGGAAGGCATCAAACTACCAGACCAACTCAACTCAGTTGTCCCATGCACGCGCTCAGCCCTTTTGACTATCACCCTCGATCGCTTGCACGGGAATAATAAACAAAAAAGGGCTGCAGGGGGACTCGAACCAGCGACCTCCCCACAGATGGAAGGAACGGAACCACCAGACCAACTCAACTTAGCTATCACATACACGCGCTCAGCCCTTTTGACTATCACCCTCGATCGTTTGCACGGGAATAATAAGCAAAAAAGGGCTGCAGGGGGAGTCGAACCAGATACCTCTCCACAGATGGAAGGGACCTAACCACCAGACCAACTCAACTTTGTTGTCCCATAGACGCGCTCAACTATTTTGACTATTACTCTCGATCACAACTGGGCCTGGCGGCCAGGTTCCCCCTAATGGGCCTCGCTGGGAACGAGTGTTTTGGGCGGGCTTTGACCTTGGGCGTAGTAGATTAGGTCCAGTTATGTTTTTTTCGTTTTTCTTTTTCTGTTTTCATAATTCTTGTGTATCTTTCTCATAAGAACTCCAAAAGAATTGGTTTTTGTCTCTAAACTTTTATAAATTTCATTAGATCATACTAGGATGTTCATTATAAATAGTATGATTACTTGAAATTGTGGATCTACTAATACCATGCTAGTCCATAGTAGGGACAATATCATAATTCAAAATACTATGATTTTGAAACTAGGGTTTTGAAGGTTCTTAGCTCAGGACTGAGCCTTGCTAAAATTGCATTGGATATCTAAATAAATAGCATATGCAAGTCTAAAAATGATTTTTTTCAGAAAAATCATGGGCATCAGATAATGTACCTGTAGTTCAAATCGGACCCACTTTCTATCGATTCGGCAGGAATTTGTCTTTTTCTCCAGGGGTGGATGGAAAGGTTTGAGATACCCAGGTTGGGACATTTGTCCATGTAAGGTGGTCTACTATTTTTAAAAAATGTGTTGGTGGCATTATAAAACTGTCATTTGGTGGTTGCTTCACAAAACGCCCCATTTTTTGCGCTCGGAAAATGGAAAATGGATTTTCCATGCGACGAAAAAAACTTCCTCCTAAAACATTGTTCGCCATCCCACGAGACATATGGGTGCACAATATGGGCACATTATCACAAACTATGCCGCGATTCTAGCCATAACATTGGTCGTTTGGCCCGAAAGCCATGAAACCTCGAACATGATAGGTCATTTCTGAGAAGGTTTTTTCGAGACACTTGCAATATACGAAGTTTGGTATTTTTCCTTACAACTATGTCACATAATAAGACAACACGCGAAGGATTTGCATTGATCGGACCGTTTTTGAATTTTTTATGCCCGTTTCAAACTATGGTCAAAACGGCGGGCATGAAGGTTCTTAGCTCGGGGCCGAGCCTCGCTAAAATTGCATTAGATCTCTGGAGAAATAGCATATTGAGAGTCTAAAAATGAATTTTACAAAAAATAATGAGCATTATATAATGTACATGTAGTTCAAATCGGACCCACTTCCTACCGATTCGGCAGGAATTTGTCTTTTTCACCAGGGGTGCATGAAAAGGTTTGAGAACCCCCGGTTGGGACATTGTCCATGTAAGGTGGTCTAGTATTTTGTAAAATAGGTGTGGTACCATTTTGCAACTTTCATTTGGTGGTTGCTTCATAAAACGCCCCGTTTTTTACGTTCGGAAAATGAAAAATGACTTTTATGTGTGATGAAAAAGAAAACTTCCTCTTGCAACTTTGTTCGCCATCCCAATATGCACATGAGTGCATAATATGGGCATATTATCACAAACTATGTCTCAATTCTATCCATAACATTGGTATTTTATGTTAACTCGGGGCTGACCCATGCTAAAGTTGCATTGGATGTGTAATAAAATAGCATATTGTGAACCTAAGAATGACTACTGCAAAAAATAACGAGCATTAGATCATGTGCTTGTAGTTCAATTCGGACCGACTTCCTACCGATTTAGCGGGAATTTGTCTTTTTTGCGAGGGGTGGATGGAAAGGTTTGAGATACCCCAGTTGAGACATTTGTTCATGTAAGATTTTCTTATATTTTTAAAAAATGAGGTGATATCATTTTGAGACTTTTATTTTGTGGTTGCTTCATAAACCGCCCCGTTTTAGCGCTCGGAAAATAGAAAGGCTTTTATATGCGACCAATCATATCGCATGAAACAGCCTCCCACGGATCTCTATCTCGCCCTGATCTGGACCATTCAAAGGGCATCCAAGGTGTCGTGGCTCACCAGAAGAAGCACACTCGCCGCGGCCTCAGCCCTCGGCAACTCCCCACGCACGCGACACCCTGCCTCCAAACCCTAGAATCTTCCATGTGCGCCGCCTCCACCATCTCCTGCCTGGCCAGCCGCCGCTCCAGATACCTCGCGCGCGGATCTCTCCTCTCCCCCGGCACCTGCCCAGCCAACCGCCACTCCTCCCACCTCGCGCGCGGCTCTCTCCTCTCTCCCTGGCACCTGCCCAGCCAGCCGCGTCCAAGGTAATCTCATGGTCATCCTAGGCCGGCACCAAGAGGAGAGAGGATCTCGCCGGGCCTCACCAACCCGTCCGTTCCCGTCCTTCTCGATCTCGGGATCTATTTGTTGCTGGAGTTGCTCCACCTCTGCCACCTCTCTCTCCCAACCTCCTAATGCTACTCATCTATTGAATCAGGAACCGACGCATCTGGAGTCATCCACGATGCTGTCATCTATTGATATTGTGATCTAGTTGTTGCTGGAGTCATCCACGATGTGCCAGGCCTTGCAGACGTGGACATGCTCTACCTCGACCTGACGACCGTCACTGCAGGTCATGCTCTCCGCGGTCCATGGCTCCTCCCGCATCCACCGGCGCCACGTCCACCTCCTTCGCGAGCGAAGCGCCGTCTCCAGCCGAGGAAGAGCACGACGGCTAGTTCATCACGGAGGAGACTCCACGACGCCATAATCTGCACCGCCTCCACTTCTCCTCCCAGATGTGTTTGATCTCTGATCTCGGTTATCCATGTATGGTTGTATTTGGCACCCATTAACTTGACCTGGGAGAATCTCCATACTAGCATAATATCTTGATTTGTGCATAAAACAAGTTAATCACCATGTTTTGTTATAGTATACCCTGGTTGAGTTGTGCTATTTAGTATGTTGATTCATTGCCTTGCTAGAGGCTAGGTTAAATCGTGGAAAGGTTGGATGAGAAACAGAGGCTCTGGCGCTGCTCTGTTTGGCAATGGTTGTAGCTATCTACTCTCTCATGTTTTATCTGGTTGTTCATGTGGTGCTTGAGACAGTCGAAGTTGTGTCCAACTTAGGTTTATGTTGCGCTGCTTCATTCTGTAGGTTAAATCTTTTTTTCTTTTTATTGACTTGTTGATGTGCTCTCTTTCATAAACTATTTATATTTTTTAGTCATTACTTTCCGCGGATGGATAACATGGACGATCTAGATTTCATAGTTAGTGTAGAGGTCCCAACCTTTAATAAGGTAGAGATCCCTGTGTTTACAATGCTAGTCCCTGGATCAATAGCTAGCATCCACAGTTAAGATGTAATATCAAGGAACAAAGGTCATAATATAACTTTATAACCAGGAATAACATAATTTTATTACATCTTACATATCTCATCTGGCCATTACATGACATTGCAACATAATATCTATAAGCATGGGGTCCTTCATCTTCAAAGTGCCACAGGCAACCATGTTGGTTGTAGACTTTGTAATCCTAATCAATCAATCTTCACTAAAATCAATCAAACCCGCAACATTACAAGTTACAGCCACAAGGGTCAATACATTTGAATTGTATTGGCAAGTTTCACTACTATGTAGAATATAAGTGGATCCTATCAATACATGCATATTTGGCTAAGTAGGGTTTTAGGCTCATTTGCAGGAAGCAATAATTTATCCTATCTTTTCAAAATGGTTTTGTTCTTTTGTCAAATCTTTCTAAACTCCTTGGTAAATCCCCAAGTGTTTCAAGTCTTTGTCAAAATCTCTTGAGCTCCTTGGTAAATCCCCAAGTGCTTTAAGTTTTTATCAAAATCTCTTGAGCTCCTTGGTACACCCCAAGTACTTCAAGCTTTTATCAAAATCTCTTGAGCTCCTTGGTACACCCCAAGTGCTTCAAGTCCTTTGTTGTCACTTTAAAGTTTTGCTTTTAGAAATTGGAATGTCGAGATTTCCCATAGCTTCAAGCTTTAGTTGCTCAGTTTTGTCCATAACCGGGGACACGGCTAAGTACTTAGAATTTGATCTTCTACAGAAGTTGTACACTTTACCCACATGACACAATCTCATCTTGTTGCCACCAGTGGCCGCTGGATAAGTACTCACCAAGATGGAATACTGGCAGATTGAGAATGTGACGAAGTCTTTCCAGAGGGTCCTCCCATACACCATTGCTAGCTTGTCTTCAGGCACCAATGTAGGGTTCCTAGTTCCCTCATTTCGAGTAATCCTGAAGAAAATGCATGGGTCTTCCCAATGTAGTTGACTAAGCCAGAGCCATATAGCATGTGGCTGTACACGAAAGCCATTGTTGGAGAAACATGTTCAATCTCTAAGTCCCTGGGTGGTTTTCTTTTGGTGCACAACACAAAGAGATTGCCATCGACATGGTTCCTTTTTGTTGCCACCTTGTCCAAAACTTGAGTATCCTTGTCCACCCAGGTGGTTCATTGAGTACTTGTTTTATTATATAAAACACAAGTCTTTTCTCATTTTTATAAAATCTCAACATGTATCTCTTCTCAAAATATGTTGCTTGGCTAAGCATTTTACAACTACATTGTTTTCACTAAGGAATATATAAGGTATCCTATTAGGATTTAGCATAGCATAGAGTATAGAAATCCTTTTTATGCATGTTTCAAAAATCCACTAAGTATAATGAAAATAGTAGGACTTTGGATGATAGTGTAACTTGCCTTTTTGGTAGGGAATGTTGGTTCACTTCTTGATCTTGCTAATCTCACACTCTTCTAACTTCACTACAAATCAATCAAGCAAACATAGGTTCAACTAGCATTCCAACCAATAATCAAACAAATCATCACACATAAAATAATAAAATCAAGGTCATGCATGCAAGCATGCAAAAGGTAGTTTTATTTGCAAAGGTGGTTTCTACCAGGCTCTAAACTTTGTCAGGTTCAAAGTGGTCATTTTCCAAAGTGGCAAAGTCATTTGCAAAAAGGGTTTTATCTATAGTCCATTTTTAAATCCAATCATTATTTTATGTGGTGGAAAATGCTTTTGGCAAAGCAACAATTTTACATTGTTCACCAAATAAGTTGTTAGTTCACAAAACTTGGTGTTTAGGGTCAGTAGCTTTGAATCAAAACATTTTCCAAAGGTTTTACTCCAAAGTCATTTTCATAGCAAAAACAATATTTTTATTTGACTAGAAATGGGCTAATTCAATTAATCAATCCTAATCTTCACCAAAAACATTTTTAAATCCATGAGTTGGTTCCTAGGGTCAGTAGGTTCACAACAAACCATTTTGCAAAGATTTCAACCTCAAAATCATTTTGGAATAATTTTTCTAACCTAAACAAGCATACAAATGTTTCTGCAAAAACAAACATTTTACCAGAAGCTTTTTACTAAACAAAATGCATGGTTGGATAGGGCTTGTCTTGCTGATTCCATTGATATAAAGTTTGCAAATTTTGGACGTGTGGATCAAAAGTTATGAGGTTTACAAATTTGCATCTAAATCTGATTTCAAATTCTGTTTTAAACACAACTGGTGCCACGCGGCGCAATACTATTGGGCGGTACCGGTTCACACGGATCGCGTTCTATGGTTCGTTGGATCTAAACAGATCGCATGGCGCTGAGATGCTACTTACCTCTTCGTCTAGCTTCTATCGCGTTCGTCCGATCTAGATCCTACGGACACTACTGCTTGGTCAATATCGGGCGGCGCTGTGCGGCGGATGGCGGCAGCGACGCTCAGACGGTGGCGGTACTGGCGATGCAGGAAGCAAAGAGAGAGGGGGAGGTGCTCACCGTGCTCAGGGGATCGTGGCGATGCTCAACATGGTTGCGAGGAGGCGAGGGGCGCTCAGGATCCGTCGGGATTCCTCGCTGGAGTCAAGGACGGCGTCGGTCTCGCTCAGGCGTCGTCGGGGACGAGGCTATAGATCGTGCTGAGGCAAAACAAAGGTGTGGTTAGACGCGCACGAGTATGGGGAATATGAGAGCATCACTGAGAGGGCTCGGGGCGGTCTGGGCTTACCAGGGAAGTTCCTCGGAGAGAGAAGCAGACGCGACGGCGCTCAGAGGTTATCGAAGCCGAGCCTGCAGAGAACGCGCGGTTGAGCTGGCGACACAGGAAGGTGCGCCTGGGTCTGGGGAATGTGCCTGTGTGCTCGGGGAGGCAAGGGGTGACAGGGTTCGGCCGAAATTGGCTGGGGACGGTGGTCGGAGCAGCGAGGGTGTGTGGCGAAATTCGTCTAGCTTGGGGGCAGAGAGAGGGAGGCGCGTGAGGGGAAATGGAGAGGAGGCTAGGGCGGTTAATACTGCGTAGTCACGGCGAGTAATGGTCGCAGAATCAACGCGTATTGAATCCTGCAGAAACGGCCGGCGAGAGGAATCAGCGCGGTTTTGAAGACGATGAACAGTGGTGTGGGGTCCTGTCGTCAGTGGGGGAGAGAGAGGGAAAGAGGGTCCACTGGTCAGTGTCTGCGCGGGTCAGTAAACAGGTGCGAATCGTTTTCTGGGGGAAGAGAGGGAGTGGGCTGGTTGGGCCTTGTTGGGCTGGCCGACTGGGCTGCTGTCTGAATCTATTTTTTTTCTTTCTGAGAGCTTTATCCTTTTCTATTTCTATTTTCTGTTTTGAAATTCAAACAAAAATTCAAACACTCAAATTAAATCAAAACTCCTCCAAACTTTTGCCTTGAGTTTTGGTTCTGTTTAACAAGACAAATTCAAGTCCCAAAAACAAAATAATATTTTTATTCTTTTTAGGACCCATTAAATAAATGTACCTTAGTTATTAAATCAAATGGGTTTTGATTTATTTAAAAATTCCGTTTGAAATCTAAATATTATCAAAACCAAATCAGTAGGTTTTATTTGAGAATATAGAATACTTTGGAAAGCTTGTTTGAAATAATTTAACAGGTTTTGATGTTTTAATAAAAATAGTAAAACCTTTATTTTAATAAAATTGGATATTAAATCCTTATTGTTTTATCTAAATAAACCTTTACTATTTTTGTCAAATAGAAATATTTTATTTCAAAGGCTTGGCCAAGTTTTAATTTGGCTTATAAAATAATCCTTATTTAAATTTCTTCCTTCTCTTTTGATCTCAATCTTTTATAAAAAGATCCAAAAATAGTAATTTCCAAATATTTTAACTTCATTGTTTATTTATCTTTTTAAATCCCTTTAGGATTTTATTTGATCCAAATAGGGTTTGAAAGTTTCCAATTGGATTCAAAAGTTTCTTCTCACCTTGAAAATCAACAAAGTTTTATTTTATTCATTTATTTTTCACATTACAAGATTTGGAATATCTTGGGATGTGACATTTAGTGGTTTCCTAAAATGTCATTGTTTGTAGAAGTAAAATTTATAATGCAATCAATTTGTATGATGATAATGCAAAGATTATTTTTTTGTTTGTTCACACTTCTAGTAGTTTCTGTTTCAATCTGCTAACACATTGAAGCTATCAGTGCCCGTGGATTTTTGGTGCATGCACGCTACGAACTGAGACCTGTGCTCTTGCTCCTGCTGTGTTGTGTTGCATTTACGATTATAGTTGGCCTTATCGAGTGATGCACACACCAGTAGCTTCACATAAGCACTAAGAACCTTTCATTCTTACAGTAGATTCTCTTTTAACTGAATCGTACACTGCATAGCTCTATATCATTTAAATGTGTCACTCAAACTCTTTCTCTACAATGCTAGCTTTTTAATATGCTCTTATCACTTATCATCATGCGGTGTTCACCTGAGCTTTATTTCTTGTCGAGTTTATTGTGCTGATGCTTCATTTCTAGTGAAGTTTAGTGTAGTGATCACTTGGAACTTCATGTCAAATAAACACAAAGTGCATGACCACATATGAGTCATATGGCTAAGCTTGATTTCTTGGCTTGTGTACTACCTATATTTATCTATGCATGGCATGCAAATTTTCTTCATATGTATGTTGATTACCATTTTATGTACAACTCATGCTTGATGAGGCACTGCTACAAATCACTGATTATTCTCCTGCTTTGATTTCTATTCTATTCTCTTGGTTTCTTTGTTCATGAATTTATCAATTTGATTTCTATTCTCTTGGACAGATCCCATGGAGAAAGCTTCTCCTGCTGTAACTGTGGTCTGCAGTTGGCCTGATTTGTCTTTGCTGCATGCCGCCGTCGATCATTGCGGTTGTGGCACCAAGTCACAACTGCTCCTATCGCCATCAACATACCCTTCCCTGGACAAAGAAGCACAAGCTGTGCAACACCTCAACTGAGGTCCAGTGGCGCTCCATCTTCCTGTGTTGCCCCCTCTAAGCTCGTTTCACTGAAGTCTGCTACTTGATTTCATTCACGTGTGCTGTAAAGCTAATTTCCTCCTTGTCTTTGCTATTAGTTAAACATCTATGCATGCTTGTATGTGTGGAAGTGACAACATTAGGGAGGGGTTCGGGAAGCATCTATGATTTATCTAGTTGTACCCTCTAGTGGAATACTTATCCATGTGTTGCATTCCTGTGGTTCATGAAGTATGGTAAAACCTCAGTGATACAATACTTTCTCTGTAGACTACCATGCTAATTTTGAGTTAATACTCCATTAGTGATACAGTACTTGATCTATGCACATACAGTAGTTTCTTACATTGTTCACATATTCTTTAATGCTGCTTAGATTATATTTCTTCAAAGATTCCTCAATTTAATGTTGGAGTATGGCCTGCTTGTATTGCAAAAAGATTATCAGTCTGTACTTGCTTAATCATTCATGGATTACTGTACTTGCTCACTGAAATTGAACTTGAACTTGCATTTTAAACCCGTTTCACGGTAGTAGTACAAACTTGTTTCTTAGTAGGAGTAGTACAAACTGTTTTAGTAGAAATTGACTATTTTATTTATGCTACTCCAGTGTTGGTTCTGTTTGTACAACAATTTCACTGTTTCTACTTGGTTCTGACATCTTTTTGCTGCTCTTTGTTCAGGTATGGGTCTACTGCTGCTATGATATGCTGCTTCTCCTTATTTAGACATGAGGTTGCTGCTGTTGTGACTGCTGGTCTTTTTTTAGATATGGTCTGCTACTGCTCTCTGTGCAAGGAACACCTGGGCGTCGAGGCGCTGGTGAGGAAGAACCTAGGAGCTACGTGAGGAAGAATCTAGGCGCTGGTGGTCAAGAGAACGAGGCGGGAAGGGGACAGTGCCGAGGAGAGGAGACAGTGCTGCCGGGGAGCTGACTGGCCGACTGTCTACTCCTGCTAGGTGAGGGCCAGCGGCCGACGAGCTACTGGGTGGGGGCCGGTAACGGCCAGCAGCCGGAGATCGCTGGTGATCTGGTGCTAGGTGGTGCAGCGAGGAAGACACGGGGAGCAGGGCGTGGTACAACCTACAGGTGAGCTGATGGTGATTGATTCTGGGAGGGATTTTGGTAGGAAATAATCCTGGAGCTTGGACGTGGTGTATTCCTTGGTTAACTTATTGTTGCCTAGCAGATGTTGCAATTGGTGCTATTTGCTAATAAGTTAATGTAAATAATAAATTGTAATCTTGGATCTGCATTTGTGAGCCTGCAATTTGGTGATAAATTATCTGCATGTTGTGTATTTGCTGAAAATGGTGTATTTTCTTGATGTATTTGCAAACTCTCATGTATTTTCTCGATTTATTGCATGGCTGAAGCAATTCCAGAAATGAAAATGCAAATTCTAGTTAAAAAATAGCAGAAATCTGGACTGGATGAAATGTATTTGGGCTCTAAAAAGGCTGTGGCCCAAAATATATTGTAACAAATATGAAAATAAATAAGTGGACGGTAAGAAGGAAAGGCCCAAAAGAGACAAACCTAAACAGGCCAAGGCCTAGCAAATAAAAGGCTATAATTATTGGGCTAGCCCATTTAAATCACTAAAATGGATTGGGCTGATTTTGATTTAAGACGATTTCATTTCGTCACAATTTTGCCACGTAGGATTGGCCACGTAGGATCTGAGCTGGCCTGGCTAAATGGTCCATGACGATATTGGATCGTCATAGACGTTATGACGATTCAATATCGTCATAGACGGTTATGATGATTTTACCAAAAACGTCGTTATAGTTCATTTGCGATGCTCAGCTTTCGACGATCTCAAAATCGTCATACAATCGTCATAAACAAACTACTATGACGATTTTGTGACGAAAATTGAGGGTCATATATAGCCAGATTCCTTGTAGTGACAGTCTTCGCGGGTAGTATTACCCAATTTATTGATTCGACACAAGGGGAGACAAAGAATACTTGCAAGCCTTAACAACTGAGTTGTCAGTTTAGCTCCACCTAGAAATAGTTCTTGCTCACAGAAGTTCAGTAGTAGCAATAGTTTGTAGTAGCAACAGCAAAGCAATAGCAACAGTGGAATAGGAGCAATAGTAACAGTAATAGTGGCAGTAGGATTCGAGTGCGGTAGGCATAGGGATGGATGGACGGGCGTTGCATGGACGAGTCTAAACATGTAACTTCAAAGAACTAGGGCATTGCAGATAAATAATAACAAGCATCCAAGTACTAAACAATCCTAGGCATGTGCTCCAAATATAGTCATATGTGCTCGCAATGAGAACTTGCACAACATCTTCTGTCCAGCCAGCCCGTGGCAGCGGGGCTTCTAGGGAACTACTGGCAATTAAGGTGCTCCTTTTAATAGAGCACCGGAGCAAAGCATTAACACTCGGTGAACACAATGTGATCCTCACACCACAGCCATCCCGTCCGGTTGTCCCAATTTCTGTCACTTCGGGGCCTTTGGATCCGGACAATGATATGTGTACACAACTTGCAGATAAGATCACAAACAATACTATCATAATGATTCAATAATAAGTTCAGATCTGAGATCATGGCACTCGGGCCCTAGTGACAAGTATTAAGCACAACAAGTTTCAACAAAGTCAAATAACACTAATAGAGATACTAGGCACTATGCCCCTAACAGATCTTATTCGATTACATGATAGAACTCATCCAATCCCTACCATCCCCAAGCCTACAGCGGGGGATTACTCACCCATGGATGACGGAAACATCGGTGGTTGATGGAGATGCGTTGGTGATGACGATGAAGATGATCCTCTCCAAATTCCTTGTCCCGGCAGGGTGCCAGAACGGAGTTTCTAGATCCGAATCTTGGTTTCTCGTGGCGGCGGCGGAGCGGAACTCTTTCTGGAAAACTATCAAACCCCCCTCTGTTTTTAGGTCAGAAGGCAACTTATAGACGCGGAGGGAAGCCGAGGAGCTGCCTGGGGTGGCCAAACCTCCCCCAGGCGCAGGGTCAGTGGGTCTGGCCCCCCAGGCCTCCCCTCTGTCTCCCCTTCTGGCTCCGTGGATATTCTGGTGAAATATAATTTTTGGCATATTTTCCGGGATTTTTCCTGATAGTTCATTTTCTGCACAAAAACAAGACACCAAGGTAATTCTGCTGAAAATAGCGCCAGTCCGTGTTAGTTGTATCCAAATCACACATGTTTAGAGGAGAAACAATAGCAAAGTGTTCGAGAAAGTAGATACGTTTTGGACGTATCAACTCCCGCCAAGCTTAGCTTATTGCTTGTCCTCAACCAATTCAGTTGAAAACTGAGTGCGATAAAAGAACTTTCACGAACACTTTGCTTCATATGATGTATATATTCTCAGCATAGTAGTATATGCTTAGACAATTCATAATAAGGAGTATGCAACTAAGTCTACTCAATAGTCATTGCAAGCTATGAAGAGAAACCAACTCAATAATAGTAAGTAGCATGAAACATCAACATAAGCAACATTGCAATGCTCATAATAAGGTATGATAGAGTCGTATCAAGCTTGCCTTTGTTTGAAGAGCACAATATAAATGCCAAGGCACCTCTGAAGTTCACATGAAGACTAGAGAGAAAGATATCAGAGATACAAGCATCAAAGTCATGACATAATTAACCAAGTTTTCGAACAAACACAATTATGACAACTATTCTCTCAAGAAGGTGCTCATAGAATAAGTGGTGACTCAACAAAGTTGTGAAAATGGTTTTGAAAAGTTTGAAAGGCTTCCCAATGCTGAAAGGAAGGTACTCGTTAGCTTTGATCTCTCTGTCAACACCCGAATTTTTAATCCCAGATGCCTATTATGCCATACATCGCAATCACAGGATTACCATTTTTGAGAGAAATAACAGATTTAGATATCACAGTACATCATCCATTACAAATCATACAAAAGGTATTACACAAATAAGGATCTCATGATCCAGTTCTTAATACAAACCAAGCAGCGGAGTAACATAAAGGTAACGATAGCGTGGGCGAAGCTCCATCTTCACGGTCACAGGCAATGCTGACGATGGGAGATGATCCTAGTTGTCGTAACCTTCCTGCGGTCCTTCATCCTGATACTCCTCTTCATAGTCTGGCCATGGGAATAGCCAGGGACAGAGCCATGAGTACTCTTTAAGTACTTGCAAACTAATACTAACAAGTTAAGGGGAGTTTTTGTAGTAGGACACTATGCTCTAGGGTTGTTTTGCAAAAAGCCAGATTTACCTCTACTAAGTTTAGAAGCAAAGAAAAACTAGTTGACAGATTTAAACACCTAAGTGGGAACTTGAATTTCATATCACAACTCCGTTGTGGTCAAGTCAAAATCATAAATCATTTCATAAGTCATTTTTAAAACATCTGACGGGGGAACAGTATGGCCACTTCAACTGTCCATAACCGCGGACGCGGCTATTCAAATAGTTTGACACTCTGCAGAGATTGTACACTTTCACCACAACATTTGATAAATCCGTCAGGAACAATCCTGAATTCACCATACTCAGTATGCGGATAAACAATCCTAACCTTTCAATTACATGACCAACTGTTATCTTGGGTACTGCACAGGTGGACAATCTTCACAAGGTAGCCTCATCTCAGACCTTGGCCGCGAGGGAACCCATACTAAGGTATATAAATTTCCAGTCAAGCCCTACCCAATTTTCGGGTATTGTGGTTGTACGGTAAAATTGGAATGGTATCGCATCCAGACAACCATCAGTTTTATAAAGAGCTAAGGCTCATGCGTCAACATTTTCATCATCAAAATCATCTGGTGTTCGAGAACACATGTCAAAACATTTCAGTAGAATGACTCATCATTCCAAGGTTTTCATAATTATTTTCACCAAGTATTCCCATCTAAAGTTGATCAAGTTTTATGCTTAGCACTAGCATCTACAAGTGAGGGTAAAGACTCATGACGGGTGGTAAACAAGTGGGGATTAGCTAAGTTCAATCTCATGCCTTAGGATGACATCAAGATTATCTAACTTAGGCCAAATTTTATGCTCTTTATGCTACCTTCAATTATCTTTCTAGAATCTACAATTCACTTAAGTAAACTTTAAGATCAAGCTTGATAAAGAAAAACTAAAGTATTAAGCTTGCAAGTAAAACTAGGATGGTGTATCTAGTGGGTGTAATCACATATGCTTAAGGCATATAGTTGGCATAGTAACAAGCAAGTAGTGGCTTGCAAGTATTGGCTTGCTAAGATATCATTATAAACTTGCTAAGTTGCAAGTGTTAGCTTGCAAATATTGGCTTGTTAAGATATCATTATAAACTTGCTAAGTTGCAAATGTTAGCTTGCAAATATTGGCTTGCCTTGTGCAGAGCAGTGGTTGAAGTTCTCCTTAGCTTCTTCCTCGTAGTATCCTCTTTCCTCCTCGTATCCTTGGTCGGTACTAGCGTCTAAAAATAAATACGAGGTACACAATCACCAAACAATACTTAACTATTTCCAACCATCACACAAAGGTTCCTACTTGGGAATCTAGCATCATCACTAGCATTACAAGATTAAAGCACTTGTCTTATTTATTTTACTTTGAGAAAAGTAATTTCTACTCATTGAAAAACTACTTAAGATTTATATTCTCTAACTCAAACATGGGATCATGTTGACACATGTCATCACCACATATTTCAGTACATGAGAATGTGATTTAAAGTGGTGTCACAATTTAATAAGCTTTAACCTTTTTATTTTAATTAAATAAAGTGACTAGAAATGCCTAAGTGGCATTCTTTTATTACTTGAACATTATTTCTACAAGTAAACCCATATATTTTTATATTTTCTGAAAGGTATGATCAAATGTGAGTTTTGAGAGTTGGAATCAACTCAAAAGCTATTATGGTTGAATTTTGAAAAATGTTTGAATGCAGAAAAGCTGCTGCCTTGTTATTTTTACCATGGTTGATCTACAACTCCAAATGATTTGAATCAACGGGCTTGGATTAAGAATTTTAGTACTTTTATAAAAAAATTGGTTTCATGCATTTTGGTTCGGTGAATCGAGCTGGGTTGATTTTTGAATATAGGTACAAAACTGTGTTTGAAATTAAATGAATAAAGCTTAATTTGAATTGTTGGGTCGCGCGGGATGTTTAACTGGGCCGGCCCACTATGCACAGCGCGTACGCGGGCTGGTTAAGTGGTTCTCCCCATGCGGTAGTGAGACGGGGAGGGGCGAAGCGGTACGGGGCAGTGTGAACTGCACGATCTAACTCTAATCGAACGGTTACGGTTCATCGTCCACGTCGGGCAGCGCCGGCGAGGCAGAACCCTAACGCGGCAGGTGGGGGTCGTGGGAGGATCACCGGGGCTCAGGCAAGGGTCGGTGATGGGGGAGAACGAAGAAGTCGACGACGGCGGTTCTCCTGGTACCAGCAGCTCCTCCTGGGGCGGCTCCAATCGTTGGCTCCCTTCTTCTCCAGCAGCGGCGGGCTCCGGCCAAATTCCGGCGATGCGCTGCTCGCCTTGCTCAGGGAGTGAGGTGGGGTGGTTCTGGGTGAGAGGGGAGTGAACTGGTGTGGCAAATTCGTGCTGGGGAGGGCTCCTTTTATAGGCGAGCGAGAGGGGCAGCACGGCATGGGCTGAGGTCGTCGGAGGCGATGGTACAGGCAGCTACTGGCATGGGTTACGGTAGGGGGAGGTGTTGTGCTCCCTGGCAAAGCTCAACGGCATGGTCTTGAGGCGTGGGGCGGTGCTGATTGGTCGGAACGTCGTGGTGCTCTGAGCGGGTCCGACGGCGGTTTTAAGGTTGCACATCGTGTGTGGTCCGCGCGGCGGCGAACGGGCATGTCTGCGGGGTTGCTGGGGTGCTGGTGATCATCCCTGCAAGCGGCAGGGTGGTACGCGGTCTGTGGGTGCTGGTCGAGCATGGTGCACTGGCGCGCTCTCGTCTCGCGTGCAGAGAGGTTTGGCAAGGGCGTGTCGTGTGGTCCAGGGGCTGGTATTGCTCGGGGCTGGGACAGAGAGTGGCGGTGGACGGTGGGGTGCTTGCTAGACATGCTGGCTAGGCTTAGTGTTTCTCGTAGCTTGCTGTCGATAATGGGGTGGCATGGTGAGGCTCGGCCTGCTCACCATTGATGGCAACGACAATCTCACAGTGGTGCTAGTGGTTACTAACTAGGTTAGATGATCTATTAAATGTTTGTTGCAACCAGAGGGGGGACAAGTTAGGCTAATTTTACTGCTGCAAATAATGTTAGATGTTTGTTTGATTTGAATCTGCAAGGTGTTTGATGAAATGGCCGCAAGAACTTTAAATTTGAATTTTGGATTAAAACTTTGTGGGTTTTCTAGGCACATACTAGGGAGTGTCTGGTTAGTTGGATTAGTCAAGGGGCATTGGTTTGGTTGGGTTTTGAAAATGGATGATCTTCACATATGAATAACATTCAATTTTGAATTGTGATTTGAATGAGGTTGCCAAATGTTTCTGCAAGTTTGAAAGGTGGGCCTTGATTCACTTTTACTAGTTCTATCAAGGGGTGAAAGAATTGGGAAAGTTTCTGTTTGAAATCTTGGACTAGAAACACTCAAAGTGACCTAGTGAGCAAGATTGGCAAAAATGACCATTTGCTTTATTTGATTTGTTTTTGAATTTCTCTTGTTTTGTTTCTGCATGGAAATGTTTTATATGATGTTATTTTCATCTTTAAACCATTTCTTGGTATTTAGGTTAATCACACAAGTTCATTCATGCATTTATCAAATCATCACATTCACACATGTATTCATATGATTTAAATTAATCAAAGTTTTTGTTAACCCTAATTTTAGTGATTAGAGTTTGACGATCCATGTTTAATATTTTTGGGATGTTACAAACCTTCCCCCCTTAAACAAAATCTCATCTCGAGATTTGAAAAAGGACAAAAAAGAGTACCTAGGATTTAAAGAGATCGGGAAACTCCGTCCTGATGTGATCTTCGCGCTCCCAGGTAGCTTATTCTTCAGTGTGGTTGCTCCACTGAATCTTGAGAAACTTGATGCTTCGGGTCCTGGTGGTTCTGAAATCTTCTTCCAAAATACGGATGGGTACTTCGGGATAGGTCAGGTCATCGTTGATCTCTATGGTCCGATGATCAATGTTCTTGAAAACTTCAGTCTTCTCCGGAACTTCAAGGCATTTGCAAAGTAACGATATATTGAACACATTGTGCACTGCTGACATTTCTTCTGGCAGTTCCAATTGATATGATAGTTCTCCTCGATTATTCAGAATCTTGAAGGGTCTGATATATCTGGGGGCTAACTTGCCTTTGAGCTGGAAACACTGCATTCCCTTCAAAGGCGACACTTTAAGATACACAAAATCTCCGATATTGAAGGCGAGGTCTCGACGTCTCTTGTCGGCGTAACTCTTCTGTCTTTACTAGGCGGTCTTTAGGTGCTCACGAATCTTGTGAACTTTCTCTTCTGCTTCTCATAGGATGTCGGGTCCGAAAATCTGACTCTCTCCTACTTCCAACCAGTTCAAAGGGGTGCGACACTTCCTTCCATACATAAACTCAAATGGGGCCATTTGCAGACTAGCTTGATAACTGTTGTTGTATGAAAATTCTATGAAAAAGGCAAATATTCCTCCCATTTAGATCCATACTCTAGCACACATGCTCTCAACATATCTTCGAGTATTTGATTTACTCGCTCTGTTTTTCCATCGGTCTGAGGGTGATACGCGGTGCTGAAATCTAATCGGGTTCCTAGACCTTCTTGGACTTTCTTCCAAATCTCAAGGTAAACTGAGTTCCTTGATCTGATACAATGTTCTTGGGGACACCGTGCAAACTGACGATTCTAGCGATGTATAACTCCGCTAGCTTCGAACTCTGGTATGTGGTCTTGACGGGTAAGAAATGGGCTACTTTGGACAATCTATCAACTATGACCCAAATAGAGTCATTTCCCCTACTAGAAGTAGGCAATCCGGTGATAAAGCCCATTCCAACTGAATCCCATTTCCATTCCGGAATCTGTAGAGGTTGCGACAGTCCAGCGGGTCTTTGATGTCCCGCCTTGACTCTCTGACATATATCACACTTGGCGATATAGCTTCCGATTTCTCTCTTCATCTTATGCCACCAAAATTGTTCCTTCAAATCCGGATACATCTTCGTTCCTCCGGGGTGGATAGAATAAAGAGTATCATGGGCCTCTTTCAAAATCACTTCTTTCAATTCTTAATCTGCTGGTACACAAAGGTGTCCTTTGTACCACATAACTCCTTCATCTTCGGTAAAGCCGGGTACTTTGCCTATACCGATACGACGCTTGATTCCGTCAATACTAGCATTTCCTTTCTGAGCCTCCTTGATCTGACTGATCAAAGTGGGTTGAAGTTCTATGCTAGCCAAAAATCCTTCACTCACTAATTCCATTCGGAAATCTTCCATCTCTTTGTGCAAGCTTGGTTGCTCCTTCAAACTCATGGAGTTCAAGCGGCACGGCAATCTGCTAAGGGCATGTGCTACCACATTGGCTTTACCGTGGTGATAGTGAATGTCCAGATCATAATCCTTGATTAGCTCAATCCATCTTCTCTGCCACATATTCAGATCCTTCTGAGTGAATATATACTTCAGGCTCTTGTGATCCGAATAAATCTCACAACGGTTTCCCATCAGGTAATGCCTCCTTGTCTTCAGGGCTAGGACTACGGCTGCGAGTTCGAGGTCATGGGTTGGGTAATTCTATTCATGCTGCTTCATTTGTCGGGATAGATAAGATATAACTTTGCCTTCTTGCATTAGCACACATCCTAGGCCGATCTTGGATGCGTCACAAAACACATCAAAGGGCTTCGTGATATCCTGCATGATCAAGATGGGGGCTGGAATCAATCTCCTCTTGAGTTCCTGAAAACTCGCTTCACATTTGTTAGTCCATTCAAACTTCTTGTCCTTCTTCAGCAATTGGCTCATGGGTCTGGCGATACTCGATAATCCTTCTACGAACTTGCGGTAGTATCCCGCTAATCCGAGAAATGCACGAACTTGGGTTTGAGTGGTTGGGGCTTGCCAATTTTCGACATATTTCACCTTTGCAGGGTCAACGGCAATTCCTCCGGCTGATACGATATGTCTAAGGAATCCTACCTCCTGTAACCAGAATTCACATTTGCTAAACTTGGCATACAATTGATGCTCTCTAAGGGTTCCAAGAATGGTCCTTAGGTGTAGATCATGTTCTTATTTGGATTTGGAATAAATCAGAATGTCATCGATGAAAACAACGACAAACTTATCCAGGAAGTCCATAAAAATCTTATTCATGAGATTCATGAAATAAGCGGGGGCATTGGTCAATCCAAAAGACATGACTGTATACTCGTATAATCCATATCTGGTGGTCAAGGCAGTCTTTGGAATATCCTCTGCGCGAATCTTGAGTTGATGATAGCCAGTTCTAAGATCAATCTTAGAAAACACTTTGGCACCAGTCAACTGGTTAAACATATCTTCTATTTTCGGCAACGGGTACTTGTTCTTGATAGTGACATCATTCAACTTCCAATAATCCGTACACAGACGGTTACCTCTATCATTCTTGTCCACGAACAAAACAGGTGATCTCCAAGGAGACGCACTTGGTTGAATCAGTCCAATTTCCAACATGGCATCCAGTTGCTTATTCAGTTCTGCTAGTTCAGACGGGTTCATACTATATGGTATCTAGGCTATGGGTCTGGTTCCAAGTATTAGTTCAATGATAAAATCGATATCCCGATCTAGGGGCATACCAGGCAAAACATCTGGAAATACATCGGGGTATTCACAGACTATCTAAACTTGAACAATGGTAGGTTGGGCTATACTCTTGTTGCACTTGAATTGACGAGGCAAGGTTTCAGATACATGCTCGACTGATATTCCGGCTGTACTGGTCATGGTATGGCTTTCTTGGCATAGTCAATTAATCCTTTGTGTTTGGACATCCAATCCATTCCTAGTACTACTTCCAAAACTTTAGTTCCGAGTACTATTAGATTATCATAAAAATCTATTCCATGGATTCGGATAGGGACGGCTTTACAAATTTGCCTAGCTTTGGTGGTCGAACCAAGTATTTGAACAATCATAACATGCTTCAATTTGGTTGGTTGAATCTTACTAGTGCATGCAAATTCTTTAGTGAAAAATGAGTGTGATGCTCCAGAATCAAACAACACTCTAGCAAGTACTGAGTTAACAGAAAACAGACCCAACACGACATCTGGCGCTTCCTGGGCTTCTTCAGCATGCATGAGAAAAGGACGGCCGTTGCGGTTGAGCGAATTCCCTGGGGCAAACCTTCTTCCGGGCTGAACACGACGCTGCTGCTGAGCTGGGGCATTTGCATTGGGGGTTGCGACAATCTTCTCGGGGCACTCATTGGAGTAGTTACCCTTGGTTCCACATTCATAACAAGTCACTTGCGACTTGTCCTTCGCTGTAATAGGCACAACATTGCTTCCGGTCCTTGGGGGCCGTGTTGGTGTTGGTGGCGGCATTGTTGTTGTTGAACTTGCGTGGTGCACAGTTGAAATTGCTAGAGTTGCCGGGGTTGTTGTGGTTTCCTCCGGGCCTTGGGTTTCCACGGTTGGGATAGGTCGGACGGTTCATCGGGGGTATGTTGGTTCTTGGGGCAAATCCTGGAGATGGGTTGGGGCGATACTTTGGTGTCTGGTGGGTTCCTGGTTGATGCATCATGCGGCGCTTGCGGTTCTCATTGGCCTGGTTGATCTTTCCTTCCATCTGAATGGCAGAGTCGACTAGGGCTTCAATGTCCGCAAAGGGGATATTGACTAAAACTGTCTGCATCTCATCGTGCAGAACATTCAGGAATCTCTCCTTCTTCTTGGCTTCAGTGTCTATCTCATCTGGTGCATACCTAGCCAATGACAAGAATTTGTCACGGTATTCCACTATTGTCATTCTTCCTTGCTTCAGTTCTCTGAATTCATCTCTCATCCTCTTGATCAAACCCGGTGGGACATGG
Organism: Avena sativa; assembly: GCA_916181665.1. Lineage (NCBI taxonomy): Eukaryota > Viridiplantae > Streptophyta > Magnoliopsida > Poales > Poaceae > Avena > Avena sativa. Next base: position 381,173,330 of record OV702283.1, on the reverse strand, counting down.
GTTCTGCTGAACTTGACCTTGAATTCATCCCAAGTCATCAACTGACCTCCGGTCATTGCACGAACGCTGTTCCACCATGCTCTTGCATCTCCAGCCAGATAGTGGGTGGCGAACAGAACTTTCTCGTTAGCTTCCACTCCTGCAACTTCCATATTGTTCTCCATGGTTGCAGCCAATCATCTGCATCTAGGGGCTCTTCTGACTTGGTGAAAACAGGTGGATTGGTGTTCTGGAAATTCTTGAGCTTAGATCCATGGTTGTCCTGATTTCCATGGACTTGATTGTTGTTGGCTATGTGAGCTATCTATTGAAGGGTGGCTAAGTTGGCTTGACGTTCGGCTCTTTCAGCTTCGCGGTCAGAAACCAACATTTGCAAGATATGCAACATCGGGTCTAGGGATGAACCGCTTCTCCGCGAGGCATCTCGAGATTGAGATCGATCATGAGAAAAGAGGGAAATTTCTAAGGTTTAAGGTGGTTGAAAAGTTTTTAAAGTTTGACTCCAATTTTTCTAGCAACTTGCTTTTGATTCATTAATAGCACACAATACAAACACACACCACCACAAAGGAAAACAGATGGTTTTAAGAACCATTCTGGGGAAACTACGATACAGTGGGACCGAATACAACTCACTAACTCTAGTGCTCAAGTGCTATTACTCCTTGGAGTCAGTGTCCTCATCATCGTCATCGATGAAGGCGAAGTCATCCTCATAAGTGAAGAAGTCCATGGCCTGGTCCTCTAGAAAGTCATCATCATCGCTGAGATAGGAGTAGGGGTCTCCAGGAAGGTCTTCTACTGCATTCTCCCTTTCCTCCAACTGCATATCTCTCTCTCGTGGATGGTCTCCTCCAAATCTGTGATACGGTGGCTAAAACGGGCAATGATGCGCTCCTTCTTGTCGAGCTGACGACGACGAGACTTGCGATCCTTCACTAGCATGGCGATGGTCTGATCCTTCTTGGCGGTAATGGTGTACTTGTGGTTGGCGTAGGAACAGGCATTGTCCAACTCCTTGTGACGGTCGTACATCATGAAGCTAAGGTGGTCCAACTTAGTCTTCAGCTCAGGGTGATGTGGGGCTTCCAGTGGCTGTCCCATAGCATCACGCCTTGGATAGAACTCAAAGCGGGTACCCTTGATCTGATTGATACTCTGCCCACACAGACAGGCAAGAGCTTCATGTATGGCCCTGGCAAGTCCATCGAGCCAGTTGTTCTCTCTTAAGGTGAACTGGATTCCCTCTGCAGTGGGAGGTTCAATCTTTCCTCGGAGACTTGCAACAACTAACCACTGTAGATCCTCTCTAACGAGATTTAATCTCGTCAATGCCCATTGTTATGGACTTGGGTTTTGGAGAAGATGGGGATGCTGGAGATCGTGGCACGGTTAACAGACAAGCAACCAGGGGACACGAGATTTACCCAGGTTCAGGCCCCCGGAGGGAAAACCCTACTCCTGCTTGTCTGTTCTTGATTACGGCGGAACCGAAGATTACAGGGTGCGCAAATTCGATCTGGCATGGAGGTGTGTGCTAAAGTACGAGTCGAGCCTCTAGGACATGCCCTCCTGGCCTTTATATAGACTTAGGCAGGTCCCGGGCAAAGTCCTAGTCGGTTACAGGTTCTAGGGTTTTACCCCTTTGAATTTCCTATCTATGCTAGTCTTGCTCTCCAAGGATCCGAAGGCGTCATGGGCGTTGGCCACCCGAAAATCTTCATGGGCCAGCGTATATATGCTGTGGGCCTTCCTTGGGCTGGACCAGGTATGCTGAAGTCACGTACCCGTAGGGTATAACCATGTCAGTAGCCCTCGAGTGATCAGTCGAATCGTAGATTCGGCTGAGGACTCTTCCATCTTTCGGGTGTAACTATGTATTAATAATATATGTGTGTAGGGATTGTTGATGCCTGTGCCTGACTCACCCGACGGATCAGGGTCAGTTAACTATCTTAGGACGAAACAACACGATCTTCTTCAGGTTCGAGTCCCTCAACTCGGACCTGGTACATATGCTGGCGTAATTCGACTCAGGCCGCGGAGGACTTACAGGAGTGGAATTCCAGTGATTTTAATTAATGTACCCAACGCGTCCGTCGGGATTTTTCATCACGCCTGTTGGCATGGATTTGTACTAGCAGAGCGCAGTCATGTACGTTGTCAGGCCGTCAGATGATATCTGCAGGTCTTATCTTTGCGTCGCGGACGCAGCATCCGAACATTTTTCACCGCAGAGGTGTTTCGGGTGGCCAAGGAGATTATAGCTCACTCAGCGCTTGTTGGGGCAGAGATGCCAAAAAGTCTTTGCATGCTGATCCGAAAGATCACAGTCGAAGTATTCATAGGGTGCGTGACCAGCGCTCCCTATGGGAGTAGCCCCCGAGTGTCTGTTCGAGTCATAGACTCGAGCAGAGACTTTAGTTCAAGCATTGTTCGGTTGTTAAGTCCGTAGGACTCAAAAAAATTCGGATGCTTAAATCCATCCTCCCTATAGGAGTAGCCCCCGAGTCCGTAGTGGAGTCGTAGACTCGACGTAGGACTCGAAGAGATAATTTGTCGTTATTCATCTTCCGGGTGCGCGGACAGCGCTCCTGATAGGAGTAGCCCCCGAGTATTTATTCGAATCGAAGATTCGAGTGAGTACTCTTAGCTGTGGAGCCGAAGAATTGTAGTTGGTGCTAGTATAGCTTTTGATGACATCAGTGCTGACGATCGATGACCTCAAGCGTCTGCTACGCCAGAGATGACTTGACTGGACGAACGTGGGTCCCACTTGCTGACTTTGAATTGACTGGTCACGCGCGGCGTGGAGATAATTACGGCGTCTCCTCGATTTCCGCGCGTAGTGGACGGCGTGGTAGCGACGGTTCGTTGTGATGCTGACACGTGTACGGTCAGATCGGCTGTTGGCGTTAGGTCTTCTGGATGGACGGCTGCCGTTCGTCGTCTTCGCTGTTATAATCATTGGGAAACCGTGGTCTGTTTTCACCGCACCAGTTCTTGTGTTCACTGCCTCCTTGTGCTTGGGCAATTCTTGCTTCGTGCTGGGATATCCTTCCACATTTCCGTCGTTCTCTGCGTTTTCACCGCCGGCACCGCCGTAGCGCAATGGGGAAACCAAAGAAGTCTTCATCTGCGGTTGGGACCAGCGCCGCCGGAGGAAAGAAGGGCACCGCCGCTACTCGCGTCACCGATGGTGGCTGGCAGCGATCGGAGACGCGGGAGAGCGATCTCCGCAAGCTTCGCGAGCGGGGTGTGATCCCGCAAGATACGGAGGCCGTCAAACTCCCTGGCAATGAGGTAATCCGCCGTCCCCCATATGGGTATCGGGTTATGTTTCTCGCCTTCGTCTTGCGTGGGTTTTCTTTTCCGGTCCACGATTTCCTCCGTGGACTGCTCTTCTTCTATGGGATTCAGCTTCATCATCTGTCTCCCAATTCTCTTCTCCACATTGCTTGTTTTATCACTTTTTGCGAGTGCTGGCTTGGCATTGAGCCGCACTTTGGCCTCTTCCGGAAGCTCTATTCCGTGAAGAGGCAATCTGGTTCGGATGGTGTGTATCCCATTGGGGGTTGCATCATCTCCCTTAGTCCCAATCTTCTCTTCTTTTCTTTTTCCATGTCCGAATCTGTCCAGTACTGGCGGAGGCGATGGTTTTATATCCGCGACTCCGTAGTGCCCGGGCAAGATTTTGGTCTTGTTCCCTTTGACCCCTCCCAAATGATTGAGAAGAAAAGGTCTTGGAAAAACCAAATCTTGGATGGAGCGGTGGCGGAGATAGAGGCCCTTTACCGTCGGGTGGAGGATCTCCAGCTGATTCCGGAGAAAGAGGTGAACGGCGTGGACATCATCCGGACTTTTCTTGAGCGTCGGGTGCAGCCTCTCCAAGCGAGGGCGCACCCGATGTTTCTTTATTCTGGGCGCAGTGATCCGACGAGGGTTTCGGCTGAGAAAATGTCCGAGGGGGATCTCGACAGGTCCCTTCGCGCGCTGCTGAAGTTCAAAGCCGGAGAAGAAATCCTGGGGAAGTCGCTAACTCCTCCATTTTCTTCGACGTTGGCCGTACCGCAGGTGTAGACTTGTGCACGTAGTGCTTTTTGTTGGCTGTGTTTTTATTTCCTTTGTTTGCTAACAAAGTTCCTTCTGATTTTGCAGAGCTTCAAAGTGCCGGGCATGGTACCACCGTTGCCCGAAAGGTATCCGAATGCCCCGGATAATGAAGTGGTTGATTCTGTGTCCGAGCTGCCGTCGGCGCGATCTCCGGCGGAGGATGCGGACGAGTCGAGTGAGGACCATACACGCAAGCGATCACGGAGCTCCAGCGAGTCTTCGGATGCCTCGACTCCTCCGACTCCCAGAAACCCTCTGGGCCTTGAGCGTCATAGTGATGGTCATGGATGTTCTTCTTCTCCCATTCCTGCCGTTCCTGTGCGGGCTGTTGCGCCGCACCCGCCAGCGAAGCGGAAGAAGGAAGAGAAAAAGGAGGAGAAGAAGGAAGAGAAGAAAGAGGAGAAGAGATCCCGAAGGACTCCTCCTGTCTTCGACCTGAGCTCGTTGGGCTTGTAAGTTTCTTGTTATATTGTTGTCCCTTTTGTTTTCTTGATTTTGCACTTGTGCTGATTGCTTCGTATGTAGGCATTCCTCCCGCGACTCCTCTAGCGATGGTGCGCGGGAAATGATGGGGGAGTCGAAAGTTGCGTCTCCTCCTCCTCAGACGGTGGAGACGTCGGGTGGCGCGGCCCCGAATCCTCCGTTGCAGGAGGTGCGTTGCGCCGCATATCTTTGCCATCCTCATGCCATGGATGAGGGCTTCGTATTCGGCCTCGTTGTTGGAGGATCTGAATTTCATTCGAAGAACGTACTTCATCTTGTCGCCTTGCGGGGAGGTCAGTATGACCCCTGCCCCTGCTCCGGCTTCGCGCTTGGAGCCGTCGAAGTGCATTGTCCATGACTGCGACATGTCTGGGGTGTCTGGCAGCTGCAGCTCCATCCAATGTACCAGGAAGTCCGGAAGGACTTGAGATTTGATTGCGTGTCGCTTCTCGTAGACGATGTCCAAGGGTGACAGTTCGATGCCCCACAGGGCCACTCGTCCTGTGGCCTCTGGATTATTCAGGATGCTGTTAAGGGGTGCTTCGTTGACGACCATCACTTGGTGCTCCTGGAAGTAATGGCTCAGCCGTCGAGCCGTCATGAACACGCCGTAGGCTAGCTTCTGGTAGTGAGGGTACCTCTGCTTTGTTGGTGTCAGTACCTCGCTGAGGTAGTAAATTGGGCGCTGGACCCCGTGGGTCTTGCCTTCTTCGGCTCGTTCGACCACGAGTACGGTGCTGACCACCTGGTGTGTGGCTGCTATGTACAGCAGCAGGGGCTCGCGCTCCTTTGGCGTGAACAAAACGGGCGAGGTGGAGAGGAGCCGCTTGAGGTTTTCGAATGCATCATTAGCTTCTGGTGTCCACTCAAACTTGTCTGCCTTGCGTAGCAGCTGGTAGAATGGTAGGGCCTTCTCGCCCATGCGGCTGATGAACCTGCTTAGCACCGCTACTCGTCCTGCGAGCTGCTGGACGCCCTTGAGGTTTTTCGGCTTCTCCATCGTCATGATGGCTCTGATTTTCTTCGGGTTCACCTCGATCCCTCGTTGAGAGATGAAGTAGCCGAGCAGCTGGCCCGATGGGACGCCGAAGGCGCACTTTTCGGGATTGAGCTTGATCCTGTAGCGATCAAGGTTTTCGAACGTCTCGCGGAGATCATAGATAAGTGTCCTTGCCTCCTTAGTTTTTATTACTATGTCGTCGACATAGACTTGGACATTGCGACCAATCTGGTCCTTGAGGCAGGCCTGCATGCATCGCTGGTACGTGGCACCCGCGTTCTTTAGCCCGAAGGGCATTGTGTTGTAACAGAATACTCCGAACGGTGTGATAAACGCCGTTTTCTCCTGATCTTCGACCTTGAGCCGAATCTGGTTATAGCCTGAGTAGGTGTCGAGGAAGGAGAGTTTCTCGCAACCTGCAGTTGAATCGATGATCTGGTCGATCCGTGGAAGAGGGAAGTGGTCCTTTGGGCAATGCTTGTTTAGTGACGTGAAGTCCACGCACATCCGCAGGATGTTCGTGTCCTTCTTTGGGACCATCATCGTGTTTGCAAGCCACTCGCTTTCTTTGATTTCCCTGATGAAGTCTGCAGCAAGTAGTCTATTGATTTCCTTGCTGATAGCTTCGGCTCGTGGCTCCGACAGTCTTTGGATGGACTGCTTGACTGGCTTGGTGTCTGGGAAGACATTGTGTGCGTGCTCGGCGAATTCCCTGGGAACTCCTGGCATGTCCGTTGGACACCAGGAGAAGATTTCCCAGTGCTCACGGAGGAATTCGACGAGCGCGCATTCCTATGCGGTGCTGAGGTCGTTGGCGATCAAGGCCGTCTTGGAGGCATCCGTCGGATGGACCTGTACTTTCTTGGTGTTGATGGTGGAGTCGAAGGACATGTCAGGTGCGTTCTGCCTTGTGACTGGGGGTACCCCATTGTTCGTTACCTCACGGAGCCTTACAAGCTCGTCTTGCATGCCGAAAGACTGGGAGATTTTGTTGAAATCCCTGTCGCATTGGTCCGATCGGGTGAAGCTCCCGTGGACTATGATGACGCCCCTTGGTCCTGGCATCTTGAGTAGTAGGTATGCGTAGTGTGGGACGGCCAGGAACCTTGCGAATGCTACACGTCCCAGGATGGCGTGGTATTGCGACGGCCAGTCCACCACTTCGAATTCTAGGCGCTCCTGCCGAAAGTTGTCCGGCTTCCCGAAGATGACGCCGAGGCCTATTTTGCCCAGGGGGAATATGCCCTTTCCTGGGACAATGCCGTGGAACGTTGTGTCTGATTGTTCCAAGATGCATTGCGGGATCCGCATAGCTGCTAGAGTGCTTGCGAACATTAGATTGATGCCGCTGCCGCCATCCATGAAGACGCGACTCATCTCGAAGCCTCCGATATGCGCCTCCAGCACCAGGGCAGCATGACCTGGGCGAGGGATCTGGCAAGGGTGATCCGCGCGAGTGAATGTGATGCAGGACTCCGATCCGCTGAGGTACTCAGGGATTGCAGGCGGAGTTGCCACGGCCAAGTTTATTTGTCGGGTGATTTTCTTCTACACCCTGTTTGTGGGGCGTCCCTTTTGGATCATATTTAGTGCTCCCTTTGGTGGGGGGTACCCGACCCCGGCGTTGTTTTGTGCTGGTGCGACTGGTTGGTTTGGGCCTCCAATAGGTGGCGGTGGAGGAGCTCCGTGTGCTATTTCTCCTGGCGCGGGTGCGTTTCCGAACGCAGGGGTTGGGGCTTGTTGCCTCATCTGCACCATGCTTTCGCTGAGTTTCTGGAACTCGCGGCAGTCCTTGAGCATGTGACTGGCTTTCTTTTTGCCATCTTGTTTGTCGATGTAGAAGTGGATGGTGCATGGACCCGAAAGTTTGTCGAATGCTGAGGGTCCGTTGTCGCGGTTGCGGCGTTGCCATGACTGTGCTGGTCATCCGCTGTCGCGAAAATTTCCTCCGCGGTATCCTCCGCTGTTGCGGCTGTTGTCATTGCGGCGGTTGGCGTAGCCAGCCGCGACCATGTCGGGTCTTTCGTGGTCCTCGTAGACATGCGATCTCCTCTTTCTGCGGCGTTCTCGCCTTTGGCCGTAGTCGTCCTCTTCATCTGATTGCACTCGCTGGATGCAATCTTCGCCGTCTGCCCAACTGTTGGCAATTTCCATAAGGTGATCAAGTGTCTTGGGCTTGACACGCCCAAGTTCCTCCTTGAAATCTTGGCGTTTGACGCCGTCTCTGAAGGCGTCGATGGCCCTCTCCTCGGAGATATGTGCTGTGGAGTTCTTGGTGGTAGACCAGCGTAATATGTACGAGCGAATAGATTCCCCCATTCTCTGAGTGCAAGCTCGTAACTCTTCGATTGAGGCGGCGGGCCTCTTGCTGGTGCCCTTGAAATTTCGGATGAAGCTGTAAGCTAGCTCCTCCCAACTTCGGATGGATCCTGATGATAGGCTGCTGAGCCAGACCCGCGCCGTGCCTGTCAGCTGCAGCTGGAGGCATTGCATGGCGGTTTCTTTGTTACCGCCATGCAGCTTGACGGATGACAGATGATCGCTAAGCCAAGATTTTGGATATTGCGTGCCGTTGAACTTCGGAGTATCTGAAGGAAGCTTGAAATTGCGTGGCATCTGTGTTCGCCGAACAGATCTGCTGAAGCATCGAGCTCCACAGAGTTCTCCTTCATCTTCATCCATCTCGGACTCGGACGAGCATGCGCGTTTGGCTCGCGCTTTGTCGATTTTGTGCTGTGTAAGCGCTTCTCTGGCGTCGCAGTCGCGTTTATGGCGATGCGAGTTCTTCTTCCTTCGAGGAAGGTCATGCTCCTCCTCTTCTTCGGATGAAGGGGTGGGACTCCGATCGCGCCTGACCGGAGCTTTCTTCTTTGGCTCCGCAGGAGCGTCTTCGTGGAGCGCAGCTCCGATGAGTCCAAGTCCGGTGAGTGCGGACTTATGCATGGCTCTTTTTGGGTCCCCTTCCGGAGGTTGGTGGGCCGCGAGATACGCAGTGGCTGCCATGATCGCAGCTTGCGGTGTCTTCGGGATGATGTTGCCGTCAGCATCCATATCCATGAACGATGTGTGGAGAGTTCGGGTCACATCACGGCGCTCCTTGGGATCCATGTTCTCCACCCGCGAGCGGTGCTTGTTTCCCTGGTTTCCATTCGTGCTAGAGCCGGGTGCCATGGCGGAGAGCGCAGCTCGTCGCGCGCTGGACTCGGAGGCTGCTTGCTTGCGTTTGTCGAGCGTCTCCTGCATCTTGACTTGCTTCTTGTGCTCCTCGATGAGGAGGTAGTGGTACGCCATCAGTAGGTCACGTGGGGAGTCCACAGGTAGGACTATGTCGCCTGTAACGGCACGGAGTGCCTGGACCCATCCTTCTTTGCTAAGTTGGATGACGTGGCCGTTGTTTTCCCCTTCGGGTGGGGGGGACTGGCTTCTTCTGTTCCCGCCGTTTTCGCCGTTTCTGTCCTGCGGGTTGGGGTTCGTGTTGGGCGGCGGGTTAGGCGTTTGCTGCTCCTGGATGACCGCGGCGCATAGGTAGCGCTCGTAGATCGGTTCGCTACTGACGCAGCTTTCGGATCCGGAACCGTAGGTCCCTTCATCCGAAGGTGGATCGCACAAATCGGAGTTGCAGCTGCTGTTGTTGTAGAACTCATCTGTCGATGGTGATGTGCGTAGCACGGGATGTGGAGCCCACGACGCGGGCCTGATTGATGGCACGGGCACCCGCTCAGGAAGGCGGAGGGTGCCAGTTTGTCCCACCTGGAAGCAGAAGCTCCCGAACAGAATTTCGAGTCCGTCACCTACGGGCTCGAAATCCTTCATGGTGGCCGGAGAGTGGGCGGTGAAGTCGAAAGTGCCGAAGAGGAGGTGATTCTCCGTCGCCGCGGAGTTGTAAATCGATCGGGTCGGGACCGTCACGATCGCACAATCAGCACCCCCGATTCCCACAGATGACGCCAATTGATGAGGTTTAATCTCGTCAATGCCCATTGTTATGGACTTGGGTTTTGGAGAAGATGGGGATGCTGGAGATCGTGGCACGGTTAACAGACAAGCAACCAGGGGACACGAGATTTACCCAGGTTCAGGCCCCCGGAGGGAAAACCCTACTCCTGCTTGTCTGTTCTTGATTACGGCGGAACCGAAGATTACAGGGTGCGCAGATTCGATCTGGCGTGGAGGTGTGTGCTAAAGTACGAGTCGAGCCTCTAGGACGTGCCCTCCTGGCCTTTATATAGACTTAGGCAGGTCCCGGGAAAAGTCCTAGTCGGTTACAGGTTCTAGGGTTTTACCCCTTTGAATTTCCTATCTATGCTAGTCTTGCTCTCCAAGGATCCGAAGGCGTCATGGGCCTTGGCCACCGAAAATCTTCATGGGCCAGCGTATATCTGATGTGGGCCTTCCTTGGGCTGGACCAGGTATGCTGAATTCACGTACCCGTAGGGTATAACCATGTCACTCTCCTTCCTGATCATTGAGCTGAGCTCCGGAGAACTCGGGGTGCAGACTCTCCAGAAGTTCCGAAAGCTGGTCCAAGTCACGCTCAAATATGAGTTCTCCTCTATTTCCCAACTGATAAGACTTATTCTAATTCACGTCCATCTATAAGAATATAGGATGAGTAAGTTAGTAGAGTGATCAAGTGTGTCAAATTTTATGTATTTTGCAATAATTTTTGAGGAACATGAATTTTCATGAAAGAATCAAAGTGATAAGAATGGGAATAAGTTTTTGTAAATACTCACTTCCATTGGTTTTGAAACTAAGTTTTTGATTCAAACATCCATTCTAACTAGGGTCTCCTATGGTCAGGATGGCTCTGATACCAACTTGTCAACACCCGAATTTTTAATCCCAGATGCCTGTTATGCCATACATCGCAATCCCAGGATTACCATTTTTGCGAGACATAACAGATTTGGATATCACAGTACATCATCCATTATAAACCATACATAAGGTCTTACACAAATAAGGATCTCATGATCCAGTTCTTAGTACAAACCAAGAAGCGGAATAACGTAAAGGTAACGATAGCATGGACGAAACTCCATCTCCACGGTCACAGGCAATGCTGATGATGGGAGATGATCCTAGTTGTCGTAACCTTCCTGCGGTCCTTCATCCTGATACTCCTCTTCATAGTCTGGCCACGGGAATAACCAGGGACAGAGCCATGAGTACTCTTTAAGTACTCGCAAACTAATACTAACAAGTTAAGGGGGTTTTTGTAGTAGGACACTAAGCGCTAGGGTTTTTTTGCAGAAAGCCAGATTTACCTCTATTAAGTTCAGAAGCAAAGAAAACTAGTTGATAGATTTAAACACCTAAGTGGGAACTTGAATTTCATATCACAACTCTGTTGTGGTCAAGTCAAAATCATAAATCATTTCATAAGTCATTTTGAAAACATCTGACGGGGGAACAATATGGCCACTCCAACTGTCCATAACCGCGGACGCGGCTATTCGAATAGTTTGACACTCTGCATAGATTGTAAACTTTCACCACAACATTTGATAAATATGTCAGGAACAATCCTGAATTCACCATACTCAGTATGCGTCTAATCAATACTAACCTTTCAATTACACACCCTAGTATAGTCACCTCTCCTTTGATTTTGGCCTCCCAACCATGACTAACTGTCATCTTGGGTACTACACATGTGGACAATCTTCACAAGGTAGCCTCAGCTCAGACCTTGGCCGCGAAGGAACCCATACTAAGGTATATAAATTTCGAGTCAAGCCCTACCCAATTTTCGGGTATTGTGGTTGTACAGTAAAATTGGAATGGTGTCGCATCCAGACAACCATCAGTTTTATAAAGAGCTAAGGCTCATGCCTCAACATTTTCATCATCAAAATCATCTCGTGTTTGAGAACACATGTCAAAACATTTTAGTAGAATGACTCATCATTCCAAGGTTTTCATAATCATTTTCACCAAGTATTCCCATCTAAATTTGATCAAGTTTTATGCTTAGCACTAGCATCTACAAGTGAGGGTAAAGACTCATGAGGGGTGGTAAACAAGTGGGGATTAGCTAAGTTCAATCTCATGCCTTAGGATGACATCAAGATTATCTAACTTAGGCCAAATTTTATGTTCTTTATGTTACCTTCAATTATCTTTCTAGAATCTAAAATTCACTTAAGTAAACTTTAAGAGCAAGCTTGATAAAGAAAAACTAAAGTATTAAGCTTGCAAGTAAAACTAGGATGGTGTATCTAGTGGGTATAATCACATATGCTTAAGGAATATAGTTGGCATAGTAACAACCAAGTAGTGGCTTGCAAGTATTGGCTTGCTAAGATATCATTATAAACTTGCTAAGTTGCAAGTGTTAGCTTGCAAATATTGGCTTGCTAAGATATCATTATAAACTTGCTAGGTTGCAAGTGTTAGCTTGCAAATATTGGCTTGCCCTGTGCAGAGCAGTGGTTGAAGTTCTCCTCGGTTTCTTCCTCGTAGTATCCTCCTTCCTCCTCGTATCCTTGGTCGATACTAGCGTCTATAAATAAATACGAGGTACACAATCACCAAACAATACTTAACTTTTTCCAACCATCACACAAAGGTTCCTACTTGGGAATCTAATATCATCACTAGCATTACAAGATTAAAGCACTTGTCTTATTTATTTTACCTTGAGAAAAGTAATTTCTACTCATTGAAAAACTACTTAAGATTTAATATTCTCTAACTCAAACATGGGATCATGTTGACACATGTCATCACCACATATTTTAGTACATGAGAATGTGATTTAAAGTGGTGTCACAATTTAATAAGGTTTAACCTTTTTATTTTAATTAAATAAAGTGACTAGAAATGCCTAAGTGGCATTCTTTTATTACTTGAACATTATTTCTGCAAGTAAACCCATATATTTTTATATATTCTGAAAGGTATGATCAAATGTGATTTTTGAGAGTTGGAATCAACTCAATAGCTATTATGGTTGAATTTTGAAAAATGTTTGAATGCAGAAAAGGTTCTGCCTTGTTATTTTTACCATGGTTGATCTACAACTCCAAATGATTTGAATCCAACGGTCTTGGATTAAGCATTTCAGTACCTTTCTAACAAAATTGGATTCATGCATTTTGGTTCAGTGAATCGAGCTGGGTTGATTTTTGAATATTGGTACAGAACTGTGTTTGAAATTAAATGAATAAAGCTTAATTTGAATTGTTGGGTCGCGCGGGATGTATAACTGGGACGGACCACTACGCACAGCGCGTACGCGGGCTGGTTAAGTGGATGTCCCCACGCATCAGTGAGACGGGGAGGGGAGAAGCGGTACGGGGCAGTGTGAACCGCACGATCTAACTCTAATTGAACGACTATGGTTCATCGTCCATGTCGGGCAGCGCCGGTGAGGCAGAACCCTAACGCGGCAGGTGGGGGTCGTGGGAGGCTCACCGGGCTCCGGCGAGGGTCGGCGACGGGAGCGAATGAAGAAGTCGATGATGGCGGTTCTCCTAGTATCGGCAGCTCTTTCTGGGGCATCTCCAATCGACGGCTCCCTTCTTCTCCAGCAGCGGCGGGCTCCGGCCAAATTCCGGCGATGCGCTGCTCGCCTTGCTCCGGGAGTGAGGTGGGGTGGTTCTGGGTGAGAGGGGAGTGAACTGGTGTGGCGAATTCGTGCTGGGGAGGGCTCCTTTTATAGGTGAGCGAGAGGGGCAGCACGGCGTGGGCTAAGGTCGTCAGAGGCGACGGTACACGCAGCTACTGGCATGGGCGACGGTAGGGGCGGTGTTGTGCTCCCTGGCGAAGCTCAACGGCGTGGTCTTGAGGCGTGGGGCGGTGCTGATTGGTAGGAACGTCGCGGTGCTCTGAGCGGGTCCGACGGCGGTTTTAAGGTCGCACAGTGTGTGTGGTCCGCGCGGCGGCGAACAGGCATGTCTGCGGGGTTGCTGGGGTGCTGGTGATCATCCCTGCAAGCGGCGAGGGTGGCGCGTGTTCTGTGGGTGCTGGTCAAGCATGGCGCAGTGGCGCACTCTCGGCTCGCGCAGAGAGGTTTGGCAAGGGCGTGTCGTGTGGTCCAAGGGCTGGCATTGCTCAGGGCTGGGACAGAGAGTGGCGGTGGATGGTGGGGTGCTTGCTAGACATGCTGGCTAGGCTTAGTGTTGCTCGTAGCTTGCTATCGATAATGGGGTGGCATGGTGAGGCTCGGCCTGCTCACCATTGATGGCAATGTCAAGCTCACAGTGGTGCTAGTGGTTACTAACTAGGTTAGATGATCTACTAAATGTTTGTTGCAACCAGAGAGGGGACAAGTTAGGCTAATTTTACTGCTGCAAATAGTGTTAGATGTTTGTTTGATTTGAATCTGCAAGGTGTTTGATGAAATGGCCGCAAGAACTTTAAATTTGAATTTTGGATTCAAATTTTGTTGGTTTTCTAGGCACATACTAGGGAGTGTCTGGTTAGTTGGATTAGTCAAGGGGCATTGGTTTGGTTGGGTTTTGAAAATGGATGATCTTCACATATGAATAACATTCAATTTTGAATTGTGATTTGAATGAGGTTTCCAAATGTTTCTTCAAGTTTGAAAGGTGGGACTTGATTCACTTTTACTAGTTCTATCAAGGGGTGAAAAGAATTGGGAAAGTTTCTGTTTGAAATCTTGGACTAGAAACACTCAAAGTGACCTAGTGAGCAAGATTCGCAAAAATGACCATTTGCTTTTTTTGTTTTGTTTTTGAATTTCTCTTGTTTTGTTTCTGCATGGAAATGTTTTATATGATGTTATTTTCATCTTTAAACCATTTCTTTCTATTTAGGTTAATCACACAAGTTCATTCATGCATTTATCAAATCATCACATTCACACATGTATTCATATGATTTAAATTAATCAAAGTTTTTGTTAACCCTAATTTTAGTGATTAGAGTTTGATGATCCATGTTTAATATTTTTGGGATGTTACACTCTCATTGCCCCTATCATAGGCATATTCATGTGGTTAAGGTGAAAGTGAGGTCCACTCTGAATCATATGCTTGGCAGACCATAGACTGGAAATCCCAAGTCCCTTGAGTACGAGGGCCGCTCTGCATGCTACTCAACTTTGGTCACCTGAAAGTTCTTGTAATTGTAAATACATGCATATCATCGAGAACCGCCAACGGGGTACCCCTTGCATATGGCACAGAAGCTTTCCTATAACCAAAATGACAAGGCAAACAAACAATGAGCATCTTAGCCATCTTTTTATTTACCATATGCATAGTTTTTTATTGAGGAAGCTTCATAGATGCTCATTATAGTGATACTGCAAGTTTCCACCATGATTAAGCATGGCTTAGGCTAGCGGCCCAGGCATTTCTCTAACATAATGTATAAACTCCATGAACTAACAACTTCCCCTTTTATTTCACATTGTCGACATCCGTAAACAAAAGAGCAAATTATCAACTGGATAAGTTATCCAACAAGTGTTGAAAGTGTTCCCCGTGACAGCACGGTTCTGCTGACTCCCAGCATATAATAAGCAAGCATATAACTTTCATGGACTAGTCACAATGGTTCAAGATTATTAAGAGCAAGGAATAAAGTGTGCCATCAAGTTCGTAAGAGCTTTACTAACTAACTTTCTCAAAACAGACAAACATTTTATTTTGGAAGAAAACACGACATATGGAATATGCACTAAAATAGCAAATGATGCCAATAGGTAGGTATGGTGGACATAGCTGGCAATATTGGTTTTTGGGAGTTGGAAGCATAGGTAGAGCACATACTCAGTGCAAGTGAAGGCTAGCAATAGAGAGGGAGCGACAAACGAGAGAGCAATAACTGTCATAATCATGCTTGCAACAAAACATGACTAATTATGGCATGGAAGTGATAAAAGAACTCCGAGGCAAGATAAATCATCGAGGCTTACTGACTATTGATTAGTCATATGCATGCGTGAGCATGTGCCAAATCGATTCACATGAACAGTCAGAGGAGGATACCACAATGTCATACCAAAGTATGAATAAAACAATGCAAGAAAAAATTCATATGACATGCTACAAACTATTAGCAAGCTGGAGCTAATCATAAACAAGCAAGAACTACTAAGCATCCATAATGACATACACCTTACACAAACAGGCTAAGCATTCTCACAATGATGAGTATATGTACAAAAATGAAACACAAAGAGTTTGTTACCAGCCTCTTACCACACCTCGATTTGTCTTAATCTTCATTATTGCCCTTCACTTGTGTGACTTGAATAATTAACATGAAACCAAAACCACTGAGGACGACTGAACCCTGCAAAGAACTTACAAAACCAAAGAAGAAGAACAAATATTGATGGTGTTTTCGATTTTTTAGAAGGCAACCAATGCAAAACCAAACAAAGCAAAAGAAAACCAAAAACAAAAACTAAGACGCTCCAAGAACAACACAACTGTGCATGAAACAATAAAAACAAAGTGTCTAGAAAGACCTGAGATTTTTATTGATGAAGAAGGGGATGCCTTGGGAACCCCCATGCTTTGACGCTTGTACATCTTGAGTAATTCTTGGGGTGACACGGAGTGGCTCCCCCCAAGCTTGAGATTTTGTCCATTCTTCATCTCATTACATCATCCTCTCTCTACACCTGAAATTTTTCTTTCATACAAAACTTCACACAATCTTCATTAGCAACATTAGTTTATTCAAAAGATATTAGACCTCTCGAAAAGCTTTGGAACAGCAAGAATTTTCATTAAAAACACAACATACTATAGCAACTCCTTCAAAAATCTCAATTCCCCAAAAAGAACCCGAAAAGGAATCAATAAGAAGCAAATGCAAATAATGGCAGAAATTTGTCAAAACAGACCAGCAGGTTGAAACCGATTTTTCCGAAGACCTTCTGTTGCTCAAATAAAAATGTGTTTAACTAACTAAAGTTAGCTAACATACTGGGGGATTTATTCGTAAACTTTCAGCTCAATCCAACTTACAGAGACTCCTCACGAATTTTTATGGTGGAGGACAGAAATCTGTTTCGAGACAGCAACTCCCCAAATCTTACTTCCCTCTCATTGGAGATCATTGTTGGCACAAAAAGCAAACAAAAAGGATAAGGAGAGGTCATTACAGAAGTAATAACTTCCAAGACTCAAGGAAACTCTTGGGTTATCTCCCAACAAGTACTTTTTTAACGCCTTTAAGTTAGGCACGGCGAAGAGCAAAGATTGGAAAGGAGAAAAATAAAAGTGAGCAAGTATAACCACTGTGAAAACATTATTTTGTTCATTAAAATCCTTTTGTTAACAAGGTTGATCAATTCTTGTTACCAAAACAATCTTATATGAAACAAAACTTTGCATTCCACAAGGTGATTATGTTACCCGATACTTGATAGTAATGGTCCCAATCATAATAGTTTCAAAAATTTCTTGTGAAATGGGATAATATATTTCTCCAACCTTGATGCCTTCAATATTTTCAATAGAATTCATGCAATAGCTTCTAACAACCTTCTTGGGGAAATAGATAGTGTGCTCTTTGTCATTAATATTAAATGTTACTTTCCCCTGATTGCAATTAATGACAGCACCTGCAGTATTAAGAAAAGGTCTCCCAAGAATAATAGACATATTATCATCTTCAGGCATTTCAAGCACAACAAAATCAGTTAAAACCATGCAATTATGAGCAACTTGAACAGGAACATCCTCACAAATACCAACAGGAATAGTAGTTGACATATCAGCCATTTGCAAAGATATATCAGTTGGTATCAACTTTTCTAACTAGAGTTTCTTAGAGAGAGAAAAAGGCATAACACTAACTCCAGCTCCCAAATCACATAAAACAGTTCTAACATAATTGTTCTTAATGGAGCAAGGAATAGTTGGTATACCTGGATCACCAAGTTTCTTTGGAACCTTACCATTGAAGGAGTAATTAGCAAGCAAAGTAGAAATTTCCTCATTAGGAATATTCCTTTTATTAGAGACAATATCCTTCATATACTTTGAATAAGGAGGCAACTTAATAGCATCAGTCAAAGGAATTTGCAAGAATAAAGGTTTCATCCACTCACAAAACTTGTTGTAGTATTCTTCCTCCTTTGACTTGTGTTTCTTACCTGGAAAAGGCATAGGTTTCTGCACCCAAGGTTCTCTCTCTTTACCATGTTTATTAGCAATAAAATCTTCCTTTGTATACCTAGTGTTTTTAGTGTGCTTCTCAGGTTCTTCCTCACCTTCCTCCTTATCAGGAGACTCATTATTATTACCACTCTCAGTTTCAGCATCAGAGACAGATATACTATTGGGATCTACAACAGGTTCAAATGGTTCCTCAACTACTTTATGTTTCTTTTTCTTCCTATTACAAGGACTACCACTATCTTCACCTTTTTGAGAATCTTGCTCTATTCTTTTAGGGTGTCCTTTAGGATATAAAGGATCTTGAGTAGCTGCACCACTCCTAGTTCTAATTCCATAAGCATGTTTATTTCCTGAATCATTAACTAGCATATCCTTTTGTACTCTAGCAAGTTGATCAAGTTGGGTTTGAACCATTTGAAAGTGTTTACAAAGCATTTTTAATATCATTAGAAGTTCTTTCTGTAGGGGTTCTGTTATCGCCATATTTTGGCCAAAGGAGGAGATGGGCCGTAATCAAGATGGGCTTGGAAGATACATATATGCAACGTGTTGTTGAATCGGCCTTGTGCGTGGATTTGGGCTAAATTGCCCGTGTATCTTATATTGTAGTAGGTTACGTTTCGGTTTAAGTAAAGAGATAGGATTGTTAGGGTTATTCCAAAGATAGAAAGTCTCCGGACTATAAATATGTACCTAAGGTTATTGAGAAAAAGAGGACGATCACGTTCACAACAAACACAATCTCGGCGCATCGCCACCCCTTGTTTCTAGGGTTTCTTTCGGGTAAGTGTCATGCTGCCTAGATCGCATCTTGCGATCTAGGCAGTATCTGCTTATGCGTTATTTGGTGTTACTCGTACTGAAGCCTTGTTGATGGCGAGTAATACTATTATCATAGATTTTTTTGGGCTAGCATCGGTACTTTTTGCTATGATTGTTTAAGTTATGCTGCCTCTAGTTATCTCGCTGCCTTTGCACCTTTTCCCGGGTGTAAGGGTAGTATCTTGCTTGATCTTTATTCAGTCGATTTGATCCGTTATAGTTTTGCCTTGTTTTCCAAGGTTTAGTTTGATATCCATGTAGTCAGGCCTTGCAAACGGGTTGAACGATCCAGTAGTACGTAAAGATATGGTTTGCTAATTCGAGAGGAGTTGTTCCGGGAATTGACTTTACGTCGGTTGTTAGGCCTTCTCTAGGGTTAGCTTTCTATCATCTTTTGTATTTACCAGGCTCAATTACGTGTAGGATGTTCCAATTACGTGGTGAAAACGTTAAACTGTCGTAGATCGATTTAACTTGTATTGATGAAGCAAAACCCCATGTTATCATAGATCTAATGCAGAACCATGGGATAATCGGCTCTAGGAGCCGATTCACAGGGAAACCTGGGAGCCGGTCGCGGCTCGAATTTTACGTATGTTTGTTTGCCATGCAGGAAACCAATCGAAGCAATCCATCACCTTCCTGACCAGGTATAGGTCAGGTGGCACGCCCTTGCATCAGCCAGGACGTGTGCCGGAGTTTTGCGGGCCGTTGCCCGAGGGACCAGGGCCCACCAGCAGTTCTGGGAGCCTCCCGGCTCTCCGTGTTGCCCGTCGCTGCTCGCCGGTGGGTTTTGGCAGGCAACACATTCTGGCACGCCCGGTGGGACATTCAACAACGTCTACATCAACATCCGACGCTCCGATGGAGAACAGACCGGTCACGTACGACGATCTGCCTGAGGAGCACAAGGCGAAGGATGATGATATCAAAGCTCTCTTCGAAGCCGATCTCATCGGCTCTTTCGAGAGGACTCGTAAACATGGCATCAGGTGGAAAGGGTTCTCACCCGAAGGTGCTCTCGATGAGGTGGATCTGTCTGTTCCTTCAGAGGAGCGCACCAGAGCTCTGCGACAGGAAGTCAATTACATGGTGGCTCATTCTCTTCATCGCCACTCTGAGAGCCTAGTGAACGCTTTCGAGCGTGTCGCGGTTCGCGTAGTTCAGGAGATCATGAAACATCAGTACTCTCCGTCGGGGCCTACTCTAGGGACTCACCAGGGAGAAAGACCGCTCCAAACCAGGCCACAGCTGCCATTCACGCTTGCAGCTCCGGAGCCACCAGGGGCACCGGCATACATCGTCTACAAGGTTGGAGGTGACCCTGGCGATTGCCAATTCCTGTTTGAACCACCTAAAGAAATCCCACATGGATATGTGTGCACCTACGTGCCGGACTGCAATAACCTGACGCGCACGAACCAGGTGGCAACTGCAGGGATTTCTGGGGCAGGAGTTTCTGGAGCAGGGGCTTCGGGGGCAGGCATTTCCGGAGCAGGGATGTCTGGGATGGACGCTGATAAACAGGCATGGCTAGCCAAGTACGCCACCGGAGCGAGTTCTGAGAATTTAGCCCCTGCAGCTCAAACGGTGGAGCAAATCCGTACCATCTTGAGAGACCAGTTCGGCTTCGTGCCGAAGAGAAGGACAATCGGCTATTCTAAGCCGTACCCAAACGAGTTTGATCTAATTCCGCTGCCACCCAAGTATCGGCTCCCTGAGTTCTCAAGGTTTAGCGGATCAGAAGGGTCGAGCTCGATCGAGCACGTGAGCCGATACCTGGCACAGTTAGGCATGATTTCAGCATCGGATCAGTTATGCGTAAGGTTATTTGCGCAATCTCTGACAGGACCAGCTTTTGGGTGGTACACCTCGTTGCCACCAGATTCGATCCAGACCTGGAAGCAACTGGAAGAACAGTTCCACATTCAGTATCATTCAGAAGCTACCGAGGCTAGCATTGCAGATCTGGCACAGGTGCGGCAAAAGCGGGTAGAAACGGTACCTGAGTACATTCAACGTTTCAGGACTGTCAAGAACCGATGTTATGCGGCTCGTTTAACTGAGAAAGAAGCGGTCGAGCTGGCAGTGTTGGGTCTCTCAGCACCTATCAAGGATCTGGCTTTCCAAGTAGAGTACAATTCATTGGCACACATGGCCCAGAAACTGACAATGTATGAGCAGCGCCACCCTGAGTTGTACCAAGACAAGTTCAAACGTCCAGTAGGCCTGGTCGATACAGAAGAAGAGGATCCTACACAAGACCAGGAGGTGGCCGTGGCTGAATGGGCTTGGGGGGCAGATCCTGTGTCCTGCAAATGGGTGAAGCAGCAAGGGCCTGCAAAAGGGTTTGACTTCGATGTGAGCAAAGCTGAGCAGATTTTCGATTTGCTGCTGAAAGAAAAGCAGCTGAAGTTACCCGAAGGCCACAAAATCCCTACGGCTCAAGAGATGAACGGGAGACCATACTGCAAGTGGCATCACTCATTCACCCACACCACCAATGACTGTAAAGAGCTACGTCGCCAGATCCAAACGGCGATAGAACAGGGCCGTCTGATCCTTGGGCAATTCGCCATGAAAGTAGACACAAACCCATTTCCCGGTGTCAACATGGTAGAACACAGCCACTCCACGAGGCGTCAGTTGGATTTCTCGTTCGATGTTAATATGGCAGGACCTGTGTACCACCATGGCACATATAAGGAGGAAGACGGTCGCTCTCGGGGCAAAGAAAGAGAGGAGGCCGGTCCACGTGACCGGCCCCGTTATGATGACAGGCGGTATTTAACCGAGGAGCAAGTGAGAAGCGTGCGATATCAGAAGCCACACTCCACACATCTCCTTAACAAGTATGAGCGTCAGTATGACCGACGTCACCGGCACGATAGAGATGATGAAGGATATGAGCACCTCGCTAGCGAAAAGTCGAAGGAAAAAGAAGGCATGGATAAACATTGGGATTGTCCTTTCTTCAAGTATTGCTGGGATGCCGGAATGAGCCGATTGCCTACAATCGACGACTGCCCAGAATGTGGACAGCAGAAGGATGACACAGGTCCAGTCTCAGTGTTCAAGCGCCTAGGGCCTCTCCCTCCTCGAGCAAAAGACCTCGAGGAGCCAATGGGTGGAAAAGAAGAAGACAAATATCACCGGCCAAGGTGGTGCCCCGATGGACTCAGGCACACCCAAAAGCGTCGAGTTCAGCGACTGCGTAACTTGGAGGAAGCCGAAGCGCAGTACCTCCACGCTTTAAGGAAGGCACGGCCCGATCTGGCCGTGAAAGTGCGGCAAACCTTGGAAATGGAGGCTCGTCCGAAAAGGAAAGAGTGGCGCCCCAAACCAGTAAAAGCCGATGCGAAGGCATCGGCTGGCACAAACATGGTGTTCACACTTCCGTCAGAGTTTTGCGCTCCAAGAGCCAAAGAACTACCAGTGGCACAGTTTGACTGCGGCCCACGGCCGGTTATCTTTGAAAAGCCACAAGAGAAGGGCTACAAACATCTGAAAGCTCTGTACCTGCGAGGTTATATCAATGGGCAGCCTGTCCGCAAGATGTTGGTTGACACCGGAGCGGCAGTCAATATAATGCCATACTCCATGCTACGGCGTTTGGGACGCTCCACTGCAGATCTGGTCAAAACCAACGTAACGTTAAGCGACTTCAACAGCCAAACTTCAGAGACGCAAGGCGTTCTGAATGTGGACCTGACCGTGGGCAGAAAAACCATCCCTACGTCATTCTTCATCGTTGACAGCAAAAGCACCTACGCTGTCTTGCTGGGGAGGGATTGGATTCACGCCAACTGCTGCATTCCATCCACGATGCACCAGTGCCTGATACAGTGGGATGGAGATGAAGTGGAGGTCATTCATGCAGATGATTCGATCGAGATCTCCATAGCTGGCATGAACATCTGGGAGGCAGGAGACCAAGAGCCGATCTCTGGAGTCAGTCTAGACGGCTGTGAGCGCATTGAAGCTACAAAAAACGGGGTGAGGCTGGTCTTATCCACTGGCCTGACAGAGTAGCAAAGTCCACGATCATACGTGGTATGGCCGATCCCTGCGATCGGCCGCACAAAATAAAAAGCAGTAAGCTTACGACAAACAGGTCATGCAGTCGTAGTAGGGAGATTCCCTGCCATTGTAGAGCACAGATAAGTTGTAAACCTTCCTTGACTAATGCAATCAAAAAGGGGTCCGATTCCGGCAATCGGCCCAAATTATCTTTGTTATCCTCACCAACTGTTTGCCCCGTGTTTAGCATCGATTTAGCAGGTGACGGAAAGCTAGGGTATGGGTTTACATCCGCTGATGAGCTAGAAGAGATTGACATCGGTCCTGGGGATAAGCCACGACCAACATTTATCAGCAAGAAGTTAGATCCGAATCTGCGGGGTCCGATGATAGCTTTGTTGAAAGAGTATCCAGATTGCTTTGCCTGGGACTATACAGAGATGCCCGGGTTAGACAGGAGCATCATTGAGCATCGACTCCCGCTTAAAAAAAGGGTTTCGGCCCTTCCAGCAGCGAGCGCGACAGATGAAGGCCGAAATTTTGAAAGAAGTCAAGAAGGAGATCGAGAAAATGTTGACAGCCAAGTTAATCAGGCCATGCAGGTATGCTGAGTGGATTTCTAGTATCATACCTGTAGAGAAAAAGGATGGCCGCTGGCGTGTTGCCATAGATTTTCGGGATCTCAATAGAGCTACTCCGAAGGATGAGTATCCGATGCCGGTAGCAGAGACATTAATCAACGCAGCTGCTGGTCATAAGATCTTGAGCTTCATGGATGGCAATGCTGGTTACAACCAAATTTTTATGGCTCCGGAAGATATACACAAGACTGCATTCAGAGTCCCAGGTTCGGTGGGGTTGTTTGAATACGTAGTCATGACGTTTGGACTGAAGAATGCCGGCGCCACATACCAAAGAGCCATGAATTACATTTTCCATGATCTGATCGGCAAGCTGGTGGAAATTTATATCGATGACGTGGTGGTCAAGTCTGCTTCAGTACAAGGACACTTGGACGATCTGCGGCGCGTCCTGGACCGAACAAGGAAATTCGGGCTACGAATGAATCCAAAGAAGTGTGCCTTCGGTGTAACAGTCGGTCAGTTCTTGGGTTTCTTGGTCCATGAACGCGGAATCGAGATCGGCCTAAAAAGTCAGGAGGCAGTGCGAACAATGAAGCCACCTACCACGAAGAAAGAACTGCAGTCTCTCATCGGCAAGATCAACTTCGTCAGAAGATTCATCTCCAATCTGTCAGGAAGAATAGAGCCGTTCATGGGACTTGTGAAAATTAAAACTGATGAGGAGTTCCGCTGGGGGACAGAACAACAACGAGCCTTCGACGAAATCAAAGACTATCTGACGAAGCCGCCAGTATTGGTTCCGCCCCAGCCGGATAGGCCGTTCTACATTTACTTATCAGTAGCTGACACGTCCATCGCCTCGGTGGTGGTGCAAGTTTATGATGGTCAGGAGCGAGTTGTGTTTTACATCAGCAGAAGGATGCTCGACGCAGAGACAAGGTACCCTGAGATCGATAAGTTATGCCTCTGCCTATTTTTCACCTGCACCAAGCTGCGCCACATCTTGCTCTCAGCAGAGATTATCATTACATGCAAATCAGATGTCATAAAGCACATGCTGTCGGCCCCTATGTTGAAAGGCCGACTCGGCAAATGGATGTTTGCATTATCGGAATTTGACATCCGGTACCAACCCGCGAAAGCGGTTAAGGGTCAGGCATTGGCCGACCTTATTGCTGAAAGGATCAACACTGATATAGCAGCGCTGTCTATACGAGCGTGGGCTATGTTTTTCGATGGATCGGTTTGTGATGATGGTTGCGGCATTGGCATTCTACTCGTGTCGCCCCGGGGGGCAACATATTCCTTCTCCATCAGGCTAGCTACCCCTCGCACCAACAACGTCGCCGAGTATGAGGCGATACGCAAGGGAATGGAGTTGCTCATCGAAGCTGGAGCAGAGGCAGTGGAAATTTTTGGAGACTCCAAATTGGTGATTTCCCAACTCACGGAGGAATACAAGTGTGAGAGCGAGTCGCTCTTCCCATTATGGTTGCAATGCCGTGAGCTCATGGCACAGTTCCGGTACTTAAACTTTAACTGGATCCCGCGATCGCAGAATACAGAGGCGAATGATCTCGCACAAATGGCGTCAGGCTACAAGGACGTAGCAGAGGGAACAGATGTTCAAGTACAGTTCCTGGAGGCGGACGACTGGAGAGCCGATATCTTCAATTACTTGAAAGATTCGGCTCGGGGGGCACCTAAACGGATAAGGTACAAGGCCATGAAGTATGTGCTTATCGGGGATGACATGTTCTACAGGACTCTGGAAGGGTTACTGCTCAAATGTCTGGGACCAACCGAGGCCAATCGGCTCCTACACGAGGTACACGAAGGCGCCTGTGGAACTCACCAATCGGCTCACAAGATGAAATGGTTGATCAGGCGATTAGGGTTTTATTGGCCCACCATGCTTGAGGACTGCTTTAAGTACTACAAAGGGTGTCAAGCATGTCAGAAATTTGGAAAAATTCAGACGGTACCCGCGTCAGCAATGAACCCCATCATCAAGCCTTGGCCATTCCGAGGTTGGGGCATGGATATGATTGGCAAGATCAATCCTCCATCAAGAAAAGGCCACATGTGGATTTTGACCATTACGGATTATTTCACTAAATGGGTGGAAGCCGCCCCTATGAAGTCAGTGAGCTCGAAGGATGTTATCGATTTTGTGAAGGAACATGTCATTCATAGATTCGGGATTCCCCAAACGATCACGACCGATGGAGGTTCGGTCTTCACTTCTTACGAGTTTAGAGAGTTCTGTGAGGACACGGGAATTAAGCTGATCCGATCATCTCCGTACTATGCTCAAGCAAATGGGCAAGCTGAAGCGTCCAACCAGAGCCTTATCAAGCTGATCAAGAGGAAGATCGATGAGCACCCTAGGCGTTGGCACGAGGTTTTGTCAGAGGCTTTATGGGCTTATCGCATGTCATGTCATGGAGCGATAAAAACCTCTCCATACCATCTAGTCTATGGACAAGAAGCCGTATTGCCCTGGGAAATTACGGCTGGATCGAGACGTGTCACTTTTCAGAACGATCTAACAACTGAAGAATATACGGCCCTGATGAGTGACAGTGTTGAGGATTTAACTGAGCTTAGGCTGTGGTCGCTTGAGAAAATCAAAGAGAACAAGGCCAAGGTAGCTCGTGCATATAATAAGAAGGTGAGACCGAAGGAGTTCCACGTTGGCGATCTGGTATGGGAAGCTGTATTGCCACTAGGGACTAAGGATGCAGCATATGGTAAATGGTCTCCAAATTGGCACGGGCCATACAGGGTCGATCAAGTTTTAAGGGGAAACGCGTACATGCTTGAGGAACTGGATGGCGTAAAATTCCCAGTGGCTGTCAACGGTCAACACCTCAAGAAATATTTCCCAAGCATGTGGGATGATGGACAGTGAAATATGGGGGCCGATACATGAAATCGGCCAATAAAAAATATACAGCCGATGCACAGCCATCGACTCTAGAGGTTCAAACTGCTACGAGCAGGTGTCAGTATACGCGAAGAAGCTACTGAAGGAATGCCTCGAAGGCATGGAGGGCGTCAACACGGACACGATCCATCTCGGCGATCTCGGCTTCGTCGTCTTCGTCCTTGCCCGTCACTAGCTGCTTGTTCAGGCCACGTATTTCTGCCAGATCAGTCTTCAGTTGAGCTTTGAGGCCTTCCGCTTCGTCTTGGGAGCGGGCGATGAGTGCTTCTTTGTCACGGATGAGCTGTTTAGTCGCCCGGAACTTCTCTTCAAGATCTCCCAGTTCCTTTTTCAAGGATGCGAGCTCGGCGGTGCTGACAGAAGTGTCAGTTTTGGCATCCAGAGACGCCTTTTTCTCGTTGAGCTGCTGACATTTGTCTGCAATGTTGGCCTTCAGTGGGAGTTGGGCGCGGCGCAGATTAATCCTCTCGCGAGCCAACTTCACCCTTGACCCGTAGAAAGACAGAGTTACAACTGGCCAAAGCTTCACCTGCAGTGCTACTGGGAGTTGGTCCTCGATTTCAGCAAGAACACTCTTCACCTCTTCAGAGCCCTCGATCAACTTCTCGATCGGGGAGGACAGCAAGGCTTTGAGACGCTGGAATTGAGGTAGAACAGCCCTTGCTCGTGGTTCATCGTCAGCAACAGGGAGAGTTGGTTCGATGGATTCAGGGTCGAACGTCAGCAGACCTGAGATATCACAACCCTGGCAGGCCGAAATGGTGTCAGTATGCGTCCAACACGGAAGGAAGAGCCGAACGAAGCGGACGTACCTCTCCTAAGGTCAAGGGGATAGCAGATGACGAGACAATCGGTTTGTGTGTTGTCGCTGGGGGCTCTACTAAAGTGGTAACCGTTTCATCTACACCGTCAGGGATCACTAGATCCGGCCTTGCGGGAGACATCGGCGCTGCCCCGGCTTTCCCACTAGGAGTGTCAGTCGTCTGCATGGAAGGTGTTTAGCCGATGTAAATAAGTGATGAATCGGCAGATATAAAAAAAAATTGGTAAGAGCATCGAGGGTGATGACTTTCGAAACCTCCTGGCTCGACGAAGAAGTTTGCAGCCCCTTGCGAGCCCTTTTGGGGCTCACGACTGGCCCCGCCTCGACTGATGCTCGGGGGGCAGCAGGTTCAGGAACTGGCCTTTTCCTGGGAGCCGATTGTGGCAAATCTGGCTGGCTCGGTGTGATGATCCTCTCAGAGTCTGTTGGACCCAATTCTCCTCGATTGGATTGTGTGTCCTCGCTGGAGGTGTCTTCGACGGAAGCCTGTAAGGAAGGAGAGCTAGTAAACACAAGCATGTTTGCAAGGATGAAGGAGATCAACCAAGGCATGGATCGGCATACATGCGAACTTTCTGGAGAAGGGCTCCGGCGCTTCAAAGTCTTCCTGGCAGCTACCTTCCTCACCACTGTTCTTGTTTTAGTGGGAACTCGAGAGGCGGCGGACCCAGAAGTGGCTTGGATCTTGGAAGCCGATTGTGGTGATATCGGCTGGTTCTGCATCACGACCTTTTTAAAAAGGTGGCGAATTTTTGCAGAAAAGGACCACAGGAGCTGGTGGGAAGAATTCGAAGGGGGAGCCATCATCGTGTGTAGGTTCAGGACCATCTTGTTGCTGCAAGGAGACAGAGCGGGTTATTAGAAGAATCATTTGGGAGCTGCATCAAGAAAATTTACGAGTAATAGTACCTGTTCTACGGGGATATCATAGTCAGCATCGAGCTGTTCCAGCAACGGTCCCAGAGCTCTCCTGAAGGCATGAGTCTTCCACATCGCCCACCAGTTCTCAAAACCATCGGTTGATGAAGTAAAGATGAGGTTGTTGGGAATTGGGATGGTTAGAGCATCGAAGAAGGAATAACACCTTTGACTGGTGAGAGGATCGGGCAGGTCAGCTCTGCTCTCTGTAAGATGGTGGAGAAAGAAATGGGGAGGTACTTGTCCAAGGCCAAATTGCCGAGCCACTACGACTGGCTGGTAGAATTCATATCCAGGCTTGATTATTCTATTGGATGTGCTCATGCCAACTGGAAGAAAGCAGGGACGGATCACAGTGGAAAACAGTTGCCGAGTGCTGGTGTCATCGGCAAAGTTGTCTAGCCTGAAGGAGATTGGATTTTCAAAATGTTCCGATTCTTCTGTGTAAGGAAAGAAGATAGGATTATCCAGGCCTTGGAAGAAAATGCTGAACCATTCCTGAGGGATCAGTTTGCTACCTGGCAGTCTGTACAGAGCTTGGCCATAGCTGGTGCATCGGATCTGCTTCCCTTTGACATTTGGAAAGGTGCAACTCGCTAAAAGGGGGAAGTTTGGGACATGGTTTTGAAAATACAGCTGGGCCCATAGCTGAATGAACCACCAAGGACCTCCTGTTTTGACTGCTAGGCCGGAGCATAATTTGACAGACATCAACTGGAGATATCGATAGACTTCTCCAAGGAACAGTTTGCCGATGCCAAGTTGAGTGCCTTTGGCAAGTTCGTAGGCCAAGGAGAGGTAATTCTTGGTTGGAGCCAGGGAAGGGCCACAGAATATGAAATGTTCCAGCCAGAAGTTGAGGAAAGCCGTGTGTTCTTTCTCTGTGACAGGGCCTTTAGTTTTCATGTGTTTTTGAAGATAGGCACCCCAGTTCGTGCAGTCTGTTTTGGAAGAAAGCTTGTAGGGGACCTTTGTCAGCTTAAAAGCAGAGGGGCTGGGTGATGTAACGTCCAGACCAGTAATCATCACCACGTCTAACAGAGTTGGTGTCATGGGACCATGACCAAACATGAAGCAGTTCAGAGCATCGGACCAGAAATAGCCGATGGTTTTTAGAAGATTTTCATGTTTCTCCAGGGGAGACAATGACAAATGCAAGGCATCAGCTATTCCCGTGGTTTCCCATTGAGATTGGTAAGTTCTGGCTACCCTGCTAAACCAAGAAACCCAATGTTCAGGAGGATTAGGCCAGGCTCGCAAGCAGTCGGCCCAAGAATTCAAATCTAGGTTTTGGCTTGCGAAGGGGATTCTGTTTGCCTCGCAAGAGATCAGATGGGAAGGACTAGGTTCTGTCCGGGGGCCAAGACAGAGAGAATTTGGGAGAGAAGGGTGCGGCAGCAGGATGTCTGAAACCTAAAAAATTTAACGGTGGAATAAAGCATTAATTCAGGTGTTTGCTATTAATTCTAGCGCCATGTTCAGACTACGAGGAGCAGGCGTACCTTCAGACCAGAGACCGCTGTGTTGATATTGGGCGATGCCGCCATCTGGTTTGCCGGCGGAGATGGATCTATGCGATTGGGGATCGAGGGTTCTTGTCGCTGTAAGCTCGATCTATGCGGTGAGGAAATTGGAGATCTGGTCTAGCCTTTTTGAAGAGGGTCGCAGGTTACCGTTTGAAGTTGGAGAGTGGCCGCTCAGATTTATCTAAATATGCGACCAAATTTGACCTTGTCAACGTTTGTGGGGAAAGTCGATGTGTTACCATCGGCTCGTTGGGCTTTGACTTGGTTGACCATATGAGCGTAGTATGGTGAAAGCCGATACATTGCTATCGGCTTCTGGAGCGTTGACCTATTTTGACTATCGGCAAAAGCGAATTGGAAAAGCAATCTTTGTTGATTCAAAAGACGATTGTTTACAATGGAGCCGATTGCTTACAAAAGGAAATCTACTGCTAAATACTACTACTACTAGTTCCTAATCTAGAGGCCGGTGTCGTCGCCGCTGTCCTCGCCGTCGTCGTCCTCGCTGTCATCAGCGCTGCTGCCGGCGTCGCCTTCGTCGCTGTTGCTGAGGATGTCAGCGGGGGCCTCCTCGTCCTCGTCGTCGTCTTCGGTGTCCTCGCTGGACCCGGCGCGGAAGCGCTTCACCGGCGGGTATTCATCGGAGGAAGTGTCCTCCTCCGCTTCCTCCTCCTCGTCGGAGGATTCGACGCCATCCCAGGACCAGGCGTCGTCGGAGCTCTCCACCTCCAGTTCCCCGTCGACAAGGAACTGGAGGCCCTCCTCACCGTCGGTCAGGGACTCGTCGTCCTCCGACCAGGCGGCGAAGTCCCAGCCCCTCTCGTCCCACCAATGTGGGGCGAGAGCCTCGAACGCCGCCATTGGCGGGTGCTCCGGCGTCGGCTCTCGGTTGCTCATCGTGTTGGAAGATTGGGAGGAAAGGGCGGATGATTCGGAGGAAGAAGAGGAGGCCATGGCAGAGGAAGAGGGTTTTTTCGGCGGAGGAAGAGGGTTTTTTGGCTAAGGGAGGAAGATGGGGGCTGCAAACTGCTCAGATGAATTTAAATAAGGGGAATAGTGGGAGACGGTTCAATGCCATAGCAGTTTCCATAATGTGGTGCCAAAACGGTCAAGTCATGCACTGCGGAGAAGTTGAGAAGACAAGGCATCATGATGAGGGGGTGGCATGACGATTCTGGTCTGCAACGCATTCTGGCAACGCGTAACCCGATACAAAAAAAAGGGGGAAGAAAAAACATCAGCAGAGTGGTTTTGGAATTATTATTGCCAAAACCAGGGGGGCATGTGTTATCGCCATATTTTGGCCAAAGGAGGAGATGGGCCGTAATCAAGATGGGCTTGGAAGATACATATATGCAACGTGTTGTTGAATCGTCCTTGTGCGTGGATTTGGGCTAAATTGCCCGTGTATCTTATATTGTAGTAGGTTACGTTTTGGTTTAAGTAAAGAGATAGGATTGTTAGGGTTATTCCAAAGATAGAAAGTCTCCGGACTATAAATATGTACCTAAGGTTATTGAGAAAAAGAGGACGATCACGTTCACAACAAACACAATCTCGGCGCATCGCCACCCCTTGTTTCTAGGGTTTCTTTCGGGTAAGTGTCATGCTGCCTAGATCGCATCTTGCGATCTAGGCAGTATCTGCTTATGCGTTATTTGGTGTTACTCGTACTGAAGCCTTGTTGATGGCGAGTAATACTATTATCATAGATTTGTTTGGGCTAGCATCGGTATTTTTTGCTATGATTGTTTAAGTTATGCTGCCTCTAGTTATCTCGCTGCCTTTGCACCTTTTCCCGGGTGTAAGGGTAGTATCTTGCTTGATCTTTATTCAGTCGATTTGATCCGTTATAGTTTTGCCTTGTTTTCCAAGGTTTAGTTTGATATCCATGTAGTCAGGCCTTGCAAACGGGTTGAACGATCCAGTAGTACGTAAAGATATGGTTTGCTAATTCGAGAGGAGTTGTTCCGGGAATTGACTTTACGTTGGTTGTTAGGCATTCTCTAGGGTTAGCTTTCTATCATCTTTTGTATTTACTAGGCTCAATTACGTGTAGGATGTTCCAATTACGTGGTGAAAACGTTAAACTGTCGTAGACCGATTTAACTTGTATTGATGAAGCAAAACCCCATGTTATCATAGATCTAATGCAGAACCATGGGATAATCGGCTCTAGGAGCCGATTCACAGGGAAACCTGGGAGCCGGTCGCGGCTCGAATTTTACGTATGTTTGTTTGCCATGCAGGAAACCAATCGAAGCAATCCATCACCTTCCTGACCAGGTATAGGTCAGGTGGCACGCCCTTGCATCAGCCAGGACGTGTGTCGGAGTTTTGCGGGCCGTTGCCCGAGGGACCAGGGCCCACCAGCAGTTCTGGGAGCCTCCCGGCTCTCCGTGTTGCCCGTCGCTGCTCGCCGGTGGGTTTTGGCAGGCAACAGGTTCGTAGCATGGAAAACAAAAAATTTCTACCGCATACAAACAAACAAGCCAAGATCTATCTACTAGATTGTAGCAACGAGTCGATGTAAAAACTCACCCTCGAAGATTCCAAAGTGTTTAACGAGAGCAGATTCTCGTGGGTGATGTAGTCGTACTCTTGCCGATCTCAAGATCGTGTAGACGATCCTTCCGGCACTGCGTTCCGGCAGCGCTTCCGTAGCCGGTCACACGTTCGATACTCGACGAAGACCTTCCTCTCCCTTGTTCCAGCAGGCAGCGGAGGTTGTAGCACTCTCCTCGCGATTCCGGCAACACGACGGCGTGGTACCGGAAGTAGAGGGGAGATCTTGCAGGGCTTCGCCTTAACCCGGAGAGAGTATGGTGGACTATGAGAGAGGCCTCGGTGATCTAGGGTTTAGACACACCAAGGAGAGAGGGCTAGGCCGGCGGCTAGGGCAAGGGGATTGCCCCAAGTTGGCGGCTAGGGTTTGCCCTAGGGCGGCGGCGGCTGCAGGAGGGCCGGCGGCTAGGGCTAGGGTTTTGGGTGGTGGAGTTATGTGCTTGGAGGGGCAGCCCTGCCCCTCCTTATATAGGTGGAGGGCGCCGGCCAAGGGAAGGGGAGTCCCTCCCCAACTCGGATTCCAAGGCCGGCGGTGGAGGGAGAGGGACTTCCTCCCCAAGTAGGTTTCCTACTCTCCCTCCACCAAGCAAACTTGCCGTTTGACTTTTCAAATTGGCGTTTGACTTTTCAAACTAGGATTTGATTTATCCCTTTATTTTGCTCAGCGATGACACCTAGTACATGATGCAACCATTCCAACTTGTTATGACACATTCATGTACCCTTCCCCTCCGGAGTGCTGGACCTTCCGGAACCTTCTAGAACATTCCCGATGAAAACACCGGAACCATTCTCCAACCCCGAAACAGGACTTTCCTTATATGAATCTTATTCTCCGGACCATTCCGGATCTCATCGTGATATCCCGGATCCCATCCGAGACTCCGAACAACATTCGGTCTCTTACTCATCATTCCATAACTACTCAACAACATCGAATCCTTAAGTGTGTCTCCCTACGGTTCGTGAATTATGCGGACATGATCGAGACACTTCTCCGAACAATAACTAATAGAGGAATCTGGAAATTCATATGGCTCCCACATATTTCAAAGATTACTTTGCGATCGAATGAACCACTTACATACGATACCAATTTCCCTTTGTCTCACGATAGTTTACTTATCCGAGTTTTGATCGTCGGTTCTCTGCATACCTAGTTCAACCTCGTTACTGATAACTACTCTTTTCTCGTTCCCGTGATATGTGATCCCTTGTGAGCCAGTCACATGCTTGCAAGCCAATTGGATGACATTCCACCGAGAGGGCCCAGAGTATATCTATCTGTCATATGGATTGACAAATCCCACTCTTGATCCATGTGTCTCAACCCATACTTTCCGAACACTCAATGCCACCTTTATAGCCACCCAGTTACGATGTGGTGTTTGATGTCATCAAAGCATCCTTCTGGTGATGGTGATAAGCATGATCTCATGGTCGAAGGAATTAGGTTACTATGTATCAGAAAGCATATAGCAATTGAACTATTAAAATGACTTGATCTTTATGATATGCTTATTTATAGGAGTATGTCCATCATATCATTCTCCTAACGATATGATCTTGCTGTTAATAACATCTCAATGTTCATGATAGGGAAACCACAATCATTTATTAACCAACAAGCTAGTATTATGAAGAGGCTTTACTAGGGACTTCAATTTAAGTTTACAAATCACACAAGTATTAATGTTTCCTTGTTAATACTATTATAGCATGAATGTAAACATTTATCATAAACACAAAGATATAATAATAACCATATTTATTGCTGCCTCTAGGGCATATCTCCAACATTATCCCACTTGCACTAGAGTCAACTAATCTAGATTACATGGTAATATACCGAACACCCATGGCAGTTTGGTGTTGGTCATGTTTTGCCCTCGGGAGAGGTGTAGTCAATGGATCCGCCACATTCAGATCTGTGTGTACTTTGCAAATCTTTATGTCACCATCTTGGACATGTTCTCGAATAGCGTGAAAACGTAGCTTGATATGCTTCAGCTTCTTGTGTGACCTTGGTTCTTGCGCATTGGCTATGGCACCCATGTTATCACAGTAGATAGACATTGGGTCCAGCGCACTTGGAACCACACCGAGCTCTGTAATGAACTCCTTCATCCATATCGCTTCTTGTGAAGCCTACAAAGCAGCCATGTATTCCGATTCAGTTGAAGATCTCGCCACAACGCTTTGGTTAGCACTCCTCCAGCTCACTGCTGCACCATTCAAAGTAAATACGTATCCAGATTGAGATTTAGAATCATCCGGATCGGTGTTCCAACTAGCATCGGTGTAACCATTAACAACGAGTTGTTCATCACCTCCATAAGAAAGAACCATATCCTTAGTTATTCTCAAGTACTTAAGGATGTTTTTTACCGCTGTCCAATGATCCACTCCTGGATCACTTTGATATCTGCTAGTCAAACTAACAGCATATGCAATGTCGGGTCTATTACATAGCATGGCATACATTAGAGATCCTATGGCTGAGGCATAGGGAGTCTTACTCATCCTTTCTCTATCTTCTGCCGTTGTTGGACTTTGAGTTTTACTCAAGGTCGTATTGGGAAACATGGGCAAGAATCCTTTCTTGCTATCTTCCATTCCAAATCTCTTTAGAAATTTGTCCAAATATGTACTTTGTGACAATGATATTAGGCGTCTTGATCTATCTCTATAAATCTTTATGCCTAATATGTAAGCTGCTTCGCCAAGATCTTTCATTGAAAAACTATTATTCAAATATTCCTTGACACTATTAAGAAGGTCTACATCATTCCCAATCAACAATATGTCATCTACATATAGTATTAAGAATGCTACAGAGCTCCCACTCACTTTTGTTGTAAATACAAGCTTCTCCATAAGTTTGTATAAAACCAAAACTTTTGATCACCTTATCAAAACGTTTATTCCAACTTCGGGATGCTTGCTTCAATCCATATATGGACCGTTGAAGTTTGCATACCTTGTTAGCATCTTTAGGATCGACAAAACCTTTGGGTTGCATCATATACAACTCTTCATTAATGTCTCCATTGAGGAACGCTGTTTTGACATCCATCTGCCATATCTCATAATCATAATATGCAGCGATTGCTAACAAAATCCTCACAGACTTTAGCTTCGCTACCGGTGGGAAAGTCTCATCGTAGTCAACTCCTTGAATTTGTCGAAACCCTTTTGCGACAAGTCGAGCTTTATAGACAGTAACATTACCATCAGCATCTATTTTCTTCTTGAAAATCCATTTGTTCTCGACAGCCTTCCGGCCATCTGGTAAGTCCACCAAAGTCCATACTTGGTTTTCGTACATGGATCCAATCTCGGATTTCATGGCTTCTTGCCATTTATTGGAATCTGGGCTCATCATCGCTTCCTCATATGTCGCAGGGTCATCGGTGTTGTCCACCAACATGACACTCATAACGGGATCATACCAATCAGGAGTGGTACGAGTTCTCGTTGACCTGCGAGGCTCTGTAGCAACTACAACCGAAGTTTCATGATCATCATCATTAGCTTCCTCTCTTATTGGTGCAGGCACCACAGGAACTTCTTCTGGTGCTGCGCTACTCGCAAGTTCAAGAGAAGGTTCGACAGCCTCGTCGAGTTCTACTTTCCTTCTAGTCACTTCTTTCGAGAGAAATCCCTTCTCTAGAAAGGATCCATTCTTCAACAAAGATTTTGCCTTCGGATCTATGATAGAAGGTATACCCAATAGTTTCCTTTGGGTATCCTATGAAGACACATTTTTCCGCTTTGGGTTCAAGCTTGTCCGCTGTAACTTCTTTACATAGGCTTCGCAACCCCAAACTTTAAGGAACGACAGTTTAGGTTTCTGCCCAAACCATAATTCATACAGTGTCGTTTCAACGGATTTAGATGCTGCCCTATTTAAAGTGAATGCGGTTGTTTCTAATGCATAACCCCAAAATGATAGCGGTAAATCTGTAAGTGACATCATAGAACAAACCATATCTAAGAGACTTTGATTACGACGTTCGGACACACCATTACGCTGTGGTGTTCCCGGCGGTGTCAATTGTGAAAGTATTCCGCATTTCTTCAAATGCTCGCCAAACTCGTAACTTAGATATTCACCTCCATGATCAGAACGTAGAAATTAAATCTTCTTGTTACGTTGATTCTCCACCTCACTTTGAAATTCCTTAAACTTCTCGAAAGTTTCGGACTAATGTTTCATGAAATAGATATACCCATATCTACTCAAGTCATCCGTGAAGGTAAGAACATAACGATAACCACCGCGCGATGCTACACTCATTGGACCACACACATCGGTATGTATGATTTCCAATAAGTCCGTAGCTCGCTCCATCATACCAGAAAATGGAGTCTTAGTCATTTTACCCATCAGACATGCTTCGCATCTTTCAAGTGATTCGAAATCAAGTGATTCAAGAAGTCCATCAGAATGGAGTTTCTTCATACGCTTCACTCCAATGTGACCAAGACGACAGTGCCACATATAGGTCGAGTTATCGCTCGATTTCAAACGTTTAGCTTCAATGTTATTAATATGTGTATTTCCACTATCGAGATTCAATAAGAATAGACCATCTATCAAAGCTGCATGTGCATAAAACATATTACTCATATAAATCGAACAACCATTATTCTCGGACTTAAACAAGTAACCGTCTCGCAATAAACAAGATCCCGATATAATGTTCATGCTTAACGCAGGCACCAAATAACAATTATTTAAGTATAAAACTAATCCCGATGGTAGATGAAGAGGTAGCGTGCCGACCGCGATCACATCAACCTTTGATCCATTTCCCACGCGCATCGTCACCTCGTTCTTCGCTAGCTTCCGTCTATTCTGCAGCACCTGTTTCGAGTTACAAATATGAGCAACCAAACCAGTATCAAATACCCAGGAACTACTACGAGTACTAGTGATATACACATCAATAACATGTATATCGGATATACCTTTCTTCTTGATGTTGTCGTTCTTCAAATCTGCCAAGTACTTTGGCAATTCCGCTTCCAGTGACCTTCTCCCTTGCAGCAAAAGCACTCAGTATCAGGATTAGGTCCAGCCTTGGTCTTCTTCGTCGGTGCGGTAACTTTCTTACCACCCTTCTTGAAGTGTCCCTTTTGCTTAGACTTGCCTTTCTTGAATTTGGTGGTCTTATTGACCATCAACACTTGGTGCTCTTTCTTGATCTCCACTTCTGCAGATTTTAACATGGAGAAGAGTTCTGGCAACTGCTTGTTCATGCTTTGCATATTGTAGTTCATCACAAAGTTCTTGTAACTTGGTAGTAGTGATTGGAGGACACGGTAAATCCCCAAAGCATTAGAAATCACTATACCCAAGCTTTGGAGTTTGTTTGTGTGCCCAGACATCTTAAGCACATGCTCACTGACGGAGCTGCCCTCTTCCATCTTGCAGTTAAAGAACTTTTCAGAAGCCTCATAGCTCTCAACTGTCGCGTGAGTCTCAAAAATCAATTTGAGTTCACGGACAATATCATGTGGGTCTGAATTCTCAAACCTTTTCTGAAGCTCCGATTCCAAACCATACAAGATAGCACACTGAACTGTGGAGTACTGATTCTTCCGAGCGAGGTAAACGTTCTTTACTTCATCGGTAGCATCAGCTGCAGGCGGGTCACCCAGCGGTGCATCCAGCACCTAGGTCAAATTACCAGCATTGAGGACAATCCTCAAATTGCGGAACCAATCCGCGAAGTTGCTTCCATTGTTTTTCAACTTTTCTTTCTCTAGGAACGCATTAAAATTGATGGTAGGGGCCGCCATTGATCTACAACATATTTGCAATAGTTTAGACTAAGTTTATGACAAATTGAGTTCTAATTAATAGTTGAATTAATCTAGGTGAACTCCCACTCAAAACAATATCCCTCACATTGTTTTAGTGATCACACGAACCAAATCCACCACATCAACACCGATCATCACGAGAGTTGATATAGTTTCAATGGCGAACAATCAACATGTTCATCATATCTACTATACGATTCATGCTTTACCTTTCGGTGGTCCGTGTTCCGAGACCATGTCTGTACCTGCTAGGCTCGTCAAGATCAAACCTTAGCTTCCGCATGAGAAAATCTGGCTTGCTCATGTTGTATACACTTGCAGAATCTAACACACCCGATCATCACGTGGTGCTTCGAAACAACAAGCTTTAGCAACGGTGCTTACTAAGGATGAACACTTTAGAACTTGAAATTCATGTGCATGAGGGATCATCTTATAATGCTACCGTCGTTAACTAAGCAATACAAGATGCATAAAGGATTAACATCACATGCAATTCATAATATGTGATATGATATGGCCTTTCTTCTTTGTTCTTCCGATCTCCATCTTCAAGCACGAACATGATCTCCATCATCACCGGCATTGCATCAAGGTCAATGACGCTGCTCCATGGTTGTCGTCCACCAGCTTCAACTATTACAACTATTTTGAATAGACACGCGGGTCTTAACAGAAATTAAAGACAACCATATGGCTCCTGCCGGTTGCCAACTTACAATAAGGAACATTGCATACATCAAATATAATCACAATCATGGTCATATCACATCACAGCACACCCCTGCAAAACAAAGTTAGACGCCTCTAATTTCTTTGCATGTTTTACGTGGTTTGGGGCTTTCAATAAGTGTCGATCTAACTTACGAACAAGAACCACAACGTTGATGTTTGAACTATCAAGTGCCTCTTGTAAATTGGATCTATACTATAATGGGAGAGACAGACACCCGCAAAGCCACTTATGCAATACAAGTTGCATGTTGAGCGTGGAGCAAGTCTCATGAACGATGTCATGTAAGGTTAGCCCGGGCCGCTTCATCCTATCATACCGCAAGATGCAAAGTACACAAGAAGTAGTTGATAATAAAAGCACCACCGCCCACAATGACCATTGTGTTCTACCCGTGCAACAGATCTACATATAGACACGGCTCTGATACCACTGTAGGGGTTCGTAGCATGGAAAACAAAAAAATTCTACCGCATACAAACAAACAAGCCAAGATCTATCTACTATATTGTAGCAACGAGTCGATGGAAAAACTCACCCTCGAAGATTCCAAAGTGTTTAACGAGAGCAGATTCTCGTGGGTGATGTAGTCGTACTCTTTCCGATCTCAAGATCGTGTAGACGATCCTTCCGGCGCTGCGTTCCGGCAGCGCTTCCGTAGTCGGTCACACGTTCGGTACTCGACGAAGACCTTCCTCTCCCTTGTTCCAGCAGGCAGCGGAGGTTGTAGCACTCTCCTCGCGATTCCGGCAGCACGACGGCGTGGTACCGGAAGTAGAGGGGAGATCTCGCAGGGCTTTGCCTTAAGCCGGAGAGAGTATGGTGGACTATGAGAGAGGCCTCGGTGATCTAGGTTTTAGACACACCAAGGAGAGAGGGCTAGGCCGGCGGCTAGGGCAAGGGGATTGCCCTAAGTCGGCGGCTAGGGTTTTCCCTAGGGCGGCGGCGGCTGCAGGAGGGCCGGCGGCTAGGGCTAGGGTTTTGGGTGGTGGAGTTGTGTGCTTGGAGGGGCAGCCCTGCCCCTCCTTATATAGGTGGAGGGCGCCGGCCAAGGGGAGGGGAGTCCCTCCCCAACTCGGCTTCCAAGGCCGGCGGTGGAGGGAGAGGTACTTCCTCCCCAAGTAGGTTTCCTACTCTCCCTCCACCAAGCAAACTTGTCGTTTGACTTTTCAAATTGGCGTTTGACTTTTCGAACTAGGATTTGATTTATCCCTTTATTTTGCTCAACGATGACACCTAGTACATGATGCAACCATTCCAACTTGTTATGACACATTCATGTACCCTTCCCCTTCGGAGTGCCGGACCTTCCGGAAACTTCTAGAACATTCCCGATGAAAACACCGGAACCATTCTCCAATCCCGA
Source organism: Avena sativa (assembly GCA_916181665.1). Taxonomy (NCBI): domain Eukaryota; kingdom Viridiplantae; phylum Streptophyta; class Magnoliopsida; order Poales; family Poaceae; genus Avena; species Avena sativa. The sequence goes on along the minus strand of OV702283.1, from coordinate 381,133,482 downwards.
AACAGGACTTTCCTTATATGAATCTTATTCTCCGGACCATTCCGGATCTCCTCGTGATATCCCGGATCCCATCCGAGACTCCGAACAACATTCGGTCTCTTACTCATCATTCCATAACTACTCAACAACATCGAATCCTTAAGTGTGTCTCCCTACGGTTCGTGAATTATGCGGACATGATCGAGACACTTCTCCAAACAATAACCAATAGAGGAATCTGGAAATTCATATGGCTCCCACATATTTCAACGATTACTTTGCGATCGAATGAACCACTTACATACGATACCAATTTCCCTTTGTCTCACGATAGGTTACTTATCCGAGGTTTTGATCGTCGGTATCTCTGCATACCTAGTTCAACCTCATTACTGATAAGTACTCTTTTCTCGTTCCCGTGATATGTGATCCCTTGTGAGCCAGTCACATGCTTGCAAGACAATTGGATGACATTCCACCGAGAGGGCCCAGAGTATATCTATCCGTCATATGGATGGACAAATCCCACTCTTGATCCATGTGTCTCAACCCATACTTTCCGAACACTCAATGCCACCTTTATAGCCACCCAGTTACGGTGTGGTGTTTGATGTCATCAAAGCATCCTTCCGGTGATGGTGATAAGCATGATCTCATGGTCGAAGGAATTATGTTACTATGTATCAGAAAGCATATAGCAATTGAACTATTAAAATGACTTGATCTTTATGCTACGCTTATCTATAGGAGTATGTCCATCATATCATTCTCCTAACGATATGATCTTGTTGTTAATAACATCTCAATGTTCATGATAGGGAAACCACAATCATTTATTAACCAACAAGCTAGTATTATGAAGATGCTTTACTAGGGACTTCAATTTAAGTTTACAAATCACACAAGTATTAATGTTTCCTTGTTAATACTATTATAGCATGAATGTAAACATTTATCATAAACACAAAGATATAATAATAACCATATTTATTACTGCTCCTAGGGCATATCTCCAACACTTTCCACAATATCTTTCAACTCATGGATAGCTCTAGAGTTTTCCAATAAATGTTTCTGAATTTGATTATTAAAATGACCTTGTTTAACAATAAAAATGTCAAGTTTCTCTAAGCATTGATCAGGAGGCTTACCATAAGGAATATCACCTTCATCAAAGTGTTGGAGAGAGTGTACCTCAATAGTAGATGAGTGGGGAATTGGCTTACATAATTCTTCTATAGGAGGTAGATTCTTCACATCTTCAGCTCTAATACCTTTCTCCTTTAGACACTTTTTAGCTTCATTCATCACTTCATCATTTAATGTAATAACTCCCCTCTTCTTTGTTGTTGGTGTTGGAACTAGTTCAGGAACAGTTGGTTCAGGAGTAATAGGCTTAGGTGTATTCAGCTCAGTTGAAGTCCAATCATCATAATTCTTTCTTATCTTGTTCATTAATTCTTCAGCATCTGTAGGAGTCCTTTCATGAAAACACAATTAGCAAAGCTATCTAGGTAGGTCCTAGAATCATCAGTTAGTCCATTATAATAAATATCAAGCAACTCATTCTTAGGTAATGGACATCCAGGATATGCATGAATCAAGGAACAGAATCTTTTCCATGACTCAGGCAATTTCTCTTCTTCTTTCTGTTTAAAATCAAAAACTCTCTGCAAAGCAGCATGTCTAGCACTGGGAGGAAAATATTTATGGAAGAAAGAAGCAATCAGGGCTATCAATGGAACCAGGAGGTAATCTATTAAACCAAGCCCTAGCTTCTTCTTTTAGTGAAAAAGGGAATATCTTAGCAACAAAGTACTTGCGCATTTTAAAATCATCAGAGAACAAAGCACTCATAGTAGAAAGCTCATCCATATGAGCCACGGCACTCTCATTTTTAGTACCACAAAACGGTTCTTTCTCAGCAATATCTAAATAAGTTAAATCAAGAGATAAATCATAATCTTTATCTTTAATATCTATGGGAGAGGTGGCAAAATTAGGATCATAGGACTTCTTAGGTATAATAGTACGTCTAGCAAGGATACTCTTCATAGCACTAGCACCATGTGTGTTTTGGCACTCTTCGACAAATTCATCAGTGAGCTCTATGTAACCATCATTAATATCAAAACTCTCACTACCAGGTGAGCTAACAGGTGTAATAGTGTCTTCACTAGGAGTTTCAGTATTTCCTAGACTACCATAGTAGCATATAGAAAAGGACCTAGTGAACCACTCGCATCAAGCACAGAAGAAGTAACATCATGAGTATCAAAAGCAGTTTCAGATTCAGCAGTAGTAGCAGTGCGTGTAGCATGAGTATGTGGTGGTGGTGTGACAAGCTTACTTATAACGGACGGTGAATCAAGAGCAGCAGAGGTGTTTAGGACTGTACCTCTTCTTGTAGTGGATGGTAAAATAGGGAACTTTCCATCACACGAGACTTCCCCATGATGAAAGGAGTAGCAGTGAACAATAATAGATCCAAATGAACTTACAAATAAAGCTATGCTCCCCGGCAACGGCGCCAGAATATATTCTTGATGACCCACAAGTGTAGGGGATCGCAACAGTCTTCGCGGGTAGTATTACCCAATTTATTTATTCGACACAAGGGGAGACAAAGAATACTTGCAAGCCTTAACAACTGAGTTGTCAGTTCAGCTGCACCTGGAAATAGTTCTTGCTCACAGAAGTTTATCAGTAGCAATAGTTTGTAGTAGCAACAACAAAGCAACAGCAACAGTAACAACAATAGTGGAACATGAGCAATAGTATCAGTAACGGTGGAAGTAGGATTTGAGTGCGGCAGGCATAGGGATGGATGGACGGGCGTTGCATGGACGAGTCTAAACATTTAACTTCAAAGAACTAGGGTATTGCAGATAAATAATAACAAGCATCCAAGTACTAAATAATCCTAGGCATGTGCTCCAAATATAGTCATACGTGCTCGCAATGAGAACTTGCACAACATCTTATGTCCAGCCAGCCCGTGGCAGCGGGGCCTCTAGGGAACTACTGGCAATTAAGGTGCTCCTTTTAATAGAGCACGGGAGCAAAGCATTAACACTCCATAGTAATCAATCTAACATAGTAATCTCAATATCCATGTCAACACACGGATTTTTAATCCCAGATGCCTGTTATGCCATACATCGCAATCCCAGGATTACCATTTTTGCGAGACATAACAGATTTGGATATCATAGTACATCATCCATTACAAACCATACATAAGGTCTTACACAAATAAGGATCTCATGATCCATTTCTTAATACAACTCAAACAGCAGAATAACGTAATAATAAAGATAGCATAGGCGAAGCTCCATCTTCAGGGTCACAGGCAATGCTGACGATGGGAGATGATCCTAGTTGTCGTAACCTTCCTGTGGTCCATCATCTTGATACTCCTCTTCATAGTATGGCCACGGGAATAGCCAGGGACAAAGCCATGAGTACTCTTTAAGTACTCGCAAACTAATACTAACAAGTGAAGGGGAGTTTTTGTAGTAGGACACTAAGCTCTAGGGTTGTTTTGCAAAAAGCCAGATTTACCTCTACTAAGTTCAGAAGCAAAGAAAGCTAGTTGAAGTTTTATAACACCTAAGTGGGAACTTAAATTTCATATCACAACCCTGTTGTGGTCAAGTCAAAGTCTCAATTCATTTCACAAGTCATTTTGAAAACATCTGACGGGGGAACAGTATGGCCACTCCAACTTCCCATAACCGCGGACGCGGCTATTCGAATAGTTTGACACTCTGCATAGATTGTACACTTTCACCACAACATTTGATACATCCGTCAGGAACAAATCCTGAATTCACCATACTCAGTATGCGGATTATCAATCCTAACATTTCCATTACGCGCCCTAGTATAGGCACCTCTCCTGTGAGTTTGGCCTCCCAACCATGACAAACTGTCATCTTGGGTACTGCACAGGTGGACAATCTTCACAAGGTAGCCTCAGCTCAGACCTTGGCCGTGAGGGAACCCATACTAAGGTATATAAATTTCCAGTCAAGCCCTACCCAATTTTCGGGTATTGTGGTTGTACGGTAAAATTGGAATGGTATCGCATCCAGACAACCATCAGTTTTATAAAGGGCACAGGCTCATGCCTCAACATTTTCATCATCAAAATCATATGGTTTTCGAGAACACATGTCAAAACATTTCAGTAGAATGACTCATCATTCTAAGGTTTTCATAACCAGTTTCACCAAGTATTCCCATATAAAGTTGATCAAGTTTTATGCTTATCACTAGCATCTACAAGTGGTGGTAAGTACTAATGAGGGGTGGTAAACAAGTGGGGATTTGCTAAGTTCAATCTCCGGCCTTAGGATGACATCAAGATTATCTAACTTAGGCCAAATTTAATGATCTTTCTAACTTAGGCTGACATCTCTTCTGGAAGTTCCAATTGGTACGACACTTCTCCTCGACGATTCAGAATCTTGAAGGGTACGATATATTTGGGGGCTAACTTTCCTTTCAGCTGGAAACACTGCATTCATTTCAATGGCGACACTTTAAGGTACACAAAATCTCCGATATTAAAAGCGAGGTCTCGACGTCTCTTGTCAGCGTAACTCTTCTGTCTTGACTGGGCGGTCTTGAGGTGCTCACGAATCTTGTGAAATTTCTCTTCTGCTTCTCGTAGGATGTCAGGTCCGAAAATCTAACTCTCTCCTACTTCCGACCAGTTCAAAGGGGTGCGACACTTCCTTCCATACATGAATTCAAATGGGGCCATTTGCAAACTAGCTTGATAACTGTTGTTGTATGAAAATTCTGCGAACGGCAGACAGTCTTCCCATTTAGATCCATACTCTAACACACATGCTCTCAACATGTCTTCGAGTATTTGATTTACTCACTCCGTTTGTCCATCGGTCTGAGGCTGATAAGCTGTGCTGAAATCTAGTCAGGTTCCTAAACCTTCTTGGACTTTCTTCCAGAATCTCGAGGTAAACTGAGTTCCTCGATTAGGTATGATGTTCTTGGGGACTCCGTGCAAACTGACGATTCTAGCGATGTATAACTCCTCTAGCTTCGAACTCTGATATGTGGTCTTGACTGGTAAGAAATGGGCGACTTTGGACAATCTGTCAACTATGACCCAGATAGAGTCATTTCCCCTACTAGAAGTAGGCAATCCGGTGATAAAGTCCATTCCAACGGAATCCCATTTCCATTCCGGAATTTCTAGGGGTTGCAACAATCCTGCGGGTCTTTGATGTCCCGCCTTGACTCTCTGACATATATCACACATGGCGATATAGCTTCCGATTTCTCTCTTCATCTTATGCCACCAAAATTGTTCCTTCAAATCCTGATACATCTTCGTTCCTCCGGGGTGGATAGAATAAAGAGTATCATGAGCTTCGTTCAGAATAACTTCTTTCAACTCTGAATCTGCTGGTACACAAAGACGTCCTTTGTACCACAGAACTTCTTCTTCGTCTTCGGTAAATACTTTGCCTATACCGATACGACGCTTGATTCCATCGATACTAGCATTCCCTTTCTGTGCCTCTTTGATCTGGCTGATCAAAGTGGGTTGAAGTTCTATGCTAGCCAAAAATCCTTCACTCACTAATTCCATTCAGAAATCCTCCACCTCTTTGTGCAGGCTTGGTTGCTCCTTCAAAATCATGGAGTTTAAGCGGCACGGCAATCTACTAAGGGCATCTGCTACCACATTGTCTTTACCGGGGTGATAGTGGATGTCCATGTCGTAATCCTTGATTAGCTCAATCCATCTTCTCTGTCTCATATTCAGCTCCTTCTGAGTGAATATAAACTTCAGGCTCTTGTGATCCGAATAAATCTCACAACAGTTTCCCATCAGGTAATACCTCCATGTCTTCAGGGCTAGAACTATGACTGCGAGCCCGTGGTCATGGGTTGGATAGTTTTGCTCATGTTGTTTCAGTTGTCGGGATAGATAGGATAAACCTTTGCCTTCTTGCATTATCACACATTCGAGACCGATCTTGGATGCGTCAAAATACACGTCAAAGGGCTTCGTGATATCCGGCGTGATTAAGATTGGGGCTGAAATCAATCTTCTCTCGAGTTCTTGAAAACTCGCTTCACATTTGTCCGTCCATTCAAACTTCTTGTCCTTCTTCAGCGGGTCATGGGTCTGGCGATACTCGAGAATCCTTCTACGAACTTGCAATAGTATCCCGCCAATCCGAGAAATGCACGAATTTGGGTTTATAGTGGTTGGGGCTTGCCAATCTTCGACATCTTTCACCTTTGCAGGGTCAACAGCAATTCCTCCGGCTGATACAATGTGGCCGAGGAATCCTATCTCCTGTAACCAGAATTCACATTTGCTAAACTTGGCATACAACTGATGCTCTCTAAGGGTTCCAAGAATGGTCCTTAGGTGTAGCTCATGTTCTTCTTCTGATTTGGAATAAATCAGAATGTCATCAATGAAAACAATGATAAATTTATCCAGGAAGTCCATAAAAATCTTTTTCATGATATTTATGAAATAAGCGAGGGCATTGGTTAATCCAAAAGACATGACAGTATACTCATATAATGCATATCTGGTGGTAAAGGCAGTCTTGGGAATATCCTCTGTGAATCTTGAGTTGATGATAGTCAGTTCTAAGATCAATCTTAGAAAACACCTTGGCACCGGTCAACTGGTCAAATAGATCTTCTATCTTGGGCAATGGGTACTTGTTCTTGACAGTGACATCATTCAACTTCCAATAATCCGTACACAAACGGTTACCTCCATCTTTCTTGTCCACGAACAAGACAGGTGATCTCCATGGTGACGCACTTGGTTGAATCAATCCAATTTCCAACATGGCATCCAGTTGCTTCTTTAGTTCTGCTAGTTCAGACGGGTTCATACTATATGGTCTCTGGGCTATGGGCCCTGCTCCAGGTATTAGTTCAATGATAAACTCGATATCCCGATCTAGGGGCATACCGGACAAAACATCTGGAAATACATCGAGGTATTCACAGACTATCCGGACTTGGTCAATGGTAGGTTGGGCTATACTCTTGTTGCACTTTAATTGACGAGGTAAGATTTCAGATACATGCTCGACTGATATTCCGGCTGTACTGGTCATGGTTATGGCTTTCTTGGCACAGTCAATTAATCCTTTATGTTTGGACACCCAATCCATTCCTAGTACTACTTCCAAACCTTTAGATTAGCATAAAAATCTATGCCATGGATTCGGATAGGGACGGCTTTGCAAATTTGCCTAGCTTTGGTGGTTGAACCGGGGATTTGAACAATCATAACATGCTTCAGTTTGGTTGGTTGAATCTTACTAGTGCATGCAAATTCTTCAGTGACATATGAGTGCGATGCACCAGAATCAAAAAATACTCTAGCAAGTACTGAGTTAACAGAAAACATACCCAGCACGACATCTGGTGCTTCATGGGCTTCTTCAGCATGCATGAGAAAAAGACGGCCGTTGCGGTTGAGCGAGTTACCTGGGGCAAACCTTCTTCCGGGCTGAACACGACGCTGTTGCTGAGCTGGGCCGTTTGCATTGGGGGCTGCGGCATTCTTCTTGGGGCACTCATTGGAGTAGTGACCCTTATTTCCACTATCATAACAAGTCACTTGCGACTTGTCCTTTGCTGCGACAGGCACAACATTGCTTCCAGTCCTCGGGGCAGTGTTGGTGTTGGTGGCGGCATTGTTGTTGTTGAACTTGGGTGGTGCATGCTTGAAATTGTTGTGATTTCCTCTGGGCCTTGGGTTTCCACGGTTGGGATAGGTCGGACGGTTCATCGGGGGTCTGTTGGTTCTCGGGGCAAGTCCTGGAGATGGGTTGGGGCGATACTTTGGTGTATGATGGGTTCCTGGCTGATGCATCATGCGGCGCTTGCGGTTCTCATTGGCTTGGTTGATCTTTCCTTCCAACTGAATGGCAGAGTCGACGAGGGCTTCGATATCAGCAAAGGGGAGATTGACCAACACCGTCTGCATCTCATCGTGCAAACCATTCAAGAATCTTTCTTTCTTCTTGGCTTCAGTGTCAATCTCATCCAGGGCATACCTAGCTAATGACAAGAATTTGTCACGGTATTCCACTACGGTCATCCTTCCTTGCTTCAGTTCTCTAAATTCATCTCTCATCCTCTTGATCAAACCCGGTGGCACATGGGTTCTACTGAACTTGACCTTGAATTCCTCCCAGGTCATCATCTGTCCTCCGGTCATTGCACGAACGCTGTTCCACCATGCTCTTGCATCTTCGGCTAGATAGTGGGTGGCGAACAGAACTTTCTCGTTAGCTTCCACTCTGGCGACTTCCAGATTGTTTTCCATGGTTTGCAGCCAATCATCTACATCTAGGGGCTCTTCTGACTTAGTGAAAACAGGTGGGTTGATGTTCTGGAAATTCTTGAGCTTAGATCAATGGTTGTCCTGATTTCCTTGGCCTTGATTATTGTGAGCCAGCTGAGCTATCTGCTGAAGGGTGGCTAAGTTGGCTTGACGTTCTACTCTTTCAGCTTCATGGTCAGAAACCAACATTTGCAGGATCTGAAGATTGAGATAGATCATGAGAAAAGAGGGTAATTTCTAAGGTTCAGGGACTTTGAAAAGTTTTTAGAGTTTGACTCGGATTTTCTAGCAACTTGCTTTTCATTCATTCATTCATTCATAGCACACGATACAACACACACGACAACAAAGGAAAACAGATGGTTTTAAGAACCATTCTGGAAACTACGATACAGTGGGACCGAATAAAGCTCACTAACGCTAGTGCTCAAGTGCTACTACTCCTCGAAGTCGGTGTAATCATCATCCTCATCATCATCATCGTCATCGATGAAGGCGAAATCCTCCTCATCTGTGAAGAAGTTCATGGCCTGATCTTCCATAAAGTCATCATCATCGCTAAGATAGGAGTAGGGGTCTCCACGAATATCTTCTCCGGCATTCTCCCTTTCCTCCAACTGCATGTCTCTCTCGTGGATGGTCTCCTCCAAATCCGTGATACGGTGGCGAATACGGGCAATGATGCGCTCCTTCTTGTTGAGTTGACGGCGACAAGACTTGCGATCCTTCACTAGCATGGCGATGGTCTGATCCTTCGTATTGACGATGGCGGACTTGTGGTTGGAGTAGTCACGGGCATTGTCTAGTTCCTGCTGACGATCATACATCATGAAGCTAAGGTGGTCCAACTGAGTCTTCAGCTCGGGGTGATGTGGGGCTTCCAGTGGTTGTCCCATAGCATCACGCCTTGGATAAAACTCAAAGTGGGTACCCTTGATCTGATTGATACTCTGCCCACATAGACGGGCAAGAGCTTCCTACATGGCCCTAGCAAGTCCATCGAGCCAGTTGTTATCTCATAAGGTGAACTGAATTCCATTTGCAGTGGGAGGTTCAATCTTTCCTCTAAGACTTGCAACAACTAGCCACTGCAGATCTTCTCCTCCTTGATCATTGAGCTGAACTCTGAAGAACTCGAGGTGCGGACGCTCCAGAAGTTCCGAAAGCTGGTCCAAGTCACGCTCAAAGATGAGTTATCCTCCATTCCCCAACTAATAAAACTTGTTGTACTTCACGTCCATCTATAAGAATATAGGATGAGTAAGTTAGTAGAGTGATCAAGTGTGTCAATTTTATGTATTTTGCAAGAGTTTTTGAGGAACATGAATTTTCATGAAAGAATCGAAGTGATAAGAATGGGAATAAGTTTTTGTAAATACTCACTTCCTTGGGTTTTGAAACTAAGTTTTTGATTCAACGTCCAGTCTAACTAGAGTCTCCTATGGTCAGGATGGCTCTGATACCAACTTGTCAACACCCGGATTTTTAATCCCAGATGCCTGTTATGCCATACATCGCAATCCTAGGATTACCATTTTTTGTGAGACATAACAGATTTGGTTATCACAGTACATCATCCATTACAAACCATACATAAGGTCTTACACAAATAAGGATCTCATGATCCAGTTCTTAATACAACTCAAACAGCGGAATAACATAATAATAAAGATAGCGTAGGCGAAGCACCATCTTTAGGGTCACAGGCAATGCTGACGATGGGAGATGATCCTAGTTGTCATAACCTTCCTGCAGTCCATCATCCTGATACTCCTCTTCATAGTATGGCCACGGGAATAGCCAGGGACAAAGCCATGAGTACTCTTTAAGTACTCGCAAACTAATACTAACAAGTGAAGGGGGAGTTTTTGTAGTAGGACACTAAGCTCTAGGGTTGTTTTGCAAAAACCCAGATTTACCTCTACTAAGTTCAGAAGCAAAGAAAGCTAGTTGAAGTTTTATAACACCTAAGTGGGAACTTGAATTTCATATCACAACCCTGTTGTGGTCAAGTCAAAGTCTCAATTCATTTCACAAGTCATTTTGAAAACATCTGACGGGGGAATAGTATGGCCACTCCAACTGTCCATAACCGCAGACGCGGCTATTTGAATAGTTTGACACTCTGCAGAGATTGTACACTTTCACCACAACATTCGATACATCCGTCAGGAACAAATCCTGAATTCACCATACTCAGTATGCGGATAATCAATCCTAACATTTCCATTACGCGCCCTAGTATAGGCACCTCTCCTATGAGTTTGGCCTCCCAACCATGACCAACTATCATCTTAGGTACTGCACAGGTGGACAATCTTTAGCCTCAGCTCAGACCTTGGCCGCGAGGGAATCCATACTAAGGTATATAAATTTCCAGTCAAGCCCTACCCAATTTTCGGGTATTGTGGTTGTACAGTAAAATTGGAATGGTATCGCATCCAGACAACCATCAGTTTTATAAAGGGCTAAGACTCATGCCTCAACATTTTCATCATCAAAGTCATATGGTGTTCGAGAACACATGTCAAAACATTTCAGTAGAATGACTCATCATTCTAAGGTTTTCATAACCAGTTTCACCAAGTATTCCCATCTAAAGTTGATCAAGTTTTATGCTTGGCACTAGCATCTACAAGTGGTGGTAAGTACTAATGAGGGGTGGTAAACAAGTGGGGATTTGCTAAGTTCAATCTCCTGCCTTAGGATGACATCAAGATTATCTAACTTAGGCCAAATTTAATGCTCTTTATGCAACCTTCCATTATCTTTCTAGTATCTACAATTCACTATGTAAACTCTAAGAGAAATCTTTGATAAAGAAATAAAGTATAAAGCTTGCAAGTAAAACTAGGATGGTTTATCAAGTGGTATAAGCTTGCTAGGTTAATAGCTTGCATGGGTCAATTTGTGTAGTAAGGCTTGCCTTGAGCAGAGCAGTGGTTGAAGTTCTCCTCGGTTTCTTCCTCATAGTATCCTCCTTCCTCCTCGTATCCTTGGTCGGTACTAGCGTCTATAAATAAATACGAGGTACATAATCACCAAACAATACTTAACTATTTTCAATCATCACACAAAGGTGTACTTGAAGGAAATATGCCCTAGAGGCAATCATAGAGATGATTATATTTCATATGTATCCATGAGTTATTGTAATGTTCCTTGAATATCCATATTAGGCAACTTGTATTGATTGGCAATTACGTGAATTGTTTGTGAAACTCTATACTTGTATGGTTATTTAAGAGTTGTCCCTAGTCGGAGTTCATGTGAGGACACACATGAATATTAGACTAGCACATCGATTGGTTGATGACTATGTTTCGCAAGTCATAGACATGGAGATGTCAAACCAAAGATGTGGACACATGTTATGAACATGGGGTTGGACTGACCCAACCTGAGACTGGCAATTAGTTGTAGCTCTCTCTCTACACATCGTGTACGTTTTGTCCTTAGACCTGAGATTGTCGCATGTACTTGAGATGTGGATCGACCTACTTTGGGGCTATCAAACGCTGCACCGTAACAGGGTAGTTATAAAGGTAGCTTTCGGGTTTGTCCTAAAGCATGCTGCAAGGCATGGTCAATCAAGATGGGATTTGCTCCTCTCTACTTGAGAGAGATATCTCTGGGCCCCTCGAGTGATCGGATCCAGAAATGCATGGCTGTGCTACCTATGGTTAAGAGTTAACCTAGTAAAGGGATTCCGAATCACGGTATCGAGAAAGGGAGGTCAGCTTGGAGATAGACCAAATATCGTGAGGCAAAGGGAAAGACATGTACTAAACCTTGTGATGGTTCGTCCGATATGATCTTTGTATGCGTTTAGGAGTTGGCACGTCTTGCTAGAGGCCGCTACCAACTATGGACAGAATAAGTGTATCCGTGTCATGTCTATACGCATATGAACCTATAGGGTCACACACTTAAGGGGCTGGATGCCTAATGAGGATTGGATCCGAATTAGACCAGGCTTAGGGTACTAATGGGCTGCTAATGTAGAAGCCCACTAGGGACGCCTATATAAGAGAGGGTGGGGCGAGCTGACCAGGGTTAGACCTTAGACCTCAGATCATTCCCAGCCGCCACTTCTCACGTCTGTGTCGCGCGCGCGGACCTAGCAGTCCGACGTCTGACGCTTCCACCCTGTACGTGTGGATACCTCGGAGGCGCTGCATCTGTAGCGCTTGGACAAGCCGCGCAAGGGGAGCTGCTCGTGGGACGAGGACAAGGAGGAGACGTGGAACATCTGCACTGCCTCGACGCGCTTCATCAATTCCACAACTGCGCGTCTATTGGTACTCCCATGATCTATGACAACAGTAATCCTGGTATACGCGGTAGAATTTTTGATTTGTGCTAGTGTAGCCTACCCGTATCCCTTCAGTGGTATCAGAGCCGATGCTGTTCAGTTATAGGTTCGGGATAGTTGCATATGGTGATATGCAGATTGATATGAATGATGTGATCGTTTATATGGCGGTGGTTTAGGATTGATCTATGATCTTGCTTTCCGTGATCGTGATCTGAGGTTGTCGAACGACTTACCCCTACCGGTCGGCTTCCGCCATCGGGGTAGATAGTGACACATAAATCCTGTTGAATCACGCGAAGATCAATATGATTGATCGAATCGGAACCTAGATCTAAAATCAATGTACCGTGATCAAAGGAGTTTGATTGAATCAGGACAGGAGTCGGTTTATGGTAAATTTGATTTGCCGATCAAAATCCTTAAAGAAAATTGTGAAGATTCGATCTCTCATTTTTTCGGTTTGCCGATCAAGATACCGCGAGGGGCGCTGCCCCTTCGAACCCCGCAGGGGGAGACCCCCTAGAACCCCCTTAATCGTATCCCCTTTTGTATCTCGTTAAGATAACTAGATGCTGCGATGTCACATGATCCGGTAGAATGCGATTCTATGCATAACTCGTTTTTGCAGGATGTATGTGATCAGTATGGCCCATACATGTATGTGATGCATGTATGAAAAATTGCATGACCTGTGTGTCGTGAGTAGGGCAACACGGCTGGAGCCATATGTGTTGTCATTTATTGTAATGGCCTGCGTGCCAACTTGTGATGATCCCAATACTATGTAATTTTGATTACTAGTTGTTAGGAATAATAGCTTGTATTAGTTCTTGGAGGACTCATCACTTGGAGGATGGCTCACATGGAACATGAAGATGGAGATCATCATGGTGGACAGGTTCTATGGCGATGGAGATCACCATGAGAAAATGGGCCATACTGTGTCACATCTATGTGAATGTTATTCTTATGCGTTTTACTGCTATGCATGCTTAGATGATAGAAGTAGAACGATCCCTCACAAAGTTTAAGTTAAACTATGCCCTCCCAACCAAACCTTGCACCATCCTATGCCCTGTACAATCGTTGGTGGGCCTATGAAATTAGGGTGCGGCGGTTTTCCTTGGATGGATGGGTTTGTATCGGATACCTACACGCATAAGGGTTGGTGAACTTGACAAGGTCATCTTAACAGTTAAGGACCTTGGGGCATAAAGGTTGGGAGCCTAGTTTTGACATAGAGATGTCACCCAACAACAAGAGTCATATGTGATATGATTAGCAAGTGTTGCTTACCGATTTACCTTGTCTTCTAGCAGTGATGCTAAAGCTCACTAGTCGACTTGTTAATTGTGGATCTTGAATCACTTAGTATCAATAGAGGGATATTGATTTAAGTGGGAGTATATGCTATTAAATTGTTTAATATGTTTTACTCTTTCATGGTTACATGGCTTAGTATTTTGCATGTTTTATGTTGTAGATCAATGGCACTGAACACTACGTCACCTTTCTCTTTGCGTTCGATTCTTGACAAAGATAAACTAAATGGAACAAACTATTCAGACTGGGTCCGTAACCTGAGAATTGTTCTCAGGTCTGATAAAAAGGAAACGGTTCTGGATACCCCAATCCCCGATGAACCTGCTGATAATGCATCTGCTGCCCTAAAGAATGCCTACAAGAGAGCATGTGATGATTCTCTTGAGGTTAGCCGCCTTATGCTTGCATGCATGGAACCTGAACTCCAAAAGAAGTTTGAGGATCAGGATGCGTACGATATGATCGTGCGCTTAAGGACATGTTCCAAGACCAGGCAAGGACTGAGAGGTACAATGTTGCCAAGTCCTTTGTCGAATGCAAGATGGCAGAGGGAGCAGCTGTAGGCCCCCATGTGATCAAAATGGTTGGTTACAGTCAGACTTTGGAAAAGCTTGGTTTTCCACTAGGCCAAGAGTTGGCCACTGACTTCATCTTGGCGTCTCTTCTGTCCAGCTATGGGCAGTTCATTTCGAACTACCATATGCATGGGGTGGAGAAGGGCCTTAATGAATTATGTGGGATGCTTAAAACAGCAGAAAGTGACATGAAGAAGTGTGTAGGGCATAGCCATGTGATGGCTGTGCAGAACAAGCCTAGCTTCAAGAAAAAGGGTACTTCTTGGAAGAAGAAGGGCAAGGCAAAGGATACGATCCCTAAGCCTACACCCAAGCAAAAGGCTGGACCTGTAGAAGACACTGAGTGCTTCTTTTGTCATGAACATGGCCACTGGAAGAGAAACTGCAACAAGTACCAGGCTTCTTTGAAGAAGAGTGGAAGTAAGAGTACTTCCCACTCAGGTACGCTTGTTGTAAATGTTGTGGAAATTCTTCTCGCTGATTCCTATGTTAACTCTTGGGTATTTGATACCGGATCGGTTGCTCATATTTGCAATTCGATGCAGGGGCTAATAAGGACTAGTGAAGTGCAGAAATGCGAAGTGGATTTTCGCGTCGGAAATAAAGCAAGGGTTGCTGCATTGTTCGTCGGCGTCATGCAACTTCACCTTCCTTCAGGATTTATTATGGAGTTGAATAATTGTTATTACATTCCAAGTATGGGTCGAAACATTTTATCACCTTCATGTTTGATGAGGGATGGTTATTCATTCGCGAGTGCAAACAATGGTTGTGTAATCTCTAAGAATGATATGTTTATGGATAATGCTCCCATTGTGAATGGGTTATTTATTTTAAATCTTGATGATGCATCTGTTTACAATGTTAGTGCTAAAAGGCTTTGGCCAAATGATTTGAGTCCTACCTATTTATGGCATTGTCGTTTGGGGCATATAAGTGAAAAGCGCATGAAGAAGCTCCATGGTGATGGTCTCCATGGTATTTCTAATCTTATATGTAGATGACATATTGCTGATTGGAAATGACATTCCTATGCTCGAATCTGTTAAGACCTCATTGAAAAATAGTTTTTTGATGAAGGACTTGGGAGAAGCGGCATATATTCTGGGCATCAAGATCTATAGAGATAGATCAAGGAGGCTAATTGGATTAAGCCAGAGTACATACATTGACAAAGTGTTGAAACGGTTCAGCATGGAAGAGGCTAAGAAGGGGTTCTTGCCCATGTCTCATGGCATAAAACTCAGCAAGACTCAGTGTCCTTCAACTACTGATGAGCGTGAGCGCATGAGTAGGGTTCCATATGCTTCGGCTATTGGATCCATCATGTATGCAATGGTATGTACTCGCCCAGGTGTTTCCTATGCTCGAAGTGTTACGAGCAGATACCAGGCTGATCCAGGTGAAGGTCACTGGACAGTGGTAAATAACATCCTTAAGTACTTAAAAAGGACTAAGGATGTGTTCCTAGTTTATGGAGGTGAGGATGAACTCAGTGTAAAGGGTTACACAGATGCGAGTTACCTTAACGACTCAGATGATTCGAAATCGCAATCAGGTTATGTGTTTGTCATGAATGGTGGTGCTGTGAGCTGGAAAAGTTCCAAGCAAGATACGGTGACCTCCTCTTCAACAGAAGTGGAATATATTGCTGCCTCAGAGGCTGTAAAGGAAGCTGTTTGGATTAGAAATTTCCTGATCCCTCTCGGTGTGGTTCAGGGCGCGTCCAATCCCTTGGACGTTTATTGTGATAACAATGGTGCTATTGCACAGGCCAAGGAACCTAGACAGCACCAGAAGAACAAACATATTCGCATGCCTTACCATCAGATTCGAGAGTTCGTTGAGGATGGTAGTGTCATGATATGCAAAATACATACGGACTCAAATGTTGCTGATCCCTTGACTAAGCCTCTCCCGCAGCCCGCGCATGAAGCGCACACAAGAGCAATTGGTATTAGATAAATTTTAGATTGACTCTAGTGCAAGTGGGAGACTGAAGGAAATATGCCCTAGAGGCAATCTTAGATATGATTATATTTCATATGTATCCATGAGTTATTGTAATGTTCCTTGAATATCCATATCAGGCAACTTGTATTGATTGGCAATTACGTGAATTGTTTGTGAAACTCTATACTTGTATGGTTATTTAAGATTTGTCCCTAGTCGAAGTTCATGTGAGGACACACATGAATATTAGACTAGCACATCGATTGGTTGATGACTATGTTTCGCAAGTCATAGACATGGAGATGTCAAACCAAAGATGTGGACACATGTTATGAACATGGGGTTGGACTGACCCAACCTGAGACTGGCAATTAGTTGTAGCTCTCTCTCTACACATCATGTACGTTTTGTCCTTAGACCTGAGATTGTCGCATGTACTTGAGATGTGGATCGACCTACTTTGGGGCTATCAAACGCTGCACCGTAACAGGGTAGTTATAAAGGTAGCTTTCGGGTTTGTCCTGAAGCATGCTGCAAGGCATGGTCAATCAAGATGGGATTTGCTCCTCTCTACTTGAGAGAGATATCTTTGAGCCCCTCGAGTGATCGGATCCAGAAATGCATGGCCGTGCTACCTATGGTTAAGAGTTAACCTAGTAAAGGGATTTCGAATCACGGTATCGAGAAAGGGAGGTCAGCTTGGAGCTAGACCAAATATCGTGAGGCAAAGGGAAAGACATGTACTAAACCTTGTGATGGTTCGTCCGATATGATCTTTGTATGCGTTTAGGAGTTGGCACGTCTTGCTAGAGGCCGCTACCAACTATTGACAGAATAAGTGTATTCGTGTCATGTCTATACGCATATGAACCTATAGGGTCACACACTTAAGGGGCTGGAAGCCTAATGAGGATTGGATCCGAATTAGACCAGGCTTAGCGTACTAATGGGCTGCTAATGTAGAAGCCCGCTAGGGACGCCTATATAAGAGAGGGTGGGGCGAGCTGACCAGGGTTAGACCTTAGACCTCAGATCATTCCCAGCCGCCACTTCTCACGTCTGTGTTGCGCGCGCGGAACTAGCAGTCCGGCGTCTGACGCTTCCACCCTGTACGTGTGGATACCTCGGAGGCGCTGCATCTGTAGCGCTTGGACGAGCCGCGCAAGGGGAGCTGCTCGTGGGACGAGGACAAGGAGGAGACGTGGAACGTCTGCACTGCCTCGACGCGCTTCATCGATTCCGCAACTGCGCGTCTAGTGGTAATCCCGTGATCTATGACAACAGTAATCCTGGTATACGCGGTAGAAATTTTTGATTTGCGCTAGTGTAGCCTACCCGTATCCCTTCAGTACTATAGATGATCTAGCATCATCACCTATCATTACAAGATTAAAGCATTTGTCTTATTTATTTTAATGTGAGAAACGTAATTTCTACTCATTGAAAAACTACTTAAGATTTAATATTCCCCAACTCAAACATGGGAGCATGTTGACACATGTCATCACCACATATTTCAGTACATGGGAATGTGATTTAAAGTGGTGCCACAATTTAATAAGGTTTAACCTTTTTATTTTAAATAAAATAAAGTGACTAGAAATTCCTATGTGGCATTCTTTTGTTATTTGAACATTATTTTTATAAGTAAACCCATATGTTTTTATATATTCTGAAAGGTATGATCAAATGTGATTTTTGAGAGTTGGAATCAACTCAAAATCTCTTATGGTTGAATTTTGAAAAAAAATTGAATGCAGAAAAGCTTCTGCCTTGTTTTTTTACCAAGGTTGATCTATAACTCCAAAGTGTTTGAATCCAACGGGCTTGGATTAAGCATTTCAGTACCTTTCTAACAAAATTGGTTTCATGCAATTTGGTTCATTGGATCGAGATAGGTTGGTTTTTGAATCTATGCACAGAACTGTGTTTGAATTAAAATAGAAAAATCTAAATTCAAACGGTTGGGTTGCGCGGGAGAGGTTAATGGGCCGGCCCAGTGTCACTCTGCAGCGCGGGGCTCAGCTGACAGGGGGGTCTACTAGTCAGCGGCTCATAACGCGCGAAGCGGTACGGGGCTGTGTGGGTCGTTGGATTAGAATGGAGATCAACGGCTGGGGATCGTCTTCGACGACGAACCTGTCACCGGCGAGCTCAAACCCTAGCGGCTCAGTGGGGGTGCATAGGAGGCATATCAGGGCTCTAGCGACGACGGCGAGGTGGGCAAACGAACGAGTGGTCGACGGCGAGCTCAGGGACGGTCGAGGCAGCTCCAGGGGTGGTCGCAATCAGCGGCCCCCTTCTCCTCTAGAGGCAGCCTGCTCCGGTGAAATTCCGGCAAGCTGCTGCTCCCCATGCTCCGGCGAGAGGTGTGGAACGACCAGTGAGGTGAGGGGAGTGGAATGGTGTGCTTCAAACGGCTCGGGGTGGCTTCCTTTTATAGGCTCGACGGCGAGACCGAGAGGGATTGGAAGGCGACGGTCGCGACATGGCTACGGGCTGCTAGCGGCATGGCTGAGGGTGGCGATCGACGCGCAGTCTCCTGGCGATGCTCTAGAACTTAAATGCGGGCTTAGGGGCGGTGGTAAACGGTCGGGCGAGGTTGGCGCTCTGAGCGGCAGAGGCGGCGTCTTCGACGGCGAGCGGTGGCTGTGAGGCATTGGGCGGCGAACGGGGATGTCTGGCGTGTTCCTTGGGTCATGGCGAAGCGGTGGGCACGGGCTGCGGTCGAGGGGCGGCGTGTGCGCGCGTGACGGGTGCGGCGCTCTGGGGAGTGCTCGGCATGTCGTAGTGGCACTGGACGCGGGGCGTTCTCTATGGTCCACGGCTTGCCTTGGCTCGGGGAGGGGACAGTGGCTGGCGGTGAAGTGTTGGCTAGCTCCTAGACATGGCGAGAGAGGGGGAGGTGGTCTGCTACGGCAGCGACCAAGTTGGCCGGCAAGGTGGCTCGGCTTGTTCAACATTGATGACAATGGCCAGTTTACAGTGAGGCTGAAGGTTTCCAACTAAGCTAGATGATCTTGTAGAAGTTTGCTGTGAGCTAGAGAGGGAACAAGTTAGGCCATAACACTATTAAAAACAGTGAATTTGATTTGGTTTAAATTTTTCCTGCCAAGTGTTTGATGAAATGGCCGCAAGAAACTTATTTTTGAATTTTGAAAAGATTTTTGGTAGGTGTGCTAGGCATTTTCTTGAGACTCTGTGGTTGCTTGGGTTTTGAAAATTGAGCTTGTTTGAGTGGTTTTTGAAATAGTGGGATCATCCCATATGAGATAGATTCAATTTTAAACTGTCATTTAAACTTAGCATTTAAATGTTTTTGGAAGATCACAAAGTGGGCCTTGGTACCTCATTATGAGTACTAACAAGGGGTGCAAAGATCCACAAATGTTTTTGTTAAGTTTTGAGTGCTTGGAATAGCCAAAGTAGGCATGATAGTTAATTTGGCAAAAGTGACCATTCACTTCATTTGTTCATTTTGAGTTGTTTATCTTTGGGAAAAGTTTGGGTATGATTTAGATGATGTTTATTTCACCTAAAAATCATTTTACAAGCAATGAATCACAGAACCATGGCAATTCAAAAGAATCCTAATTTTAAATACACATACATATGAATGCTCTCATATTTTTAGATAGGAAAGTTTTTGTTAACCCTAATTTTGATGATTAGCATTTGATGATCCATGTTTAATATTTTGGGATGTTACAATCCATCAGATCCCTGCAAACACAACATGCATTATTACAAATAGATTAGATTTTGATCATGAACGGAGCTCACAAGATCTATACATGAAAGCACAAGGAGGAGATACAACCATCTAGATACTACATGGACCCATAGTCCAAGGTGGAACTACTCACGCTTCATACCGGAGAGAAGGCCTCCCAGATGATTTCCCCTCCGGAAGGGTGCCGGGAAGAACTTCAGATCCCCCTCCCCGATCTAGGGACGACGGTGGCGGCGGCTATAGAAGGTTTTGTGGAGTTTTGATCGGGTGCCTAGGGTTTCTGCATCGGGGGCGTATTATAGGCGAAGAGGCGAGGCTTGGAGGAGGCCAGGGCCCCCATACCCTACCCAGGCGCGGGGTGAGCCCACCTCGCGCCTAGGGGGTCTGGCCGCCCTGGTTCGCTTCTCCGTCTTGTCTTCTGGCTTCGTGTCCCCCACGGTAAATTATTGACTTCGGCTTTTGTCCCGTCCAATTTCGAGAATATTGATTTTTTGCCTTTCTGGAACCAAAAACAGAAGAAAAAAGGCAACTGGCACTATGGCAACTTGTTAATAGGTTAGTTCCATAAAAGATATAAAAACACCTCAAAGTGTAGACAAAGCAAAGCAAAGTAGATACTAAACAAGCATGGAGCATCAAAAATTATAGATACGTTTCCGACGTATCAGAGCGCATCATTGCCTGTCTCTGTCACAGGATTACAGACTTGGAGGAGACCATCCACGAGAGGGACATGTAGCTTGAGGAGAGGGAGAATGCAGGGGAGGATATCCGTGGAGACCCTTACTCCTATCTCAGTGATGATCAATGTTAAGGAAATCGGTAATATTTAGCTGCTCAGTTGTCTTGGGAGTAGCGATTAATCGGAATTCAAATGATTAACTGATTTAATCGGTCGGCTATTAATCGGTGCAGTCTACAAAAATTAGCACCTAAAACACATATGAATCCTCAGCCTTAAGCTCCCGGATGAGATCCTCAAGGCGCTCGAGCTCTTGTATTTGAGGTCTGGTCGGCAACTACGAGGAACTGGTCAACAACGATAAGGAACTAGTTGGTGATGGCTGAAATCAAGCTCCTGGAGGCAGGGATCAAATGGGACCTTCGCAAAACCTCCTTCATTGGGGCGGGCTAGCGGATGGATGGGCGATATGTGTTGATAATTTTGCAACTTTTTTGACCAAGTGTAGTGGTTAATCGAGAACATACCTAGTAACCGGAATGTTAGACCTATTAATTGGGCTAAACGATTAACACAAATGATTAGTGGTAATCAACACGGTTAGGTCCCTAGTAGCGATTAATCGGCCTATTAATCGTTGATTCGGCCTATTTTTTGAACAGTGGTGATGATGATGACTTTCTGGAGGATCAAGCCATGGACTTCTTCACCGATGAGGATGACTTTGCCTTCATTGCTGATGATGATGAGGATGATGAGGACACTGATTTCGAGGAGTAGTAGCACTTGAGCACTAGCATTAGTGAGTTGTATCCGGTCCCACTGTATCGTAGTTTCACAGAATGGTTCTTAAAACCATTTGTTTCCTTGTTGTGGTGTGTGTTTGTATGGTGTGTTATGAATGAATGAAAAGCAAGTTTGTAGAAAAATCTGAGTCAAACTTCAAAAACTTTTCAAAAACAAACCCCTGAAACTTAGAAATTTCCCTCTTGTCTCATGATCTATCTCAATCTTCAGATGCCTCGCGGAGGAAGCAGCTCACCCCCGGACCTAATGTTGCAAATCTTGCACATGTTGGTTTTTGACCACGAAGCTGAAAGAGCCGAACGTCAAGCCAACTTAGCCACCCTTCAACAAATAGCTTAGATGGCCAAAAACAACCAAGGCCATGGAAACCAGGACAACCATGGAACCAAGCTCAAGAACTTTCAGAACACCAATCCACCCATCTTTACTAAGTCTAAAGATCCCCTAGATGCAGATGATTGGCTGCAAACCATGGAGAACAACTTAGAAGTTGCAGGAGTAGAAGCCAACAAGAAGTTACTGTTTTCCACCCACTATCTAGCTGGAGATGCAAGAGCATGGTGGAACAGCGTTTGCACCAGGAATGGAGGACAGATGATGACATGGGATGAATTCAAACTCAAGTTCAGAAGGACCCATGTGCCACCGGGTTTGATCAAGCGTGTGAGAGATGAATTCAGGGAACTAAAGCAAGGGAGAATGACAGTAGTTGAGTACCGTGAAATTTTTTTGTCATTGGCTAGATGCACCGGATGAGATTGAGACTGAAGCCAAGAAGAAGGAGAGATTCTTGAATTGTCTGCATGATGAGATGCAAACGGTGTTATACAACATCCCATTTGCGGACATTGAAGCCTTAGTGGATTCTGCCATTCAGATGGAAGGCAAGATCAACCAAGCCAATGAGAACCGCAAGCATAGAATGATGCATCAACCAGGAACCCACCATACCCCGAAGTATCGCCCTAACCCGTCTCTAGGATTTGCCCCAAGAAACAATAGACCGCCGATGAACCGTCCAACCTATCCCAACCGTGGAGGAGGAAACCCAAGGCCCGGAGGAAACCACAACAACAACAACCCTGGAAACCCCAGCAATTTCAACCGTGCACCGCCCAAGTTCAACAACAACAATGCCGCCACCAACACCAATAATGCCCCGAGGACTGGAAGCAATGCAGTTCCTGTTGCAGTAAAGGACAAGTCTCAAGTGACTTGTTATGAATGCAGAACCAAGGGACACTACTCCAATGAGTCCCCCAAGAAGATTGTTGTAGCCCCCAATGTGAATGCCCTAGCTCAGCAGTAGCATCATGTTCAGCCTGGAAGAAGATTTGCCCTAGGAAATTCGCTCAACCGCAATGGTTGTCTGTTTCTCATGAATTTTGAAGAAGCCCAAGAAGCGCCAGATGTCGTGCTGGGTATGTTTTCTATTAACTCAGTACTTGCAAGAGTGTTGTTTGATTCTGGAGCATTGCACTCGTTTGTTACAGAAGAATTTGCATGCACTAGTAAGATTCAACCAACAAAATTGAAGCATGTTATGATAGTCCAAATACCTGGTTCAACCACGAAAGCTAGACAAATTTGCCAGGCCGCACCTATCAGAATCCATGGCAGAGATTTTTATGCTAATCTAATAGTACTCGGAACTAAAGGTTTGGAAGTAGTACTAGGAATGGATTGGATGTTGAAACATAAAGTATTAATCGACTGTGCCAAGAAAGCCATAACCATGACCAGTACAGCCGGAATATCAGTAGAGCATGTATCTAAAACCTTGCCCCGTCAATTCAAGTGCAACCAGAGTCTAGTCCAGCCAACCATTGACCAAGTCAGAGTAGTCTGTGAATACCCCGATGTATTTCCAGTTGTTTTGCCCGGTATGCCCCTAGATCGGGATATCGGGTTTATCATTGAACTAATCCCTAGAACCGGACCCATATCCCAGAGACCATATAGTATGAAGCCGTCTGAATTAGTGGAGCTGAAGAAGCAACTAGATGCTATGCTGGAGATCAGACTGATTCAACCAAGTGCTTCGCCATGGAGATCACCTGTTTTATTTGTGGACAAGAAAGATGGAGGTAACAGTTTGTGTACGGATTATCGAAGCTGAATGATGTCACCATCAAGAACAAG
The DNA here is from genome assembly GCA_916181665.1 of Avena sativa. Lineage (NCBI taxonomy): Eukaryota > Viridiplantae > Streptophyta > Magnoliopsida > Poales > Poaceae > Avena > Avena sativa. Next base: position 381,109,605 of record OV702283.1, on the reverse strand, counting down.
TACCCACTACCGAAGATAGAAGACCTGTTTGACTAGTTGACCGGTGCCAAAGTGTTTTCTAAGATTGATCTTAGAACTGGTTATCATCAACTCAAGATTCGCGCAGAGGATATTCCAAAAACTGCTTTCACCACCAGATATGGATTATATGAGTATATTGTCATGTATTTTGGATTAACCAATGCCCCCGCTTATTTCATGAACCTCATGAATAAGAATTTTTTGGACTTCCTGGATAAGTTTGTCGTTGTTTTCATCGAAGACATTTTGATCTATCCCAAATCAGAAGAAGAACATGAGCTACACCTAAGGACCATCCTTGGAACCCTTAGGGAGCATCAATTGTATGAAAAGTTTAGCAAATGTGAATTCTGTTTACAGGTGGTAGGATTCCTCGGATATATTGTATCAGCTGGAGGAATTGCCGTTGACCCTGCAAAGGTTAAGGATGTTGTAGAATGGCAAGCCCCAACCACTCAAAACCAAGTTCGTGCATTTCTTGGATTAGCGGGATATTATCGCAAGTTCGTAGAAGGATTCTCGAGTATCGCAAGACCCATGACCCAATTGTTGAAAAAGGATAAGAAGTTTGAATGGATGGAAAAATGTGAAGCGAGTTTTCAAGAACTCAAGAAGAGATTGATCTCAGCACCAATCTTGATCATGCTAGATATCACTAAGCCCTTTGATGTGTATTGTGACGCATCCAAGATCGGTCTCGGATGTGTGCTTATGCAATAAGGCAAGGCCATATCTTATCTATCCTGACAACTGAAGCAACATGAGCGGAATTATCCTACCCATGACCTTGAACTAGCAGCTATAGTTCTAGCCCTGAAGACATGGAGGCATTACCTTCTGGGAAACCGTTGTGAGATTTATTCGGATCACAAGAGCCTGAAGTCAGAAGGAGCTGAATATGATGCAAAGGAGATGGATCGAGCTAATCAAGGACTATGATCTGGACATCCATTATCACCTCGGTAAAGCCAATGTGGTAGCGGATGCCCTTAGCAGATTGCCGTGTCGCTTGAACTCCATGATTCTGAAGGAGCAACCCAGATTGCACAAGGAGTTGGAAGACTTCAGGATAGAGCTTGTAAGTGAAGGATTTTTGGCTAGCATAGAACTTCAACCCACTTTGATCAATCAGATCAAGGAGGCGTAGAAAGGAAATGCTAGTATTGACGTAATCAAACATCGTATAGGTACAGGAAAAGTACCCGGATTCACCAAAGACGAAGGAGGATTTTTGTGGTACAAAGGACGTCTCTGTGTGCCAGCAAATTCCGAGTTGAAACAAGCTATTTTGAAAAAGCCCATGATACTCTTTATTCTATCCACCCCGGAGGAACGAAGATGTATCAATATTTGAAGGAGCAATTTTGGTGGCATAAGATGAAGCGAGAAATCGGAAGCTACATAGCCAAGTGTGATATTTGTCAGAGAGTCAAGGCGGGACATCAGAGACCCGCAGGACTGTTGTAACCACTGCAGATTCCGAAATGGAAATGGGATTCCGTAGGAATGGATTTTATCACCGGTTTGCCTACTTCTAGTAGGGGAAATGACTCTATTTGGGTCATAGTTGATAGATTGTCCAAGGTCGCCCATTTCTTACCAGTCAAGACCACCTACCAGAATTCAAAGCTAGCAGATTTGTACATCGCTATAATTGTCAGTTTGCATGGAGTCCCCAAGAACATTGTGTCAGATCGAGGAACTCAGTTTACCTCGAGATTTTGGAAGAAAGTCCAAGAAAGGATTGAGAACAAGACTAGATTTTAGCACAGCTTATCACCCTAAGACTTATGGACAAACGAAGCGAGTAAATCAAATACTCGAATATATGTTGAGAGCCTGTGTACTAGAGTATGGATCAAAATGGGAAGATTGTCTGCCGTTCACAGAATTTCTGTACAACAATAGTTATCAAGCCAGTTTGCAAATGGCCCCATTTGAATTCATGTATAGAAGGAAGTGTCGTACCCCTTTGAATTGGTCGGAAGTAGGAGAGAGTCATATTTTCAGACCCGACATCCTAAGAGAAGCAGAAAAGAAAGTTTACAAGATCCGTGAGCACCTCAAGACCGCCCAATCTAGACAGAAGAGTTATGCCGACAAGAGACATCGATACCTTGCTTTCAATATCAGAGATTTTGTGTATCTCAAAGTGTCGCCTTTGAAGGGAATGCAACGTTTCCAGCTCAAAGGAAAGTTAGCCCCCAGATATATCGGACCCTTCAAGATTTTGAATCGTCAAGGAGAAGTATCATATCAACTGGAACTGCCAGAAGAGATGTCAATCGTGCATAATGTGTTCCATATATCCTTACTTCGCAAATTCCTAGATGTTTCGGAGAAGACCGAAGTTTTCAAGAACATTGATCACCAAACTATAGAGATCAACGATGACCTGACGTATCCCGAAGTACCCATCTGTATTTTGGAGGAAGCTTTCAGAACCACCAGGACCCGGAGTATCAAGTTTCTCAAGATCCAGTGGAGCAACCACATTGAAGAAGAAGCTACCTGGGAGCGAGAAGACTACATTAGGACGGAGTTTCCCAATCTCTTTAAATCCTAGTTTCTCTTTTTCTCAAATCTCGGGACGATATTTTGTTTAAGGAGGGAAGATTTGTAACATCACAAAAATATTAATCAAGGTTATCAAATTCCAATCACCAAAATTAGGGTTAACAAAAAATTTGTTAATCAAAATCAATATGAATGCATGTGTGTATATGATGAATGTATGAATGCATGAATGGACTTGTTTGATTGTTGGGAATAGCAAGGAATGGTTTAAAGATGAAAACAACATCATCTAAACCAATGCCAAGCAGAAACAAATCAAGAGAAATTCAAAAACAAACAAAACAAGCAAATGGTCATTTTTGCCAATCTTGCTCACTAGACCACTTTGAGTGTTTCTAGTCCAAGATTTCAAAAAGAAACAATTCTATTTCTTTTTACCCCTTGCTAGACCAAGTGAAAGTGAACCCAAGCCCACTTTGCAAACTCACAGAAACATTTGGCAACTTGATTCAAATGAAAATTCAAAATTGAATCTATATCATATGGGAAGATCACCATTTATCAAAACCCCACCGAACCAGCTCACCTTGACCATTCCAAGCAACCAGAGACTACATAGTATGTGACTATTACACCCACCAAGTTTTCATCCAAAAATTCAAATTCAAACCTCTTGCGGCCATTTCATCAAACACCTTCTGAACACAAATCAAATAAAACATCAAACACTATAGTGAGCAGTGTTGTGCCTAACTTGTTCCCTCTCTAGCTCACAACACACTCTCAGTAGATGATCTAACTTATTTAACAAGCCCTAGCTCACTGTAAACTTGACAATATCATCAATGGTGACCATGCCCGAACCCAACTTGCCACCCCAATGTCGACAGCAAGCTAGGAGCCTCACTAAGCCTAGCCACCTTGTCTGGGACACAAACCACCGTCCACCGCCACCTCCTGTCTAGAGCCCAAGCCTTGCCAGCCACTGGACCACTCAGAACGAGCGCGCCCAGTCTCTCTACAACCATACCAAGAGCGCGCCAGAGCGCCGCGCTCGACACGCGAGCACAGACCGCGCCCCGCCTTCGCCGCCCTCATGTGTGATCACCACCGCCTAGGGAACCACCCAGACATGCCCGTTCGCCGCCGCGCGGACCGTAGACGTTGTGCGCCATTAAATTTCCCGTTGGACCCATCCAGAGCATCGAAGTGTTCCGACCAATTCGCACCGCCCCACGCCTCGCCACCATGCCGTTGAGCTTCACCAGGAGGCAGTGCACCGTCCCCTACCCCCATCCATGCCGTTAGCTCGCTGCGCAGACGACCACGACGAGCTCCACCCGCACGCTTCGGTCCCCTCTTGGAACTATAAATAGAGGCCTTCCCCGTTTGATTTCAGCACACCATCTCACTCCCCACCTCTCATTTATCACACCCACTCATCCCCGGAGCAAGGCGAGCACCAGGTGGCTAGAATTTCGCCGGATCTTGCCGCTGCTGGAGGAGAAGGGAGCCGTCGATTGGAGCCGTCCCAGGAGGATCCACCGTTACCAGGAGGATCACCATCGTCGACTTCGTCATTCGCCCACATCTCCAACCATCACCGGAGCCCCGGTGAGCCCCCATTGACCCCCACTGGCCGCGCTAGGGTTCGAACTCCCCGCGTTCTGTTTAGACGTGGACGAGGAACCTCAGTCGTCGATCGCACTTCTAATCCTACGACCCTAATCGCCCCGTACCGCTTCACCACTCTATGTCTCACTAACGAGTGGGGACAGCCACTTAACTAGCCCGCGCGCACTATGCGCAGTGGGCCGGCCCAGTTAGCACTCCCGCGCGATCCAGTAATTCAAACTTAGGTTTTTTCCATTTAGTTTCAAACTTAGTTATGCCTCCAGATTCAAAAATCATTTCAGAGAGATTCACTAAATCAAATTCCATGAAACTAATTTTCCTAGAAAGGTACTGAAATTCTTAATCCAAGCCCGTTGGACTCAAATAATTTAGAACTATAGATCACCTATAGTAAAAATAACAAGGCAGAGAATTTTCTGCATTCAAAGATTTTTCAAAATTCAACCATTAAAGCTTTTGAGTTGATTCCAACTCTTAAAAATCACATTTAACAAGACCTTTCTGAATATATAAAAATATCTAGGTTTACTTGCATAAATAATGAATAAGTAATAAAAGAATGCCCCATAGGCATTTCTAGTCACTTTATTTAATTAAAATAAAAAGGTTAATCCTTATTAAATTGTGACACCACTTTAAATCACATTTCCGAGTACTGAAATATGTGGTGATGACATGTGTCAACATGATCCCATGATTTAGTTGGAGAATATTAAATCTTAAGTAGTTTTTCAATGAGTGGAAATTACTTTTCTGAAATAAAATAATTGAAACTAGTGCTTTATTTCTTGTGATAATAGTGATGATGCTAGATCATCTAGTGTGAACCTTTGTGTGCTAAATAGAGTAGTTAAGAATTGTTTGGTGATTGTGTACCTTGTGTTTATTTATAGACGCTAGTAGCGACCAAGGATATTAGGAGGAAGGAGGATACTATGAGGAAGAAGAAAAGGAGAACTTCAACCTGCCCTACACAAGGCAAGCTAGAACTTTGCAAGTTAACCCTTGCATTATAACTGTGCCAACTAGAGGCACAAGACATGTATTAGTTATACCACCTTACTATACCCAATCCTAGTTTTAATTGTAAGCTTAGTTATTTTATTTCTTTATCAAAGCTTCCTATTTGTGTTTACTTAGTGAATTTTAGATTTTAGAAAGATTATTAAAGGTAGCATAAAGAGCATAAAACTTGGCCTAAGTTAGATAAATTTTGATGTCATTCTGAGGCATGCGATTGAACTTAGATAAGTCACACTTGATTATTCCCCCTCATTAGTGTTTACCCCCAACTTTAGTGGCTAGTGCTAAGCCTAAAACTTGATCACTTTAGATGCGAATACTTGGTGAAAATGATTATGAAAACCTTAGAATAATGATTCATTCTAATGAAATGTTTTGACATGTGTTCTTGAACACCAGATGAGTTTTGATGATGAAAATGCTGAGGCATGACCCTTAGCCCTTTATAAAATTGATGGTTGTCTGGATGCGATACCATTCCAATTTTACCGTACAACCACAAAATACCTGAAATTGGGTAGGGCTTGACCAGAAGTTTATATACCTTAGTATGGGTTCCCTTGCGCCAAGGTTTAAGTTGAGGCTACCTTGTGAAGATTAACCACCTATGCAGTTCCCAAGATGACAGATGGTCATGGTTGGGAGGCCAAACTCATAGGAGAGGTGCCTATACTAGGGCGTGTAATTGAAAGGTTAGGATTGATTATCCGCATACTAAGTATGGTGAATTCAGGATTATTCCTGACGGATGTATCGAATATTGTGGTGAAAGTGTACCATCTCTGTAGAGTGTCAAACTATTCGAATAGCCGCGTCTGTGGTTATGGACAGTTGGAGTGGCCATACTGTTCAGTCGTCAGATGTTTTCAAAATGACTTGTTAAATGAATCATGACTTTGACTTGACCACAACAGGGTTGTGATATGAAAACTCAAGTTCCCACTTAGGTGTTATAAAACTTTCAATTAGCTTTCTTTGCTTCTGAACTCAGTTAGGGTAAATCTGGCTTCTTGCAAAACAACCTAGAGCCTAGTATTTTCCAATCAAAACCACTTCACTTGTTAGTCTTAGATTGCGAGTACTTAAAGAGTACTCATGGCTTTATCCCTGGCTATTCCCGTGGCCAGACTATGAAGAGGATTATCAGGAAGATGGACAGCAGGAAGGTTACGACAACAAGGATCATCTCCCATCATCAGCATTGCCTGTGACCATGAAGATGGAGCTTCGCCCACGCTATCGTTATTATATTATTCTGCTGCTTCATGTGATCCTTTATTTGTTGTAAGACCTTATGTATGGTTTGTAATGGATGATGTACTGTGATATCCAATCTTTTATGTCTCGCAAAAATGGTAATCCTGGGATTGCGATGTATGGCATAATAGGCATCTAGGATTAAAAATCCGGGTGTTGACAAAATGTTTTTGAAAACTTGCATTGCCTACGATCTATGGTTTGTGGTTGTAGCTAGTGCATCAAACACTCCTTTTTAGTGAACTTGCTAAGTATGCTCGTACTTAACCGTATCTTCTTAACCCTTGCTAGATCTCGGAGAAACCAATGGCATTCCCAGGAAATAAGTTACTTGAAGAGTTGAAGATATCTTATGGAGATCATCGGAGTTGAAGACCATGCCAGAAGCTATGGAAGTCAAGATGAAGCGTAGAGTATAAATAAAACTCCTAGAATCTAGAACCTACTTCTGTAGAACAATACTATAGTAGCACTTTCAAGCCTTATATATATAGTAGTAGTATTTCTAAAGTAAACTCCGAGTGAATCTTTCTGGTTCCTTCTGTATAATATTCCTCACTGTTCGAGGAAGTTCTCTGGATCTTTTGTCATATGTTATATGTAATCTAAAGTAATATCTTGGACCCGCGATGTTTTTGCTGTACCACTCTGAGGGATATAATACGAATGGAACGGTGTTCCATTGGTGTTATGTCAATGACTATAGTGTACTACATCATGCAGTGGTATGCTGGGTCACCACATCGCTCCTTGCCCGCCGTTCGCCGCCACGGCCAAGACTTGGCCACCCTTGATCACTAGCCCCGTCCCCTGCAGCGACCCGCTGGTCTCCTATAGCAATTGCCGCCGCTATGCGCCTTGCCGCGCTGCTGCTAAGCCTCCATATCGAGTGAAAGGAATGAATCAATCGAGTCTTCCATTCATGACTCGTCAATTGGATAGATTGCATAAGGTCTATCCGTTCTTTTTTCCAACGCTTGCCGACGAAAGGGTAGTTTAGTCCAAGAAGAGAAAAACAAACAGCAAACTGTAACAGATCAAACGGTGGTGTCATATAAGGCATAAAATTTAGACAAGGTGCCAAATAGGGAAGAAAAACGTTTATAGTGTCAAATAGGAAATCATATTTTGAAGTGGTGTCAAATAAGGAATTTTCTCTATGCTATTTATTTTGTGTCACCGTGTTTACGAGATGCTACTACTGAACCGGTGAACTCTGGCCCTACTTTAATAAAAATAAAACAACCAAGACAAACTTTAGTAAAAAAATCGAAACGTAATTTTTTGTTATTGATTAGTCCAAAAATGTAAAACACTTTTATTCTCACTAATATTTTACTTAGTTCATAACTCTATTGCACGATATGTGGAATTCAACATTATCACTGAATAATATAGCAAGTGACTGCACGCATAAATGCGCCGTTGGTGAAGCCTCCGCCACGAGGTTTGTGCAAGGACAAAGGATTTATAGACCAGGCTCTTCATCAGGTATTCTCAGAAAACGATACACATTTGCTCTAGAAGTAAAAGTTCGCCGATGCAGTTCAGATAAAAGTGGCATAATAAACAAGTTTAGACCTGAACTACATGCGGTCGACAGACACCCAATTGTCTGTACCCTGCCGCCACGAGTGGAGATGGTATCGTTGTACACCGTTTTATCAGAATCCGTTGGTGACAGCTCAGGACATTTGGAGATAAAAAGTGGCGATCATATTTACATCGAGAGTAATAATATGTGCTAGTTACATGTTTTAAAGAGATATCTTCTACGGCACACTTTCTAACTACGTTTGTGATTTCATCTCTTAGCTGCATGGTTGGAATGGTGTAAATTTTGTGCTGACCTTAGTATTTGGCTCTAAATTGATTCTACAGGTGATTGTATAATGCATAGACGATTCCTGAGAATCTTTACAATATCAGTGGTATTACTCGGTCAGGTGAACTAATATATAGGTTAGTTTGAATTTTTAGACTGTATATAAAAGAGAGAACAATAACACTCTAAATTAGCATAAGTAAGCTAAACTCAATATGTTTTCCACTCTACTTTTTTTACAAAGCCTATCGATGAGCAGAACATAGCCATGGTCTGTACTATAATTAAGTAGAACGAGCATATGCAAGGACTAACCTCAAATAATGATACATGTGTCCAGATACAGCGGACTAATTAACTACCAATCTACCTACCTAAGGACCATCACCTTTATGTGATTGTTGTCCGTCCGGGGCTTTTATAAGGAAGCGAAAGTGGAGCTAGGTTTTTGCAGAGTGTGCACGCGAGAGTGACGACTATAATCATTTTAGATCATGCATTGGCAAGGATAAACAAAACGGAGTATACTAGCTTCCTCTTACGTTTCCTTAATTTTGTGAACTGCATCCACATCCATGTACTGCATCCATGATAAGTACTAGGCATTGAATTGATAGTCATAGCAATGGAAGGCAGCAGGAATGAACCCTGATACATCGGTATCCAAGATTCTGAACCTAAGAGCGCACATGGTGTTACTTTCTTTTCTAATGCTGAAAGAGAGAGAAGAACATCTCAACTTATGTGTTGTTGACTAACTCCATCCAGTAGCAATGCGAGACGAAAACCGCAGACATATATAGTGTGGCAGTGTGGCTAGCATCGGTGGAGGAAATAGCACACCAACGGGTCCTGGCCAGCAAGCTCGAGAATTGTGTGATGTGCCATCAGGCCGTCACCTCGTTCAGTCGTTTCACATTTGGAACTCATATCACGAAGCCAAGACCTTGGTTCTGAACCCAAATAGCAGAATAGGCATGGCTTGAAGGGGCCGTAGTAGCTCTACAAGATCTGTAAATTCTCAAGAGTTTTTTCTGCATACATTGCAATAATATTTACTTTGATAAGATTTCTATGTAGCTCTAGAGGAACGAATAGTTCGTTATATTGTTGTATGTGGCCATTTCTTATCCTTATATATTATGTAATATGGCTCTTAGTCACTCATACATTCCGGCTACGAGTCCACTTAGAGGAGACAAGTGTGGAATTGTCTTGCATGCTATATTGGAGAATCTAGGAATTGCTCATATAGATCAGCCTGATTGGGGTTTGGCCTAGCTTTGAACAAGACTATATGGAAGATATAATTTTCCAAGGTGAGGTAAACAGTTCAAAAAGTAAATATGTTCAATTCATTATATATGGCTGTTGGTTATCATTCTTCCAGATTTTTTTGTTGGTTGTCATAAATGATGTTCTGTTGCACATTTTCCACTTAGTTTTTAACTATATGTTTTAGCCTTTGTACCATGGATACACATCCCAGATGGAAGAATGTTTATATAAAGAATACTTCCATTTTGCAGTTGTAAAGGCATTTGATATGTGTTCATTTCAAAGTGTCTCAAAAAGTATTGATATCTTGCTACTGCTCCTTTTCAAGTATAAATTTTGTTCTTAGTGTTAACTATTTCTGTTTAAAAAAGTCTCAAAATATACTAAAAAAGTCTCACAAGGTTGTAAGTTAAGTAGAATATGATATAGTCGAATTTTGTTAAGTTTGTATTATCCGGTCACCAACCGGACATACAACAGCAGCAAGTTCCATATCTTGTTCAATTGTTAATTTATTTATTATCCAACTATGTCAATAATGATTGTTATATGATAAAGTTAAATATCTTCTAATAGATAACAGTAAAATATAATACATGCATTCACTACGCGGAACTATCTATATTTAGCAATGATTTACTTTTCATCTTCTTTCCTAGCGAGAACATCATGAATTGCACAGTTTAAGATAGATAAATGTGCTATATTTGAAGATGGTAAACTTAAAAGTTGTTCGGTCATGTCCATTTTAAATTTATATTATGAAAGCTAGTATATACTAAGGATCGGAAGACTTTCAAAATCGCCTCCTTGTAAAGGGAAGAGTACAGGAACACCATTTTTATGTCATATAGGTATCATATCTTATGATTGTTTTCTAATAGACAGATGATGAAGATAAAAAGCCTCTCATATTTCTTTACAGGGGAGGATGCACAAAGGTGAGTCAGATTGCAATTGATCTTTACTAACGTAAATATGTACTCTCAATAAGATCTTACTTAATTTATTTAATGATATACATGTTAACACAAATATAAGGGATCCAGAAACTATGTCAGGCACACATGTTCGAGGCTTACATTCCTTGAGCAGTTTCACCAGTAAGAATAATGATTTGATCAACAACTCAAACTACAATTTCTTTATCAGACCTGCCTGTGTTTGAGTTGTAAGGCATTATTAATAGAACGGAATATTCATAAACATCTACATTGTGGAGCAACTTGAAACTTCATCTTCAAGGCAATCAACGGTGACACCCATCTTCCCTAATTTCATTACTTCCTGAAAAAACTTGGTCCTTGTCCTAGGATACAAACTGACTAGTTTCTCTACACAAGGAGATGGATCAAGGAAAACATAAGCTTCAGCTTACCTTTTGTTACAAATGTATATGTATTTGATGGCATGTTTTAGACAGATGGAAAAGAAAAGGAAATCTCAAACTAATTTCTTTTCATATGTTTTTTAAAGGATTATATTTCAAGCTACGCACGATATCTCGCAAATAGCCATAATAAATAATGGCAAATAGAAAAAGTTCATGATCAACCTCAACACTGTTATATGGTAGTCCTGCATGTCAAAGCAAGATCTACATTCACAGAATTCGTGCTTACTTTATTGCTTCATAGGTTGCACGATCCTTTCCTTGTAAACTAAAATGAACCAAGAAAAATTCACCTCATTATAGACAAATGGCATAAATCAAATTATATTGAAAGACTCATCTATCGAAATATATGCAATAGTTAAATCACTCACGGACCAAAAAATGATATCTAAATTCAAGATGTCATAAATAATGCCAATAGAGAAATTTGCATGCCGTATTCATGGGGGCATGTAATATATAGTTCACACGTTCTTTCTTGGTTCAATTATATTAACCTCTAAGTACATAAATAGTCCAGACATGTCAACGAGAAGCAATTCAGAACACGGGATTGGCTTGAGATGAATCTATCAGGAATGATGAGCATTGTTGTGGTTCATAATTACTGATTAGTCTTTTCAACTCATTTTTCATATTTTGATTATTTGTATGTTTCTCCATGTTGTTTTTTCACTCTTGCGAAGGATTCACAAAACTAATCATATATCTTAACTTATTAGATGAGAAAGCAAATAGAATAGGAAGCGATACAAAGTATTAACAAAAGTAAATAACCCAAGAAGGCTCCTTCCTGCTATTCTACTGCCTCCTCCCTCCCTATGTCCTTTATGTCCATCTACTCTGCTCCATTTCTTCTCAGATGCATAGCAAGAGAAATGTGGTTCAATTGGATTTAGTCGGGGGACTTAGTCGTTGGATCTCGCCTAGGTCGATGGGGAGAGAAGTACTGAAGAGGTGGCATGGGCCAATGTGAAGGGAGATGCTGGAGAGGTGGCAAGGGTTGGCAGAAAAGGACGTGCTAGGGTAGTGGCTTGGGCCACTGGGGAGGGAGGGGTAGTTGTTAGTTATAAAAATATTACCAAAATGTATGTGAGTATAACATAGAAAAGAAGTCATGTTCTAGCAAATGGCTCTATATAGAGATATAATAGATTATTTCTAGGAAAGCTACCGGACTTATTCCATAGGGTCAAGATGGGAGGATGTGAGTGAGGGGAAGTGGCTTGAGAAAAGTGCATTTTACCATGTGCTTATATTCACATTTCAATGGAAAAAACTAGTTCAATTACAATGTACATTACCACATGGCTATGTCACTTTGTATTATATGTTGGTTTTATTAATAGACATAGTGCTATGGTTTGGAAATTTTTATGTGTCTAGAAAAAGTATAAATAATTATAGTATGCTTAATTATGCCTGAGTCCAAGAAAATAAAAAATTACGTTGATCTGTATAAACACATGCATATTATATATGCTTCAATTTTATGTGTGTTATGTTCACTTGCAAGAATGAAAAAAACTTATAAGGACCGTAGCAACGCATTGACATTCAACTTGTATGCATTATATCTTTAAAGTATCTAAGGGAGGTTTCATTTAATTGGTTTAGGGGTCATACTCGTTTTTCAACATCGTGGTCTAGTTGTGATATGAACAAACGCTAAACATGTTTTCAGGCACATGCACTCACGCAAGCAAGAAAAAGCATGAACTTAACATTTAACGGTTTCATAAAAATTACCATTATCGTTAAAAATATACCAAAATATATTGTAGGCTAATTGTTTGAATTATGTATGAGTAATTATGTATTTTTTTAGGGGAGTAATTATGTATTTTAGAGTCTCTTCGTAGTACCTTGGCGAATTCGGCATGCCCCATGCATTGGCGGACATAGGGATATCCGGGTGGGCAGTGGCCCACGCAGAATTCTAGAAATTTATTTGTATACCCATAATTTTCTAGGCTCAGTTTGGCAAATTCATTTCCTGTTGACCAGAAGACTCGAGTCGAGCGACGAGCGAGAGCGACCACGGTCGTTTCCCTTCCGCCTCGAGGAAGTACCTCTATGTGGGACGAATCTATGGTGCACTGAATCTTTTTTATGGTTTTTGGATATCCATGGGATCTCCTAGAGACAATTTTTCTTGTGAGAACCATACAAAATCGGTTATTATATGGTTTCCGTGTTTTTTAGATTTGTTAGAGTTGCTCTTATATTATTTATTTGGCAAATTTCTATCGCACAATGGCTAGTGTATTTTTTAAATGTGCCCACCCTACATGTTTTTCATGCGTCCACCACTACCCCATGAATGAACACCTATTAAAAATTGCAGTACTTGGGTTTCAAGCTACATAAATATATTATGGAAAAAACCCTCAATTATGCTCTCTGAAGTTATGATAATATATGAAGCTCAATTTCAAACAAAATAATGTTCATGACTTGTTCCTAGCTGTCAGTGTTAAGAAATAATATTCATAACTTGTTCCTAACACTATCAATGCTAAGAGCGAGTAATAAATAGGTTAATTTGGATTGCTCTATACAAACAAGAGAATGATGAACAACACTTAAATAAAGCATAAGTAAGCTAAAATAAATTGATATGTTTTGGGCTCCTATTTTTATCTCCAAACATAACAATGAGCAGGACGTAACCATGATGTCTACAAGAGTTAAATACTCCATCCGGTCATAATTAATTTACGCACTGTTTGACATACTAGTACCATTTCATATACCACTTGAATGTGGTTGCGCCAATTAATAAAAGCTAGAGGGAGTAGTAGTATACTTTTTTCTTCGTACTAGAATTAAGTACGACCAGTATCAAAGGACTAACCTCAAATGTCTCCAAATGCAGGGTAAGTAATCATCTTCTCCTACCAACCTAAGGGACCAATATCTTGATGCGATTGCTTTCCATGGGGCTTATATAAGGAACCGAAAGTGAGAAGCCGGTGTTTGCACAATAAACGAGTGCACACACACGAGTGATGAGTAGTCTTTTGAGATCTTACAATCGCAAGGATAAAATTAACATAGTAGACCAGCTTTCTATATATGTTCTTTCCTTAGTTTCTAGTACAAAATTCCTGGTACTTCATCTGTAAAATTAGGCATTTGGATTTGATAGACATAGAAATGGAAGGCAGCAGGAATGAAGCCTGATGCATGGTTGTACGGTAACATGAACTTAAATAGCGCCATAAAGGTTGGCTGTAGAATCCCGAAAGAATATCAAAGCCTTATTGTTGCTTGACGGCCGGTGCAGATCATGCTGGGAAAATGAGACGATCCTAGAAAAACATCAAAAGTGCCTCTAGAGGTACTGGATGTAGAACTGAACATCTATGGGTCTCTAGGTGACTAGGTCTGTCAAAAGGAGGGAAACGGAATGCAAGTGACGATGGCAATTGTTGAACCCCAGATGATGATTATATTTGCATGGCTAATGTCTAGGATCATTAGCCTTTAATTAAAGAGAGAAGGATAACATGCTAGCAGAGTTAACTAAGTTTTCCCATCCGGTCGGATGCCTCCTCCTCAACGTCCAATGTCACCCAAATTCATAAATGGATAATTGGCATTTCAGTTATGTGAACACAGTGAGGCTATGGGAATTAATGAAGTAAGCGAGTTCATGTTACAAAATTAATATACTATATATGCATGTTGCCTTTTATTTTCCATGGGATTAATGAATTAGGCTATGGGAAGACAATGCCCAAATTCAATATTTTGGATCACCAACCAAGCAAAAATCTTACATTTGGGTGGAGCCCAAGGCTTTCAAACCAAGGATGGCAAGCAGACATAGTGAGACCCAAAAATTGCATCTTGTACGCCAAACTAGAGGAGTGGCACTCGTCATTTGTTTTTTTTTTCTTTCGAAATGGGGTTGGTCCCCGGCCTCTGCATCCATGGATGCACACAGCCTTTTATTACGAAGTATCAATTGTGTATCAAATACAGTTCATGGATCGGAGAGGGTTGATACAAATACCAACCATCTGAAAACGACAAGAAGTCTAAAACAGCATAACATACAATAGCTAGACATCTCTCAATCTACTAGTATGCCGCCACGAAGCCTGGTAGTAAATATCCTGTGCGACCATCACCAGATGGTTGCATCCAGAAACCATCACTGCGCGTTGATGCTCTGGGAGGAGGAAAGCCCAGAGTTGGATCCAATGAGACGCCGAAATAATAACCTGCAAAAAAGATTGAACTCGAGCCTTGTTAAAAATAATATCATTGCGACATTTCCAGATGGACCAACATAAAGCCGATACCCCTATACGTATTCTAGCTTTGTTATCCTTATCCATACCATTCAACCAATTCCCAAACATATTATCAATATTAGTTGGTGGTGGAAGATCATATGAAAAGAAAACAATACGCCAAATAATTCTAGCAAAGGGGCATGTAAGAAAAAGATGTTCAATAGTTTCTTCAGCGTCACAGAAACAACATTTCTTGCTCCCATACCAATTCCTTCTTGAAAGATTATCCTTAGTCAACAAAACATTTTTATTTAGAAACCACATAAAAATCTTAATCTTTAGTGGTATTTTAAGCTTCCAAAGGTATTTTATAGGGATTCTCTGATGATCATTCATCAGATCCTCATACATTGATTTAACGGTGAAAGTCCCATCCGTGGTTAATTTCCACCTAAACAAATCAGGTTCATTAGTCAAATTAACCTGCATCAATCTCTCACATAGCTGCAACCATGCAATCCATTTTGTCCCGGTTAAGCTCCTCCTAAAACTGATATTGAGAGGACTTTGAGATAGGACTTCATGTACAGAGACGTGCTTTTTATGCAGAATGTTATATAACGCGGGATATTGTTGGGCCAGGGAGCTTTTCCCGAGCCAAACATCCTCCCAAAATCTTGTTTTTAAACCATTCCCGATTTTAAAAAACCCTCTAGTAAAGAAACCCTCCTTTACTTGCATTAAGCCTTTCCAAAATAGAGAGTCGGTCGGTTTAACTTGAACTTGAGAAAGCGTTTTATTTTTCAAATATTTGTTTTGCAATAACTCTTGCCATACCCCTTGCTCAGATAACAATTTAAAAAGCCATTTACTAAGTAAACAGTTGTTTTTAATTTCTAAGACTTCAATTCCCAGGCCGCCTTGGTCCTTAGGTCTGCAGATTATATTCCACCGAGTTAATCTATATTTCTTCTTGTGCTCATCACTTTGCCAAAAGAATCTTGAACGGTAGAAGTCTAATCTTTTCCTAACACCCTTTGGTATTTCCAGAAAAGATAACATAAACATGGGCATACTTGTTAAAATAGAGTTGATTAACACTAATCTATCTCCATATGACAAGAGTTTGCCTTGCCAACAACCTAATTTTCCTTCAAAACGGTTCTCAACGGGGTTTCATTCAGCGTTCCTCAATCTCCTGTGGTGAATCGGTATCCCAAGGTATCTGAAGGGCAACGAGCCCGACGTGCACCCAAAAATATCCCTATAATCCTGTTCATGGTCCTTAGCATTACCAAAACAATATATTTCACTCTTGTGGAAATTAATTTTAAGACCCGATAACTATTCAAACATACATAAAATCAGTTTCATATTAACTGCTTTTGATAGATCATGTTCTATGAAAAGAATTGTGTCATCGGCATACTGAAGAATGGATACTCCCCCCTCGACCAGATGAGGAATTAAACCACCAACTTGGCCCGCCTCCTTAGCTCTAGCTATGAGGATGGCAAGCATATCAGCAACAATATTAAAAAGCATGGGTGATAAGGGATCTCCCTGACGCACACCTTTTCTTGTCTGAAAGAAATGGCCAATAGCATCATTAACTCTGATCCCTACACTCCCACCTTGAATAAAATTTTCAATCCATTTGCACCACAAAGGATCAAACCCTTTCATTCGAAGCGCTTGTTGTAAGAAAGGCCATTTGACTTTGTCATATGCTTTTTCAAAATCAATTTTGAATAAAACTCCATCCAGCTTTTTCCTGTGGAGTTCATGAATTGTTTCATGCAGAACTACCACCCCTTCTAAAATATGCCTTCCAGGCATGAATGTCGTCTGGGTTGGTCGAATAACCTTGTGAGCAATCACAGAAATTCGATTTGTAGCAACCTTTGTAAAAATTTTAAAGCTAACATTTAAAAGACATATTGGTCTGTATTGCTGGATCTGTACTGCATTTTCCTTCTTAGGAAGAAGAGTAACAATTCCAAAATTTAGCTTAAACAAAGGTAACTCGGCAATTTGCATCTGTGCAAATAAAGCCAGAAGATCATGTTTAATAACTTCCCAAAACGTCTGATAGAATTCCGCAGGGAATCCATCAGGACCTGGAGCCTTGTTATGTTCCATTGAGGAAATAGCCTCGAAGATTTCCTGTTCGGTAAAACCAGATGTTAAAATTTCATTTTCCTGCATTGATACCTGAGGAATGTCAGTAATCATTTCCTCCATAAGCGAAAAATCATTTGAATCCGGCTCACCAAAAAGCCTCTTATAGTATTCAGAAATATAAATTTTTAAATTTTCATCCCCCACAATAGTTCCCTCATCTTGTTCGAGTTGAAAGATTTTTTTATTCCGGTGTTTTCCATTTGCAATCAAGTGAAAATACTTTGTGTTATTTCCACCTTCCTGAACGTGTTTAACTTTAGCACTCGTCATTTGTGAACTTCCATTTGATTGAGTCGTCGGAGGCATGATCAAGTTGGATGGTAGCAAACGTTTCCCATAGCTTGGCAAATTATGCAATGTGTTGGACGGTGATACCATGTTGCAAAGCGATTTACGAGACCCCAAAGTCATTGTCCAAAGCTTTTGCAACTATGCTTTTCATCTTTCTTAAAATTTCAAAAATGAGGGGAGCAATATCTTTCGGTCTCATGCCCTCAAGCCAAGTGTCCTCCTAAAAAAGAGCCTTTTTCCTGTTTCCAACTCTCACAATTATAGCTGTCGCAAAAAAAAACATCGGTCTTGGGTGTTGCAAGGGTTCCCAAGGTTTGGACTCACCATTTCATTCATGCCAAAGCCATCTCATACGAAGCGCGGATGAAAATTTTAAGGGGTTGAGGATTCCAAGTCCTCCTTTATCTTTTGGTTACCTAAAGGCAATAGTCATCATGGGATATAAGATATGTGGTTACACGAGGCAGTCGAATAAAGTTGAACTCATAGCAACGTACATGTTTTGTGCTAGTATAGTATAGATATAGATAGAATAATCTACCTGTACTCCTACCAACCTAAGGATCAACATCTTGATGAGATTTCCTTCCATTCGGGGCCTTTTATAAGAAACCGAAAGTGAGGATATGGGTTTGCATGACGAAACGAGTGTAAACATGAGAGGGATGACTAATCCTTTGAGGTCTAGTGTTGGCAAGGTTAATCCAAATAGAGAGTATACAAGTTTTCTCTTTTCTTTGGTTACATTTTTAGTCCAAAATCCTTGTATTTCATCTGTGTAACTAACTAGACATTTGGATTATATAGACATATATAGAAATGGAAGGCGGCAGGAATCTAGCATGATACATGGGTGTCTTGGAACGTGAACCTAAGTAGCGCCATAAAGGTTGCTTGCAGAATCCTAGATCCAACATGGGCAAAGAGAAAAGAACATTAAGGACTAGTCGTTGTTTGATCGCCGGTGCAGATCATGTTGGGAAAATGAGGCAATCCCGAACGGATGGCATAAGTGTGTCTAGATGGATTGGATGTAGAACTGAGCTTCTATTGTCCTGTGGCACTCCCCTAGGTAGAGACTAGCAAGGCCATCGATAGCAAGGAGGGAAACATAATACAAGACCCTCCTTATATGTCCCGAGTGAGGATTCCCATTATTGAACCCAGATGACATACTTATGTTGGCATGGCTAAGGTCTAGGATCACTAGTTCATCTATTATATAGGGAGAAGTATAAGATCGATGCAAGCAGAGTTGACTAAGTTTCCCTGGATATCCGATGCCTACTTTTTCTTAGCATACAAAGTCACCTAAATTCATCCATGGACAGACATTTGAGTTTGATGAACATGTGAGGCTGAATCAATGCTAGTAGGTAAGTTGAAATTATCGAATTTATATGTATGCTGCCTCTTATTTTTCATTCCAACGTGTTCTCCTTTTGTTAGTGCACAATACTGAACACACAAGATTTGGAGCTTTTCAAGGAAAGACAATTCCCAAATTCAGTATGTATTGAATGGTATGTAAATCTTGCAAATAGGACTCAATAAACTTCATGGAAAATGCAACTCCATACTATTTGTGTCCACATTATTCATACCATCAGTTCTTTAGGATAGCATTTTTACAACACACGTGCTGGAATGTACCCTATCTTGTTTGACAGGGGACGTCCTTCTTTGTAGTACCATTCATAAGAACAGTTGCAGGTTTACCTACTCAAAGACATACAACCTCTCTATTTTATGGGGGACCTAACAAATTCATGTTACTGCCTTCGCCCAAGGGCTATATAAGGAAGATCAAGAGAGTGAGACTAATTTTTTTTATAGATTATTTTCTGTTTTACGTCACTTGTATCCATTTTCATCCAATCATGTTTTATTTTCCTTAATAGCAACCAGGTGATGGGATTTGACAGACTTAGGAATAAAGGGCGTCAGAAACTAAACCAAGTTGATGTGGCTAAACCAACACACAAAGATTTTTCCATGCCAATGGCGGAGCTACAAGACTACAACAACTGCCTAGGGACTTCCCAGCCTCAGCAATTGGACCGGCTCCACCATCGGTTGTGCTAGTTAGAAGGAGATGCCTCAGTTATGCTAGTATAAAGTAAACGTTTTTGCAGAGGTCGGGGTTCGTCCGTGCCAATGACGGAGCATTAGGCCGTGCTAGCTGATGCTTGAGTGTAGTGAAGTTGGTGCGTCAGTATACCTGGCACACTGCATCTTCCGCTAACATACAAACCAATAGTACGTGTTGGCTCAGTGTTTTCGATCTTCTTGCTTTGCTAGAAGCTTGTGCTTTGGATCAACGTCAAATATCTTAATGTTGTCCCAACCAATTATTAGCCGACAAAATCGGCATTGTAGATTTTGTGTTCAGGACATACAGACGTTCTTTAATCTTCATTTCAACTTTGTCCAACATCTTGAGTTCTCGATCAAGGTCGATCATAGTGTTGTCCTCAACAGAACATTTGCATGCAGTCTCATTGATTTGCCGATGTTGTTGTGCAGTTTTGGTATGTAGATCATGGGATTCACGATGCAAATCTAACGGTTCGAGAGTCGACTGAGCTCTAAGCTAATTCTCGGTCAACCGAGAACTAGCTAACCTGAATATATATACCTCTATCAAGCGCATGGTGATCTCATGTGTAGGTCCCAACCACCAGTGATATGACTGAACCACGTCCCTTAAGTTTGTCCACAAGTGAACTGCGCGGTCATTGCTCAACGAAACTTCTCAATGGAGCCGGGTTAACAAAATCTGACATCACATGATGCCATCCTCATCAAATCCACTCAACCAAGCACATCTTAGGCTCCCTCAAACCGCATCTTAGTCTTGTTCGATTAATCCACTTGAAACTGGATTGGAGTGGTTTGGAGGATATTAGAGTGTATTTTTACTTGGATGGGATTTAATCCCCTTCAATCCATGCTCATCATGTTTAATCCTTGTGAAACCTAACAAGCCTATAGAGTCAACAAACTGGATAGGATAAAATAAGATCTCGGACGCACTTTTTCTTTTAAAGAAGATCCCAAGGGGGCAGGATAAAAAAGATGAGTCAAAAGAATCAGGGAGAATTAGTATTTTTGTTCCTTGTTCGTAGTTAATAAGGAGATGGTGCAGTGCTTTTTCATATTGAGAAATTCTGTCTAGTGGCATTCGATCATAGAAGCCGTTGACAGCAGCATAAATCACAACAATTTGTTTTTCAATTGGAAGTGATTCATATTGTGTCTAAACCTTAAGGATCTGCGTTCGCTTCAAGGGCGCCTGGCATACATCAGGCGATTCATATTTAGCAGGAAGAATCCAACCTTTTACAAGACTCACCAAAAAAGCTCCCTTTGGCAGTATCTACTAATTCGGAACTTAATTTGAAAGCCATATTTCGACCCGGACGCTTCTGGGATGCTTCTAATAACCAACGAATGGCAAGTGCTCTTCCTTGTTTAGATCCTATTTCAATCGGAACTTTCCGCGTCGATCCTTTTTTATTACGTCTTGTTTTTACTCCTATATTGGGAGTTACTCTACGTGACGTAAAACCAATAGTGGATTTGTTTCTGTCTTTTGTTGAATCTTTTTCACGGCTCTCGATAGAGAATTTGATAAGCCAATGATTTTTTTCCGTCTTTCATAATACGGTTAACCACAATGTTAACTAATCGATTACGAAAAATTGGATCGGATCGAATCAAAGAGATAATGACACAACAGTCTGAATTGAAAACCAGTAAGCTTAGCTATCACCTTCTCGTTTAACCTTTAGCAGGGCCACATAACTTGATCGATTCTGATCTTTGATATCACTAGCTTCAATCAGAACAAAGGAAACGGACTTTAATCCCTCATTCTTATTGTTTGTTCTTCTGATCCCCTTGTTTTTCACTAAAAATTTCAGAAGAGGAAAACGACAGCAGCTAAAGTGATAAATAAACAACTGCTCTCCAAGCTTCGGTTTGAGCGTTGGTTTTGATGACAGTGAAGAAAGCTCGCCCAAAAGACGTACGTGGAACCAATGATACAAAAAAAGAATCAAATATGAGGAGGGTGCATTGGTAAACGGCTCCGCCATAGCTTGTACGACTTATGAATCCTATTAATGCAGAAAACCGAACTATTATACAATACTTACCTTATGTAACACGATGGGATACTCAGGAATTAAAGAAAAACATGATTGTTGGATTTGATCCATTAAAGACTGAGGATGTGGCAGCATTTGTTCACATCTTATTCAAAGAGCTACAAAAGGTGTACCAGATAGATTCATATAGTAGGCTCAAATAGCGCTTTGACTGATATAGGTAAATCAATTTCCAATTTACATCCGGGTCTTATCTACTTAGTTGTAGGCATTGCCCCCTGAAATAGAACTTTTCGGGTCAGATACCCCCAGCTTTTGCTATGGGGCTGGCGGGTTCACTCCTTGCCATGAATAGGGCTGGCTCCTTCCCCGAGATAGATAGAAGCCAAGCTATTGACTTGGTCATCATTTGATGAAACTTCCCCGCCTAGCGTTGGAAGGAGAGAGTTTGTCAGAAATGACTTGGCTGCCGTGAATGATACTGAGCTACTGGATCTCGGGACCATGGTGCATTATCTACCTACCAATGGGATCTGTGAATTCATTCCAATCGAAGGGGAAAGCTCATTCTTTCCCGTGTGCACCATCAATTCTCTTCTTCTCCGCCCGCCCGTAGTAAGGACTAATGCTTCATTGATATCGCTCATGGATCGTGTTATACTTGGGAAGATCCGGCCCAAGGGGAAGTCTGTTATCCACAACCCAACCTTAGATGAGGAAGAAGTTAACGCTTGATCTTCGACCCAAGACAATGGAAGGGAGCTAAAGCCTTCTTCCTTTTTCAAATTCGTTTATGTGGAACGATAGCTCAAAACAGCATTCCATACAAACGTAAGACACTTTTTGTCTGAAGACGGATTTTGGAGCGCCAAACTAAGGCGTTAGCGCATCCGTTTTCTTGCTTGATTTTTATACGATTTTCTGAAGTGATCTGTCCAACTAAGTAGAAAAGGACAGACGGGCTACGCGTGGTATAGGGCTGCTCGCCGACCTCCGAAGAAGGTATTAATTAGTGGATGGGTCTCCCTCCGGGGAGCGCTTTGGCACGAGAAGTGATAGCTATGTATGGCTTTTTGGCGCCAAGATCCAAAAAGTGAAATTGGGAGCTTAGTGCCGCATAAAATAGTGCTAGCCCCGTGTCCCGTCCCAGAGCCGTCATACTTAATACAAACAGAGCGAGAAAATCGCAGATTTTAAGCGAATTCGTTCAATGCTTCTCCGGACTAACTCAACCTTAACCGTACCATCTTCAAATCCAGGTATCTACCTTTCTAGTAGCAATAAATAAAGCCAATAATTATTATTAATCAATAAGCATTCCTCTTGTCAAAACTTGTCGTAAAGGGTCTCCTCTTCCCAAATCAAACATACCTACCTTCAACTATTGATTAGTTTGCCCGGCTTTCTAACTCCACTTCTTTTTCTGGTCGTTCCGCTCTGTCGGATCAATGGTAGTCTCAGAGATCTGGTAACCTCCGACATTTTTTACGCCCGAGAGCCTATCCCCCTATTTCAGTTCAGATTCAGTCCGCCCTTAGACCGGAGTCCTTGGGCACCCTATATACCCCCCAATGGACAGGTAGCCAACCTTAATTGAGTCGGCGGCTGAAGTGCCTGCTTGGTACGGCTAAACACTTCTCTTTTCTTATTTTTGATCCACAATTCCTAGCTCCCTTTCTTAATTGGGTAGACTTGGGAAATCTATTCTATCCAGGGAGTCTTCTCAACCGAAAAAGGTTGTCGTTTGAGCCACGTAGTTCCACTCTTAACCTGGCACCAAACCCGTATTCGTTTGAGTTTGGTGAAACATTGACGCACGGCTACACTGATTCAGATGAAGAAGAATCTGATTGATGGGTTTTTCAAAGGTTCAAATAAAGGGTGTAATGAAACATGTAGAGATGTCTTCTCCTGCTGGTTCATCTCTACTCCTCCGATGCGAAAGTAATTGTGCATCATTCGCATACCTGTAGCAGCTTCAAATAGATCGTATATTAATTCTCTCTCTCTAAAAATATAGAAAAAAGGGGTCTGTGCGCCGAGATTTCCTTTGTAACGAATAGCTTAGCTTTCCCGAAACCAGATACAGGAAATGCTGACCCGGAGGTCTCATATTCTATTGATCGATCAAGAGAGATCGGCTGTTGGCTAAGATTAGCCTAGGTTTGTTACACTCACTAGAGCCAGTCGACACGCTTTCTCCTCTGGCGCAACAAGAAACGGCTTGCACCTCAAGTGCGCCCCTATTAATTAATTAGTACTTTATCGAGTCAAAAAGCGCGTCAATTTCATATGCCAGAGTGAACTATTTCATCTTTTTATTGTAATTCAAAAATCATTGGAAATACGCATCATCGATGTGAAAAGCCATTTAAAGTGACTCGCACAAGTCCTTTCTTTTTGAATGAGGAAAAGAGACGCATAATCGATTCCGGATTTAAGGTGCCGACTTCCTTTCTTAAGACAATGCACGCGGGACAGCTGCGCGAGCTAGGTTAGATTCAAAGGATTTTAGGTACTTTTGGAGGGCTTCAGTAGGATTCTAGGAAGAGAGTGCTTAAGCAATTATGCTTGGACCTGAAATGTCAATGCTATGTGTTCATATGGCCTAGAAATAGCTTGATCCACCTTTTTAGGAAATGCCTCATTAATGTGTCAAACCTGTGTCTGCCCTTTACCCTGCAGCCTGGAGGGGAACTTAGACTGGCACTTTAGATGGTCGGGCACTCCTTGGCAGGAGTATGCGAACAGACATCCAGATTAGGAACCTATTTACTATTCATCTTACCAGTAGCTTATATTATAAATGTTGGTCGCTTGGGCCGTTGTACCTTTTGATTATGGTATGGTATTGTCAGATCCGAACATAGGGCTACTTTATTTGTTTTCCATATCTTCGCTAGGTGTTTATGGAATAATTATAGCAATAAGGGCTGCTCGCCTTTCCTTTTGACGGCTTGGCTTCCTATCGCTCCTATGTAGTGGTCGGGCTTAAAAGGAGTCTTCCTACCATACCATCATGCATGCCTATGTTCTAGCTAATCAGACGCGAGCCCCTCCTTAGGCGGACCCTTTTGGGTTGTATCCGAAGACATGGAAAGGGATATTTTTATGTCAGCAGACGAAGCCAAAGCTTATGGACTTGTCGATATTGTAGGGGATGAAATGATTGACGAGCACTGCGATACTGATCTAGTGTGGTTTCCGGAAATGTTTAAGGATTGGTAGTGTCCGGATTTCTTATAAAGTTATTTCAGACCCAAATTAGGGTTTTCTTCGATGAAATGAGTTTCTTTCTTTCGGGCATATCTTTTCATCTATCCCTCTGTACTCATCTCTTACTAGACCACATGTGTAGTGAATCGAGGGCACTCGCTGCAGCAGCAGTACCACAGCGTGTAATCTCAGGTGCTTGATAAATTATTGGTTTGGATGCTTATGGGTATTCTGGTTTCTTCTTCGAGACCTTCCCATTTAAGCATTGCCCATCGGCTTGAAGAGAAGTTAGTTACCCATTCGCATTCTTGATCTTGTTTATCAACCCAAATCCCTGCGCTCAGATGTGGGACACAAACCCGCTGTCTTGACTTTGTCATTTTCTTGAATGTGAATGCCAGAGGAGAAAGTTGATGTGCTCTTCGCTTATGCCCTAGGCTCAATGTTCTCAAAAGGATACCCAATTTTTTTTTCTATTTACTAAGCAGATCTCCACAAAGCTAGGAATGGATTGCGTGATCCACTCTCTTCTGTTGGAGATATGCCCTAGAGGCAATAATAAATATAGTTATTATTATATCTTTGTGTTTATGATAAATGTTTATATTCATGCTATAATAGTATTAACAAGGAAACATTAATACTTGTGTGAATTGTAAACTTAAATTGAAGTCCCTAGTATAGCCTCTATACTTCACTAGCTTGTTGGTTGATTAAATGATTGTGGTTTCCATATCATGAACATTGAGATGTTATCAACAACAAGATCATATCGTTAGGAGAATGATATGGTGGACATACTCCTATTGATAAGCGTAGCATAAAGATCAAGTCATTTCAATAGTTCAATTGCTATATGCTTTCTGATACATAGTAACCTAATTCCTTCGACCATGAGATCATGCATATCACCTTTACCGGATGGATGCTTTGATGACATCAAACACCACACCGTAACTGGGTGGCTATAAAGGTGGCATTAAGTGTTCGGAAAGTATTGGTTGAAACACATGGATCAAGAGTGGGATTTGTCCATCCACATGACGGATAGATATACTCTGGGCCCTCTCGGTGGAATGTCATCCAATTGGCTTGCAAGCATGTGACTTGGTCACAAGGGATCACATATCACGGGAACGAGAAAAGAGTACTTATCAGTAACGAGGTTGAACTAGGTATGCAGAGATACCGACGATCATAACCTCGGATAAGTAACATATCGTGAGACAAAGGGAAATTGGTATCGTATGTAAGTGGTTCTTTCGATCGCAAAAGTAATCGTAGAAATATGTGGGAGCCATATGAATTTCCAGATTCCTCTATTGGTTATTGTTCGGAGAAGTGTCTCGATCATGTCCGCATAATTCACGAACCGTAGGGAGACACACTTAAGGATTCGACGTTGTTTGAGTAGTTATGGTATTATGAGAAAGAGACCGAATGTTGTTCGGAGTCTCGGATAGGATCCGGGATATCACGAGGTGATCCGGAATGGTCCAGAGAATAAGATTCATATAAGGAAAGTCTCGTTTCGGAGTTCGGGAATGATTCCGGTGTTTTCATCGGGAATGTTCTAGAAGGTTCCGGATTGTCCGGCACTCCGGGGGGGAGGGGTACATGAATGTGTCATTGCATATTGGAATGATTGCATCATGTACTAAGTGTTCTTGCTGTCCCAAATAAAGGATTAAATTGAATCCTAAAACAGAAAAGTCAAATGTCCAGTTTGAAAGTCAAACGGCTAAAACAAGAAACTGTGGGAAACAAGAAAGAGGAGTTGGGAACCGACTTGAGGGAGGAGTCTCCTCCCCAAGCCGGCGCACCACCCAAGGCCGACTTGGGGAGGGACTCCCCTCCCCTGGCCGCGCCTCCCCACCTATAAAAGGAGGGGCAGGGCTCCCCTCCTAGACACACAAGTTTCCACCTCTAAATCTCCGGTTTAGAGCCGTTTTGGTTTAGAGCTTCTAATTGCTTTAGCCAGCGGTTTAGAGCCTTCTAATTGGTTTAGAGCCTTCTATTTGGTGTGTCTAATTACTAGACCACTAATAGCCTCTCTCATAAGCTCCACCATACTCGCACCGGCTTAAGGCGAAGCCCTGTGGGATTTCCCCTCTACTTCCGGTACCACGCCGTTGTGCTGCCGGAATCGCGAGGAGAGTGCTACAACCTCTGCTGCCTGCTGGAACAAGGGAGAGGAAGGTCTTCGTCGAGTACCGAAAGTGTGACCGACTGCGGGAGCGCTGCCGGAACGTGGCGCCGGAAGGATCGTCTACACGATCTTGAGATCGGAAAGAGTACGACTACATCACCCACGAGAATCCGCTCTCGTTAAACACTTTGGAATCTTCGAGGGTAAGTTATTCCATCGACTTGTTGCTACAATCTAGTAGATAGATCTTGGCTTGTTTGTTTGTATGCGATAGAAAATTTTTGTTTTCCATGCTACGAACCCCTACAGTGGTATCAGAGCCGTGTCTATATGTAGATCTGTTGCACGAGTAGAACACAATGGTCATTGTGGGCGTTGATGCTTTTATTGTAGATTGCTTTTTGTGTACTTTGCATCTTGCGGTATGTTGGGATGAAGCGGCCCGGGCTAACCTTACATGACATCGTTCATGAGACTTGCTCCACGCTTGACATGCAACTTGTATTGCATAAGTGGCTTTGCGGGTGCCTGTTTCTCCTAGCATAGTTAAGATCCAATTTACAACGGGTAATCAACAATGCTAGTATCAATGTTGTGGTTCTTGTTCGTAAGTTAGAACGACACTTATTGAAAGCCCCAAACCACGTAAAATATGCAAAGAAAGTAGAAGCGTCTAACTTTGTTTTGCAGGGGTGTGCAGTGATGTGATATGGCCATGATTGTGATTATATTTGATGTATGCAATGTTCCTTATTGTAAGTTGGCAACCGGCAGGAGCCATATGGTTGTCTTTAATTTATGTTAAGACCCGCGTGTCTATTCAAAGTAGTTGTAATAGTTGAAGCCGGTGGATGACAACCATGGTGAAGCGTCATTGACCTTGATGCAATGCCGGTGATGATGGAGATCATGTTCGTGTTTGAAGATGGAGATCGGAAGCACAAAGAAGAAAGGCCATATCATATCACATATTATGAATTGCATGTGATGTTAATCCTTTATGCATCTTGTATTGCTTAGTAGACGACGGTAGCATTATAAGATGATCCCTCATGCACATGAATTTCAAATCATAAAGTGTTCGCCCTTAGTTAGCACCGTTGCTAAAGCTTGTTGTTTCGAAGCACCACGTGATGATCGGGTGTGTTAGATTCCGCAAGTGTATACAACGTAAGCAAGCCAGATTTTCTTATGCGGTGGCTAAGGTTTGATCTTGACGAGCCTAGCATGTACAGACATGGTCTCAGGAACACGGATTACCGAAAGGTAAAGCATGAATCATATAGTAGATATGATGAACATGATGATTGTTCGCCATTGAAACTATATCAACTCTCGTGATGATCGGTGTTGATGTAGTGGATTTGGTTCGTGTGATCACTAAAACAATGTGAGGGATGTTGTTTTGAGTGGGAGTTCACCTAGTTTAATTTCATTAATTAATTTGAACTCAATTTGTCATAAACTTAGTCTAAACTATTGCAAATATGTTGTAGATCAATGGCAGCCCCTACCATCAATTTTAATGCGTTCCTAGAGAAAGAAAAGTTGAAAAACAATGGAAGCAACTTCACGGATTGGTTCCGCAATTTGAGGATTGTCCTCACAGCTGGTAATTTGACCTATGTGCTGGATGCACCGCTGGGTGACCCACCTGCAGCTGATGCTCCCAATGAAGTAAAGAATGTTTACCTCGCTCGGAAGAATCAGTACTCCATAGTTCAGTGTGCTATCTTGTATGGTTTAGAATCGGAGCTTCAGAAAAGGTTTGAAGAGTCAGACCCATATGATATTGTCGAGGATCTCAAATTGATTTTTGAGACTCATGCGGCAATTGAAAGTTATGAAGCTTCTGAAAAGTTCTTTAACTGCAAGATGGAAGAGGGCAGCTCCGTCAGTGAGCATGTGCTTAAAATGTCTGGGCACGCAAACAAACTTCAAAGCTTGGGTATAGTGATTCCTAATGCTTTGGGGGTTTACCGCGTCCTCCAGTCATTGCCACCAAGTTACAGGAACTTTGTGATGAACTACAACATGCAGAACATGAACAAAGAGTTGCCAGAACTATTTGCTATGTTAAAATCTGCAGAAGTGGAGATCAAGAAAGAGCACCAAGTGTTGATGGTCAATAAGACCACCAAATTCAAGAAGGGCAAGTCTAAGCAAAAGGGACACTTCAAGAAGGGTGGTAAGAAAGTTACCACGCCAACGAAGAAAACCAAGGCTGGACCAAAGCCTGAAACTGAGTGCTTTTACTGCAAGGGAGTAGGTCACTGGAAGCGGAATTGCCCAAAGTACTTGGCGGATTTGAAGAACGGCAACATCAAGAAGAAAGGTATATCTGATATACATGTTATTGATGTGTATCTCACTAGTATTCGTAGTAGTGCCTGGGTATTTGATACTGGTTCGGTTGCTCATATTTGTAACTCGAAACAGGTGCTGCAGAATAAACGGAAGCTAGCGAAGAACGAGGTGACGATGCGCGTGGGAAACGGATCAAAGGTTGATGTGATTGCGGTCGGCACGCTACCTCTTCATCTACCATCGGGATTAGTTTTATACTTAAATAATTGTTATTTGGTGCCTGCGTTAAGCATGAACATTATATCAGGATCTTGTTTATTGCGAGACGGTTACTTGTTTAAATCAGAGAATAATGGTTGTTCGATTTATATGAGTAATATGTTTTACGCACATGCACCTTTGATAGATGGTCTATTCTTATTGAATCTCGATAGTGGAAATACACATATCAACAATATTGAAGCTAAACGTTTGAAATCAAGCGATAATTCGACCTATATGTGGCACTGTCGTCTTGGTCACATCTGAGTGAAACGTATGAAGAAACTCCATTCCGATGGACTTCTTGAATCACTTGAAAGATGCGAAGCATGTCTAATGGGTAAAATGACTAAGACTCCATTTTCTGGTATGATGGAGCGAGCTACGGACTTATTGGAAATCATACATACCGATGTGTGTGGTCCAATGAGTGTAGCATCGCGCGGTGGTTATCGTTATGTTCTTACCTTCACGGATGACTTGAGTAGATATGGGTATATCTATTTCATGAAACATAAGTCCGAAACTTTCGAGAAGTTTAAGGAGTTTCAAAGTGAGGTAGAGAATCAACGTAACAAGAAGATTAAATTTCTACGTTCTGATCGTGGAGGTGAATATCTAAGTTACGAGTTTGGCGAGCATTTAAAGAAGTGCGGAATACTTTCACAATTGACACCGCCGGGAACACCACAGCGTAATGGTGTGTCCGAACGTCGTAATCGAACTCTCTTAGATATGGTTCGTTCTATGATGTCACTTACAGATTTACCGCTATCATTTTGGGGTTATGCATTAGAAACAGCCGCATTCACTTTAAATAGGGCACCGTCTAAATCCGTTGAAACGACACCGTATGAATTATGGTTTGGGAAGAAACCTAAATTGTCGTTCCTTAAAGTTTGGGGATGCGAAGCCTATGTAAAGAAGTTACAGCCGGACAAGCTTGAACCCAAAGCGGAAAAATGCGTCTTCATAGGATACCCGAAGGAAACTATTGGGTATACCTTCTATCATAGATCCGATGGCAAAATCTTCGTTGCCAAGAATGGATCCTTTCTAGAGAAGGAATTTCTCTCGAAAGAAGTGACTGGAAGGAAAGTAGAACTCGACGAGGTTGTCGAACCTTCTCTCGAAATTGCGAGTAGCGCAGCACCGGAAGAAGTTCCTGTGGTGCCTGCACCAATAAGAGAGGAAGCTAATGATGGTGATCATGAAACTTCGGTTGAAGTTACTACAGAGCCTCGGAGGTCAACGAGAACTCGTACCACTCCAGATTGGTATGATTCCGTTGTGAATGTCATGGTGGTGGACAACAGCGATGACCCCGAGACATATGAGGAAGCGATGATGAGCCCAGATTCCAATAAATGGCAAGAAGCCATGAAATCCGAGATTGGATCCATGTACGAAAACCAAGTATGGACTTTGGTGGACTTACCGGATGGCCGGAAGGCTGTCGAGAACAAATGGATTTTCAAGAAGAAAACAGATGCTGATGGTAATGTTACTGTCTATAAAGCTCGACTTGTCGCAAAAGGGTTTCGACAAATTCAAGGAGTTGACTACGATGAGTCTTTCTCACCGGTAGCGAAGCTAAAGTCTGTGAGGATTATGTTAGCAATCGCTGCATATTATGATTATGAGATATGGCAGATGGATGTCAAAACAGCATTCCTCAATGGAGACATTGATGAAGAGTTGTATATGATGCAACCCAAAGGTTTTGTCGATCCTAAAGATGCTAACAAGGTGTGCAAACTTCAACGGTCCATCTATGGATTGAAGCAGGCATCCCGAAGTTGGAATCAACGTTTTGATAAGGTAATCAAAAGTTTTGGTTTTATACAAACTTATGGAGAAGCTTGTATTTACAAGAAAGTGAGTGGGAGCTCTGTAGCATTCTTAATACTATATGTGGATGACATATTGTTGATTGGGAATGATGTAGACCTTCTTAATAGTGTCAAGGAATATTTGAATAATAGTTTTTCAATGAAGGATCTTGGCGAAGCAGCTTACATATTAGGCATAAAGATTTATAGAGATAGATCGAAACGCCAAATATCATTGTCACAGAGTACATATTTGGACAAAGTTCTAAAGAAGTTTGGAATGGAAGAAAGCAAGAAAGGGTTCTTGCCCATGTTGCTCAATACGACCTTGAGTAAAACTCAAAGTCCGACGTCGGCAGAAGATAGAGAAAGGATGAGTAAGACTCCCTATGCCTCAGCCATAGGATCTCTAATGTATGCCATGCTATGTACTAGACCCGACATTGCATATGCTGTTAGTTTAACTAGCAGATATCAAAGTGATCCAAGTGCGCTGGACCCAATGTCTATCTACTGTGATAACATGGGCGCCATAGCCAATGCGCAAGAACCAAGGTCACACAAGAAGCTGAAGCATATCAAGCTGCGTTTTCACGCTATTCGAGAACATATCCAGGATGGGGATATAAAGATTTGCAAAGTACACACAGATCTGAATGTGGCGGATCCGTTGACTAAACCTCTCCCGAGGGCAAAACATGACCAACACCAAACTGCCATGGGTGTTCGGTATATTACCATGTAATCTAGATTAGATGACTCTAGTGCAAGTGGGAGACTGTTGGAGATATGCCCTAGAGGCAATAATAAATATAGTTATTATTATATCTTTGTGTTTATGATAAATGTTTATATTCATGCTATAATAGTATTAACAAGGAAACATTAATACTTGTGTGAATTGTAAACTTAAATTGAAGTCCCTAGTATAGCCTCTATACTTCACTAGCTTGTTGGTTGATTAAATGATTGTGGTTTCCATATCATGAACATTGAGATGTTATAAACAACAAGATCATATCGTTAGGAGAATGATATGGTGGACATACTCCTATTGATAAGCGTAGCATAAAGATCAAGTCATTTCAATAGTTCAATTGCTATATGCTTTCTGATACATAGTAACCTAATTCCTTCGACCATGAGATCATGCATATCACCTTTACCAGATGGATGCTTTGATGACATCAAACACCACACCGTAACTGGGTGGCTATAAAGGTGGCATTAAGTGTTCGGAAAGTATTGGTTGAAACACATGGATCAAGAGTGGGATTTGTCCATCCACATGACGGATAGATATACTCTGGGCCCTCTCGGTGGAATGTCATCCAATTGGCTTGCAAGCATGTGACTTGGTCACAAGGGATCACATATCACGGGAACGAGAAAAGAGTACTTATCAGTAACGAGGTTGAACTAGGTATGCAGAGATACCGACGATCATAACCTCGGATAAGTAACATATCGTGAGACAAAGGGAAATTGGTATCGTATGTAAGTGGTTCTTTCGATCGCAAAAGTAATCGTAGAAATATGTGGGAGCCATATGAATTTCCAGATTCCTCTATTGGTTATTGTTCGGAGAAGTGTCTCGATCATGTCCGCATAATTCACGAACCGTAGGGAGACACACTTAAGGATTCGACGTTGTTTGAGTAGTTATGGTATTATGAGAAAGAGACCGAATGTTGTTCGGAGTCTCAGATGGGATCCGGGATATCACGAGGTGATCCGGAATGGTCCGGAGAATAAGATTCATATAAGGAAAGTCCCGTTTCGGAGTTCGGGAATGATTCCGGTGTTTTCATCGGGAATGTTCTAGAAGGTTCCGGATTGTCCGGCACTCCGGGGGGGAGGGGTACATGAATGTGTCATTGCATATTGGAATGATTGCATCATGTACTAAGTGTTCTTGCTGTCCCAAATAAAGGCTTAAATTGAATCCTAAAACAGAAAAGTCAAATGTCCAGTTTGAAAGTCAAACGGCTAAAACAAGAAACTGTGGGAAACAAGAAAGAGGAGTTGGGAACCGACTTGAGGGAGGAGTCTCCTCCCCAAGCCGGCGCACCACCCAAGGCCGACTTGGGGAGGGACTCCCCTCCCCTGGCCGCGCCTCCCCACCTATAAAAGGAGGGGCAGGGCTCCCCTCCTAGACACACAAGTTTCCACCTGTAAATCTCCGGTTTAGAGCCGTTTTGGTTTAGAGCTTCTAATTGCTTTAGCCAGCGGTTTAGAGCCTTCTAATTGGTTTAGAGCCTTCTAATTGGTGTGTCTAATTACTAGACCACTAATAGCCTCTCTAATAAGCTCCACCATACTCGCACCGGCTTAAGGCGAAGCCCTGCGGGATTTCCCCTCTACTTCCGGTACCACGCCGTTGTGCTGCCGGAATCGCGAGGAGAGTGCTACAACCTCCGCTGCCTGCTGGAACAAGGGAGAGGAAGGTCTTCGTCGAGTACCGAACGTGTGACCGACTGCGGGAGCGCTGCCGGAACGTGGCGCCGGAAGGATCGTCTACACGATCTTGAGATCGGAAAGAGTACGACTACATCACCCACGAGAATCCGCTCTCGTTAAACACTTTGGAATCTTCGAGGGTAAGTTATTCCATCGACTCGTTGCTACAATCTAGTAGATAGATCTTGGCTTGTTTGTTTGTATGCGATAGAAAATTTTTGTTTTCCATGCTACGAACCCCTACATCTTCGGCTACTCTAAAGAAAAGGAGTGCTCGCACACTAGGGAATGACCCAAAGGAATGACCCAGGCGCATCTGGAAAACGAGTAAAAGGAGTCTTCAATTCCTGCGAATTTTCCCAGTTAGCCATCCCCAGTCTAGTGGGTCCCACGGGCCTGTACTCACCATCCCTTTGTCTATCTCTTGTTTCAACTAGATATAGGGACAATTTGATCTATGTTCTTCTAAAAAGATGAAATTAAGCCTTCTGTGGATCAAGATTGAGAACTCGGTTACGAAACAGATCCAAATCCTTAACTCAGAAAGTGTAGTCTTTAACAGAGGGAAATGGTTGGACAACAGGATATCTACATACGTCTTATTTGATATTTTTATTAAAGATTCCAAAATCCCAAGGGCAGTTTCACAACATAGGCCTCTGAGTGCGGTTCAACTCTAGAAGAAGTGAGAGAAGGCTTGATCTTCTCGATTCCCTCTGATAGATCTTGGAAATCCCTATGAAAAGTACAGTGCCTTCTTGTTCTTGTTCTTCTGATCGATTGATTCAATTGGATGAAAGGGAAGAGAACACCAAAACTACTAGCGAAAAGCACTTTCACCTGGCTAGAACTTAGCAAGGTTAGTTTGCTTGGAAGGGGAACTAACGGTATGGCTACAAACCAAATGAAGAAGTCAGAAGCATTTCATCGCCTGTGGAAGCTTGCTGATAGTAAGGAAGCCATAATCTTTCTATCGGATTGCCTATTTGTCTACCTGTCTGGTGAAGAAAGAATGTAAGATACTCTCAATAGGGCAAGCACCCAATACCTCGTAGAGTCCAAAGCTCCAGCTCAAAGAGTTCAGGAAGACCAACCATCCACACTTGATTAGCTACTGTGCACTTCACCAGAACATGGTCTATGTCCTCCACTACCCCTTCACAAACATAAAAAAACACTGAGACAATGGGAGCAAATTCCTTGAGCCACAATTAGGTGAAGACCAGGAGGGCCGTCCACCTCACGTCAACCTTCCACTTCCCTCCCCTCGATAGGTCCCAGGTGGGCGGACGAGGGCGACCCGGAACAGCCTCTTGAGCCTTGGCCTCCAAACGCTCTGCTAACCGGCACTGAACTAAGGGTTTGATTTGCGACCTCCTGAACTGTTCGCATTTCACTTGTAAACCAAAGATTTAATATTTCTATCGAAAAAGTGAAAGAGCCTTATAGAGAACCTAACATTCTGGCGGAATATATAGCTTTCTAATTAAAAAATTGAGTTTCATTCCGAAAGGCAATGAAAAAAGCCATTGAATTAACTAAAGGCGGATATAAGGGGAATCAAAGTCAAAATTGCGGGTCGTCTCGGAGGCTCCCTTTCATTTGGTAAATATAAGGCTAATGTGGTGGGACTGGGAGGCAGCCAACCCTGCGTAGTGCTAGAATAGAACACGGTCAGCCGCATGAAAGCGTAGCTACATTTTTTTTAGCAAAGCCATGAGATCCTAGTCTTATGACTACTCCAATCATCTCAAATTAAGTACACAATTCGCCTCTGCTCTCGATAAAACAAGTCAGAATCAATTGGCAAGGGGTCGACGATTAATGGAATTGCTTAAACAATCCCAGGCAAACCCTCTCCCAGTGGAAGAGCAGATAGCTACTATTTATACCGGAACGAGAGGATATCTTGATTCGTTAGAGATTGAACAGGAAAATAAATTTCTGAATGAGTTACGTAAACACCTAAAAGATACGATGAGATAGAATGCAATAGAAATAGAAACAAGGATAGCGAGCGGGTTACCTACTCCTAAGGGTCAAAGCAAGCCCTTTAATTCAATTCTTTATTCTTACATTAAAGAATGAATCAAATCTCCCCAAGTAGGATTCGAACCTACGACCCCCGGGAGCAAGAAGGAAGAGAGAAGCTGTGGCTGGCTTTGTTCACTCGGCTGCTGGAGAAGACTCCAGTAGTTCGGGTGTCGTAGACTGGACAGCTGCCTGAGCTAAGGGGTGCCCTTGAAGTGAATGAGGTATCGAAAAAGCGAAATCAAAAGATGCATAAAAAAGAGGAGGTCCATCCCATCCGTTCGAAATACTTCCACAAAAGTCCATTAGTGGTGTATAAAGTAGTCATGCAAGTTTGCATTGCCATTTTAGAACCGTTCCGTTCACTACTAATCTCAAAATAACAAATAATATAGTTAATGGTTCCAATTCCAAAATCTGTGACTTTCTCTTTTCAATAGAAAGAGAAGGTATTTAAGCAGTGTGTGTTTTGAGCCCAGTCCTTTCACCAGTGAATGCTGTCATGGGCTACCTACTTCCCGAACCTCCGTGTCTAGGTCCTGCCGACCTACACTGCAAATGATTTACCATCCATCCCACTCATATAGGTACGTTATCGGATTTTTCGGATCGGGAAATGGATCGAACCGTGCGAAATGGTCGCCTCCACTTTGATAGGCATTTATGAGCTCCCTTTTCATGTGTATTTGCCAATAGTCGGGTACAGCCAGGACCGCAGATGACGTAGTTCTAGACATATCTGCTCAGTCACAACATAAGGAACCCCCAATGTTCCTCAAAGCCTACCCGGCCTGACAGCTTTAGTTGAATGATCTGATCCCGAAGCTCCCTATCCCTCTTTGTTGACTGGACAACTAATGATCGGACTACCTATCTTGATGCTTTGAATCTGTATTCAGAGGTATGTGTCTCCACCCGCAAATGCACTTAGAGAGGCTTCAACCCAATTTGCCTCTCCAAAACAAACATTTTTGAAAAAGATAAATGCTAGCGCACGAAACTGATTGATCGAAATGCTCACCAATATTGACGTAAAGTGAGGTGATCAGGGTTGATGCTGTGATGCGAAGGGAAGGGGCCAATCAATTCAATTCAATATCGTAATCCGACCTGGCTTCTCCTGTCCGCACTTGGGACAGATTGATACTCGTTTTTTGCTTTGAACTTGCTTAAAAAGAAAGGATTCAGCTTCCGCAAAAGTGATCGATGGAGAAGCTCAAAAGTCTCAATCCACCATTACATTCAAGTTTGCACTTTTCGAGCTCATCCTTACCTTTGCGCTTTAGCTGCTTGTTCCCACTAACCCATTTCATTTTCTTAGCTGGATCCTTCAGAAAGTCTCTCTTATCGCTTGTCCAGAGCCTGGATGTCAACCTTAGCCAGAGCCTATATCTCATCAGTCTCCATCTGAGCCTCAATCGTGAACCGAAGATGACGCGCGGTCAGCGAGGAATGAATTCGAAAACCCGTACTTGGAGCATTATTGCACTAGGGATAAAGTAGATGTCGAAACAGCTTCTTCTTCAAGTTTGCTATCGTGAGGAATGTCACTAATAATATGCTCACTGTATATGAGTTAGTTCATTCCATGAGGTCGAGGAAAGGGAATATTCCTAGAGGAAGAACAACCTGCCAAGACTAGTGAAGTGGTTCCGGAGTTACCGGATCCAATTGGTTGGCACTTAAAGACTCCATTTGAAGCCATAAATCCCCTGCAGTTCCGAAGGCTTCGCGCAATAGTTCTTCCTATCGTCTTGATCCACCTTTGGGTGTTTCTCCACAGAGCCGTGGTTATGTGCCCGAGAGGAGTGGTTCCTTTTCGCAATCCTGACATTAGAAGTAGCGCGTTTCGTGATTCAATCGTGAATTCAAAATAGCTGAAAAAAGCTTGCTCAGCGTAGCATTGCTTATCTGGGGCATGTCATCAGTCAACAAGGCGTTTCTACCAATGAATCAAAAATGCAAATTGTGGATGTGAAGGAGGCCACTCCATATTGAACCAAAAGAAGACGAGTCTACAAATAAGAGAATTTCTCATTTTTGGGTTTATACCGAGCCAAAACATAGAATTTCCATTGAAGAAGGAAGTAAGGATGCTAGCCGAAGAATCCAGAAATAAATACTTCCCTCTCGCTCTTATCCAATTTCCTTATCCTTTCAGGGCAAGGTCGGAGTAGTAGGCAAATACAATTTATTTTGTTGCATGCGGACCCGCTTGTGAGACTGAAGAAATTGAAGCTAAATGACAATCTGAACCTACTTGCTTACAGGATCTTTAAGAAACTTTGGACTTTTGCACCTTTCTGTCTAGCTTGAGTTATCTTTGAGTTCTCTCCCCTCGGCAATTTTTTCCTTTTATTTTAGGAATTTTGGGAACAGAACATTTCAACAAAGGAGGTCTTTCACAGGTCAAAGAAGACCTAAGACTTAATCTAAAAGAAATTACTAGATTGAATCTATTTGCATTAAAATACCGATCAAAAAACGGCGAGCGAAGTAAGTGATCGAAAAACTTTGTTCTTTGTTTGTCCTATCTATAAGAGGGGAGCATATGAAAAATGTAACCCATTCTTTCATTTTTTTAGCTCACTGGCCATCCGCTGGCAGTTTCTCAAATCCACTTTGATGAATGACTCCAACTGTTCCTGTTCTTCCCAGAACTCTTTATTGCAAGTTCATCTCGGAGCGTCACGAAGTGCCCTGCAGCCAGGCCGACTTATGGGAGGCCAGAAGGGGGAATAGAAGCATGTATCTTTAAATGAACTGATCGAATGGAGGGTAGGGTAGGGAGCGGAAGACCGAACAAATGGAGAGACGCCCGGTTTTCTAGTGAAACTTGGAAAACATTTATGATTTTGCCAAAACGATTTTGTCAAAAGAACCACAACAGAACAAAGTAGCAAAGCTACAGATTCGAGTGAAATGGTTGGTGGTAATGATGGTAGCTGCTAATGAATGGTGGGTGCGTGGAGAATTCTATGGATTCGAGCTCTATTTTCCTCTCGGTACAACAACTGGGACTGAGACTAGCGAACGAGCTTGTAACTCTCACAAGAACTGGAAGGGGTCAAGAACTAGCTCGAAAGGGTCAAAACTTCTATTAGATAGATGGCGGGTTCTTTACTTGAAGACTGGACTTTAGATCCCTTTCTCTATGAAAGTCTAGTTCAAGTCTCAATTAGCATATTGAGGAAAAGGATTAAATCCTTTATAAGAACTAAAGTTTTCATCAGAATATAAAAAACTTAAAGATGCCTTTAAGTATCTCATTTCAAATTCCGTTATTAATAGAACAAATCACACTTTTACCACTAAACTATACCCGCTACATGTAGATTATGATATAAATAGTACCCTTTGTCAAGGATATCCATTGGATGGAGAAGGAGGCTAATTCCCCCTTATTGAATCAGTGTCAGGATCATTTCATTCCCCTGCGGCTATTGTTACTTTCGAATTTCATTGACAATTGGAAAGGACAGCTTGCCTATCTGATCCTCGGATCCAAGTATCTGATCTCATTG
This sequence comes from Avena sativa, assembly GCA_916181665.1. Classification (NCBI taxonomy): domain Eukaryota; kingdom Viridiplantae; phylum Streptophyta; class Magnoliopsida; order Poales; family Poaceae; genus Avena; species Avena sativa. Next base: position 381,070,039 of record OV702283.1, on the reverse strand, counting down.
GCAGTAGGTATTTTGATCTCGAAATAGGTGATAAATAGGATAAACTTACATCATTATGACAAACGAAGGCTTAAGACCACAGGCACAAGACCCGAAAGTGCAACATAATCATAGCAAGTCCTGGGTTGTAGTTCTCTGATTTTGATACCTCTTTTAGCTCAATTTAAGATCTTCTTCCATTGAAAGAGAACATTGCTTATTTTACCAAATATCAACCTCATCCTCCACAGGCATATTCTTATCATGCTTTCCAGAACCCTACGGCTGTGGTAGAAGGCTTCCGAAAGGTATCATACTGGATGAATAATGATATTGAAGCAGTTATCAAAAATGCTTTCATGCACGAAAGACCATTTAATTAGATTATTAATCTTAGTTACATTCTCTTTCGATAAGATGACGCATACCTATGTAGTTGTTACAGCTGTAGTCAGGATCTACATGCATATGATTCACTTGCACTTTGATCTGGTGGTTGTGTAATTGTAAGATTACTGATCATGGGATACGGATCTAGTTCCTGGCTCTGCCTACGCAGAGCTGAGTCGGATAGTCTTGAAGAGATGTCTTGATCGCATGTTTCACATGCTCGATGTATGACCCCACGAGGGGTCATATTAGAACGCTGATTGAACTATACAATCAGCTCCTTTCCTTTATCTGAATCCAGGGTCTCGAAACCCTGGAACTCTACATGAACCGAATCCAATGCAGGAACCTGCATTGGTTTAAAACCGATAAACCAGAAAAAGATGGATTGTTTTGCGAAAGAATCTTTGGACCCATAAAAAGCGGAATTTGCGCTTGTGGCAATTCTCAAGCAAGCGGAGCTAAAAACAAAGACGAGAGATTTTGCCAAAAATGCGGGGTGGAATTTGTGGATTCACAACTGATAGTTTCAATTATTCGAGCAAGAAAAGGAGGTAGCCGTAGAGTTAAGTAGAGGTGGTAGGAGGGAGGCGTACGAGGTCACAATTTACCCAACACGATCATCCGGGGTGAACAAGAATTGGGTATCGGATGCGGGCGAAATTCCCGCCAATGGCTGAGATGTTCAGTCGACTCCCTCTCCCTTTGTGGGGGTCTGGACCCCTACGAGTGAGCAGAAAAGGGAGGAGGAAAGAGGCCCTGGTGAACCGTCATAATAAGTGAACAAGTGTAAGCTTTGCTGCCCGACATACTTTCATTCCATCAATCTATCGATTGAGTCATCGATTTATTGTGGTCTGGCTTACTAACTATCAATGTTCTCGTAGAAGGGAAGTGGCATGCGATAAGTTATTCATTTATTGACAGATGGCGGGTACTTCAACTGAGTATAGAGGGAACCAAGATAGGACTCCTTCTTCGTAGTGGTCAACAGGTTTGGTGATAGCTTTAATGCATACAAGGAGCGATGTAACCGAAGTACCTTCCCAGTGGTCTGGTCAGTCTCAAACCCATGTGGGCTAGGGTTGTTAACTTGCCATTCAATCTTCTGCGCCCACCTTGGGTGGAGAAGATAGCTTATTTAGTTGGTGATGTGAGAAAAGTGAACGCCGATGCAAAAGGATGTGCATGGGGCGAGTTCTTGCGAGTAAGGGTTTGGGTTAATGTTGCCGAACCGTTGAGAAGATGGTTGAAGATCAACTCAGTGAGGAGGAAGGTTGAGGAGCTGTACGACATACAATATGAGAACTTGCTGTATTTTTGTTTCTCTCCTAAAGATGCAAACTGGACTGAGTGCATGGGGAAGAGCTACCTTTGGCCTTGATGTGCAATCCCACTTGAATAGAATATCGTAGATAGAAGTCGAAGGGAATGCAATGATGGGAAGAAGCATCATTATGGAACGGTCAAGTACTGCAATGCGAGACCTTTTTCCACCAATGGCGAAGCTGAGATAGATATACAAACAAGAAGAATTCACATCATAACCCTTTCCTGCTTCCCCTTTTTACCCATTGGACTTCCTACGCTTGCTTTCACAGTCCCCCTACGAGCAGCCGGAATCAATGAAGGAGTTCATTCAGCACCGAGCCGAGCGAGCGTAGATCAGGTACCTTTTTTAAGTAAGGCTGAAGGCTCCCTTTAATAGTTCTGTACTTCTAAAGAATAGAATAAAGAAAAGAAAGGAGAAAACAATGCAGGTTCCTGCATTGGATTTGGTTCATGTAGAGTTCCAGGGTTTCGAGACCCTGGATTCGGATAAAGGAAAGGCGGAAATACTTTGTTTAATTCTACCACTTCTACTAGGAGTAGCCTTTTTAGTGTTGCAAACCCTAACCAATCGACGAAAAGAGAAGATCGCTAACCAAGCAAAAATCTTGCATTTGGGCAGAGCCCAAGGCTTCCAAACCAAGGATGGTGTCGTGGTATTGCCGACGAGTACGCCATGGAGGGGTCCTCACAGTGCGTGTTTAGAGACGTGGGGGAAGGCGGACGGTTGACGGGTATGAGGTAACACAACTTACCTAGGTTCAGATCCCACAACGATGGCGGAATCCTACTCCTGCTATAAATCACTATAAGGGCAATACGCCGAGTTACAGAGATTGGTTCGCTGTGCGAGGTTGTATGAATCGATACTAGGTTATGTCAAGTTGTGCCCTAAAGGCTCCCATAGGCCCGACTTATATAGTCGCCAGGTCCTAGGGTTACAGGAAAAAGTCCTAGCCGGACAGGTTACAGAGTCCTACACCGTCTATTACTAGTCTTGTGTGTCTTGTACTCCAAGGCTCCGGGTACGTCGGTGACTCCAACCGTAGCCTTCCTTTATCCGGCATGGACCTCCCTTCTGGATCCATCTAACTAGGCCGCCCAGCAGGCCATAGGCCATGCTACCAACTGTGGGCCACCCGGGTTAGCCGGATAAGAGACATGCTATAAGGATACCCATATAGCATATCCCCAACAGTAGCCCCTGGAGAACTCCGAGATCTTGCGTTGTCTTGCCTCTTCTCGTGGAATGCTCCGTCTAGATGGATGTCGGCAAATCGTCAAGCAATATCTTGTAGTCCTCCCAAAGAACCCTGCAAGGTTTTCTCCGTCTTCAACTTGTAAATCAGAGAAATGCTGAATCTTCCATCGTACTCTTCCGTAGCCAGACTGGATCCGTCAATGCCGGAATCTTCGATGTGTTGGATCATCTGCCTGTGTCATCTAGGGCAACGTAGGCTTAGGTCAGCGACGCTTTGTAACTCACACATGCAGAGAACGCAATCATGTCCGATTTTCCCGCGCGAGCAATACGAACCGTTGGCGGCGACGGTTGGAGACGTGACAAAATTTCCGCACACGTTCACGAACACGCTGTCTACGCGGCAACCATCCGATCAAGCTGCACGAATCTCGACGCTGGAGATGATAAATAGTAATTGTGGTGGATTTTTCACCTTTTACCTCATTCTCCTTCCATCGTATTCTTCCTCCAGCGCGTGCCTCCTCGAGCTCTCCACGAAAACTCTCAAAAACCCCTAGCCCTAATCCGCACCAGTGACCTCCGTACTCACTCCATGGCTAGCAGCAGCTCTTTCCCTTCCAAGGCGGCGTCGAGCGAAGCCGCAGCAAAGCCGGCGAGCTCCGTCGTCGTGCCCCTAGAGGGTTTGGTCATCCCCGTCTCGGCAGTGGTCAAATCCACCGGTGGTGACCATAATCCAGTGGCGCTGGAGCCGTTGGAGGAGGAACTGGACTCGCACAAGGGCGATTGGCGCAGCTCAAACATCACTGACCGCGATATCAAGGAGGTGATCATCGAGGGATACCTCCCTGCGATGGAGGGGCTTGCCTGGCGGGTGGCGCCGGTCGGCGAGGTGACACCTTCTTCCCAAGCCGGAGAAAAGGTGTACCTGTTGGGAATATGCCCTAGAGGCAATCATGTATGATGAGATTTCCCATTGTATTCATAAAGATATTTAAGTAGTCCTTGTATAAACATCTGATGTGTATCATTGAATATGTGATTCAATTGTGGAACTATGCATTCATGTTGTTTGTACTAAATATCCTTGGTCATTGAGGTTGTGCTGGACACACAACTTAGATCAATGTGAAAGTTGGCTTGATGACTCGGTTCCACTTGTCATGGTCATGGAGATGCTATTCCAACTTACACAGACTCGGCTAAAGAGTTTAGCGAGTCGGATTGACCCATATTGAGGTACAACGAACAAGTTGTCATTTGTATATCTCAATCAATGTAATCCTTAGACCTGAGGTTATTGCATAGTCCGAGTTGAGAATCACCGACTTAGGTTCTGTCAAACGCTGATCCGTAACTGGGCAGTTATAAAGGCAGAGTTCGGGTCGACTAAGAATCAAGATGTGTGATGTGAATAACCAAGATGGGATTTTGCCCCTCCACTCGGAGAGATATTCTCTGGGCCCTCTCGTGAGATATGATTCGGAAAGCATGGCCATGCACGAATCGGTTAAGTGTTAACCGAGGCGATCGACTAAGAGTTAGTCGGGTGAATCACTTATCTCGGATCGAGAAGAGAGTCGGACTATTTAAGGGATGAAAATTATTCGCCTATAGTCTGACAAGGTATATCGTGAGGCAAAAGGGACTCGGACGTAAGTCGCATTGGAAAGGCAAGTCGTCATGACTCTTTGGTACTTGGGAGTCGGCACGTTCTGCTAGGAGCCGCTACCTACTGATCGATTGAGAGTCGGACTCCAATCGTGTCCAAGTAGCCATGAGCCTGCGGGGTCACACACTTAAGAGCGGGAGCAAGTTCGGATTGGATCTGAACCTGTAATCTGGTTGGGTTGGACCTAAACCGGATTAGGACTGAGTTAGTGAGTTGGACTCACGGTGACTAGTGTTATATGGGCTTTAGTGAATGGGTCGAGCGAGCAGAGCCCATGTTCACTCCCTATATATAGTGGAGCACCGTAACCCAGAAAGGTTAATCGTTGTTCGGTTAGGTCATTCCATGTGTTGGAAACCCTAGCTCCACAGCAGTCCTGCCGCCGTAACGAACCTAGCAGTTCGCCGCCGGCGCTCCTCCTTGTACGTGTGGGTACCAGCAGAGGTGATGTGCGATCAGCACCAGGACGATCGGATCGTGAGGACTGCACTGCATCAACTGACGCGCTTCATCAGTAATCCGCAACTGCGCGTCTAGTGGTAAAACTCGTGGCCTTCTACCTCAGCTAGATCTTGGGATCACCATGTTAGAGGAAAAGTTTTGTTTTATCTCTGTGTGGCCCAACAGTGGTATCAGAGCGATAGCTTCTGGTTTTAGGCTCGAGATCTCGCATATGTGATATGCGGTAGGCTGTAGATGAGATCTATATGCTGTTTTGGTGGTCGATCTATGAGATAGATCGGTTTTGTACGAAGTTGATTGGATCAATAGTGCTCGGGGAATGGTAGATCTGATTTCCGTGATCATACTGCTGAGGTCGTGGAACGACATACCCCTACCGGTCGGCTTCCGCCATCGTGGTAGACTGTGACGCGTAAATCCAGAAGCGGTGATCGAAGATCAAAGAGTTTGATCGAATCGGAACGATGGTCGGAATCCTTGTTCGGATCGTAGATGAGATCTACGTTTTCGGAAAAATCATCGGGCGCTTCCCGCACCCGCGAGGGGCACTGCCCCTTCGATCCCCGCCCGCTATCCGGCTAGCGGGACCGCCGGCTTCGCCCTGTCGTAGCGCCTTAGATGTCGTTGCGAGTTTCACAACGCCGGTAGTTATTGTATCTATGCATAACTTATTTTTGCAGGAAGTTGTGAATGGTATGGTTCATGTGCATGTGATGTATGTGTGTAATCCATACGTGATCTGCGAATCACGGTTTTTGTCAGCCGGCTGGAGCCTAGGTGCTGTCATTTTATTGTATAACGACCTGCGTGTCGGATTCTCTATGTAATTTACTTTACTAAGCTAGTGTAGCTGTTTGGAGAACCCGGAAGGCATGCAAGGCGTTGTACATGTCAGCGACATGGAGTAAGACGGCAAGTGACAAGAGTTGACACGAGTCGGATTACAGGCTTTGTGGAGATGGAGATCGCCATGAAGAGAGCCATACCATTTCACATTATAATTGCTTTATTATGTGTTATTGTTATGTCTCTGTTTTACCTCTATTAGATAGTCGGTAAAATTTAATCCCTCAAAGAAGGTCTAGTCGGTTTTCCCGCCAGTGTTTGCACCATCACAAATCGGACATTTTTGGTAGTGGGATCATAAAATTGAGGTGCTACCAATTCTTTCCGACTAGGTGGGTTCGAGTCAGACTCTTACTGCGGAAACACTCGGTAAGCTAGACGGGTCTATCACAACGGTTGTGGGGCTCGGGGAAAAGTCGGATGGGAGTTGGGGCATGTGATGCCACCCGTCCAACAGGAGTCGCATGAGATGCGATTGACAAGGAGTTGTCTACCTAGATCACTTGGCGACTAGCAGTGATGCTAAAGCTCGCTAGCCGACTTGCTTATTTAGGATCCTGAATCACTAAGCAACCATCGGAGGGGTGTTGGTTTTAGTGGGAGCATAAAATATTAAAATGTTTAATATGCTTGCTCTTTTATGAATACATGTCTTAAGCATTTTGCATATTTTCTGTTGTAGATCATGGCACCAAGTAGCAGTCACTCTCAGATATCCGGTTTTGCGTTGAGAACTATCCTTGAGAAAGATAAACTGAACGACACTAATTTCACCAACTGGTATCGAAATCTGAGAATTGTTCTCAAACAAGAAAAGAAGGACCATGCCCTAGACAACCCACTTCCAGATGAGCCGAATGAGAATGCGACTGTCGCAGCCACCAATGCCTACCGTCGGGCTAAGGATGAGTCCACGGATATTAGTTGTCTTATGCTTTCTCACATGGAACCGGACTTGCAAAAGCAGTTCGAGCATGTTCAGCCCTACGATATGATCGAAATCCTCAAAAGTATGTTCTAGGCTCAGGCGAAGACTGAGAGGTATCAAGTCTCTCAGGCTTTGCTGAGTTGCAAGCTTAAGGATGGTGATCCACTGAGTCCGCATGTGATCAAAATGGTTGGTTACGTGCAGTCTCTGGAGAGGCTTGGCTACCCCATAAGCGAAGAGTTCGCTGCAGACATAATTCTGAACTCTCTTCCTAGTGCATATGGGAAGTTCATCTCGAACTACCACATGCATGGTATGGATAAGAAGCTCACTGAATTGCATGGGATGCTCAAGCAGGCAGAGGCGGATCTCAAGAAGGGCGCCAGTCAAGTGTTGATGGTGCAGAATAAGGCTAAGTTCAAGAAGAGTTCTTCGACTAAGAAGAAGGCTAAGTCAGGAGGAAAGCAGGCTCAGGACCCGGTCCCAAGCGCTTCCTCAGGGACTAAGCCATCTCCTTCAGCCGGATCCACTTGCTTCTACTGAAAGGCGGATGGCCACTGGAAGAGGAACTGCAGCAAGTACTTGGCCGATAAATCCAAGAGTGGAGGTATGACTTCCGACTCAGGTACACTTGATTGCAATGTTATAGACATATATCTTGCTGATGCACCTAATAGTTCTTGGGTATATGATACCGGATCAGTTATTCACATCTGCAACTCGTTGCAGGGACTGGTAAGAACTAGGAGCGTAGCAAGAGGCGAGGTTGATATTCGAGTCGGCAACAAAGCAAGAGTTGCTGCGTTGGAAGTCGGCACGATGCAACTTCATTTACCTTCCGGATTCATTATGGAACTGAATAATTGTTATTATGTTCCAGTGCTCAGTCAAAACATTATTTCTACTTCATGTTTGATGAGGCAAGGCTATGAGTCGAATATCAAGAATAATGGTTGTTCTTTGTATTTGAATGATATGTTTCACGGCTTTGCACCCGTCCAGGACGGGTTATTTATTTTGAATCTTGATGGTGAGTCGGTTTATAACATAAATGTTAAAAGGTTGAAACCAAATGATCTGAATATGACTTACTTTTGGCACTGTCGGCTTGGTCATATAAGTTGGAAACGCATGAAGAAGCTCCATGATGATGGACTCCTAACTTCGTTCGACTTGGAGTCGTTCGAGACATGCAAATCTTGCCTACTCGGCAAAATGACCAAGACACCTTTTGCAAAGAGTTGCGAAAGGGCGTCCGACTTGTTGGGACTAGTACATAGTGATGTATGTGGACCAATGAGCACGACAGCCAGGGGTGGTTATGAGTACTTCATTACCTTCACTAATGATTTGAGTAGGTATGGATATATCTACTTGATGAAACATAAGTCGGAAGCCTTTGAAAAGTTCAAAGAATTCCAGAATGAAGCACAGAATCAACTCGGCAAGAAAATAAAGTTTCTTCGGTCGGACCGAGGAGGCGAGTACATGAGCCATGAGTTTGATGACCATCTGATAAGTTGTGGAATAGTTCCTCAACTTACTCCGCCAGGAACGCCACAAAGGAATGGTGTTTCGGAAAGTCGGAATCGAACCTTGTTGGACATGGTACGATCAATGATGAGTCGGACAGATCTGCCTTTATCATTTTGGGGTTATTGTCTAGAAACAGCAGCGTTCACACTAAACAGAGTACCATCAAAATTGGTAGATAAGACACCACATGAGATGTGGACAGGCAAAAAGCCGAGTTTGTCTTTTCTTAAGATTTGGGGTTGTGAAGCATTTGTTAAGCGACTTCAGTCGGACAAGCTTACAGCCAAGTCGGATAAGTGTATTTCCGTGGGGTATCCGAGGGAAACCTTGGGTTACTACTTCTACAACCGAGAAGAGGGCAAAGTGTTTGTCGCTCGGAACGGTGTCTTCCTTGAGAAAGAGTTTCTCAGTCGGGGAGTAAGTGGGAGCACGGTGCAACTCGAAGAAATTCGAGAGGAACCGGCTAGTAGCGAGTCGGCAAAAACCTTGGAGGTTGAGCCGGTCGTGGCAGCTGAGCCAACAGCAGCACCTATACTACGAAGATCGGCAAGATTACGAAGTGTTCGTTATGTGTTACTGTTAGACAGTGATGAGCTGGCAAATTATTCGGAAGCGATGGTGGGATCTGATTCCGAGTCATGGCTTGGAGCCATGAGATCCGAGTTAAAGTCCATGGATGAAAATCAAGTTTGGAACTTGGTTGATCTACCAGACGGTGCAAGACCCGTCGAGTGCAAATGGGTCTTTAAGAAGAAAACTGATATGGATGGAAATGTTTCAATCTATAAAGCACGCCTTGTCGCGAAGGGGTTCCGACAAGTTCAAGGATTTGATTACGACGAGACTTTCTCGCCCGTAGCGATGCTTAAATCAGTTCGGATCATGTTAGCTATAGCGGCCTATTTCGACTATGAGATATGGCAGATGGATGTCAAAACAGCTTTCCTTAACAGAAATTTAACCGAGGACGTGTATATGATACAGCCCGAGCGTTTTGTCGATCCGGCTAATGCTGACAAGGTGTGCAAACTTCAGAAATCCATTTATGGGTTGAATCAAGCATCTCGGAGTTGGAATATTCGCTTTGATGAGGTAGTCAAATCGTTTGGCTTCATCAAGAGTGATCATGATTCTTGTTTGTACAAGAAGTTTAGTGGGAACAAAGTTAATTTTCTAATCTTATATGTGGATGACATATTACTGATTGGAAATGATGTCCAGATGTTGCAAGAAACCAAGGAATCATTGGAAAGGAGTTTCTCAATGAAAGACTTGGGTGAGGCAACATACATCCTCGGAATCCGAATCTATAGAGATAGATCAAGGAGGCTCATTGGATTGAGTCAGAGTACTTATTTGGACAAAGTGTTGAAGAATTTCAACATAGAATCGTCTAAGAAGGGGTTCTTACCGATGTCCCATGGTGTAAAACTTATCAAGACTCAGTGTCCTTCGACAACTGATGAGCGAAGTCGGATGAGTGCGATTCCATATGCTTCTGCAGTCGGATCCATCATGTATGCCATGATTTGTACTAGGCCGGATGTCTCCTATGCTCTAAGTGTTGTGAGCAGATACCAGGCTGATCCTGGAGAGATCCACTAGACAGCAGCTAAAAATATCCTAAAGTACTTGAGAAGGACTAAGGATATGTTCTTGGTTTATGGTGGTGAAGATGAACTCAGTGTAAAGGGTTACACGGATGCGAGTTATCTTACCGACTCTGATGATTCTCGTTCACAATCCGGATATGTGTTTATTATAAACGGAGGTGTTGTGAGCTGGAAGAGTTCCAAGCAAGAGACTGTGTCTGCGTCTACAACAGAGGCTGAGTATATTGCCGCCTCGGAGGCAGCAAAGGAAGCTGTTTGGATGAGGAATTTCCTCATGGATCTTGGTGTGGTTCAGGGCTCGTCCAATCCGTTAGACATGTATTGTGACAACAATGGTTCTATTGCACAAGCCAAAGAACCTAGACAACACCAGAAGGACAAGCACATACTCATGCGGTACCACCTGATTCGCCAGTTCGTGGATCAGGGTGATATCAAGTTATGCAAGGTACACTCGGATGCAAATATTGCGGATCCGTTGACAAAGCCGTTACCACAGCCAAAGCATGAGGCGCACCTGAGAGCCATGGGCATTAGATGCTTAGACATGTGATGTCGGAGGATTGACTCTAGTGCAAGTGGGAGACTGTTGGGAATATGCCCTAGAGGCAATCATGTATGATGAGATTTCCCATTGTATTCATAAAGATATTTAAGTAGTCCTTGTATAAACATCTGATGTGTATCATTGAATATGTGATTCGGTTGTGGAACTATGCATTCATGTTGTTTGTACTAAATATCCTTGGTCATTGAGGTTGTGCTGGACACACAACTTAGATCAATGTGAAAGTTGGCTTGATGACTCGGTTCCACTTGTCATGGGCATGGAGATGCTATTCCAACTTACACAGACTCGGCTAAAGAGTTTAGCGAGTCGGATTGACCCATATTGAGGTACAACGAACAAGTTGTCATTTGTATATCTCAATCAATGTAATCCTTAGAACTGAGGTTATTGCATAGTCCGAGTTGAGGATCACCGACTTAGGTTCTGTCAAACGCTGATCCGTAACTGGGCAGTTATAAAGGCAGAGTTCGGGTCGACTAAGAATCAAGCTGTGTGATGTGAATAACCAAGATGGGATTTTGCCCCTCCACTCAGAGAGATATTCTCTGGGACCTCTCGTGAGATATGATTCGGAAAGCATGGCCATGCACGACTCGGTTAAGTGTTAACCGAGGCGATCGACTAAGAGTTAGTCGGGTGAATCACTTATCTCGGATCGAGAATAGAGTCGGACTATTTAAGGGATGACAATTATTCGCCTATAGTCTGACAAGGTATATCGTGAGGCAAAAGGGACTCGGACGTAAGTCGCATTGGAAAGGCAAGTCGTCATGACTCTTTGGTACTTGGGAGTCGGCACGTTCTGCTAGGAGCCGCTACCTACTGATCGATTGAGAGTCGGACTCCAATCGTGTCCAAGTAGCCATGAGCCTGCGGGGTCACACACTTAAGAGCGGGAGCAAGTTCGGATTGGATCTGAACCTATAATCTGGTTGGGTTGGACCTAAACCGGATTAGGACTGAGTTAGTGAGTTGGACTCACAGTGACTAGTGTTATATGGGCTTTAGTGAATGGGTCGCGCGAGCAGAGCCCACGTTCACTCCCTATATATAGTGGAGCACCGTAACCCAGAAAGGTTAATCGTTGTTCGGTTAGGTCATTCCATGTGTTGGAAACCCTAGCTCCACAGCAGTCCTGCCGCCGTAACGAACCTAGCAGTTCGCCGCCGACGCTCCTCCTTGTACGTGTGGATACCAGCAGAGGTGCTGTGCGATCAGCACCAGGACGATCGGACCGTGACGACTGCACTGCATCAACTGACGCGCTTCATCAGTAATCCGCAACTGCGCGTCTAGTGGTAAAACTCGTGGCCTTCTACCTCAGCTAGATCTTGGGATCACCACGTTAGAGGAAAAGTTTTGTTTTATCTCTGCGTGGCCCAACAGTACCTCAAAGCCCAACTGGCACGCGGTGTCTCCCTGCCCATCTCCAACTTCTTCCTCTCCATCTTGAATCACTATAGGGTCCAGCCCCAGAACCTCTCCCCAATAGTATCTTAGCGCTTAGCAACTACGCGGTGCTCTGCGAGGGTTATTTAGGGATAAGGCCTAGGCTAGACCTCTTCGTGTATTTCTTCACCATCAAGCGCGAAGCCGGAGCCGTCAAAGATGAACTTAGAAATTGTGGCACCATAAGCTTCAAGATCCGTCCTGGCCGGCATCGTCGTGTCTGACGATGATGTTGGCAGCGTACTTACTTCTATGGCCCAGATATCCCTCTGGCTGGCTGAGAAGTAACGTACCCGGACTTCATGGACGGAGCCGCCGCTGAAGTTTCCACATGGAGATCCCAAGCCTCCCTTCCTTCCGACCTCGACGCTTCTCGTGCCATAAGGCGGATCGAGTGGCTCATAGATACGGGTTTGACCATCTTGGACCTAGCCATGGGCTGGTTCATCAGGCGAATCCAACCTCTGCAGCACCGCGCGAAGCTCATGCACGAGTATACCAGCAACAGAAGGGATAGCCTCCGCATCTCCGTGGACAATTTCTCGAGTGACTCCGTCAAGCTCCGTCTTAAGGACATCGTCAAGGTGAAGGACAAGCAACGTGGCTTCGCCATCACCTATGATATGTTCGTAGACGGCAAGTGCCCAAAGGTAACTGTTTATTTTTCGTGTATGACTTTTACTCCAGTTTTTTCCGTCTAACAACTGCCATATCATCTAACATGGTGGACCTTCACTTAACAGCTTTGCGACATAGATGAGGACAGCATGGCTCCCAAAATCTATGGACCAAATATGAAGGAGGTCACCGTCGTGTCTGACGATGATGTTCCGGCGGCGCGAAAGCGGAAGAGCTCCACCTTTGACGCTGCCGACGGAGGCAAGAAAAATAAGACAGAGGGTGGAGCCTCCAAAAAGACTACCGCCGCCCTGGAGGCGGAGAAAAGAAAATCCATCGGGATCCCTTTTGCCAAAGCACCCCCACTTGTGTAAGCTTATCTTCTTCCGACATTGTCTATTTATCCGTCTTCCTCCTGTACTTATGCACTTTGCATGTTTCAGGAAGAAAGCCACGACCAGCCTGAAGAAGACCTCCAAATCGTTGGGGGATTCTAAAACCATGAAGTACATGTTGCATCGCGACGCATCTCCCACCATAGCCCCTACCACTCCCTCTGTGAAGCCCTTGTTTGCTCCAAAAAGCTCACAACCTAAGGAGACATCGGGCCCTTCCGCCATGGAAGTGGACTCAGGCGCCTCTACCGAGATCGCTGTTGTCGGCGAGCAAGCGACGCAGGAGAGTACCGCCCAACAAATGGCTGAACCTCTGGCTAAGGATGCCATCGGTGGTGGCAAGGTGGTGGTGGAAGCTGGTACTTCTGCCGAAGTCGGCGCCCTTGCTCCCCAGAAACCTTTTGAGTTCCCGAAGATAGTCTACCTGGCACTTACGCCGAGTAGCACAACTCTAGTTCCTGGTGCAGCACCGACATCTCCGACGTGCGGTCTTGAGGAGATCCTCCGACAAGCAGACATCTTGCAAGGAAACAACATCTCCTTTGGCAAGCTGCTGGCTGAGAGCGCTACCAATCTCAAGATCATTGCACTTGTAAGTTTTATTTGTCTTTTGCATTTCATATGAGTATCCCACTGTAGCCCCCGAGGATGTAGACGGAAAACCATAGGTCTTTGCGCCTGGATGCTCTAAGAGTGGCTAAGCTAGAAAACTTCTCACTGTAGCCCCCAAGCATTTAGATGGAGTGAATTATTCCGACTAGATGCTTTAAGAGTATCATACGTAGTGTTTATAAATTTCAATACTGTAGCCCCCAAGCCTCTAGTTGTAACCGAATTAGTTCCGACTAGATGCTTAAAGAAAAGCTAAGCATATATCCGATTTAAAAACTTTATACTGTAGCCCCCAAGCTTCTAGTTGTAACTGAATTAGTTCCTACTAGATGCTTAAAGAAAATCTAAGCATATTGTTAAGTCAAAAACTCTCTTTTTAGCCCCCCGAGCGTCTAGGTGGAAAATTTCCGGCTAGAAGCTCCAAGTTGACCAAACAACGCTTTATGTTTTTTCCCTTGTTTCCACAGAACGAGAATGCTCGGAGGGGCATGGACAATGACCAGTATCAGAAGATGCGCGCAGACCTTGAAGCCGAAAAGGGTAAAACTGCCATCTTGAAGGAACATATCATCAAGAACAAGAGTCTGTTTTCTTTATTCGCATTCCGTCTTGGTTATGTGCCCATTTTCTCCGAGTACTCACTTTGTACTTTGAATTCTCCGACTTGTAGAACATGTTGCCAAGGCTAAGGACATTGTGGAGCAATCCAAGCACATTCAGCAGCTAGATAGCGAAAACAATATCCTTAAGGAGGAGAGGAAGGACATGCTGAAAATGCATGAGGAGTCAAAGAAGGCCGTGCAGGACTCCACCACCGAGGAAATCAATCGCTTGAAGGAGGAGATTGCGATCTTAAAAGATCAGAAGCAAGCTGCCTATGAGCAAAATCAACGCCATAATGAGGCGTATAAGCTCCTCCAACAAGAGAAAGAATCCTTGGCGGACACCCTCTGGCAGGCTGAGGCCAACATCTTCAGTAAGTTTTCTCCGCCTTGGATTTCTATAGTCTGGATACTCTGAATTGTTGAACTCATGTGCTCCTTGTCGGATTTTGCAGCTCCTATGGGTTTGACCCGTTCGCCTCCTCCGGCCAAGGAATGCATGGTTCTTGCCGGCAACTTCATCAATACCGCCATTACGCAAGCCAAGGAGATCGACAAGCCCCTCCAGATCAACATAAAAGCATCAGACTCTGTGGCGAATTACTCAGAGATCCTGCGCCGAGCCCCCGAGCGTATCACAAGCTGGAAAGCTTCATGTGCACGGGCTGGTGCAAGGATGGCGCTGTCAATGGTAAAGGCACACTATGAAGATGCTGACATCGACACGGTGACCTCTGGGATTCCCGACGTGGATGACGATGGCAATTCTATTAATCATGAGTCCATCTAGTCGTCACTCGCGGGCTATGACACCAGAGTCGCCGAGTTGGTTGACGTCAATGTCTTCGTGCCCAGGAATACCATCGATGATGGCGACCAAAGCTCCTCTGAGTCTCTTCACACAGCCAACTTCGAGGGTGGCTCTCCTGCTGCTGATGACGTTGTGTCCAAGTTGCCTGCGCCAAAGGAATGAAGAACAACTTTGTAATATTTGTTTCACCCTTGGTGCATATGCGGAAAAAACTTATATATGTAATCTTAAGGCGGAAAACAATGGTTGTTATTTCCTGCTACTCAAGAACTAATTTCCAACATGTATATATTTTTAAGAAAGTGTTGGCTTATCCATTACTTTGGTTCTTATGCTTGACTTTTCGTGAGTCGGAAGACTCGTTGTCGGAACCATGCGTTCAGGTGATGATGCCCACTGGCACTGTCAATAACCTAAACACAAAATCGCCGACAATAAGTGCCAAAAGGCACTACTCCAGAATCCACATAAAAACGACAAAGAATGTGTAGACCAGAAAACTTAAGCTAACGCCCATAGGCGGAATTTTCACAAGTGTAATCGCAAAACTTGTGCATAAAGGTTTTACATGATCCAAAAATGAACACTAAAGGAGGTAAAAGACTCCGAAATATGAGTGAACTAGAGAGCTTTATTTCATTGATCATATAAGAGGTACACAATTAGATAAAAATGCTAAGTGTAAAAAGGACGTAGTTGTGCTATGTTCCATGGACGATCAAGCTCTGGGTAGTCATCATTCGGGTCACGTCGCTTACGCTTATGATCCTCGTTGGGTCTATCCTTCAGTTCACGGTTGTCAACGAGGTAGTAAGACCCATTGAGTAGCGCCTTGCTTATGATGAACGGTCCTTCCCATGGCGCGGATAACTTGTGTGACTTCTTCTGCTTAAGTCGGAGAACCAAATCCCCCTCTTTAAACGAGCGATGCCGGACGCGGCGACTATGGTAGCTGCGTAGCTTCTGCTGGTAGATGGCGGATCTTTGTCATGCCAAAACGCGCTCCTCCTCGAGAAGGTCCACATCGAGGCGTCTGGATTCTTCAGCATCATCCTCATCATAGGCGGCAACTCTTGGTGCATCGTGAAGTATGTCGGAAGGTAGAATAGCTTCTGCTCCATATACCATGAAGTAAGGGGTGTAGCCGGTGGATCTGTTGGGTGTAGTTCGTAAACTCCACAACACAGATGGTAGTTCCTCCGCCCAGGCTCCAGCTGCTCTGTGTAGCGGTGCCTCAAGACACAGCTTGATTCCCTGCAGAATTAATCCATTGGATTGTGGATGTGCCACAGATGCAAGGTCAAGCCGGATGCCCTTCTCCCAACAATAAGCCTCCACTTCTCCGAGAGACAAGTTGCTGCCATTGTCGGTGATAATGTTGTGTGGGAGACCAAATCTCGCCACTAGATCCCGGACAAACCTGAGGGAAGTTGCCCTATCAAGCTTTCTAATGGGTTTAGCTTCTATCCATTTAGTGAATTTATCAACTGCTACAAGCAGATGTGTAAATCGACATGCTACCGTTTGTAACGGTCCCACCATGTCTAGCCCCCAGACTGCAAATGGCCAAGTTATTAGTATTGTTCGCAATTCTGCAGCAGGAACATGTGGTTGTCGGGCATAATACTGGCATCCCATGCATGTCTCAACCAGCTTTTCGGCGTCCGCCTTCGCGGTCAGCCAGTAGAATCCTTGCCGGAAGGCTTCCGTGACCAACGATCGAGGAGCGGCGTGATGCCCGCAATCTCCGAGATGGATTTCTCGTAGGATTTCCATACCTTCTAGCTGGGAAACACACTTAAGGTATACACTAGTAGTGCTTCTTTTGTAGAGTTGTGCATTGATTATGGTATAACCCTTTGCTCGTCGTACTATTTGCCGATTTTTCGACCTCGTCGTTGGGCAAAGTTTCGTGTTCGATATATTCCATGAACGGTTTTGTCCAAGCCGGAGGGACCTTTGTCACCATGTTGACGAAAGAGTCAGCTCTATCCAGGTTGTCGATGTCGGCTCCCTTCACGGATGGTGTGCGTAGATGCTCTAGGAAGACTCCTGGCGGAATTTGCTTGCGCCCTGATCCAAGCTTAGATAGCAGATCAGCCGCCTCGTTTTGCTCCCTAGGCACATACTTGACTTCGTAGCCCAAGAAGCTCTTGGCTATATCATCCACTTCGTCTCGATATGTCGCCATCATAGGTTTCCGCGCATTCCAGGTGCCAGCCACCTGCTGGGCAACCAAGTCAGAATCTCCACAGCAAACTATGCGCTTGATGCCAATATCCTTGGCTACACGCAGTCCGTGAATGAGTGCTTCATACTCCGCCATGTTGTTTGTAGCCTCGAAGTGGATCTGCAGAACGTAGTGTAGCTTGTCTCCTGTTGGTGACTGTAGCAATACACCATCCCCCGAGCCGTTGAGCAGCTTTGATCCGTTAAAGTGCATCACCCAGTACTCTGGTTCTGGCAATGGAGTAGCATCTAGCATCTCCGTCCAATATGCAACAAAATCCGCCAAGGCTTGTGACTTGATAGCGTCGCGTCTTTTGTAGGTGATCTCGAAGGCGGCAAGTTCGATGACCCACTTCGCGACCCTTCCTGTAGCGTCGTTGTTGTTGATAATGTCGGACAGTGGAGTCTTGCTCACCACTGTGATTGGGTGCTCCTGAAAGTAGTGCCTCAGCTTCCGAGAAGCGAGGAATACTCCATAAGCTATCTTCTGGTAGTGCGGGTAACGCTGCTTGGACTCCGTCAAGACCTTGCTTACATAGTAAACCGGTCGCTGAACTCCGTACTCATAGCCTAGTTCCTTCTGCTCTACCACGACGACGATGTTGATTACCCGGTTGGTTGCCACCATGTAAATTAACAGGGGCTCGCCAGGCTCGGGTGCTGCAAGTATAGGCGCTGAGGAAAGAGTTTCCTTGAGCTGCTTCAATGCTGCATCTGCCTCGTCCATCCATGTGAATTTGTCCGCCTTCTTCAGCAACTTGTACAGCGGCAGAGCCTTCTCTCCAAGTCGGCTGACAAACCGACTAACTGCTGCAACACAACCTGTTAGCCGTTGGATGTCATTTAGGCATGTCGGACGGTTTATGTTTAAGATGGCCTTGATTTTCTCTGGGTTGACCTCGATTCCACGTTGGGAAACGATGAATCCCAACAATTTGCCTGCTGGAACCCCGAAGACGCACTTCTTAGGGTTAAGCATCATGTTGTATTTCCGGAGATTGTCAATGGTTTCTTTCAAGTCGGAGATTAAGTCATTTGACTTTTTAGACATCACCGCAATGTCGTCCACATAGGCGTGAACGTTCCGACCAATTTGGTCGTGAAGGCAACGTTGCATTGTACACTGGTAGGTAGCACCTGCGTTTTTTAGCCCAAAGGGAATCGTAACATAGCAAAACCTGTCGTATGGGGTAGTGAATGAAGTGGCCAATTGGTCTGACTTCCTCATCTTGATCTAGTGGTATCCTGAGTATGCATCGAGAAAACACAAAAGTTCTGAGCCAGCCGTCGAGTCAATGACTTGGTCAATGCAAGGCAAAGCAAACGTATCTTTGGGACATGCTTTGTTCAAGCCGGTGTAATCAACGCACATTCTTAATTCATTGGTTCCCTTTTTGGGGACAATTACAGGATTGGCCACCCATTGGGTGTGAAGGACTTCTCGGATAAAACTAGCCTTAAGTAGCCTAGCTATCTCTTTGCCAATGGCGCGTCTCTTCTCATCTCCAAAGCGTCGTAGAGGTTGCTTCACTGGTTTAGATTTTGGATCAATGTTTAAGCTGTGCTCAGCAAGTTCGCTAGGTACACCTTTCATGTCGGCAGGTTGCCAGGCAAAGATGTCCCTATTCTCACGGAGGAACTCGACGAGCGCGCTTTCCTATTTGGGATCCAGGTTCGTCCCAATGGTGGTGGTCTTGGAGGCATCGCCTACCACAAGTTCCACTGTCTTGGTCTCGATGGCGGCCTTGAATGTAGGAGCAAAGTCGGAGATGTGATTCTTCAACACGGGCATGTCTGAGTCATCGACCTTGCTCTGGACCTCTTTGAATTCTTCGCTATAGAGGACAGCTTCCGCAACGGCTGCTTCATTGATCTTGCAGTCCCTTGCCTTGGTAAAGCTTCCGGATACGATGATGACACCGTTTGGTCCGGGTATCTTGAGTTTGTTGTAGACGAAGCATGGCTTGGCCATGAACGGGTGGAATATGTCGCAGCTGAATATGACGTGGTACACGCTCTTGAAGGGGACCACCTCGAAGGTCATGCACTCTTGGCGGTAATTGTTAACATCGCCAAAGGAAACCTAAAGTGTAATGCACCCAAGGGACCGAGCCTCCCGATCAGGAACTATGCCGTGGAATATGGTGTTGGTCCGCCTTAGGTTTGCTTCCGTCAAGTTCATCTTCTGCAGTGTATCCAGGTACATGATGTTGATGCTGCTTCCACTATCCACCATACACTTGGTGAACTCCACGCCGTTAATCAATGGGCTGATGACCATGGCGTACTGGTTCTCCGTAGGGATAAGGTCTGGGTGGTCCGTCCTGTCCCAGGTTATTGGAACCTCCAACCAGTGCAGGTACTGGGGAACTGGGGGTAGAGTAGCCATCGGGATCCTCAGAGAGGTCTTCTGTTGTCGGACGGTAGGGGTGCCAAGGAAAGTGTGGTAGACTGGCGCCTTCTTTGCGAAGGGGTTCTTGCCCTTGTCGTCGCTATTGGCGGCGTGCTTGGGGTCAACGTCCTCGTCCATGTCACTTGAATCCTTGGATTCTTCCTCCTTCTTCTTCCCCTTGCCCTTGCCTCGCGGTGTGTTCTTCCGACTTTGCTTGTAGCCGGACTCCGGGTCTTCCTTGAGGTCGTTGACGAACTTGCAGTGTCGATTGGTATGGGTGGATTTACCGTTGGCGTCGAGGTGTACAAGGCACGACATATCGCGGTACTGTTCGTATGTTTGAGGAACGCGGAGTGGCGCCAAGGTAGTTTCGCTTCCTCGTTGCTGTCCCCGACCAGCTCCCCTTCCTCGGCCATGTTGTCCGCCATCGCCTCGCCCTGCAAAAGTCATAGCGACCATGTCGGTAGATTGCTTTTCTTCTGGAGCGGTTTTCCGCTTTGTACTGCTGTTCCTCCGAGCTTGAGTTGGAATGGCTGTTGGCGGCAAGGAGCCACGAGCATCATCGTCGGCAGCTGCGAACTCACTAGCCAACTGAATCATCTGATTTAAGTCAAGCTGGTGATTGTCCTGCAAGCGCTTCAACTTATGTCGGAGCAACGTGCCCCTTTCCAACCCATCGATGAAGGCGGCCATGGCGGTCTGAGCGTGCACTCCTGCGCAGGAATTCTTTATGTCCAGCCAGCGGGAGAGGTAGGCGCGAGATGTCTCGTCTTTCTCTTGCACGCACCGTTGTAGATCGCCAACAGTGCAGGGACGCTTGTATGTACCCTCAAAGTTCTTGGTGAATGCTTCTTGCATGTCCAACCAATTGTAAATGGATTTCTCCGGCAAGTCGTCGATCCATTGACGGGCAGTGCCCACCAACATTAACGGGAGGTACTTCACGGCGACGTTGGGGTTGCCACCGGCAATCTCCGCCGTGTTTCCGTAGTCCTGCAACCAAGTGGCTGGCTTGGCGGTGCTGTCATAGGGCTTGATGGTCTTGTCAATCCGGAAACCTTTGGGGTAAGTTGCGGACCGTATTGCAGGTCCAAAGCAACGTGGTCCTAGGTATGGTCCTTCCCGGGCCTCGTGGATCTTTTCGATGCTTGAGCGTGCATTGTATGGCTCCGGGCTCTTCTTTTTCTTGTCAACAGGGGATGGGCTGCGTGAACGACGCGGGCCCCTTCCGCCATGGTGACTGCTAGGTGGCAACGGAGGCGGAGGTGGCGGTGGGTTAGATTTCTTGTTGTTACCCTCCTGCGACGCCTCGCGCCTGTCGCGGTTGCTTGTCGGACGCGGAGGGTCATGGCGTGACCTGCTCTTGTGTCCTTGGTTGCGCTCTCCATCATGACGGGTCTGCTCCGCGTTGTCACGGATGATGATGCCGCACTGCTTTGGTGGGGGCATATCCGTACGATGGTGAGTCTTGTGATCTTCGCGATGTCGGGGGGACCGGGGCGATGGCGATGGGCGACGAGGTTGGGCCTTTTCTCCGTGGTCGGAGGATATGGGGATGGCGTCCTTCCTATTGCGCGCATCTCTCCGTCTTCGTTCTGATGAACCCGTCTGGGACCCGACATCAAGGGGAGATCTGTCCGTTGGCGGTTTATACTAGCTAGATCGGCAGAGTGCTGGGTCGGACTCAAGCCTCTGAGAGGTGGCCTTTTCCTGCTGCTTTACCGCTTTGGCCACTAAGTCATAGACCTGTTCCACTACCTCAGGCGATCTATCCTGCTCTAGAAGGGTCTTGGCGACGGCGAGGTTAAGGAGTGGGGTGGGCATCACCTGTTTTCCTTCACTGTCAATGTATGGCTTGGCCTGTGCAGGGTTCGAGGGAGCCCATCCTAGGTTTCGCCGCACACCAGGATCATTGATGATGCGAGCCGGAGCTTTCTTGGCCTTCTGCTGCTGAAGTAGAGTCTTGTACTTGTCCTCCATTGCTCTAGATTTTTCTATGGACTTCTGCACGTTAACCAGATCTCGATCTAGCTTAGCGCCTTGCTCCGCGATGGCATGTGCTTCCTCCAGCAGCCGCTGGCGCTTCTCATCAATATGAGTCACGTTCCGAATATGAGCTACAGTCAGTGGCTCAACGAGGAGATTTCCGTAGATCACTCTATCAGCTGGAGTAACTTGGGCGGCTGCAGACGTGGATGCCGGAGGTGGCAAGTTTGCGGTGTTGTTGCTCGGACCGGTGCCGAGTTCCTGCGGCTGCTGCACTGGGTTAGGCGGAGGAGGCATGACCTTTGCGGGATCATCATCAGCAGCAATAAGTGGCCCCTTCCCCTTATCCAGCGCTGTAGGTGGATCTCGTCCGGGTTGATCTTCATCCATCGCCGTCCCAATGGTGACAAACACCTCTCGAGATACGACGATGTTGTTGGTTTGCTCGTTGCGTGCGTACTCCTCCTCCATCTCCTGCATGGCGGAGTCTAGCTCTTCTGGGATGAAATCTTTCTCCTCTGAATCTGCACTGAAGTCAGCATAGAGCGCGTCAATAACAGAGTCGGAGGGTGCTAGGACTTCCTCGAAGACGGGCGGTGGAGGTGCAATAGCAGCGACGATGACTGGAGGTGGCGGCGCTGCTGCGAAGATGGCGGCTGGAGGTGGTGGTGGCGGTGGCTGAATCGGAGGGGATCCGTCAGCGAGTGAGAGCGCTAACTGAGCTGCCGCGTCAGCCTCCACGTAGCTATTGACGGTGTTCACCATGCCTTCGAAGGTAAGGAGACCTGCCGCTTGTTGTCGCCTCAGAGAATGTCGGATAAGCGTGCCCCGATCCAGTCCTTCCACGAAGTGATACATAGCGTCCTCATTGGGGTAGTGGGCCAGATCGGCTCATACACGAAGCCACCTGGCCAGGTAATCACGGGGGTTTTCACCCTCTCTCTGAACGCAACGCGCCAGTTCGAAGATGGTAACCACGCCGACAAACTTGGATCTCTGTTGTCTAGACGCACGGGCGAAGCCAGCGGATTTGCAGCGATCTTCCACCGTTATATCCTGCACAGGGGCGGTTTAGGTGGGCCTTGAATTTTTCCGATCTTTGCCGGCAAACTTCGGAGAGAGATCCGACATTGATCCTTCCGCGAACGTATCCTGCCCGTAGGCGGTCCGTGCGGGCCCTGGGTTTTTCCGATCTTTGCCGGCAAACTCAAAAGAGAGATCCGACATTGATCCTTCTGTGAACGTATCCTGCCCATAGGCGGTCCGTGCGGGCCTTGATGCTCCTCCGACTCCCAGGGAACTAGTGCCCGAGTCGGTTTCGCCAATGAAGAGGTGGATGTCTCCGATAGGAACGATCGAACACCGCGTAGGTTTCGTCTTCGCCAGGATCCAGAACTCGTCGGGAGGGACGATCGGAACATTGCCGGAGAAGAGAACACGACCGATGGCTATGGTTTCGCCGATTCCCGCGAAGATCTTGGTCCTCGCCCGCTGAAGAGCCTGAAGCGCCTCTTGCCCCACGGTGGGCGCCAACTATCGTGGTATTGCCGACGAGTACGCCATGGAGGGGTCCTCACAGTGCGTGTTTAGAGACGTGGGGGAAGGCAGACGGTTGACGGGTACGAGGTAACACAGCTTACCCAGGTTCAGATCCCACAACGGTGGCGGAATCCTACTCCTGCTATAAATCACTATAAGGGCAATACGCCGAGTTACAGAGATTGGTTCGCTGTGCGAGGTTGTATGAATCAATACTAGATTATGTCAAGTTGTGCCCTAAAGGCTCCCATATGCCCGACTTATATAGTCGCCAGGTCCTAGGGTTACAGGGAAAAGTCCTAGCCGGACAGGTTACAGAGTCCTACACCGTCTATTACTAGTCTTGTGTGTCTTGTACTCCAAGGCTCCGAATACGTCGGTGACTCCAACCGTAGCCTTCCTTTATCCGGCATGGACCTCCCTTCTGGATCCATCTAATTGGGCCGCCTAGCAGGCCATAGGCCATGCTACCAACTGTGGGCCACCCGGGTTAGCCGGATAAGAGACATGCTATAAGGATACCCATATAGCATATCCCCACCAGATGGTAAGTAGACATAGTGAGACCCAAAAATTACATCTTGTACGCCAAACTAGAGGAGTAGAACTCGTCATTTGTGAACTTCATTTGATTGAGTTGTCGGAGGCATGATCAAGTTGGACGGTAGCAAACATTTCCCATAGCTTGGCAAATTATGCAATGTGTTGGGCCTTGAGACCATGTTGCAAAGCGATTTACGAGACCCCAAAGTCATTGTCCAAAGCTTTTGCAACTGTGATTTTCATCTTTCTTGAATTGTCAAAAATGAGGGGAGCAATATCTTTCAGTCTCATGCCCTCAGGCCAAGTGTCCTCCCAAAAAAGAGCCTTTTTTCCTATTTCCAACTCTCACAATTATAGCCATCGCAAAAAAGACTTCGGTTTTGGGTGTTGCAAGGGTTCCCAAGGTCGACCTAGGGTTTGGACTCATCATTCCATTCCTGCCAAAGCCATCTCATATGAAGCGCGGAAGAAAATTTTGAGAGGTTGAGGATTCCAAGTCCTCCTTTATCTTTTGGTTATCTAAAGGCAATAGTCATCATGGGAGATAAGATATGTGGTTACGCGAGGCAGTCGAATAAAGTTGAACCCGTAGCAACTTCATACCCACGGTTCTTTAGGATAGCATTTTTACAACACACGTGCTGGAATATACCCTATCTTCTTTGACAGGAGGCGTCCTTCTTTGTATGAAGGACTGTTGCAATTTTACCTACTCGAAGACATATGACCTCTCTCTTTATGAGGGGGGACCTGACAAATTCATGTTTCTGCCTTCACCCAAGGGCTATATAAGGAAGATCATGAGAGTGAGACTAATTTTTGTATAGCTTATCTTCTGTTTTTACATCACTTGCATCCATTTTCATTCAATCATGTTTTATTTTCCTTAATAGTAACCAGGTGCCGGGATTTGACAGATGTAGAAATGGAGGGCATCAAAAACTAAACTTAGTTGATGTGACTAAACCAACACACAAAGGTCGTCCTAGTTGCGGCCAGGGACTTCCCAGCCTGAGCAATTGGGCTTGCTCATTCACCGGTTGTGCCCAGTACGTAGTATAAAGTAAATACTTTTGCAGAGACAGGGGTTTGTCCATGCCAATGGCAGAGCATCAGGCCGTGAGTGCACTGAAGCTGGTGCGTCAGCATACCTAGCGTGCCATGGCAAGGAATCACACTGCATTTCCTCCTAACAGACAAACCTGTGGTGTTGGCTCAGTGTTCAGTACATACAGTCAGTTCTTCGATCTTCATGCTTTGCTAGAAGCTTGTGTTTTTTATCAACTTCAAAGATCTTAACATCGTCTCAACCGATTATTTGCAGACAAAATCGAGAGAGTGTAGGTTTTATGTTTAGTACAAAATCAATGAGATTGGCTGCAAATATTCGGTTGAGGATGATGCTACGATCGACATTGATCGAGAACACACGATGTTGGCCAATGTTTATATGAAGACCAAAGACGCTTTTTAAAAGAAGATCCCAAGGGTGTAGGATAAAAAAAGACCAAGTCAAACACGCACGCAAACCCTAACCAATCGAAGAAAAGAGAAGATCAGGGATGGAGAGCGGCAGCGCACGACCCGTCCCATCGTCGAAGGCTCCCCATAGCAGAGTAACCTTTGGCGACAAAACCTCAATCGATGTCAGGACCTCACTGGAATTGGAGATTCAGACAGTGGGAATCGGACTGGAACTACTAGGTATTTGCTATGAACACTAGATCTAAGCAAGGAAAAATAGGTAATTGCAGGGTAAAATAGCAGGAAGAAGGAAGGCAGTAAAAGTACAGGAAGGGGAAATTAGGGTTTTCATTGTCGAGCCACCCAGCCGCCCACTCTCCACGGTTTTATAGACCAACCGTCAGAGCCTCGACAGTTTATAATTGGAATACAAATTATTTGAATAGGTTTAATATGAGCCGTTGGATACACCGAAGCGGTACACAAGCATCACAGCCGTCCAGGGCGAAAGGACAAGTTCCAGGTCCAGACAATACTCCCCGGCCAGCTTCAGACTTCAAGGCTGAAAATTTGGGAAGGTTGCTTGAATGAATTTAGCATCCTCCTAGGTAGCTTCTTCGGGTGTGAGGTTCTCCCAGTGAATTAACCATTGAGCAACTGGAATGTCATAAGCTCCTGCGCTTCTCGGGACCTACCTGTATTGGAGGATAGCCAGGGGGTTAATTTTGATCTTACCATCAGTTGTAACTAAAGGTAATTTTGGGTTGGGAATCGCCTTAGGACCCAAATGTCTCTTCAGTTGGCTGACATGAAAAACATCATGTATAAGTGTGCCTTCAGGAAGTTGGAGTTTGTAAGCCAGGTTACCAATCTTCTGTAGGATTCTGAAGGGACCATAGTACTTGGAGGAAAGTTTGAGTGCATTCCTTAATCCCAGTGCTGTTTCTCTATAGGGTTGCATTTTAAGGTAAACCATGTCCCCTATAGAGAAGTGCCTTTCGGTTCTCTTCAAATCAGCATACTTTTTCATCCTATTTTGTGCTTGTAACAGGTTTTGTTGTAGTGCTTGGACAATGTGTTCTTTTTCCAGCAGTGTTTCTTCTGTGTCAGCAGGAGTATTGCAAGGAACTGATATGCCATGCATTTGAGGAGGGGGTAATTATAGAGTGCCTCAAAGGGGGTAGTCTTGAGGGAAGTGTGGTATGAAGTGTTGTACCACCACTCTACAGCTGGTATCCAATCTGCCCACTTTTTTGGTTCTTTGAAAGCCATAGCTCTGAGGTACTATTCGAGAGACTGATTGACACGTTCAGTCTGTCCATCAGACTCAGGGTGGTATGCAGTGCTAAAGTTGAGTTGGACCTTGTGGGCAGAGAAAATTTCTTGCCAAATCTTTGATGTGAAGATTATGTCCCTATCACTTACTATGACACTAGGTGGTCCATGCAGTTTGTATATGTTGTTGATGATTAGGTTTGCAACTTGCTGGGCAGTGAAGGGGTGTGACAAGGTCAAAAAATGAGAGTATTTTGTCAGTCTGTCTACAATCACCAGAATGACATCTTTGCCTCTTGACTTGGGGAGACCCTCCACAAAATCCATGCTTATTTCAGACCATTTCATCTTTGGAATGTTGAGTGGATCTAATAAGCCAGGATAGTGAATTCTTTCAGTTTTGGATATTTGGCAAGTAGGGCACTCAGCCACCTTAGTAGCAATGTACTGCTTCATGTTTGGCCAATAGAAGAGTTGTTTGATTCTGTGATGAGTAACTCGATGGCCTGAGTGACCACCAAAGATGGAAGAGTGGAAGGCCTGAAATATTTTTTCTTTCAAATCTGTGGTTTTGCCAATGACTAGTCTGTTCTTGTACCTCAAGAGACCAGATTGTAGCTTGTAGTGTGGATTGCTCTCAGGTTGTATGGCCAGAGCTTGTAAGCTGTGTGCACTTATCATCATCAGTGTAGGTGTCAACAATTTCAGTCACCCAAGAGGGAATAGCCATAGAGATGGCCTGGCAAGAAGCTTCCACTGGTTGTTCAAATTTCCTTGATAAAGCATCTGCTACATTGTTGTCTTTGCCTTGCTTGTATTCAATGGTGTAATCATGCTCCAGTACTTGTGTTGAATTCCTTCTAGTAACCTTTGACTGGCTAGGTATTTGAGGCTTCTCTGATCAGTCTTGATGATGAGAGAATTTCCCAAGAGATAATGTCTCCATTTTCTCAGTGCTTCCAAGATTGCTAGGGCTTCTTTCTCATACACTGATAAAGCAGCTGTGGATGGGCCCAAACATTTGCTAAAGAAGGCAATTGGGTTTGCTTTGTTGCATCAATACTGCTCCTAGTCCAGTTCTAGAAGCATCTGTTTCCAGCACAAATGGGAGGGAAAAATTTGGAAGTGTGAGCATAGGAGGGGTGTACATGACCACCTTGAGTTGTTCAAAAGCAGATTTTTGAGGTTCCTGCCATGTGAAACTGTTTTTCTTGAGTGCTTCATGGAGAGGTTTGCAAATGGAAGCATAGCCTTTGATAAATCTTCTATAATATCCAGTTAAGCCCAAGAATCTTCTCAATTGGGTGATGTTTTTAGGAGTTTCCCACTCTGTGATTTCAGCAATCTTAGTAGGATCTGTTGCCACCCCTTTCCCTGATAGAACATGGCCTAGATAATCCACTGAGGAAGCAGCAAAAGTGCATTTGGAGCGTTTTGCTTTCAACTTGTGCAGCCTGAGGATGTGTAGGACCTGAGATAGGTGGATTCTGTGTTGCTTGATGTTGTTGCTATATACTAATATGTCATCAAACAACACCAGGACAAACTTCCTGAGGAAGGACGAGAAGATGTTGTTCATAAGCTGTTGGAAGGTGGCAGGAGCATTAGTCAAGCCAAAAGGCATAACCAGGTACTCATAGTGACCCAAGTGAGTTGTAAATGCTGTTTTTGGAATGTCCGGAGGGTCCATCCTTATTTGGTGGTAACCAGATCTTAAATCCAATTTAGAGAACACAGATGCTCCTTGTAATTCATCCAAAAGATCTTCGATGACAGGTATAGGGTATTTGTTTTTGATTGTAAGTGCATTGAGTTGCCTATAGTCCACACAGAGTCGCCAGGTTTTGTCTTTCTTCCTAACAAGGATAGCTGGAGAAGAATAAGGACTTGTACTGGGTCTGATTTCAGAATTTTTCAGCATGTTCTGAACCAATTCTTCCACTATGTTCTTCTGCTTGTGTGGCATTCTGTATGGCCTGACATTAGGTGGGGTAGCTCCCTCCTTCAAGGGAATTGAGTGGTCACAGTTCCTGTGTGGGGGAAGGCCAGCTGGATCCTCAAAGATATCAGCATATTCTAAGAGAATGTCATCTACAGGTGATTGTGCCTGTTTATCCACCAAGTGCTTCTGTGTAACCTCCTCTGAATGTTTTTCTCTAATGAGATAAGCTTGGGCCCCTGTTCTCAGCAATTTGGAACATGCTTTAGCAGAAATGATGGAATTCTGTAGTGGTATTGCTCTGTCTTTGATGGTGAACCAATTGCCTTGTACTGTGATGGATATGCTCCTTTGTTCCCAATCAGTGTAGTTAGGACTGTGGTGACTGAGCCAATTTGCTCCCAGTATCATGTCATATCCTTTTAGAGGAAGGAGTTTGCAGTCATGTTGGAATTCTGTTTTCTGAATGGAGAATTTGCAATCCTGAATATACCTAGCAGATATGAGTTCTCCACCACCAGCAACTTTCACTCTGCTAGCTGGGGTTGGTTTCACTGGAAGTTTGGCCTTGGTGGCAAATTCAGTGTCCACAAATGTGTCTGTGCTTCCACTATCTATGAGTGTCGTGGCTTGGTAGTTGCCCACCTTAACCATTACAGATAAAGTGGTGTCACCTGGCATGCCATGCACAGCCTCAGCTGATATTTGCATCAGTTGTTCCTTTGCTTCTTTCTCTTGTACTGGATCAGCAGTTTGATGTACTACTGTAGGAGGCGGTGGAAGTACTGCTTGAGCATCTTGGAAATATTCAGGTGATTCCAGGCTTTCATCCTCCTCATCACTATGTCCTTGCATTTGAATTGCATGCACAATATTTTTGACACTGGTGCAGACCATACGACCATTGTTCAGGGCAATACCAGCATCTACCTTTTTCTCTTGGTCTTTCCATAGTGACTCTCGGCTTGTTGTCGCTGACAGAGTTGTTCAGCCTGAAATTCTGACCTGTGTTTGTTCTGCTAGGAGTGGTGCTTGGTGCAGGTCGTCTGCTGGTGGAAAGGTAAGCTTGTTCCTGTTGGCGGGCATGCCAATAAGCTGAGCGAAGGGTGGGAGGGTTATGACTTTTGACATCATGTTTAATTGTATCCTTTAGCCCACTTAAGAAGCGAAGCAAGAAGAAGTTGTCAGTCAAGTATGGGTGATCACGACGCATGTGGATCATATACTCCTCGAATGAGTCAATATACTGATTGACTGTTGTTAGCTGCTTGAGATTCTGAAATTGCTCCATAGACTCATGTTCGCTAACAGAGGGAAACCTTTCACAGAGCAGTTCACAGAATTGTTCCCAATTCATCAAGTAAATATTCAGGTTGCTGCTGGCTAGCCATGTCTTTGCTCTGCCTCTTATGTGAGCATTATCCCATTTGATCTTGGCTTCGTTTTGGATTCCCAATAGAGTGAATATGCTTTCGCATTCTTTTCAATCCAGCACTTAGCGTTGTCTCCAAAGAAGAGGGGCAATTCCATGTTGGGGGTTCTGAGGTAGGGGTCTTGTATGTTATTGTGATGAGGTGTAGGAGGTGGTGGTTCTGTAGGAGGTGCATGTGCTCTGTGGTATGGTGTAGGGGTATGTTGCTGGTGTTGAACTTGGTGAGAAAAACGGTTGTGTTGGTTTGGTGGGAAAATTGGTGTGGAATTGGTGATGGGAGCTGTATAAGAATAGGTTGGTTGGTTGGTATGTTGGTGGGTGTAAGAAGAAGAGTGGTGACCCTGTGGTAAAGCAGGTATATTGGAGTTGTAAGAATTGGTGATGTTCTGGTGAGGGTAAAAGGTTTGACTGGTGTTTGTTGTATGGCTAGGTGGGTATGGTTGGTAATTGTACTGGTATTGAGGTTGTTGGTAGTATTGGGGCTGACTGTCAGGGTTGGAATTTGGATGGAATTGAGGTGGTTTGTGTGTAGGTGGTATGTAGGATGAGGTTGGTGGGGGTAAAGGAGAGGAATTTGGTGGAGTGAAGGTAGAAGATGGAAATTGGGCAGAGCATGGTTGGGTAATGTTGGGAGAGCAGTATGTGACCTGAGCCGAAGGGGAGGGGTAGGAAGTGTTACCAAAGTGAAGGGGGCGAGCAGTGGTGTTCATCCGTGTTGACTGGGTTGAGCTCTGTGGAGTTGGCGCTTCCAGAATCGGGCTCAGATGCGACGGAAGTTGCGGCGGTGTTGAGAAATTCGTTGAGGTCGGGGCCGAGTCACTCGGGGTAGGAGCTCGCTCCGGTGGTCTGCTCAGCGAGGCGTTGATCTGGCTGACAATGGTCATGAGGTTGGCCATGTCTCTCTGCATCTTATCCATCGATTCCTGGTGTTTATCCAGTCGCGACGAGAGGTTGAGGACCTCGCGAGGCAGGCGTTGACTGATTTCTGCCTCAGCCCTTTGCTGTTCCTGCTCCGCCAGGACTCGGGCTGCTTCCTCCGCTTCCTTGTCCATGCGTTCCTGGGATCTGGTACGGATAATCGACATCCGTTCCCACCTCGCAGATCTTGCTTGCAGAGCCACGAAGAACTCGAGGGGAATTTTACCTCTGGATCAATGTGACCAGAGAACCCGGGGGAAAAAAATTTCTTGCAGATCTTGATGCTCTGATACCACTTTGTCAAGACCTCACTGGAATTGGAGATTTAGACAGTGGGAATCGGACTGGAACTACTAGGTAGTTGCTATGAACACTAGATCTAAGCAAGGAAAAATAGGTAATTGCAGGGTAAAATAGCAGGAAGAAGGAAGGCAGTAAAAGTACAGGAAGGGGAAATTAGGGTTTTCATTGTCGAGCCATCCAGCCGCCCACTCTCCACGGTTTTATAGACCAACCGTCAGAGCCTCGACAGTTTATAATTCGAATACAAATTATTTGAATAGGTTTAATATGAGCCGTTGGATACACCGAAGCGGTACACAAGCATCACAGCCGTCCAGGGCGAAAGGACAAGTTCCAGGTCCTGACAATCGAGGAGAAGAGAAGAAAGATCGAGAGCGGCGGCGCACAGGAGCAGGCCGTCGCGTCGGCGGCGGCTCCTCGCAGCAGGGTGCCCCTGGACGACGACGGTCGTCCGCTCGATGGCGTGACGCGTGCCAAGCTCATTCGCCACTTGAGGCATGGTGATGGCTCTATCGACAGAAGCAACGGTTTTTATGCTAGAGTTTATCGTCTCTATGACACAGACGAGAGTACGTAATTCCTTGCGTCTTAATTGTTGAATGACTCACTTGATTATCATCAATCTTTTCTTTGCTCATCTAGGTGATCTGTGATTTTTCCCAAAATCCTTTTCTTTCTCCAATGTACTACTCGTAGAAGATTGCCTCCCGATTTTCTTACTGGATACGCCCTGACACTACAAGTCCAGATCCACCAAAAGTATCCATTTTACACTACGATACCACCAAAGCTTCACTTCAGGACAACGGCATCTTGAAAGTAAACCTTGCAAAAGATTTAGTTTGCTCCTTACAATAAAAAATCAACTCAAAGGGTTTGCTTCGGTAGAAAAATCAGAGACTCCAAAACTATGGGTCTTTGCCAACATCCTAAAAGCACCTCCTTGTACTTGTCCTGAAAGCACCTCTTTTATACACTGTTATAAAGTAGGGGTGGTATATGATCTAAAGAATGGGTAATGAGCATTTACAAGCACTTATTTTTGTTGGTTAAGAAACCAATTTAGACATACCCCACCTGTTGATCAAAATTCATGTTTTATTTGATTGTGTTTCTGATGTTTGTTTCACTTGGTGTTATTATTTAATCTGGATTGCCATTTTGGATGAGTAGGTGGATGTACCAGTTCCAAGCTAGCCCAACTGAATCAATCACGACCCACTGTTTTCAAACGTTGTACTACTACTTATCTTAAAAATGGATCACATGATCGTCAACAATGTTTGCATAAAAAGCTGTACAGTTATATTTGAGACAGGCTTTGCCCTATACAACATATTCAGTGCACAAATGCTTGAATAGTTTCGTTTTCATGAAGAAAACACGCTCCAAAGGTTCAGTAACATCTAGTACCGTTTTTGTTTCTGCCATGTGGTTATTTTAGTCCCACTTTTTTTACCTTGCTTGTATCAATCCATGATTTTTTTTGTCTCCTTTCAAATTCCTAACGAAATGCTTCTTGATCAGCTTGTTTGGAGCCCATGATGATGACAGAGCCATCAAGATCTTGCTCGCCTGACGACAGGATGATTTGCCAAAGTCATGACTTCCAGACCATGATGCAGATATTCTACTTGAGGCTAGCTTACACTACTTGTTCATATGTCGGTGGCCCAATTGAGCTGTACGGGTACGTCGCTGTGAGGGATCTGCTGAACCCTATGCGTAATTACATCTTCAACCGCGCAAGAGGAGACCCTTTCGTCGTGGGGCACGACGGCATTATACAGATGACCGGCCCTAAGAGAGGCATCAGAATGGAGGCTCACGTGCTCATCGAGTTTGACCTGAAGATCATCAAGAAAGGGGGAGGAGAAGTAGAAGACGATCTATAGCTCATCGACTGCGTTGCCTCCTTCAGCCACAGAACCTCGAGGCATGCCACGGCAAACAGAAGACGGGTCGACGACGACTGTGGAGCCGTGGACATAATGTATGCGCTTCTGGACAGCGCCGCGGAAGCCACCGTGCAGGTCAGGATATCGGAGCTGGCGCCATCGCAGGACAACAGTGGCCTGAGGCTGAGAGCAGCGGCGTTCTACACTTCGCAGCTGAGCGGGCAGT
The DNA here is from genome assembly GCA_916181665.1 of Avena sativa. Classification (NCBI taxonomy): domain Eukaryota; kingdom Viridiplantae; phylum Streptophyta; class Magnoliopsida; order Poales; family Poaceae; genus Avena; species Avena sativa. The sequence goes on along the minus strand of OV702283.1, from coordinate 381,036,881 downwards.
TTGATCTGTTTGATTGAATCGTGGCCGCCGAGGCGTCTGAGATAAGCAGGGATGTGGTTGCTGTGGTGAAGGAAAGTCATTTGCTTGTAGCGCTGATGCTCAGTCAGATTGGTGGTGGTGGCACGGATCGTCCTATTGTTCAGAATTCCTGCACCTTTCCTGTTCAGAAGCATGGAAACCGTGTCTCTGTTTTCAAGTTTGGGCTGGCGACTGTAGAGGTGAAGGTGACCTGGTCGACTTTGGACATCCCCCAAAGCCGTCTCGGTCAAAATTGCTTTGAATCGGAGCATATGGTAGGTGAGGGGGTTGAGTATGACGGTGATTAATAAAGAACAAAATATTTGTGTTGTAGGTCAGTTTTCAGTCAGTTCACGAAAATGCCAAGCAAACATGGAAGCAACATCTTTAGCCAGAAACTATGTGTCTTTCATGATCCCCACGTAGAAATACACACGGGAGCATGTTGAGTGTGGCGAGGGCGGCATCACATACCTGTGGGGTGGCCTTCCACGCAGTCACCACCAAGGCACTATGCATGTAAAAGCATATATGAACTTTATAGTTTGTTGCTATAAATTCTCAAATATTTGTTACATATATGATGTTATATTCATGTTTTACATTGATTTATAAGGATACCAATGATCCTCTTTATTTTTTGTTTATAACTCTGCAGGATAGGAAAACTCTGTTTTGTGTATTTTTGACTTTCAGCGTTGATACTCAGTCAGACTGGTGGTGGCACGGATCGTCCTATCGTTCAGAATTCCTGCACCTTCCCAGTTCAGAAGCATGGAAACGGTGTCTCTATTCTCAAGTTTGGGCTGGCGACGGTAGAGGTGAAGGTGACCTGGTCGACTTTGGACATCGCTCCAGAGCCATCTCGGTCCAAATTGCTTTGAGTCGGAGCATATGGCAGGTGAGGGGGTTGAGTATGAAGGTGATTAATAAAGAACATATGTCACTCAGTGGTGTCCTAACTAATGCTACCCTTTTTGTTATCAGCTGGATGTCAGATCCTCTATTGTGCACTCGGTTATCCCGTGTGTGAATGTCGTGAAATTCGCCTATATATGTGTATGTGTAATCCCCGTGTTTGCTACATTTTGTGCTTTAATAATGGTTCTACTCTCCATTTGTTGGTGCTTATTTTTTTGTGCGTGTTTGAGAGTTATTTTCGTGCTTCTTTTATTTATACTGATTCTTATTAAATACTCCCTCCATTTCTATTTTTGTATCTTTTGTTAATTAAGAATAGCCAGGCATTGCCACCGAGGCAACTTGCCGCGTTCATGTATTCACTACGACACACATGCTCTTTGCCGTGTGGGCAAAAGACACGGCAAAGGCCTTTCGGAACACGACAAAGGTTTTTCCGTATGTATACACACGGCAATGTTCATCACGGCAAAGGCCCTTTTCCGTGTGTCTTACGCGTAGACACGGCAAAGTAAAGTGAGATGACGGATCCCGCGGAGATGACAGTGTCTATTCTTTGCCGTGTGTCTTCTCAAAAAGTACACGGCAAAGAAGTTGTCCGTGTGTCTCCTCGGAAAGTATTGTTGTGTGTCTCGTGGAAAAAGTACACGGCAAAGAGACTGACTTTTCAAAAAAAAAAATCAATTTTATTTCAAACTTTTTTGAATATTATTTACTTGATAATCTCATATAGGATATTTTAACCCTTTGTATGTTTATTATTTGGTCAAATTGTACTCATAATCAAACTTCCCCTTTGGTCATCCATCCTAACACTACTCTATTTTTAACACGCTTAACTTCTTCATTCCTTCCGAATGAGCTTCCGAGAAAGAAATCATACCTTGTTGATAATACTTTCATATTAATCCTATTAACTCTTGGACCATGATGTCACACATCTCAGTTTTAGATTCCAAACAATTATTTAAGTAAACAATAATAAATAAGTAATAATAATCTTGAATCTAAATAAAAAAATGATTTTATTTTATTTCCTTTTTCTATTTAATATGGAATAATTCATATATTTAAATCCGTAAATCGGATTTTGACAAATAAAATGTCTAAATAGATCAGAAAAATGTGAGAAATCCAAATATGATATCCATATAATCTTTTGAAAATGGGGTGGTATCATTTTGAATTATCCATTTGGTGTTTGCTTCCTTAAATCCCCCATTTTTTGTGCTCGGAAAATGGAAAATAGCATTTTGGTGCAACGAAAAGGAAAACTTTCTCCTGCAACATTGTTCTCCATCCCATGATGCACATGCATGCACAATATGGCACCACGCGAAGGTTTCGTATTGTTTCGATTGTTTTTGAATTTGTTATGCCTCTTTTAAACTATCGACAAACTTTGTCGAACGACGGGTATGAAGATTCTTAGCTCGGAGCTGAGACTCTCTAAACTTTCATTGGATCTCTGATGAAATAGCATATTGTGAACCTAAAAATGATTTTTGTAAAAAATCATGACCATCAGATCATGTACCTGTAGTTCATATGTGACCCACTTCCTACCGATTCGGCAGGAATTTGTCTTTTTCACCTAGAGTGGACGGAAATGTTTGAGATCCCCCGTTGGGACATTGTCCATTTAAGGTGGTCTAGTATTTTTGAAAAATGGGGTGGTAGCATTTTGAATTAGCCATTTGGTGGTTGCTTCATAAAATCCCCCGTTTTTTACGCTCGGAAAATGGAAAATGGCTTTTTGGTGCGACAAAAAGGAAAACTTCATCCTACAACATTGTCCGACATTCCATGATGCACAATATGGGCATATTATCACAAACTATTCCTTGATTCTAGCCGTAACATTGGTCATTTGACCCGAAAGCCAGGAAGCCTCGAATGAGATAGGTTATTTTACGAAGGTTTTTTGAGACATATTCAATATAACAAGTTTGATATTTTTCCTTGCAACCATGTCACATAATATGACACCACGCGAAGGTTTTGCATTGTTTCGATCGTTTTTGAATTTTTTTATGACTCTTTTAAACTTTCGACAAACTTTGTCGAACGACGGATATGAAGATTCTTAGCTCGGAGCTGAGCCTCTCTAAACTTTCATTGGATATGTGATGAAATAGCATATTGTGAACCTAAAAATGATTTTTGTAAAAAATCATGACCATCAGATCATGTACCTGTAGTTCATATCTGACCCACTTCCTACCGATTCAGCAGGAATTTGTCTTTTTCAGCTGGAGTGGATGGAAAGGTTTGAGACCCCCCTGTTGGAACATTGTCCATTTAAGGTGGTCTAGTATTTTTTTTAAAATGGGGTGGTAGCATTTTGAATTAGCCATTTGGTGGTTGCTTCATAAAACCCCTCGTTTTTTATGCTCGAAAAATGGAAAATGGCTTTTTGGTGTGACGAAAAGGAAAACTTCCTCCTGCAACATTGTTCGCCATTCCATGATCCAGATGCATGCACAATATAGGCATATTATCACAAACTATGCATTGCTTCTAGCCATAACATTGGTCATTTGACCTGAAAGCCAGGAAACCTCGAATGGGATAGGTCATTTTGTGAAGGTATTTTTTAGACATAATCAATATACCAAGTTTGATATTTTTCCTACCAACTATGTCACATAATATGACACCACGTGAAGGTTTCACATTGTTTCGATCATTTTTGAATTTTTAATGCATATTTTAAACTATGGTCAAAACGGTGAGCATGAAGATTCTTATTCAATATAAATATCTAATAATATGACACCACGGCAAAGGACCGACGAGGGCACACGGCAAAGGACCGACGAGCATGAAACCCACACGGCAAAGGACCGACGAGGGCACACGGCAAAGGACCAACGAGGGCACACGGCAAAGAGACCAATGTCTGCAGTCGTTAGCTCCTCCCATCAAGTGGACTTGTGGGGTCACGGGTCCTACCTCATTGTGGTGACAACACCATGCCGTGTGTCATTGTCGACTTTGCCGAGTGTATTTTCTTTGTCGTGTTCCTTTGTGGGTTTTTGTCGTGTATATTTATTTGTCGTGTTCTTTTTGAGAAATTTGTCGTGTTCACGTACTTTGCCGTATACTTTCTGAGTTATGATATGCCCAATTTGCATCACCTTTCTATATCATAATTTAGCTCTATTCATTGATGTTTCCAATATGGATAACCCACTTGGTTTTCTGTTTGGGAAAACTACTACCACTGTTAGGGTAGTAGATGAACCACCTCCTATTGAGATAGATCCTTTTAAGATACCTACAAGCATTGTTAATCGTGTTATGGATAATTATTATTTTGGGGATGGAACTGTCCATCCTGGTGATCATTTGCTTTTTATCCATGAATTATGCGGGTTGTTTAAGTGTGCAGGTATCACAACTAAACAGGTGAAGAAGAAGTTATTCTCCATATCCTTGAAAGGGAGAGCTGAAGAATGGTATAAGCTGCTGAAGAATGGACAATTCATGGAATGGGAGGAGATGGCATCTCTCTTTTATTCTAAATTTTATCCTCCCAGTGAAATTCATAAGGATAGAAATCTTATAAATAACTTCTGGCCTCTTGATGGAGAGAGTACAGCTCAATCTTGGGGGAGATTGAAGTTACTAATGCTTAAATGTCCTATTCATGTACTCCCTAACAATATTATTCTCAATAACTTTTATGCTAGGCTTCTCTTCATGATAAAGATTTACTAGATGCTTCTTGTGTTGTATCATTCACACGTATGAAGGAAGAAGCTAAATGGGATCTCTTAGACCGTATTCAAGATAACACTGAGGCTTGGGAGAATGAAAAAGGAAGAAAGTTAGGTATAAACTATGATTATGAATGCATTAAATCTTTTATAGGTACTGATAAGTTCCGTGATATTAGCAATGATTTTGGTCTTGATTCCCAAAGTATTTCCAATTGTTTTAAGGCCTTTGCCTCTTACATAGAAATTCCCAAGAAGAAGTGGAATAAGTACCATGCTCCATATAAATATGTTGTTAGTCATGTTCCAGTTAGAAGTACTCAAGTTTGTACTACTAATTATATTGTGCATGAACCTCATGTTGAGAAAATGCCTTTCCCAGCTAAGGTAAAGGAGTATTCTATGATTATTAGTGCAAATAACAAAGGTACAATGGAAACTCTGGAGCCTGGGAAGCAATTGAATGTTGAACTTGTGGTAGCTATTGTGAAAGACCCTGTCACTAGAAATAGAAAGGATGAGCACATTGTCTTTTTTGAAGACGCTTCTAATATTATCTCTCATCCTAGTAAGGCTAGAAAAGCTAGTGTTCCTGTTCTTTCTGTTAAAATTGGTGATCATTGCTACTATGGTTTATGTGATATTGGTGCTAGTTCTAGTGCTATTCCTTATGAGCTTTACAGGGAAATTATGCATGAGATTGGTCCTTGTGAGCTTGAGGACATTGATGTGGTTATTCATCTTGCTAATAAGGAGACCATTTGCCCCATTGGCATTGTAAGAGATGTGGAGGTTCTTTGTGGTAAGATTAAGTATCCTACTGATTTTCTAGTGCTTAATTCAGCAGCTAGCAAAACTTGTCCTATCATTTTTGGTAGACCTTTCTTAAACACTTGTGGAGCTATTATTGATTGCAAGAAGGAAAAAGGTTTAACTAAGTTTGATGGAGATTCTTATGAGTTTAACTTTTCCAAATTTGCTAAAGCTCCTTGTGAAAATAGCTTGCCTAATAAAGATTTCAGGATGGAACAACTTACTTCTATTGATCTTGTAAGATCCCTCCTTTGTAAAGGAAAGGGATCCCTGTGATTGCAATGCTAGTCCCTGGATCAATGCTAGCATCCACAGTTTAAGATGAAGTACACAGATACAAAGGTCGTTTATTACATTCATTCCAGAGATAAAACATAGTCTTTTACAACTCAGGGCCAAAGGCCTAATACAAGAGTTTATGGAATAAGTAAATAAACACAAGTCCTCATCTTCATGTGCCACAGGCAAGCATGTTGAGTGTAGACTCATGACTCCTACTCATCATCGGAGTAACCTGCAACATCACAAGTTACAGCCACAGTGGGTCAATACTTTGGAATAGTATTGGCAAGTGATACCTTAGTAAATTTTAAGTGGACTATATTACTATATGCATTTTGGCTAAGTGTAGCTTGGCTTGCTTTGCTTGAAAATCGGTTTTACCTATTAGTTGAAATCACTAAGTTTTTCTTTGTCAAAAACTTTCCCAAGAAACCACCAATAGACATTGGGGTCCTTCACCCTTGTTCACCCACAAGTTTTACTTAGAAGTTGGAGTGATGAGATTCTTGTAGCTTCCATGTCTTGATGCTCAAGTTGTCCATTGCCATGGACTTGGCTAAGTACTTAGATTTTTCCATCTGCAGAGGTTGTGCACTTTCCCCACCATACTTGGTTTCCCAAGACAGGACCTTTCAGAAGCCTTTCCTTAGTCAAATGGACGCGCTCCAACCTATCATTCCCACTACCACCAACTGTCCAAGTGACTAAGTTCTAGCAACCTATATGATCATGGCAGAGCCCATATTGCCAAGTGGTTGCACTGTAAGCTTTCTCAACACTTGGCCTCCAAATCCCTTTGTGCCTGGGTGGCATACCACAAGTGAGATACACAAGCCAAATCCATGGCCTTGTGTAACCACTCAACCAAAAACCTCCATTCAAGTCCCATTCCACCTAGGAAGTTCATTGACTTAGTTGTTTTATTAAGAAAAACATGAGTCCCAAAGGACATAGAATTATTTCACCATAGCATGTACATACTTTACCAACCCTTGTTTTCTATTAGCTAGGCTAAGCATGGCATAGTAACTTAACTTAGGAATATTCCCTAACAATTCTACAATTCTACACTACATAGGATTTCCCAACATAGCATTTGGCAAAAGTAGCATGCAAGACTTAGCAAAAATAATTCTAATGCTTATTCAAAATAAAGGGTGGAAATAACATGAAGTATCACTTGCCTTGGTAATGGGGAGAGTAGCACTCTTCACAATCACAGTCACTAGCAAAATCTACACAAAATTTGTAGCATACAATTACACACAATTTATATACAAACAAAAATATGAATGCATGCATGCAAGAAATTACTAAGTGATGTTTTTGAAAACTCTACCAAGCAAGTGCATGATACAGAAACAAAACAAGTCACAAAGTTTGCTAACTAAACTTATTTAGCTCTAATACAAATTGCTAAACAAAAACTATGCCCAAAATGGACCTAAACATGTTTCTGCATACAAAGTCATTGTAACAGATACTATTTGTTAAACACATTGTAGATTCAGAAAGGCCTTGATTCACTGATTCCAACGGTATGAAATTTGCAAAAATCTAACGTGGGAATCTCAAGTTATAGCCATTTGAAATCTAAATCTGTTTTTGTATTCTGTTTTTGAATCAACCCTAGCCACGCGTCGCGATATACTGGCGCGTACCGGTTCACACCGGATCACCCTTCTGTGCCGTTGGATCTAACTAACGCTGCACGGCTCAGATCTGTCCATACCCCTTCGTTAAGTGAACTATTTCTACGCGTAGGATCCAGATCTGACGGCTATGAATCTCCTAACCAGAAACGAGCGGCGCTAGCGGCGGCGACAGGCGGTGGCGCGTCTGACTGCGGCGGTGCTAGCGCTCTAGGTCGCCCGGGGAAGCAAGGAGGCGCTTACCAGGACCGCAGTGGCGTGCTGAAGCTCGAGGTGGCTTTGGTTCGTCGAGGGGCGCGCGGACACGGCGAGGACTTCTCGTCGGAGTAGAGGCAGACGTCGGGCACGGTCGGTCGTCGATGTTGGCGAGGTTCCTTGTCGCGCTAAGCCAAGATAAAGGTACTGTTAGATGCGCACATCGACGTAGATTCTAGGTGTACAAGTCAGAGGGCAAGGGGCAGTGGCTACTTACGGAGGGAAGTCGCCGGAGTTCGTGCAGAGAACGGTGGCGGCCGGTTGTTGACGTTGCTGGAGCTACGGGTCATGTGAGGTAAAAAGGAAAGTGTCAGTAGGTGCGCAAGGACTCGCTGATCTTGACAGCATGAACGAGAGACAGAGGGGAGCACGGAACTCACCGGAATTCGCTGGCGCAGTCGTCGGAACAACGGCGGCGTCGTGCGAGTTGTGGGCAGCCTGGTGGCGTGGAGGTGAAATTGTTTGGGGGGAAATGGTCGCGAGGATGGGGGGATCTTATAGCCTGAGGCTCAACAAGAAACGCTTGCTGCATCAATGCCAATTAAGCTCACGAAATCAGTGCAGCAACGGGCAGTGGCGGAGGTCGTGCGCGGAATCAGGGGAAGACGAAGCTGACGTGGACAGGGCCCGCTTGGCAGCGAAATAAGCAGAGGGGGTGTGGGGTCTGGCTGTCAGCGGCGGAGTGGGTGTGCTCGTGCGTGTGGAAGGAAAATAAATGCCCCGGGTGGGCTAGTTGGGCCTGTTCCGTTGCTGGGCTAGATTGGTGGCGCCTGGCCTTTTTCATTTGTTTGCTTGTTTTCTTTTTCTGATTCGATTTTCTGAATAGATTTTCAAATGACTTCAAGTTCAATTTGAATTCAAATTTTCCTGGGATCTTTGCAGTGAGCAGTAGTCTCAAATATAGGCATAATATCATGTGGTTGCTTGCAAAGGCTTGGTCAAGCTTGGAGATCAAAAATATCAGAGACTTGGCACTTGGTTTGCAAAATTTGAAAAATGGTTTTTGAACCTATTTCCAATTTGAAAACTTGGTTTAAATTCTACACTTAAACCTATCTTCATAGAAGGCAACAAACTTGGTTTATAAACAATCAAACTTTCAAATGGGGAAAACCATTTGATTTAAATCTGTTCACATAAAATCATAGCACTATGTGCTTCTGTTTTTCTGAAATGAGTTTGAAATTTGATCTCAAATCTATATGCATGCATGAATGATATGCAAACTTTGGAATTTTGATTTTTTTGGGATGTTACAAATCTAACCCCCTTAAGGTGAATCTCGCCCTTGAGATTCGGATTGGCTAGCAAATAGGTGAGGGTGGTCTTTCCGAAGATCATCTTCTCTTTCCCATGTTGCTTCCTCTTTGGTGTGGTGGTTCCATTGCACTTTGCAAAATTTGATAGTCTTTGTTCTCGTGATTCTTTCTGCAGTCTCAAGAATATTGATAGGTTTTTCTTCATAGGTGAGATCACTTTCTAGTTGAACTTCTTCCAAAGGTATGGTATCCTTCAAAGAAGATTCTTCCATTTTCGGGTGACATTTCTTAAGCTGACTCACATGAAATACATTATGGACTGCTGATAGAGATGCTGGCAGTTCAATCTCATAAGCCACTTCTCCTTTGCGACTCAGAATCTTGAATGGCCCAACATATCTTGGTGCCAACTTTCCTTTGACTCCGAATCTTTTCACTCCACGGAGTGGTGATACTCTAAGATAGGCTCTATCACCAACTTCGTAGGTGACTTCTCTACGCTTAGGATCTGCGTAGCTTTTCTGTCGGGACTGTGCTATCTTCAACCTGTCCTTAACCAATTTGACCTTCTCTTCGGCTTCTTTGATAAGATCTGGCCCAAATAAACTTCTTTCTCCCACACCATTCCATAACAATGGGGTGGTACATTTTCTTCCGTAGAGAAACTCAAACGGTGCCATCTCAATGCTGGCTTGATAGCTGTTGTTATAAGAAAATTCTGCGTAGGGCAGACTTTCATCCCAACTTGCTCCATAATCTAGGGCACATTCCCTCAACATGTCTTCCAGAATTTGATTAGTCCTTTCTGTTTGTCCATCGGTTTGAGGATGAAAAGCAGTACTGAATTCCAACCTTGTTCCCAATGACTCATGTAGCTATCTCCAAAAATGGGAAGTGAATTGGGTTCCCCTATCGGACACAATACTCTTAGGCACACCGTGAAGGCATACAATTCTACTCATGTAGATTTTGGCTAACTTGGCACTTGTATAAGTTGTCTTCACGGGTATGAAATGAGCCACTTTAGTTAGGCGATCCACTACTACCCATATGGAGTCATATCCTGATCTGGTCCTTGGCAATCTGGTGATGAAATCCATACCAATTTTGTCCCATTTCCAATCAGGTATAGGTAGTGGTTGAAGCAAACCTACTGGTTTCTGATGCTCCGCTTTTACTCTACTACACACATCACACAAAGCAATATGTTCGGCGATGTCTCTCTTGAGATTGTTCCACCAAAATCTTTCTTTCATGTCCATGTACATTTTGGTGTTACCCGGATGAATAGAATACGGAGAGTTGTGGGCTTCTTGCAGAATCAGTTTCCGCAACTCCGGATCTTGTGGAACACAGATACGTTTCCCATGCCATAATGTACCCTGTTCGTCTTCATGGAAACTTTTAGCTCTCCCTTGGCCAATATTTTCCTTAATACTTTCAATTTCCTTATCGGTCTTCTGAGCTTCTCGGATCTTGTCCAACAAAGTGGGTTGAACATCCAAAGACATAAGATGTCCTTCAGGCACAATCTCCAATCTGAGTTCTTTGAATTGAGCACAGAAATCATCTGGCAATTCTCCTTTGGTAAGGCCATTCACAAATACCTTACGACTTAGAGCATCTGCTACAACATTTGCTTTACCGGGGTGGTATTGCAAACTCAGGTCATAATCCTTGATAAGCTCTAACCATCTTCTTTGTCTCATATTGATTTCCTTTTGGGTGAAGATATACTTCAAACTTTTGTGGTCCGTGAACACTTCACAACGCTTACCCAAAAGGTAATGCCTCCATGTTTTGAGTGCATGGACGACAGAGGCTAACTCCAAATCATGAGTAGGATAGTTTACTTCATGAGTTTTGAGTTGTCTCGAGGCATAGGCCACAACTTTACCGTCTTGCATAAGTACGGCACCCAAACCTTGATGAGACGCATCACAATATACTTGGAAATCCTTTTCCAAATCTGGCAGACATAGAACTGGTGCTGTTACAAGTCTCTTCTTTAATTCTTGGAAGCTGACTTCACAACCTTCAGACCAAGCAAACTTCTTGTCTTTCTTTAATAATTCAGTCATAGGCTTAGCAACCTTTGAGAAATTCTCAATGAATCTTCTGTAGTAACCTGCTAAGCCAAGGAAACTACGAACTTCTTTTACATTCTTTGGAGATTCCCATTCTGTCATAGCTGAAACCTTAGCAGGATCAACTGCTACACCATCCTTTGTCATAACATGACCAAGAAAACCAACTTCCTCTAACCAGAACTCACACTTGCTGAATTTGGCATAAAGTTTATGCTCTCTTAACTTCTCAAGTATCAAGCGCAAGTGTCCTTCATGTTCCTCTTTGCTCTTGGAGTAGACTAAGATGTCATCGATGAAAACGACAACGAACTTGTCAAGAAATTCCATGAACACCTTGTTCATCATATTCATGAAGTATGCTGGAGCATTGGTTAAGCCAAAAGGCATTACGGTATACTCATACATTCCATACCTTGTGGTGAATGTTGTTTTAGGTATGTCTTGCTCTCTTATCTTGAGTTGAAAATAACCTGACCGAAGATCAATCTTTGAGAACACACATGCTCCCTCTAGCTGATCAAACAAGTCATTGATTCTTGGCAAAGGATTTTTGTCCTTGATAGTTACCTTGTTGAGCGAACGGTAATCTATGCATAACCTTTGGCTTCTATCTTTCTTCTCCACGAACAATACTGGGGCTCCCCAAGATGAAGAACTTGGTTGGATAAATCCTTTCTGCAACTGTTCTCCTAGTTGCTTTTTGAGTTCCTTCAGTTCATCAACTGACATTTTGTACGGTCTCTTTGATATTGGTCCAGAACCTGGTACCAAATCTATCAGAAATTCCACATCTCTATCTGGTGGCATTCCTGGCAACTCTTCCGGAAACACATCCGGATATTCACATACAATTGGCACACTGTCCATGCTAACCCCCTTAAGAGAATTCAGCTTGCTTCCTTTGGATTCAAAGTTTGACTTGAATTTTATTCTTTTTCCTTCTGGGGTTGTGAGTGCAACAGTACGATTAGCACAATCTAGTACTCCTTCATACTTAGCCATCCAATCCATTCCCAATATTACGTCTAGTCCTTGGGAATCTAGGATTATCAGGCTCACTGGAAACTTATGCTTTCCAAACTCTATGACAAGATCCCGGCATCCAAGACTTACTATCATATCTCCACCCGGAGAACTAACTTTTATTGGACACCCAATGTTTTCAGATGCAAACCCATTTCTATCAACAAATGCTTTTGATATGAATGAATGAGATGCACCAGTGTCAAAGAGTACAAATGCTGGAATGGAATTGAGTCTGAACTTACCAGCAACAGCATCAGGCTCCTCATAGACCTCCTCCACATTGATGTGGTTAACCTGTCCTTTCTGAAAAGGATTGGGCTTGTTAGGTCCTTCAACTTTCTTCTCAGGGCACTCATTAGCATAATGCCCCAGCTTCTTGCATTTGAAGCACTCAACCTGACTGATGTCCTTTTTTGCAGGCTGACTTCCACTTCCACTACCATTTCCACTGTGGTGGCTCTTATGTCCAACCTTGTGGTTCTTATACTTGTCATTTTCATGACTGCGGTGATGCTTGTTGTCATGACGGTTGTGGTTGTGGTGCTTGTTGAATTTCCCATGCTTATGGGATCCTGAGCTTCCACTGTCATCATAGTGAGATCGTTTGTGAGACGATCCCGAGCTGTGCTTGTCGGAGTGTTTGCTCTTCCTACTCTCGACTTGCTTCATTTTATTTTCCAAAATAGCAGCCTTGTCACACAGAGACTAATAAGTTGGCACATATGCCACAGACAACTGCAGATTCAGCTCATCGTTCAAGCCTTCCAGAAACTTCTCCTTTATTTTGGCATCTGTGTCAACCTCATCCGGTGCATAACGCGCCAGATTGTTGAACTCTTCTATATATTCAGCCACGCTGCGGTGGCGCTGCTTCAGGTTGTGAAACTCCTTCTTTTTCAGACTCATCATTCCTGATGAGATATGAGCAGTGCGAAAGCCATCTTCAAAGATAGCCCAAGTCACCTCATCTAAAGGAGTGGTGATTTGGAAGTTGTCCCACCATGTGGCGGCTGGCCCTTCCAACAGATGCGCTGCGAACCTGACCTTTTCAGCATCCGTGCAGCCCACGGTCACTAAGTCCTTGTTCACAGAACGTAGCCAATCATTGGCCACCATGGGATCAGTTGTCCCCGAAAACTTTGCTGGCCTCAAACGCAGAAATCTGGTGAGCATATCAAAACCCGGAGGGTTGTTGTTGTTGTTGTTATTGTTGTTGTTGTTATTGGGGTTGTTGTTGTTGTTATTCTGGTTTTGGATGAATGTTGTCATCATCTGCATAAGCTGTGTTTGAGCATTCATCATATGTTGCATTTCTGGAGTGATGTTGTTGGGGTTGGGGTTTGCGCGACGGGGAGGCATCTGTGGTTTGTTCAAATAGAGATAAGAATGAGATACCCATAGATGATTTATGCACAATACATCACAAGCAAACACAAAGCATGCAACTCAAGGATAAAAGCTCAATAATAGAATAACAAATTTCTCGAAATAAAACACACAAGTGGCAAGCCATCCACATGTCGGATGGTCCAATAACAAGTTCACAAATAGCAAGTACGATAATGAAAGATAAACGAGTAGTCAAGTCTACTCATCAGCATCAATCTCCTCCTCGACAAAGGTAAGACCTGCGTTCTCCATCGCGGTCTTGTTCTCCTCAATCGTAGTGGTCAAGGAATCGATCTTGGCCTTGAGAGCCCTCTTCTGGGAGCGAAGCCTCTCAATCACCATCTGATGCTGCTCTAGCTCGAAATCCTTGGACTTCAGTTCTTCCGTCATGTCCCGGATCTTCTTGTTCCTATCCTGGACGCATTTCTCCTGACTCTTGAACTTGCGGTCCTGGGTCTCGAACTTCGCCTCCATTTCCTTGACTATCTCGTCCTGCTGTGCGAAAAGCTTGTCCTTCTCGCGAAGCTGCACCTGGAGCTCGTCATTGCTGAGCATGACGTTGGTCATGTCCGTGTCCACGTGCCTGATGAGAGACTCTAAGTCCTGGAGATAGAGACGTATCGGCTCTGCTGCGTCCCTCGAGTCGTCCTCGAAGTCAATGGACTCTCCATCATCATCACGTCTTCCGAAGACGTGGAAGTGGGTGCCTCTAACATGTCGGGAGTGACGGCCTAACAAACGTCCTATCAGGTCCTGCATGACGACCTCCATGCCTCTCTCCTTGTCATCGTGCATAAGCTTGAAGACGATGGCCTCTGTAGTAGGCTCTGTCTGGCGTCCGGGCTGGTTCACCTTGAAGCCCCAGAGGTCCTTCCTCTCGAACTTGGTGAGTAGGTGCACCATGATGGTGGGAAGAGGGAGATCGAGCAAGGTGGTAAGCTCAACGATACAAGGACCAAAACAGGTAACCTGGAACTCCTCAACAGTGCTGATGGTAATAGGCATCTATTTATAAGATAGAAAAGTTAGGACAACACAATTTAAGATAAATCAAGACAAACATTTCATACATATCCATGGAGCACAAAATCACACAAGTCATGCATACATGATTCCATTACATCAATCAAGGTCCAACTTATTTAAGGTATCATTTTGGAAAATAAGGTGATAGGTGGTGGTCCAACTAACAAAGTGCATTTACAATCCTATCTCACTGGATCTGTTGGCTAACACAATGTTCCTAGAGGCAATCCACCTATCTTGTTCACATGATTCCATCACTTAGTCTATAATATCTCCCCTTAAGGTTTGGTTGGTGGCTTCCAGCTCTTGAGTAAGTTCCTTCTCTTTCTCTAAGTCCTTTTGGAGGTTGAGCATTCTGCACTTGACTCTAGCACTTAGTTCTTTGATAGTCCTCCAAGCTGCTTCTCATGCTGACTCAAAGAATGTGGTGTGCATCACAGTGTTGGTGTACATGCAGAATCCTCTTTCTTTGTGGTTGTCTTCCTTGTTTTTGTACAAGTGAAGTTGCACCCACCAATACTCCACTCCTTCATCCATCACTGGAAAGCCTTTGTAAACAGCTGCACCATGTGCTTCCATTGCCACCATGAGGTCCTTGAGAATTTTGGGAAACTCAGTTTCACACTCCAAGTTCATGGTCATGAGTGTTCCTTTCTTCACGGCTTCGTTGATGGAGTTCATCTACAAATAGAGATGAGAATGAGAAGATTAGAAAAGTTTACGAGAAGAATAGACAAGTGTAGAAGTAGTTGAATTTTTTTTTCCTTAGTGGTTTCCAATCCTAGGGTCATAATCCTACAGGAAACACAGTGCTCTGATACCATCTGTAAGATCCCTCCTTTGTAAAGGAAAATGATCCCTGTGATTGCAATGCTAGTCCCTGGATCAATGCTAGCATCCACAGTTTAAGATGAAGTACACAGATACAAAGGTCGTTTATTACATTCATTCCAGAGATAAAACATAGTCTTTTACAACTCAGGGCCAAAGGCCTAATACAAGAGTTTATGGAATAAGTAAATAAACACAAGTCCTCATCTTCATGTGCCACAGGCAAGCATGTTGAGTGTAGACTCATGACTCCTACTCATCATCGGAGTAACCTGCAACATCACAAGTTACAGCCACAGTGGGTCAATACTTTGGAATAGTATTGGCAAGTGATACCTTAGTAAATTTTAAGTGTACTATATTACTATATGCATTTTGGCTAAGTGTAGCTTGGCTTGCTTTGCTTGAAAATAGGTTTTACCTATTAGTTGAAATCACTAAGTTTTTCTTTGTCAAAAACTTTCCCAAGAAACCACCAATAGACATTGGGGTCCTTCACCCTTGTTCACCCACAAGTTTTACTTAGAAGTTGGAGTGATGAGATTCTTGTAGCTTCCATGTCTTGATGCTCAAGTTGTCCATTGCCATGGACTTGGCTAAGTACTTAGATTTTTCCATCTGCAGAGGTTGTGCACTTTCCCCACCAGACTTGGTTTCCCAAGACAGGACCTTTCAGAAGCCTTTCCTTTGTCAAATGGACGCGCTCCAACCTATCATTCCCACTACCACCAACTGTCCAAGTGACTAAGTTCTAGCAACCTATATGATCATGGCAGAGCCCATATTGCCAAGTGGTTGCACTGTAAGCTTTCTCAACACTTGGCCTCCAAATCCCTTTGTGCCTGGGTGGCATACCACAAGTGAGATACACAAGCCAAATCCATGGCCTTGTGTAACCACTCAACCAAAAACCACCATTCAAGTCCCATTCCACCCAGGAAGTTCATTGACTTAGTTGTTTTATTAAGAAAAACATGAGTCCCAAAGGACTTAGAATTATTTCACCATAGCATGTACATACTTTACCAACCCTTGTTTTCTACTAGCTAAACTAAGCATGGCATAGTAACTTAACTTAGTAATATTCCCTAACAATTCTACAATTCTACACTACATAGGATTTCCCAACATAGCATTTGGCAAAAGTAGCATGCAAGACTTAGCAAAAATAATTCTAATGCTTATTCAAAATAAAGGGTGGAAATATCATGAAGTATCACTTGCCTTGGTAATGGGGAGAGTAGCACTCTTCACAATCACAGTCACTAGCAAAATCTACACAAAAATTGTAGCATACAATTACACACAATTTATATACAAACAAAAATATGAATGCATGCATGCAAGAAATTACTAAGTGATGTTTTTGAAAACTCTACCAAGCAAGTGCATGATACAGAAACAAAACAAGTCACAAAGTTTGCTAACTAAACTTATTTAGCTCTAATACAAATTGCTAAACAAAAACTATGCCCAAAATGGACCTAAACACGTTTCTGCATACAAAGTCATTGTAACAGATACTATTTGTTAAACACATTGCAGATTCAGAAAGGCCTTGATTCACTGATTCCAACGGTATGAAATTTGCAAAAATCTAACGTGGGAATCTCAAGTTATAGCCATTTGAAATCTGGATCTAAATCTGTTTTTGAATTATGTTTTTGAATCAACCCTAGCCACGCGTCGCGATATTACTGGCGCGTACCGGTTCGCACCGGATCACCCTTCTGTGCTGTTGGATCTAACTAACGCTGCACGGCTCAGATCTGTCCATACCCCTTCGTTAAGTGAACTATTTCTACGTGTAGGATCCAGATCTGACGGCTATGAATCTCCTAACCAGAAACGAGCGGCGCTAGCGGCGGCGACAGGCGGCGGCGCGTCTGACTGCGGCGGTGCTAGCGCTCTAGGTCGCCCGGGGAAGCAAGGAGGCGCTTACCAGGACCGCAGTGGCGTGCTGAAGCTCGAGGTGGCTTTGGTTCGTCGAGGGGCGCGCGGACACGGCGAGGATTTCTCGTCGGAGTAGAGGCAGACGTCGGGCACGGTCGGTCGTCGATGTTGGCGAGGTTCCTTGTCGCGCTAAGCCAAGATAAAGGTACCGTTAGATGCGCACATCGACGTAGATTCTAGGTGTACAAGTTAGAGGGCAAGGGGCGGTGGCTACTTACGGAGGGAAGTCGCCGGAGTTCGTGCAGAGAATGGTGGCGGCCGGTCGTCGACGTTGCTGGAGCTACGGGTCATGTGAGGTCAAATGGAAAGTGTCAGTAGGTCCGCAAGGACTCGCTGATCTTGACAGTATGAACGAGAGACAGAGGGGAGCACGAAACTGACCGAAATTCGCCGGCGCAGTCGTCGGAACAGCGGCGGCGTCGTGCGAGTTGTGGGCAGCCTGGTGGCGTGGAGGTGAAATTGTTTGGGGGGAAATGGTCGCGAGGATGGGGGGATCTTATAGCCCGAGGCTCGACAAGAAACGCTTGCTGCATCAATGCCAATTAAGCTCGCAAAATCAGTGCAGCAACGGGCAGCGGCGGTGGTCGTGCGCGGAATCAGGGGAAGACGAAGCTGACGTGGACAGGGCCCGCTTGGCAGCGAAATAAGCAGAGGGGGTGTGGGGTCTGGCTGTCAGCGGCGGAGTGGGTGTGCTCGTGCGTGCGGAAGGAAAAGAAATGCCCCGGGTGGGCTAATTGGGCCTGTTCCGTTGCTGGGCTAGATTGGTGGCGCCTGGCCTTTTTCATTTGTTTGCTTGTTTTCTTTTTCTGATTTGATTTTCTGAATAGATTTTCAAATGACTTCAAGTTCAATTTGAATTCAAATTTTCCTGGGATCTTTGCAGTGAGCAGTAGTCTCAAATATAGGCATAATATCATGTGGTTGCTTTGCAAAGGCTTGGTCAAGCTTGGAGATCAAAAATATCAGAGACTTGGCACTTGGTTTGCAAAATTTGAAAAATGGTTTTTGAACCTATTTCCAATTTGAAAACTTGGTTTAAATTCTACACTTAAACCTATCTTCATAGAAGGCAACAAACTTGGTTTATAAACAATCAAACTTTCAAATGGGGAAAACCATTTGATTTAAATCTGTTCACATAAAATCATAGCACTATGTGCTTCTGTTTTTCTGAAATGAGTTTGAAATTTGATCTCAAATCTATATGCATGCATGAATGATATGCAAACTTTGGAATTTTGATTTTTTTGGGATGTTACAGATCTGGTTTATGACCTTGGACCTCTTTTGATGACCGTAAGTATGCTTATTCTTATGATAAAGTTGTTGCCAGTGACTGTTATATTGTCAATTTTATTCAAAGTGCTACTGAAAGTTATTATGAGAGAGGGAAACATGGTTTTATGCATCTCAATGATGTTAAGTTTCCCCGTTTTATGTTAAAATCTTTGAAGTTGCATCTGCTTTGTATTCTATGCTAGTGGCTTTTTGTTTCAACAATCCGTTTTCCCATGATACCCCCATGCATAGGAAGTGGGTTGGACTCAAGTGATTTGCTTCTTGATGTCTCTTTCATTTCAGATTTATATCTCCTTTGGGAGCATCTTTGGAAGTTTCAAGCCTAACTTAAAGGCATTAAATAAAAGTACTTGTTGGGAGATAACCCAAGAGTTTTGTCGAGTCTTGGAAGTTATTACCTCTATAATAACTGCTACTTATCATTTTTGTTTTGGTTTTTGTGTCAAGTTCAACTACTTTTGTGAAGTAGAGGAGTTGTGAAAAGTGGCTGTCCTGGGACACATTTTTGTGCTTTATTGTAAAAATCCGTGAGGAAGCTCAGTATGTCGGATGGAGCTGCATTTTTCTGAGCTTGTTCTCCAAGTTGTTACCCAACGTTCATTAGTTTTACACTTTTTGATTTGAGCAACAGAAGATCTTTGAAAAAATCAATCTTTACCTGCTGGTCTGTTTTGATAGATTTCTGCCATCATTTGCATTTGCCTCTTACAGAAGCTTTTGTTTTGATGGGTTTTCAGTTGAAGTGTTTACCAAAGGTTTATTGTTTTTTCTTACACTAATGTTGTCATTGAGTTTGTGCAAGGGTTTTGTAAGAAGGAAATTTTCAGGAGAAAGAGAAAAGGAATCTGCAGAGTTCGTCTTTGAATAGGTAAAAGTGGTGAAAACAGAAGGTTCGTGAAACCCAATCTTTTTGTATTTTTGATGTTTTTAATACATAAGGGAAGTTGCGAGACGAAATTGAAGAGGAAACGGAGCCCGGGGTGGACAAACCCACCCCAGGCGCGGGCCCAGCCTGGCCGCACCTAAGGGGGGTGTTCCACCCTCAAACTCCATCTCCGCCTCATTTCCGTGTCAAAACCTTCTTTATGCATTGAAACTTCGTAATATATAACCCCCTGGTGACTCCTTGATGGCGCCAGAGAACTTGACGTGAAGCACTTCGTTGGAAACCCCAAGAGCAAGGTGTGATGATCACAGCAACAAGTCTTCCCTCAGTAGAGACCGAGGTTATCGAACCAGAAGGAGGAAGGAAACATCACACAGGTGTTGCACGCAACGCGGAGATCTGCACAACACAAACTCAAGACTTTTCCCCAACGAATCAGTGAGGTTATCAAGCTCACCGGTTTGCTGTAACAAATGATTAAACGTATGGTGTGAAAGGTAATTGTTTGCAACAAGTAAACAAGTAACAGTGAAAGATGTATCAATGGTAAAGATTGGACCGGGGTCCATAGTTCACTAGAGGTGTTCTCCTTAGATAAACAACATGGCATGAAGGGTAAACAAATTACAGCAGGGCAATTGACAGGAACTGAGCAAGGCATAACAATGCAATTACCAGTCAGAAAGATCCAATGAGATTCGTTTGGGCAATACAACAAGATACATAGACCGCCATCCAACTGCATCTATGACTAGAAGTCCACCTTCAGGTTATCATCCGAACCCCCTCCAGTATTAAATTGCAAACAACAGACAAATGCTTTAAGCAAAGTGTGTAAGGTAAACGGTCCACATGTTCCATGAACAAGAGACCGTTGTTTTCTCCCTAGTAGCAACAACACATCTACAACCGAAGAGATTATTGTCACTTCCCTTGGAAACTAGAGGCAAGAACCCACTATAGAGCATAAATACCCCCTCTTGGACTCACTAGCAACTACTTGGCCAAGATAGCTACTAACAACGGAGAGCATGCAAGATCACAAACAACACAGACATGATAGAATCATAAATAAAAAACCATTAATCAAACCAACATAATAATCTAAATATCCATCGGATCCCTGTAAACACAACATGCATGATTACAAATACTCCCTCCGTCTAAGAATAGATGTCTCAAATTTGTCAAAATTTGAATGAATCTAGACACTATTTAGTATATAGATTCATCCAAAATTTAAAAAATCTAAGACATTTATTCTTGGACGGAGGGAGTAGATTAGATCTTAATCATGAACGGAGCTCACAAGATAAATACATGAAAGCACAAAGGAGGATATACAACCATCTAGCTACTACATGGACCCATAGTCCAAGGTGGAAGTACTCACGCATCATACCGGAGAGAAGGCCTCCGGGATGATCTCCCATCCGGTAGGGTGCCGGGAAGAACTTTAGATCCCCCCGATCTAGGGATGATGGTGGCGGCAGCTACAGACGGTTTCGTGGAGATTTGATCGGGTGCTTAGGGTTTCTGCATCGGGGGCTTCTTATAGGCGAAGGGGGAGGCCGAGGCGGCGGACAAGGGCGCCAAACCCTAGCCAGGCACGGGGTGGGTCCCACCCGTGCCTAGGATGGATCTGGCCGCCCTGGCCAGCCCCTCCGGCTCCCCTCTGGTCTTCTTGTTCCACACGGAAAGTAATTTACTTTGACGTTTGTCCCATCCAATTTCGAGAATATTTCTTTACTAACTTTTCTGAAACCAAAAACAGCGGAAAACAGGCATCTGGCACTGTTGCAACTTGTTAGTAGGTTAGTACCAGAAAACATGTAAAATGCACCTTAGAGTGTAGACAAGTAAATCAAAGAAGATACTAAACAAGCATGGGACATCAAAAATTATAGATACATTTCCGACGTATCAAGCATCCCCAAGCTTAACTCCTGCTCGTCCTCGAGTAGGTAAGTGATAAAAAGAATAATTTTTTAGGTGGCATGCACCCTCACAATAAAGATCCAACCATTTGCAAGCATTGAAAGCTGGGATCCAAGAACTCTAAACATGTGCATGAAAGATGGAGTTCTAATAATAGGACATAGTAACTATGCATGCAACATGGAAATTTACAAACAAACATCATGAATAACATGCATTGAAAAACGTTTGTTTGTTTTACATACAGAAAACATGGCATAGTGGCAATCAGCTTGTCCCTCATAGAGTAGCAATATAGATGCATAGGACACCTTCAAAGTTCACAAGGGTGACTAGAACCAAATAGCACAAGAACAAGTAATATCACAATATGCATCAATTAATAAGCTTTGGAACACTGCACACATAATGACAACTATGCTCTCTTAATGGTGCCTAAAGGTAGAAGGTGGAGACTCAATAATGGTGTAAGTAATGCCTTTTATTTGTAAAGGAAGCAGGGATTACAAGTTTCAAAAAGAGCTTCCAAAAATTATGGTACTTGTTAGCTTTCAGCCCTCATTGCTCCTATCATAAGCATCTTGAAGTGGTTAAGGTTAAAGTGGCAAAGATGGAGTATATGCTTCATGAAGTATAAGTTGGCAATCTCAAGTCCCTTGAATACGAGGGCCACACCTCATGCATACTCAACTTTGGGTCCAGGTAAGTTCTTGTCACTTTAAGTATTTGCATATCATTGAGAACCGCCAACGGGGTACCCCTTGCACATGGTACAGGAGCTTTCCCATAACCAAAATGATAAGGCAAGCAGACAATGAGCATCTCAACAATCTTCTTATTTACCATGGGAATATGGTGCTTTTTCTATCTTTCCTCTTTTCTCAATGTGTCTGTATTTTTATAAGAAGAATGATTCATAGATGTCAATATGGTTATGCTGCAAGTTTCCACCATGATTAGGCATGACTTAGGCTAGCGGCCCAGGCGTTTCTATAATACAGGATACAAATTCCATGGACTTACAAGTTCCCTCTTTATTTCACATCGGTGACATCCATAGACAAAAGAACATGATATCAATTGAGTACAAAGTACAAGTGCAATGTTGAAAACGTTCCCCGTGACAGCATGGTTCTGCTAATTTCAACTTATAAGTACAAGAATATACAAAAAAGTTGTCACAATGGTTCAAGTTTATTAGGGGCAAATAATATAAAGTGTGCCATCAAGTTCGTGAGGGCTTTAATCACTAAGTTTTCACATAACAAAATGGTTTTTAATTGGAAGATAGTTGAAAACAAGAATATACTTGGAATGGTGTAACACACCATGCAGAGGAGTTTATAGTGGACACTTTGGAATAACTTGGTTTCTTGGGAGTGGGAAGCATGAGTAGAACTTACTCATACAAGTGGAGGCTAGCAAAAGACTGGGAGCAACCAACTAAGAGAGCATAATGGACATAATCATGCAGTGCAACAAAGCATATTAATCAAAGCAAAGAGTGGTACTACAAGTCAAGGACTAAATTATCATAGAGGCTAATGGTGACTTGTCATAGTCATAACATGGTGTGAGCATGTGCCAAGTCAACCCAAGCAAAACATCAAAGGAGAATACCACAATACTATGCTTTGCATGCTAAAACAACGCATAATTTCTTGAAGTCACACTATGCAATCCCAATTGTTTGGAACAAGACATGCTGCAGCAATAATCACTAAGCATAAGGTCAAAAAAACACCTAGCATGTCATGCTAAAGTCTAAGTCTCAGTCAATGCAAGCTCCTCTTGCACTTCAAGCAAGAACTTACTACTCCTTTCCAACACCAAGCAACTTATTTGCAAAACAACACAACGAGAACGGGGGTCCAAACTACTCAAGAAAACTAAACAAACTAAGCAAAGCAAACAAAAACTAAGATGCTCTAAGAACAACACAACTGTGCATGAAACAATAAAAATGAAGTGTCTAGACAGACCTGAGTTTTTTATTGATAAAGAAGGGGATGCCTTGGACATCCCCAAGCTTTGACGCTTGTACCTCTTGGATATTTCTTGGGGTGACACGAGGGTGTAATTCCCAAGCTTGAGCTTTTATCCATTCTTCATCTCATTACATCATTCTCTCTCTACACCTGAAATTTTTCCTTCACACAAAACTTCACACAATCTTCATTAGCAACATTAGTGTATTCAAAAGATATTAAACCTCTGGCAAAGCTTTGAAACATTGTAACACCCTCAGAATCGACCCTATGCAAGTTTTAGCGAAACCCGCCAAACCCGCATAGAAACGATTCAAAGGTGCCCACCAGGCACTTTCGTGCGGGTGGAAAACAAAGTAATAACATTACACAACAGTCCTCGATGGGACCCACAGAACAGATATATACAACAACGACTCAATGAGTCAAGAATACAGATATAATATACAAAGATCCAAATCACCTTGAAAATGATAGAGCGTCCGACTACGGACAAGATGCAAATGGGGCTAAGAGCCCTGAAGAATAACCAATGGCGTCCATAACCCTGCCCAGGCCAAGCCGGAAGGGTAACCCTGCTAACGACGTCGATCTCAAAACCTGCTTAAACAAAAGGGGTGCCGACAAAGGGCAAAGGAAAAAGAGGAGCGTCAGTACTGAGGCCAGTACACGGCGAGACTAGAATTCGGCGGTCCTCGCCTACATAGGTATGGTGGACTGAAGCGGCAGCGGCAGCATGCACTAAACAACCTATAGAGACTCGATACAACTGACGGTTATCAGAGAGGGGAAAGAAAGACCTATTCGGAGATAACCTGATACTACCATCAAACAAACCCATCCTGGTGTTTCCCCCTCGAGACCCAACGAGGAAGTCAACCGAGAAACTCACACGGTTGGCAGTTTTATTTATTCAGTTATCGTTGTAGCAATTACTAGTCAGGTGTAGATAATCGTCCTGATAAAATAAGCAGTGGGCAGTTTTAGTTAACCATTCCGTGATAGTTGCGACACTTACTAGTCAGATACATTTAGCATGAGATAACCCAAAACCCAGCAGTTGTGGTACTTTTATTTAGCCATTCCGTTGTAGTTGCAATACTTACTAGTCAGGTACAATGGTCGCAAGCGACACCCAAACAAACAATTGTTGGCAGTTTTATTTAACCATTCCATTATAGTGAAGCTGCTTACTAGTCATTATAAAGTCAAATTTATAGCACTACTTTAGTTATAGTTGTCTATGATCGAGATACTGTGCTCCAAGTCGTCCATAACCGTGGACACGGCTTTCAGAAAGTTTTAACCCGGCCGGGGTGCACAAATAGCAACACACACACGATCAACCTCGGAAAAACCAAATCAAAACCCAACGAGGCTTTCACGACAAAGCAATCACAGGATTCAGAAATATTTCAGGGGGCCACCCCATTGAGTAGACCCGCAACGAAGTAAGCTAGCTCCGAGACGGACTCAAGGTTTGTGTCAATGGCTGTAAACGACTGGGAACCCCAAACGGGGCTTGTCGATACCGCGAAAACATTCCGCTTACCTAAACAGTACAGTGTGCTCCTCGCACAAACGTAAATAAAACAGTAAAGCATGGCATAAGTACAGGATCGTAAATAAAACCTCAAACTAGTTTGTGGCCCCAAGAAATAAGACTGAATCAAGCTCTGGCTAAGGGGGGCCCATAATTCCCCGTATGTGGATAGCGCGATAAAACAAGGAACAGGTATCAAGCACTCGGGGTCCTACGGGACACAAGTGGGCGGTCGGAAACCAAATATTATCTATCACCCACCGATGCCTCTGCTTACTTACTTCAATTTTAGTTGTTAAACAGGAATTAAAGTGAACGATAAGTAAAACCATGATCATCTCCAACATTGAACGGGCGGCAATTCTCCAACAACTGTGGCACTTGACGACACGCAACAGCACTTGAGCAAGCGACTACGACGCGCAAGTCCAACTATCTACCAAACAACAGGTAATAGGAGGTGTCCAAGGCAATATAAGGCTGCGAGGGATATCACGGGTACGAAACTAGAGCATCGCAACACAGATAGCAATAGATCAACAGGAGGGAATAAATACTATAAAAGTAAGATAGGTGGAAAAGGGGGGGATGCTCGCCTAAAAAGCATTGCCGAAGGTTCATCCGAAGATCGGGTCGACACTCGCATCAACTCAACGGCCTTATCCGCGAAGAAGCAAAACACTAGAAGAAACACCGGATGCACTATTTAACACAACAGCAGAAGATCGGGCATGATGCATGCATGATGTATGGCATGGCAAAGATGCGATGCAATTAGGCCAATATTAAGTGGAACCGGGGTCCCGACAATTAATTAGATGGTTCAAGTTATTTAGAACCCCGCAAATTAAATGTTGTATTAACATGGCAAAAGATAGCACCGGGTTCGCTACACAAATTTAGATGAGGCCAATATAAGGCTAGATTTGCCCGCATATGGGCCCCATATTTAATTATGAGGTGAATCGGCATAAGGCCCCCAAACCACACAAATATGCATGCGAGATGAATGATTAATATGCAACAGGTTTATATAGTTGACAATTTATAAAATAGGGTTCTCGGATAAGGGTCACACATTAGGGTTCGGCGAACTTGGGGTTCCGGGGTTCGGGGTTCGGGGTCGGTCTCAGGGTTCAGGGTCTTCGGATCGGGGTAGTAGATCTTGTCGCACGAGCGTCAATGCTTCCGGGAAGGAGAACTTGTCATCCAGGGTCTCGGTGTCCGGGGTGAAGTACTCGGCGCCCTTTGGGTCCATGTCGACGGCCCTGATGTCCTCGATGGAGAACTCGGAGCATCCGTGTCGTGGTTCTTGTCGGGGTTCTCGGTTTCGGCGCCGGGGTCGAGCTTCGGATTCCGGGACCGGTGCGAGGTCTCGGCCATCAGATCCTTGGAGGAGGTCATGGCGGTTCCATTCAACCCATGAAGGAGATCTTGTCGCTTGGTATCCGTGTAGGAGAACTCGAGGTCGATGGCAAACTTGTCCGGTACCGGGGTTTTTCGGAGTTCTTGGCGCGGCTCCGGGTACGGGATCGGTCTTCGAGTTCGGGGAACGGTCTTGCGGTCCGTGAGGGAGATCTTGAGGTACCGACCTCTCTAGTTCCGGTCAAAGCTCCTGGCAACCCGGGATGGAGAGTTGTCGTCCCGTGAAGATAATATTGTCGAGGTAGCCCATCCCCCTACGCGTCCACCACATGTTGTACAACGTTGCAGAGAGCCGACACGGCAGGGACACGGTCTACTCCAAAAGCCTCAGAGTTGCCTGCTGCAGCCGAGCAGCAGCGTCAACACAGCAGGGGCCGACGGGGTACTGCGGCTCTGCACGGGGCTGCGCAGTACTGGAAGCTCGGAGCCAGCGGTGGCGATGGGACGGCGATGGGGCCGGGCTCTTGGTGAGGGGCGGCGGTGAAGGTCGCGGCGAGGTGGAGGGCGGCGCGCACGTGGCCAGAGGGGAAGGGGCCGCGGCCGGCGGAGCAGGGCGACGCGGAGGAGCTCGCTGGCGAGGCGGGGAGGACTTCGGCGGCTCCGGCAGCGCCGGCGCGCGAGCGGAGGGGGGAGCTCGCGGGCGCGAGCAAGGCAGAGGCGGGAGGCGGGCGGTCGCGGGAGCGGTGGTTGGGCGGGGCGGCGCTCGGGAGGCGGTGAGCGGAGGGAGGCGGTTGATGCTGGGAGGGAAGGGAAGGTGACCCGGCGGCGGAGGGCGGTTGCTGCCGGAGGGTGGAGAGAGGAGAGAGGGGGCGCGAGGAGACGAGGTGGGGAAGAAGAACAGGGGAGGAGCGGGGACAGGGGGTCTCGGGGGAGAGGAGAGGGAGTGGGGGCCGGAGGGGTGGGACCCAGGGGCAGGTGGCGGGCCAGGCGTGGGGGCTGTGTGTGTGGGTGGTGTTGACCGGGGTGGTTGGGGTGTGCTGCTGGCGGTGGGTGGAGAGGGGGGAGAGAGAGAGAGGCCAGGTGGCGGGTTGGGGTTGGATATGGGGAGGGAAGGTGATGAGGTGGCGGCAGGTTATAGGGCGGGGTGAGGTGGAGGCTGGGTGGGTAGACTAGGCCTGGGTGTACAAGGGGTTTGGGATAGACCGATTGTTTTGTACTGGGGGTGGTCGACTGGGTCGAATCGGCCCGTTCGACTGCCCCCACTAAAATAATATATCTTAGATTTATTTTGCAATAAGTCTTTGTAAATAGTTTTTAGACAACAAAATATCCGGAAGCATCCGGGGTTTAATTTGAAATAGAAGGAGGGCTAGTTTCAGAAAACCATAGACTTTCGCAAATAGTTTTAGGCAAAATAATATGCATGATGATGACGATGCTCAAATGCAATGTGGCATGATGACATGAGCATGCGGTCATGATGATGCAATGCACAAAAACAACGCGATTTTCTAGTAGTGATTTTTGCGGGATGCCACAAACATCAAGGCTTTTCACTAAAAAGACAAGCTACTGTAGTAACTCCTTCAAAAGGCTCAATTCACCTAAAGAGAACTCAAAAAGGAATCAATAAGAAGCAAATGCAAATAATGGCAGAAATCTGTCAAAACAGACCAGCAGATAGAAACAGATTTTTTCGAACATCTTCTGTTGCTCAAATTAAAAAGTTTTGAACTAATGAAAGTTATCTAACATACTGGGGGATATATTGGTAAATTTTCTGCTCAATCCGAGTTAAAGAGACTCCTCACAATTTTTTTGGTGGAGTACAGAAATCTGTTTCGGGACAGCAACTCCCCAAATCTTACTTCCCTCTCATTAGAGGTCATTCTTGGCATAAAAAGCAAACAAAAAAGATAAGGAGAGGTCATTATAGAAGTAATAACTTCCAAGACTCAAGTAAACTCTTGGGTTATCTCCCAACAAGTACTTTTCTTTAACGCCTTCAAGTTAGGCACAAGAAGCAAGAAGAATCAAGTATTTTCAAATGAAGAAGCATTAACATCAAATCTTGATTTCAAAGGAGGAGCAAAAAGCAACTTCTCTCTCCTCAAAGGGAAGTGTTCAATACCTATCTTGAATGGAAAATGATATTTAATGGTGCCTTTTTTCATATCAATGATAGCACCAACTGTTCTAAGAAAAGGTCTTCCCAAAGTGATTGGACAAGAAGCATTGTATTCAACATCCAAAACATAGAAATCAACATGGAAATAAGCATTGTTAACCATAATGAGAACATCATTAACACTCCCCATGAGTTTGTTCTTAGCATTATCATTGAGTGGGATATGCAAATAACAATCTTCTAATGGTGGCAAATCAAGCATTTCATAAATCTTCCTAGGCATAATAGAGACACTAGAACCAAGATCACATGAAGCTTTGAGATCAAAGTCATTCACTTGCATATTAATAATGGGCTCCCAACTATCTTCTACTTTCCTAGGAATAGAAGCTTTGTGTTTTAGCTTCTCTTCCTTAATCTTAAAAAGAGCATCTATAATGTGTTTGATGAAAGCAACATGTATATCACAAGCATCAGGACTTATAGCAAGCTTTTGCAAGAACATAATCACTTCAGAAATATTGGAACCATCAATATCAAAGTCAAACTCAGCATCACTAGTAGTAGGCATAGTAGGAGTAGGAATAGGGACTGCTTGAGGTATAGTGGTGATGGTGCACACACTATTGTTTCTATCAATTTCAGCTTCCCTTTCCCACTTAGCATGAAGTTGAGCTAACAGCCTAACATTTTCATCAATAGTAACTTGTATGTCATGAGCAGTAGCAAAGGTGTTTTCCATAGTTTCAGGTTTAGCAGCCATTTTATTAACCAAGGAAGTTTGAGCTTCAGACAAAGAGGATATATTTTTCTCAGCACTCAAAATTTTTGACTGTAAACTAGGAATTTCTCTATTCAGATTCTCAAGCTGAAGACTAATGTTTTTCAAGATAACAGATTGTTCCTCCATAGTTTTAGTGAAAATCTTGTTTTGCTCATATTGCATTAGCATAAAGTTTTTAGTGGACCTCTGAACTTCTAGAATCCTCTCTTCACTAGGCATTCCAGACCTACCTTGATAAGCATTTCCACTAGGAGGATAAGGTCTATAATTGTTGTTGCTACCAAAATTATTCCTGTAGGCATTGTTGTTGAAATTGTTGTTTCTAATGAAGTTCACATCAACTTGCTCTTCCTGAGCAACCAAAGAGGCTAAGGGAACACTATTAGGATCTAGAGGAGCTTTCCCATTAACAAGCATAGCCATAATAACATCAATCTTTTCACTTAAAGAGGAAGTTTTCTCAACAGAATTTACCTTCTTATCATGTGGAGCTCTCTCAACATGCCATTCAGAGTAGTTAACCATCATATTATCAAGGAGCCTTGTTGCAGCACCCAAAGTGAGGCCCATAAAGGTACCTCCAGCAGCATAATCCAACAGATTTCTTGAGGAGAAGTTCAAACCTGCATAAAAAGTCTGGATAATCATCCAAGC
This sequence comes from Avena sativa, assembly GCA_916181665.1. NCBI lineage: Eukaryota > Viridiplantae > Streptophyta > Magnoliopsida > Poales > Poaceae > Avena > Avena sativa. The sequence goes on along the minus strand of OV702283.1, from coordinate 381,007,059 downwards.
AGTGAGTACATGAGTAGGGAAATTTTTAACCAAAGATTTCATTCTTTCCCAAGTAGGAGCAACATGTTAACTATCAAGATGTTTAAATTTCATAATGTCACTTCTCATAGATATAATCTTAGCAGGAGGATAGTACTTTCCAATAAAAGCATCTTTGCACTTAGTCCAAGAATCAATACTATTTTTAGGCAAAGAAAGCAACCATTCTTTAGCTTTTCCCCTCAAGTACAAAGGAAAAGGATTGAGCTTAATAATATCTCCATCTACATCCTTATACTTTTGCATCTCACAAAGTTCAACAAAGCTATTGAGATGGGCAGCAGGATCATCAAAACCAGCACCAGAAAATTGCTCTCTCATCACAATATTCAATAAAGCAGGCTTAATTTCATAAAAGGTAGCATTAGGAGCAGGTGGAGTAATAGAAGTGCTTAGGAAATCATTGTTGTTGGTGCTAGTGAAGTCACACAACTTGGTGTTCTCAGCAGAGTTCATTTTGGCAAAGGTGGGCAAGCCAAAAATAGCAGCAGCAGCTAGAGCAGGAACTAATTTTTTTGTGTTTTTGAATAAAGAAAGCAAACCAAACTAGACTAATTTTTTTGGTTTTTTGGAAAGAGGCAAACAAAACCAAGAAAAATAAACAAAGCAAACTAAAAACAAAGTGAGGAGAAAGGAAGTGAAGGACTCCCCTTATGAAGACGTCCTTAGCCTCCCGGCAACGGCGCCAGAAAACTTGTTGGTGACTCCTTGATGGCGCCAGAGAACTTGACGTGGAGCACTTCGTTGGAAACCCCAAGAGCAAGTTGTGATGAGCACAGCAGCAAATCTTACCTCAGTAGAGACCGAGGTTATCGAACCAGAAGGAGGAAGGAAACATCACACAGGTGTTGCAAGCAACACGGAGATCTGCACAACACAAACTCAAGACTTTGCCCCAACGAATCAATGAGGTTTTCAAGCCCATCGGTTTGTTGTAACAAAGGATTAAACGTATGGTGTGGAAGGTAATGGTTTGCAGCAAGTAAACAAGTAATAGTGGAGGATGTATCAATGGTAAAGATTGGACCGGGGTCCATAGTTCACTAGAGGTGCTCTCCTTAGATAAACAACATGGCATGAAGGGTAAACAAATTACAGGAGGGCAATTGACAGGAACTGAGCAAGGCATAACAATGCAATTACCAGTCAGAAAGATCCTATGAGATTTGTTTGAGCAATACAACAAGATACATAGACCGCCATCCAACTGCATCTATGACTAGAAGTCCACCTTCATGAAGGGTTTCGCGGCATAGTAAATCAAAATTTTCTACGGATGCGAACAGAGGGAAAGCCAAGATCTAATCTAGGAGATGCAATCAACGAGAGATTGGATTAGATCTTCATACCCTTGAAGATTCGCACAGCGGAACGTTCGTCGGAACGTGGGTGATGTAGTCGTACTCGCTTCTCCTCCTCGCGATCCGATCCGATCTAGCACCACAAGTGGCGGTGCCTCCGTGAGATGCACACGTGCAGCACCTCGACGTCTCCTCCTTCCTTGGACCAGCAAGTATGGTGGAGAGACGGATTGGATCTACAACACGACGGCGTGGTGTATATGGTGGAGAATTTCTGCAGCAGGGCTTCGCCTACAAACAGTCGGGAGGGAGAGAGGAGGGCAGCAGGGCGGCTAGGGTTGGAGGGGAAGGTGTAGGGGGTTGGTGCGCCCCCACCCCTCTTTATATAGAGGGGGGCGCAGCCCTAGCCCCTCCCCCAAGCCCAAACCGGCGGCCCCAAAGGATAAGGAGTGGGGAGCAAGGAAACCCCCCCCCCCTTCTAGAAGATCTATCTCGAGTTTACAACCCTCTGGGCCGGCTGGGCCCTATGGGGCCTTGTGCCCCTGGCCCAATGCGGCCAGGGCACTCCCTCATAGGCCCATGCCCCCTCCCGGAAGGTGGGGCCACGTTGGTCCCCTTCCGGAAGGTTCTAGAAGCTTCTGGTACAATACCGATTAACCCGGAACAATTCCGAACTCCAAAAACTGCACTGCTTTATATGGATCTTATTCTTCGGACCACTCCGGAACCTCTCGTGATGTCCCGGATCCCATCCAAGACTCCGGACAAAAACTCATAAACCAGTTATCCAATCTATCCTAGCGTCGAGACACGTTAAGTGTGTGACCCTGCGGGTTCGAGAATATGCAGACATGATCTTTTATCAATAATCAACAGCGGGGTCTGGAAACCCATATTGACTCCCACACATTCATCGATGATCATATCGGATGAACCACGATGCCAGGATTCAATCAATCCCATATATATATTCCCTTCGTCTCGTGATATTTTACTTGCCCGAGATTCGATCGTCGGTACCGTCATACCTACTTCAATCTCGTTCACAGCAAGTACTTTACTCGTTCCGTAATCCGATATCAATTTGTGATTAACTCCTTAACCACATGCTTGCAAGCGGTGTTGATATCGATTACCGAGTGGGCCCGAAGTATATCTCTCCGACTTGGGAGGGACAAATCCCATCTCGATACATACAACCCAACAGATACTTTCCGATCACCTGAGAGACACCTTTATGATCACCCTCTCATAGGATGACGTTTGATGACCTCAAAGCTTTCTTCCGATACCAGGGATTTGCATTATCTCATGGTCTAAGGAATACAATATTTGACATAAGAAAAGCTTCGCAAAGACGAACACGATGACATGATCTAATTGCTTTGCTTAGTTTGGGTATGTCCATCATATCATTCTCCCAATGATATGATCTCATTATCAACTGACAACTCATGTCTATGGTTAGGAAACCTTAACCATCATTGATCAATGAGCTAGTCCATAGAGGCGTACTAGGGACACGGTGTTGTTCACAAACCACACAAGTATTAAAGTTTCCGCTTAATACAATTCTAGCATGGAATATAAACATTATCATGAACAAGAATTATAATAATAACATCTTTATTATTGCCTCTAGGGCATAATTTCAACAGTCTCCCACTTGCACTAGAGTCAATAATCTAGTTTACATCTGGCAACAATCTCACACCCATGGCACTGAGGTGCTGATCATGTTTTACACGTGGAAGAGGTTTAGTCAATGGATCTGCGACATTCAGATCTGTATGTACTTTGCTGATCTTCAGATCTCCATCTGCTATATAATCTCGGATTATATGAAACTTGCGGTTGATATGCTTGGTCTTTGGATGATATCTTGGTTCCTTAGCGAGTGCTATGGCGCCAGTGTTGTCACACAATATCTCCAGTGGGTCCAATGCACTTGGAACCACGCCAAGCTCAGTGATGAAGTTTCTGATCCAAACTCCTTCACTTGACGCTTCTGCAGCAGCCATGTATTCTGCTTCTACTGTAGATCCCGCGATCATGCTTTGCTTGCAGCTTCTCCAGCTCACAGCTCCTCCATTCAAAATATACACGTATCCTGTCTGAGATTTAGAATCATCCTTGTCGGTGTCAAAACTAGCGTCGACGTAACCTTTTACGACAAGTTGTTCATCACCCCCATAGACTAAGAACATTTCTTTAGTCCTATTCAGGTACTTTAGGATGTTCTTCACGGCTGTCCAGTGTTCCACTCCTGGATCACTTTGATATCTGCTCGTCAAACTAAGAGCATTGGACACATCCGGTCTAGTACACAACATGGCATACATGATAGAACCTATGGCCGAGGCATAAGGCACTTTGCTCATAGCTTCCCTATCATTTACCGTAGCTGGACACTGAGCCTTGCTCAATATCTTACCTGACAACATAGGCACTGAACCTTTCTTTGACTTATCCATTCTGAACCTTTTCAGAACTTTGTCTAGGTATGTACTCTGGCTTAAAGCTATCAGGCGTCTTTGTCTATCTCTATAGATTTTGATGCCCAATATATAAGCAGCTTCACCTAGGTCTTTCATTGAAAAACACTTGTTCAAATAACTCTTCACATCGTTAAGCATGTTGATGTCATTTCCAATAATCAATATGTCATCCACATATAGTACCAGAAACGTCACCGAGCTCCCACTCATTTTCTTGTAGATGCAAGCTTCGTAGCAATTTGGAACAAATCCAAAGCTCTTGATCACTTGATCAAAACGAAGGTTCCAACTCCGAGATGCTTGCTTCAGTCCATAAATGGAACGCTGAAGTTTGCATACTTTATCAGCATCCTTAGGATCAACAAAACCTTCGGGTTGCATCATATACAACTCTTCATCAATGTTGCCATTGAGGAAAGCAGTCTTGACATCCATCTGCCATATTTCATAATCATGAAACGCAACAATTGCTAATAAAATCCGAATGGACTTAAACGTCGCCACAGGAGAGAAAGTCTCATCGTAGTCAACACCTTGAACTTGTCGAAAACCTTTTGCGACAAGCCGTGCTTTATAGACGGTAACATTACCATCCACGTCCGTTTTCTTGTTGAAGATCCATTTGCACTCAACGGCCTTTCGGTCGCTAGGAGGGTCCACAAAAGTCCATACTTGGTTTTCGCTCATGGATCCCAATTCGGATTTCATGGCTTCTAGCCATTTCTCAGAGTCTGGGCTCATCATCGCTTCCTCATAGTTCGTAGGTTCACTGTCTTCTACTAACAAGACAGTCAAGACAGGGTTGCCGTACCACTCAGGAGGGGCACGCGACCTTGTCGACCTGCGACGTTCAGTAGCAGCATCGTCCGAAGCTTCATGATCCTTTAAGATGCGTGAGAAAATCATAACTCAAATACTCGCCCCCACGATCGGATCGTAGAAACTTGATCTTTCTGTTACGATGGTTCTCCACTTCATTCTGAAATTCCTTGAACTTTTCAAATGATTCAGATGTATGTTTCATTAAGTAGATATACCCATATCTACTTAAGTCATCGGTAAAAGTGAGAAAATAGCGATATCCACCGCGCGTCGAAACACTCATCGGTCCGCATACATCGGTATGTATGATTTCCAACAAGTCCGTTGCTCGCTCCATCATACCGGAGAACGGTGTTTTGATCTTCTTGCCCATGAGGCATGGTTCGCATGTGTCAAATGATTCAAAATCAAGAGACTCCAAAAGTCCATCAGAATGGAGTTTCTTCATGCGCTTTACACCAATATGACCTAGACGACAGTGCCACAAATAAGTAGTATTATCACTATCTACTTTGCATCTCTTAGCCTCAATGTTATGGATGTGTGTTTCATCCCTTTCGAGATTTAGAAGAAATAAACCATTCACAAGAGGTGCATGACCATAAAAGATGTTACTCATATAAATAGAACAACCATTATTCTCCGATTTAAATGAATAACCGTCTTGCAATAAACACGATCCAGAAATAATGTTCATGCTCAACGCAGGCACATAATAACATTTATTAAGGTTTAAAACTAATCTCGAAGGTAAAACTAAGGAGAGCGTGCCGATGGCCATCACATCAACTCTTGATCCGTTGCCAACGCGCATCATCACCTCATCCCTCGCAAGCCGCCGTCTATTCCGTAGCTCCTGTTTCGCGTTACAAATATTAGCAACTGAACCGGTATCAAATACCCAGGCACTACAACGAGGGATAGTAAGGAAAACATCAATAACATGTATATCAAATATACCTTTGATGGTGCCAGCCTTCTTGTCCGCTAAGTACTTCGGACAGTTGCGCTTCCAGTGACCCTTTTCCTTGCAATAGAAGCACTCAGTGTCCGGCTTAGGACCAAACTTGAGCTTCTTCTCAGCAGGGGCAACGCGCTTGCCGCCGCCTTTCTTGAAGGGCTTCTTTGCACCCTTACCTTTCTTGAAGGTGGGCTTGTTGACCATCAACACATGATTATCCTTTTTGATGTCCACTTCCACGGCCTTCAGCTTTGCGAAGAGCTCGGTGATCGTATCAGTGGAACCAATCTGATTATGAGTCACTACAAAACTTTTGTAGCTGGGAGGGAGTGATTGCAGAACCCTGTCAATCTTGAGCTCCTCTGGAATCGTGCATTCCAGTTGCTCAAGGCGTTGAGTGTATCCCGTCATCTTAATGGCGTGCTCACTAACGGAACTCCCTTCCTCCATCTTGCAGTTAAAGAACTTCTCAGAGATCTCATATCTCTCAGAACGGGCCTGAGTCTGAAACATGGTTTTCAGCTCTTCGAGAATCTCAAAGGGCCCGGGATAGTCTTCAAAACTATTTTGAAGTTCCGGTTCCATAGCAAACAACATGGTGCTCTTAATCACACCATAATCATCTTTGCGCGACTGATAGACAACTTTCTCATCAGCCGGCGCAGTTGCAGCAGGGGGTTCACCTAACGCTTTCCCAAGGACATAGTCCTTTTGACCGCCAGAGAGAATGATTCTTACATTGCGGAACCAATTGGTGAAGTTAGACCCATTGTTCTTAAGATTTTCTTTCTCAGCAAAAATGTTGAAGTTGAAGTTGGACTTGGCCATGTGATCTACAGTATTTGCAAGTACAACTTTAGACTATGTTCATGATAAATAGTTCAACTTAATCAAATTACTAGATGAACTCCCACTAAATTCAACATCCCTCAAGTTGTTTAGTGAAAACGATCCAAATTCACCACACCTAATCCGATCTTCACGAGAAGAGATGTGGTTTCAATGGTGGACAACGAAGTGTCAATCATATCATTCATATGACTCATGCTTAACCTTTCGGTTCATGTGTTCCGAGGCCATGTCTGTACATGCTAGGCTCGTCAAGTTAGACCCAAGTATTTCCGCGCGTGCAAAACTGGCTTGCACCCGTTGTATGTGAGCGTAGAGTCTATAGCACCCGATCATCACGTGATGCTTGGACACGATGAACTTTCGCAATGGTGCATACTTGGGGAGAAAACAGTTTTTATCTTGATCTTTAAGTGAGGAATCATCTTATAATGCTACCGTCGCGATCTAAGCATAATAAGATACATAAAAGGATAAACATCACATGCATATAACTTTATGTGACATGGTATAGCCAATCTTCGCGCAATGATCTCCATCTTGTGCGTGTCGGCGTGATCTCCATCACTCCACCATGATTGCCTCCACCACGAATAGCAACTACAACTATTGCTAACTACTTAGCGATAAAGTGAAACTATTACATGGCGCATAAGAAGTTGACACACAGGTCATACACAATTATAAAGACAACCATATGGCTCCTGCCGGTTGTGTACTCATTGACATGCAAGTCGTGAAACATTACAAAACATGATCATCGCATACATTATACACATCACATCTTGGGCCATACCATATCACAGAAAACACTCCCTGCAAAAACAAGTTAGATGCCTCTACTTTGTTGTTGCATGTTTTACGTGGCTTATGGGAGTAGATGCTAAGAACGATTCTTACCTACGAAAAGCCACAACGGTGATATTATGGTTGCCAAACTCCAGTGTTAATCCCATGACAACTATAGTGAGAGAAACTGACATCCACCAGCCGCATGTGTGGAACAAGCCACACGTCAAGTGCGGAGCCGGTCTCGCGAACGACGTCGCGTAAGGTTGGCCTGGACCGCTTCAATCTCAATATCCCGCGTCATAAGAAGAACACAAACAAGAGGCTTGCAACAGAAAACATCACCGCCCGCAACAACCATGTTGCGTTCTACTCGTGAAACACATCTACGCATAGATCTAGCTCTGATACCACTGAAGGGTTTCGCGGCATAGTAAATCAAAATTTTCTACGGATGCGAACAGAGGGAAATCCAAGATCTAATCTAGGAGATGCAATCAACGAGAGAGATTGTATTAGATCTTCATACCCTTGAAGATTCACACAGCGGAACGTTCGTCGGAACGTGGGTGATGTAGTCGTACTCGCTTCTCCTCCTTGCGATCCGATCCGATCTAGCACCACAAGTGGCGGTGCCTCCGTGAGATGCACACGTGCAGCACCTCGACGTCTCCTCCTTCCTTGGACCAGCAAGTATGGTGGAGAGATGGATTGGATCTACAACACGACGGCGTGGTGTATATGGTGGAGAATTTCTGCAGCAGGGCTTCGCCTACAAACAGTCGGGGGGGAGGGAGGAGGGCAGCAGGGCGGCTAGGGTTGGAGGGGAAGGTGTAGGGGTTTGGTGCGCCCCAACCCCTCTTTATATAGAGGGGGGGCGCAGCCCTAGCCCCTCCCCCAAGCCCAAACCGGCGGCCCCAAAGGATAAGGAGTGGGGGGCAAGGAAACCCCCCCTTCTAGAAGATCTATCTCGAGTTTAAAACCCTCTGGGCCGGCTGGGCCCTATGGGGCCTTGTGCCCCTGGCCCAATGCGGCCAGGGCACTCCCTCATAGGCCCATGCCCCCTCCCGGAAGGTGGGGCCACGTTGGTCCCCTTCCGGAAGGTTCTAGAAGCTTCCGGTACAATACCGGTTAACCCGGAACAATTCCGAACTCCAAAAACGGCACTGCTTTATATGAATCTTATTCTCCGGACCACTCCAGAACCTCTCGTGATGTCCCGGATCCCATCCGAGACTCCGAACAAAAACTCATAAACCAATTATCCAATCTATCCTAGCGTCGAGACACGTTAAGTGTGTGACCCTGCGGGTTCGAGAATATGCAGACATGATCTTCTATCAATAATCAACAGCGGGGCCTGGAAACCCATATTGACTCCCACACATTCATCTATGATCATATCGGATGAACCACGATGCCAGGATTCAATTAATCCCCTATATATATTCCCTTCGTCTCGTGATATTTTACTTGCCCGAGATTCGATCGTCGGTACTGTCATACCTAGTTCAATCTCGTTCACAGCAAGTACTTTACTCGTTCCGTAATCCGATATCACTTTGTGATTAACTCCTTAACCACATGCTTGCAAGCGGTGTTGATATCGATTACCGAGTGGGCCCGAAGTATATCTCTCCGACTTGGGAGGGACAAATCCCATCTCGATACATACAACCCAACAGATACTTTCCGATCACCTGAGAGACACCTTTATGATCACCCTCTCATAGGATGACGTTTGATGACCTCAAAGCTTTCTTCCGATACCAGGGAGTTGCATTATCTCATGGTCTAAGGAATACAATATTTGACATAAGAAAAGCTTCACAAAGACGAACACGATGACACGATCTAATTGCTTTGCTTAGTTTGGGTCTGTCCATCATATCATTCTCCCAATGATATGGTCTCATTATCAATTGACAACTCATGTCTATGGTTAGGAAACCTTAACCATCATTAATCAATGAGCTAGTCCATAGAGGCGTACTAGGGACATGGTGTTGTTCACAAACCACACAAGTATTAAAGTTTCCGCTTAAAGCAGTTGTCTACATGTTCCATGAACAAGAGACTATTGTTTTCTCCCTAGTAGCAACAACACATCTACAACCGAAGAGATTATTGTCACTTCCCTTGGAAACTAGAGGCATGAACCCACTATCGAGCATAAATACCCCCTCTTGGAGTCAATAGCAACTACTTGGCCAAGATAGCTACTAACAACGGAGAGCATGCAAGATCACAAACAACACAGACATGATATAATCATAAAGACAAAACCATTAATCAAACCAACATAATAATCTCAATATCCATCGGATCCCCGCAAACACAACATGCATGATTACAAATAGATTAGATCTTGATCATGAACAGAGCTCACAAGATCTATACATAAAAGCACAAAGGAGGAGATACAACCATATAGCTACTACATGGACCCATAGTCCTAGGTGGAACTACTCACGCATCATACTGGAGAGAAGGCCTTCGGTATGATCTCCCCTCCGGCAGGGTGCCGGAAAGAACTTCAGATCCCCCCAATCTAGGGACGATGGTGGAGGCTACAGACGGTTTCGTGGAGATTTGATCGGGTGCTTAGGGTTTCTGCATCGGGGGCTTCTTATAGGTTGTCGTGGTGGTGGCACGGCAGATGCCATGGGTAGGCTTAAGTTGGGGGCCGAATGGGTGCTTGTGGTCACCGGGGAGGGAGTGCACGGTCGAGCCATGCACGAAGAACAAGAAGAACTCTCCAGACTTGGCAATTCGATTGATACCCCAAAGATTACAAGTGCTCCTTGAGCTGTATAAGCTAGAGTTCTTATCACTAGTTCCCTACTTCGTCCAACCTCCTTCTACTACTGCTATGCCCTCCCTTATATAGGCAGTGCTAGCTAGCTAATACCCCTTTGGGTTCTAGGGTTTACTGTTTGAATCTTGGTCCCTACAATGTGGGTCGGGTCATGGGCTTGCCCTAAGCCCAGAGGCCCGGTCCATAAAGCTTGACTGCTAACGGTCTTCTGGTACGCCGCTTCTTGTTCCTTTTGGCGTCATGATGTTACTTTGTTCGTCAGCGTATGCTTTGGGAGTCACCCATCTCCTTTGAACATGCTTTACCATGGTCCCTCATGAACCTTACTCGGAAAGGTGCCACGCGTCCTTCTTGACTCGGCCCTTCCTCGGTCGACTCGGCTCGTCGGTTCCTGCAAGGGTTACAACTTTGTCCTATGCGGGCCGACATAGTTTGTATGTCGGCTTTCATGCTTATCTTACCCGGCCGCTCTTACCCGGCCTGGTTCTTTTTTTACTCGGAGCCAACCTAGCTGCTACGTTTCCCCTCTCGTGACCCTACCGGGGGTTATCCCCCCGACATTAGTCCTCGAAGCTGGTGAGGTCTAGCAGTTCAAGCTGTTAGGAGTCTCCAGGTTCCTTTTGTGTGAGTGGAACTTAATTTTTGTCTTTATCTGTCGCAATTTCGCACCTTGCCGGGTCAGTCTGACAATTTCTAGGTCGACTCTTTGACTTCTTGGCTCATTCTTGCCTCGAGCCGAGTTATTTTGGCCAATTCCGAGTCATTTTCGGCGCGCTTCAGTCACTGACAGCTGGTAATCATGATTACTTGCCTCAATTTTTGTTCCAAGCTCTAGCGGCACAGAACTTCCATGGAAGAGAAGCAAATGAAACGCTTTCATAAAAATTCTCGTAGAATCGAGAATGAAAATTGACGGCTGCGCAGTTATTCCCCGTCACTGCGGCAGTCCCATCGACCTTCGCCTCTTGTCCTTCTAGTCATGACGTGGCACGGGATTTTTCGTGTATCCTTGGCTACGTGGCGCTTGCTGATTGGCTTTCCCGGCCTGGTACACGGCCACACGCTAGCCGCACGGCACAGATTGATCCCACGATCGGGGTTTTTACTGTCCTTAAGTAGGGGTTGGGGGTTTCCACCTCCCCCACGCCCGTTCAGTTTTCCCTTGCCCTTTCTTCTTCCTTGCGCCTGCAAAATCAAACTGCCCCCTTTGTGGTTTCCTCTTCCTCCCGTCCTTGTGTTGCAATCGCCCCTTTCTTCTTTCCATTCCACTACGGGTCCTTGCTGTTCCAAGCCTCTTCCAACCGCGGAGGAGACTGAATTTGCTGATCTCATGGATGCCCGCGACGGCGCCGATGGTGCTGAGGAGCAGGAGGTTCCCGCCGGCGAGCGTGACGGCTGGGAAGGCTCGGAGGTCTCCATCGAAGAAGTGGAGTGGCTCCGCTCCACAAGACGCATCCCACTGCAAGTGGATTGCCGTCTCCCCACCGGTGAGATTTCTCCCAAACCCCAAGCTAATGAGCGGGTGGTTTTCCTTTCTCATATTGAACGCGGTTTCACTCTTCCTGTGAGCACTTTCTTCTCCTCGTTCCTTTCCACCTTCCATCTGCAGACCCACCATCTTCCTGCCTATGCGATTGGCTCTCTTTCTTGCTTCATCTCTGCTTGCGAGGCCTACCTTGGAATTTGGCCCACAGTTCCTTTGTGGGCCAAATATTTTGGCTTTAAGGTTCTGGTTGTTCCCCAGCCTGGTGCTCCTCGATCCGAGAATAGGCCGACTCGGTGTGGTGCTGCTAGTATCACGCCCAGGAGAGATTCCATCTTTCCTCGGGTTACTGGTATTGACTCCTGCAATAAATGGCATAGGGCTTTCTTCTATGTCAAAAATAGCGGGTATACTAATAACATCCGGCTTCCCCCTTTCTCGGATGAGGTTCCCAACAAGAAGCATTGGCAGCTTGACCCGCGTGACCAGGACGCTGCGGTAAACGAGGCTAACGCGATCTTGGAAAGGTTGATGTCGCCGGATGAAAACTTTCATCTTGCCGACTCTGACCTCATGTGCACCTTCGTCTCACGCCGGGTAAGCCCCATCCAAGCGAGGAGCCACAAGATTTGCTTCATGAGTGGCTCTCACGATCCCACTCGGCACTCCACTAAGGAGCTCACCCATGACTCCATCGCCCGTCGAGTAAGCTCAATCTTCAAACTGAACTTGGCAGATGACTGGGCTTGGAGTTGCCCACCGTTCAGCCGGGTCAGGCCTGTCCCCTGGGTAAGTTTTCCAAATCACTTTCTCGCCGAGTAGGCTTTAGCTCTTTTGCCAATCTTAGTTTAGTTTTTTAGTTTCTCATTCTGTTTATCCTTCGCAGAATCTCCTTCACCAGGTTGATGACAGTATTGTCCCTCCTGCTGGTTATAACGGGGATCGCTCCGACTCGGATGAGGTCGAGTATGACCTGGAGTGCTTCATGCCTATCTTGCATGCTGCGGCTGCTTCAGCTTTGGGTAAGACTAAATCTCGCAATCCCTTACAAGATTGGTCTGACGATGATGAGGATGATGATTGTACGCTTTTGGAGGTATATGCCTTGTGACCTTAGTCCCAGCTTATCCGAGTAAGCTTGTTATTTACTTATGCAGCTGGCTAGGTACATGACACTCCTCCTCTCGCCGTGGGTGGAGTCGGCAAGATCCCCGTCGCCAAGCCGAAGCGACGCGGAGCTTCCTCCAGCACCCAGCCGGCCAAGAAGAGCAAGCTCACTCCGGCAGCTCCTGCTGCCTCTGCTGCTGCCAGCATGGTTGAGACTCGTCAAGTTGCCGGGTGCTGAGTCTCACGCTGAGTCGTTCGTGACCCGGTCGTCACCGGGTTAGTTCTTGTACTCTGCCCTTTCTGTTCTTTTCTCTTTCGTCATTGACGTTTTCTTATATATGTCTCGTTGTTTTTAGTGCCGCACCTTTGTCGGCAAACCAGGCTGCTTCTAGCATTGCCTCGCCGCTAAGGCATGCGCCTCCTCCAGCTGACTCGGCGGTGCCGAGTCCCGTCCAGGTCGAGGCTCCCACTGTTGAGGCTCACGCCTCTCAGTGTCAGTCAGACCCGGTGGGTCATTCGGCAGAGTCCCTGGCACTGGTCAGGAGAAACTTCCTGATCTTGGTGCCAGTGATTCTGGCGTCGAGAAACCTTCTGCCACCAGTTCCTCTAGCATCGGCCCTCAGGCTGGTGTGAATGAACAACTTCCTGATCTTGGAGCCAGCAAAACTACTGAGCCCAGTCAGCCGGCTCCACGATCTTCTCCAAATCCTCCTGCTCGCTCTCCAGTTCTGTCAAAGGGCCAGACCCAGCCCAAGGCTACTGGCTCTACTCGCCCTACATCCGTCAAATCCACCTCCTCTAAGCAGATAACTCTGGTCTGTGCTCCGGGTTCTGCTCCCTAGATCCGGCCTCCGACGTTGGCGACCATGATCGCTTCAACGGGTAAGGGGGGCGAATTCGCGGCTGCCGGGTCAGGTGATGGCTCTAAGGCTGTTACCCTCCATGCTAGTGTCGCAGTCACTCGTGCCAATGTGGGAACCACCCTGAAAACGGGTCAGGTTCTCACTCGGACGCTCAGTGGCAAGAGCCTAGGTTCGGCTGAGCCTTACGCCGTGGCATGGAATGCAGCTGGCGAGCAGGAGGTCAGCACCCGTGCCCGCAAGAAACTGAAGCTAGGCCCCAAGGCCATCTCTGACATGACCCAGCAGGCCATTTCTTTGATGGCCCATGCCGACGAAGTAAACAAGGTAAAAATAACTTCTTCTCTTTTGTACTGTTGAGTATTTCCTTTATGCATATCACCTAGTCCCCGAGGTTACGATTGAGTAAGGCACTTACTCGGTCGTAAGCTCTCACTAATCACTTTAATCTTTGAATCCCAAGCTTGCATGTTAGAGCTTCGATCCCTAGCCCTCGAGGTTACTGCCGAGTAAGGAACTTACTCGGCTGTAAGCTCTTAAGCTCTTTGATTTATTTATGCCAAACTCATGTTAGAGCTTAAATCCCTAGCCCTCGAGGTTACCGTCGAGTAAGGAACTTACTCGACTGTATGCTCTTAAGCTCTTTGATTTCTTTATGCCAAACTCATGTTAGAGCTTCAGTCCCTAGCCCTCGAGGTTACTATCGAGTAAGGAACTTACTTGGCTGTAAGCTCTTAAGCTCTTTGATTCAGCCGCATGCATGACTTGACCTTTCTTTATTGTATATCCTCTTTGTTCAGCTCACGCATAACGAGCGCACCAAGGTGCACCAAGCCCTCGCCCTGGCGCATCGCAAGCTCGAACTTGCGTATGAAAAGCTGCAGACTGACATCCAATGCCAAGGTAATATCCTTACCCGTCCTTTATCTTTTCGGCGTACTTTTCTTTGGTTCATTATCTCAATCCTTTCTCGTTCTTTTTTCGCAGCCTTCGCTCAGTCCACAATAAATGCTCTTCACTCGCAGATCAGCGAGGCCGAGAGTAAGTTTCTTGCCTCACTAACTCGATATCTAAAAGTTTCTGTTGATGCTGACAAGTAATCTTTTCGAATAAGAAGAAAAGCACTAAATCGAGCTCCAGAAGTAACAAGACGAGGTGACTCGGCTGAAGAAGCTGATTGCCGAGTCAGAGCAGAAGCACTTGTCCGAGGTGAAAGGGTTGAGGGAGGAACTTGCTGAGAAGAATGAGTAGCAGGCCGCCAACGCCGAGAAGACCAAGAGGCTGCTCGACGAGGCCGAATCATTGGTCGAGTCGGCAAATCTGAACTTTGACGCCCTTCAAGCCAAGGCCAAGACTTGGCATAGCAAACTCGCCACCATCAACTTCTTTCTTGGTAGTGAGTTCTTACTCTTTGTGCACTGTATGAGTCTTTCTGGACTTCTTCCATCTGCCATTGTTATTTTCTAACTTTCTCTTTTTGCTTGCAAAGAATTTTCCTGAGGCCGATATGTTTGCCATCCAAGCCATGAAGAAAGTGAGAGCTGAAGCTGGTGCTCCTATTGACGGCGAGGTGTCTATGGAGGAGCTTCTTGAAGCAGTGTCTGAACGGGTCAAGACCCTCAGGTCTTGTAGTGTGGATCTGCTCAAGTCAGCTATCCATGCCTTTCGCATGCTCTGAACGGATGAAGACGCACCTGATCTCATCGAGCCACTTGCCGAGAAGCTGCTCCTTACTGAAGACTGGTTGGATCAATGGCGCGAGTCGGCCGGCCGAGCTGCAGCGGACAAGGCTCTCTCCTTCGTGCTTTCATGGTACGAGGACATCAACCTTGATGTTCTCTCTTGCATAATGGGGGATGGCAAATGGCTGAACGATCTGGAGCTGATCAAGAAGCGCCAGGAGCGAGCTTATCCCATGATCGAGTACACCATGGTGCACGCTTGGTGCAACGGGCCCAACTTCCTTGATCTTGGCGACCCGCCTCTCGAGGTTGCTGATGAAGAGGGTGGCGACAGCGAGGCAACCGAGTCAGATGATCCGGATGACCCGGTCACAGATGCCCCTCACCCGGCCAATGCTCCAAGCACTACTCCTGGCTCCGAGAGTGCTCCTCCGAGTTCTTCTGCTCCTTAGGCTAACAAACACTCGAACTTTGATCAGATCCCCGGTATGTCGGGTACGTATGTAACATACATTGCACTTTTAAGTTTGATTTTGCGCCTGTTAATGGGCTTTATATATTTGCGTTATGTTCTAAGTGTGAATTATTCAAGGGAAAGTCCCCGAGTTTCATTTTGCCGTGTCACCTTTCCTTGACTTTGGCCCCTATCTACCTTTTTCGGTGTTCGACATTAGAGTCTCAAAGTACTAAGGATATAGTTAGCGGGTATGAAAATTGGATCACTTGGCCGAGATTACTCGACACGTAGTATAACGCGACCTGCAGAGGGTTAGGCAAAAAACTAAAGCCGACTCGCGTTTCTCCTTTGTACTTATCTAGCGTTCGTGTTTACCCATCTTACATCTTTTTCTCTTGCTTGCCATGAAGCCGTGTTTTCGGACAACAGCATAGTCGAAGATTTGATTTCTTCCGACTAAACAGTACTTGTTCCGAGATAAATTTCGGGTATCACGCCAGCCGACATAAAATAATTGAGATGGAAAATTTAAGGGGTAGTCCCCGAGTCAGTTTTTCGAACCATACCATTTTATTATCAGCACATAGCCGGCACACACGTCCGACATATGAGAGTTCGAGTGATACATGCATTGCTTATCCTAAGTATAGAAGGGACGAAGTAGCGCCACATTCCATGGCCTTTTGGTCTCATCTCCTGACCTGTCCGTCTTGTTCTTTTGCGCTTCACGAGCGTCTATGAGATAATAAGAATCATTGTGCAATGCTTTGCTTATAATGAACAAACCTTCCTATGGGGGTGATAACTTATGCATTCCTGTTGTGCGCTGCACCAGCCTTAGCACCAAATCCCTTTCTCGAAAAACACGAGGTTTCACTTTCCGGCTATGGTAGCGTTGGAGATTTTGTTGATATATAGCAGATCTGGATAATGCCAGTTCTATTGCTTCTTCGAGTAAGTCTACTCCATCTTCTCGAGCCTCTTTTACCTCGGCTTCTGAGTATTGCCTTATCCTTGGCGAGTCATATTCTATGTCGGCAGGCAAAATTGCTTCAGCCCCATATACGAGAAAAAATGGCGTATAACCAGTTGACCGATTCGGAGTTGTTCTTAGGCTCCACAGTACTGAGGATAGTTCCTCTATCCAACAACCAGGTGATCTTTGGAGTGGTTCCATTAAGCGGGGTTTTATCCCTGACAGAACTAAGCCATTAGCCCATTCAACTTGTCCATTTGATTCTGGATGGGCGACTGATGCTACATCGAGTCTTATTTGGTGTTTCCCACAGAAGCGAGCAAAAGTTCCTTCGGCAAAGTTCGTGCCATTATCAGTGATCACACTGTGTGGGTAACCGTATCTGAGGATTATATCCCTTAAGAATGTGACAGCTGTTTTACCGTCCAATTTCTTGATTGGTTTCACTTATATCCACTTGGTGAACTTATCAATCATGGCCAAGATATGAGTCATGCCTTCCCTTGCTGGTTTGAATGGTCCTACCATATCTAGGCACCATACTGCAAAAGGCCAAGTGATTGGTATAGTCTTCAATTCAGACGCTGGTAAATGCGACTTGGATGCATAGTGTTGACAACCACTACATCTTCCGACTAACTCTTGCACTTGTGCCAATGCGCTTGTGTAACATCCCTAAAATCATGATTTCAAAGTTTGCATATCACTCATGCATGCATATAGATTTGAGATCATATTCAAACTCATTTCAGGAAAACAGAAGCACTTGATGCTATGATTTTATGTGAGCAGATTTAATTCAAATGGCCATCACCATTTGAAAGCTTGAAAGTTTAGGAACCTAGATGCTTATCTTCATTGTTGGATAGTTTGTGTGTAGAATTTGGACCAAAGATTTCAACTTAGAAATAATTTCAAAACCCCTTTTTAAAACATTTGCAAATCAGATGCAAAGTCTCTGATTATTTTAAATCCAAGCTTGACCCAGCCTATACAAAGTAACCCCATGGGTTTTAACCTATTTCTGAGACCAATTCACCACTACAAAACCTCAGAAAGTTTTGAATTCAAATTGAACTTGAAACCATTTGAAAACCTATTCAGAAAATCGAAATAGAAAAGGAAAAGGAGTAAACAAAAAGAAAAGGTCACGCGCCAGGGATCTAGCCCAGCAACGAATCAAGCCCAACAAGCCCACCCGGGGCATTTCTTTTCTTCTCTCACGCGCGAGCGCACTCCTTCAGTCACTGACAGCCAGACCCCACGCCCCCTTTGTCTATTTCACCGACCAGCGGGCCCCGTCCACGTCGTCTTCGTCTTCCCCCTGAATCCGCGCATGATCTCCGCCGCTGGCCATTGCAGCACTGATACCGCGAGCCTAATTAGCATTGATGCGACGAGCGTTTCCTGTCGAGCCTCGGGCTATAAGATCTCCCCCTCCTCGCGACCATTTCCCCCCAATCAATTTTGCCTTCACGCCACCAGGCTGCCCACGACTCGCACGACTTCGCCGTTGTTCCGACGACTGCGCCGGCGAATTCCGGTGAGTTCCGAGCTCCCCTCTGCCTCTCATTCATGCTATCTTGTTTAGTGAGTCTCTGCGCACCTACTGACACACCCCATTTGCCTCCGCATGAACCGTAGCTCCAGCAACGTCGATGACTGGCTGCCACCGTCTTCGGCTTCGACTCCGACGACCTCCAGTGGTAAGTCCAGACCGCCCCAAGCTTTCTCCTTCACACACACATCTCCTCCATGATCTCCTGCATCTGACCACGCCCTTTGTTTGCCTCCTAGTGATCGACAACTTCGCCAACGACGACGACTGACCGTGCCGACGTCTGTCTCTACTCCGACGAGCAATTATCGCCGTATCTGCGCACCCCTTGACAAACCAGAGCCACCTCGAGCTTCAGCACGCCACCGCGGTCCTGGTAAGCGCCTTCTTGCTTCCCCGGACGACCTAGAGCGCCGGCGCCACCGTAGTCAGACGCGCAGCCGCCGGTCAACGCCGCTAGCGCCGCCCGTTTCTGGTTAATAGATTGTAGCCGTCAGATCTGGATCCTACGCGTAGAAACAGTTCACTTAACGAAGGGGTATGGACAGATCTGAGCGGCGCAACGTTAGTTAGATCCAACGGCGCAGGAGGGTGATCCGGTGCAAACCGGTACGCAGCAGTTATAACGCGACGCGTGTCTAGGGTTAGTTCAAAAACAGATTTCAAAATCAGATTTGGATCAAATTTTCAATTGGCTATAACTTTTGATTCCCACGCTGGAATTTTGCAAACTTTATACCGTTGGATTCAGTGAATCAAGACCTTTCTGAATATCCAATATGTTTAACAAATAGTAACTGTTAAAATGACTTTGAAAGCAGAAACATGTTTAGGTATATTTTGAGCATAGATTTAGTTTAGTAATTTTTTTTAGGGCTAAATGAGTTTGGTTAGCAAACTTTTTGGCTTGGTTATGTTTCTGTTTCATGCACTTGCTTGGTAGAATTTTCAAATCCATCACTTAGTAATTCTTGCATGCATGCATTCATATTTTTGATTGTATATAATTGTGTGTAATTGTATGCTATGATTTTTGTGTAGATTTTGCTAGTGACTGTGATTGTGAAGAGTGCTACTCTCCTCATTACCAAGGCAAGTGATATTTCATGAATATTTCATTCCTATATTTATGTACTAGCATTAGATATTTTGCTAGGTCTTGCATGCTACCCTTGCCAAATAAAATATTGGGAAATCCTATGTAGTTTGAATGGTAGAATTGCTAGGAACTTTCCTAAGTTAAGTTACCATGCCATGCTTAGGCTAGCTACTAGCAAACAAGGGTTGGTATAATCTATTCATGCTATAATGACTATATTTCTAAGTCATGAGACTTATGTTTTCTTAATAAAACCACTAAGTCAATAAACCTCCTGGGTGGAATGGAAAGATTGGTTTATGTTGAGTGGTTACACAAGGCCATGGACTTGGCTTGTGTATCTCACTTGTGGTATGCCACCCAGGCACAAAGGGATTTGGAGGCCAAGTGTTGAGAAAGCTTACAGTGCAACCACTTGGCAATATGGGCTCTGCCATGATCATATAGGTTGCTAGAACTTAGTCACTTGGACAGTTGGTGGTAGTGGGAAAGATAGGTTGGAGCGCGTCCATTTGACTAAGGAAAGGCTTCTGAAAGGTCCTGTCTTGGGAAACCAAGTCTGGTGGGGAAAGTGCACAACCTCTGCAGATGGAAAACCTAAGTACTTAGCCATGTCCATGGCAATGGACAACTTGAGCATCAAGACATGGAAGCTACAAGAATCTCATCACTCCAACTTCTAAGTAAAAAATTGTGGGTGAACAAGGGAGAAGGACCCCAATGTCTATTGGTGGTTTCTTGGGAAAGTTTTTGACAAAGAAAAACTTAGTGATTTCAACTAATAGGGAAAACCTATTTTCAAGCAAAGCAAGCCAAGCTACACTTAGACAAAATGCATATAGTAATTTAGTCCACTTAAAATTTACTAAGGTATCACTTGCCAATACTATTCCAAAGTATTGACCCACTGTGGCTGTAACTTGTGATGTTGCAGGTTACTCCGATGATGAGTAGGAGTCATGAGTCTACACTCAACATGCTTGCCTGTGGCACATGAAGATGAGGACTTGTGTTTATTTACTTATTCCATAAACTCTTGTATTAGGCCTTTGGCCCTGAGTTGTAAAAGACTATGTTTTATCTCTGGAATGAATGTAATAAACGACCTTTGTATCTGTGTACTTCATCTTAAACTGTGGATGCTAGCATTGATCCAGGGACTAGCATTGCAATCACAGGGATCCTTTCCTTTACAAAGGAGGGATCTTACAGATGGTATCAAAGCACTGTGTTGCCTGTAGGATTATGACCCCTAGGATTGGAAAACCACTAAGGAAAAAAAATTCAACTACTTCTACACTTGTCTATTCTTCTCGTAAAACTTTTCTAATCTTCTCATTCTCATCTCCATTTGCAGATGAACTCCATCAACGAAGCCGTGAAGAAAGGGCCACTCATGACCATGACCTTGGAGTGTGAAACTGAGTTTCCCAAGATTCTCAAGGACCTCATGGTGGCAATGGAAGCACATGGTGCAGCTGTTTATAAGGGCTTTCCGGTGATGGATGAAGGAGTGGAGTATTGGTGGGTGCAACTTCACTTGTACAAAAACAAGGAAGACAACCACAAAGAAAGGGGATTCTGCATGTACACCAACACTGTGATGCACACCACGTTCTTTGAGTCAGCCAGAGAAGCAGCTTGGAGGACTATCAAAGAACTTAGTGCTAGAGTCAAGTGCAGGATGCTCAATCTCCAAAAAGACTTAGAGAAAGAGAAGGAACTTACCCAAGAGTTGGAAGCCACCAACCAAGAATTAAGGGAGATATTATAGACTTAGTGGTGGAATCATGTGAACAAGATAGGTGGATTTCATCTAGGAACATTGTGCTAGCCACCAGATCCAGTGAGATAGGATTGTGAACGCACTTCGTTAGTTGGACCACCACCTATCACCTTATTTTCCAAAATGATATCTTAAATAAGTTTGGACCTTGATTGATGTAATGGATTTATGTATGCATGACTTGTGAAATTTTTGTTTCCATGGGTATGTATGAAATGTTTGTCTTGTTTATCTTAAATAGTGTTGTTCTAACTTTTCTATCTTATAAATAGATGCCTATTACTATCAGCACTATTGAGGAGTTCCAGGGTACCCGTTTCGGTCCTCGTATCGTTGAGCTTACCACTTTGCTCGATCTCCCTCTTCCCACCATCATGGTGCACCCACTCACCAAGTTCGAGAGGAAGGACCTCTGGGGCTTCAAGGTGAACCAGCCCGGACGCCAGACAGAGCCTACTACAGAGGCCACCGTCTTCAAGCTGATGCATGACGACAGGGAGAGAGGCATGGAGGTAGTCATGCAGGACCTGATAGGACGTCTGTTAGGCCGTCACTCCCGACAGGTTAGGGGCACCCACTTCCACGTCTTCGGAAGACGTGATGTTGATGGAGAGTCCATCGACTTTGAGGACGACTCGAGGGACACGGCAGAGCCGATACGTCTCTATCTCCAGGACTTAGAGTCTCTCATCAGGCATGTGGACACGGACAGGACGAACGTCATGCTCAGCAATGACGAGCTCCAGGTGCAGCTACGCGAGAAGGACAAGCTTTTCGCACAGCAGGATGAGATAGTCAAGGAAATGGAGACGAAGTTCGAGGCCCAGGACCGCAAGTTCAAGAGTCAGGAGAAACGCGTCCAGGATAGGAACAAGAAGATCCGGGACATGACCGAGGAACTGAAGTCCAAGGATTTCGAGCTAGAGCAGCAGCAGATGGTGATCGAGAGGCTTCACTCCCAGAAGAGGGCTCTCAAGGCCAATATCGATTCCTTGACCACTACGATTGAGGAGAACAAGACCACGATGGAGAACGCAGGTCTTACCTTCGTCGAGGAGGAGATTGATGCTGCTGAGTAGACTTGACTACTCGTTTATCTTTCATTATCGTACTTGTTATTCTTGAACTTGTTAATGGACCATCCGACATGTGGATGGCTTGCCACTTGTGTGTTTTACTTCATGAACTTGTTATCTGGTTGTTGAGCTTTTATCCTTGAGTTGCATGCTATGTGTTTGTTTGTGATGTATTGTGCATAAAACATCTAAGGGTATCTCATTCTTATCTCTATTTGAACAAACCACAGATGCCTCCCCGTCGCGCAAACCCCAACCCCAACAACATCACCCCAGAAATGCAACAGATGATGAATGCTCAGACGCAGCTTATGCAGATGATGACAACATTCATCCAAAACCAGAATAACAACAACAACAACAACATCAACAACAACAACAACAACAACAACAACAACAACAACAACAACAACCCCAACAACAACAACAATAACAATAACAACAACAACAACAACAACAACAACAACAACAACAACAACAACAACAACAACAACAACAACAACAACAACAACAACAACAACAACAACAACAACAACAACAACAACAACAACAACAACAACAACCCTCCGGGTTTTGATATGCTCACCAGATTTCTGCGTTTGAGGCCAGCTAAGTTCTCGGGGACAACTGATCCCATGGTAGCCAATGATTGGCTACGTTCTGTGAACAAGGACTTAGTGACCGTGGGCTGCACGGATGCTGAAAAGGTCAGGTTCGCAGCGCATCTGTTGGAAGGACCAGCCGCCACATGGTGGGACAACTTCCAAATCACCACTCCTTTAGATGAGGTGACTTGGGCTATCTTTGAGGATGGCTTTCGCACTGCTCATATCTCATCAGGAATGATGATTCTGAAAAAGAAGGAGTTTCACAACCTGAAGCAGCGCCACCGCAGCGTGGCTGAATACATAGAAGAGTTCAACAATCTGGCGCGCTATGCACCGGATGAGGTTGACACAGATGCCAAAAGAAAGGAAAAGTTTCGGGAAGGCTTGAATGATGAGCTAAACTTACAGTTATCTGTGGCATATGTTCCAACTTATCAGTCTCTGTGTGACAAGGCTGCTATTTTGGAGAATAAAATGAAGCAAGTCGAGAGTAGGAAGAGGAAACACTCCGACAAGCACAGCTCGGGATCGTCTCACAAACGATCTCACTATGATGACAGTGGAAGCTCGGGATCCCATAAGCATGGGAAATTCAACAAGCACCACAACCACAACTGTCATGACAACAAGCATCACCGCAGTCATGACAATGACAAGTACAAGAACCACAAGAGTGGACATAAGAGCCACCACAGTGGGAATGGTAGTTGAAGTGGAAGTCAGCCTGCTAAAAAGGACATCAGTCAGGTTGAGTGCTTCAAATGCAAGAAACTGGGGCATTATGCTAATGAGTGCCCTGAGAAGAAGGTTGAAGGACCTAACAAGCCCAATCCTTTTCAGAAAGGACAGGTTAACCACATCAATGTGGAGGAGGTTTATGAGGAGCCTGATGCTGTTGCTGGTAAGTTCAGACTCAATTCCATTCCAGCATTTGTACTCTTTGACACTGGTGCATCTCATTCATTCATATCAAAAGCATTTTTTGATAGAAATGGGTTTGCATCTGAAAACATTGGGTGTCTAATAAAAGTTAGTTCTCCGGGTGGGGATATGATAGTGAGTCTTGGATGCCGGGATCTTGTCATAGAGTTTGGAAAGCATAAGTTTCCAGTGAGCCTGATAATCCTAGATTCCCAAGGACTAGACGTAATATTGGGAATGGATTGGATGGCTAAGTATGAAGGAGTACTAGATTGTGCTAATCGTACTGTTGTGCTCGCAACCCTAGAAGGAAAAAGAATAAAATTCAGGTCAAACTTTGAATCCAAAGGAAGTAAGCTGAATTATCTTAAGGGGGTTAGCATGGACAGTGTGCCAATTGTGTGTGAGTATCCGGATGTATTTCCGGAAGAATTACCAGGAATGCCACCGGATAGAGATGTGGAGTTTCTGATAGATTTGGTACCAGGTTCTGGACCAATAGCTAAGAGACCATACAAAATGTCAGTTGATGAACTGAAAGAGCTCAAGAAGCAACTAGGAGAACAGTTGCAGAAAGGATTTATTCAACCAAGTTCTTCATCTTGGGGAGCCCCAGTGTTGTTCGTGGAGAAGAAAGATAGAAGCCAAAGGTTATGCATAGATTACCGTTCACTCAACGAGGTAACTATCAAGAACAAATATCCTTTGCCTAGAATCAATGACTTGTTTGATCAACTAGAAGGAGCATGTGTATTCTCAAAGATTGATCTCCGGTCAGGCTATTTTCAACTCAAGATAAGAGAGCAAGACATACCTAAAACAGCATTCACCACAAGGTATGGATTATACGAGTATACCGTAATGCCTTTTGGCTTAACCAATGCTCCAGCATACTTCATGAATATGATGAACAAGGTGTTCATGGAATTCCTTGACAAGTTTGTTGTCGTTTTCATCGATGACATCTTAGTCTACTCCAAGAGCAAAGAAGAACATGAGGGACACTTGCGTTTGATACTTGAAAAATTAAGAGAGCATAAACTTTATGCCAAATTCAGCAAGTGTGAGTTTTGGTTAGAGGAAGTTGGTTTTCTTGGTCATGTTATGACAAAGGATGGTGTGGTAGTTGATCCTGCAAAATTTTCAGCTGTGACAGAATGGGAATCTCCCAAGAATGTGAAAGAAGTTCGTAGTTTCCTCGGCTTAGCAGGTTACTACAGAAGGTTCATTGAAAATGTCTCAAAGGTTGCTAAGCCAATGACTTAATTGTTAAAGAAGGACAAGAAATTTGCTTGGTCTGAAGGTTGTGAAGTCAGCTTTCAGGAATTAAAGAAGAGACTTGTGACAGCACCGGTTCTATGTCTGCCAGATTTGGAAAAGGATTTCCAAGTATATTGTGATGCGTCACATCAAGGTTTGGGTGCCGTACTTATGCAAGACGGTAAAGTTGTGGCCTATGCCTCGAGACAACTCAAAACTCATGAAGTAAACTATCCTACTCATGATTTGGAGTTAGCTTCTATCGTCCATGCGCTCAAAACATGGAGACATTACCTTTTGGGTAAGCGTTGTGAAGTGTTCACGGACCACAAAAGTTTGAAGTACATCTTCACCCAAAAGGAAATCAATATGAGACAAAGAAGATGGTTAGAGCTTATCAAGGATTATGACTTGAGTTTGCAATACCACCCCGGTAAAGCAAACGTTGTAGCAGATGCTCTAAGTCGTAAGGTATTTGTGAATGGCCTTACCAAAGGTGAATTGCCAGATGATTTGTGTAAGCAATTCAAAGAACTCAGATTGGAAATTGTGCCTGAGGGACATCTCATGTCTTTGGATGTTCAACCCACTTTGTTGGACAAGATTCGAGAAGCTCAGAAGTCCGATAAGGAAATTGAAGAGATTAAGAAATATATTGGACTAGGGAAAGCTAAGAATTTCCATGAAGACGAACAGGGTACATTATGGCATGGGAAACGTATCTGTGTTCCACAAGATCCGGAGTTGCGGAAACTGATTTTGCAGGAAGCACACAACTCTCCGTATTCTATTCATCCGGGTAACACCAAAATGTACATGGACATGAAGGAAAGATTTTGGTGGAACAATCTCAAGAGAGACATCGCCGAACATATTGCTTTGTGTGATGTGTGTAGTAGAGTAAAAGCGGAGCATCAGAAACCAGCCGGTTTGCTTCAACCACTACCTATACCTGATTGGAAATGGGACAAAATTGGTATGGATTTCATCACCGGATTACCAAGGACCAGATCAGGATATGATTCCATTTGGGTAGTCGTGGATCGCTTAACTAAAGTGGCACATTTCATACCCGTGAAGACAACCTATACAAGTGCCAAGTTAGCTAAAATCTACATGAGTAGAATTGTATGCCTTCACGGTGTGCCTAAGAGTATTGTATCCGATAGGGGAACCCAATTCACTTCCCATTTTTGGAGACAGCTGCATGAGTCATTGGGAACGAGGTTGGAATTCAGTACTGCTTTTCATCCTCAAACTGATGGACAAGCAGAAAGGACTAACCAAATCCTTGAAGATATGTTGAGGGCATGTGCCCTAGACTATGGAGCAAGTTGGGATGAAAGTCTGCCTTACGCAGAATTTTCTTATAATAACAGCTATTAATCTAGTATTGGGATGGCACCATTTGAGTTTCTCTATGGAAGAAAATGTACCACCCCATTGTTATGGAATGGTGTGGGAGAGAGAAGTCTATTTGGGCCAGATCTTATCAAAGAAGCCGAAGAGAAGGTCAAATTGGTTAAGGACAGGTTGAAGATAGCACAGTCCCGACAGAAAAGCTACGCAGATCCTAAGCGTAGAGAAGTCACCTACGAAGTTGGTGATAGAGCCTATCTTAGAGTATCACCTCTTCATGGGGTAAAAAGATTCGGAGTCAAAGGAAAGTTGGCACCAAGATATGTTGGGCCATTCAAGATTCTGAGTCGCAAAGGAGAAGTTGCTTATGAAGTTGAACTGCCAGCATCTCTATCAGCAGTCCATAATGTATTTCACGTGAGTCAGCTTAAGAAATGTCACCCAGAAATGGAAGAGTCTTCCTTGAAGGATACCATACCTTTGTAAGAAGTTCAACTAGAAAGTGATCTCACCTATGAGGAAAAGCCTATCAAGATTCTTGAGACAGCGGAAAGAGTCACGAGAACAAAGACTATCAAATTTTGCAAAGTGCAATGGAATCATCATTCCGAAGAGGAAGCAACATGGGAAAGAGAAGATGATCTTCGGAAAGACCACCCTCACCTATTTGCTAGCCAACCCGAATCTCGAGGGCGAGATTCACCTTAAGGGGGTTAGATTTGTAACATCCCTAAAATCATGATTTCAAAGTTTGCATATCACTCATGCATGCATATAGATTTGAGATCATATTCAAACTCATTTCAGGAAAACAGAAGCACTTGATGCTATGATTTTATGTGAGCAGATTTAATTCAAATGGCCATCACCATTTGAAAGCTTGAAAGTTTAGGAACCTAGATGCTTATCTTCATTGTTGGATAGTTTGTGTGTAGAATTTGGACCAAAGATTTCAACTTAGAAATAATTTCAAAACCCCTTTTTAAAACATTTGCAAATCAGATGCAAAGTCTCTGATTATTTTAAATCCAAGCTTGACCCAGCCTATACAAAGTAACCCCATGGGTTTTAACCTATTTCTGAGACCAATTCACCACTACAAAACCTCAGAAAGTTTTGAATTCAAATTGAACTTGAAACCATTTGAAAACCTATTCAGAAAATCGAAATAGAAAAGGAAAAGGAGTAAACAAAAAGAAAAGGCCGCGCGCCAGGGATCTAGCCCAGCAACGAATCAAGCCCAACAAGCCCACCCGGGGCATTTATTTTCTTCTCTCACACGCGAGCGCACTCCTTCAGTCACTGACAGCCAGACCCCACGCCCCCTTTGTCTATTTCACCGACCATCGGGCCCCGTCCACGTCGTCTTCGTCTTCCCCCTGAATCCGCGCATGATCTCCGCCGCTAGCCGTTGCAGCACTGATACCGCGAGCTTAATTAGCATTGATGCGACGAGCGTTTCCTGTCGAGCCTCGGGCTATAAGATCTCCCCCTCCTCGCGACCATTTCCCCCCAATCAATTTTGCCTTCACGCCACCAGGCTGCCCACGACTCGCACGACTTCGTCGCTGTTCCGACGACTGCGTCGGCGAATTGCGGTGAGTTCCGAGCTCCCCTCTGCCTCTCATTCATGCTATCTTGTTCAGTGAGTCTCTACACACCTACTGACACACCCCATTTGCCTCTGCATGAACCATAGCTCCAGCAACGTCGACGACTGGCCGCCACCGTCTTCGGCTTCAACTCCGACGACCTCCAGTGGTAAGTCCAGACCGCCCCAAGCTTTCTCCTTCACACACACATCTCCTCCATGATCTCCTGCATCTGACCACGCCCTTTGTTTGCCTCCTAGTGATCGACAACCTCGCCAACGACGACGATTGACCGTGCCGACGTCTAATTATCGCAGTATCTGCGCGCCCCTTGACAAACCAGAGCCACCTCGAGCTTCAGCACGCCACCGCGGTCCTGGTAAGCGCCTTCTTGCTTCCCCGGACGACCTAGAGCGCCGGTGCCACCGTAGTCAGACGCGTCGCCGCTGGTCAACGCCGCTAGCGCCGCCCGTTTCTGGTTAATAGATTGTAGCCGTCAGATCTGCATCCTACGCGTAGAAACAGTTCACTTAACGAAGGGGTATGGACAGATCTGAGCCGCGCAACGTTAGTTAGATCCAACGGCGCAGGAGGGTGATCCGGTGCGAACCGGTACGCACCAGTTATAACACGACGCGTGTCTAGGGTTAGTTCAAAAACAGAATTCAAAATCAGATTTGGATCAAATTTTCAATTGGCTATAACTTTTGATTCCCACGTTGGAATTTTGCAAACTTTATACCGTTGGATTCAGTGAATCAAGACCTTTCTGAATATCCAATGTGTTTAACAAATATTAACTGTTAAAATGACTTTGAAAGCAGAAACATGTTTAGGTATATTTTGAGCATAGATTTAGTTTAGTAATTTTTTTTAGGGCTAAATGAGTTTGGTTAGCAAACTTTTTGGCTTGGTTATGTTTCTGTTTCATGCACTTGCTTGGTAGAATTTTCAAATCCATCACTTAGTAATTCTTGCATGCATGCATTCATATTTTTGATTGTATATAATTGTGTGTAATTGTATGCTATGATTTTTGTGTAGATTTTGCTAGTGACTGTGATTGTGAAGAGTGCTACTCTCCTCATTACCAAGGCAAGTGATATTTCATAAATATTTCATTCCTATATTTATGTACTAGCATTAGATATTTTGCTAGGTCTTGCATGCTACCCTTGCCAAATAAAAGATTGGGAAATCCTATGTAGTTAGAATGGTAGAATTGCTAGGAACTTTCCTAAGTTAAGTTACCATGCCATGCTTAGCCTAGCTACTAGCAAACAAGGGTTGGTATAATCTATTCATGCTATAATGACTATATTTCTAAGTCATGAGACTTATGTTTTCTTAATAAAACCACTAAGTCAATAAACCTCCTGGGTGGAATGGAAAGATTGGTTTATGTTGAGTGGTTACACAAGGCCATGGACTTGGCTTGTGTATCTCACTTGTGGTATGCCACCCAGGCACAAAGGGATTTGGAGGCCAAGTGTTGAGAAAGCTTACAGTGCAACCACTTGGCAATATGGGCTCTGCCATGATCATATAGGTTGCTAGAACTTAGTCACTTGGACAGTTGGTGGTAGTGGGAAAGATAGGTTGGAGCGCGTCCATTTGACTAAGGAAAGGCTTCTGAAAGGTCCTGTCTTGGGAAACCAAGTCTGGTGGGGAAAGTGCACAACCTCTGCAGATGGAAAACCTAAGTACTTAGCCATGTCCATGGCAATGGACAACTTGAGCATCAAGACATGGAAGCTACAAGAATCTCATCACTCCAACTTCTAAGTAAAAAATTGTGGGTGAACAAGGGAGAAGGACCCCAATGTCTATTGGTGGTTTCTTGGGAAAGTTTTTGACAAAGAAAAACTTAGTGATTTCAACTAATAGGGAAAACCTATTTTCAAGCAAAGCAAGCCAAGCTACACTTAGCCAAAATGCATATAGTAATTTAGTCCACTTAAAATTTACTAAGGTATCACTTGCCAATACTATTCCAAAGTATTGACCCACTGTGGCTGTAACTTGTGATGTTGCAGGTTACTCCGATGATGAGTAGGAGTCATGAGTCTACACTCAACATGCTTGCCTGTGGCACATGAATATGAGGACTTGTGTTTATTTACTTATTCCATAAACTCTTGTATTAGGCCTTTGGCCCTGAGTTGTAAAAGACTATGTTTTATCTCTGGAATGAATGTAATAAACGACCTTTGTATCTGTGTACTTCATCTTAAACTGTGGATGCTAGCATTGATCCAGGGACTAGCATTGCAATCACAGGGATCCTTTCCTTTACAAAGGAGGGATCTTACAGCTTGGCAGTAGAATCCATGTCGGAATGCCTTGGCTACCAATGCTCTTGATGACGCATGGTGCCCGCACTCTCCTTGATGGATATCCAATAAGATCTCCTGGCCTTTTTCTGGGCTGATACAATGCTGCAGTACACTTGTCACACTTCGCTTGTATAGTTCCTTGTTGATTATGGTGTACGCTTTTGCTCTTCGTGTTGTTTTCCTTGCCAATGTTTCATCACTCGGCAAGGTCCAGCTGAATATTGGTTGTGCCCACGTTGGTATTAGTGGTTCCGGGTCTGCTTCAACATCAATATCCATTGGGTCCGCCGACATATGCTCTGCCGACATGACCTGAGGAGTCCCCGAGTGTGATTCGGCGATCCCTGAATTGAGCGGATCAGTCCCCGAGTGACTCGAACCTACCCCTAAGTCGATGTCCATTGGCACTACATCTGATTCCTGACTCGCCGGGATGACCCTGATTGATTCGGACTCTGGTGACGGCTTGATCGATGGCTTCCTGAGATGCTCCAGCGCTATCCCTGGTGGTATTGCTTGCCTAGATGATCCTAGTTTGGATAGTACATCTGATGCCTCGTTTCCTGCTCTAGGAATGTGATGAAATTCACAACCGTCAAAATATCCCGAAATTTGTTGCACATGGAAACGATATAATGCCATGTTTGCGTCTAGCGCATCCCAATGTCCAGACACTTGCTGAATCACCAAATCCGAATCACCAAAGCACATGATCCTTTTGATACCAATTTCCGTGGCTACTTTAATGCCATGGACAAGTGATTCATACTCGGCAACGTTGTTAGAAGCAGCAAAATGAATCTGTAACACATACCTCAGTTGATCCCTCTTTGGAGATGTGAGCACTATCCCGGCGCCCAGACCCATTTTTGTCTTGGACCCGTCAAAATGCATTTTCCAGTAATTCGGATCTGGCAGTGGTGGTTCGTACTGCATTTCCATCCATTCTACAAATAAATCTGCAACAGCTTGAGATTTTATTCCATCTCGCCTATCATATTGTAGAGTGTATGGTGCCAGTTTGATGGCCCATTTGGCGACTCGGCCGCTAGCATCTTTGCTGCTCAATATGTCCAAGATAGGTGCCTCGCATATTACCCGGATTGGGTGTTCTTGAAAATAATGTTTTAGCTTCTTTGCTGCCATATATATCCCATATGTCATCTTCTGATAATCCGGGTAATTCTGTTTCGAGACAGAGAGCACTTCGCTCAAGTAATACACCGGTCTTTGGACTGATTTGCCCCTTCTTCACGTTCAACCACTATTACTGCACTTACAACTCTGTTGGTTGCGGCGACATAGAGCAACATTGGCTCCTTGGATAATGGTGATGCTAATATTGGTGCTTTTGCCAACATTTTCTTTAATTCATGGAAAGCGCTATCAGCTTGCTGTGTCCATGTGAATTTGTCTGATTTCTTCATCGGCTGATATAGTGGTAGGGCTTTTTCACCTAGCCGACTAACAAACCTGCTCAACGAAGACAGGCATCTAGTAAATTTCTGGACATCATTGAGGGTTTTTGGCAATTCCATTCTTTCGATGGCCCTGATCTTTGTCGGGTTGGCTTCGATTCATCGACTGGATACAAGGAATCCAAGTAACTTGCCAGCCGGGACACCAAATGTACATTTTTCCGGGTTAATCTTCATCCGGAATCTTCTCAAGTTTGCGAATGTTTGACGCAAGTCCTTAATTAAAGTATGACTTTATTTGGTTTTTATTACCACGTCCTCGACGTATACTTGAACATTTTTGTCCAATTGATCTTGCAAGCATTTTTGCATGCATCTTTGATATGCTGCGCCTGCATTTCTCAATTCGAATGGCACTAGCAATAAGCCCCGTACGGGGTGATAAAAGCTGTCTTTATTTGATCATTTGGATTCAGTGGTATCTGATGGAATCCTGAATACGCATCCACAAACGACAACAACTCAGACCCAGCAGTAGAATCTATGACTTGATCGATCCGTGGCAGGGGAAATGGATATTTTGTATAAGCCTTATTGAGGTTCGTGTAATCAATACACATGCGCCATACCATTGCCACGTTCGGGTCATCTTTTTACTTCTTGACCAAGACTGGATTTGACAACCAGTCCGGTTGCAGTACTTCCATGATGAATCCAACAGCTAAAAGTCTTGCAATCTCGGCATCTATTACTTTCCTCCTATCTTCGGCGAAGCGGTGGAGGGGTTGCTTCACCGGCTTGGCATCTGGTCTTACATGAAGAGAGTGCTCAGCCAACTCCCTCGAAACTCCTTGCAGATCTTGAGTGGATCATGCAAAGATATCTCGATTCTCACGGAGGAAGCTAGTGAGCTCGCTTTTCTATTTGTATGTAAGGCCAGCCCCAATGGTAACTGTGCGCTCTGGGAAAGTTTCATCCACTTGCACCTTCTTGGTTTCCTTGGTAGCTTGAAATGACACACATCCATGCGGGTTGATGAGTGCCGGCATGGACATTTGTGCTGCTTTGGCCAATGCTGCCACTTCCAACATCTGACTTTTCTCTTGTGCTATGACGAGTGACTCGGCCAGTGAAGATCCGGCTGAGGCACAAGCAATAGATCTTTTGTAGTCCCCTTCAACTGTGATCACCCCACATGGTCCTGGTGTAGGGGTTCGTAGCATGGAAAACAAAAATTTTCTATCGCATACAAACAAACAAGCCAAGATCTATCTACTAGATTGTAGCAACGAGTCGATAGTGGAACTCACCCTCGAAGATTCCAAAGTGGTTAACGAGAGCAGATTCTCGTGGGTGATGTAGTCGTACTCTTTCCGATCTCAAGATCGCGTAGACGATCCTTCCGGCGCCACGTTCCGGCAGCGCTCCCGTAGTCGGTCACACGTTCGGTACTCGACGAAGACCTTCCTCTCCCTTGTTCCAGCAGGCAGCGGAGGTTGTAGCACTCTCCTCGCGATTCCGGCAGCACAACGGCGTGGTACCGGAGGTAGAGGGGAGATCCCGCAGGGCTTCGCCTTAAGCCGGTGCGAGTATGGTGGAGCTTATGAGAGAGGCTATTAGTGGTCTAGTAATTAGACACACCAATTAGAGGGCTCTAAACCAATTAGAAGGCTCTAAACCGAATAGCTCTAAACCGGGGTCTAGATCTAGGGTTTAGTTTAGAGGATAGGAAACTTGTGTTGTGTCTAGAGGAGGAGGCCCTGCCCCTCCCTTTATAGGTGGGAGGGCCGGCGGCCAAGGGGAGGAGTCCCTCCCCAAGTCGGCCTTGGGAGGCGCGCCGGCCAAGGGGACTCCTCCCCCAAGTCGGTTTCCTCCTCTCCTCCCACTTCCCACTTTCCGAAAACTGGCAGTTTGACCGAAAACTGGCAGTTTGACTTTTTCAATTAGGATTTGAATTAACCCTTTATTTCGGACAGCGAGAACACTTAGTACATGATGCAATCATTCCAACATGCAATGACACATTCATGTACCCTTCCCCCTCCGGAGTGCCGGACATTCCGGGACCTTCTAGAATGTTCCCGATGAAAACACCGGAACCATTCCCCAACTCCGAAATGGGACTTTCCTTATATGAATCTTATTCTCCGGACCATTCCGGATCACCTCGTGATATCCCGGATCCCATCCGAGACTCCGAACAACATTCGGTCTCTTTCTCATAATACCATAACTACTCAAACAACGTCGAATCCTTAAGTGTGTCTCCCTACGGTTCGTGAATTATGCGGACATGATCGAGACACTTCTCCGAACAATAACCAATAGAGGAATCTGGAAATTCATATGGCTCCCACATATTTCTACGATTACTTTGCGATCGAATGAACCACTTACATACGATACCAATTTCCCTTTGTCTCACGATATGTTACTTATCCGAGGTTATGATCGTCGGTATCTCTGCATACCTAGTTCAACCTCGTTACTGATAAGTACTCTTTTCTCGTTCCCGTGATATGTGATCCCTTGTGACCAAGTCACATGCTTGCAAGCTAATTGGATGACATTTCACCGAGAGGGCCCAGAGAATATCTATCCGTCATTTGGATGGACAAATCCCACTCTTGATCCATGTGTTTCAACCAATACTTTCCGAACACTCAATGCCACCTTTATAGCCACCCTGTTACGGTGTGGTGTTTGATGACATCAAAGCATCCATCCAGTAAAGGTGATATGCATGATCTCATGGTCGAAGGAATTAGGTTACTATGTATCAGAAAGCATATAGCAATTGAACTATTGAAATGACTTGATCTTTATGCTACGCTTATCTATAGGAGTATGTCCACCATATCATTCTCCTAACGATATGATCTTGTTGTCAATAACATCTCAATGTTCATGATATGGAAACCACAATCATTAATCAACCAACAAGCTAGTGAAGTATAGAGGCTATACTAGGGACTTTAAATTAAGTTTACAAATCACACAAGTATTAATGGTTTCCTTGTTAATACTATTATAGCATGAATGTAAACATTTATCATAAGTGTGAAGATATGATAATAACCACTTTATTATTGCCTCTTGGGCATATCTCCAACAGTCTCCCACTTGCACTAGAGTCAATAATCTAGTTTCGAACCTTTGTGTATATAACACCTATGGCTTTCCAGTGTTGTATGTACACGATTGCTAGTGGTCAACTGATCTCCGGATCTGACACTTCCAGGTCCGTGTGTAATTGCATGTCTTTGCGTCTCTACGCATCACTCATTCTCTAATGAGATGGCTTTGAATAAATTTGGTATTTCGGTGTGACCTTTAGCTCTTTGGGGTTAAAACATGTTGATAATATTGTCGCACAATATATCTTCATAGTATTATCCCACTGTGAACTACACCTAGTTTGATAACAAACTTCTTGACACAAATGCCCTCTTTTGCTGCTATAATAGCAGTCATATACTTAGCCTTTTGTTGTAGTATCTGTCACAATGTCTTAACTTTGGAAATTATCCAAATCCATTATGGAACTCACTTTCCATTATATTGTGCCACCCTTAGTTTAGATTGAGATAAACTTAATTTGTACTTTGTGACAAAGCTAGTATCAATGTAGTACTTTTACAATGAACTAACCATCTATTTGTCACTTCTACAAATATTATACTCTTAGTTCTTTCAGAAGATCATAAGAATATCCTTACTATTGTCCAATGATCATCTTACAAATCATTCTGGTATATGCTCACAACATTTAGAGCATAGGACATATCTGGATTTGTACATATCACAGTATGATTGATATAAATACTCTCTGTGATTTCATACATCAAGTATCAATCTATACTTGAATCTTTGTTTCACTTACCAAGTGCTAATACACTTGAATATATCATCAACATTGAACTCTTTCAATCCTTTCTGTGCAACAAGAACCTCTCTTGTAGTTTCTATATTGAACTCATTCAATATCTTGTCTATGTACTTCTGGCACAACCATATTAGCGTCTATTGATGCCAAATATTTGGGTTTTGCCTAAGTCTTTCATCAGGATGAAATTCTTAATATGTGTTAATAAAAGATACATCTTTTCTAATCAACAATATGTCCTCCACATAATGTATTAGAAATATGTCTTAGCGCTCCCACTTAATTTCTTGCAAACGCAAGCATCTTCATTGTCTCTGATGAAATTAAACCCTTTTAACAGTTTCATCATAGTGAAGATTCCAACTCCGCTATGCTTACTTCAACCATTGAAGTTTGCATATGCTTTTTAGCATCCTTTGAATTAACAAAACCCTATGGACCGTGTTATGCACATGTCCTAGGTAACGGTTCTATTAGAAGAACTTGTTTTGTTTATTCAACTACCATATAACAAATTATATGTAGTGGTTGCTACATTAATCCGTCTAGACTAAATATCACTATGATAGATCAAATCTTGTCATAGTCAACCTTTGAACATTGTTGTGAACTCTTTCCCAACATGTCGACTATTTCATAGATGTGAAACATCCATGTCTATTTCTTTATAGATCCAGACACAACTATAAGGTCTTACACCTTTCTCGAGGGTCCTTCAAGTTCAAAACTTGATTTCTCGTGTATGGAACTATCACGGATTTTATGGCTTCAAGCCATTTTACGGAGTCAGGGCCCATCATCGCTTCTCTGCATGTAGTCGGTTCATTATTCTCAAATAATGATTCAACCCTCAAATCTTGGTATTTGATTGTTCATCCGACCTACTTGTTTCAATAGGAACTTGGATCTCCGTGACCACAACCTTTGAGGTACGTGAACCATGAGCATTGTTGCTGCCTTCGAAACACTTTTCGGCGCTGCGCAACTCTGCACATACAGCTAAGGTTCTTTTAACCTTATCAAAGTTTCTATTGTCCTCCCACTTAACTTTTCACGAAGAATTCCTTCTTAAAGAAACTTGACGTTTTAAGTGACAAAACACTTTTGTCTCCGATGTTATGGAGGAGTACTTATCAGTTATTCGAAATAACATACAAAGACAGGTTCATCCGACTTTGGCTGCAAACATCTTTCTTATGCATAGCATACCAATGTTTAAGAAAGGACTACTTGGGTTTTATCCCAAACCATAACCTTATATGGTGTCATTTCAACGGATTATGATGGAGCTCTTTTCAGTGGAAAAACGGTAATCTCTAAAGCTTTTAATCTTTAAAATACAATGGCAGTTTTATGAATTATACCTTTGATCTTACCATGTCAAACAAGGTTTAATTACATATCTCGAACGCTCCATACTCTTATGGTGTTTCGGGAAATGCAAATCCACGGAACGATTCCTTAAATCTTAGGTATTATGCTAAACTTGTAACTCAAATATCTTCCTTTATGATCTTTATCATAAACTGTTTATATTCTTGTTACAATGATTTTGCACTTCATCTTGAAAGTCTTTGAACTCTTCAAATATTTCACACTTCATCCTTATTAAGTAAATATTCATATATTCACTCAAATTTTCGGAGAAAGCATATGAAGTTGAAATCCATCGCTCTTGACTACACATAACGGACTTCGTACAACAATATGTACAAGTTCCAATAAGCTAGTCATTCGTTCCCTTTTTGGCCTATGAACGAAGTTTTAATTATCTCTAGGAAAGTTTCACAAGCGTTTATTTGATCAAAATCAAAAGACTCCAAAATTCCATCAACATGGAGTTTCTTCATGTTTTCTTTCCAATATAATTTAAACGGCGATGTCACTTCCTAAGTGATCTTTCAATCAATTTGTCTTTCGACATTTTTAGCACTAGTTTTATGGATATGATGTCTCCAACGAGATTTGCGAATCATCCATCTTTTATGGATTACGGCAATTATTTGAACAATCCTTTTGTTCTCATAATACCTGATAAAACAAATCTTTGAAGGCAAGCTTTGATGTTTAACAAGCAACACAATAACCCTTTATTTTGTTTTTGATGAACATCATCACATATTCTTTTGCTAGTTACTTAGGCCATTGTAGTTCATGAATTCTGTTGTTTCGTATGACGATTCATACCAACAAATTCAGTATCAAATACTTAAGAACCACATTGTTTAATAAGCAAAGAATATAGCCACAACATGTATATCATCCATATACTTAAACTGAACAATTCTAGTCTTTTCTTTTCTGCCATATATTTATGAGATTCTCTTTCAGTATTTCCTTTTCTGTTTGAAAGAATCTATCAACATCAATAGTGGAGTCATACATATGACACATAGTCCAAAGCGTGTATAATTAAATACCAATGTCTTTGGATTTGCACTTTGAAGTAGATCACCATCATCAAATATTTGGTGTTCTTTCAAATTCCTTTCTTTAGTAATCTCTTGGTGTAGTAAACATTTTACCTACATCAAATATTCACCCTTATCATGGAATCGTCCATGATCAAGCTACTTTTAGCTTACAACGATGAATTATGAGTATAATGTTGCTATCCAAAACCTTTTGGAGGATTAAGACAACAAGTGTCTCCAACCTTTTTGCAAATTTTCATCAAATATGAGAACATGACTTTTGCCATATTATACTCTATCATGTTGCAACCAAAACTTCGTTTCAGATATCACAATATCTTCCACACATCATGGTTTCTGAAACAACTCTTTCAGATCCTAGATAACCTTGATATTAAGGGAATCCTTTGAATATCAAGAATCATGGATACAAACATGATACTTATATACTAACACTTGGAATTGTTACTCTTGATTTAATACTAATTATTAAACTTCATGGAGTAACCGGAACTTACTGAAAGTTTGCAATAGGACTTTTAAACTTTAGATTAACACTTCAAAACAATACGATACCAGTTCGTAAAGTATCTAACCAGAATTCTATAGTTCTATCATCTCAATTATAACTAAGCGCAAGGTGGTAAACGGATG
Source organism: Avena sativa (assembly GCA_916181665.1). NCBI lineage: Eukaryota > Viridiplantae > Streptophyta > Magnoliopsida > Poales > Poaceae > Avena > Avena sativa. The sequence goes on along the minus strand of OV702283.1, from coordinate 380,968,450 downwards.
CCAATGACTACAACAACTATGCAAATTCACTTTGATTTAGTTTATGATAAATTGAGTTCTAATTAATAATTAAATTAATCTAGGTGAACTCCCACTCAAAACAATATCCCTCACATTGTTTTAGTGATCACACGAACCAAATCCACCACATCAAAACCGATCATCACGTGAGTTGATGTAGCTTCAATGGCGAACAATCAACATGTTCATCATATCTACTATATGACTCATGCTCTGCCTTTCGACAATCCGTGTTCCTGAGGCCATGTCTGTACATGCTAGGCTCGTCAAGATCAAACCTTAGCTACCGCATAAGCAAATCTGGCTTGCTTACGTTGTATTCACCCGCGGAATCAAAGACACCCGATCATCACGTGGTGCTTCGAAGCAGCAAGCTTTGGCAACGGTGCATACTAAGGGTGAACACTTAAGAACTTGAAATTTATGTGCATGAGGGATCATCTTATAATGCTACCGTCGTCTACTAAGCAATACAAGATGCATAAAGGATTAACATCACAGGCAATTCATAATATGTGATATGATATGGCCTTTCTTCTTTGTGCTTTCGATCTCCATCTTCAAGCACGAACATGATCTCCATCATCACCGGCATAGCATCAAGGTCAATGATGCTTCTTCATGGTTGTCGTCCACCAGCATCAACTATTACAACTATTTTGAATAGACACGCAGGTCTTAACAGAAATTAAAGACAACCATATGGCTCCTGCCGGTTGCCAACTTACAATAAGGAACATTGCATACATCAAATATAATCACAATCATGGCCATATCACATCACTGCACACCCCTGCAAAACAAAGTTAGACGCCTCTACTTTCTTTGCATGTTTTACGTGGTTTGGGGCTGTTAATAAGTGTCGCTCTAACTTACGAACATGAACCACAACATTGATACTAGTATTGTTAATCACCCGTTGTAAATTGGATCTTAACTATGCTAGGAGAAACAGGCACCCGCAAAGCCACTTATGCAATACAAGTTGCATGTCAAGCGTGGAGCAAGTCTCATGAACGATGTCATGTAAGGTTAGCCCGGGCCGCTTCATCCCAACATACCGCAAGATACAAAGTACACAAAAAGCAATCGACAATAAAAGCATCAACGCCCACAATGACCATTGTGTTCTACTCGTGCAACAGATCTACATATAGACACGGCTCTGATACCACTGTAAGGGGTTCGTAGCATGGAAAACAAAAAATTTCTATCGCATACAAACAAACAAGCCAAGATCTATCTACTAGATTGTAGCAACGAGTCGATAGTGGAACTCACCCTCGAAGATTCCAAAGTGGTTAACGAGAGCAGATTCTCGTGGGTGATGTAGTCGTACTCTTTCCGATCTCAAGATCGCGTAGACGATCCTTCCGGCGCCACGTTCCGGCAGCGCTCCCGTAGTCGGTCACACGTTCGGTACTCGACGAAGACCTTCCTCTCCCTTGTTCCAGCAGGCAGCGGAGGTTGTAGCACTCTCCTCGCGATTCCGGCAGCACAACGGCGTGGTACCGGAGGTAGAGGGGAGATCCCGCAGGGCTTCGCCTTAAGCCGGTGCGAGTATGGTGGAGCTTATGAGAGAGGCTATTAGTGGTCTAGTAATTAGACACACCAATTAGAGGGCTCTAAACCAATTAGAAGGCTCTAAACCGAATAGCTCTAAACCGGGGTCTAGATCTAGGGTTTAGTTTAGAGGATAGGAAACTTGTGTTGTGTCTAGAGGAGGAGGCCCTGCCCCTCCCTTTATAGGTGGGAGGGCCGGCGGCCAAGGGGAGGAGTCCCTCCCCAAGTCGGCCTTGGGAGGCGCGCCGGCCAAGGGGACTCCTCCCCCAAGTCGGTTTCCTCCTCTCCTCCCACTTCCCACTTTCCGAAAACTGGCAGTTTGACCGAAAACTGGCAGTTTGACTTTTTCAATTAGGATTTGAATTAACCCTTTATTTCGGACAGCGAGAACACTTAGTACATGATGCAATCATTCCAACATGCAATGACACATTCATGTACCCTTCCCCCTCCGGAGTGCCGGACATTCCGGGACCTTCTAGAATGTTCCCGATGAAAACACCGGAACCATTCCCCAACTCCGAAATGGGACTTTCCTTATATGAATCTTATTCTCCGGACCATTCCGGATCACCTCGTGATATCCCGGATCCCATCCGAGACTCCGAACAACATTCGGTCTCTTTCTCATAATACCATAACTACTCAAACAACGTCGAATCCTTAAGTGTGTCTCCCTACGGTTCGTGAATTATGCGGACATGATCGAGACACTTCTCCGAACAATAACCAATAGAGGAATCTGGAAATTCATATGGCTCCCACATATTTCTACGATTACTTTGCGATCGAATGAACCACTTACATACGATACCAATTTCCCTTTGTCTCACGATATGTTACTTATCCGAGGTTATGATCGTCGGTATCTCTGCATACCTAGTTCAACCTCGTTACTGATAAGTACTCTTTTCTCGTTCCCGTGATATGTGATCCCTTGTGACCAAGTCACATGCTTGCAAGCTAATTGGATGACATTTCACCGAGAGGGCCCAGAGAATATCTATCCGTCATTTGGATGGACAAATCCCACTCTTGATCCATGTGTTTCAACCAATACTTTCCGAACACTCAATGCCACCTTTATAGCCACCCTGTTACGGTGTGGTGTTTGATGACATCAAAGCATCCATCCAGTAAAGGTGATATGCATGATCTCATGGTCGAAGGAATTAGGTTACTATGTATCAGAAAGCATATAGCAATTGAACTATTGAAATGACTTGATCTTTATGCTACGCTTATCTATAGGAGTATGTCCACCATATCATTCTCCTAACGATATGATCTTGTTGTCAATAACATCTCAATGTTCATGATATGGAAACCACAATCATTAATCAACCAACAAGCTAGTGAAGTATAGAGGCTATACTAGGGACTTTAAATTAAGTTTACAAATCACACAAGTATTAATGGTTTCCTTGTTAATACTATTATAGCATGAATGTAAACATTTATCATAAGTGTGAAGATATGATAATAACCACTTTATTATTGCCTCTTGGGCATATCTCCAACACCTGGCAGCTTCATCTTTAAGTAAGCCATATGGGTAGTAGCCATGAATCTTGCCATAGCCGGCCTGCCGAGTAAGGCATGATATGAGCTGACCAAATCCACTACCTCAAACTCTATGGCCTCAGTGCGACAGTTCTCTCTATTGCCGAATAAGACGTCGACCCAGATCTTGCCAATTGGCTCACATGACAATCCTGGCACAATACCGTGGAAACTGGTCTTAGTCGGCTCCAGCATGTTGATGGTAATGCCTAACTTGAGCATTGTATCCTTATACATGATGTTGATGCTACTGCCATCATCAATCAGCACTTTTGAGGACTTGACATTGATATCTGGGCCCATGAATGTTGGAACCAAAACCAGAGCATATCCTCCTGGGGTTGGCATGATCTTGGGGTGATCTTTTATACTCCAAGTTATCTCTTGCTCAGACCAATGCATGTACTTGGGGATTGCAGGCATCGTGGCATTCACCTCCATCATTCGTCGCTGATGGCTCTTTTTGTCATTTGGCTCTGTGACAAAGACAACATAGCTCTGGTGATGTTCTCTATACTCATTTCTAGTTCCATGACTGACATGAGCGTCGTCACCTCTTGGATTGTGCACCTGGTGCACAACTTCTATTCTTTCTTGATTTTGATACCTCGGCTGCCTGTTTTCATATCTGTTGTTTGCTCCCACTATCTGAGCATTTCCTCCTGTAAGTGGTGGAGGGGGAGGTGGTGGAAGCTGCTTATTCGGCGAGTCCACTCTATCTACTTTCTGAAACCAAGTGCATTGCCTCGTCGTGTGATTGGCTGGTTTACTCGGACTAGGCGTGTGAAACTTATACGGCTGATCCAGCATCATCTCATAGGTGTATTTTTGTCGGTCCTGATACTGCTTCCTCTGATCGTATGGCCTTTTGCCGTCATTCTTTGGCACCCATAGTTGTTGTCCATTTGTCCTTTGACGCTGACTGCTTCCAGCATCTGGATGATCCTGACTCATAGCCGCAACCTGAGTCGAACCATACCTGTAATCTGGTCTTTTGTCTCTTCTCTTGCTTCTGTATTCGGATCTCTCCTGGCGCCTTTGCGACCCGGCAGCGTCATAGATTTGAGTCTCAGTCATCCCGTCTGCCGACATGAGCAGCGGCTGAGTCGGATCTCCTAACGCGTACGAGTCAGCGATTCTTATCGTCTCCGCCAGGCTTGCCGGCATATCTCTTTGTAACCTTTGTCACAACACACTTCCATGTCTACATCCTTGTGCAAACCATGCGATTGCTTGTGACTCGATTACTCCTTCACAAGAGTTACGCATCGTACACCATCTTGTGAGTAATTCCCTGTCTGTTTCATTCGGTCTTTGCTTGCACATTGCCAGTTGTTGTGGGCGATTCAGCCTCTTGTAAGTGCTCGTTAAATTGCTCACGGAAGCGTCGTGAAAGTCGATCCAACTATTGATGCTTTCGGGTGGCAAATTGTTCAACCATACCTGAGCTGGTCCTTCCAGCATATGCGACACATAACGTATTGCCCATCTCAAGTTTCCCTGCGATCTTCACAGCGGTTCCATAATCTATGAGCCAGTCCTCTGGCTTTGTGCTTCCATCATACGTTTTTGTCCCTCTGGCCAGCTGGAAATTTGGCACCGGTGGCTTCTTCATGATCCTTGGGCCAAAGCACGATGGACCCTGCGGACCTTGTGATTCAATTATCTCTGCCATTTTTATTCGGTCAAGCTTCAGCCTTGCATCATCCGGCTGAAGGTTCCTTCCTCCGAATCTTGCTCCCATTGCTTGATATGCGTGATCTGGTAGTTCATAGCCGTCATTTACCATAGCCGAGTAACCATCATTATACTTATTCGCGTTTGGGTCAGCAGGCTATTGAACTGCTTTTCCCGCGCTTTGCTGTCTTCTTTCTGGCTAAGCTGGTGCGTTATTCGGAGCTGGATTTCCTCCTCCTGCTGAGTGAGTTCCGTGCCTAGCATGAGGCGCAAAATTTTGCCCTCCGTTGTCATTTCTTTGCCCTGCTTTTTCTTGATTTTCATTTCCTCGGGGATTATTTCTTTTTTCCCCTTGCGCATGCGCTGGGTTTGCTTGAACCACTGCCGGATCATAGGCGACCATCTGCTTGTTTCTTCTAGAATCCACACTTATTTATTTTCTCGGCCTAGGCGCCGCTCCGGGTGAGGATGATGTGTGCCCAACCGATCTCGCCGGGACAGGAGTCGCCGAGTGAACCAGCTGTGACCTCCCCGCTATACCCGGATTTGCTCTGTAATACGCCTCATTCAGCATGTTGGCTGCTTTTACTAGTTTATTGACTCATTCATGTTGCCTTTTCTTTGCTTCCCCCTCCAAGTGGGGTAATTCTATGATGCAGCCCGTCCTACGACCGCTACTACATCTACTCCCACGAGCTCCCCAAGTGGACCCATGACTCGCGCCCGAGCCAAACTCCTTCAAGCTAAGGTGAACTCACTCCTTTCCTTGTGTGACTTCGATACACCCTTGGATGGCCTGCTACTTCATACGCATACCTTGTGCATCATCAGGTACGAAGAAAAGGACCAAGAGAATGGAGGAGCACAAGCGGAAGAAACCAAATGCTCTCTGTCGCCAGCGGTACTACCGGACCTGGCGACCGGTACTACCGCCCGGCGGCACTACCGCCCCTGCTACCGCCACCAACAGACGACGCCAACAGAAGCCAAATGCTCTCTGTCTCCGGCGGTACTACCGGACCTGGAACCGGTACTACCGGTTGACCGGTACTACCAGACGTGTTAGACCGGTACTACCGGACGACATAGAACCTGATCGTGTTCAGTCGGCCCAGCGCCCTGTAACCCTCACTACATTTCGCTATTTGTTCCCAAAATACCCCTGTTTATGTGGTTGGCCTATAAATAGCCCCCACCCTCCATTGTAAACCCCAGACTTGGATAATAATAGATTAAGGACACCCCTTTGAGGATCTTTCAATCTATTGGTCTCATGCTCCTACCAAGGGGCACCCTATTATCCACCCTCCTCTTGGATCTTGCCTAGTGCGTTCAATTTGTACAAGGCCTTGGGTTCTCGGTTTCTCGCCCCCAAGTCGTCAAGGTCTCACCAAGCACCTCGTCCCCCGTTGTTGGCGTGGAGAGAGAGCTTCGCCCAACACCGATCCTAGAGATTATGTTGGACCGGATGCCACCGACGTGAGTTAACGGCGTGTATCGTGATTTGTGTGCGTGTGTTTGTGGCTTTCATCCCTTCTTCCCCCGTCCACCGCTTTTCCCTCGTTTCCCGTGGAGATTCGTGAAAGATCGGGCCACCCCAAGGGGTTACCCCATAACATCTTGGTATCAAGAGCAAGGTTGATCACGAATTTCCCCCCAATTTTTCTTTTATCCCCCTTAAAATCGAAAATCCCACCAAAAAGAGCCCCAATTTGCCTTCAGATCGATCATTGGATTTGGTGACTTTTTCGTGGTTTTGGTCCATAGGTCTGTTGCTTTTGGAGTCAATCTATAGCCCCTGTTGTTCCTAGCCCAGCCTTTCGGTCAGATTCCCACGAATTTGAGGTTTGTGTCAAGTGGATCTTGTTCTTGTTCTGCGACCAGTGGTACTACCGGTGGCGCAGGCGGTACTACCGGTCGTGTCTGGCGGTACTACCGCGCGTAACAGAAACTTTTTCTTCTTCTCTTGACGCCTCAACTTCGTTTGCTGACTTTCCCACTTTAACTTGTTCGTGTTTCGCGTGTTTGTCACCATTTTAACACAAGCTTCCGCATCAAAGTCACCACGCGCTCAACAACACCGCGACACTCGAACATCATCCCCACCAACGGTTGCAAGTCGTCAACAATACCAAAGGTATACCTTGCACCACTTTGACAACCCCATATCTTCCTTTGTGTGTATCTATCCTATGAGAGCAACTCATTTTGTGTTTGTCTAAGCATTGTGCACTTGCCTTCGGAAAGTGAGAGTGTGAGGCCAAATACAAAAGTTAACATAGTAGCATAGAAAGGAAGAAAAAGGAAAAAGAATAAAAAAAGAGAAAAAGATACATAGTCTCCCAATACAAAGAGAATAACAAGCTTGTAAGCCAAGAAAGAGAGAAGAAAGAGCGCACCAAGTCAAGTGCACAAATCTATTGCTTATCCTCTTTTGGCAAACGAGTTGTGGTCTCTCCTTGAGTTGGCACGACAACCGAGCGTAGTCTTCGTTAGGACCTTTTGTGCTCATTTTCATAGTCGTGCTAACCCCGTTTTTCTCCACGTGTACGTTTTTCCGTGTTTTTGTAGATCGTATCCTTTTGCTTTTGATCTTTGGTTCTTTACCACTTAGAACAATAACCTTTTGCTTGGATCGTTTCGTTTGGTTTTCCACAATCCTAACCTTCCACCAAAAGCTTTTGAGAGTTGTAGCATATTTGTGTGAGAGTTTCTTTGCCATTTCACTTTGCACGTTGTTCGCTCATTTGTGTGGCAATTGGTTTGATATAATCTCCAAGGTGAGGTAAAAGGCTAACTCTACGCACCCTTATTCTCCATATACAACCCTTGTCGTCTTTGCATCATGGACAGGAATGGCGAGCCGTCCCAACCACCACCACCTCCGGAAGACGACACACAATACATGACAAGATGGGACCATTGGAAGGTCCGGGGCGAATTCAACTACCGTTGTGAAGCTCTCGAGCGTCGCCAAGATGAACAATTTAGCAAAGCCCGCATGGAGTTCAAGAACATCGACAACCGCTTCGAAGAAGTCCGAGGCCAAATGCATGCCATGCAACACAACCTCGGTCATCAAAATCAATCTCTTGGTCGCGCCCTCGCCTCAACGAATGAGAAGCTTCAACGCCTCATTGATGGACTAGCAAGGCCACGCTCGCGCGACTCAAGCTCATCTCGGCACTCCTCAAGTGAATCAAGTGCACCTCGCCGTCACGCTTCAAGGCACCGGGATGGACCCGTTCTTCAATCCATGAGCTCTTCTCAAGCGGTACCATCTCCGCGACACGCCGCAACGTCAAGCTATGATGGTGACCTCTCCGCAAGACCTCCAAGACGTGAAGCGAACCGACCACAACCAAGAGCACTTGTGATTCAACAAGAGCAACCTCACATGGACCACCAAGCCCATCGCCGTCGACATGTTCTTTCAACAACAAGTGAAGCATCCAAAGAGGACGAACAAGATCACCGTCGATGTGAAGCACTCGAAGATCCACCAAGGCGTCATCGTCAACATGAACGTCAACGTCGACAACATGATCATCATGACGAGCCTCCCCCACATCTAGAAGAAAGAGAGCAGCCCATTGCGCATGCAGCTCGACGTCCTCCTCGCCACATGGTGCAAGATAATGCTCCTCGGCATCACCCACGACAAGAACAAGAGCAAGCTCCCCAAGCTCGTCGTGAGGACCATCAACCTCCTCCTCGTCCTCAACCGCGCCAACAACACGAGCAAGCTCCACAAGCTCGTCATCAAAACCAAGTTCCACCACCAAACGCGGCACCTCAACAACCGCAAGAGCAACGCAACCATCACCAAGCAAGACATGAGAGCTCGGATGATGATGAGGACCGCCCAAATCATGGAAACCGCCGCAACCGGAACCGCGATGGAGAAGAAACTTTCGGCAAGCTCAAATTCACCATGCCCAAGTTCACCGGTTCCAATGAACCTGAAGAATATCTCTTGTGGGAACTCAAGGTTGACAAGATCTTCCGCATGCACAACTATAGCAATGAGAAGATGATGGCCATGGCATCCCTCGAGTTCGATGAGTATGCCAACCTTTGGTGGGAACAAGTCCAACTCGCTCGCGAAGCAAAAGAAGAGCCTCCAATCGCAACTTTGCAAGATATGAAGGCTCATATGAGATCCCGCTTTGTTCCTTCGCACTACACGCGTGACCTCTTCAACAAGCTTCAAACGCTTAGTCAAGGGACAAAGACCGTGGAAGAGTACTTCAAGCAAATGGAGCTCAACATGATCCGTGCCAACATTGAAGAGCGAGATGAACAAACAATGGCACGCTTCCTCAATGGCTTGAACCATCCCATCAAGCACATCACTGAGTTCCAAAAGTACAACAACATGGTTGAGCTTGTGCACATCGCATCAAAGGCCGAGCGTCAAGTGCAAGAGGACATCAAGTACAACAAGCCAAAGAAGTACTTCACCTAAAAGCAAGCACCAACCACTACTCCAACAACACCAAGTGGATGAAGGGTTTCGCGGCATAGTAAATCAAAATTTTCTACGGAAGCGAACAGAGGGAAAGCCAAGATCTAATCTAGGAGATGCAAACAACGAGAGAGATTGGATTATATCTTCATACCCTTGAAGATTCGCACAGCGGAACGTTCGTCGGAACATGGGTGATGTAGTCGTACTCGCTTCTCCTCCTCGCGATCCGATCCGATCTAGCACCACAAGTGGCGGTGCCTCCGTGAGATGCACAAGTGCAGCACCTCGACGTCTCCTCCTTCCTCGGTCCAGCAAGTATGGTGGAGAAACGGATTGGATCTACAACACGACGGCGTGGTGTATATGGTGGAGAGTTTCTGCAGCAGGGCTTCGCCTACACGCAGTCGGGAGGGAGAGAGAGAGGAGGGCAGCAGGGCGGCTAGCTTTGGAGGGGAAGGTGTGGGGGGGTGGTGCGCCCCCAGCCCTCTTTATATAGAGGGGTGGGCGGCTGCCCTTGCCCCTCCCCCAAGCCAAGGCCGGCGGCCAAAGGAGGAGGAATGGGGGGCAAGGAAACCCCCCCCTTCTAGAAGCTCCAATTAGGGTTTTACCCTAGTTGGCCGGTTGGGCCCTATGGGGCCTTGTGCCCCTGGCCCAATGCGGCTAGGGCACTCCCTCATAGGCCCATGCCCCCTCCTGGAAGGTGGGGCCACGTTGGTCCCCTTCCGGAAGGTTCTAGAAGCTTCCGGTACAATAGCGATTAACCCGGAACAATTCCGAACTCCAAAAACTGCACTGCCTTATATGAATCTTATTCTCCGGACCACTCCGGAACCTCTCGTGATGTCCCGGATCCCATCCGAGGCTCCGAACAAAAACTCATAAACCAATTATCCAATCTATCCTAGCGTCGAGACACGTTAAGTGTGTAACCCTACGGGTTCGAGAATATGCAGACATGTTCTTCTATCAATAATCAACAGCGGGGTCTGGAAACCCATATTGACTCCCACACATTCATCGATGATCATATCGGATGAACCACGATGCCAGGATTCAATCAATCCCATATATATATTCCCTTCGTCTCGCGATATTTTACTTGCCCGAGATTCGATCGTCGGTACTGTCATACCTAGTTCAATCTCGTTCACAGCAAGTACTTTACTCGTTCCATAATCCGATATCACTTTGTGATTAACTCCTTAACCACATGCTTGCAAGCGGTGTTGATATCGATTACCGAGTAGGCCCAAAGTATATCTCTCCGACTTGGGAGGGACAAATCCCATCTCGATACATACAACCCAACAGATATTTTCCGATCACCTGAGAGACACCTTTATGATCACCCTCTCATAGGATGACGTTTGATGACCTCAAAGCTTTCTTCCGATACCAGGGAGTTGTATTATCTCATGGTCTAAGGAATACAATATTTGACATAAGAGAAGCTTCGCAAAGACGAACACGATGACACGATCTAATTGCTTCGCTTAGTTTGGGTCTGTCCACCATATCATTCTCCCAATGATATGATCTCATTATTAATCGACAACTCATGTCCATGGTTAGGAAACCTTAACCATCATTAATCAATGAGCTAGTCCATAGAGGCGTACTAGGGACACGGTGTTGTTCACAAACCACATAAGTATTAAAGTTTCCGCTTAATACAATTCTAGCATGGAATATAAACATTATCATGAACAAGAATTATAATAATAACATCTTTATTATTGCCTCTAGGGCATAATTCCAACAGTCTCCCACTTGCACTAGAGTCAATAATCTAGTTTACATCTGGCAACAATATCACACCCATGGCACTGAGGTGCTGATCATGTTTTACACGTGGAAGAGGTTTAGTCAATGGATCTGCGACATTTAGATCTGTATGTACTTTGCTGATCTTCAGATCTCCATCTGCTATATAATCTCGGATTGTATGAAACTTGCGGTTGATATGCTTGGTCTTTGGATGATATCTTGGTTCCTTAGCGAGTGCTATGGCGCCAGTGTTGTCACACAATATCTCCAGTGGGTCCAATGCACTTGGAACCACGCCAAGCTCAGTGATGAAGTTCCTGATCCAAACTCCTTCACTTGACGCTTCTGCAGCAGCCATGTATTCCGCTTCTCCCGCGATCACGCTTTGCTTGCAGCTTCTCCAGCTCATAGCTCCTCCATTCAAAATATAAACGTATCCTGTCTGAGATTTAGAATCATCCTTGTCGGTGTCGAAACTAGCATCGACGTAACCTTTTACGACAAGTTGTTCATCACCCCCATAGACTAAGAACATTTCTTTAGTCCTATTTAGGTACTTTAGGATGTTCTTCACGGCTGTCCAGTGTTCCACTCCTGGATCACTTTGATATCTTCTCGTCAAACTAAGAGCATTGGACACATCCGATCTAGTACACAGCATGGCATACATGATGGAACCTATGGCCGAGGCATAAGGCACTTTGCTCATAGCTTCCCTATCATTTACCGTAGCTGGACACTAAGCCTTGCTCAATATCTTACCTGACAACATAGGCACTGAACCTTTCTTTGCCTTATCCATTCTGAACCTTTTCAGAACTTTGTCTAGGTATGTACTCTGGCTTAAAGATATCAGGCGTCTTTGTCTATCTCTATAGATCTTGATGCCCAATATATAAGCAGCTTCACCTTGGTCTTTCATTGAAAAACACTTGTTCAAATAACTCTTCACATCGTTAAGCATGATGATGTCATTTCCAATAATCAATATGTCATCCACATATAGTACCAGAAACGTCACCGAGCTCCCACTCACTTTCTTGTAGATACAAGCTTCGCAGCAATTTGGAACAAATCCAAAGCTCTTGATCACTTGATCAAAACGAAGGTTCCAACTCCGAGATGCTTGCTTCAGTCCATAAATAGAACGCTGAAGTTTGCATACTTTATCAGAATCCTTAGGATCGACAAAACCTTCGGGTTGCATCATATACAACTCTTCATCAATGTTGCCATTAAGGAACGCAGTCTTGACATCCATCTGCCATATTTCATAATCATGAAACGCAGCAATTGCTAATAAAATCCGAATGGAATTAATCATCGCTACGGGAGAGAAAGTCTCATCGTAGTCAACACCTTGAACTTGTCGTCGCAACAAGCCGTGCTTTATAGACGGTAACATTACCATCCGCGTCCGTTTTCTTCTTGAAGATCCATTTGCACTCAACGGCCTTTAGGACGCTAGGAGGGTCCACCAAAGTCCATACTTGGTTTTCGCTCATGGATCCCAATACGGATTTCATGGCTTCTAGCCATTTCTCAGAGTCTGGGCTCATCATCGCTTCCTCATAGTTCGTAGGTTCACTGTCTTCTACTAACAAGACAGTCAAGACAGGGTTGCCGTACCACTCAGGAGGGGCACGCGACCTTGTCGACCTGCGACGTTCAGTAGCAGCATCGTTCGAAGCTTCATGATCCTTGTCATTAGCTTCCTCTATTGTTGGTGCAGGCGGCACTGGAACAATTTCAGGTGCTGCGCTACTCTCCAATTCAAGAGAAGGTTCAATAACCTCGTCTAGCTCTACTTTCCTCCCACTCACTTCTTTCGAGAGAAACTCCTTCTCAAGAAAGGAACCGTTCTTTGCGACAAACACTTTGCCTTCGGTTCTGTGATAGAAGGTATACCCAATAGTTTCCTTAGGGTATCCTATGAAGACGCATTTCTCCGCTTTGGGTTCGAGCTTGTCCGGCATCAACTTCTTGACGTAAGCTTCGCATCCCCAAACTTTAAGAAACGACAACTTAGGTTTAGCACCAAACCACAGTTCATACGGTGTCGTCTCAACGGATTTAGATGGTGCCCTATTTAAAGTGAATGCAGTGGTTTCTAATGCATAACCCCAAAATAATGTAAGATCCCTCCTTTGTAAAGGAAAAGGATCCCTGTGATTGCAATGCTAGTACCTGGATCATTGCTAGCATCCATAGTTTAAGATGAAGTACACAGATACAAAGGTCATTTATTACATCCATTCCAGAGATAAAACATAGTCTTTTACAACTCATGGCCACAGGCCTAATACAAGAGTTTTGGAATAAGTAAATAAACACAAGTCTTCATCTTCATGTGCCACAGGCAAGCATGTTGAGTGTAGACTCATGACTCCTAATCATCATCGGAGTAACCTGCAACATCACAAGTTACAGCCACAGTGGGTCAATACTTTGGAATAGTATTGGCAAGTGATACCTTAGTAGATTTTAAGTGGACTATATTACTATATGCATTTTTGGCTAAGTGTAGCTTGGCTTGCTTTGCTTGAAAATAGGTTTTTCCTATTAGTTGAAATCACTAAGTTTTTCTTTGTCAAAAGCTTCCCAAGAAACCACCAATAGACATTGGGGTCCTTTACCCTTGTTCACCCACAAGTTTTACTTAGAAGTTGGAGTGATGAGATTCTTGTAGCTTCCATGTCTTGATGCTCAAGTTGTCCATTGCCATGGACTTGGCTAAGTACTTAGATTTTCCATCTGCAGAGGTTGTGCACTTTCCCCACCAGACTTGGTTTCCCAAGACAGGACCTTTCAGAAGCCTTTCCTTAGTCAAATGGACGCGCTCCAACCTATCATTCCCACTACCACCAACTATCCAAGTGACTAAGTTCTAGCAACCTATATGATCATGGCAGAGCCCATATTGCCAAGTGGTTGCACTATAAGCTATCTCAACACTTGGCCTCCAAATCCCTTTGTGCCTGGGTGGCATACCACAAGTGAGATACACAAGCCATATCCATGGCCTTGTGTAACCACTCAACCAAAAACCACCAATTCAAGTCCCATTCCACCCAGGAGGTTCATTAACTTAGTTGTTTTATTAAGAAAAGCATAAGTCCAAAAGACTTAGAATTATTTTCATCATAGCATGTACATACTTTACCAACCCTTGGTTTGCTACTAGCTAGGCTAAGCATGGCATAGTAACTTAACTTAGGGAATTCCCTAGCAATTCTACAATACTACAACTACTTAGGATTTCCCAACATAGCATTTGGCAAAAGTAGCATGCAAGACTTAGCAAAAATAATTCTAATGCTTATTCAAAATAAAGGGGTGGAAATATAATGAAGTATCACTTGCCTTGGTAATGGGGAGAGCAGCACTCTTCACAATCACAGTCACTAGCAAAATCTACACAAAATTTGTAGCACAAAATTTACACACAATTCATATACAAACAAAAGTAATATGAATGCATGCATGCAAGAAAATGCTAAGTGATGATTTTTGAAAATTCCACCAAGCAAGTGTATGATACAGAAACATAACCAAGTCAAAAAGTTTGCTAACTAAACTTATTTAGCCCTAAAACAATTTGCTAAACAAAATCTATACTCAAAATGTACCTAAACATGTTTCTGCATACAAAGACATTTTAACAGAAACTTTTTGTTAAACACAATGAAGATTTAGAAAGGGCTTGACTCACTGATTCCAACGGTATAAAATTTGCAAAAATCTAACGTGGGAATCAAAAGTTATAGCCATTTGAAAATTGGATCTAAATCTGATTTGAATTCTAATTTTGAATCCAACCCTAGACACGCGTCATGTTTCTATTGGTGCGTACAGGTTCGCACCGGATCACCCTTCCGCGCCGTTGGATCTAACTATCGCTGCACGGCTCAGATCTATCCATACCCCTTCGTTAAGTGAACTATTTCTACGCGCTGGATCTGGATCTGACGGCTAAGAATCTTCTAACCAGAAACGAGCGGCGCTAGCGGCGGCGGCAGCTGGCGGCGGCGCGTCGGTCAGTGGCGATGTCGGCGTTCTAGATTGCCCGGGGAAGAAAGGAGGCGCTTACCAGAATCGCAGGATGTTGCCGATGCTCAAGGTGGCGATGGTTCGTCGAGGGGCACGCGGACACGGCGAGGATTCCTCGTCGGAGTAGAGGCAGACGTCGGGCACGGTCAGTCGTCGACGTTGGCGAGGTTCCTCGTCGCGCTAAGCCAAAATAGGGGTACTGTTAGATGCGCACAACGATGGAGATTCTAGGTGTATCAGTCAGAGGGCAAGGGGCGGTGGATACTTACGGAGGGAGGTCGCCGGAGTTTGTGCAGAGAACGGTGGCGGACGGTCGTCGACGTTGGTGGAGCTACGGATCATGCGAGGGCAAATGGGGAGTGTCAGTAGGTGCGCAAAGACTCGCTGAACTTGATAGCATGAACTAGAGACAGAGGGGAACACGAGGCTCACCGGAATTCGTCGGCGCAGTCGTCGGAACAGCGGCGGTGTCGTACGAGTTGTGGGCAGCCTGGTGGCGTGGAGGCGAAATTGTTTGAGGGGAAATGGTCGCGAGGACGTGGGGATTTTATAGCCAGAGGCTCGACAAGAAACGCTTGCTGCATCAATGCCAATTAACCTCGCGGAATCAGTGCAGCAACGGGCAGCGGCGGAGTTCGTGCGGGGAAACTGGGGAAGACGAAGCTGACGTGGAGAGGGCCCGCTTGTCAGCGAAATAAGCAGAGAGGGAGTAGGGTCCAGGCATCGGTGACTGCGTGGGTGCGCTCGCGCGTGTGAGAGGAAGGGGCATGGCCCGGGTGGGCTAGCTGGGCCTGTTCCAATGCTGGGCTAGATTCCTGGCGCCTGGCCCTTTTCTTTTGTTTGCTTCTTTTCTTTTTCTAATTTGATTTTCAGAATAGGTTTTGAAATGAATTCAAACTCTTTTTGAATTCAAATCTTTCTGGGTTTTTGCAGGGTACAATAGTCTCCAATATAGGCATAAAAGCAAGTGGTTGCTTTGCAAAGGCTTGGTCAAGCTTGGAAATCGAAATAACAGAGACTAGGCACTTGGTTTGCAAAATTTGAAAAATGGTTTTTGAAACCATTTCCAATTTGAAATACTTGGTTTAAATTCTACACTCAAACCTATCCTCATAGAAGGCAACAAACTTGGTTCATAAACAATCAAACTTTCAAATGGGGATAGCCATTTGATTTAAATCTGCTCACATAAAATCATAGCACTATGTGCTTCTGTTTTTCTGAAATGAGTTTGAAATTGATCTCAAATCTATATGCATGCATGAATGATATGCAAACTTTGAAATCATGATTTTAGGGATGTTACAAATGATAACGGCAAATCAGTAAGAGACATCATCGATCGGACCATATCTAATAGGGTTCGGTTCCGGCGTTCAGACACACCATTGCGCTATGGTGTTCCGGGTGGCGTGAGTTGCGAAACGATTCCTCTTGCTTTAAGATGCGTGAGAAAATCATAACTCAAATATTCACCTCCACGATCAGATCGTAGAAACTTAATCTTTCTGTTACGATGGTTCTCCACTTCATTCTGAAATTCTTTGAACTTTTCAAACGTTTCAGATTTATGTTTCATTAAATAGATATACCCATATCTACTTAAGTCATCGGTAAAAGTGAGAAAATGGCGATATCCACCGCGCGTCGAAACACTCATCGGTCCGCATACATCGGTATGTATGATTTCCAACAAGTCCGTTGCTCGCTCCATCATACCGGAGAACGGGGTTTTGATCATCTTGCCCATGAGGCATGGTTCGCATGTGTCAAATGATTCAAAATCAAGAGACTCCAAAAGTCCATCAGAATGGAGTTTCTTCGTGCGCTTTACACCAATATGACCTAGACGACAGTGCCACAAATAAGTAGTATTATCACTATCTACTTTCCATCTCTTAGCCTTAATGTTATGGATGTGTGTTTCATCCCTTTCGAGATCTAGAAGAAATAAACCATTCACAATAGGTGCATGACCATAAAAGATGTTACTCATATAAATAGAACAACCATTATTCTCCGATTTAAATGAATAACCGTCTTGCAATAAACAAGATCCAGAAATAATGTTCATGCTCAACGCAGGCACATAATAACACTTATTAAGGTTTAAAACTAATCCCGAAGGTAAAACTAAGGAGAGCGTGCCGACGACCATCACATCAACTCTTGATCCGTTGCCAACGCGCATCGTCACCTCATCCCTCGCAAGTCGCCGTCTATTCCGTAGCTCCTGTTTCGAGTTACAAATATTAGCAACTGAACCAGTATCAAAT